>OZ010798.1:239408125-240884484 GCA_963932465.1 Maratus speciosus
ATGTGCTAATTTTTTTTGTGGTAATAATACTAATATACCCAAACATAAATAAGCTGAATTTGAAATTTTTATAATTTTATGATATGAATTATGAAATTAATATTCGAAAAAATTATGAATTGCAACCTACAATTTTTTTGATCGATTTAGATTTATTAAGTCCTGCTTTATGGAAATTCAAAAATTTCACATTTTTCTTTCAAGTAGTTTTCAAATTATGCTTAAAAAACGGCAAAATGATGGTTTAAGGGGCCATCTATGATGGAAGTGAGTAGACATTTTGAAATTTATTCTGCCATACTGTAATCTAACATGCTTCATTGACTCCTTGAGTGGTGCTTAAGGTGCCTTGATCAAGGAAGCGGCTCTCTCGGTTAACAATCCAGTACGGAACTTCAATTTGGATACAGCCCTTAAAATACGCTCGTTTTAAAATAATTAATTTCTCAGAAACTTATGGTGCGAATTGCATAAAAATTCGTATTTAGGCTAATTGAAGGGTGTAGAGTTCATTTATGCTGTCAGAATTGGGTACTGCTATTGAAAAAAATAAAGTTATGGTTCGTTTTAATATGTAGGTGACCCCCTAAGCAAATTTTATATACATCATTTAAAAGTAGACTTTATTTCCAATCATTCGGTACCAGTAACTTTCTTCTACGATAATTTGTTGAGGAGTTAGAAGGGGGTGTTTACTTTTTTTTCCCCACGACTGTACATAAATAAGTACACAAATAATATTTAATAAAAAAAATCCGATTTAAATCAAATAAATTGGATTTTTTTTATTTTTTTTTTTTTTAAAATCGTGATTTTTACCAACCCTGAAAATTAATAAAACAGTTCGAAATTATTTCTGCCGATGAGAACTCTTCTAGGCTATTTCATTTGAGCTGCCATGGATTAGTATCACCAAGCCTGTCTCTTTTTGTATTTTGTATAATGCTAAATTCACACTTCTAAAATAAGTTGAGTATTTTTATGCCCTATCCCCCTTCCCCTCCAAAAAACAAAAACAAACAAGCACTAGCATTAACTTATATTCTCATGTTTTTTATTTTAGGTGAAATTGTTTTTTTTTTTGTCCTATGTAAGAACTAGGGATGCACTGAATTTTTGGTATCTATTTGGTATTCGGCCATGTTACCGAATATTCGGTTTGGCCTAATATCAAACTATTCGGCCAAACCAAATACTTAAAAAAAAAAACCTTTTGGAATATATTTTTAAAAACCTTAGAAAACTTCTATCTACTTTCAACTGTGAACTGATAAAGATATTCCAAAAAATATACAGAATCATATTTAAATAAAAGAGAATGTTTAAACATTTATTTGCTGTCTGTTACATATACTAAAGAAAATTAACCATTAATGATGATTTTCATAGGAATTAATTATGTATGTAAAAATGCAAGTTCCTGAACATTGTCTAGTAATCTGTTCCTTGCTTTTTCACAAAAAAGGGTGTTTCTAAACAAAATAGAAAATTATTCATGGTTTATAACAGACATCAAGACACACAATTTTTGTCCAAGAAACCATAATCACAAACCACTTGCCATAAGTGTATCTTATCTCATTCAAGGTCAAATTTGGATTTTTTTTTTTTGTTACTTTAACAATAATGAAGATATCATTATATTTTCAATAGACTGGCTTTGATTTCTATGAAATATGATTTCATGATAAGTGCTGGAAATTGCCACCATTCATATCTAAGCAACTATGAGTTAGGCATTTCTTTTATTCAGGGTACTGCTGACAGTATTTAAACTGTATCACTGACCAAAATTCAGTCATTTTCTATGATATTACATTTTACATTTAATACAAGCAAAATTAATATGGAACAAAATTGCTAAAATATCTTCATTATTGATAAAGTTTTGGATAAAAATTCAATTTTGGCTTGTAGCGGGGCCGTCGTAAAACAATTTTCTTCTCTTACGGGCCTGCTTCAAGAGAAGATGACGTCACGCAAGAGATCTGAGTAGAAAACTAAACTTATCGAATAGTTGTATGTGTGCATCAAAATTGGTTCTAAAAATTTCCGTTTTACGATATTCTGCTGAGCAATTTGTGGCTTATTTTAGATCTGTTGAATAATACATTCAATAATTTAAACACCCAAGGTTCGGTAAACAAGATTTTTTTTTTTTATTTACTTGATTTCGAATCAATGCTTGCCCCTTAATTTCAAATACAATCAAATACATTTGATTCATGGTTTTTATCAAAGATTTTAACTTGAAATATACATTTATGGCAGAGAAAATCATACATTAAAATTACACAACTTTAGTAGCAAAAAATAACAATACAAAATTAGTTAAAGAATTGGATTTATGGTATTTTTCAGAGAGTTTAACTTGAAATATAAATTTATGGCAGGAGAAATCATACATTAAAATTACACAATTTTAGCAGTAAATGATTAAAGTTCCCTTTAAAAATAAATATGTCTTGATTTTAAATTATAAATTTCAGGAGTGTTATTACATAAACTCGTAAATAAAAATATTAATTTTTTCAAACAATTAAAACGAAAATTCTATTTATCAATTAAAATTTCATAATGTATGATTAACTTAAAATACACATTCTGTTGATAAGTATTGCAACTAAAAAAGCATTTTTTCCACTAGTAGTATGTACTTTCATATAATTTACAACAAATATGGCATTTAATATTAATATAATCCAATAAAATCTACAAAAGATGACAATTTTTTATTTTTTATTAAATTCAGTGAATGGTTGAGTGAATGGAATAAAATGTATGCATTGAAAGCAGATGAGGAAAAACAAATGGGTATTCCAACTAAAGAAGGACTTTTGTCAAAAGAAACATTTTTTGCATTAAAATTTAACACAGATACTTTAATTGAAATTTATTGTGTTTATTGAAGAATTGGTTTGTCGGGAATTAAAAATCTCTTACTAAATAACTATACAAAAGTTAAAAATGACATTAGAAAATTCACTTCTAATAAAAGAAAATTATTTGTATTAATAAATATGTAAGTGTCATTGATAAAGTTTCATGATATTTTAGCTTTTTCAATATTGTATGTTTAAGTGAGATTATTTTATATGAGGCAATATTAAATGCCATATTTGTTGTAAATTATATGAAAGTACATACTACTAGTGAAAAATGCTTTTTTAGTTTGAATACTTATCAACAGAATGTGTATCTTAAGTTAATCATACATTATGAAATTTGAAATTTTAATTGATAAATAGAATTTTTGTTTTAATTGTTTGAAACAAATTAATATTTTTATTTATGAGTTTATGTAATAACAATCCTGATATTTATAATTTCAAATTAAGGCATATTTATTTTTAAAGGGAACTTTAATTATTTACTACGAAAATTGTGTAATTTTAATGTATGATTAAACTCTTCGAAAAAAATACCACACATACCAATTTTTTAACAATTTTTGCATTTTTTTCCTACTAAAGTTGTGTAATTTTAATGTACGCTTTTCTGTGTCATAAATGTATATTTCAAGTTAAAATCTTCGAGAAAAACCACGAATAAAATGTATTTTTTTACATTTGAAATCAATGGGCAAGTATGGATTTGAAATGAAGTTAAAAAAAAAACTTGCTTATTGAACCTCGGGTGTTTAATTATTGAATATATAATTCAAACAGATCTAAAATAAGCCACAAATTGCTCAACAAAATCTTAAAACGGAAATTTCTGGCACTGTTTTTGATGCACACATACAACTATTTGATAAATTTCGTTTGCTACTCAGATCTCTTGCATGACGTCATCCTTGCCTGAATGCTCTTGAAGCAGACCTGTAAGAGAAGAATGTTGTTTCGCAACGGCCCCGCTTGTAGTTACACAACCAGTATTTTTTATTAAATGCATTATAATTTTGATCAAATGTGATGTTTCTTGTTCAAAAAATGTTTGTCTTGACCTTATTGTCGCCATTGAAAGTTTGTTGAAAAGGTCAGAAGAACAACCTGTATGTTTACAATTTCTAAAAATGATCGCAAATTCCAGACATTGATCTAGGATGCATTTAAAAACTTCTTTGATAAATCGAGTTATTCTTGCTGAGTTGCCGCCATTTAAATAGATTATTATTTATTTTTACTTTAGTCTCTTCCTGACAAATAAACAGTATATGACACTGTAAAGTTTTTCTTTCAGTTTTTTTCACAATTTCTCTTTGATTTTAAAATGTTTGTTTTAGAATTTAAGAAAATTTTATTCATTTTAATTTACAGAAGCCATGAAATTAATTGTTTAATAGCTATCATCGTAAATAACTTAAAGCAGATTTCTTCAGCTTAAGTGTACTTGTAAAAAACTCTTATTTATCAAAATGTAAGTTTCTGTATTAAATATTATGTAAAATTGTTTAAAAATTTTAATGGCTTTGAACTTTAAAATATAAAAGTATTCGACCAGCCGAATATTCGGTTTTCAGACTAACTGTTACTATTCAACTCGCCGAATACTCAGTATTCGGTTCGACTATAGGCCAAATATTCGGCATTCGGCCAAAATCATTATTCGGTCTATCCCTAGTTATAACCCTGGCAGAAAATTTTAGAATTCGAAGAGCTCTTGAACAATAGAGGCTTTATGCAGATTTGTAAACTCTCCTGATTTCAGCAGGGGATTCGTAAATTTAATTTGTTTTCCAAAATTCTTTTTTTTTTGCATATTTCTCCTGTTTCTTTCTTTATTTTTTTACACTTTAACATTCTATTATTTTATCTACAAATGTATTGTGATTGAGGAATAAAAACTGAAAATCAGGTATATGTTCTTTAGTATTATCCATCAATTATATTTTATTTGATTCAGCTGTATGCAGAATAAGGTATGAATCTTTAAAAGTTGCTCATTGTTACTATGAGTATATTTTTGATTAGTAATTATTTTGTCTCAATTAAGCATTATTTCAGACCTTCACTATTGTTTTATAAGTAAATAACAAAAAAGAGAATGTTAGGCATTAAAAAAGTAAATAAAGGAAATTTGAATTACTATTTACTTTTTATTATTTCTACCTAAGAAAAATAGCTAAAAAATTTAAATTTTACTTTTTTATTGGCGAAACAAAAATCTAGAGAATGAAAAAAGGGATTTAAAGTGTTTTTTTCCTTGTTAAGTAAAAATCTGCCAAAATGCAAATGGACAGAATGGTAAAATACAGAATGGTCTTTGCATCGTGGATTTATTTATTTTTTGTCCTACCTAAAATATAATTTGCATTTAATCATGCTAATTAATGCAAATTATATTATTTTTCATATTTTCACTTTTGAAAAGCTTTTCATTTTTTCATATATGTTTGTATAATAACATAAACATTTTAATATTTAATATATTATTTTCCTTGAAAATTATTCATTTAATTATTTTTTGCTTTCTAAATAGAGCTTTCATACGTGATTCATTTTTAAATCAAGTTGTCTAAGTTACAGTGAAATATGATCTAATTCCCGATTAGTTAGTTTGTCAATATATTAATTGAAGAAGATAAAGAAAGAAAAAGATTTCAGTGCTGAATTAGGTAAGAGAAATAACTATCATAGGTGTTCTTATTTAATAAAACATGAAAGCATATGAAAAAGTAATATTTATTTTTAAGTTAATTGCTCTGATACTAAAAAAAAGTTATTTTTGTAAAAATTATTTTATTTTTAGGAAAAGTTAACATATTCTAAGGAAAGATCAAATTCAAACGAAACATCTAATTATGTTTTTCTTTTTGCCATCTTGCTAACTTTTTCTTTTTTGTTGTTAACTTGTTTTATTTGTAAATTATATATTTCAAATCTTGATAAAATAATTAGTAGCAATTTAAATTTGCTTTTATGGGATGGAATTTCCTCAGTGGTCGTATTATTAGCTAGGAACACTTGTACATTGTATGCCATACTCTGGGTGTGAACGTGAACTATGCATTTGTCATTACTATTTTGAAATTGTAATCTTTAACTTATTTTAACACAGAGTTTTAAACAATTCTCTGTAATTAAATATGGTGATGATTACTCTTTGTAAATATTGGTGCAAAAATTAAAACAGTAAGCATCCTGTAGTATGTGTATTCCCAGATTAAATTTTGTGAATGCTAAGGCAGCGATCGATGCAGGGATTTTTTTCTTAGGGTCCTTTTTGTGAAAGTTATTATATTTTTGTGAAAAGTAACTCTTTTTAATGAAATATGAAATTCAATTCCTGAAATTCGTACCAAGCATTTATTAACTGCACTGAAATCCTCATTTTTTATTGTTTTCGTCAAAATTTTCAAATTTTATTTTATAAAAGTACTTTTACTTGTCCAAACCTTTTGAAATTCTAGTAGGTGATGTAAATTTGGTGTGCAGGGGTGTTCTGAAAAGATTGTCTCGAAATAAGAAAATTTAGGGACTTTTTATCAGAGGTAAAAGGTAAAAGACAGTCTCCGTAAGGTGAATGTAACCTGCAATCGCAAATTTCTCTGAGATGTTTAAAATTCGCATTTTTAAAAACTAATTGCACCATTGATTAGAAGAAGGATTCAGGTTTAAAAGCATATGTTTCGTTTGTCGGTACCTCTAACATTGTGACCTGGAGGGGCATTGTCATAAAGGAGAAAAACATTTTTTGAGAAAACAACAGTTTCTAAAACTTTTTTTCAAAGGGTTAATAGCGATAATTTTTCGAGTTAACAGCAGCATTTGAGACATAAGAGTACAATCTTTCGGAATATGTCTTCCAATTTAAACTATACCAAACGGTTGGATTAATTTAGTTAAAACTTTGGAAAAAAACCAACACAGAATCGCCCGCTCAGTTCTTCATTTCCTCCCAATGTGATCTGGATGCAGTTCTGGGAATGCACAAGCACTTTCGAAGGCTGAAGATGAAATAGATTTTTTGTTGAGAGTGTATTGCGATTTTTAATTAATAACTCAGCTAATTAGAAAATTAAAATTCTGAGTCTCAGGTACACCAGGAGAGGCCTTAAACTACCCTCACAAATTTCTAGCCTCGTTTGGGCTATAGATTTATCTAGCTATCACAAACACACACAGCGAGAGACAGATCGAAACTTTCTTTTATTAATGTAAGATGGCTTTATTTTATTATAATAATCACTGTTTAAAGATGGAAAAAAAAAATCCCTGCCGGCTCGGGCCTACAGGCGGAGGTAGATTTCGAAGTTAAGTACTAAATTCACCAACAAAACTTAAATCAAGATTAAAGATAAACCCAGTTCCTTCACTAAGAATGAGCTCTAGGGTGCTAAACATTTTGTGAAAATTCTAATATACACACATGCATGCATATGGAATAGGTTTAAAAATGGCTAAATCAAATTCAGAGAACCTCAAAGAGATTAAAATATGTTAATATTTCCATACTCGGGTTTTTATCATGTTTTAATACGTTTCTTCAAACTCAATGACGTTACATATTCACCTGCTGTGGTCCATTATATTTTTAATATGACACAATATTTTGTTGTTTTTTTTAATTCGTCAAACTATTTATTTCATTTTGAATTTTCATGCAGAAATCTTGCTCTAGAAAACTTATGACGTAATATTCAATTTGTTTTGAATTCGTCAAACTGCTTATCTAATTTAATTTTTCACGTGAAAATACTGCATTAGAAAAGCAATTGTTGTGGTGAGAATTTTATTGCTTTTTTTTTTAATTGTTGGCAACAGCTATAACGAAAAATATTTATTTTTTCCTGCCATTGTTGTGTAAAAGCTGGTTTTATCAGAATCATGTTAAGACGGTATTCAAAATTTTAAACCTTCCCCATTCCAATTCCCCTGGACCGATTTTGCTCATTTTCAATCCCTGCCGAGAAATTAGCTATCTTAAAGTTGTTGGCGAGTTTGAAGACGTTCCGTGCATAATTGCGACTTTTATCGTGCGGACAAAATTTAGTACATACATACATACATACATACATATATAAACTTTTTAGGTGGGGGTGGTTTTGGGTTCCTGGGGTCATGTAATGAAAAGTTATGAAGGAATTTTTCAAAAGTCGCACCATGGTAACGACTGCAATAGGTAGTATTTCTTACGAAATCTACCTAAAAAAAATAGCCGCAGTAGCTACATAGAGCAAGTAGAGCAAAAAGTCAGACAAATATTTAATTGGTTTTGTCATTTGTCTTACAGATGCACTGACAGCCTATTACATAGTCCCAGCCCTTCCAATTTCATTATTCTGTTTCATTACTTATTTTAATCACTTAGAACATTTTGTTGACACTCACAAAGTCATTTCATTCCTGTTGTCTGTAATCTGTGTTCTGCTGAACAGATTTTGATGTAACTTACACTGTTTTGAGGATTCTTTTTACTTTTCTGTAGGGAAGTTTTCAGTGTTGTTTTTTCTGAAGAGAAAGCTTGACAACGAATCTAATTAGAAAAAATCATAGCATCATCAATTACATAGTATGTAAAACTCAAATTCATATTTCATTATGATCGATTATAACTCAGGTTCTATTGAACAGATTTTTAGAGAATTTGTGTAAACCCGTTGAGGACCGGCATCTTTTACATGAATTTTATTCGTTTGGCACCATTTTTTGTTAATTATTTGAATTAACATTATAAACTAAGAAAATGTCATAATTAAATAAAATCAATTTTGCTTTTCTTTTTTACTGGTATGAAACTCAGGGGTTTTAAGCACTTTTTGAGGGTGCATATATGCACCCATGGTCCCAAACGGGTTAATAAGGTAATTTGTTTTGGAAATGTTTTGTTATATAACTTTTGTTCAACTTTGCTTTGTTCTAAAATTAGGTAAATGCAATTATGAAAGTTTTTAAGTTAACAGATTTTAATGAGAATTGCAAGTTATATAATATTTGAGGGATTATTTTATACTATTCTGTATTGTTTAATCATAGAGCTAGAGGGAGGAGTGAGTTCTAAACCACGATTATGAAAGATATATTTACCTATATGTATAAAATGCAAATTCATATTTCCTTCCGTCCATTTATAACTTGAGTTCTGCTGAAAGATTTTGTTACCTAATAGACAGTTGATATCTTTGGTACTTTTGTGTTACCATTGATGGTTGGTACATTTCTGTTACCATTAATTTAAACACAGTAAATCATGCATCACCCCAATGAAACAAGAAGTCTGATTATAAGAAGTATAAATGTTTCATATGTTGTTCACATGCAGAAAAGGTATAAAAACTTATGTAATCATCTTAAAATGAAAAAAAAAAGAGTTTTTCTGTCTTTCTTTCTTTTTAACTTTCTAACATACTTGAAAAATCTTTATGAATTCGGTATGTCTGTTTGAGTTCTAACTTGCATAAATATTCTCGAATTGTCGTGTAATTGATATACATTATCAAGTTTATCCTCACATGTTCGATATTGAAAAAGAAGTCTGTTGCATTTATAGTTCATTTACAGGGTCATTTAGAAGTATCCTGTTACATCATGGTCTATAGGGGGAAATCCTTTGCAGTGTATTGTAATGGTGTTAAACATAGTGAAATTGATATACTTTTGAAATGCGCTAGAAGATGATTACAATACAATTAGTATTTAAATATGTATATAAGGGAGCCCAAAAGTACCCCATTATATTACAGTATACGAAGAAAAATTGTTTGTGGCATATTTTAATGATGTTACTCTGTTACAAACATAAAAAAATTGATATGAATTGTTTAGGTGCGCTAAAATATGTTTCTTGTAGAATATGGGGTGCACAATACTTATGTCGTTCATTTTCATGGTCATGCAAAAGAGTTAATGTACTGGTCTTCAGGGAAAAACGATTCACATTTAATTATGTTGCGCTGCTTCAAACATGTTGAAATTGATGTACGTTACTGAGGTTTATTTAAAGATGCTTGCAGTAGAATGTGATGTGCATCGCACTTGTCTTTGAGTTAGTAGAAATTGATTGTGCCATCAGTGAAAGGGAAAACAGTGCATTCCACACTGTTTTATCACCAAATTGTTGCTGGGAGGTGCAAAAAGTATTTTTGACCAAAAATTGTATCTCTCATAATTTTGTATGAAAAAAATATATATAATAATAATAAAAATAAAATATAGCTCTGTATTGAAATACAAGCTTTCAATGCTAACACCAAATTTTAACAACTTTCTTTCTAGGGTAAATATCAAATTTGAATTTATTAGATAAGGGCTGTACAATCCAGTGCCCTTTGAAGATTTTTTTTTTTTTTTTGGGGGGGGGGGGGGGGGGGCACCTTTTACAAAAAATAAAACTCCATTTTAAAGGATGCTTTCTTTAAAATCATTAATATTTGCATCAGGTATATTTATTTTTAAAACCTTTAAAAATTATGCATTTAAAGGATAATTATAAGTATACTTTAAAAAATGTAATCATGTGTATTTTTGCAGTTTGTTTATAAAATTTTGTGTAGTTCAATTAGTATGGTTAAAATGGTAATGATTGTAAAAAACTTTTTAAAATATTTTAAAGGGTAAATTTTAAAAATATATGCGTTTCTCCCTCTCTCACAACACTCTCTTCAATGTATGAAAGTTCAGCTTTTTTTTTTGTTGTTATTGTTACACTGGCTGATTATCTCTTTTATTGCAAGGATAAATTTCTCTTCCAGGTCCTTGAAATTTTAGATAATTTTTTTCTATTTTGTTTGTGAAAATTAATAATTAAAGGACTTCAGTCAATGAAAACTTTTCTAGACTATTTCACTTGAACTGCCCATGGATTGATACCATCAAACCTGTCTGTTTTTGTACTTTTTATAATGCTAAATTCACGCCTCCAAAATAAGTTGAGTATTTTTATCCCCCCCCCCCCCCTCAAAAAAAAACAAAAACAAAAAAAAAAAAAAACACTAGCATTAACTTAGATTCTCGTGTTTTATTATAGCTGAGATTAAAGTTTTTTGACTCTTCCTCAGATTTTTTTTTTTTTTTCCTGTGCTTTTTTATTTATTTTTTCCATGGCAGAAAATTATAGATTCGAAATCTGCTTTTTTGTTTTATTGTTCTTGAAAATAATTTTGCATGGGGCTCTTGAACTATAGAGGCTTTATGCAGACTTGTCAACTCTCCTAATTTCAGCAGCAGATTTCTGAATTTCATTTGTTTCCCTAAATTCGTGATATTTTTTTTACACATTACTTCTGTTTATTTTTTCACACTTCAAATAATATTATTTTATGTACTATGATTGAGGGATAAAAACTGCAAATCAGGTACATATTCTTTAGTATAATCCATCTGTAGTGTTTTATTTGATTCAACCATACACAAAATGAGAGAGATCAATCTTTAAAACTTACTCATTGTTACTATGGGTATATTTTCAATTAGGAATTATTTTGTCTCATTTGAGCATTATTTCAGACCTTCACTATTGTTTTCATAAGTGTTTATGAGGAAACTTTATTTACACAATCAGGGATGAAAGAGTTCTGCCTTTTTGAGGACGATTTTGGCCATACTCTGGATCGATGCAAAAATGCAAAGAAAATATTGCGAGTTATATGGGGGGGGGGGGGGGGGTGTCAAGAAGCGTAATTCTCAGAATTTTCTTTTCACCCACTCAATTACGGAAGAGCTATCTGATCAAGGTCATCTAACATTAGGCGCATCAGATCAACACGTCCTATAAGATAATCCTATATCTTGATCAGATGCCGTGCATTTTGCAGGGCGAAGATCTATTTTTAGACTTTAAAATGGGAAGTAGCCACAGACTTCCCATATGTCTCCTATACTTCTCCTATCTTTCCTCTGAGGAAGTAGCTTTGCGTACGAACGACTATTGTTTTTTTCCGAGACTCGGAGGAGGTTCATAGGTCACCGTGATGCTGAAGTAGCAAAGAGAAAAAAAATCTTGTAAAGGAGATGATTTATTCTGGCAGGCATGAGACTCTTCCGCAGATCTGCGATTTTCCGCTTTTTACGATTTTTTGCCGTTTCTGGCATTGGTGATTCGAAATTAAAAAAAAAAAATCTTTCGTCAGTCTGAAAATTGGGACATAAAAAATATCACAAATTTCGACAAGTGATTGCCGAAAAAACAGTTCCGCCAATCGTTTGCAGGAAAAAATAACCAATCTTGAAAAATATCGCGGAAAATATGCAATTTCGTCAAAGGATCACGGAAAAAAACCCTCCAAATTTCATCATGGAATCGCGAAAAAACGATGATTGCGCCAAAGGGTTGAGGAAAAATGGCAACTTTCGTCAAAGGATCGCGGAAAAATTACGAATTTCGTCAAAATATCGTGAAAAAAGACGAATTGTGCCAAAAGATCATGAAAAAACGCAGATGTTGTGTAAGGATCAGGAAAACACTCGGAATTTTTGTCAAAGAATCAAGAAAACACGTGAATTCTGTCAAAGTATCGCGGAAAAAATGCAAAATCTGTCACAGGATCGCGGAAAAACGTGAATTCTGTCAAAGGATCGCGAAAAACATGAATTCTGTCAAAGGATCGCGAAAAACGTGAATTCTGTCAAAGGATCGCGGTAAAACGCGAATTCTGTCAAAAGATCGCAGAAGAAACGTGAATTTTGTCAAAAGATCGTGGAAGAATTCGCGAATTTCGTCAGAAGATCACGGAAAAATGCGAATTTCATCAAAAGATCGCTGAAAAAACACATTTCTTCAAAAGATCGCTGAAAAATCGAGTATTTCTTCAAAAGATTGCTGAAAAAATGCAAATTCTGTCCAAAGGATCACTGAAAAAATGCAAATTCCATCAAAAGATCGCAGAAAAAACCCGAATTTCGTCAAAAAACTTTTTTATCTTATTTTACATAAATTCAACAGATGTTTTGATTAACATTTAGCAAGCTGATTTCTTTATTGCAACTATCCTTACATTTGGTAAATTAAATTTTTTTTTCTTCCATTTTTTGTGTTATGATAAAAGATAAAGTAATCATGGATATAAATTATGTCATTCAAACATGACTAAATTTTAAGTTTTGTTGTATAGTCCATACTTGCATCCTTGCATTTGTTGTATAGTACTTACCTGTTTTTCAAGGGATACACTCTTATATTGTGATTTTTGAAAAAGAACAAATATCCATTAAAAAAATTTTTATTTATCAATCTCCTTGTAATTTTCATGTTTATGTAAAATTTAAAACTGCACTCTAATCTATAAAATGTCGCTATCAGAATCTCCCTATTTGTTCTCTCCAAATTTGGCTCATGAAGTAAAAAAAAATTTCCTCCTTTTTTTCTTTGGCCCACTTTCATGCCTGCACAATGCAGAACAATAAATAAGGTATCATTCAAAAGGTTCTAAAACAGTTCACACATACATTATGTTAAAACATGTTTTTTTTTAATACAGGTTCCCAGCGTCATGGAAAGTCAGGGAAATTATAAATATTTTCTAAAAAGTCTTGGAGAAAAAATTAAAAATGACGTGAAATTCATCAAATAGTCTCTCGGAGAAAAAAATTGCAAAATTCATCAAACAGTAAGGGAAAACAAATCGAGAAATTTGAAGAACGATCGCAGAGAAAAATCGCTAGTTTTGACAAAGGATTGCGAAAATAAGTAACAAATTTCGTTGTATGCCCGTTTGGTAAGGGAATTTTTTGAGATTTGGTCAGGGAAAGTCAAGGAATTTGCCAGTGGTTATGTTTTGCTGGGAACCCTGTATTAAGAATTAGTTATAAAAAATCATTAATGTTGTTTTCATAAATGAAATGATAGGTTTTCTCAAAGCATAGCCACAAAAATGTCGCATGGTTATAAAAAATAAATATTACAAGTAAAAGGAATTGTATTTTATCAGCACAGATTTATTTATATTTATGATTAAAAAAGCAAAATTCAATTTGAAATTTTTAGAAAATAAAGACAATCGATCAACAATCGAAGCAGTGGTATTTCACGTGTAACTTAAAAGGTGTACTTTGTTATATTGGATTAAATTTTATTTTATTTGTATTCCGTTTAGTTTTCTTCGACCCATGTTTTTCTTTACATGGATGATCTCATTCTCTAATGCAGTTAAAATAAGATTACTTTTTTTTCTTGTGTGTGCCTTGCATGTTTTTTACTGTCACTTTGATCAAATGCATGAGATGATATTTTGGCTTGAGTAAAGTTGTTTGCAGATATTTTAATCTTTAGTTTAAACATGCATCTAAAAAATATTAGATATTATTAAAAAGTATTAGACTGCAGTGTGAAATCCTTGCATGTGTCCTGGTGTTTCAAAATAACAGGCATGCTACTTTCCTGCAAAAATTGGGAATTCTGCTTTCTTGGCACTGAATTTTATCATCCCTGAGATCGATGCAAATCTGTATTAAAGTTTGTTGACATTTTTAAGAGGGGGGGGGGGTAGCAGTATCAAACGAAATACAACAAAAACATGAGTGCGAACAGTGCCAAATTGAGTGTATTTCTCTCCTTTTCTCATTCGACCTTTTCTTTCCCATGACCTACCGCACATTTAGTCCATGTATAGAAACGAACAACATGAAAACATAGCCAGGGCACAGCTATGGCTGAAGAATTGCAGAAAAAATTAAATTTTCAAAGGATTCGTTAAAAAAAAAAAAAAAAAAAAAAAAAAAAAAAAAAAAAACGAAATTTCGTCAAGGGATTGCAGAAAAACACGATTTTTGCCAAAGAATCTGGGAAAATGCAATTTTCATCAAAGGATCACTGAAAAACGTAATTTCCGTGAAAAGAAAACTAATTTCTTCAAAGGATCGAAAAAAAAAAATTGTCAAAGGTTCCGGAAAAATTTGAATTTTGTCGAAAGATCATGGGAAAATACCTATTTTGTGAAAGGATCGCAGAAAAAAACATATTTCATCAAGAGTGCAGAAAACATAAATTTCATTAAATAATCGTGGAAAAAACATGAATTTCATCAAAGGATGACAAAAAAATTGCAAATTTCATCTAAAGACAACAAAAATGCGAATTTCATGATAGGATCCTGGAAAAAGTGCAAATTTTGGTCAAAGAATCTCGAGAAGGCAAAACTCCTCAAAAGGCAGCGAAAAAAAAAAACCGCAAATTTTCTCAACGAATCTAAAAAACCACTAATTTCATCAAAGGATTTCAGATAAAACAGGAATTTCGTCAAAAGGCTACGAAAAAAAATCCCCCTAATTTTGTCAAAGTATCGCAGAAAAAAAAACGATAATTAAAATCTCACTTCTTTTCACATGTGAGGCTGTAAAAGTTTAGCTTTTTTTTGTTTTGACTGTAGTACGTCTGAAATAAGGAATGGTCTAATTTCTGAAATAAAAATCTGATTTTTGGCTTCCAGAACTTGGCAAGTCTACTTTGTTTACCATTCTAAAATGCATTTGTTTGAACTGTGTAAGACTTGTACATATCATTACTAATACTATGATATAATATTCTATGCCATGTATCAGATAAGTAATGCCCTTCATTGTTTTCCAAGATCTGAGGAGTGATTTGGCAACCAAATTTCGAATTAATTTTTAATATTTATTTCTGTAATACTTATTTTTTTTTTCTGTAGTATATATTAATGTTAAAAATTTCAAACGTAATTGTGATTGTCATGCATTTTGATAATTTGTGTTTAAAACATTAATTTTGAAATTCATATCTTTAAAAAATGAGATTTGTAACTTAAAACATTAAACAAAATGATTTGGTAAAATATTTATAATTTTACTATGTGTATACGGAATTTCAGTTCATTCTTCCGAATAATTTTTTAGCCCCACCAGTGGCCGAGAAGTTCTGCTCTCGAAGCTGGTAGACGGGAAGTGTTGGGTTCGAACCCAATTGCGCCCGTCGGCCTAATCGTTCGAAGTTTTCGTGGTTTTCTTCGAACCTTGGATTTCCAAGCGTTAATACAGGCTAGGTTCCCTTAGAAAGACCCCATGAAGGGCACCCCCCCCCCCTTAGGGCTTATATCCCTCGTGTTGATAATTGGCCGTCATAAACACAACCAACCAAATAATTTTTTAAGTATGCTTATAAAAGCATTAGCAGAACAGATTGAGCCACCAGAAAAGAAAAGAACCCCCCCCCCCCCCCCCAAGAAATCTATTAATAAATGTAATAATGGTTTAAAACATTTGTTGGACTATTTATATTATTTATTTCAATTTTTTTTTCTAAAATTGTTCTATTGAAAATTATTAATAAAATTTGTATTATATCTGGGCCTTAAATTAATGAATTCCACTATTAAGACAATACCCTGAATTTGCTCATTTTAATATTGAATATATCTTGCATTATTCAAAGAAGTTTTGCTAAATTAATTTGAGCATGTAGATTTTATTTGAATGTCAAAATCAGTTATTAATTTTTTTTCCCTTTTTAATAATAAGTTAGCTCTCCTAAATTTAATTTCTTCTGAATAAAAGACTGTATATAATACATGAGACTATTCCATCTTGTGCTGCAGTTGCAGCCTTACCAACATACGGAGAAATGCCAAGCTGGGCATCGTCCTCTTAGCTTAAATGGTAGATCACTTGGAGCGCTATTCCAAGGGTTCCAGGTTCAGACATTTTTCACATTGTTGGTTCTACACTTCGTTAGCAATGTGATAATTCACGTATCATATATTCAATAATTTTGAGCGTAGTTTTACTGCTGAAAATTAATTGAAAAATTAATTTAAGAAAAATTGTAAAAGACTTTATTTTCAATTTAAATGTACTTTTCATTTTTTGTTCTTCAATAATTTTGGTTTTGATGACATCCAGTAGTATTGGGTATTTCCTTTTATGTTTCACAAATTCTAAAATTATTCATTCTTACAATATTCCTGTGTATTTCTGTTCTTTTTGTATAGATACTATACATTCTTCCTTTTTTGATATTATTGGACATTTCTCTGTTGTGTAAAAATATACTATATGTATTTAATACACATTTTACATCTTTATAGATTGGAAATGATATACTGCATTTAGAAAGTGCTATTAAAAAATGTCTGATTGGATGGTTGAAGGCACTAAGATCGTTTTTTGCATGTGATTGTTAAACAGACATTGACCTCCAAGTGAAAAAGCATTGTGAACCATTTTGCCGGAAAAGAATTTGAACCTGGTATCTCTTAACTTGTAGCCAGCTTGTGAACATTTACATCTTAACATGCATTAAACATGTCTAACTGAATTCAAATATAGATTGTTACATACACCATGATGTTTTCATAAAAAATGAGCAATGATTTTTAAATGTCTTATCAGTTGACTTTAGCTATATGATTTATGTCACTAAAGATTTTCTGAAAAAATATTTTAAAATTTTCTATTCATTTCAAAAATATGGATTCTACAAGTTTAATTAATGGCATCGAGTTCAATTAATGACATAGAGCCTAAAAGTTCAGTTAATGATATGGATCCCAAAAATTTAATTAATGATATGGATCCCACAAATTTAATTAAGGATATGGAGCCCACAAATATAATTACTGAAGTAGATCCTACAAATATAATAACTGAAATAGATCCAATGAGTTTATTCGATGAAGTGGATCCTACAAATTTAATGAAAGACATGGATTCCACAAATTTAATTAATGACAATACCTGTATTGATACAAATCTTAGTACCAGTTCAAAAGAAAAATCTTTTTTCTGTACTTTTTGTCAAGAAGGGTTTAAGTTCAAATCTAATTTACGTAAACATCTCCGCAGTCATTTCAGAAAAAACCCTTATAAATGTCCCTTTTGTCAAATAACTTTTGAGCAACGAGATCGTATAGACAGTCATATCTCTTTTCATACTGATGATAAAACTTACAAGTGTGACATCTGTCATGAAGGATTTTCTTTGAAATCGCTGTTACAGCTACATCTCCGAAAGCATAATGCAAAAGTATATTCCTGCGATGTTTGTCAGAAAAGTTTTACTAATAGTTATACATTGAAACAGCATATTCTTATCCATACTAATGAAAAACCTTTTGTATGTTTATTTTGTCAAAAAGCATTCCATAATAAAGGATCTTTAATGACACATTATCGTATTCACACTGGTGAAAAACCCTATGTTTGTGATGTATGTCAAAAGGCATTTACAAAAAGAGAAACTTGGCTTAATCATACACGTTACCAACACCGTGGTGCATCTCAAGAAGAAAAAAAAACATTTCCTTGTCATGTGTGTGAAAAAACCTTTTCTCATCAGAGTGAATTAAATCTCCATCTTCGTAAGCATTCTGGAGAAAACCCATTTACTTGTGAAGTATGCAAAGAAGGATTTTCTGGGAAATTTGAATTATTTAAACATCTCAAAACTCATTCTGAATGATTCTTTCTTTCTTTTTTTTTTTTTTTTTTAAACGTCTTGGATTGTAAAAAGTATGATAATGGACTGTTCTATTTTAGTACAGTAATACTTATTGTATCATTCTATATGATGAATTTGAAGAATTTTTCAATTGTGATCTAAAGGATAACTGATAAATGTAAATAATGTATGAATATACTCTGTATGCTGCTGTGCTAGATAAGAAACATGCACACATGATTTAATTTTCAAATAGATTTAAAAAACCATTTCATTCATTGTACTTATTTAATAACCTTGCAACTAATCCAGTTTATTATTAGAATTTCTCATAAGATAGTAACCTTTTTTAATTCCAAAATATCATGTTTGACTTCAGTTGCTTTATGTAAGAATAGCTGATATCATATCTTTGTACCTTAGTGAAATAAATTTCACTGGATCCAGACATGTCTCATAATCAGTACAATTTTTTACATATTACAATAGTTTTACATGCCACAAAATTCATAATGTTTGTGTTAAATGTATAAGTTTGTTCAATTAGTCTTTTTGTCAATCTTTTTATCTTTATTTATTTGCTTTTTATTTAATTTTTAAAATGTTCTTTTTGACAAAATAATTTCTCAAATTAAAGTTTTGCAATATATAAAAGGTTTGAATTAGAGATCAACCGAAAATTTGTTTTGGGCCCAAAATCACCAAAAATTCGTCCGGACCGAAACCATCTGTATTCCAAAAATGTTGTTTATTCCTTTGGAAATTTTCAACATTACTCATAGATTTGAACTGTATCCAATGAGAAACTCTTTATTTATTGTTATGAACTTCACTGTTTATAATTATCAGTCATGACTGACTCAAGACATGAATGCAAATTATAAAGCAAGAAATGTATATATGACTAAACTTTGAAAATGCTTTCTACGTGCTCATGAAAAGCTGCAGACTTAACCGTAATAGAAAATATTTTGTTTGAAACCACAGAAATGTTTCGAATACTCTTTGAGAAACTTGTAGTATAACAGATGATCATTTACAAAAATCATTATAAAAGATAAATCTAGGTATTTATACCCAAAATATTTTTTAATTAGATGTAATTTATCTAATTGAAAAATCATTTTGTCATTGATGATTTAATTACATTTTATGTTATATGAAAATGAAAAGTTTTGGTCAGAGGCACAAAGTGAACATGGGCCACTGTTATAATTAATTAATGTTTTCTGCCAAAAATAGGAAGATTATCAAAATTCAGTTTTGGTTGTAAAAACCTGTTTCGGTTGATCCTTAGTTTGAATTATGGTTTGGTTTATGGTTTGAATTATTGGTTTGTCAAGACAGTTCTTACTGGATCCTGTCTTTGTCAAGAACTTCATTTAAAAAAAAAAAATGTAGTCAATATTTTATATTCAATGATTCTTAATTTTTTTTTTTATTATGTCCCCTTATTTGCGTATTTAACATTAAATTAACCATTGGGAAACCAATTCTTACTATGATATTTGAAAGCAATGATTACTGTTTCATTATTGAATGTTTTGGGGCATTACTGTAATTATTTCTTTTATTTATATAATCTTATTTAGTAATGCAATATTTTATCTTTTGATGATGTATGTTACTAAATAAATCACGTTATAAATATTTCGGTTTTCTATGTACACTAGAGTCCCAATTATCACTCTTAACCCCTTAAGTACCATATTCAATGCGGAATACCAGATATATTAACTTTTGTCATTTTCGCCCAATCACAATAGCAACTAATGACGCAAAAACCAGATACTTAGAACATTGCAGTCTAGATTTAAAATGAGGATATACCGATATACACACATACGTCCTGGTATTTCAAATAGAAGAATTGTTCTTAAGCCTCCTGTCCCTGCTGGTGAAAGTACTCACGAGCTAATGCTAATCCTATGGGGAGGGATTTTTCTAATATCTTGTTTGCATTTCGACATTTTTAATTTTTTTTTTTTTTTTTTTTTTTGCATTGGATAGCTGAGATCTGTCTCTACATTGCACCTTTTTTTACTTTTTTGATTTGGTTGCAGATATTTTTTTAGAATGACACTTGCATTTTCAAAACCGGTTTTGGAAGTGAAAGTAACGTTATAAAAAATATCTGCAACCAAAATCGAAAAAGTAAAAAATGGCGATGTAGAGACAGACCTCGGCTATTCAATGCAAAAAAAAAAAAAAAAAATAATAATAATTATTTTAAAATGTCGAAATGCAAACGAGATATTAGATAAATCTCTCCCCATAGGATTAGCTTTAGCTCGTGAGTGTCTATAGACAAAACTCACCTCGGATAAGCAAAAAACTCGGATAAACCAGATTTACATAAATCGTCACTAAGGAGATATTTATTAATTTTTATGGTATTACTTACAGTTCTTTGACATACACTTCCATTGCTTTTATGAAAATGGAGAATTAAATTATTCATTGAAGAAGTCCTTAGTAGCAATTTGTTTGTTGAATTATAAATGTCTTTGCTGCAATATTACCCCAGTGCATAGCTGTCATCTTGTATAGTTTTTTCTTACCACTATAATTTAATTTTAAAATTTGCCTAATTCTATTGACAACATTTAACATTTTAAAAAATATATAAATAAGGCAAAAATTTGTATTAAATTTCCGTGGTAACGATAAAATGTCATTGTATTAGTGTCATCAGAATCGCAGGCCTAGCCGCTTCTTGCAGCTCAATGTATTCAATAGTTTTTTCAATGGAACTTAAATGCATCTTTTTTATATACACATCATTTTCATCATTAAGAAACAGTCATTGTTAAGGAAGTGCTATGTCAAAATGAAAGAGCAGTTGTAAAAATTTAGAACTTATGATTTTCTTATCTGAATGGTGGTGGTGGTGTGTGTGTGTGGGGGGGGGGGGGATTGCCCTTTTTATCCCCAGTAACTCGTTTAACCTTTTATGCCTCGACGGTACTTTAAAATACCACAGTTTTCTATCCCAATTAAAACGCACTCATTGAATGCATTCACAATGGTACTTTTAGGAAACAGCAGTAAATACTTCCCTTGACCATAAGCAGACAGCAGTAGCACTTCCAGTAAGCTGAAAGTTCTTTACAAAGCTATTTTGGCACATGCAAGTGTCAATTTTGCTACCATTTTCTTGTCTGACACGGTATCCCTAACTTTTGCTTTGAAACATCTTAAATTTTAAAGCTAAGACTATCACATGTTTTTCTTGTTTTAAATAGAGCACTTGACAAATATGTTATGCTAAAAAAAATTAATTTTTAATGCGTATACTTTGTGAAACACATTTCAAAGCGGTACTTTTGAGTACCGTCCAAGACTACATTGAACAGGATTGTTATTGTTTGTATACATATGGTGCATAAAAACATATATATATATATTTACCAGGGATGCATGGGTTCTAGACATGTGGATTTTGATACAATGAATGGGAAGATATTGCATGATTTATGTATGACATTGATGAATAATAAAGCAAAAAATGTTATTTTTTCCTTTAGAAAAAATGTTGTATTTTTATAAAACAAAATGGAAAACAATTACAAATTAGAAAAAATATCTTTTGGCATTTTTATAAATCCTTTTGAGTTTTTTACAACTAAAAGTTTGGAAATTTCTTTCAGATGTGCTTCCCATCGGACGATAGTGTTACAACTGTAGAATGTTCTTCTGATGGTGAAAGCTCACTTCATATAAACATCATAGACAAATATACAGTAGATATATGCATGATAAGTCGCATTAAAATAATAGGAAAAAATTGGATATAGTTCTTTTTTTTTTCTTTTCTAAGTCTCGATTTTTGTCCATGTGTTATGACCCAACAGTACTTTAAAGTACCACATCAAGTAATTAGCCGTAATAAACAAAGAAATATTAAATCTTTTATTTTTAGTACATATATCTTCTAATGTATGATACTAATTTAAGGATAAAGAGTTTCAAGGAGATAGATTTTTAAATTCATAATTTGGGATATAAAGGGTTAAAACAGAAACTTTGCTTAGCGGGACTTGGATAATTGGGACTCTACTATGTTTAAGTTTTAATCAAATCTAAAAAATCCAGCAAAAAAAATAAAAAATAAAAAAAAATAATAATAATAATAATAATAATAACAAACAAAAATCTTAAAAACAAGTTCAAAGACAGCTCTATTGAATATTAATTATTATAAGGGGATTATTAAAATGTTCTCGAGAAAAGTGAGATGGATGATCACACGACCTATATGAAATGAAATAATGCTACAGCGATTTTATAGCTTCTGAAGGAATAGGTGCTCGGTAAAACCAAATAAAATTTATTAAATATAAAATTTGTAAAAAGAAAGAATGAGTTTAGAAGAATGATTCCAGAAATATTTTTGAGAAATAGAATTTTAGATCACAAGAAATGGTTAAATAGAGAATATGCTACACTATTTGGAGTTTTATTTCCAAGGAAAATCATAAAATGTTTTTATTTCGAAGGAAAAATTTGTAAAATAGGTGAATTCACAAAATAGAGGTCCAAGACTTCTTAAAAACTTTTTGAAATCAAAAACAATTTTCAAGTTGCTTACAATTTCTTAAATTATCAGGAAAAATATATATATGTGGCTTTGAACATGTGTGTTATTGTTCGAGGAGGATAAATTGTTGCAAAATGCATAGCAATCTTTATTTGACACGGCGTTGAACTGAAGAATGTCAAAATTTGTTATTTTATTGCAGTGTTGTCTTTATTTTCGTCATATAATTCACCTATATACAGGGGCTTGGACAGCATCTGTCCGACTTTAGCATGTATTATATTAGACAGATGCTGTCCGAGTCCCCGTGTAAATGTTAATACAATACTGCCTTTTTAATCATCTTTCAGTATGTATGGTATGAAAGAGATTCTCCTTAAGCAAGTAAAGTACAAATTTTCTTGTACTTGCAAAAGTTAAATTCTAGTGATTGCTTCCATTCTAGAATAAACAAGAATAAAAATCCCTGCTGGCTAGGCCTACAGGCACAGGTAGATTTCGAAGTTAAGTACTAATTTCACCAATAAAAACTAAATCATGAATAGAGATAAACCTACTTTAACAATTTTATCTCGCTGTTTTTGACGAGTTTTTAATTTCATTTTTATATAAGAGCTGGTTTTATCAGAATCATGTTAAGGCAGTATTAAAAAAATATTTTTCCATGCTCAACAACTTGAAATTTTCTGACACATTTTCAGATTCATTTTTAAAAGAAAACACATGAAACGTGCTGACGTGATTTTTTAAGACATTTATTAGCAACCTATGTTTTTATTTTTCATTCAATTAATTAGAACTTGATTTATGAACAATTATTTTCTCAGTAGGACCATATTTTTAGTTTCCAACACAATCTCTTCAAGACATTTGTTTCAAATTGCCCACTTTGGCAGAATTTCTTTAAATATATTCTGCTTCTATCAAAACATCAACCATTACGGCACATTATATAGATTCTGAATAAGAGAACCTACCAATTGGATGCGTTTAAAAGCAAAAATGAATTTTAAAATGAGTCAGAAAATAAGCAATTTGGATTGGAGTATATCCTTAATACGATATTTTTTTCTTCAACCTCTATGTATTTTTGTCTTTACTGTAAGAATTGGTCTTATCAAAAACTTGTCAATATAAAAGTTGTAGATAATATTAAGATACATAATAAATTCATGCAGATTTGATATCTTCTGAATTGACATAGTTATGGATTTTTTCTTCTTTAATCCACCCTCCCCTCTTTTTGCTTTCGTTTTTAATTTTTTTGCAGTAAAAATTGATAATGATATCAAAAACTTGTCAATATAAAAGTTGTAGATAATATTAAGATAATTTCTACTAAATTTAATTGGATTTTGATATCTTAAGAATTGACGATGGTATGAATTTTTTTCGCCCCAAAACCCTATTTTTTTCGCCCCTTGAGCCCATTTTTAGTTTTATCAAAAACCTGTCATACATAAATTTTTGGCCCACTTTTTAGAAGTAATAATAACTTTAAACTGAGTTGATATGTATTATAATTAAGAAGTTATGTGGTTTTTTCGTTTTATACATATATATATATATATATATAGTTTTTTACTGGGGGTGGTTTTGGGTTCTAGAGGTCATGATAGGTGTAGATCTGCAAAAAATTTTCCAAAATTCCAACATAAAGTATCTCAATAGGTAGTATTTCATACAAAATCTACCTAAAAAATCGTGTGCAGCATAGATTATGAAACACTTTCCAACACATTCAGAATTCTGTAACAAAATTTAACAGTTTATTAAGTTGAAATATCCGAAAATAAACAAAAAATGCGTAACTCAGTTGAAGGCCCAATTTTTGCTGTTATCATCAATAGTCGAAAAAAAAAAAAAAAAAAAAAAAAATGCATAACTCAGTTGAAAACCCAATTTCTGCTATTATCATCAATAGTAAAAAAAAAATCCTTTTTTTTTGTGTGTGTGTGTGTGCAGCTTTGTATATGATCTATAGATTTGTATGTTTACTAAATAGTATGCTAAAAGTTAGTTCAGTTAAACGAATACCACAGTAGAAAATTTCCATTCAGCAGTTTCCGCGAATAAATGAAACTGTACTTGAGAACTTTTGTGCTGCACTGTATATGTGAACTATAGAATTTATGCACACCAAGTAAAATTTTAAAAATTTAGTTAATTAAAAAAAAACATACCATAACTGAAAACTCATTTCCAGCCATTATTGTTCATAGGTTGCAATGAGTAATTATGGTTAAATTTCTGTTGTAGCCAAATTCTTTTGTTTCCCTGTAAATGAACGATAAATTTTATACACTTCCTGTTCTACAGTAAGCATTGTGTAGTACACCTCAGTAATATATATGTATTTCAGTATTTTTAAAATAGTGTAATATCATTAATCTGCACTTCAAATTATTTTTTCCCCGTAGACTGTAATGTAATGGAATTCTTTTGAGTGTCCTATAAATGATTATTAAGTTGATAATAGCTTTTCAGTACCGAACATGCCATAGTGATATCCAATAACATCTATAAATTTCATGGCAATTGGACTATATTTACGCGAGTTAGAGCATGGACAGACAGACAAACTGAATTAATAAACACTTTCAACTTTATTGGAAAGTATTAAAAAGGATAAGAAATTAAATTTTATTCCACTAAAAAAGCAAAAATTTATTTTAACTTATTACAATCTTGTCTTTTACTTTCATCATATGTATGTGTTTATGGAATTTGCAAAAAAGAGTTATTTGGTGAATACATGAACATGAGCTATTTTTATTAATTCTTGGATTTTACTCTCAAATCTGTATCAGCCCTGATTAGGTGTTTCCTACTTAGAAAATTTGTAGGCTGCAAATTATCATATAAATTAAGGGGCTGGTAATCTCGTGTAGCATAGTAAAATTTTATGAATATGGGATTCACATTAATAGAAAAGTACAGTACAAGCAATTTTCTAGTTTCAAACATAATTGATTTCATGAAATATGTACAAAAGTTGAAATGTTAGAAGCCAAATTTGATAGATATTTTTGATATTACACATTATTTGTTTTGGTATAATACCTCTTATTAGATTTTTTAATTTAAAATATTTAATACAGATTATAAATATTGAAAAAGGTTATAAATATGATGTAGTAAAAACTAATGATAAGTTGATTTCTGCTCAGGAATCGATTTAAAACACTGATCGGCAAAAAAAAAAAAAAAATAAATAAATAAATAAAAAGATTTCCTCCCTGCAAACTTAATATGTAATGTGTACAGATCTAATATTCCTAATTCTAAATATGTTATCTAAATTGCTCCAGCACGTATCATTTTTCCAAGAAACAGTTTTTAATAATAACAAATAGTGAAGAATTATATTAATTTGCAATGCTAGATAAAACTGAAATCATGAAAAAAGTGTTTTCATTGTCTTAGATATCAAATTGGTAAAATATAGCATGAAAATCTAGTTTGTTGATACTTGTATCATGCATTTTTCTGTTTAACGAATTTGCTATCCACTAATATATTTTCATTCCTTATGCCGCTGTAACTCGGGTAATCATATTTATGCATTTATTTACAGGTAATTTACGTATTATTATGTACACTTTATGATTTGCAAAATTTCCACTTATGTTTTAGAAAGATATAAAATACCTTAATTTTAAAAAAAACCCCTTCTATCAAAAGAATGGTACATGATACCGTAATTTTATTAACATATTTTTATTTCGTAGAGTAAAATCTATACGAATCAGCTATTATTATTATTTTTACAGAGAGGATTTTGGTGCCGACCAGTGTAATTATAATAAGAACATAGAAAATTTCTTATTTAATCTTTAATATACATTGATATTTAAAGAACAGGAAACGATTTAAAATAAAAATTGGAGATTCAATACAACATATAATTTAACACAGCGATGCTGAGTGTATGATAATGGGAATTATTTTATGCAGTTCTTCAAAAAAAAAAAAAAAAAAAAAAAAAAAAACAATAATGCAATGCAGCCACTCAATAATTTCCAATAGAAACAAAAGTAATGTATCATTTGAAAAAGGAAAAATAAAGGATTAAAAATATTAAAAAATCCAAAAAGCAACTTTTTCCATGAATTTGCCTTCTAAACTGCCCTTAAGCCAAAAAAAAAAAAAAAACTGAGAACTTCATTACTATTGTTTAAGATTTGATGCATCAAAAAGAAAGTTGGAATATTGGTGACATGCTTTAACTAATGATTCCACAGCAGTTCTTATATATGGAAAATGCTCTGTTTTGTCTGAACAAGCACTGATATAAATGGGAGATTCTCAAAAGGTGGGGATCATTAAATGTTAACTATATGTAATTTTTTAAATTTTCAAATTTAAGGCCAATTTTTTTAATAGTATAGTATTTTGTCTATAAATATAATATATAAATATTTTTAATAGTATGTCTACAAAATTATACACAAACATTAAAAGACAGCAACTATTCTGGAAAATTAATTATTAAAGCATTTAATTAGCAGTTGTGTATGTTACAAATTTTGGACATTTTTTCGCACGTACATTACAGATTTTGGACGTTGCGCTTAGTATTTAAAAAATTCTTAAGACTAAGAATGTAGTAAATGTGTCCTATAATTGTATGTGTATACATATATATATGTATAATTAACTTTTTGTTACCCAGTAATAATAATAATAAAATCAAATGCTTTGTCGCGTACGTTATTTTCGGACATAACAAAATACAAAAAAATTCTTTATAGAAAAGTCCTTCTATCTTCAAAAAAGCAATAAATCAGCCTGCCATCTCTTAACGAAATTATCAAAAAATCATCCGTTTCCTTTATGCATTCGTTGTTTACCGTTAGAACCACCTGGAAAAAAGTTAAAATTGTTTTTGTTGGTGGTACATTGGAGCAGTTAACGTTATGAATGTTCAAAATTGGCCTCTTTAGCATAAAATAATAAGATATTTATACAAAGCTTTTACAAGCATAAATTATGCCATTTTCTGTCTCTGAATAGAATTAAAAACTCAGTGTAAAAAGAAAAAAATAAAGTCAATGATAATTAAAGTTATGTTTGAAAGGCTTAAAGTTATGACGTGTGTCCAGTGCCCACCTTTTGAGAATCGCCCAAATAGAGTTCTTACATGGATATTGCACCCTAGTTCATTATGAAATCCCCCAAGATTATTCAATCTATTACCACATTTTCACATCTGCAGCTGCACTTTGGTTTATTCTGTTGGTAAACATCCGTTCACTATGTTTCAGTTTGATTGGTGACTGACTTCCATCACCAAATATGGAATTGCTCAACCATCACATGATGATTTCAATATGAGTAGTGTCTTTATCTGAAACGGAAACCAGATAGGAAAGGTGTGAGAGAGAACTTGGAAATAGCGAAATCATGCTATGACAGAGTGTACAAATGAAAAATAACAGGATTGCGATGTGTACGTATGTATATATCTCTTTAATAATAAATGAAGGTTTTGCTCTCTGTGCGTGTGTCTGTCTGCAATGTCTAACAAAATCTACCGCACATACAAAGCTGTAAAATTTTTTGAAGGTAGTCGAAGGCCTTGTCTGAGACTCAGAATTTTAAATTTCCAATAATTAATTGAGTTGTTAATTAAAAGCTCCAATTAAAGGATTGGAAAAGTATTCATAATACAGCTAAAGCATCGATTTTTAACAAACTGCAGAATTCATTCTCATTCAGAGGACACCAGATGTCTAGCATTTTCGCAGCCAGTGAGATGTGTTTTTCGAGTGGGACCCTGATATTATTTGAAAACATGTGACTAAAGAGAGTAGGCAATTTTCGAGCTCTATAGATTTTTTTTTTTTTTTTAATGTTGCATTAACAATTTGAAATTAATACATCTATGCATATTTTTAATGCTTAATCCAAATGTGTAGCTTTTCATTTTAGCAATAAGTAGATTTAAAACAGTTAAACCAGGCTTTAAAATATAATTCAACGATGTTAATATAAATGGTTTTTGAAACATAACTTTTACTCATATACATAAACTATAACTAAACAGCATATTACTCATGAATGCCGAATGCTTATCAAACATTCAAGTTTACTTGAATAATTCTCTCATGAAAGAGGGGAATAATAGGCAATGCTTACTATCGAATGCGAAGTATAAACTGATTCAAATTGACATATGTAGAGCAAAGGCCAATCAGCGAACATAATTGCTTTATGCAAATCTGAGATTGATGAATCAATTAAATTTGATTCAAATTGACTATGAGTTCTACTTTGCTATCTGGTGGAAGTTTAATTGTTACATTTAGTATGACATGTGATTTAACGAGTGTTGTTTGACCAAGAAAGCAAAAATGGTTTAGCGACGTAATGAAGAAATTAAACAAAAACCTAATTTGAAGAGCAAATTAAAAAAAAAAAAAAAAAAATTATTTCCTACATTGTTTAAGCCCGAGAAAGGACAGATATTAAGGTATTTCATACAATTCATTCTACATTTAATGTTAAATTTTTGTAACAAATAAGTTAAACCAATTGAACATTAAAAAATAAAATTCATACAACATGGTACTTTAAACACCCTAAAACTTAGATTCCGTTCAAATGAAATCGAAATAAATCTTAGACGTTTTCCAATTTTCAGTTCTAAACATTTGTATTGCAGATTTTGTATTATTTTTATGATGATTGTACATAAAATGATAAGATACATGCAAAATACAAAACTTTAAAAACGTCTAAGATTTATTTCGATTTCATTTGAACGGAATCTAAGTTTCTAGGGTGTTTAAAAGTGTCATGTTGTATGAATTTTATTTTTATTTTTTAATGTTCAATTGGTTTAACTTATTTGTTACAAAAATTTAACATTAAATGTAGAATGAATTGAATGAAATATTTTAATATATGTCCCTTCTCGGGCTTAAACAATGTAGGAAATAATTTTTTTTTTTTTTTTTTTTTTTTTTAATTTGTTCTTCAAATTAGGTTTTTGTTTAGTATGTCAAGTTTTTTAGTAACTACTGCATTCAGACAAACACATTTTAAAATTAATGGAGGGTACCATCATCAGGCTTTGATTCATGCGGTATCATATTACAATTTGTGATGCAATTTACCTATGTTTAATTCAAAATATTTCACCAGTGCAGTAATGCAAGTTGCTGTACTTTGGGGCAAAATTTCCAATCTGAACGTAAAAAACCTGTTTGAAAATGTCATTTTTATTTCTACTATGATGACTAACTTCTTTTTAATTCTTAAAAAAAAAAAAACTATTTCAGTAATTTTTTTATGGGAAAATCATTCAATGAAAAATAGACAAATTATTATTACGGCTTTTAAATTATTTGCAATAATGAAAAAAAAATGTTAAATTTTATTGGAAAACTGTCCGTTGATTCTCAATGAAAAAAGCGAAATTTTGAATTATTAAGGAAAATATTTGTAAAATGTAAAAATAAATTGGCCCATGTTTCTCTCTGGGTTATAATTCACCCATATGCAAAGGCATTTTACCATTCGTTTTGACCCTGATGTCAGGCAAACGTTTTTACACTTTAAATTAATAATATCATTAGAATTAGTAAAGAAAAAAAAATGAGTGGCATCAGGGACAAAAAGGTGGGAAGAAAAAATGAAAAAGTTATGATCTCCATAGGCTTTTCTATGTTAAATTAACATTGAGAAGTGACACTGGAAATAAATAAGTATTGTGCTGCTGCGCAATACTTAAATAAGCAAACCGAAAATAACTTATAAAAGAAGATATTAATGGTAACTTAGATTGAGAAAGATAACTATTATATTTTTATATATAACTGTGAATAAAAGATATATTAATAAATCTATTGAACTGTAAATAAACTAAATATATATAAACTATATTTAAACCTTTAACAAGTGAAAATAAAGTATTAATGGATTTTAAAGAGGCAACAAGATAATGTTTGATGTTCTCATCAAGATTTCGTTGTACTTACACAGCATACCTTCTATACGGTGCTGCAGTCAGTGGGGACACATGTTGGAGGTTCATTTAGAACATATTGCACCCCCTGGCTTTGAAAGGTGGAAATACAAGATTTTCCGGCAATAATCAGTCTGAACAGTGCTGTAGTTGGAAAAAAATATTTGTGGGAACTCACCTTTTCATAGAGTATATCTTGATGTTACCGGATTTTTTCTAAGCAGAAAGCCAATTTAAAACATTTAGCCAAAAGCCGACTTTTTTTTAAATTAACAGTTATAATTATTATATTCTAGTTTTTATAGTATTGTATTTGTATAGCATTCAACTAAAAGCAATATTTAATCAATCTCATAGTAACATTTTCCATCATGAATTAAAATTTAATTGAAATAACAGAAATAAATCCATATGTTACTTACTGGCACATCTATCCTAGAAGTTTCCATAAAGAACGATAATGAGATTCTTTTAAAGGAGGTCCTACATGGCTTATGCATATAAGTGAACTGACTTTTTCAATAAGGAGTGAATTTCTTGCATCGTTATTCATATAACTGTCATATACCCTTTCGCATCCAGATGTTGAAATGGGTTTAGTTTTCATAGTCTGGAGAAGAGGATTTAGCACTTTAGGTTCATCTCCAGTATCAATAAATTTGATAATTATCGTTATAACAAATAACAATAATTATTGATGAAATAAAAGAAAAGTTTGTGCTCGTGCGCGATTTTTTTTAAAGTAACAAACCAAATATTTCTGGGAACGGCGTTCCCACGCGTTCCCACCCAACTACAGCACTGAGTTTGAAAATCAAAAAATTTCACTCAGGATTTTGATGTGAAAAAAAAAAAATGGTTATGTGTAAGTCAGTGGTTTTTACTGTTAATTATCGATTTTATTTTGAGCTTTTTTACCGCTAAATATCTGAGTTTTTTTTTAAAAACAATTTTCCAAACAGCCAGCAGGCACATATTTCAGACAAAATCTAGTTAAAGATATAAAGTCATACAAATTTAAGTTTCATTTAAGAATATTATCACAGGCAGGTCAGCTAGTATGGATCTAGGAAGGATGCATAATTTTTTACTTGATATATCACAAAAGAGGCATATTTTGTATTAAGTACGTTAAAATCTCTCTTATTTCTAAAAGACCCACTGTTGTAAAAAATAAATTTTTTGGTGAAGTATCTGAATCCCAAAAGCTTAGCAACATCACTGTAGCATATAAAAATATATAGCTTTATTGATTAGCACCTGATATTTTATTTTGTAAAGTTATCAAAGGATAGATGAATCATATTCTATTTTTGCTTTTCTTTATGAAGAGTTTTGTTACATACTGGTTTTTCCTATGGCTCTTCACACATGAAGCATATATTCTACATTGGGATTCCATTTTTCCATGATAATCATATTTTTCTGAAGATGAATGTATCTTCAACTTCATTCATATTCTTGATTGTCAAATTCTTTATGCGAGTTTATCAGATGTTTCGCCTTCATTTTGTATTTAATTTCTTGTGGTCTTAGTTTTGTAAATATCACACTTTTATGCATAGCAATAAAAGTAAAAATAAAAGAACAGTACAAAATGTGTTCGAAAGTTGAAGACTGCTCTAATGTGTATTTAAATTTATTGTTAAACACACATCAAAGAAGTTGAGTAGATAAGGCTAATTTCTCTTCCTCTTCGATAGGGTAGAAAAAAATTCTATTAAAAAAATATATTATGGCTCTTTTAATATAAATTAAAATCTGTATTTTTCACCTCGCTGATTTTTGTTTGATGATTGCTTAATTTTGTTATACCAAATCAGAAACATCATTGTCAGAAAACTATATGCATTAAATTGCTATATACATTAAATTATTTCTCATTTTTTAACAAGTAATTTCCTTTCTCCTAGAAAACATGTTTTATCCACGAATTCTTCCCGAAAGTCTGAAAAAGTGCTAAAAATTCGATACATTCCTATTGCATGTATTGGCTCTATTTATACAGTAGACACCCTCAACTCCCCACATCATTGCAGATGTAAACAATGAAAAATTCAGTTCACATGCAGGGGCAAAATTGCAGATTTTTTTAGTTTTATGTCATTCCGTATGGATCTTAATGTGTAATTCTCGATAATATAACTGAACTCATGGTTTTTCATAAAGGAAGTATAAATTTGTTTTTGAAAAAAATCACGATATTGCTGATATCACAGGTAATCACAATCTTTTTACCAAATATATTTATGTATTAATCAAGCTTATTTGGTTATTAAGACTGGGTAATGCTGAAACAAAACTTCCTTACTTTATGATTTTAATGTGAATTAATAGAGTACCTTTATGAGGAAAGTTTTATTAAATAATTTAAAGAAAATGTATCTTATCTTTATTAAGCATATTTAATTATAGATTATTAATTGTTTACTTGACTTTTACTTTTAATAATTTAGTCCTTTTTTAGAATTATCTTACTTTTTATCATTTTAGTTTATTATTTTACTTAATTATTTTAATATTTTACTATATTGCAAACATTAATTATAATTTTGATTGTATTATTACATTCACATTACTGTTTAAAAAATGTAAACAAAGCAATATCCAGAAATCTGCAAAATTCTAAAATCTGCACAACCTCTGGTCCGAAGCTGTGCATATTTGGGGAGTCTACTGTACTAAAATCTAAATTCATTTTATAAAAGAAAAGTGAAATTCTATAAATTAACATTTCTAATTTAATTTAAAAACAAATAAATAAACCAACAATGAAGAAAAGAAATGTTTTTGAATTTAAAAATAGATAACAATTTCCGCATTCATTTAAAAGTATTCACAATTTATTTTTTAAAATTATAGAAAAAATATTCATATTTAAAGTATTTTAAATGAACACATTTAAATTAGATATTTTAATTGAAATATTAAATGGGAAAAAAATAAATAAAAAAATAATAATATTTTACATCTAGCAATCTACATATAAATATTTATAATTCATATTTATCCTGTTTTAATATTAAATGTATTAAAACCCAGCTACAATCTCATTAAAGACGAACTCTTCCTGAAATTAACTTCAAAATTCAGAGCTTTTTAAAAAAATTAATCAAGTCATACCCGTCTTAAGCAAACATATTTACATCAAACTGTTTCACTACTGTACAACTGTAGTCAAGTGGTTAGAGTACTGGTCTCATAACACTAAGGTAGTTGGTTTGATTCCAAAGTAGCAACTTTTATTTTATGCTCATTTTCTTCAATTGATGTATATTTTACCTCCTGTAACAGAGAAAAAAGAAACAAGTATTAATGGAAAAATCCTGGTAGCACTGCTGCCAGGAAAATTTCTGTGAATTGAAGACAGTATTTCTGAGAGTGGTGTTTATTTAGTAGATTTTAATGTGTATTTCAATTGTATCAATTTCATTCTTCTCCCCCCTCCCTAATATGAAGTGCTCATAACATCATCATAATTTTTTATGTTTTATTTTTTGATACACATAGTAACATTTAATATCTATAATGGTGATATAAATGCTTCATATATACAAAAAATAAAGTAAACCAAAATAGTAAAATTTACAGTATACAATATATACATGTTGAAAAATGAAAAAGAAATCAAGTGCATTATAAGGCCTTTCATGTTAAAAGACAGACAGCAAAAAGTGTAAAGTTTCTAGTAAGCAAAGTGTAGTGTGTATTAAACATAGACCAATGTGCAGTTTCTACACCTAATGTATAGTAGTTGATAAAATCAAAATATCTTAAAATTTGCTAAATACAGGATTGCCAACTACTATACATTAGGTGTAGAAACTGCACATTGGTCTATGTTTAATACGCACTACACTTTGCTTACTAGAAACTTTACACTTTTTGCTGTCTGTCTTTTAACATGAAAGGCCTTATAATGCACTTGATTTCTTTTTCATTTTTCAACATGTATATATTGTATACTGTAAATTTTACTATGCTTTAAAATGTGTGGTGTGAAGAGCTCTGTATACTGTATGGATTATTTTAAATAAAAATATTCTATTGATATTGTAACTGTCTTCTGATGTAGCCTATGTTAAATAAAATGCATTCTATTCAACGTACAAGATAATTTTATTGAAAGAGAGATATTTGTATTAGAATTTTAAATTTTTACTAATAATATTTTTCTGTGTCTGTGTGAAATTAATGTTTGATACTTAAATGCTCACCATGAATATAAGCTCTTTCTAATATTATCCTCTTTTAGATTTTTCTACTTCAGGTGTGTTCATAATTTTATTAACTATACTTTAAACCCATTAATTGTTGCCTAATTTTCAGAAAAATTGTTCAGTATTCACACACATCTTTCAACTCCTATAAATTCTTAAAATTAAGCATTCTGATCTTAAAATCAAGTTTGTCAATCCAGTGCTGCCATATATTGAGTGCTTAGGGGGGCAGTTTACCTTTTCAACAATTTTGCTTATTTAAAAAAAAAAAATATGGTTCAAATGTTGAACTCACTACATTTCATGCTCAACTAAAAGTGAATTTTGAAAAAAAAAAAAAAAAAAAAAGGTTTAACTAATTTTATTATTTAATTAAGCATTTATTTATTATTATTTTTTTTAATAGCATTTTTTTAAATTCTTACTACTTTTTTAAATATTGATATTTTTGCCCAATTTTTTTTTTTTTTTTTAGATTTTCAAATGTGTATTACACAAGACTGTGCATGGATTTTTAGATACATCTAATATTATATTTAATATAATTTTTTTACTGACATATACAGTAAAAAACGATGAAGTCTGACACATCTTCATGTACATTTATTTAAAAAAAAAAAAAAACCTGAAGGCTAATTCCATGTGCAGATTTACCACACATATATATATATATAATAAAGAACATACACAAAGTTTAAATTTCTATCGCAAGTACAAAAAAAAGCTTAGCATTTTTAAAACAGGAAACTGACGAAAATATGAACATGGAGAGAAAGCCATTTAAAGTTTTGTGCTGGGTGTATTAACAAAATTTACAATATCTCGCGATATAATTGTCGTATGGGTGAAAATGAGGTGTCAAAATATTCACAATTAAACAAGCTTTAATTTAATTAAAATAAGAAAAAGAAAATCGATTTTTTGACCAATTTTGAGGTAAACTGTCCCTTAAGCATTTAAAATACACGGAAGGGATTAAATCAAAGAAGAAACTATTATATTAGCTAAAGTTAAGAGGATTTCAGCCCATGAGTGTCACAGGTGCGACAAAACTTGTTCACAAATGGCTGCCTGTGAACATATCGGGTGCAATGATTAAGGAGTTAAAATCTTAAAATTGTATATTTTCTGAGCTTTAACTACACATTAAAGTAGTTAAAGTTAGTAAAACTAAAAGTGGTAGTTAGTACACATTAAATGTTAAGTATTCACAAAGATTGGCAACTCTGCAAGTAAACCTATGTTTATGATCTTCTATAACACATTTAAACAAAATCAGTTAGAGAAGTAGTAAACATAAAATCTTAGAAAAGAAAGCTTTTTGATCTAATCAAAGGGAGAATCAGAGCAAAAATGAGCCTTATCTATCCAAATCTTTTGCAAAACAGTTTGCTATGACAGGGTTTGCACATGGAAAATAAAATATGTGATGTTCATATTCTAACCAAAATTTTAAGTAGAATATTTGATAAGTTGTTTTACTTCAAGTGGAATTCTAAAAATCATTGTGAAAATCTCATGATTCTGTGCTCTTGAGCAAATTCTATTTATAGCTTACAGAGCTTTATGTAATTTAACATAGTCATCTCTTGCAACTAGTTGGAAATCCTAAATTTAGAAATGTTTAAGTACTTTGTAGACATTTCCTTTTCATCCTTTTGAAAAATGTAACAATTCTTTCCTTAAATGTAACATTCTGTTATCTATACATCTCAAAATTCTGTTATTTGTTGATGAGTGAATTGTTAAGAGATTTTTTGAGATAACATTGCTATGTCGTCATTGAATTTTTCTTGAAAAATGTTAAATACTATTTTTTGCATGTATTCCTTATTTATGTAATGTTTTAAACTTTGTTTTGTTAGTGTATTTTAATAAATAAAATATATTATGGATGTTTCTTTTCAAATTAATTTGATTGTCAATTTCAGTTCAGAAATGAAGCTCTGGTTTCTTATCATGTTCAGCAAATTAAAAAAGCTTTCTCTATTTAATTTCCATGACATAGAACCTTGAAGCTTTAAATTTCATGTATTAAATAAATAAAAGAACCTCAAAATTTCATTCATGAAATAAATAAAAGGAACTCTAAATTTCATTTATTAAATAAATAAAAAGAGCTCTAAGTTTGATTTATCGAATAAATACAAGAAGCTTTCATTTATTATAAGTTTAATTCCTTAAGTTTTCCGAAGTTTTTATCAGCCATAAAAATGTTTTATTTAAAATTGATACTTAATTTCATAATTAGAATAAGCCCAATACATTTCTACAGATAAAAGAAATAAGTGATTCTTATTTTTCTCATTCTGCTCTTACAATAAATGTATAATATCGAACTGGATATAAAAGAAAATGAAAAAAAATAACAATAAATTATACCATATTTATTCGTATAATTTATGCCGCCACATGATGGGTGCAAGACCTTCAGTCTCAGGACTGATTTCAGTCTTGAAGGAATTTTTGGCTGATAGTAAATTCTACTTTATGTACTTAAATAATAGCAGTTTTACCACCAATCACTTTTTTTTAATGTAAGAGATCAATTTTTAGCCATAATACAAGATATAAAAATCTTCTAGCCCATTTCCATTTGGTTATTCCTAATGCTGATGAGAAAAAATTTCAGTCTTGGTTTAGATGGACTTCTTGCACCTATGCTCCACATATTTTCCTCATCCCTTACTTTTGAATAAAAATTTCAGGAAAGTACAAAGATATGCATAATTTTTGCATGCAGAAACTAACTTTAATTTGAATTATTATTTTAACACAATCAAGCTGATTAGTAAAGTTATCATACGAATTGAATATTTCCAACTGAGCGAAAAAATGACCAGGCTGGGAATCAAACCCAGATCCTTAGCTTACAAGGCCAATGCTTTACTGTTTAAGCTAACTGAGCCGACAGCCAAGGATCTGGGTTCAACTCCCAGCTTGGGCATTTTCCCAGTCAGTTGGAAATATTCAATTCATATAACTTTGAATTTTTCAGCAGAATTTAACTTTAATTATTCAAACGGAGTTACAATTTCATATGATCCGACAATATTAATTTTTCAATCTGTTTAAATTTTAAAGCATATTTCTGTTTGAGCCTGCATATAAAAAGAGCAGTTTTGCTATTTTGTTTCCATTTTTTTTTTCACCTCTTATAAGCATTTTTATAAGCATTGTTACATCAAATGTGGCATATAGATCTTTCAAAATTCTGTTCAAAATTAGTGTATCTACTTAAAAAAAAAAAAAAATCAATAAATTTGGTGTAAATGAAATACAGTCAAGATCTTTATAATGCAATTCTCCATGTAACACATAACTTCCTCAGATGTAAACAATGAATTTTGCAGTTAAGAAGCACCTGTATTCCCTGTAGCACACAACTTTATCTCCTCAATTCAAAACTTTTTAATGAAAAAATTGGTATTATTACAATAAGCATTTTTGTAAATGAGTACCTAATATAATGATTGATTTGGTCCAGGTATATTCGGACCTTAAAAAATAAATTTAATAATGCGTGGAATGATCTATATAATACAAAAAAAATATCTGCACTACTCCTGGTATCAAGGAATGCAGTAAAAAGATAATCTAATGTATTTTGATATGTTTCAGACATATTTGGCCATGTTTACAAGGTAAATTTAATGATATGTGAAATTTGATTCATATAACGCAAAATTCTATATAATGCACAACTTTGCATTTTTAGGTTTGTGTTATAAAGATCTTCTACTGAATTTATTTAATAATGGAACAGATGAAAAAAAATACAAGAAAAGAAATAAGCAAAGGAAGTAACAATGAAAGAACATTTCCTTTTTCCAAATGTAGAAAATACCTAGAAACAGAGGTAGTACTGTAGGTGCCCCAAGTTTTTCTCCCAGAAAAATTAATATTCATCACTTAAAAAAAATAACTCTTCTATTTTTTGCAAACCTACTTTTAGTACTGACAAAATGGCAGTGAATGTGTGAAAAATACACAAATAAAATGTTAATATGAACAGCTATTGTGAAAGAATATATGGAAAACTAGACGGATGTAGCAATCCCAAAACTTTCTTTTATCTCATACATGTTAATATTTCCAGAAAAATGAAGCATATCAGTGCTACCGGTTAGGTGATTTACACCAAAATCTAATCGGCAACAATTTATGTCAATTTCGAACTGAATCTGAAGTTCGATAAAAATCTGTGCATTAGTTTTTGAGATAGAACAATTGCAGAAATCATAAAAAAATTTGCATAGCAACGCCACCTGTTGGACGATTTACTCTTAAAACTAAATAGCACTAATTTATATCAGGGACTAACTGAATCTGAAGTTTGATGAAAATCATGCATTAGTTCTTGAGATATAGCTATTGCGATAATCATGAATAATGCCGCATGGCAGCGCCACCTGTTGGGCGATTTACATCAAAAAGTAATCAGCACCAAATTATATTAAGTACTAACAGAATCTGAAGTTTTATAAAAATCTGTGCATTAGTTCTTTAGCTACTGAGGAAATCGTGAAAAAGACCTTACGGAATCTGAAGTTTTATAAAAATCTGTGCATTAGTTCTTGAGCTATAGCTATTGTGAAAATTTTCCCGATATTTGTGAAAATTTTCCCTTTGAGTAAAAATTTTCCCGATAAGAAGTAGATTTTTAGGTGATTGTTTTGGAGAATATGTACGGTGTAAAATGGCATCCGTTTTATATCTTATCTTCAAAAGCTTTGCATATTCAAGCTATTTTTTCAAGTAAAGTGGGTTTATGCATATTACCTTGCTGAAAAATATACCATGCTGTAAGAAATTTCTGAAGTAAATAATCTGTACATCATGTAAATATATATGGGGCATTCTCACAATCTTTTGACTTTTATGGCCCGGAATAATGATTTTTATTTTAGTACATATTCTTGTGTTTTTTTTTTTTTTTTTTTAATTTCATATACTGGGGAACATCAACATCCCATTGCTTGATTGCATAACAATGTTAACGAGATAAATAAGTTTTGGACGATGTTTGGGGTCCAAATACAAGGAAAACTCCTATATTGTCCCATGTCTCTGATGCTGATTTTTAAGTTTGGAGCTGTCTGTATAAAATTGTTTCAATAAAAGTAATTCGATGTAATTTTTTTCCTAAATTGGGACAATTGTTTTATATAAATATGTAGCAAAAAATTAACCTGCACACATTTTTACGGTTGATATTATTTTTTGAACTCTGTCCCTGGGTTTTAGATCCCTTACCATCCCTCTTGCTAAACTTATACAGAAAATCACTTCAGATGCAGCCACAGAATTTTTTCCAAATTTTCTCTCATGCAGAAGTATGCTAGAGAAAGAATGCCTAAAATTCTTTGACAGGAAGTTTACTGCAGAATTTAAATCAGCATTTAAATATCAATTTTAAGCATCGTGGCTTTATTGGAAGTCTTACCGTTACCAAGGTTTATTCCTGCACTTTTCGAGGTAAATTAATTTTTTTTTAAATTTAATCCAATGTAAATAACTGTTTCTAAAAATCAATGAACATTGTGGCTATCACTTAGTCTTAACATGATTTGCCTAAAAATAGTGGTAATTTTCCTTACCATCCCATCTTTATCATCCCCTTATTTTCCATTACCGTCCCTTTTTTTAACTTCCGTCCCTTCTTTAACATCCCTTTAAGACAATGTTATACCAAAATTGTGCACTAAAAAGTATTACAAAGTAATTATTTTTTATTTGAATGTCCTGAGGGTACTATGCAATTTCATTATAAGTAAAAATGTAGAAGAAAATAGAAAGTTATAGTGGTAAAATGATAAGGAAAATTAAACTCACAAATCTAACTTAAACCTTGGTTAAATAGAAAAATTTTCGCTGCTGACCATTTTTTTTTTTTTTTTTTTTTTTTTTGAATCATTAAGGACATTCGTCTATCAGATTAAAATGTTATTTTAGCAAGTTTAATTTCACCAGATTTTTATTCCCGAAAGTCAAAAGATTGTGAGAATGCCCCATATATGTATTCTTAATTTTTTTGTTTAATTTATTCGATACCATTTATTTGAGGTAAATAACATAGATATATTGAATTTGTGTTTTCAAACATGCCTTCAAAATGTACTCCCCCCCCCCCTCCCCTCAAAAAAAAAAAAAAAAGCGAAAACTCAACGGCCTAAGGCAGGCATATCAAACTCATTTATGACTGTGGGCCAAATTATGTATTAGAAACAAAGACGCAGGCTACAACAATTAAACAGGGTTCCTACGGGTAAGGGAATTCGAAAATTTAGGCAAAAAGTCAGGGAATTTTTTAAATATTTGAAAAGGTCAGGGAATTTTTCATGTACTACCTCCATCAGAATTTCTATTATCGTCGTAAATAAAGAAATTTTGAATTAATTATTCATCCAATCTAAAATTTTTATATAGAATTTATGCAAACTATATAACAATATGAAAAATAATTAAAAAAGCAGAAATTCATACTGCACATACTTTTTTCTAGCATTTATCTAAATTAAAGTCCATTGTGGAGGGTTTTACAACAATATATGAGCCGAATTTTTACTGGGAAATGCCAGGGAAATTTTTGAATAAAGTCAGTTAAAACCTGGAAAAGTCAGGGAATTTTTTTACCAGAATTGTGTAGGAACCCTGTTAAAATAGTAGATAATAATTATTACTATTGTACCGAATAAAATTTGTATTAACAAAACAGAGCCATGTTAAAGAAATATTTAAGTAAAGTTCAATTTTTTTAATTTAGTTTTGAAAAAATGCTCGACATTTTTTTTATTAACCAACACCGAACATAGATAAAATATACCTAGTTGCATTCTATACTTAAAAAAATGGTCAATTGTTAAATAATTACAGAAATTTGGAAACCCAATATCTATATATTTTTCTCTAATATCGAATCTAACTGAATTTTGATTAACTGCAGTAATGATTTCTAAACAACAATTTTAACACGAATCATTAGCGATGAAGAAATCGATTAAATTGAATTTCATATTTGTTTAAGGTTTTAAATCTTTTGAATTTATTTTTAATATATTCTAAAAATTTCCTTTCTGATTTCTGAAATAATGCCAGGCAACATTTAAAAGGATGCTCTTTTTGACAAATGTTTTTCCAAAATAATAGATTCTATTTGAAAATGCTAATTGCACTACCAAATAACATATCACTATGAAATTTGCCTTGAGTTTGAAATTTAATGAGGTGTTTTGTAATTTCAAATGAAATCCTCAAGTTCTTAGTCTAGTGGTGGTCCTTTAATATTCCACATTCATAAATTGTCGATTTAAAATGGAAATGATAACTTTGTTAAACAACTCGAAATTAATAGATCAACTTTATAATGGAAATTCATTAAATTCTATATAAGGAAGTAGATCTGTTTATCTTCACTACCTATATTTCCAAGATATTTTCTATATTGACGATGATTAAACATGGGCATAGGAATAAAATATAAGTTTATAAGCACCATAGATTTTTAAGCATACGTTTGGCCTTTTTAAATGCTAAGGGATCCAATACAGGCCTCCCGGGTTATAAAAATATAAGAGAAAACCATTTTTTATATTAATATATTTTTTTAGATTTTCACTAATAACATCAGAAAACATTTTTATTTGAAAAGTGACAATTTTGTATTCAAATAAAGTTTTGAAATTTATTAAAAGCAATACTTTTGTATGAATTAACAGCCGAAGAAATCGCCAAAGATTTTGTTACTTACAGTAGTCCTTTAATTGTGATCATTTTAACTGTTTAAATGCGTAGTTTGATTACGTCTGTTAAATTTCTCTTTTATTTATGTTATTTTATTAGTTTATCTTATTGATTATTATTGTTTTAACTTCATTATGGAATTTCAGACAGAAGCAAATGCTGAACTTTGAATTTTTTGTAATTTAACTTAAGTGCAAACAGATTTATCTTTTATAATTGCCTGCTTGCGATAGAGAAGCCTCAAAATTAGCTTTAAAAAAAAAATCTAACTCCCTTGTTACATCATTAACTATTTTAAAGTGGATGAAATCCGTTTTATCTAAAAGCAAAAATTCTTTCTGTCAATTGCCAAAACTTTTATCCCAACATACAATTGGTGTTTAAATTAATCCTGGTCTATTTTTTAAGACTGTTATTCTGGTATAAAATTCTAATTCTGTTAATTATTTAAAGGAGTAACTGATAATTTCAGCTCTGGTGGCATGATTTACTTCGTACACTCTTTTGCCAATATGAGCATCACAAAATAACTGTGTAGTGGGGTTAGCTCTCACTCTCGAATGTTCTCTCTTTATGAAATCAGTAATGTACTCATGTTGCTTAAAACTGCTGTCAGGAACCATCGCTATGACTTTTTGAAATAATAATGATAATAAGAATAAATCCCTACTGCTTTCCAAATGAATCTGGCTAATTATAAAAAAAAAATTTAAAATCTGTGTCTCGGGTGCATCAGGACTTGCCTTTCACTATCCTTTTACAAAGTTTTAGACCTCTCAGCGTTGTAGGTTATGCTAGCCATCACGGACACACAGAGTGAAACTTTCTTACTGTTTTTAGTCAGTCTTGACAAAACGAAAACAGATTCCCCATGGTTAAGTCATTTAGTGTGAACTGCATGATAATTTTATTTAAGTTTCCATCTAAAATTTCAATGTACTTTAATTCAAAATAATATATTTTATACATAGAAAATACTTTTCAAAATACACCATAAAAATGACATATATACACAATGGTACTATAATCCATGAAGGATTTTGACCTCCCTTAATAAACCTCGCCAGATCTTCTGATATCCGGCCTTAAATTTATAATTTGGTTTTGTGCTAGGTCTTTCTCTACCTCTTCTAGCCATCACTTCCTGGGTCTACCTAACACTCCTTTTCCCTATTAATTTACCATTGTAGGGTAAAAGCACCAATAATCGGCCTCTTAAGTGCTTCGTTTTTTTATATAGCTTGAAGTGGAATTTTAGAAAGCAATACAACAGTTTTAACAGTGATGCATGTAAATGTATACTTTTCTTTTACTGTTTCAGCAATTATTTTTTTAAAACTTATTGTAGTTTTTATTTATAGAAAGTGAAATTTAAAAATTGCAAATTCTCTAGTAATTAGCCAGTCAATTCTAGTGTTCGGTCATTACTGGACGAGCTGTCGGCCACTTAAGTGCTTTGTTATTTTAAGTAATTTAAAGTATCATTTTTATACATGGAACAACATTTTAACAATGATATTTGTTAATTTATACTTTTCTTATAATGTCAATTATTTAAAATATTATAATAGTTTTTAACACTTTCCAATATAGTTGAAAAGTGCAAATGATTTTGATTTATCTTCCGCCTGTCCGAGCTGTAATAATCGTAAATATACTCATCTCCCTGAATTTTTTGTATGTTATTGATGTTAACAATAGCATGATCGTTATTGAAAATGGAGTGTGTAGAACTTATAGTTCATTTACAGGGCATTCAAAAGTATTACGCTCAATGGGAAAAAATTACTTCAAGTTCATTTTAATGATGCTAGCCATTTCAAATATAACGAAATCGATATGCATTTATGAAGTACATTAAACTATGCATTCTGTACAATATGGGATCTGAAGTACTTATTATTCATTTACAGGGCCACACAGAAGAATTCCTTTACATAATAGTGCCAGGGGAAAAACGGTTTGCAGCGTATTTTAATTCCGTTACACTATTTCAAATATAATGAATTTGATATACATTACTGAGGCTTACTACAAAATACTTGTTGTATAACGTGATGTGCATAGCATTTATCATTCATTTACAGGGATATACAAAAAATTTGGATACAGTACTGTATCTGTCTATTAGCAAGCCAAATTTTGATTGGCTTTCTCATTTTCAAAACGAAGTGAAGTATTTGTATAAATAAAAAGCAATTAGTTATTGAAATATTCCCTGGTAAAGAGCTTGGAAAAGCTTGAAAGTACTAAGAAGTTTTAAATAAAATTTATATTTTTAAGTTTTAACATCTCTTCTACTATTTCAGTCACCTTTTAAGTAAAAGAGTGAACTTTTTTTAAAGTTCATATAATATATTGTATGTTTGAATCAAAGTGAAATATTGCGTTCTGTCTTATGATATTATTTATATGCATTGTTATGTTTTTGTATTTTACTCCTGAGAGCAAAAGCTTACAGTAAAATAAATCTTTCAAGCAGGTCACAAAAATATTCATTTCAGGGCTCCCACTTGCGCCAATTTTTATATTTCATTGGTACCACTTTCTCTAAACAAAACAAATTTACATACAACTTAACAAGTGCTGGAGAAATATACTACAAAATCAGGGCTCAAAAAATAGCGTTCCTGGACCCCAGAAATCATTTGTGGGAATGTATTTTTTCCACTCAGGTTCCCGGCCGGGAACCTAAATGGAAGTGCTTGCAAGTCGCTGTGGCCAACGTCATCAGCGATAAATTTTTATTCTCCTATGGACTGCTGCGATTTTCGGAATGTGGGGGTTGAGACAAAGAATGCATGGAGCGCCAAGCACACATGGGAGTTGCATTTCCATGTCTCTGTGTGTGGAGGAGGGGATTTTTGTGATTTCTCTTGTTTCTCCTCTCTGCTTTGATTGTGCGCTCTCGTTCACTGTGACACTAGCGCTGTGGGTTTTGTGTGAATTGACGTCATACTTTGAGTTTGTTTTCTCATTCACTTTAGTGCACATGGTTTTTATTGAATCTAAACAGTTCGTTTGTTTAGAATTTTGTTAGAATTTAAAAGGTTGTTTTCCATATTAGAGATGGATATTGCAGCGTTATTCCACAAGAATGCAAATAAAGAAACAGAGAAGAAAGTTCACGATGATGCCAGAGCAACGAAAAGGGTGTTGAAACTACTGAAGAAAAAGATTGCGAACCAGAAAATAAACTAGACACTAAAACAAAACCGAAGCAAACTAAAAATTATGACAAAAAAAAAAAAATAATAATAAATAAAATTGTCTTATTTAGTGCAGTTGGATTCAAGAATTTCCTTGGCTGGAGATGAATGAGGATAGAAGTGCTATGTGGTGTACTATTTGTAAAAAAACATCCTAAGGTCGCAGATCCAAATAGTGCTTTCATATCAGAATCTGGTGTAACTTCAAGTGCAATTCATTTGAAATCAGCAAGGAATCACAATAATTCACGTAAGCACAAAGATTGTGCTAATGCAGAATTAGCTGTAGAAAATCCTTTCGCTACTCCATTGGCTCGATGCTTTCTTCGGTTAAATGATGAACAATTGAAGAATATGACATCACTATTTAACACTGCTTATTTCTGTGCAAAAGAAGAGTTATCTTTTACAAAATTTTTGTTTATTATTCAAAACTGTGTATATGTGACAAAATATCTTCATTTATTAAGCTCTGAATTTATTAAAAAACTGTGAACACATAATTTTTTCTGGGAATCTACACTTTTCATGTAGGTTCCCGGCTTGGAACCTTCAAATTTTTAGAATTTTCGACCCCAGTACAAAATTTATTTTTTTTAATTAGTGGTGCCAATAAAATATAAAAATTGCTGCAAGTGGGAGCCCTGTCATTTCTGTCTTCTAGTTGGAAATCCTTTCTATAGAAATGGTCAAACATTTTGTAGAAAACTTTTCATCATTCTTTTTGAAAATGTCAAAATACACTTTTAAAATTTAGTTTTGAATAATTTAAAATTTTCATATATTTAAAAAAATTATTATAGGAAAATCAAGAAGAAAAAAAAAATATAATTTTTACTTTCCCATCTAATTGAAGTAATTGTAACAAAAATCAATGTAGCACAATTTAAAAGTTACAAAATGTTAGTTATCATCAATATTTATTATTAGCATACCAGACACTTTAATGATTTATTGTCTTAGACTGAAATGGATTATACATTCATTCTTACATATCTCCATAAATATCATTATACAGTAGATTTCCTAAAAACTGTGAATGCCTAAAATCTGCATATTTTTTCAGATGTAAACAATGAAACTTACAAGAACAAAATTCAAGATGGCATTCAAATCGGCGACGGCCGCAATGTTTTTTAACTATATATATATATATATATATTTTAATCATGCTCTTTTTGGCTATTACTAAATAAAATTACATTATTTTTTATTTTTATGTAAATTAGCATATCTATAGCAAAAATTCACCATATTGTAGGTTCTGCACAATATTCACAAGTGCAAACTGTAACCAAACTGTTTAATTTTTTTTTTTTTTTTTTTTTTTTGCATTCATTTCGCCGTGTTTCAATTTTTATTTTGTCAATATTACATATGCATTTTAATATTAATTCTGATTAATATGACCGAACTCTAGCTTTTTTATGAAGAAAATATGAATTTATTTTGAGGAAAATTGAGATGCCATTAATATGAATGGTGATCATTATCTTTTATCAAGACATTTTTTAATCAATCAAGCTTTTTTGTTTATTAAATATGGATAGAAACATGACGTAAAATTTTATTATTTTACTATTATGGTGTTTCTTATCTCTTAGATAAAAAATATGGCGCAACACTAGCTTTTGCATAGTATCTGCAACTGTAACTGTTGAAGTCATACTGTGTATGTTTACTTTTTTGCATTTGTTTCGGTTTTAATCTGTAATGATTTTAATTTTTTCATGATTTCGTACATAATTCTCCCTAATATGGTTGATTCCAATATTTGTAATGAAAAAAAGACAGTAAAAGAAAACACATTAATTTGACAATAATCCAAAATGTAGAGATTATAAAAAAAGCTTGATTCTGGTTTTAAAGCTAGTATTTTTATTATTTTACATAATTATTTTATGTAATTATTGATTAATTATTGTAATATTTTACTTAATTATTTTACCAATTTACATTATTGTAAGCATTCATTATAATTTTTAACATTTAACTACTACATTCAAATTACTGTTTAAAAAATGCAAACCACAAATCTACAAAATTCTAAAATCTGCACAACACCTTGTTTCAAGATTTGTGGATTTGAGAGAGTCTGCTGCATTTCTGGTCTTTTTTTCTTTATGGATGCTATACATTCTTCCTTTGTAAGCATTCATCACTATTGAGTATGTCTTTATTTGCCAAACTATATTACATGTCTTTAATATACATTTTAAATTTTTATAGGTGGATAATGATGTACTGGATTTTCTTAAAAACATTAGTAAACATCTGAATTTATGGTTCAAGGTACTAAGGTCATTTTTTTGCTCATGACATCAAAAGTGGACTATGAACCAGTTTGAACATTCAAGGGGAACCAGGATTTAAACCTACTATTTCCTGGCCAATAGCCAGCTTATCAGCATTAACACAGCACAAGCATATCTTAATCTTCAGGCATATTTAGTAGAAAAGATTGCTACATATACATTAAAAATTTTAAAGATTTTAAAATTTCTGAGTTAACTTTTTATATTTAATTTTTTTCAGTAAAGATTTTCTCTAAAAAGTATCTACACATTGATGTATTTAAAAAATATAGCTTCCACATAATGAATGACAATGATGATGATGTCAAACTAGAGGCTGATTCAAAAGTAAAAATATTTATATGTAGTGTTTGTCAAAAAGGGTTTATGTTTAAAAGTAATTTGCATAAACATCTCCGCAGCCATTTTGGGAAAAAACCTTATAAATGTCCCATCTGTGGAATATCTGTTGGGCAGAAGGATCATTTAGACAATCATATTTCTTTCCATATAAATGGTAAAATTTATAAATGTTCCTCCTGTCATGAAGGATTTCCATTGCAATCACTTTTACAGAGACATCTTCGAAAGCATAACACTTTACATCTTCAAAAACTTGCAAGGAAACCTGCAAGAATATTTTCTTGTAATATATGTCAGAAAACTTTTCATAATAGCCATGCGTTGAAAGAACATTGTCCTATTCATTCAGGTGAAAAACCTTATGTTTGTGATATGTGTCAGAAAGGATTCTCAAGAAAAAATTATTTGCTTAGCCATATTCGTCTCCATCACGAAATACCTCAGACTAAAGAGAAAGACCCATTGACTTGCGAAACAGTTGCAAAAACTGAAAAGAAATCCTTTACTTGTCATGTGTGTCAAAAATCATTTCATCTTCAGAGTGAACTCAGTCTGCATCTACGTAAACATGCTGGAGGAAATCCTTTCACATGTGATGTGTGTAAAGAAGGATTTTCTGGAAAATTTGAATTATTTAAACATCTCAGAACTCATTCTGTGTGATTTTAAAAACAAATATTTTCTTGCATTGAAGAAAACATCATAAATTACCTGTTGTATTTTATTGTACATTACTTGTTTTCTCATTTTATATTATGAAAAAGAAAAATAATTTTAACAAAGTATTCCAAAGCATAAAACATGTAAACACCAGCATGTTCTATAAATATATTGTTTTTATGTTGGATAATAATGTGTATCTTTTATATCACAATGTTGTACTTGGATCATAATAAGTTGGTTTTTGACTCTAAAGATTTTGTATCACTGTTGTGAAATAAAATAGCTAAATTAAGCCTAGAAAATGTTTTTATTTATGGTGGTTCTCAAAGAAAAAACTCCAGAACAAAACTTTGACTGATTTTAAAACACAAAAACATGATACTTGAAGGCATAATTATTGAAATGATTTGTAATAAGCAGGTTTTTTCATTTCTTGATAAATAAATTGTATCTCTAGTTATAAGTGATTGTTGTCTCAGCATGTCAGTTTTTATTTTTCCTGCACTATCATGTCCAGAAATTTGGTTCAAAACATCAACTTTGATGGCACTTTCTGAAAAATCTTCTGCCTTTACCGAAGAATGTAAAAAATGTTTGTTTATATAGATTCTGTTTATGACGGATGATCGAGTCGAGCACATGCACACTAAGGTGACTGAAACATTGAATGGATCTTTACTAAGGATATATGCATAGTGAATTTGAAGGTCAGGCATTCGGATCATGGATTTGACTAATTATGGCACTCTTCACTCACTTGAAAACACCCGCTCGGTAATGTTAATCCAAGTTGTTTTCGAATTTCTCATTTAAATTTGAATATTTTTAAACATTTTTTTTTTTTTTTTGCATAGGATAGCTGAGGTCGATCTCTAATATGACTATTTTTTACTTTTTCGATTTCATTTGTAGATTTTTTTAATAAAGCCACTTTCACTTTCGGAAACCAGTTTTGAAAGGGAAAGAACCTTTATTTAAAAAATCTGCAACCGAAATCGAAAAAGTAAAAAATAACCCTATTAGAGATCGAGCTCAGCTATCCTGTGCAAAAAAAAAAAAAAAAAAAAAAAAAAAAATCGTTTAGAAATATTAAATTTAAACGAGAAATTCGAAAACAACCTGCCCATTGGATTAACATTATGCAGCTGGTGTTTTCAAGTGAGTGAAGAGTCCCCTTAAGAAGTGAGCTGGGTGACTGAGGGGTTATAGCGTTGAACTTGAGTCTGGGGAGTATTGGTTTGAATCCCATGCCATCTAGGTTGTTTTTTCCTACTTTTTTATTTAAAATGTTTTTATCAGTTGCTTTGTAGTTTTCATAATAACTGAAATATTTTTAAGTAAAGTATTTTTTATTTTAACAATTAAAATTTTACATTACAGAGCCTTTTTAATATTTAAAGTTTCATTACAATACAATATTATGAAATATGTTAATATTTTTTTGTAAATGTACAATAAGTATTCCAAAAATTTCAGTTTGCACATAGGATAATTTCTTCAGATTTTTTATATGGTGTAATTTATTTTTTATTAACCCATTAACTGCCAAAACTATAAGGTTGAAATTTTCAACTTTTAAGCTGAACGTTGTTTGCCACCACAAAATCTGAAAGATAATTTTCCCTTTATATAACTTGAACTTTATGTCTTTAAGTAAGGCCAATTTTTTAATTTAAAAACAATGGTGGGTACGTAAATAACTTAAGTTTGTGCGTTTATTTTTACCATTGCACGAATACAACACCGGCAGGTAATGGGTTAATTACATTTTTAAAGCAGATTAATTTTAAATTAATAGGTTTGTACTATTCATGATTTCTATTTAAAATAGACACTATTCGAGAAATAATATGTGCATGTAACGAACTGTATGTTTTTGTTCCGAGTTATAGATGCCATAAATGAATTATAAGTTTTATATGAGTTATATGCATGCCACAAGATAGATTTTTAAATTTGAGAAATTTATTCCATTTTGTCGACACAGCAAGTAAACCACCAGGAATGAATAATAAATTATGGAAAGTTCAGCAAATGCTCAACAGATTCCGTAGTGCCTGCTTGAATTTATCAAGAGATCAGGGAAAATTTTCCATAGATGAGCAGACGATTTTTTAGGAAGTGCTTCAGTAAAGCGGTATATAAAAAACAAATCACACCCTGTGGTAACAGCATCATCTGGGATAGTTTTAAATTTTGTAGTATGCCAGTGAGAAAGTACAGACCTGGTACACAAGGATCTAGGCTTAGGACCTACTATAGTCCATACTCTGGTTCAGGCCTAGTTTTATATGCTTCAATTGGTATTTCAACACAATACTGCTGCTGGAAGAATTAAAAAAAGGAAATTTGAAGGAACAGGCAATATCCAAAACAGAGTGAAAGGCATCCCATTTGTCAACGGCTCTTAAGAGGGGTGAGAGCATTGAGCATGTCTAAAAAAAAAATGGAAATTGTAGTGGTCGAGTGGAAAGACAATAAGAAAGTTGTACTGGCGTCGACATGTACAGGGCGTAATTCGCTGCAGATCGTCAAGTGGTGGTCAAAGGAAGAAAAATTGAAAGTCTATGTCTCTTGTCCAGCCAGCATTACGAGTTACAACGCATCAATTGGAAAAGTAGAGATTTGTGATCAGCAAATGGAGGCATATCGATTCGAGTTTAATTTCTAGTTTAAAGCAAGAAAGTAGATCTTGAAAGCAACGGTTCATTTCCTTGACCTGGCTGTAGTAAATTCGTGGTTTCTCTACAAACGAGATGCCAAAGTAAACAAGTTACCACGTAAAAAACACTTGATTTACTATCGTTTTGATTAAGTTTGGCTGAGAAACTGTTGGATGTACCATTACCAAGAAAGAAACGATTAAGGGCTGTCCTCAGCGGCAGCGAAGAAGAAGAGATTGAATATGATGTTGCTGACTCATGCAGATCCAAATTCTACAATCCACCCATAAAGATATGAAATAAGAGGTTAGGTGCAACTAGTCACTAGCCTTTCAACGATATTAAAAGTGCCAAGAGTTATCGATTTGAAAACTGTTCCAGCCGTACAAGAGTGAGATGCGAGAAATCTGACGTTTATTTATGTCTGCCCAAAAACAAAAATTGTTTCAAACATTTTCATTGTGGCTGATGAAAATTATCTTAATAAACAACAACGATTTTTGCTTAAACTTTTATTTTTAGATATTTGCACACGCAATCCCAAACTACACAATTGTGTAGATTTAGTCAAAAAACGGCTGCAATAAGGCCAAACCTACACAATTGTGTGGGTCCTCCCTTGGCATAACCTGACATTGGGTAGTTTTTTAAATATTTTTTTTTCAATCAAATACGATCCTATCGATTAGGAGAAACCACCCAAACTTTTAATTTCTACCAAAAGAGCTCCTGGTCTTAAAGGGACAAAGAATTGTTATCTGATAATTATCTTTTTGATAACTTGTATTTGAAACCATACTGGTTTTATTGTTGTCATTTTTTTTTTAAATTATTAACTATATTTATTGTATTATGCAACTTTGTTTTGATAATTTGTTCTTGTAAATAAAATATTTTATGGATATTCCTCATTGTTTTTGCTTTACTTTCAACTTAAGTTAGGAATGAAACTCTGATTTTTACTTGGCTTTGTCAAACTAAACTAGTCGGATATGGCAATCCCAAAACTTTCTTCTATCTCATACATGTTAATACTTCTTGAAAAATGGAACATAGCAGCGCCACCGCAGGTGATTTACATCAAAATCTAGTCAGCAACAATTTATGTCAACTTGCATTAGTTTTTGAGATAGAAATATTGCAGGAATCGTGAAAAATGCAGTATGCATTAGTCCTTGAGAGCTAGCTAGTGCGGAAATCGTGAAAAATGTAGCATAGCAGCACCAGCTGTTGGGCGATTTACACAAAAAAGTAATCAGTACCAATTTATATCAGGCACCAATTGAATCTAAAGTTTTATTAAATTCCGTAGATTAGTACTTGAGATAGAGCGCCCACAAAACTTGTGTCACATACAAATAGACATTTTGTAAAAACGTGTTTTTCGGGATCTCTGACTCCTAAAACGTATAAATCCATCAAAATCCGGAATTCGAAAATTTTCACGAATCCAATTTTTCTTCTTGTTAAAGATAGAAGAAAGTAATAAAAAATATGTGCCAGTGTTCTCTCACCCGAACTATTTATTTAGGTGTAATGCATGTTAATTTTATATAACTACACGGCTTTTGATGTATTTAAATACATTTTATACAGTTGCATTAAAGTTATAATTTTCTTAAGTACATCATAAAAATTTAGATGTTTATAATTTAATTTTTGTGTTGTATTTAAGAAATTATTTTTAATATTTTGTTGTAATATGCATGTAACACTTATATGCAGGGCATCTGAACAATGGAACAAAACTTTCAGGGGTGAATCATACATATCCAGAAGCATTTTAGGTAGATTTCGTATGAAATACTACCTATTGGGATCGTTCCTATGTTGGAATTTCTGAAAAGTTTTTGCAGATCTACACCGATCATGATCCCTAGAACCCAAAACCACCCTCAGTAAAAAAACTTTATATCTATATATATCACTTTCTTCTGGACACGATAATTTTCGTAATTCTGCACCAATCTCTTCCAAACTGATACATAAAATCAATGGGCATAAAATCTCGGTCAAGTTCGTTAATGGGCAAAATCGGACCAAGGGGATGGAAATAGGGAGGGGTTTTGTGAAAACAGAAAACCCCCCATAATCTCCTTAACATTATCTACAACTTTTATATTCACAAGTTTTTGATAGGACCAATTCGTACCGCCAAAAAAATTAAAAACGAAAACAAAAAGGGGCTTTGAAGAAGAAAAAAATCCATAACTCCGCCAATTCAAAAGATATAAAATCCCCATGAATTTATCATCATATATCTTCTTAATATTCTCAACAACTATACTTGTCTATACTCTATATAGACAAGTTTTGGATAGGACCAATTATTACAGCAAAAACAAATTAAAAATACATAGCGGTTGAAGAAAAAAATCATTTTAGTAAGGGTGTATTCAAGTCCAAACTGCTTATTTTGACTCATTTTACAATTAATTTTTGCTCTCAAAGGCTTCCAATTGGTACGTTTTCTTACTCAGAAACTATATAATGTACCGTAATGGTCGATTTTTTGATAGAGGCAGAATATATTTTTAAAAGGGCATTTTGAACCGAATTTACCGAAGCGGATTGTGCTGGGAAAATCATTGTATTAAGTATGCACTCAAATCCAAACTGCTTATTTTCTGACTCATTTTTAAATTCATTTTTGCTTTCAAACGCATTTAATTGGTAGATTCGCTTATTCAGAAACCATATAATGTACCGTAATGATCGATTTTTTGATAGAGGCAGAATATATTTAAAAAAAATGATGTCAAAGTGGGCATTTTGAACGGAATTTCCCGAAGCGATTGTGTTAGAAACGAAAAATATTGTCCTTCTGAGAAAATGATTGTTTATATATCAAGTTTAAACAAAAAATAAAAACACAGGTCGCTTATAAATCTCTTCAAAAATCACGTCAGCAAGTTTCATATATATTTTTTTTTTTTAATTAAAAATGAATCTGGAATTATGCCAGAAAATTTCGAGTTGTTGAGCATGGAAAAGTATTTTTTTGAATACCGCCCTAACATGATTCTGATAAAACCAGCTATTATATAAAAATGAAATAAAAACTCGTCAAAAGCGGCCAGATAAAATTGTTAAAGTGGATTTATCTCTAATCATGATTTAGTTTTTGTTTGTGAAATTAGTATATTTGACTTCGAAATCTACCTCTGCCTGTAGGCCGAGCCGGCAGGGATTTTATTTTTCTAGCGATGGCAGATTAAGATATTTTACAGTATCGAATCGGAAAATATTGCTTCTGAAAAGAAATCCAGATCAGTCTCATTGTATATAACGTAAAACTATTTAACTCGAAATAATAATGCATAAAACAGGAATAAAAAAATTAAATAAGACATACCTTTTTATCCTAAATACTGTAATAATATCCGTCTTTTGTCCTAAACTATCAGACATCTTTCTATTATTTTAAAAAAAGAGTTGAGCTAACTTCCCGCGTCAAAAGTTCTATGATCCTTATCTGCGGTTAAATTCGGGCAGACAATTTTGAGAAAGCAGGTGTTTCTAATGTATTATTATAATTATTTTTTTTATTTTTCGTATACAACAGATTTAAAGTTTAAATGCGCAATAATTTTATCTTTTTGAGAGTGTCTATAATTAAACTTTTCTATTTAAGTGAAACACCTCCTTTTTTTTTTTTTTTTTTTTTTTTTCCTAAGTAAAGTTTGTTTTACACGTAATAAATATAAAATATGTATCTTCTTAATAAATGAAAACGAAGAATAGAGGGTAAAAAAATTTTCTTTGTCAATCTGTCATTCTTTTCACATTCATTTTCTGTAGAATAAAACAATTTGTAAAATAACTATTTTAAAAGTCATAACTCTAAAACACAAATTTGAAAAACGAATAATTATATCATGAGTTTTGTATATATATTTTTTCTGAAAATGCTAATTTTATTTAAAAAGTCTGAGAGAATTAGAATTTTTTTAAAAATAGTTAAACACTAACAGGAAAAAAGATGATTTGAATGCAAATTCTAAAGCAAGAAATGCATATATGACTAAACTCTGAAGACTCTTTCTACGTGCTCATTAAAAGCTGCCGACTTAACTCTAATAGAAAATTTTTAGTTTGAAACCACAGAAGTGTTTCGAATATCACTGGTCGACAAAAAAAATAAAACAACTTCCTCTCTGCAAACTCAATATGTAAAGTGTACAGATTTAATATTCCTAATTCTAAATATGCTATCCAGATTGCTCCAGCACGTACCATTTTTCCGAGAAACACTTTTATAATAATAACAATCAGTGAAGGATTATAATATTAACACTAGAACTATCAAGACCGTCATTTTGACGGTTTTCAAATTTTATGCTTAAAATTTTGATATGTATTGTTCTAGAATTTTATGATACGACTTTTAATTAAATATAAGAACAGTTAAATATTCCTATTCAATTTCCACTCACCCACTTTAATTTCGATAATCAGTATGACCTATACCTATTTATATCAAGACTCGTCAAAATGACGGCTTTGGCAATTTCAAAGTTGAATGATCCAAAGAGTTCGGCAGTCTTTATAACGGGATCTATTTTACTCCGATTACGATTTAGTTTAGAACTAAACGGTCTGACTGGTAAATAAAATCAGGAAGCAATCATTATCAGTTGTATTTCTAACGTGATAAAGCTCTTAGTGAAAAGTGCAATCTGTGCAAAGTATAATCTGTGAAAAGTCCAATCTCGGAAAATAGTTTTTATAAAAATATTTTGAGTTTTTATATAATTTTTATAAAAAATTAAAATTTACTTTGTGTAAATTCTGGGCAACAATGAAACAATTTCCAGGAAGTAAAAAATTATTTGAAGAATTCAAAGAACTCATTAGTATAAATGATGACTGTTCGGACACTAATTCAAATAATAATAGTTTGGACATATCTTGCGTGGAAAATAAAACTGATTTTTCAGACTCTGAAGAAGGTGAAGATGAAATTGAAGTACGAGATGTTGAAGAAAGGGAAGAAGATGAATATGAAAGTGAAGATTCAGGGAGTGAAGATGAAATTCCTCATAAGAGCCACAAACGCAGAAAGCGATTGCGAATATGTTCAGTTACTCAATCGGAATTCCGAACAAAAACCGAAAAAAAAGACAGAAGAAAGACATTGCGCTCGACGGTACTGAATGGGAAGAATTAGGGAATCGTTGTGTTGGTAGACTCCTATCGCTATCACATACTATATTCAAGGATACTTCAGGCCCAACTGGTTATGCGAAGCGAAACATTATGCTTGGTAATGTTAGCAGTGCATGTAGATTTATAATTGATAATCGAATGGTGAATCCCATAAAAATTTGCACTGAGCTCGAGGCCAAGAATGTTTTACAGAAGGACGATTGGAAAATAACTATTGAAGAATTATATGCGTTTGTAGCTATTTTGTATACTCGAAGAGACTACGAAGCGAGAAATTTGAAATTATCCTATTTGTGGTCAGAAAATTGGGGACATTCTTTTTTTCACGAAACGATGAGCAGAAACAGATTTTCAGAAATTATGAGATTCATTCGTTTCGACAAAAAAAGCGTGAGGAGTTCTCGCTTACGAACTGCCAAATTTGGATTAGCTTCCGAAATGTGGAAGTCCTTTATTGATAACAGACAAGCTTCTTACAAACCAGATCAGAATATAAGCGTAGATGAACAACTGTTTCCCACAAAGGCAAGATGCAGATTTCTGCAATATATGCCCAATAAACCGGACAAATTCGGAATTAAGTTTTGGTTATCTGTAGACGTGCAAAGTAAATATCTTATAAATGGCTTTCCCTATTTAGGCAAAGATGAACTTAGACCATCAGGAGTACCTTTGAATGAACTTGTAGTTTTGAATCTTGTAAAAAATTATGTAAATTGTGGGGAAAATATAACAACGGATATTTTTTTTTACAAGTATACAACTCGCAAAGAAGTACTGCCCAAAAATAACAAGTCTTGTTGGGAATATGAGAGCAAATAAAAGAGAATTGCCGAAAATAGCTAGTTAGGAAAAGATAACATGGCTCTTTTCTCCACAAAACTCAACAAATCAAATGATATTATTCTAACAATTTACAAAAGTAAACCTCGTAAAAAGTACTACTTCTTAGCTCAAAATATAAATCCGTAAAAATTGCTTCTAATCGAAAACAAATTCCTGCAACTGTGTCGTTTTACAATGAAACTAAGTTTGGAGTAGGTGTAGTTGACCAAATGGTCAGGAAATATAGTGTAAAAGCAGGGTCACGTAGATGGTCTTTGCAGGTATTTTATAATATTTTGTACTTGGCAGCAATCAATGCGTGGTTTTTATATAAAGAGACTAGTGATGAAAATATAACAAGAAAAATAATTTTTATTTCAATTATCCGAAGAACTCTCCGGTAAATATAGGTGCTGCAGAAAAGAAGCCTCCTCCCCAAAACAAGAACGGAAAGCAATGGATTGTACTCCAGAAAACTAAAAAAAATCGTTAAGAACGCAAATCTTGGGAAATTCGATAAAAACAGAATGATTTATACCTGCAATGTATGCAACAAATATGTTTGTGGCAAGTGTTCATCTAAGATAACATGTGCTTGTAAAATATGTGCCTCATAGTTATTTCATACATATCAAATGTGCTGTACTATAAATGCAAATAGAAACGTTTTTTGTTTGTTTCTTTATTAATAATTAATGATTTATTATATTAAATATTGTTTTTGTTAAATTATGTTTTTTTATTTACATTAACAAAGTCAAAAGTTACAATGAAAGTCATGATAAAAAATCTGTCAATTTGACGGGTGCGGTAGAACTAGGTATATATTTAACATCGGCAGTTCTAGTGTTAAATTGCAATGGTAGATAAAATTGAAATTAATGAAAAAAATATACTTTCACTGTCTTAGATAACAAATTGATAAAATATAGCATGAAAATCTAGTTTGTTGATACTTGTACCGTGCATTTTCCTTTTTATGCCCCCCCCCCCCCCTCCTTTCGTGTCCTAACTTACTATTTGCTATCCACTAATACATTTTCATTCCTTTTGCCGCTGTAACTCGAGCCTGTTTAAAATATTTCTGTTCATTTTCAAAGATTTTTGTAGTTCATATTTTTGTCACACTGTGATTTACAATATGGTGGTTTCTTCGTCACATATGTGACGTGACGTACGTTACATGCAGTGACATAACAGTGACGTCACAATATTTTTTTTAATTGCCAGAAAATATAATTTTACATAAATAACATGTTTTGAATATTTTTTGTAATTTTTTTAAGTTTTCTGAGAAGTTCACATCTCAGTCACAATGTGACATCACTGAGTGGTGACATTTTGGTCACAGGTGTGACGTGACCACAGTGACTTACAATGACGTCACAACGACGTCACTGTGACCATGCATGCTATGAGGGAAGACATGATATGCAACACTCCGCTTTAACCCTTTGAGGGGCAAGCAATTACGTTTGTATAATGCTGAATTCCCACCGGAAATTTCGAAAAAAATATTTCAAAACAAGGAAAAGCAATTTTTCAACTCTTTTCTTCCAATGTTATAAAAGTAAAACTTAATAAAAAGTTTCTGGGGCAAATCTTAATGAAACTTAGGTGCCACCCTTCAAGGAGTTAAAGCTGAAAGTAAACAAGAATGACATCATATGAAACAGCGCATTGTGCTAGGGAACTTCTGGGGGCATTTGTGATAAAAGCCGCAATCCATGTTCTTTAGTATAGTAGATGCTGGTGCCTCACCTCTACAGGGTTGCCAGTGGGCTACTTTTTTCAAATTCAGATTACTTGATTGGCACCACTCTTCTGAAATGCTAAAATGCCCCTGGTTTTCCCATTAATTTAATCTGTCATTAAATAAGGCAAATTTTACTATTTCAAAAAAGTGGTACCAATCAAGAAATCTGAATTTTAACAAAGTAGTCCTCTGGCAACATTGCACTTCTACATTTGCGCAATCCGGTCTCCGGTGTTTTGATAAGGTTGTTGATCAATGAGCATATCGTCCATAAAGACGATAATTCTGGAATAATAAAAAATTCTCTCAGAAAAATAAACAGAAAACATTAAATATTTTTACATAGAAAATAATTTTTAAGTTATTCTGGTGTAAGTTGTCAAAATTTAATGATAAATTCACATGCTTTATTCATATTTATGGGTGATTTTCCAAAAGTGTTGTGTTTTACTGTCCTTTCACATTTGCACAGAAAAATAGTTAAATATCATAATTTTAACTATTGCATTTTAACTATCGTGTTTTTAATGATGATTTACAGATATATTATTATTTATAAAAAATTTAAAAATAAGAAATAATATTCTTTTGTAGTCAAAATGTCATTACCGTAGGTTGTCCCAACAAGCAATTTATTAGGTAAATATTTGACTAAGTTCTATTTAAAACAGATGATTATAATTTTTTTATACATTTTTATTTATTAAGATGCTACTAATAAAAAAAATATTTATTTCCATCAATTAAACTTATCTATAATCCTTAATAATTTTTTTTAAACCGTGTCCCAAGAAAGAGTGTCATTGCCATGCTTCTCACAAAAAGTTCCTCTGGAATTTTTTAGAGGGCAGGACATGCCTTTTTATCAAGGCAAAAATACTCCTTAAAAGCCAGCTTGTTATCAGGTTTAGGTGAATAGAGTAAATAGTTTTATAGTTTCAATAAAACAGACAAAGACTTTGAATGTTTTGGTGAGTATTCTTTTGTACGTCATTACCGTGCCCACTTCTAATTGATAATTAAATGAACTTTTATTTCTTAATCTGCTTTTTTTATATAAGAAATAGAAAATCATTGTATGGGTCAGAAGATATAATGGCTGCCATTTATGCCTGGGAAAAAATAAAAATATTTTGCTTAATTTGTCATTACCGTAGCTGTCATTACCGTGCTCACTTATCTCATTATACCAAGTGCATTAAAATTTAGAATTAGTTTTAAAATGTTAAATTAGTAATTTGGTCTCTGCTGATGCTTGTATATTAATCTTTATGAAGTAAGGTAGTTATTTACAAACAATTTAAACTTTCTGATTATTTCTAAAATTTTGATTTTGTTATTCCAAAACATGGACAGATTTTGAAAATGACCCTTATACCTTAACGTTTTCATTTCATGTTCAGGTAGAAAAAGATTTAATTTCTATTTATTGTTTATAATTTTTTTTATTTGTTTTTTAATACTATGCTAGCCAATCAGACCGGTTCTGAGGTACCCTAGAACAGAAGTCTAGTGGAATAGAAATGTTGCATTTATCTTAGCTGTACAAAACAGTTTTGATTTTATATTTACGCCAGTTAGCAGCAATTGTAGTAAACATTTTTAAAACTCCATAGACTGGAAGTGATCATTAAAATAGCCCGAAGCAGGCCTGTAAGCTGACAGATTTTTTTTAAATATCCTATTTTTTATAAAATATTATGTTTTCAGACTTTTTTTTTTCTTAATATACAAAATAACTGTATGCATTTTATGAGAGTATCTGATAACAAAGAATATAAACTAAATCTGCCAAAAGTTTGTTCATCATGATATTTTAAAATGTTTTTTGCTCAAAATTCGTTCTTTATATTTCGCTTTTTTCTAAAAGATAACTCAAAATGTTATTATTTTTATTATTTCAAACTTGATAAGTGTTTCTTTTATAATGTTTCCAAGAGCATGAACTAAAAGAAGGGTCCCACGATTCATTTTTTTCAAATTATAGTGCGATATATGAATAATGATGGTGCAAAATATGTCAAATATGTCATTCTTAAATTAGCTCTAAAATTTTTATCTATTTTAGTAGACTAAAAGTTTTTGTTCATTTTCTTGATAAATGGGTTAGGAATGTTTTGAGGCTAAATTTATTTGAATTGGAAGAATTGCATGTACCATTTTTGTAGTTTTACAAAAACTTATTTAAAATGTTCTATACGACTATATATATCAGTTTACTGAAGCTAATTTAATGAATTATATTCTTAGCATGGTTAAATCATACATAAGCTAAAATTTAAAAGGTTGTTAATTCCTGTCCATGTCAAGTGTTTTCATAATTATTATTGTTATTTATTAAGTTGCTTTGAACATATTCGGATAACTTTAGAAAGAAAAGATATTTGAAAATTTCCTAATGCCCTTCTAACACACGAATGTATTAACCCTCTCGCTGCGTAAGTAATTTTTCGCGATGAGCGTCTTTTACAGAATTTTTAATCGTTTATCACCGGTTCTTTAAAGCAGAAATTTTTGACTATCGTAATCGGGGAAAATGTCCTGATTAAATCAGACAAAGTTTTCGCTAAAAAAAATCTGGTGGGAACAACCAAATAGTGTTAATTTGACGGAAAAATGCATGCCCGAGCGTAGCTCGGGCTGCGCAGCGAGAGGGTTAAACATAAAACAATTGCAACCCTGGCGGTGGGAGGTGGAAATAGAAGATTTTCCTGCAATAATCAATTTGATTAAAAAAAAATCATTCAGGATTTAGATGTGAAAAAAAAATGGTTTCGCGTAAGTCAGTGATTTTCCCAATTAATTATCAATACTATTTTAGCACGAATATTACGCGGTCCGCAGAAACATATCACCTCTCCACCCCCGCTTCGTTTCCCTTTCGAGCCCATTTCGAGCCTTTTTATTGCTAAATATCAGTTTCTTTTAACCGATTTTTCACTCCGTCAGCAGGCACGTATTTCAGACAAAATCGAGTTAAACATATAAAATCATACAAATTCAAGGTTGATTTAAGATAATTATTATAGGCCCGGGCAACGTCGAACGGGTCAGCTAGTTGTAAATAAAATGGTTTTGCTACATTTGGGAAATTGTAGTGCTGTCATCATCTAAATATTTTCCTAAATAGAGATCGCTAACACCCTGTTTGTCTTTTGTTTCATAACAGGGGTTTTTTCACTAACAAAGCATAGAAAAGAAAACTTTGACTATTAATATTAGCAGGGGTGAGATTTCGGCGTTTTTGCACACCAGTATATTCATAGAGAAAATTGTGAAAGTCGCCTATACTCCGTGGTCGAAAGACTTTAGAAAACTCGGAATGGCAACAGCCAGAGGAGAGAGAGACGAGGGACTTTTCTTGAATGGTTGTGTTCGAACTCTCTCTTGTGAAATATGTAATTCGAATATTATTATTATGTTATATTATGTGTGCGTGTGTTGTAACTGTGTAGTCTTATGTAAATAGTAAACTTAGTTAATCATATCCCAGCTTAGACCTCTCTGCTTTGATTATATCTTGTGTTCTTTCTTCATCAATATCGTGGAATACCGAACCGGCCCATCATAATGTCGCAGACGACTAGGATGGTGATCCTACTTCTACTGGTGATTCTACAGCTTTTAAAAATCAACAGCAGTGTTACTGCAGCATAAAATGTTATCGTATAATAAATATTGTGGTTAAAGCAAGAAAGATGTGCCCCTAATCTAAGTGAATAATATTGCGTCGATAGTATTTGATTGACAGCAACGAGAGTTTGATGGCTGGCCTAGCTATCATAAAGGTATTTTTTTCCCCTATCGAGAGCATATTTTAAATATATGTTAGTAAAATATAGTTATTTAATGTGTATATGTTTTATATTATGTTTCGAAACAACGGGTTAATATTTATTCAATTAATGGAATAAACATGGTATTTTATCAGTAATTAAGTTTGAAAAGTATACTTAAGAATTATATTTTTATGGTATACAGGGCTCGCACCGTTCCTAAAATTTTCGCACTTTGCTACCAGTATTTTAATTAAGAATTCTTCGTGATATATCCTTTTGACATCTATAATAGAATTATACAACTAAGATTATCGTTTTAATTTAGTGGTAGCAAAGTACGAAAATTTTAGGAACGCTGCGAGCCCTGGGTATATTTCATAATATGAATGCAGGATTATGTATCATGATTGTTAAATTGATCGAATGTTCAGATAGAATGGTGTTTAAAAATAACTATGTTTAGCATTAAGGTTTAAATTCTGTTATTTAAATAAATATTTTCTAGGTATTGTGTTAAAAAAAAAGAGAAAAGAAAAGAAAAAGAAACATAAAAATGAGTTAAAATTGTCATTTTAAAAGTTCATAACACGTCTGTCTATGAAGCTATTTATTCGCTAAGAATAAACTTTGCACCAGAATAACTAAAAGTGTTACCTAAGTAAATTATCGTTTGGAGAAAAAAAAAAGAAACAGATTTATTTCAAATGTTTTTTATTTATTCTTTTATCTTTGTGATTAAGATAAAAAGGTGCTATTTCAAAGTATGTAGAGGAAGTTTTTTTTTGTTTGTTTGTTTTGTTACGTATTATTCTGGAATTCTTTGAAATGACTCATTCAGATTAAATTTGCAATAAAAGTTTAGTAATCTTTGTTCAGTTCAGTGAAACTGATAATGTATAAATTTGATTAATACAGATTGGGTTGTTTATTTATTTTAATTGTGGCAGAATATTAAACATTTGTTTGTTTTGTTTTTGTTGTTGCTTATTTTCGATTTACCAATTGAAAGGAAATATAGAGATTTAATTTGAGTTTTAAATCAAGATAAAGAAAAAGATTTTCATATCTTGGATGGAATTTAATTTAATTAAAAGGTGTTAATTTAATATTGAGATTTATAAATATTTGGTTCGTTTTGAAATATAATTTAGTAAGAGATTGAAGTGTTAAAAAGAAAATTGTTAATGTATTATGTATTTTTGAAGGATGTATTAAAAAATTAATACGCAAGGCATTGACAAATTCTTATTTTGTGAGAACGCAAATATTTTATTATTTTTTTAACTTGATATATTGGTAAAAGTATATTTTAATTATTGCAAAAATTGTTTTCTATATATATATTTTTTTTGTTATTATTGCGCAAATGTGTTTTAATTTAGTCAGTAATACTAATATAAGTATTTAAATAAAATAAATTTCATTCAATTTGAGGGGTTATTTGCAAAAGAATGTTCAGGTTTAAATTAAATTTGGTTTAAGGCGTTCTTAGGGAAAGTTCCAGTTAGGGTAGAAACACTGTTTGAATATTGCTGATTGCTTCGATTTTTTTTTCTCAAATATGGCGTTTTTAAGCAAAGGTAGTAGAAAAGAAGATTTACAGAAAGTAGCGATTGAACTTGGAGTTCAGGATGTCGAAAATTTAAAAATTATAGATCTAAAAAAAGCTATACTAGAAGTGGAAGACTACGAAGAAGAATTTGTTAAGGGATTTTTGAGTTCTGTAATTGAAGAAAGGAAAAAGAAAGAAGAAATGGAGAGGGAAGAAAGAATACGTCAAGAAGCGAGACGTCAAGAAGAAAGGGAAGAAAAAATACGGCAAGAAGAGAGGGAGGAGCGAATTGCCAGGGAAGCAAAAGAACATGAATTGGAAATGAAAAAACTGGAACAATTGCAGAAATTTCCGGAACAAAGAAATGAATCGAAAATTGAGATAGCGCCAAAAATTCAATTAGCACAGATTGTCCCGAAGTTTGATGAAAAACGTGATGAGATGGGATTATTTTTGATAAATTTTGAAAGAAGAGCGGAAATGGCACAAGTACCGAAGAAAGACTGGGTAGCTTACTTATTGGCAGTTTTACCGGTGGAAATTGCAAATATGCTAGCTAGAGAACCCCCGGAAGATGCAATTAATTACGATTTTGTAAAAACTCTTATCTTAAAGCGATACAAGTTAAACAGTGAAAAATTAAAACAATGTTTTTACAAACATCACAAAACACATGAAAAATCATGGTGAAATTATACACAAGAGCTTTTGAGTTATTTTACCGAATGGATCACAGAATTAAATATTAACACTTTCCAGCAATTAAAAGACTTAATAGTAACCGAACAATTAAAATTTCGTGTGCCTGTAGAAATAAGAGAACATTTCTTAGAAAATTGGCTCACATTTACCACGCCGTTAGAATTGGCAGAAAAACTTGATGATTACGAGAGCATTACCGACAGTTTTAAAAGAAAAGAATTTCCAAAGAAAAATTTATCTAACTCTCGAAATCAAAGTTGGAATAATTACAGTTCGGAATCAAAAAAAAGATATGAGAGATGGTAAACCGAAATTTGAACCCAAGACTGAAGCATCTTTCGGAGTGCAACGAGAAAAGAGAGAATTTCGCACAAAATATACCTGTTTCGCATGTGGTAAGGAAGGGCATGTGAAGAAATATTGTTCCAAATTGAATACAGTAAAACAAGATGGAGGAAAAACTTCCAAAAGCGATCTTGAGAAAAAGGGTCTAAATGCAATTTGTTTGAATGTGAATATTCCGGTGGAAGAAACAGATGGGAGACTCCTTAAGGTAGATCTAGGAATCGGTAACCAGAAGTTTCAGGGAATCATCGATAGTGGTGCGGAGATTACAGTGCTGCGGAAGTCGGTGGTGCCGGAAGAGTATTTACAGTCATGTGGAAAAGTATTCTTGAGACCCGCAATAGGGAGTCCTGTAGAAGCAAATCTTGTTTCCATTCCGCTCACTCTTCGGACAGAAGATGAGGTTATTCCGTATGTACGAGTACAGGTTGCGGTAGTGGAAGGATTACACGAAGAAGCTTTGATCACTCCCAAGGTTTTCGCTCTGTTAAAAGAACAGCAGAAGTTGTATTTAGGGGATGAGGGAGATATCACACCGGTTGAAGAAAATAAAGGAAAATCTGTATTCAATGTGGAGGGAAGGTGTCCAGAAGGAAACCTGGAAACAAATCTAAATAATGAAGATGAAGACAAAGATGCTTCAGATTTGGAACTGATTCCTACTCCGGTCGAGGCAACTGTTTTGCCCGAAAATTTTGGTAACGAGGACCAAAAGGAAAGTTGTTCCGTTTCACAAGCGCAATTGTTGAAAAAGGAGCAATTGGCTTGTTCTACATTAGAAAAATGCTTTGAAGATGCAAAACGGCAGAAAAATAATTATTGGGTAGAATCCGATTTGTTGTATCATAGAGGCAAAGTTGGAGGACAAAATTATGTTCAACTTGTTGTACCTGCCTGTAGAAGACAAGAAATTTTGAAATTAGCACATGAAACACCAACTGGTGGGCATTTAGCTGCTAAGAAAACAAGAGATAGAATTGCTATGTCGTTTTGGTGGGAAGGAATGCCAAAAGAAGTAAAACAGCTATGCGCAGCTTGCCATGATTGTCAAATGCGCAGAAAAACAAAAGTAACAGACAGAACACCTATTGAAGCGGTCGGAAGACCAGAACTCCCATTTCAAGTTGTAAATGCAGATATTTTAGGACCAATTGAGCCGAAGTCTTCTCGAGGTCATCGGTATGTTCTGGCTATTATGGATCAACATAGTCGTTGGCCTGAAGCAGTCCCTATTAAATCGTTGACAGCAAAAGCAGCTTGCGAAGCGTTTATTGAAGTTTTTGTTAGAACTGGAATTCCTAGAATGATTGCCATGGACAATGGAGGAAATTTTGCTTCAAAACTGACAAAAGAACTTTTGAAACGATTGGGGTGTGCCCCTAAGTTTTCTACTCCAGGTTACCCACAATCAAATGGATTGGTTGAACGATGGGTGGGAACAATGAAATCAATGCTACATCATGCCATAAACTCTCATGGTAGAGGTTGGGACAAACAACTACCATTTCTGTTATGGGCATACCGAGAAGTCCCCAATGCCACCACTGGTGTTGCACCATTCTTGTTGGTGTACGGTCGTCCACCTGTAGGAACATTAGCTATATTAAAATCAAGTTGGGAAGATGAAGTGGTACTTTCCCAAGGAATTGGAGAGTCTGTAGCAGATTATATGCAGAAACTCCGGGAACGTTTAAAAGACGCGGCAGAATATTCAAAGACCGTGGCTGAAACCCAACAGCAGCGATACGTTCATCATCACAATTTAAGGTCGAAAGATACAACATTCTCCGTCGGAGATGAAGTAGTAGTACTAATCCCTGATTCCACTAATAAACTGTGTTCAAAATGGAAGGGACCAGGAGAGATAGTTCAACAGAAATCGGTGCATTCCTATGCAGTCAAACTACCTGACGGAAGTATTCGACATCTACATCAGAACAAATTAAGAAAGTATATTCAACCAATTAGAGCTATTGGTGTTATTTACGAAGTGGATGAAGAGTTCGGGGAAGTACAACATGCTCCGATAGAACAACACAGTGTCGTTGACGAAGAACTGCAGAAAAATATTAATTCAAGCAATTTATCGCCAGAACAACAAAAGGAACTAATAGCACTTATCCAAGAATATAGAGGGGTTTTTGATGGAGAACTGAAGAGAGCCAAAGTTGGTTCACATAGCATAAATTTAAAACCTGGTGTTGTAAGAAAACAACCACATCTTTATAAAGTACCAGAAACTTTGAAAGCTAATGTAGGAAACCAAATACAGGAATTACTAAGGAAAGATCTTATAGAACCTTCTTCTGCGGAAATAGTGTATCCACTGGTGTGCGTAGCTAAAAAGGACGGAACAATCAGACTGTGTGTAGATTATACAGAGTTAAACGCCGCCACCAAGATCTCCCCTTTTCCTATGCAGAATTCCGACAACCTAAAATTTAAAGCTGGTTCGGCGAAATATTTGACCTCGCTAGATATTTTAAAGGGATATTGGGAAATCCCACTCGAAGAGAGTAGTCGAGAATTGACCAGTTTTGTGTCATCAAAAGGCCAGTACCAATGGAAAGTAATGCCTTTCGGATTGTCTGGAGCTCCGGCTACTTTCCAAAGAACAATGAATCAGACTTTGAGACCGCATAGTGATTATGCAGAAAGTTTTCTTGCTCATATTATAATTTTCTCTTCTAACTGGAAAGAACATTTGCAACATATAAGAGAAATTTTGGAAACTTTAAAATCTCTGAATTTTTCAGCTAACTTGACAAAATGCTCCTTTGCAGCATCTGAAGTCAGATATTTAGGACATATCGTGGGTTCAGGCAAACATGGACCTATTCCCGAGAAGCTAGAAGTAATAAAACATCTCAAAGCTCCCAAAACGAAGAAAGGACTGAGATCCATATTAGGTCTATTTAACTATTACAGAGAATATGTCCCGCATTATGCTAACCTTGCAAAGCCTTTGACAGATCTGACCAGAAAAACTGTTCCAAATGATACTCCATGGTCGGAAGATGCTGAAAAGTCGTTCAATAAGTTAAAGGAAAGCTTATGTGAAGTTACAAACCTTTATACCCCAGACATGTCCAAACCGTTCGAAATAAACACCGATGCTTCCATATCGGGTATTGGTGCCTGTTTAATGCAAAGGGACAAAGACTGCATGTTAAAGCCCATAACCTTTGCCAGTCAAAAGCTTACTCCAACTCAATCAAAGTGGAGCACAATTGAAAGAGAAGCATATGCTGTAATCTGGGCACTTGGGAGATTCGAAATGTGGGCTTATGGAACCACCATAATATTGCATACGGATCATAATCCTCTAAAATACTTAACAGAGGGAACTCCTAAGAACGCTCGATTACAGAGATGGTCGTTGGCACTATCTCGCTATCAGGTTTCTATTGCTCATAAACCAGGAAGTTCTAATGTCGTGGCAGATGCTTTATCTCGCATTTATGAGTAGAAAAAAAAATCTGTATATATATTTTTTGTATTATTTCATTATTATATATTGGATAATGTGTATTTGTAATATGTGTATTTTTAGTATATAGTGTATAAGAATTTATATATCTTAAGTAGTTTAAGTAAATGCTCTCGATGGGACAGGTGAAGGACCTTTTAAATAGAACTTTTTAATTAGGACTTTTTAAGTAAGACTTGTGTTAAGACTTTAAAGAGTAGTTTCACAGTGTGGGACACCGTCCAACATGTAGAAATTGGAGGGAAGGTGTGAAAGTCGCCTATACTCCGTGGTCGAAAGACTTTAGAAAACTCGGAATGGCAACAGCCAGAGGAGAGAGAGACGAGGGACTTTTCTTGAATGGTTGTGTTCGAACTCTCTCTTGTGAAATATGTAATTCGAATATTATTATTATGTTATATTATGTGTGCGTGTGTTGTAACTGTGTAGTTTTATGTAAATAGTAAACTTAGTTAATCATATCCCAGCTTAGACCTCTCTGCTTTGATTATATCTTGTGTTCTTTCTTCATCAATATCGTGGAATACCGAACCGGGCCATCATAAAAATATTGTTATTTTAAATCGCAAAAATGTTTCGCTAATATGAAATATCATTTTGTCTAATAAAATACTGGTGTGCCAAAACGCGGAAATCTCATCTCTGCATTAGACGTGTTGTTCAGTTTAAAAGTTTAGTAGTGTTAACATTAAAAAATATGTATGAAATTTTTTTAATTATGATGACAATGATCACGGAGCATGAAAACGTAATTTAAATATATAATTTTTTAATCTCTTTTTAAACTAAAATGAGTACTTTCCCTACCCATTTTACCCCAACTTAACTTTATTAAAACACAAATAAAATGCAACATAAAAAACAATATTTTGTAATATCATAAATAAAATGTGTTTGAAACATTTGAGAAAGTTTAGTATTGCCACCTGTTAAATACACTCCTAATTACATAGCTTCCAATATCTTACGATTTTTTGTACCACAAAAAAATTATGGTAAATTTTATCTTCTGAAAGCGCTGTAATCAGCTGATTAAATAAGAAAAAAATTATAGTAAATTTTATCTTCTGAAAGCGATGTAATCAGCTGATTAAATAAGAAAAAAATTTCTATTAAATTTTGTGCTACAAAAAAAAAAAAAAAAAAAAAAAAAAAGATAAGGGAAGAGTTGGCAACTATGCCTAAATAGGAATCACTAATACCTTGTTTGTTTCTTGTTCTACAACGGGCCGCTGCAGAGTGGGTCAGTTTCAATATTAAGTGCGAAAAAAAATTAAAGTTTCAATATTTTTTTAGTAATATTTTGGGGGTTTTCGTTAAAAAGCATTTTAACTCATTAAAGCCGATTGGCAAGAAAACTTGCTATGCAAGGCGAACAAATTTTTTTAATTTGAATGCCAGTATTTTAGTTTGGAAATTTTTACATTATCTAATCTCAGATTTTGAGCGATTAAATAATTCAAAATTACAAAGTCGCAAAAACTGGTGTCGAAGAATTAAACAAGTGTATAGGAGACTCGTCGTTAAAGGGTTAAAGAATCGCCATGTATACATTTTTTCTCGATATGATAATGTATAGAAGAAAACTTTTACAAAATATTATTAGATGTGTCATTTATTTAATAATTTACTATTGTTCATTGTGTTGCATTTTCCGCAATTAAGGTTGCTAGTTACAGTTTCCGCATTCCCCTCAGTAATGTTAAGTCTATGGGCGTTTGATGCATTCATACAGTTAAAAATGTTCTCTTGGGAAATTAATATTTTAAACTCCTTTTTTCTGTGTACTGTTCTTAAAGGATGTCTCTTCTTTTATTAGTTCTCAAAATATTTTTAAAGTACAGTAGAACCTCTTTTATCCGAAACTCTTTTAACCGAAACTCTCGGTTAACCGAAATCCATTTTTAAAGCGTGCCCCCCCCCCTCCTTTTCTTTTACTATCACATTCATTGTGTGCAAAACTCATTTTTAAAGCTTTTTTTTTTTTTACTATAATATTGATCAAAGCGAAGAAGAGGACAACGATGTGGGTGAAGAAAACGAACAAATTAGCAATTCTGAAGCTTTTGAATGTTTTGCAAAAGGTTTGGCATGGCTGGAGCAGCAAGAATGACTCCGATACTGGTGAACTAATAGTATTAAATAAAAAAATTCGTGCTAGAGCTGGAAAGCAAAAGCAATCGAAACTGCGACAGACGAATTTTTTTTCCAAACTCTTTTGAAATATGTAAAAGGTACTTTATTTCAAAATTAAAATTCCGGTAATTTATTCTTCTTTCTATTTTGCAATTGCTTTATTTTTATTAAGCACTAGTTACCATAATAAGAAATAGCGCATATATTTGTCCTTAATCTTAAAATTAAAGCATTCTCGATTATCCAAAAATTTCGATTTTCCGAAAGAGGGTCGGTCCCAATTACTTCGGATAATCGAGGTTCTACTGTATATGCTTAATTTTATGTGAAGTGTTTAAATTTTACTCGCAATTCGTTATCTTTTAACAAATAAAATATTGAATTAATCCTATATTTTAGAAATATTTCGAAAACTAAGAAAAAAAAAGAGACATCCTTTAACCCTTTCCGGCGCGGTGTCCTTAAAAAAGGACACCTAATTTTAATTCCAAAACTGACAAACGGCACCAAGAATATTTAACTAAAAATTTCCTATTATAATGTACATGAAAATAAGCAAATTCATATTTTCTAATAAATTTGTTTATAAATTGCGGTGTCAGTCCATTATTTTATCAGTTTACAAACAGAATTACTCCGGGCCGGTAAGGGTTAAGAAGAGTACACAGAAGAAAGGGGTTAAAATAGGATTCGTACGCATCAGCGGATACACGGGATTTTAGGTGGTTTAGTACCAGAAATTTCGAAAAGTTCTGGTCGCTATATCTGAAGTTAGATTATTTTTTTCATCAAATAAGGCAAATATTACTTTACGAAAATTCTGGTAAGAGGTGCTTGAAAGTCCTTGAAGCGTACAAACTCTGTAAAATATTAATTTCCCGAGGAGATATGTTAAATATACGTATGCATCAAACGCCCATACTGGGGGGGATTCGGAAGCTGAGTGACCAGCGGCCTTAATATTAAAAATAAAAATTATTTAAGTGAGTCTTAAAAATCTGACTGTTTGTTTGTATTTCATAACTATTCCTCCTAGAATACAGAATGTTGTTAGATGATGACATTAACACCAGCTACTCGAAGACGTTGTATAAACTTCCAGACTTTTAAAATTTAAATTATTAGTTACGGAAATATCAATTGCTTTGCAACTTTTAACGAAGATTTACAAAAAACCTCTACTAAATTACTCTGTCATAGAAAAGAGAGGGGGGGGGGGTGGGGGAGAAACGCGCGCAGAATGCCTAAAGAATATTTACTTCCAATTGCCGTAATGGATTTTTTTTTAAATAGTTATAATATAAACATAGGGGGAAACTCTTAGACACTAGCCCGACAATTGCTAGCAGGGTGAATTACGCTTAAAACAAGATGTGGCACCTGCATTAATTACAGTTAAGAACAGTTTAGAGTTTGATTTGTTTTTATCCTTTTTATCAGTACAGAAAATTGTCCTTTCATACAAATTTTCATAGAAAAATAAAATAAATTGCAAATTTTTTTAACTTAAGTTAAGCTGCTCATAATTTCAGCGCAATCATCTCCGCTCTCGAAGAGATTATTCAGTCCTAATGTTTTATGAGAAAAAAAAATTGATAATATGTACATTTTTATTCGCGTTAAAATTCAAAAGATATATTCTTTTTAATTTAAATGCACGGTGAAAAAAAAAGACTTTATCTTAATACATTTTTCATGAAAATGCGAAGTAAAACATATTTCGCAAATCACTTTATTCTTGAGGACAAATAATTGCCTGCACGCAAATCTAGAATGCATTTTACAGTAGCTTTTGTTCATATTTAACCAAGGAGGTAAAACTAATTGTTTTTAACTAATTGTGTTTAATTTTGTGACACATGCTCTCAACTGCAAGTTGAATCATGTTATCTCTCGCGAATTTGTGTTTATTTATGTTATTGATGGGGAGCTTTAAAGAAGTTCGAAACGTTTGATGTTACTTTAAAAGATTTTTATGTACTTTTAAACTGTTTAATTAAATATTCTGTATTTTTAGGTAGATTTCGTAAGAAATACTACGTATTGCAGTCGTTACCATGGTACGAGTTTTGAAAAATTCCTTCATAACTTTTCATTATAGGAACCCAAAACCACCCCCACCTAAAAAGTTCATATATATATATATATGTATGTATGTACTAAATTTTGTCCGCACGATAAAAGTCGCAATTATGCACGGATCGTCTTCAAACTCGCCAACAACTTTGAGATGGCTAATATCTCGGCGGGGATTGAAAATGGGCAATATCGACCCAAGGGAATGGAAATGGGGAGGGTTCAAAATTTTGAATACCGTCTTAGCATGATTCTGATAAAACCAGCTTTTACACAACAATGACAGGAAAATATAAATATTTTTCATTATAACAGTTGCCAACAATTAAAAAAAAGCAATAAAATTCTCACCACAACAATTGCTTTTGTATTGCAAGTTTTTCACGTGAAAATTAAATTAAATAAATAGTTTGACGAATTGAAAACAAATTGAATATTACGTCATAAGTTTTCTAGAGTAAGATTTCCGCATGAAAACTGAAAATGAAATAAATAGTTTGACGAATTAAAAACAAAAACAAAATATTGCGTCATATTGAAAATAAAATGGACCTCAGCAGATGAATATGTAACGTCATGTGAGTTTGAAGAAACGTATTAAAACATCATAAAAACCCGACTATGGAAATATTAACTTATTTTAACACTTTGAGGTTCTCTGAATTTGCTTTAGCTATTTTTTAAACCTATTCCACAGACATGCGTGTGTGTATTGGCGTATATTAGAATTTTCACAAAATGTTTAGCTCCCTAGAGCTCATTTTTAGTGAAGGATCTGGGTTTATATCTAATCTTGATTTAAATTTTGTTGGTGAATTTAGCACTTAACTTCGAAATCTACATCCGCCTCTAGGGCCGAGCCGGCAGGGATTTTAGGTAAATTTCGTATGAAATACTACCTATTGGGATCGTTCCTATGTTGGAATTTCTGTAAAATTTTTGCAGATCTACACCGATCATGACTCCTAGAACCCAAAACCACCCTCAGTAAAAAACTTTATATATCTATCTATCTATGTATCTATCTATCTATCTATATATATATATCACTTTCTTCTGGACACGATAACTTTCGTAATTCTGCACCAATCTCTTCCAAACTGATACATAAAATCAAAGGGCATAAAATCTCGGTCAAGTTCGTTAATGGGCAAAATCGGACCAAGGGGATGGAAATAGGGAGGAGTTTTGTGAAAACCGAAAACCCCCCATAACTTCTTAATTTTTGTACATATCAAATCAGTTTAAAGTTTTTATTACTTCTAAAAATAGGACCAAAAATTTATGTATCACAGATTTTTGATAAAATTAAAAATGGACTCAAGGGGCGCAAAAAATAGGGTTTTTGTTGAGAAAAAAAATCCTAACTTCGTCAGTTCTCAATATATCAAATCCAATTAATTTTATTATACATCTCCTTAATAATATCTACAACTTTTATATTCACAAGTTTTTGATAGGACCAATTCGTACTGCAAGAAAAAAAAAAACGAAAACAAAAAAGGGGGTTGAAGAAGAAAAATTTTCATAACTCCGTCAATTCACAAGATATAAAATCTCCATGAATTTATCATATATCTTCTTAATATTGTCTTCAACATTTATATAGACAAGTTTTTGATAGGGCCAATTCTTAAAGCAAAAACAAATTAAAAATACATAGCGGTTGACGAAAAAAATCATCTTTTTAAGGGTGCATTCAAATCCAAACTGTCTATTTTCTTACTCATTTTTAAATTCATTTTTGCTCTCAAACGTATCCAATTGCTAGATTCTCTGATTCAGAAACTATATAATGTACAGTAATGATCGATTTTTTGATAGAGGCAGAATATATTTCAAAAAATGATGTCAAAGTGGGCATTTTGAACAGAATTTCCCGAAGCGATTGTGTTAGAAACGAAAAATATTGCCCTACTGAGAAAATAATTGTTTATTAATCAAGTTTTAATTAATTGAAAGAAAAATAAAAACACAGGTCGCTTTTAAAAAATCACGACAGCATGTTTCATATTTTTTTTTATTAAAAATTAATCTGAAAATGTGCCAGAAAATTTCGAGTTGTTGAGTATGGAATTTTTTTTTTTAATAACGCCTTAACATGATTCTGATAAAACCAGCTATTTTATAAAAAGGAAATAAAAACTCGTCAAAAGCAGACAGATAAAACTGTTAAAGTGGATTTATATCTAATCATGATTTAGTTTTTGTTGGTGAAATTAGTATACTTAACTTCGAAATCTACCTCTGCCTGTAGGCCCGAGCCGGCAGGGATTTTTTGTATTTGTTTTTAATTCATTATGAACAAATTTAATATATTTTTTCACTTTAAATATATTCAGAGCATTACACGTAACAGGACCCAAGATTTGAATTTGAAAAATACATATACCTACAGGTTGTCCATAATTAAACAACCTTATTTTAAAGCTGTCTACAGACAAAACTATTGTTCAGAATGTTGTGAAATTTTGTGGAAGACATAATAAAGGTATGGGTATTTGTTTGAGAAAAGGAAAAAAAATATACAGTAAATTCTGTCTAAGGCGGACTCTGTATAAGCCGGAAATCTGTCTACCGCGGAAAATTTTTCAATTCCCGGCGAACCCATAGAAAATTACATTAATTGATGTTGCATAAGGCGGAATCTGTCTAACGCGGAAACGGAAAGCAATTTAAGGTCCCACCGAAACCAACATTTTGCATAAGGCGGAAAAAAGGATAATTTAAAAATGAAAGTCATTTTGTTTATTAAACTTTAAAACTGATAAGTCAAATACTCAATGTCGTGCATGTTAGTTAAATTCCGTAACACTTTGAAAAAGTTAATTCAAAAGGACAGAAACTGTTTAAATTTTAAGGAATTTATGCTTGTGCCATTTTTTCATATGGAAAATTATAATTAAAAGTTAATATTTCTAGTAGAATGAACATTTATCAAAATATATATTTTCGACAGTGCAAGATATTATACTTTAAGGATGTACTCAAATTCAAAGTTATAGCGTTCTGTCTCATTCTCGAAGTTTATTGGTTTGTTTGTTTGTTTCTTGTTTTGTGTGTGTGTGTGTAAACTTCCAATTCGCATGTATTACAGTAGTACTAAGAAATTGAATAGCGTTTCTCATTTATCTATAAAGACAAAAGACCTTTCCGAATTTCAGTTTTCAACCGATTTTCGAGTCAGGAAAATCAATAAAAAATCATCAAATTCGATGGATTTTTTTTTTTTTTTTTTTTTTTTTTTTTTTGCATAAGCCGGAATATTGTCTACCACGAAAAATTTTCTCAGTCCCGATCGATTCCGCCTTAGACAGAGTTTACTGTATATATAAATTGCGCCGCCAGAAGGCGTTTTAGACAAATTACACATTTAGCATACATTTACGGTCGTTTACAGAGAAACATGTTCCACATGATGGTCATTAATTTCAGATACTATATGGAATCGTAAGATAGCATCTTCCACAGTTGACCTCAGTGTCGTGTGTTCTGGGAAACGCTACGAACATGTCGTGAAATGTTGTCTTAAAGATCAGGTAAAGTTAATAAATAAAATTTCTAAACTGTCGTAATGCATGCTAAATGTGTAATTCATAAAAACGCCATCTGGTGGCGAAAGATTGAACTATTTTTTTCGCTTAAACAAATTCCTCCCTTTGTCACCTCTTTCACAAAATTTTACAGCTTTATGAATAATAGTTTCGTCTCTGCAGACAACTTTAAACTCGTTTAATTATGGTCGTATATATATATAAATAATTATAGGGTCGTTTAACACTTTCCGGCGAAGAGTAATTATGTTTATAAGCTGATGAAATAATGGTCTGACACCAGAATTTATAGGGTTGGGTTGATTTTTGACGGCCAATTATCTACACGAGGGATATAGGCCCGGGGGGAGTGCCCTCCGTGGGGGTCTTTCTAAGGGAACCTAATCCGTATTAACGCATGGAAGATCCACGGCTCGAAGAAAACCACGAAAACTCCGAACGATTAGGCCGACGGGCGCGATTGGGATCGAACCCAGCACCTCCCGTCTACCAGCTTCGAGAGCAGAACCTCTCGGCCACTGGTGGGGCGCCAGAATTTATAAGCGAATTTATTAGAAAATACGAACTTGACTATTTTCACGTACTTTATAAAAGGAAAATTTTAATTAAATATTCATGGTGCCGTTTGTCAGTTTTGGAATTAAAAATTAGGTGTCCTTTTTTAAGGACACCGCCCTCGAAAGGGTTAATTATGGACAGGGACATCCTGTACATAGATTTCGATCAGTTATCTCGAAAAGATGGCAATTGAAGAATTTTACAAGATTGCTAAATGTGAAACGGTTTATCTGGTAAAAACCACATTTTAAAGCATTTATTTTAATTCATGAAATTTAATTTTTTTTTCTTTTTTATTTTTATAATCTCGTCAAAATGATTCCATTTTCATTCTGCTAGATTTGAAATCAAAAACACGATCTATAATAAACAAAATGCTTTTGACAAATATACAATGGGAAATACGCATTTTTAAAATGAAATCTTTATAACCTACAGTGAAACATAATTTCTTACTTTGAATTTAGTAGCATTAAATAAAATTGATATGTACATTATGATCTCGTTATCACGAATGTCACTTTAACGAATTTTTCGGTTTAACGAACATTATTCGGATTAGAAACTCCTATATTTTTACCATTATAAATACAGTGGAACCCGGTTAAGACGCTCACGGTTAATACGCGATCCCGCTTAATACGCGGATTTTTCCGATCCCTTGAATATCGCCCATAAGGCTAATGCAAAAATATCACGTTTAATACGCGATCCCGCTTAATCCGCGAGAGATTTTTGCTTCTTTGAAGCAAAAAATCACGCTTAAGACGCGAATTCATTAATCAAGATGCGAATTCCTTGTCTCTTCTCCAGTGTTACCAATTTACCAGATTTTTTTATATTCAAATAAAAAACACTGCTTACGAATAGTAATATTTACTTTATTTAATAACAGATTAATTAAGGCGAACTTTACTAATCGAAAATAGTGACAGATATTTGAATTTTTAACCCTTTCACCGTTCGAGGGTTTCCCTGTATTTTTATAAAAATACTTGTAAATCCCAGGATATATGTTTTTTTAAATCACAGTTTCATGCTATAATGGCTTTAATATCACTTCTTTCTATATATGGTTCAAAATAAGATTCTGTTTAAAATATTTTTGTCTGTTTCCATTTTAACATGATTATCTAGAAACGGAAAAATCCGGGCCAGCCGTTTAAAGGGTTTTAAAAACCCGCTAAATTTTAGCAACACTACAATTCTTGTTTGATTCCGCGTCCTAACATTCTTTTGTCTCTCGCTTCGTGTATGTTTTTACTGTAGTAGAGAGAGATAGACGAATTCAGGATACTCAGATATGTCATGAAATTATTATGATTAAAGATTAGTATACCTATTGTTTGTGAGGTTTTAAATGTACGTTATATCCCTACCATGTTTCATAATACATATTATAGGCAAAAAAATGGAACTCGTAAAGATTAAATAAATGCGACTGCGGTTGTTTAATTCTTTTATGTTTTTTTACTCCTTGCTATACTAACAATGCTTTTTTTTTTTTACACAAATACTATTAACAAGTTTTTTCTTATAATGAAAAGAAGGACAGATTGTAATTGTACTCATTATCCCAAGTACCAAATATGATTTTAACAAGTGTTTCAAAGGTTTAATTTTTTTTAGCTCTATTAAAAAATTAGTCAAGCAGGAAATTATTATTATTATTATTATTTGGTTGCAGCATATTAATCCATAATAAAGCCGTTTGATTCACTTTTTATTTTCAGTTATTATTCGATTTGGTTCTATAAAAAGAAACAACCAGTTAAAGTTGAATTCAATTAAATTTTAATCAAAATATACCTAAAATATACAATTTTCGACCGTAAACATATAAATGAAAGTTCTAAAGTTCATTTAGACGATTAGATGTTGTAAATAAGCACAGCTCCTGGAACATTATACAAATCACGTTTAATACGCGATCCCGCTTAATACGCGACTTTTGCCCACTCCCTTGAAACGCGTCTTAACCGGGTTCGACTGTATATTCACTTTAACGGATTTTTCAAATTAACGAATTTATTCAAGTCTTAAAAATAATATTTATTTCATTTTAACAAACGCTGATCACACAAGAAAAAAAATTCTAAATTAAAATAGGAAGCTTAAAAATATTTTTTTACAGATTCATATAACAAAAAATGATTTTATTCTGTTAGCCGTGAACCAGTGTTAAGTGCCTAAGTATTGTTTCGTATGTAGTTACCAGTTTTGCTCACCTCGCCTTTTGTGGTTTCAGTTAGAGCAGTAACTTTTTTGATGCAAGAATAATTTCGATTAGGGCGCAATTCACGGAATGATGTTCTCATTTTTACTCACTGAATCGGATCCGAATTTTTATGAGAACAACACAAAATTCAGGCAAGTGGCGCGACAGACAGAAAGAAGGTCAGCCTTTGGTATGCAATATTAAAATCCATTTTTTAATGTTTCATTATTGTCTAGAATTAAATGAAACTCCGAGTGATATTAAGTAATATCCATGTAAATTAAATAATTTTTAATTTAAATTTTGAAATCAATTTATAATATGTATATTTTATATTTCATAGTATATATATGTGTGTGTGTGTGTGTATTTCAGAGTATATTTTTTATATTACTTATTTACATATACAGTAAACTCCCGACTCGCGACTATCCGGCCCTCCGTACTATCCGGCCTACTAAAAAAATGAGGAATTTTGCAAGCGGGTGGGACAGGCAGACTCTTGTCGATGGGAAAGTGCTGACTAACAACAGGAAGAAGCAAGAAGGGATTGCATAATGCAATAGTAGAGACAGGACAGACAGGACAATGACAGACAGACAGGAAGGGAGGGGAATGTTGAGGCTTGATAACATGTTTCGTCAGTTGTGTTTTGGGTGTTAACAAGAGCGGACATTTTTTGCTAAGTCACTTTTTTCCCTTGAAAATGAACGCGTGTGCGTTCGAAAGATCTCGGGATATATTAACATCTTTATAAATTTTAGCACCTTTTAAGGGGCTGATCACTTAGCTTCGGAATTCTCCTCCGTAATGTTAAGTGTATGGACTTTTGATGTATTCGTATATTTAAAATATCTTCTCGGGAAATTCATATTTTTAACATCTTTTTTTCTGTGTACTCTTCTTAAAGGATGTCTCTTTTTTTTTCTTAGTTCTCAAAATATTTCTAAAATCTATGCTGAATTTAATATTTTATGTGTTAAAAGCGAGCGAACTGTGAGTAAGATTTTAACACTTCCTAGCAAATGAAGTCTATACTTTAGAAATATTTTGAGAACTAAAAAGGAAGGTCTCCATACGGGCATATTCAGAAAAATCTGAAAAAATTACAGAGTGTTCTTATCATGTGTATATATATGTTTATAAAAATTTTTTTGGCGGAACCGTGATAGAACGTTCATAAAAAAATAATGAAATTTTCTTTTATTTGGCGATTTATCATCGGTTGGCGATGAAATGAAATTTCGAAAATACTTTTTTATGCCGAATACTCTTTAAGGCTGTTCTTAACTGCTCTGCTCAACAAGCACAAAACCTGTTTACATATTTACAAATTCATTTTTTAACGGAAAGGTATAAAATTGGAAAGCCTGGCCATGGAAGCGATTTCGAATTGAACTGTTTTTTCCATTTTTTGATCAATCAATTACCTATTGAGTTATCAGTGAATTCGATCACGTGACAAACCCGTTTTTCGCATCTCTTGAGTGCTCTTTCTCCCTTCGCGCGGAAATTCGATTCAAAACGCCTACTTTGACACAATTTTTTGAAAGATCTATTGCGTTTGCGAAAAAAAGGAAAAAACAGCTCGATTACATAGCTTCTGAACAATAACACAAGCTAGTTTCATGCATTTTCGAACAAAAATAAATTAAAACTTATGTCAGAAAGTTCCCCTTTTGGATTTGAGAACACCCTTAAGATAAAAATGTTTCATGTTGAACTTGTTTAAATAAATTTAATGTAAATGACTTTAGTTTTGTCAGTTTTAGATTGATTTAACTATAGTTTTGTCATATATATATATATTTATAATGAAAGTTAAATATCAAATTTTATGAATTAAAAGAAAATTAAAATTGTTTCAATGTCTCAAAATTAAGTTCAATTGAGCACTGTAGATTCAATTCTGTTGCTATGGAAACGACGAATTCTTTGAAATGAATAACTGGTAAATGAATCTTGCCTTTATTTTGAATTACGCTTAAATATATGAAAGTATTTTTTTTTATATGAAATTGTTTTTAAAGTAATAAAATTAAATAACAAGCAACATAAATATGTAATACGAAAAAATGTGTTTATAAAACTCTCTCATTGTTTAAATTCATTAAATACTATTTACACGCATTCTAAAAATCAATTTACAATCAATTTTCAGGTGCATTAAAATCGTTTGCTTTTGGCGAGGAAAAGTATTGCTCGCCAAATAGCGTGACGCTTTCGTCTTTTCGCGCCAAATACTCAAAAGTATTTTATTTTTTTACAGACTTTTTACTGTAATTCCGCCGCTAAATTTGACTGATCCTTTATTACATACATAAGTAGTTTAATTAGTATTTTTTTTTTTCAAAATATTCTGAGTATGCCCAGAATAGAGACCTTCCTTGTAAGAAAAAAAGAGACATCTTTTAGGAAGTGTGCACAACAAATAGAAGTTAAAAATATTAATTTCCCGAGGAGATATTTTAAATATTCGAATGCATCCAATGCCCATAGACTTTACATTAGTGAGGGGAAATCGGAAGCTGAGTGACCAGCCCCCTTAAGCAATTTTATGCCTGTTTTTAACTTTTTATATCTAAGTTTTCACTCTTTTATCTTATGCATAACTTTTCATATTTGTGCAATCATTTATTAATAAACAGTAAAATAAGCTTTACTCATTTTTTTACGGATTACGCTTACGTTTTACGTTAACGTTTTTCTTATTTTGAAACTGTATGTACTGTATATATAAAACTTATCTTAAAATGTGTAATATGTGTTTTTAATATCATGGCGGGGGGAGGGCAGGAAGTGAGTAAATATTTATAGAACTCCGGCCTATCCGGCTTTTTTGTTATCCGGCCAACCCTTCCGCCACATTAGGCCGGATAGTCGGGAGTTTACTGTATTTGATTTTGAAGAAAGTTGGCTGCTATCCATGGCAGTTTTTTCTACCTAATCTTTGTTTATTACTGTAATATCACGGCATCAATTAACAGCACTGCACAAGAGAGACCTGCCCGTACTTTATGGCTGCTACTGTACACATGAGACGGGCGATTTCATTGGTTTATTTTTAACATGTCTATTATATAATTGGCTACCTAGCCATTTTGATTTCTGCAATGATCGCCACGACAAAAATGTAGTGGTAGATTGGTTGACAGAAAGATTTTCTTTGTAAACATGAGATCTCCCTGCACCGCTTGGCTTCAGTGATAATTTTGAAGGCTATTTTTATTAAGGCTCCTATAATACGGACTGACTCACGCCGCCATTTAATTGCCGGTAGGAGAAGAACGATTGGCCACGCCGCGTGGGCAACAATCGCTGATTGGTCTAAGTGGGAAACAACAATACAGTGGGATACAAGCGTTTTCGTCAACATCAAACTCCTTTACATAAGGATCGTGTAAATATCCATGCTTTGAAAAAAGAAATCGATATCATTTGATTGCCGGATATTGGCGAAAAGGCTTGCTTATTTTGTTGATATTATGAAACATGTGAATATATTTTTATTTTCATCGTATACTTTTATACCATGACTGTCCAGAATTAGGCTATTTAATTTTATATGTATTATTTTTTTATGCTTGTATATTTAAGATTAGCTCATATAATGGTTAAATTCATTGAAAATCGTTTGGAATGCACATATATCTATATATTTTAAATAATTAAGAATCGTGCAAATATATAATCGATGTACTGAGATAATTATTTCGATATGAGTTGATTGCCGGATATTGACGAACTTGCTTATTCTCTTAATATTGTGTAGATATTTTTGTAAAAAAATGTATTATATTTTTTATACTTTGGTTGTCCCGAATTCGAATATTTGATTTTTCTAAACATAATAACTATAATAATTATTATTTTTTTATTTCTCAGTACACTTCATCGCCAGTACCTCCAATGTTTAAAATTATTGAAAGTATTGTCCGCAATCAACTTTATATACCTATATTTTCCATCCGAAATAGGGTAAAAATAATTAAATGTTCTAAAAAGTTATCCTGATTTGAGAAGAGTTTGGTTTTTGACAAAGTTTTGGTTAATATTCTTAATATTTTGAAGCTAGTAAATATTATTTAAAAAAAATTAGTAAATATTATTAAAAAAAAATTTTTTTTACTGTGTATTTTACTGTCAGAATTCTCAATGGTTTAAGTAATCAAGCATTTAAATATAAAGAGTAAAAATTTACTGATAATTTTAGTTTTCGATGTTATAGTAGAGTGTTATTTAAAATATTTTGAATTGCTTAAAGCATTGTATTTATTTATTTTATCTCTAAATCTTTCAGTTTTCCTGTTTATAGTATAAAGAACCCGAGGCAAAATATACATATAACATGTATCTTTTATAACGTATATAGAGCGAGGTTTTTCGTATTTTTATGTATAAAAGTAACATTAAATTACAGGTTTCGTGCGGGTACTGTTGTTTTCAAGGCAAAATATCAGTATTTTTTTATCGAAAAATAAATCTAGTTTAAACGGGCGAAATTTCGCGTTATTTAAGAAGAGATTTTCTGTAAGAAAATACTGGTACCGTAGAATTTCTTAGTCTGGAAATTCAAGGACCCGTACGAACCCTGTAATAGGCATTATTTATAGTGGGTATTCGCGCCATCAACAGGCGAAAGCAGAACATTAACGATACTCCGAAACTAAGGGCCGTATAAGGAAGGGGAAGGACTCATTGAGTTAGGGCGTGGCTCAAACACACACAAAGAATTTAAGAGTTGAAAGGGCATAGACTAGGGACGGCAGGGGCGGATCCAGATAATCGTTTTGGGGGGGGGGGGCGATACCGAGTGACATATAATCAACGTAGTCATGACTTCTGTTGCTCAAATCATTCCTTGCAGTTAATTATTAAATGAATATGAAATATTTAATGCGATTTGAAAATATTACAGACTCTCGATTATCCGACATCCGATTAACCGAAATACTCGGTTATCCAACACCCTTTTTATATAATCCCGCCCTCTCCTCAAAATATGGTTTATTGTTACTTTTTTTGTCCTAAAATTAAAAACGTTATAACAGAATTTATTTATTAAATGTCTTATTTTTCTTTTTCTTTTTACTCTTGTACTATGGTAATTATTTATCGTATTTTTTGTTCTTTTAGTTATAGTGAAAAACATTAATAACACAAGCCTGCCATGATTTGTTTTTTAACTTTTGATAATTGATTTTGGTGTATTTTTTAGCACTGAATCCGAAAATGACCTTCATTTTTAACCATCACGTCACGATTTTCGCAAATCGTAAGTTTCAAAGTTAAAAAGTAAAAAATAGCGAAAATCTCACAAAGCAATTTGTCAAAGCCTTGACAAAAGAAAGTAAATGTTTTAAATGCATCTGCGACAAATTTTTCAGCCTTATCAGCAACCAAAGTAAAAGAGAATACCGAGATGAACCCCATAGAGAGGATTAAAAGAAAATCGGGAAGCAGAGCATGAGTGGTTCAAAGAAACTTCCACGCATGGAATAAAATTATAAAGATTTTAAATACACAATATTTTACATGTTTAACTATAAAAATCCATGTATGAGCAAAAAAATGAATGAATTATTATGAAAAAAAGTTACGTCTATTTTATAGTAGCAGATTTTCGCAATATTTCGACTTCTTAAAAATTTGCGATTTGTGAAAAAAACTGACGTGATGGTGTGGTAAAAAATGAAGGTCATTTTGGGATTCAACACTAAAAAATACATAAGAACCAATTATAGAAAGCTGAAAAACATAACTATCACATCCATTTTTTAATATCAGATTTCTGAAAGAGGATAATCTCTGAAAAAGGATCCCCTTCAGAAATCTGAAGGGACCTTAACATCCTTGAAAGTCAAAAATGTCATCTAAGTGGTGTGTATACCTCTTCACAGGCGCGGATCCAAGGAAGGGAGGAGATCGCCCTGATCGCCACCCACCCCTTGGATCAAAAAATATAAATTCACCGATTATCGTAAATTTCGACAAATGCTCGCCGAAAAGAATCATTTTTGTCAATCGTTCGCAGGTACAAAAAATCGCGCAAAAAAGCGAATTTCGTCAAAGGACAACGGAAAAAACGCGAAATCCGTCAAAGGACCACGAAAAAAACGTGAATTTCGTCAAAGGATCGCAGAAAAAAACGTGAATTTAGTCAAAAGATCGCAGAAAAACGCGAATTTCGCCAAACAATTACGGAAAAAACGCTAATTTCGAGAAATAATCGCGCAAAAAATACGAATTTCGTCAACAGATCTCGGAAAAAATGCTAATTTCGTCAAAGAATCGCGAAAAAAATATCCGAATTTCGTCAAAGGATCATTAAAAAAATGTGAATTTCGTCAAAGGATAGTAGAAAAAACGCGAATTTCGTCGAAGGATCGCAGGAAAAACGCGAATTTCGTCAAAGGATCGCAGAAAAAAACGCGAATTTCGTCGAAGGATCGCAGAAAAAACGCGAATTTCGTCAAGGGATCGCAGAAAAAAACGCGAATTTCGTCAAAGAATCGCAGAAAAAAACGCGAATTTCGCCAAATAATTAAGGAAAGAACGCTAATTTCGCGGAAAAGCGCGCAAAAATGCGAATTTCGTCAACATCTCGGAAAAATGCGAATTTCGTCAAAGAATTGCGATAAAATGCGCTTATTTCGCAAAGGGCAGCGGAAAAAACGCACAATTAGCACTAGGGGGAGATTCTCCTAGGCGCGCATCCATGGGGGTTTCTATCGGGGCGCTCGCCCCCCCCCCAAGATATAAATCCAACGCTTTTAACGGCAGTTTTCGCGGAACAGACATACAAGCAAACGAAACCAAACACTTTCCGGGAATCAATGGTAAACCTCACTGAGGTTTCGGCAATTAGTGAACAAAATAGGATTATGTCCTGTCAAAAAGCATATGGCGCCATAATTTTTGACACTATGGGTTGAGGTGGGGGATGATGCCACTTCGTGTACCTTTTGTTGAATCTCTATAACAGAAATTGACAACGTTATGCGGATCCCTTTAAGGTGTTGAAACTTTTCCTTCTTTCAAAGAAGCTGCAATTCTAATTTCTGTATAACGATATTTTTGAGGAGTTCTTTATTGTTTGAGAAAAGAATGGGAATCATAGCAATTTCCAAAGAAAGAAAGAAACAAGAAAAAAAAGGTCCTTGAAAAATGCAATCATCTTAATGTTTTCTGAAGAAAGCCACTAATGTGTAAAAAATGTCCTGTTATTGCCACCCACATTGGTAAATTTCAAGGGGTATTTGATGAATGAATAAAAAAGGATTATGTCCTAATCCTAGTCAGTTAAAAGCTAAAATGCTTATGGTGTGTTGATTTCTTAAAAACCGACTTGGTAAATTTGTTCTTCCCTTCTTTGCCCCGATCGAACGCCCCCCCCCCGCCCCCACTCTCGTGGATACGCGCTTAGGGAATCTTCTCCCGGTTCTAATTGGCGAAATTCGCGTATTTTTTTCGCGATTCTTTGAAGAAATTCGTATTTTTTCAGAGGTCTGTTAACGAAATTAGCGTTTTTTGCGCGATTCTTTCGCGAAAGTAGCATTTTTTCCTCAATTTTTTAGTGAAATTTGCGTTTTTTCTGCAATCCTTTGACGAAATTCGCGTTTTTATCTGCGAAGTATGCTGCTGCTGAAGTATGTAGGATTAATAGTTCAATTACAGGTGCACTCAAAAGTAGTCCATTACATTATGGCATATGGGGAAAAATCGTTTGCAGAGTATTTTAATGATATTACGCTACTTCAAATGTATTGAAACTGATATAAATCACTGAATTTCACTACGTTCTCGTTAGAAGAGGTCATAGCATTTTTTAGTCATTTACAGGGACACACAAAAGAAATCGGTTACAGAACAGTACTATCTTTGAGTCATAATTGCTGGAGTGTACGGTTTAAAATTCGGTATGCGCTTTTCAATTTATTTAATTTTTTGCATCTTACTCGTTATATATAAATTCTATACCTCAAATACAGGGCTACACAAAAGTATTCACGTACCGTTCTCCTTATTAGAGGAAAATGCTGAAGGTAAATTTTCAACTGAAGTACATGTATCTCTTAAGTGAACTAAATTTTGGCAAGCATGTAGTTAATAGATTCAAATCTATATATCCTATGCAAGGCTGCTGAAAAAAATTTGATACTTTTACGATTGTGGATGGGAACAGCTGAAATTGGGTTTTTGAAATGTGTTATGCGTTTCTATAGGGTTGAATTAGACGTAATATTTTAATTTTTTAAACAGTGCAGTTTTGTTACATTATTTTGAATGTGTTGGAAAGTGTTTCATAATCTATGCTTGACGCATGATTTTTTTCTTTCTTGTATTTTTCTAATTTTATAAACAGTTTTCTGAAAAAGAACTGCACCGGGTTCCATGTTATCAAATAAGTTACAGAGAGACGAAAAACGTTTGACTGGGAATTTTTGTATAACGTTCTATCAATAGAAACCGTTTAAAATATCGATAACAACAGCAGCAAAAAATATTACTTTATTTTTATATGAAAATCACCCTTTTTTTTTTTTGGGTGGGGGGGGGGGGATTCCTCATGTGTGCCAGTAAAATAAAGATGAATTCTGAATGTTTGCGATGGATAACACATAGAAATATTTGCAAATATGTGTTTAAAAAAGAAAAGAAAAGAAAACTGTTATCGAATTACTCAAATTCGACATTCGAAGAATATTTGAAATAACAATTTAACTGCTGCATTTTTATGCTTTCGATATCGAATACTGGCGTTGGTGTTAGATTCATCAACAGAAAAGAAGAATTTTGTCATGAAAACCAACACCAATCTTCGATATCAAAATGGAACGACAGTTACATTTAGTCATAATAAGTTTTATTGAAACAGCTTTTTTTTTACTCCTTTTAATAAAGAGTAAGTAGTTTCATCACGCTAGTGCTCGAATAAATGTATTATACAACAAGCGTTAGAGTTAATTACGTTTATTTTTTTTATTATTATTATCTGAGGTGTTGCCACGTTCAGATAATACTTGCAATTTTGTATTCAATCTTCAATCTTCAACTTTCAATTTTTGCTTTATATAATCGGAGATTTCTGTGTTTAAGTAAGGCGATAATAACTATTAGGGAAAATTAGTAGATTTTTGAATAAAAACATTCCTTAATTTAACTGCACCGCACGACGCTTTGAGTTAAGAATACATTTTCTCAGTTTTAAGTTTTTTTAATGTTGTTGAGATAAAAATGCTTTTTCAAATTAAAAAAAAAAAAAATTATCTCTAAAACCCACTTGTACAAATTCCACGAAATTATTATTACGAAAATACAGCTAACTTTTTACAAATATATTTGTAAACATATAAAAAAAAAAATACATAGCCGGGTTCAGGTGAAGCTACCCTGTTTCAGAATTTGAAGTTTTTAAAAGTTACATTTAGAAGAAAAAATAATATAAACAGTCAATTGGCAATGTGTTAATGTATCAATTTATGTTATGTATACAAATGGAAAGTTAATCAATATAGTAAAGTAAATCAATATCACTGTTACCTTCAATTGCAACAGATTAAGTCCATTTTTGAATAGCGAAGATGGAATTTCAGCCGGCTGTACAATTTTGGATAAATGTCATCCGGTAGATAGATGTTACCTTGTTCTCAATCCGTTATCATTAAACGCGGTGGCAGTTAAATGGAATGTGACAAATTAAAATCAACTATTAACTATGAACATTCTTCATTAAAAATGTTTCATTGAAACTGATCGTTGTCGTTTCATTTCCATATCAAAGTAAATTATTGAATTCCATGGAAAAAATTCTCTCTTCTATTATTTCCCAATCCCAATAATGGATATCTAAGCGGTACTACAGCGTTGAGAATAATGCTCTATATGTTTCTATATTATATACAGCAGTTAACACATTTTCGGCTGACCTTATTTCAAAAATACTTCGAATGTTGAATCCGATTAGCTCCGCCCCAAACACCGCCTTCAAATAATGTTATTGTATTTTGACATATGTATTTGTAAGTATTTATAGATGCTAAAAACCGCAAATTTTCGTAATTCATATGTATTATACGGTAACACATGAGGATTTTTTCACAAGAAAATGGTGATTTCGTATAAATAGAAGAAAGGATTTTATTTTATTTTTTAAATTTTGCTATCGTTGTTTCACGCGGTTTTTATTAAAAGAAAATTATACAAAAATTCTCAGTTACTTGTCTTTAGTATCTCTATAACATATGTTATGGGATGAAATTCGGTGCAGTCGATTTTGATAAAATTGATCTTAAAAAAAAATAGAAAAAACAATTTTATCTTGTAAAATAACAATATTTATAAGGTGATAATAGGCAAAATATATTGTCATAAAAAGAGCCACATCTAAGAAAAGGATATTTGAATAAAAGAGGTGTTGTGCATGCTTATCCGGAAATGCCTTTTCATTAGATCTTCCGGTGAAAATACTTTCGTAATAGACTTGCCTAGTTATATTGAAGGACATCCTTTGTTTAGCTCCTTAAAAAAATGGACAGAATATCAGCAGTTTAAGTATATCAAAAAAATGTATGCGGAAATTTAATCTACAAATTATATGTATTGCTTAAATTAAAGGGAAAATAGCTTAGATAAAATATTACACTCATACCAGTAAATGTTTAATGTCATTTTTTTATGAAGAAAATATGTGTTCACTTGTAGCAGTGTTGCCAGATTGGGGATTTTGTCCCCATTTTGGGGAATTTTGAACCTCTAGGGGAAATTATTGGGGACAAGAAGTTCGTAGGGAAATTTTTGGGGACAAAAAAAAATTTGGGGGAAAAACCTCGGGATTTCATTTTTTTACTATTTTCCGTAAAGATTTCTTTTTGGTCCTGTAGAAAAACTAGATCAGTCTCGAACTAAATTTTGATTTGGAAAACGAAAATACAATCCAGAAATCGAAAGTATCAATCATTATTCTATTGGATGTGGTCGTGTTCCTTGTTTAGTATATTACATTACAGTTTACACATATTACAGATGCATGAGACTCTAAAATCTTAAGCAGCTTAAACCTGCACGTGACTAAATCTGCAGGACTTTAACGAAAAATTTCTTCGCCGTACTTTAAAAATAAATTAATTTAAATATGTGGAAAGTAGATGTTTTTCTCTTATGATATACAAAAGCACATCGATTGATACAGCGAAAATACTTTGCATTATGATTATGTACTTCAGTATAGGGAGGAGAAAAAGAATTAAAACAGCTTACCATCTCGGATTCATTCAAATCCCAACTGATAAGAGATTGTCTATAGCTATGGAACTAATGTAACAATAGTCCAACATTTTAGACAATACTTTTAAAAACAAACGTAAAATAACTTGTCACTGCAAAATATATCTCTCATTCTCTTAATGTAGCTACAGAATATGCATTCAGCACAGTTTAAAAGTTTGTTTTTTGTAAATGGGGAATTTTTTCAAAAAAAAAAAAGGCTTGATTTGGGGAAAATTTCTGAGCTCAAATTACTTAAATATTTTTTAAAGTGATAAATTGAAAATTTAAAAATTCCCTTTTTGAGTAAAAATTGAGTTGGGGACTTTTGCAGAAAAAAAACACTGATTTGGGGAAAAATTCAGAAATTTTGGGGAAATTGACTTTTGACTATCTGGCAACACTGACTTGTAGCGACATTTTCTACTTTTGAGTCCCAGACATCCAATTTTAATGACAAATGATCGCCAGGCTGGCTCCCCTTGTTGAATTTATATAAAATAAACTGTACACTGTACTCGTTCTTAAATAATAACGGCAAGAAGTGCTAAGGCACGAACAACTTGGGAAACGAAACTGATATACATAGCATTGGTATGAGAATTATCCAAAACAATTTTGTCATGACACTCTCATACAAAGCGATATAAGTAAGCGTCCTCTCTTAAATGGGATAGGTAACAGCAAGATTAAAAGCGAGGTCACATCAATCAAGGTCGCACGCCATGTAGTGGGCGGGGTTAAACTACAGGAAAATGCCTAACTGTTATTTTACTTCACACCGCTAAAATTGTAAAGTTTTTTCACATAGATTAATAGCTGAAATGTATCTGACAAGGAATAGAATTATAGAAATAGAAGAAAACTGGTCAAACTTAGCTAAAGATATAAAGGAAATTAACAAGGAAAAACCAACTATACAACTTAAGGTGACCGTCTGATGGTCCTGTGCAAAAATGATGAGGACTTTAGAGCAACTCAAAATTGGCTAGATACAAATACAAAAAAATACACTACATTACATCCCAAAGAGCAAAGACCTAAAAAGGTCTGCATTAGGGGCCTCCCCTGCTACACTGAACAAAACATAATTATTAACAGTCTTAAAGATTACGGATTCACAGTCACTAGAGCTTCAATGATGAAGCACAGAAAAACTGGTAACCCCATGCCTATGTACATGGTGAATGTCATGCCACGTACTAACTTTGAAGAAATTTACCAGATTAGGGAAATCCACTACATTTCTGTCAAAATTGAGGCTTTTAACAGCAAACAAAGAGTTAAACAATGTTGTAAATGTCAAGGATTTGGCCACGCATCGGAAGTTTGTGGGTTCGATGCCAAGTGCGCAGGTCAACACTTAACACCTTCATGTCCACACAAGGGGCGTATCGTCCCCACTTGTGCCAATTGCGGCCAAGATCACCCAGCCACATTCAGGGGATGTGTAAAAAACCCACACAGACTGGAAAATAGAAACGGTAAAAACACAAACAAAAGCAAAAACAGCAATACACAGGTTTCCAAGGAAACCCAACAATTCATTGAACTTTTTAAAGGTTTTGACTATACTAAAAAAGCAAAAACCATAACAACACAAGATCAAAACAAAAATGTTACACCGGGAAGTAGTACTTCTAATGTCGAAGATGAATTCCCTCCTCTCACTGTTGACACAAATAACTCCAAAGAAAATACAGACAATGTTAGTGCTCCGACCACTACAACCACTACCACTAGTTACACTAATGAATTACAGGACATCTTTCAGACATTCAAAGACATGAAGGAGATCCTCCAAATTTCAAAATTTCTTAAATGTATCAAAAATATTGCTTCTCAAACCAAACGCGCTAATAACGCACTTGAAAAAATGTTTATAATTATACAAGAGTTCGACACCCTTACCAATGAGCTCAGCCCCTCCAACCATGAATAGTTCTCCCCCTAATTCTCTCATTGTATTAACCTGGAATTGTAACTCTCTCTCCAACAAATTTTCTGAATTTTATGACTTCGTTACTAACAATCCCAATATTGACTTTATCTTACTTCAGGAAGTCCATAGGACTTCTGGTAGTATTAAAATTGCTAATTATAAATTATACCAAACCCCTCGTCTTGGTTCTAACGTCGGGGGTACTGCCATCTACATTAAACAACACATCCCACATTACACTACACAGCAAACTACACTCGCTGGTATTGACTACACGGGAATTGTTGTACAATTGCCACACATTAATATTAACTTTACTTCAGCTTATATCAGACATGTGCGACAATTCCCAGTCAACGACCTTACACAACTTCTCTCTGAACACACACACAGTTTCATTGCTGGTGATTTTAATGCACGTAACCGGCGATGGAACTGTCATTCGACCTCTGGTTTTGGCAGATCATTAGATAACCTCATCTCACACCTTGATCTTAGTCTACATGCACCAAACAAACCTACACGGATTGGGAACAATAACACTCATCCTTCTATCATTGATTTTGGCATTTCCAAAAACTTAGCCTTTCCTGTTACTACCACTGTTATTAATGACCTTACTTCTGACCACTTTCCTGTTTGCTTCAAAATTGACCTTGTTAACCCCCCCTCTCCCCCTCCTCTGGTTGCAGTGGACTGGAACAAATTTAAAAACATACTGAACAATTCTGATTTAACTTTTCCGACCATTCAGAACACCAATGATATTGATAATGCAGTTACTCACCTTCAAGATCTTATCACTGATGCCCAAAAGCAGGCTACTCGTCAATATGTTAAAAATTCTAAATCCTTCATTCTTCCAAACTACATTCATGCTGTCTGCAGACATCGTAATAACTTACGGCGTCGCTACCAAAATAATAGAGACCCAACTCTTAAACCAATTATTAATCGTCTTAACAATAAAATCAAAACCCTTATTGCCAAAGAAAAGCAGAGGAGTTGGGGGAAATTCCTCAGCTCTCTCTCTCTCCGGAAGACAACTCTCTGTGGGCCATTAAGAAAAAACTTAATAATCAACACACCCCCATTCCCCCTTTAACAGATACCAATAATATCACTGCTTACACTGATCATGATAAAGCTGAAACTCTAGCTAAAAGTTACGCAAATCAATTTTCTCCAAATCCTTACCTTGCAAACCCGGATCATTTTTTTGATGTTCATGAAACTGTCAACAACTTCTTAAGTACCCCTCCTGAGGAACCACTCCCTGAAATACAACCTGTAACTATCTCTAATATTATCAAAAAACTCAAAAACCGGAAGTCCCCCGGATACGACAAGATTTCTAACTTCGCTATTAAAAACCTTCCTCAAAATTGTATTAACTATCTAACTGATCTTACTAACGCAATCCTTAAATTTTATCACATTCCAAACCCTTGGAAAATTTCTGTTGTGACTCCTATCCCTAAGCCTCAATGTAATCTATCTGATCCAACTAACTTTCGACCTATATCCCTGCTTCCCTCTTTAAGTAAAGTAGTTGAGCGTGTCATAAGGGCCCAGCTCAATGATATTCTTGACACTAATCACATTTTGATTCCTGAACAATTCGGCTTCAGAGCCAAACACTCCACTGTACACCAACTTCTTCGGGTTGTGGAGTTTCTCAGTGAGAAACTCAACTCGAATATTCCAGCAGCTGCTGTTTTTCTGGACATTGCTAAGGCTTTTGACAAAGTCTGGCATGAAGGCCTTATATACAAGCTAATTAAGCTCAAAATTCATGCTAGACTTATTCACCTCATACATTCATACCTTAGCAATCGCATATTTTGCGTTCGCATCAACAATATACTCTCCACTTTATATCGTATACTTGCTGGCATTCTTCAAGGCTCTGTCCTCGGCCCTACATTATTCAACATTTACTTTAATGATATACCGCGCACCCTGAGGACCTTTCTTGCCCTGTATGCGGACGACACGGCAATTTACGCCTCAGCTCACTTTGTTTACACCTTATACAAAATTTTACAGAAACACATAGACGATTTTACTGCTTGGTGCACCTTATGGCGCATTAAACTCAACGAACAAAAAACTGCTGCTGTTTACTTCTCTAGGAAGCTTACTAACCCTAACCGCATTACTATCAACAATACAACCATACCCTGGTCCGACCACACCAAGTATCTGGGGGTAACTCTGGATAAAAGACTAACATGGAAGAAACACTTCCTCAACATCAGAGGCCAAGCGGCCGGTATCTCAAAAACTCTTTCCCCTTTATTAAGAGGTAAAACTCTCTCTATCAAAAATAAAATTCTTCTTTACAACGCCTGTATTAGACCAATTCTCACCTATGCAAGCCCCATTTGGGGTTTTGCCTGTAAAACCAACATGGATTTTCTTAGTAAAGCACACAATAAAAATCTTCGTACCATCAGAAACGGGCACAGGTACTTAAGAAACACAACCATTAGAAGGGACTTAAAAACCACTTCTCTCAAAGTACGCATAAGTAAACTTGCTAAAAAATTCTACAAAAATATCTATAATTTACCCAATGATATAATAGCTGGGTTACCAGACTACGAGGTCTCCGACCCTCCTAATCGTAAACGCCCAAGATTTTCTACTTTGTTAGATAATGAAGATTGAGTTTCCCTCTTTCTTCCCCTCCTTTACTCTCTTTCTGTCTTGTATTTGTCTTTAAAAAAAAAAAAAAAAAAAAAAAAAAAAAAAATTGCTGCATTGCTTCTTAAGCATTCAAATTTATGTTACACTTATAAAATGTATGGTCTCTGTAAAGAGTCTTTTTTTTTTTTTTTGGTTTTCTGGGGCACGTCCCGGTAGCTTTTTCGTCTCCTTTTTCGGATCATTGGAACTTTTCATTTTTCTCCTTTTCTCTCTTTTATATATTGTTATCCTATAAGTATTTTACTTACTATTTTACTATGCCTCTTTTTTTTTATTATTATCATTAACTTTTAGTGGCCTAACCACATTTATTAGTTTCTTCCACGGCTCCCTATCATGCCTCAATAGATGACCTCACCTCTCGACTGGATGTACAGATGCTCTCATCTAGGCAATCCATAACCATATCTCATGTTCCATGTTCCATCTGACAAGGCGAAGAAAACTTCGTGGTGTGGAGTGCATCTGGACGCCCCTCTCGCTACGCCATTATTATGCAATAAATGTGGTAAACAAAATTCAGTTCCATGAGTAAATAAAGATTTAGAAAGTATGCGCAGATTCTCGTTAGCCTCGATCCTGTCATATATGACGTCACACTAAAAGCCCGCGTATGTGGATTATCACCCCGTCCACAAGACGGCGCAACTGCGTTAATTTACGCCCGATTCCAGTATTAAATTTGTATGCTTACTTATATCGCTTTCCTCTCATACCTCGAAGTTCCAAGGAGGTGAGGTAACTGACTCAGAAGATCAGGTTTGCAGTTTTGGCTTTTTTTTTTTTTTTAATTCTGTAATTTCATATTCTCACCAGAAATTCTGTATTGTATTGTTTTCTTTATTTAATGGCAGACATTTCGTAATTACCTAAATTAATAACTCTTCTTTCAGAATTTCTGATGTGAAAAGGCCAAACTGGCAACATGTACAGGTTGGCCATCTGTACAAGATTTACTTTTGAGTGAGTAAAGAAGAAAGAATATTATCCACCTCTCACTCGCTGTGTTCTGCTTAAAACTGGGGTTTGGGGGATGGATAATACTTTAGCATTGATGTTAGGGAGATACATAGTAGCAAATTCATTTTAGAAAATAAAAATGGAATTTGCGGACGGTGAAAGAATGCAAGCTACATGCTGTTTATGTGACTGTTAGATGTTATTTTAAAGAAATAATTAGCATGCGGAAATAAACACTTGTACTTGTAAGAAATAAAAATTACTTTAAAAAAATAGTTTATTGCAAAATAAGTGAAATTGAATGTGTAGCTTGATTTCAGCTCAGTATATACTGTAAGTTCAGAGATATAATCTATAGGATTAGAAAAAAAAAATTGGAAAATCTTGAGGAGGAATTTTAGAAATATTTCACAAATTTTTGGTGGAAAATTATAACAAACTAAAAGCATATTTTGGATATGTGTCATACACCTGAGAAAATTTACATAAAAGCAAACAATATTATATTTGTATGACATTAATATATATATATACACTATGACGCAAAAGTTTAGACAATGACGTCATTCAGCTTTAAAATGTAGAATTATGACGTCAGAATTACAAAAACCTGTAAATATATTCAAAAACTGATTTAAAATGCTATGTACAAAAGACAGTCGTTTTATTTGCTATAATACTAATTTTTTTCATAAAAATTCAAATGTGCTTGTCGCAAAAGTTTAGACACTATTCTAAATTTCTTTGAATATTCGCTGGCATATGCAAATTTAGAATCGATGATGTCACAAATTTGGAGTACTTAAGTTCTGCAAACGATTGCGCTTCATAGTCGACATGCCGAGAGCTAAAGAAATTCAAGTGAATGAGGTTTCAAGGATTTGGCAGTTGAAAGGTGAAGGGAAGGGCGTTTCTGAAATTTCTGCTATTATTAATAGGTCAAAAAAATCTATTTATCGAGTTTTATCGAGTGGTTCCGAATATAAAGCAAAATGTCGGTCTGGGAGGCCACGTGTGACAAATGTACGAGAGAATCGCCTGATACAAAGACTAGCGAGTACTCAACAAATGAGCGTACGTGGAGTTCAAAGCTCATCGGGACTCTCTGTATCAAAGGATACGATTCGTAGACGAATTTTGGAAAAAGGAACAATCGTTTATAGCAAAATGCAGAAGAAACCAGCTCTGAAACCACATCATAAGTTACAAAGACTTATGTGGGCTCGAAAGCATATGTCATATGGAGAAAAATGGCAGTCAGTCATATTTAGCGATGAAAAAAAGTGGAATCTGGATGGTCCAGATGGTTGTTTATCGTATTGGCAGGACTTGCGGAAGGAACCTCGACGTTTTTTTAGTCGCAGACAAGGAGGGGTTCGGTGATGGTTTGGGCAGCCTTTTGCTATAATGGACAAGTATCTCTGACCTTCACCAGTGGTCGTCAAACTTCACAGCATTATACACAGACATTAGAAGAAAACCTACTGCCATTTGCTGAGCTTCTAGGGGGTCCTCAGTGGGAACTTCAGCAAGACAATGCTTCAATTCACACTGCAAAACATTCAAAATCTTGGTTTAATTCCCATAATATAAGAGTTCTCGACTGGCCAGCATGTAGCCCAGATCTTAACCCTATAGAAAACCTTTGGAGCATCATGTGTCGCAAAGTTTATAGCAACGCTAGACAATACTCTTCTGAAAAGGAACTTAAGACATCTATTGAGAATGCATGGTACGATATCGATCCACAAACTATGCAAGATTTAGTTTCTTCCATGCAATCTCGTGTATATGACGTAATACATAAGCATGGATGCGCAACCAGGTTTTAAAAATTGTTTATTTCGATTTTATTTAATTTGTGTCTAAACTTTTGAGACAGCAGTTTATTTTTGTTACCATTTAATTTATTGCAATATGCACAATTCCACTTTTCTTTGTTATAAATATTGTTTATATGTACAGCACATTAATTTCAAGCAGTGATTTGAAAATTGAATAAATATTTTTCAAAGTATGTAAGAATTTCTTCATTGTCTAAACTTTTGCGTCATAGTGTATACGAGGGTGAGTCAAATGAAAACCGCAAAAGTGTCGTTAAAATTTTGATTTTTGTTCTGGGTGATCAGAAATTGGCAGGCACGGTCCGCGAACTCTTCCCGAGCTGGTAGCACAGCGGTTTTCATTTACCTCTCTCGTATTCCCACCCCTTCGTATAATTTTAATCAATTAGATTAAAATTGATAGTTATGCTTTTGCAGCAAGTTTGATTATTTATTTATGGTTGTAGAAAAATAAACAATCAGGACATAAAAAAGTGTTTTAAGATTTTAAATTTATGCTTCGGTAGCAATGTGAGCTGGGGCGTATGGACATGCTGGTGTAGGAGGATTTCGATGATTGTTTATTTGTCGTTTCTTTAAAGTAACAAATAGAGCAGAATAATTTCAAAATAATTTCAAAAGCATTCTAAAGATTAAGCCACTCTCTCACAAATCTTTAGAGGATTTTGACTATTTATTTATACGGCAAAGAAAGAAATGGGAACTTTCTTTTCTTTTTTTTACCCGACTGCCAAGAAGGGTTATGTGTTTCACGCGTATCTGGGTATGTGGATTTCTTTATACCCTCGAAACATCCCAACGGCTGGAGGGATTTTAATGAATGAGGTCTCTATCGATTCGTCTTAACCGTCCGATGGTTATAGGCTAGGTTTTGTTATTATAAATTCAAAAGGGCGGCCGTAAAATTCAAATGGCGGTAGGGACGAAAATTTTTTTTACGCACCCTGCATATCATTGAATAGGTCTTTCAAAATGAAGACGATGTTTCATTGACTATTTTACAGTCAGAAGCTCCGTTTAAATATTACACAACCTGGAAGTTGTGTAGGTAGGATCTTTAGCTTTACTGCAACTCTAGCCTTCACAAACATCTATAAGCCTCATCGAAGCAGTGTTTATAGATAGGAACTAACAATTAAACACAACTGAAAAGTCACCAATACAAGTAAATAAAAAAAAATAGGTAAGTAATATAAAAAATAGTTTCACATTGATGAGAAATAATTAATTAGTTCGCTTTTTACGCAGTCGGGTTTTATGATTTTTTAAATTTAATTTTTACTTGTTATATAAATTAAAGTGTTTTAAAGATTTTAAGTTTTGCATGCTACTAGGGGAGGATATTAAAGAGGCCTATCTAAAAGAAAGATACCAATGCAAAAGTTTTATTTATTAGAGAAAATCTGCTGATTTTTTTTTCTTTAGAACTTTGACATTCTACATTGTTACATTATAACGTTTTATGCGTATTATATAGCTAATACTGATTTTTCAGGTTGAACTTTTATAGCGAAAAAAATTGCCACCAAAATATTTTTACCCTACTATTTCCAAACAACAAACTTCGCGGCCTATTTTTACAGCATTCGCAATAAAAATCTACCACGAGGTTTATTGTTCGTAAATACTGCTATTAAAAATTTTTGGTACCTTTTTTCTGCGACAAACATTTAATCCACTGACAATATTAACTTTGTTGTATTGCTCTGAGCGGCCCACCTAACATCTCAAACATATGTTTTCGGCCCCCCGAGGGAAAAAGGTTGAGTATGGCTGATCTATATCAATAAAAACAATTATTTCACTTATAAAAACCCTCGCTAGATGGCCCCAAAAGAAAACTGTATAAAGATATAAAATTATAGAAATTTGGCCATACAAAGTGTCTGCGCGTTACAGTACAATAATTTCAATACAGGGCCCACCAGAAGTAGGATACAATAAAACCTGCTTTGACGGAAACACAAACATCCAGTGATAAATTCCGTTTTATGCAGGCTCTTTAAATTCACAAAGCTTAATTGCATTTTTTTAGGGGTGGGGGAAAAACTAAAATCTGTTTTTTTTTTCAGTTCATTGTACGATTCTGTTATAAACAGGCTTTACTCTGTTAGAAAATAAATTTCTTGGATAGTACCTTTTTAAAATATAGCATTAAACTCTCATGCACTCATGCTGTCAGGTTCTGAGAAATATCTGCTATTAGAACTGGGGTTCTATATTATTTTGTCTTAATATATTATATATTGTATGGTGTGTGTACTGGAATTTCAAAATAACACTCTTTCCTTGTCTAAAACTGGATCTAAGCCGGTGAAAATGTACAGATGGAATGAAGGGGAAAAAAGATAGTTGCAGAGGGGTTTGCCCGACCTTTTGAGATGTCTGTGGAAGATGGGGGAGACAAAGGCATTCCACGAACGAAGAAAAGAGCTTGGAATGAGAGCCAGGTAGATAACCCCGAGGGGGTTACGTTGAGAAAAGGGAGAAGGTTGCTAGGGGTAAGCTCTGCTGCTGGGACAAGCAGTTGAAGGCTGGAGTGCCAAGCGCAAGGGTGGTTCCTTGGATAGCTCTGAGAGGGAGCGTAAGGTTGAGTGAGGCTCGGAGAGCTTAGGCTTAGAGCACATGTGTTGGGAGATTGAGACTGATCTCCGGTAAAGCTTATTAACCGCGTATAGAGTGAGAGTGAGATAACGTAGTTTTAACAGTACACAGCCAGCTTTACTGTATTTAATTTAATGTTGAACCGGATCACCTACGTCCGAGTTTTAAGTGTAAATAGTGTGTTTTGTATTGTGTAAATAGTGTGTAAATAAACTGTTAATTTAGTTAATTGAAAGCGTTGGTTTTCATTTAAACAATCCTCTCAGTGCGTGACCGATATCACGTAATCATATCGGTGGTGGCAGCATATAAATAGCACGGAATTTCTTCAAAGTTGTGCGGACTAAGAGGAAACTCCGACAAATTGATGGCAGCGACTGGATAGAATCGTCTCAGACTAGTGACCAGCGAGCCGTGTTGCAGTGTGTTAGTGCCGGAGCACCCAGTGGAATTCTTGCGTGGAAATGCCGGATCGTCGAGCGGAATTTTAGAGAGATAAAAACTAAGCGTCGAGCAGAAATACAGAGTGTGTGTGCCCTATCATCGTTACAATGAACCGAACTAAAGTGTTGTGCCCTATCGTCGTTACGGCGAACCGAAATAGTGTTTGTGCCCTATCATCGCTACAGTGAATCAAATTACAGTGTATTACAGCCTCAGTGTTAAATATCATCAAAGTGACTTTAAAGTGCGAAATATTGAATTCATCGTGAAACTACGTGTGAGCAGCGGAGTACCCCAGCAGATAAAGTGTAAGGTAAGGTGTTTTGATCATTTCTGTCTGCTGACATTCTCGAACCAAATGTATTTGTTGTTGTATAATTGATAGTAATTTAAGATAAATTGTTTAGATAATTTATGCGCAGTCAAATAATTGTGTTCAGATAGGTAGCAGATATTAAGAGCTATATTTACTATTGTTTTAAGAAAAGGTCATAATAACGTGTTCTAATATTGATTTTCTTCTTATTTTTTTTTTTTTACTAATAATGGTAGTGAACAAAATTAATGCATTGTGTTAATAAGAGTTAGAAGGAATAGTTGAATTTACTTAAATCTAAATTATTGTTAAAGTAATATTTAAATGAAGCAATACTGTTTTAAGCTTGAAGAGTTGATAACAAACGAGTAATTCACATTTCCTTAGAATTTTAATTGGCTAGAAGTAAATTTCAAAAAAAAAAAAAAGGCTCACAGAGGGAAAAAAAAAAGGGCTCACCGTGGGGGAAAAAAAGTGAAGGTTTTGATTGTATTTGTTTTAAGTGAGTGAACCAGTATTGAATTTGGAAATGTTTTATTGAGGATAATTGTAGAAATCTATAGGTGTAGGTTATACAATTTTTCTTTATGTGGATGTTTCTATTGGCATCAATACTTTTATTCAATTTGCAACGTATCAGTATTATTATGTAAATTGTATGTTATTATCTAATGTATAAATTGGAATCTGTATTGCATAGTAATCAAATCGAAATTATTGTTTACCTTTTGGTTTATTGGAAGTAAATTGTGTGATATCAATGGTTGAGGAAAATCAGATTATACAGTAGGTTAAATTAGAAATATAATACATCGATTATCCGAAATGTATTAATTAGTATAATAAGTGGAGGTAACTGTACTAAGGTAGAAACTTAGGAAATATTAATTTGGTAGGTTTAAATATTATTGTAGAGTGGTAATAGTAATCGGTGAAGGTAATGGCTTTCTTATTGAAACTAAAAAGGGTGGATCTTCAGATGATAGCCGAAGAATTGGGGGTTGAATTCACGAAAAATGATACCAGATTTCAGCTTAAGAAAAAGATAATGGACAGCGATGAATATGACGAGGAGGCTATTATGGAATTATCTAACACTATTGTTGCGGAACGATTAGAGCGCGAAAAGTTAGAAAAACAGGAAAAATTAGAGCGCGAAAAGTTAGAAAAACAGGAAAAATTAGAGCGCGAAAAGTTAGAAAAACAGGAAAAATTAGAGCGCGAAAAGTTAGAAAAACAAGAAAAATTAGAGCGCGAAAAGTTAGAAAAACAAGAAAAATTAGAGCGCGAAAGAGAAGAGAGGGTTGAACGGTAAAAGTTAGAAAGAGAAGAGAGGTCTGAAAAATTGAGGATGGAACATGAATTAGAAATGGAGAGGCTAAGGATACAAGGTTCGACAAATAACTCTAATGGGTCTAGGGAATCTAATAATGAAAGTAACATAGAAAAATTGATCAAAAGTGTTAAAACTCTGTCTATCAAAGTACCAGAAGGGACTGAGGGATGGAATTTATTTTTCAACAGTTTAGAAAGGGCATTCAAAACTAAAAATGTACCGGAAAAACAGTAGGCCGAAATTCTACTAAATATGTTAGGAGATAAGGCAGATAATTTGTTAATTTATACCACTAGGGAACAAATTGAGAGTTATGAGGAATTAAAGGAGTTAGTTCTAAGGGAACATGAGCCGACACCGAAGGCGTGTTTGGAAAATTTTAAGAAGGCTAGGAGAAACTAGAATGAAACTCATGAATTATTTATATCGCGTTTAATAGCAACATGGGAAAATTATTGTAAGATTAGGGGTGCTGACTCATATGAAAAGGTCAACCAGTTAATAATTACGGATAAGTTATTAAACACGTTAGATGAAGAAACCGCATCATATATTGGGTTAACTCAGCAGAGTAAATGGTTAGAAGCTTCTAAAATTGCTAAAGAATGTGACAATTATTTTGACGCTAAACATAAGTCTTATGCCGTTACGTATAAAAGTTTTAAGGGTAAAGATAGGTATGTAAACAGTGAAAAAGTGAAACCGAGGGAGGATAGTAAATTTAGTGGTAATTGGAGGCAAAACGGAAGTAATGAGACTAATTCTTTTTCCGGTAGGAAAACTGATTTTAAAAAACCTAGTGATGATTCAGCTCCTAGATGCTTCAAATGTGGTTTATGGGGTCATTACCAACGTTTTTGTAATAAAGTGGGTAATGAGGGAAATAATAATGCTAGTAAAGGGCGTGAACAGAAAGCGGGTGTAAATAAGATTGTCGTGAAAGAAAATAAAGAGTTACCTAAGGGAGCTATTGTGGCAAGGGTATCGGCAAAGGCCGGACAGAGAACTAATGTCATTGGTGAGAAATTAAATAAACTCGAGAAAATTGAAGTTAGTGTAAATGGGCAAAAAGCGAAAGGATTGGTTGATTCTGGATGTGAAATTAGTGTTATTCATAAAGATTTGGTACCGGAAGAGAAATTAAAAGGAGCGGGTAGTATTTATTTACAAGGATTATTTGGTGAAGCAGTTAACTCACCGTTGGTTAAATTACCATTAATTATTCCGCAATTCGGACAAACTAATATAATTCACCAGGAAGTACTTTGCGCGGTGACCGATAATATTAATGAGCAGGTAATTTTACATCCCGAGGTGATTAATGAGTTGTCAGGGGTCAATCGCGAGGAGCCATTGCTAGCGTCCCAAGAATTAGAAAGTTCGGAAATTAGCATTGATAACTCGAGTGAAAGGAAAGATATGAGTAGCGATAATTGTAATGTTTACGCAATAGAAGCGAGATTGGAAAATTTACAAAGTCAAAATGCAGAAAAAACGGAAGTGGAGGAAAATAATAAAGTTATCGTTAGTAATTCAGATATGTTTAAGAAATCCCAATTGAAATGAAAAAATTTAGAGAGAGTTTGGGAATTAGCTAAAATGGATAAAGGAGATTATTATATTGTAGATGGTTTATTGTATCATAAAGAGAAATTGTTAGGCGACTCTATAGCTCAATTAGTAGTACCCAAGGTAAGAAGGGAAGAAATCCTAAAATTAGCGCATACTTCGGTATTTGGAGGGCGTCATGCAGCCAAGAAAACGTTACAGAGAATCAGGTATTCGTTTTATTGGGAGGGGATGGCGAAAGAAACTAAACAATTTTGTGAGTCATGTTTAGAGTGCCAATTGACTAGAGGGGTTAAGGTGAATGATAGAGCTCCTATTTCCCCAGTATCGCGGCCAGAACTTCCATTTCAGGTGGTTAATATTGATTTAATTGGGCCTATTGATCCTAAAAGTTCACAAGGGCATCAATATATACTAACCTTAATTGACCAGAATACCAGGTGGGCGGAAGCAATACCCCTAAAAAGTTTAACTGCTAAAACAGCGTGTGATGCATTACTTCAAATATTTACAAGGACAGGAATTCCAAATATAATCGCGTGTAATAATGGAACCAATTTCACTGCCGACTTAACGAAGGAATTTGAGAAAAGGTTAGGGGCTAGTCCACGATTTTCGACCCCACAGTCTAACGGTCTTGTGGAACGTTTTAATCAGACGCTTAAACGTATGTTGCATCATACGATTAGGGAAGAAGGGAAAAGATGGCATGAACAAATACCATTTATATTATGGGCGTATAGGGAAGTCCCAAATTCTACGACCGGAATCGCACCTTATCAATTATTATATGGTAGAGCGCCGAAGGGTCCTTTATCAGTTCTCAAGTCATCCTGGGCAGGAGAAAATAAGGGGGCACACTTAGATACTATGCCGATTCATGAGTATTTGAATAAACTTAGGGGACGCTTAGAAAGAGCCGCAAATGAGGCAAAATTATCGTCCGAGGTGCAACAAGGCAGAATGGCCTATCATTATAACTTAAGGTCAAAAGAAAAAACGTTTGAAGTAGGCGATAAAGTAATGCTGTTAATCCCCGATTCAACTAACAAATTACATTCTAGGTGGCAAGCGCCGGCAACTATTGTCGAAAAACGAAACAGGCATTCGTTTATAGTTGAATTAGCCGACGGGAGTAGGAAGCACGTGCACCAAAATAAAATAAGAGAATTTGTTGCTAAGTGTAATATAGTGAATATTGTTTTTGAAGGTGATGAGGAATTTGGAGAAGTTGGGGAAATTCCTATTTTAAACCGGGAACAAGAGGTAGAACGGGACATAGAAAGGTTCGAAATAAAAGGGTTATCTAGTAGTCAAGTCAAGGATATAAAGTCCATTTTGAGGGAGAATAAAGAGGTATTTATGGGTCCTGTGCGACCAGCGGAAGTAGGGGAGCACCGTATTGATTTGAAACCGGATGTGGCAAGGAAAAAGCCAAAGTTATATAGTGTACCTGTTGCTTATAAAGAGGAAGTAGATAGACAGATTCAGGAGTCATTAGAATTAAATCTAATCGAAGTATCAAATGCAGAAATTAGTCATCCAATTGTTTGCGTGGCGTAAAAAGACGCAGCTGTTAGGCTTTGCATTGATTATAGAGCTTTAAATTCAGTAACGCAGGTCCCAACATTTCCTATGAAAGATTCGCAGGAAGTCATGTATACTGCGGGGGCAGCTAAATATTTATCTTCGATTAATTTATTGAGGGGTTATTGGCAGATTAAAATGGTGGAGGAATGTAAACATTTGACAACTTTTACAACTCATAATGGGACTTATCAGTGGCGTACTATGCCTTTTGGCTTATCAGGGACGGCTGCTACGTTCCAAAAAAATATGAATGAGGTTCTTCAAGGTCATCGGAGGTATGCACAAGCATATATTGATGATGTCATCATTTTCTCCGACACTTGGGAAGAGCATTGTGAACATGTTAGGGCTGTCATAGAAGAACTAAAAAATAGAAATTTTACGATTAGGCTGGACAAATGTAAATTTGGAGAGAAATTGACTAAGTTTTTAGGTCATGTAATTGGAGGTGGAACTCATGCACCTGATGAGAAGAAAATAGGAGCAATAAGGGACTTAAAAAGACCGAAAACTAAGAAGGAAGTTAGATCTGTTTTGAGATTAATGGGATTTTACCGATCTTATATTCCAAATTATGCTGAAATTGCTATACCTTTAACGGAATTAACTGAAGGGAAGGTTAAAAATACTGTACCATGGGATGAAAGGGCAAAAGAAGCATTTAATACTCTTAAAGATGAGTTATGTAACGTGACGCGTTTGGCTACACCTACCGTAGGCCGGGAATATCAGCTTCACGCCGATGCTTCAGACCTGGCAGTAGCATGTTGTCTCACTCAAAAAGATGGAAAGGGTCAGTTTAAACCGATAGGTTTTGCCAGTCAGAAATTATCAGGGGCTCGGCGTGCTTGGCCGAGTATAGAGAAAGAGGCTTGGAGTGTTCTTTTCGGGTTGCGGAAGTTTGAAAAATGGACATGTGGATCTCAAATTGAGATCATAACGGATCATAATCCATTAAAATTTCTCACTGAAACAACCCCAAGGTCCCCCAAACTCACTAGATGGGCTTTTGCCTTGCAACGCTGGAACCTGAGTATTTCTCATCGTCCAGGAGCTCAAGATTTGAATGCTGATGCAATTTCTAGGCTACATAGGAAGAGCTGGGAAGAACAGCCAGTTGCTAGCCCATCGGCATCAATGACTAAATAGTGCACAAACCTGAAAGGGATGTCATCACGTTTCAAAATTTTTTATGTATGTGTAATTGTATTTGAATTTTGTGTTTATAATAGTGTATTAGCATGTGTAGTTTTTCTGTAATAATAATATTAGTACACGGTTCATTAGAGATGTCAGTAGATAATGTTCAGACACCTTGATATATATATGTAATAATAATAATGGAGAAACCTGCAAAGAGACTATTGAACTCTTCTGTGATATTACTATATGTTTGGGGAAAATTAGCCCCTAAATAGCATATTTTCCGCTAAGGTGGGGGGGGGGTCAGGTTCTGAAAAACATCTGCTATTAGAACTGGAGTTCTATATTATTTTGTCTTAATATATTATATATTGTATGGTCTGTGTACTGGAATTGCAAAATAACACTCTTTCCTTGTCTAAAACTGGATCTAAGCCGGTGAAAATGTACAGATGGAATGAAGGGGAAAAAAGATAGTTGCAGAGCGGTTTGCCCGATCTTTTGAGATGTCTGTGGAAGATGGGGGAGACAAAGGCATTCCACGAACGAAGAAAAGAGCTTGGAATGAGAGCCAGGTAGATAACCCCGAGGGAGTTACGTTGAGAAAAGGGAGAAGGTTGCTAGGGGTAAGCTCTGCTGCTGGGACAAGCAGTTGAAGGCTGGAGTGCCAAGCGCAAAGGTGGTTCCTTGGATAGCTCTGAGAGGGAGCGTAAGGTTGAGTGAGGCTCGGAGAGCTTAGGCTTAGAGCACATGTGTTGGGAGATTGAGATTGATCTCCGGTAAAGCTTATTAACCGCGTATAGAGTGAGAGTGAGATAACGTAGTTTTAACAGTACACAGCCAGCTTTACTGTATTTAATTTAATGTTGAACCGGATCACCTACGTCCGAGTTTTAAGTGTAAATAGTGTTTTGTATTGTGTAAATAGTGTGTAAATAAACTGTTAATTTAGTTAATTGAAAGCGTTGGTTTTCATTTAAACAAGCCTCTCAGTGCGTGACCGATATCACGTAATCATATCGGTGGTGGCAGCATATAAATAGCACGGAATTTCTTCAAAGTTGTGCGGACTAAAAGGAAACTTCGACACATGCACTTAAATGTAGTATATGCTTGCACTTTTATTATATCTTTTTCAGTGTTACAGTTTATGATGCATTTGTAATTACTTTTTCATCTAAAGGTTTTAAATAAAAATTTAAAATATCGAAAAAATAATTAAATTTTAATTTAATTCATCAATTAATTTTGAATAAAAGAGTTTTAAAGTATGAGACAAATAAAAATTCAAAACCTTAAGCTGTGACTTTACACAAATTTCCAACTGAACCAGAGTTCGGCCCTGATAATTTGCACCGTCTCTGCCTGCCCAATGTTGCCATATTGGGGATTCTTTTAATCCAGATTATTTGACTGTCACCACTTTTTTAAATACGCCTAATTTTTCAGAATTTTTAATCTATTTTTAAATAGGCCGAATATTTCTTTTTAAAAACAGGGGTGACAATTAACAATCTGGGGACAAAAAAGTCCCCAATCTGGCAACACTGACCACCCCCCCCCCTTCTGCACGGACCTGCGATACAAATTTCAGGTTCATTTAAGAATATTATTATGGGAAAGGGCAATGTCGGGCGGGGCCAGCTAGTGATAAATAAAGTTAGTTATGCAAAATTTTTAGCAATGGTGCTTCTTGGTGAATACTTGAGCAGATGATTTTCTTTGCATTTTTCTAATGAGCAACAAAAACGAATTTTCCAATAAAATTGTTAATACGCCAATTGCTGGGTGAACCGATTATGGAAGATTAGCCCAATATGTTTAACAAAACCTAGTTAAAAGAATGAAAATTATGCAGCAAAAACGAAAAAGAAATAACGAATCATAAAAAATATCAACATATAATTCAGTAAGCAATTTTTACATTTCAAAATATTGGCTTTTTTTTATAGTAGTAATGTATTATTGCATAAATCTTATTAATAATAAACTTTAGTTCCTAACGTTTGAAGCAATGAATGTTTCTGTAAGTGAAATTGGCAATACTTTTAATATGTTAAAAAATAAGAGGATTCAGAATGTTCGCTGATCTGAGTTCGAGACTTTAAAAATCATATGCTTGAGAACAACAAACCGGCGTGTTTTTACAGCGAAGCATGGTTAAAAATATTTTAAGGGAGTCCGGGACACATTTTAAAATAATTTTTATTTATTGAGTTAAAATTCTGATTTTTTTTGTGATGATTAACCTTATCATTTGTAAACAAAATCACATGATAAAACTTCTCATATTTTTTTTTTAATTTTAATTTAAAATTTATTAAAAAGTGGGGTAAATTAAAATCGTTATAACTCGGATTATTATTTATTGAATTTCAATTTTTTTTTCATTTAAATAAACATAAATATATAAACTTTAATTTTGATTCAGCATTTTTAAAAATATTAATTTATAAAAAAAAATTTAAAATATTTAACGAAAAAATTAAAAAAAAAGTGGCTCAATGTTTTAAAAAAAAATCATATTTTCCAAAAGTAAATAATTTTTCAAATATGTTGAATCTAAATTAAAGTAAAACATTTGAAAAACATATGTTGCAAATTTGAACTCGTTATCTTTAACAGTTCTCAAGTTATAAGAATTTAAATACGAGAAATTGTGAAAAAACCTATCAGGAAGAAAAACACATTTTTAGAAGAAGTCGTTTTCATGACAGCCATTGCTTAAAAGCTAAATTTTGAAAACAAACCAAAACGCAAAAAAATTATATTTTTTGTTCTAATTCAGATAGAAACATGTTTTAAATGTCATTTTAAGCAGGAAAAAACAGAGAAATTTTTAACGAAATAAAATTTCTTTGCAAAATTTGAAGATTTTTGTATCCTGGACCCCCTTAAATTCTGAAATTAAATTATTTTACCACATGTGTGAGAGGGCGTGGAGCAGACATTTACACTAAAATTTAAATGTTTTACTCAACAATCATAAATTTAACTGCTTTTTATATATTTTACATTTGAATACAAAAATTTACTTCCAAATTTTCTCATACACTCAAAAAACACCATTATTGTGAGCATTGTTCGGGCTTATGTGTGTCACTCTTCTCCCTTTTTTGTTTAAAATCGCATTGTTTGACCACCAAGGTAATAAACGAATAGAATGTAACTCACAAATATATCCATTTTTATCATTACTTCTGCCAGTTTCTCTTGTAAGGCAGGCACACAGACACATATACAGGGTGGTTATAATTAAACTTCCCCTATAAACAGCATCCTACAGCGCAAACGGGTGAACGGAATGCAATGAAATTTGGTATATGGACTATACACGAGATGCGCTCACGGAATTTCGAAAAAAAAATTTAGTTCCAAAATGTCCACCAGAGAGCGCCTTTTCCGGAAAAAAAAAAACATTAAATTTAACTCAATAAATGGCCAAAACAGCCGGTTTTACATTTTATTACTCATAATTCTTGTTCTGGATTATTAATAATGTTTCTGTACTCCGTTTTGGTCGTTTATTGTGTTGAATTTAAAGTTTTTTTCCCGGAAAAGGCGCCCTCTGGTGGACATTTTGGAAATAAACTTTTTTTTTTCAAAATTCCGTGAGCGCATCTCGTGTATAGCGTATATACAAAATTTCGTTGCATTCCGTTCACCCGTTTGCGCTGTAGGATGCCCGTTTATAGGGGAAGTTTAATTATAACCACCCTGTATATATACTCAAATATGGATATCCATCATTTCTAGTCAAATCTATCTTAAACACATAGTGTAACTGGCATATGTATATGCAATTATGAATGTTACGATACATCTCATTATAAGTTCAATACCACAAAATAGTTTTAGTTACTAATAAATTTATTTTATATGTTTTTGCATATTACTATTTATTATTAATATCGTTGTTATAAATGTATTTGGATTCTCCGTATAGATTAATCGGGAAGGGTAGCAGAATATATTATGGGAATTTCTATGCTGCTTATAATTTAATAACTTGAAATTACATCTTTTATAGTTAAATTTCATTATGGACAAGTGTATTTATGTTTTTATGATACATCGCAACTTAAGATTAATAATGTGGTTAATCTAATTACATTTATATTTATTTTAATATTTTTATGAATAATGATATATATTATTGTTAATATTTATTTATTAGGATTTTCCTAGTACATTGTTAGGTAAGGTAGATGGTTAAATTGAGTGCGTTTAGCCCCAATAAAATAACTATGTTGCTTCTATTTTAATAATATAAAAATCTATGTGAATATGTATATTAATATTATCAATTTTTTGTATATTTTTTCATCTTATCTATTCTCTTTTTTTATATACATCGCAACTCAAGATTAATACTGTGGTTAATCTGATTACATTTATATTTATTTTAATATTTTTATGAATAATGATATATATTATTGGTAATATTTATTTATTAGGATTTTCCTAGTATATTGTTAGGTAAGGGTGATGATTAAATTGAGTGCGTTTAGCCTCTATAAAATAACTATGCTGCTTCTATTTTAATAATATGAAAATCTATGTCAATATGTATATTAATATTATCATTTTTCTGATATCTTTTTTCATCTTTTTTATCCTCTTTTTTTATTATATTTATTTTATTTTATTTTTAATTAGTTATTTTTATTTTATGATAATGGAAATTAATTACTAGGGATAAAATATCATTTTTTTCATTACAACTTAAATATATTTATATATTAATTAGACAGTTAAATGAATAATACTAATTATAAAAATGGATAAAGTATTATAAGGAAAGGGCATGTTTACAAACAAACACTTCCGTCAACCAATCTACTACTACATTTTTATCTTAGTGATCATTGCAGGAATCACATTTGGCGACGTAGACCAATCATATCATAGATCTGTTAAACCAATCTGTTAAAGGCCAATCAAATTCCCGGAGTTCATGTGTATAGTAGGACAATAATGAATGAACAGGTTTTTCTTGCGGATCAACAGTAATTCGACCAACAGTGACGACAGCTGCTCTTTCCTTATACAAAAAATTAGTTTATTTATTTAATTAATGTAATTTTTATTTATTAATTATTATTTTTCTCTTTTAAATATTGGAAATTATAAAAAAAAAAAATGGTAGCTAAGGTATCTAGATCAAAATATTTTAAAATTTACATTCATTGATGATGCATATCAGGAATTTTATTTTTAAAATTACATAATAGATAGCAGCACCACAAAAATATATATTTAATGCAGTTATGGATTCTAACATTGCTACATACTTTAGTTTTTTCTTTTATCACTAGGTGGCAGTTATAGCAAATTTTAGCTATAATATTATAAATTACATGATTTTGGAATTTTTTAGTTTAGTTATATAAATTTAAAAGTGTTAATTGGTAATTTTAATTTTAATATTTTAATGATTTTCTATTTTTATTAATTAAATGCATTTATAAAGGTACTTTATCTAGATTAACTGCAACCCTTGGATATAATATTTTTTTTAACGTAACTGTAAAAATTAACCTTATCCTTATAGCGGCAATATAGAACATGTGCAGCAGGAAATTGGGATTAAATCATGTAAAATTATGTAGGGTAACCTGAGTAAGAATACATCATTTCATTTATAAATAATAATAAAAATTATTTAAATATTTTTTTTTCATTTCAAGGTCAATATAATTCAGTGTTCATTTTTCTTCTATTATTCTAGTCATGCGGTCGTTCGGGCGCAGAGAGAATAAATAATTCAGCTTTTAGCTTTATTTTATACAGAAAACGACTACCTTGCTTATATATGTGAATTCTGTGCCCTTGATAAAGTAATTCACTATATAAGCATATCATTTATTTATCTTTATTTTTTTGTGTATCCATACTTTTTTTTCTTCCAGTTTAATCCTCATAAGGTAGTACATGAGACTATATTTTTAAATGTGGTGTTTGTGTTTTCATATTATTGGTCATTTTCATTATCTTTCAATGGTATTATTGTACAGAAAGTTTATATATATGTTACGGTTAGTTTGATAAATTCGGCTATTATTAATAATAGCCGGGCATTTTGGTATTTGATAAATGCTGCATATTAATCATATTTACCGGTTATTATTAATAATTCTCAATGCAGTTCTGTCAATATGATTAATTAAGCTTAGTAATGAATATTTTATTTACTGGAACATGTATTATCGTAACTGTATGCAAATAACAAAAAATATTCGTAAGAGGCAATAATACTCAGTGTTCTGGCTGGCTTTTGACCAACATTAGCGATTTGGCGAATAAGAAATAAAAAACAGTAGCCAAATGAACAGAAATGTTAGCCAAATAGATTCAGCTTGAAACACTGAAAAATGTTCTAAAAGAACCTAAGTTTTTATAATTGCTTATACAATAGAAATTCGAGTATCCGCTACAGAAACTATTAAAAATAAGTGCATTCTATATGTCTCCTAAATGTGTAAATGTTTCAGACATTCTTTTAGTTGTCTAAATAAAAATTAAATACAGCAATCTTTGATTTACCGTTGTGAAAATATACACTAAAAATGTCTATGAGATTTCGACTCTTAACCGATTGAACAAATTTGACCGGCCAATGGTACTTTGCATACATTTAATAAATAGTATGGTAAATGGCTAATTTCAACATCGCATTCCAGCAAAAATTTTCTCTATTTGGCGCTTAATGCGAGTAATTTTGTTTGCGTTTTTACTGCCGCGACGCTGGAGCATAGATAGTGATTAACTGACAATAGAGAAATACCTATCGCATAATCCTTTCTGTGTCTTTGCCTGTTCTTAACCCCTTCGGGACGGGAGCCTTTTACGAAAATTTTAATCTTTTGTCACCGTTTTTTAAAAACAGAAATTTATGTTTTCTTGAATCGAGAAAATGCGCTGATTAAAAAAGGCAAATTTTACAGTAAAATTTTACTGGTGAGAAAAGACAAGGATTCTGAGCGCTTCATGCGGCACGTATACGTGCCGCTCGTCCCCAAGGGGTTAAACTAAATTGGTGTTGAGTCAGTATCTCTATAAATAGAGCAGTGTAAATGGCACGGTGCGATTGGACATGTTAAAGCGACATCAATCGTTCAGTAACGCGGATAAGAATCTCGACTGTATTGGCACACCACACACACAAACTGAGCATTCGCAATTTGGCGAATTTCACCATTGGTTTACTCGCCAAATGAAGAATTTTGTCGCGATTTGGCGCAATGGCGAGCGGCAGCGAGAACACTGATAATACTCAATCAAAAGACGTGTCTTATTACTAGGATGCCAAGGCTTAAGCGATTAAAAATAATTTATTTATAATTACTGAATCAGTTAGGTAAAAATTTTAAACAGTGGAGCAATGAAAGAATAAATAATTGAGTTTTAAAATGCATACTTTTAGCAATAAATATCAAGAAAGATGTAGTATAAGTTGTAAATTTTAAATTTAAACTTCTAGTAAATAATTTTAACCTTTAGCAAATATATTAAGATAAGCAGGGGCGTAGCTACAGATATTTTTTTGGGGTGGGGGGAGAATTAAAAAATTTCCCAACTTATAATTCAAAAATATCCCAACTTGAAACTAATTGCTCTATTTTCCAACTGAAATGATATGTGAATGTCTGTTTAATGATAACGATACTTATCTGTAAAAAAAATTTCCTTCCAAGGAAAAATACTGAAACTAAAAACATAAAAATTATAACTATTGGTTCATTTAATGAAAGATTTTGTCTTCTATTGTGCACGAGTCCTAATCGTACTTCATATTAAAATAGCCTCATAATATTTTTAGATTTTTGAGAAAGGAACAAAATTTTGGAGAAAATAGACAAGAGAACTGTTGATGGACAACAGTAGAGAAATTCAGGTCTGGTAGATGTATGATATTTTCGTAGCACGAAGAAATGCAATGACAAATTGAGTCTGGCTGCTTTTTGTATTTCTTTTGATAATTTAACTAGTTTACTGTTACAGAACTCAGAAAAGTAGTCAACAAAACAATAAAAAATTCTTATTTTTTTTACTATTATTTAAAAGAAAGAAAAAGTGTTTCAAAAATCTGGAATTTCCCAACTCGAAGTTTAAACTTCCCAAGTTCACATATATTGGAGGGGGAGGCTCCCCCCCATAACCCCCCCCCCCCCATCGCGACGCCTCTGAAGATAAGTTACTGTCGGAATGAGACAATTTTTTACCTTAATCTAATAGAATAAAAAAAGAAGAAAAAGAGGTACGCCATCATGTCTCCCACCCGCCGAGAAGTGCCAAATTGCATGGCCATAGAAGAGTCGAAGAAAATACATCTTTTCAGTACTGGGGTTCCTCATACAATATTATTATTTCTATAACAAACAACAAATTACATTTAATTATTTTATTCCTAATAAATTATTTATTTTGGCAGGAAGGGGTATAGTGTCATTTGGAGTTGCAAAGTAATTTTGAATTTTTACATTTACAGAAACTTTATTTACAATTGCCTTTACAATTGTAATATTAAAATCCTTGACAACCCAAGTTGGAATTCTTGCTAGTACATTAGACTTATTGCATTCTCTAGAACTTCATTAACTGAAATTAAAGATTCCTTGCAGACAGTAAAATCATTCTTTGTGTACAGTTTGTTTAAAATTCCATGTTTTGTACCAAATTTATATAAGTTTTCATTTTCCTTAGAAATTATAACATTAATTAACCGAAATTAAAATATTTCGGATATCAGCCTCACCCATATCTACCTCTGGTATTCTTATTCGAACGGTTTTTCTTACATTTTCACTTCTAAAGCCAAAATATTTTTTCCGCTTGCTTATTTAGTTGACTGTTCGTCTCAGCGTCGAGCTTCTTGAATATTTTTTGAGACTTCATCCAGTGAAAAAGAGGAGTCTTCCTTGTTTTTCTTCAAAGTGACCCATTTCAACATCCCCGAAACTTTTTTTTCCTCTTTTCTATCTCAGAATTGTGTTGTACCCTTTCAATTACCGTTTAACCCTTATTACCGTTTTTGACAAACCTGTTCCCTCCCTTCTCCAGTTCCAAGTACAGTCGTGGAAAAAAAGAAGTAAACACCCCCTACTAACTCCTCAACAAATTATTGTAGACGAAAGTTACTGGTACCGAACGATTAGAAATAAAGTCTACTTTTAAACGACGTATATAAAATTTGCTTAGGAGGCATCTACATATTAAAACGAATCCAAACTTCATTTTTTTCAATGGAAATACCCAATTTTAACGAGATATTTCGAATCTTCGGTTCAAACTATGCCTAGACACCAAATTTCAAGTTATTTGAATAATAAGTTTTTGAATTATAAACATTCAAAAAGTGTGCATTAGTGCTTCTAATGTTAAATTACATTTTCATATTTTTATTTATAACTTCTGAAATTATGATCCCAATGTTCTAATTTTTTGTTTAGCAATAATACTAATATACCCAAACATAAATACGTTGAATTTGCAATTTTTATAATTTTATGATATGAATTATGAAATTAATATTCAAAAAAATTATGAATTGCAACCTACAATTTTTTTGATTGATTCAGATTTATTAAGTCCTGCTTTTAATAAATCCAAAATTTCACATTTTTCTTCCAAGTAGTTTTCAAATTATGCTTAAAAAACGGCAAAATGATGGTTTAAGGGGCCGTCTATGATAGAAGTGATTAAATATTTTGAAATTTCTTATGCTATCCTGTAATCTAACAGGTTTAATTGACTGTTTAAGGTGCCTTGATCAAGAAGAGAGCTCTCTCGCATAGGCGTAGCGTCGGGGGGGCACGGGGGGGCATGTGCCCCCCCAACCTTCTGAACCCCGGGCGCCAGAACAGAAAGCGTAGGGGGCGCCAAATGCAGATTTTTTTTGAAAGAATTTTTTTTGAAGAACCGTTTGCATTAAAATTTACAAATATATAAAAAGATTCATGTATGACAGAAGACTGCAAATGAATTAGAAGAAAGAGCTGTTCTCTTGGGCTATTTTCTTTCTGAAATTCAAATGTACCATGTATCTTCTATCATTTAAATCACTTCACCTGTCAGGAGAATCACTAACATTTTCCAAAGTCAGTCTCTACTCATCTCTTCTGTGTGAAACTGTCCCTCACTGATAATTGCCAAACGTCAACCGATTTCCTTGGGGGAGGGGCATGTGCCCGGACGCCAGAACGAAAAGGGGGCGCCAAATGAAGATTTTGTTTGACTCTGACTGTTCTGATGAAAAGATTCCATGAAGGCTGTTCAATTTTTTTATCTCTCTCCCTGAGCAGCGTTGAGCTTTCTTTTTTCCCGTCTTGCTATGGGCGAGGTCGGGTGGTTAACCGGGACAATAAAAACAAACGGGAGGCCGTTAATTGAAGGCTGAAATTAAGGGGGGGGGGGCAGAGGAGGCATGTGCCCTGTGCACCACGCGAAGTGGGCGCCAGAAGAAAATTTGGATTGCCGTTTTATACATTATATATATGTTCGTGTGAAATTTGTGCTCTGTGCGCCAAGCGAAGGGGGCGCCAGATGAAAATTTGGTTTGCCATTTTATACATTATATATATGTTCGTGTGAAATTGTGCTCTGTGCGCCAAGCGAAGGTGGCGCCAGATGAAAATTTGGTTTGCCGTTTTATACATTATATATATGTTCGTGTGAAATTTGTGTAAAAAAAAATTTTCTAGCAGAAAAATGAAAAAGAAAAGCTGACTAAAGTGCATTAAAATTGTCAGATAGATAAAAAGATTCGCCTACAATATACAAGACAGCAAATAACCCCATCATTTTTCTTATAATTGCTTTTTTACATGCATATCACCATATCTGGCCTTAGAGGAGGCGAGGTCAGGTGACTGACTGGGACAATAAAAACCAAGCGGTCGAAATTTCACAAAATAAAAAGTAAAAACGTAATAATTTTGCTATTCTTGTTTTGAGTCACACATAAATTTGAAAATTAGCATTAGGTTGAGGAAAGTATGTTGACATATCTATCTATAAATAAGAAGAGTGGTATAAGTGATAATTCCACGAAATTGGTGTAGATAGTACAGGAAGATATTTTAGAATACTGGAATTCAGTTTTATGCCTACAGTAAATCCTGGTTTTTTTTTTATCCTAAAACAATGTGACTCATATCACTATAATATTAAATTGCCTCAATTGTAATTATTTGTAATGCTACAACAACAGTAAAATCTGGAGAAATGAAATGCGTCTATAATGGAATCTTGTCTTAAATGAAAAAACTACATGGTTTCGACAGAAAGAATACCGACAGTTATATCTGCTAAGACGGAAACCTGTATAAAGCAGAATTATTTTAGCTTCCTTTCAATTTTTTTTTTTTTTTTTTTTTTTTTTTACAGGTTTTAATGAATATATTTGACAAAGCTGGTTATATATTTCAATATTACGTATTTGACTGTTACACATTTAAAATTTTAAAATAAGTCCGCTAACAGAAACTTTCGTAAATTTCTTTTTGTAAATTTACTTTGTGGAGGAAGTAGAGGGGCGCCAAAATCCATGTCTGCCCCGAGTGAAAATATAGCTAGTTTCGGACCTGGAAGGGGTGCACAAAGCAAAAGGCTTTAGTAAAACCCTTTAAAAGAAAAAAAATGAGTATAGCATTTACAGTGGTACAGTAAAAAATCTCCCACAGGGCGCCATGGGTAATGAAGCCGCCTATGCCTTTATCCCCCAAAATGATTTTTTCTCTTCTTTTTGTCATTTCTACGCGTTTTGCCAACCCAGGTGGAAGTAGAAAAATGCCGCTCTGTTCCTTTTGGTGCAATTATTTTTTGCATTACTTTTGGTGCATTATTTTTTGCCTTACTTTTAGGGCAATTGTTTTTTTTTTTTGCAACCAACCAGATCCAGTGTTAAAGAAAGGAGGCGAGCTTGGACAACTGCCCGTGATTAAAAAAAAAAACTCTCACCCAGGGCGCCATGAGTAAAAGCCGCAGCCGCCCCTGCTTTTACCTTCCCAAATTCCATTTCTCGTCCTTTTGCCATTCCTAGGTAGGTGACAACTGAAAAATGCTGCCGCCCATGCCGTTTACTAAAATTACTTTTTTTTACATCCAGATCCGGCCTGAAAGGACGCGAGGTCGGGCAACTGTCAATGACTAAAAACTAAGGGTTGAAATATATGCACGATAGAATAGTAACCCGTTTTTTTAATGTTTTTTTAAGAATATAGCCCGGGTCAAAACTAGGGGGGTAGAGAAGGGGTATGTGCCCCAAGCATCAGAATAAAGCGAAGGGGGCGCTAAATGAAGATTTTGTTTGTCGTTTCATACAAAATTGTATATATATATATACGAAATACAAAGAAACTCGCAAGCTAATGTTAAACTTATTGGAGCGTTCTTTTCAAATTTCTCTCTTGCATTTTAATATTTTACAATGCTTTATTTTCCTAGGATAGTTTAGATTCATCTTTAGTGTTGCTATACTTTTAAGTCTTATACTTTTAAGTATACTTCGAAACCTGTACTAGAAGTGAAAGTAATTTTATAAAAAATATCTGCAACCAAAATCGGAAATATGAACACTAACCAGGTTAGAATTCAACCTCAGCTTTTATAAGCTAAAAAAATCATTTAAAACTATTGATATGCAAGCGAAAACATTTAAAAAGAACATTCCCATACGTTTAGTATCAGCGTTCCATTTTTTTCGCGTGACTAGCGTAGGCTCTTAACGCTCAAGCTAATGTTAATCCTATGGGAAAGTTGTTTGCATATTTCTTATTCTAATTTTAACTGTTAAATGATTTTTATTATTATTTTTTTTATTCTTTGCATAGGGTACCTGAGGTCGATAACTTTTATTGTGCGTGAGGAGATGTGTGTGTGGGGGGAGGGGGGTGGCGCCAAAATCCATGTTTTCCCTGGGCGCAAAAAAGGGTAGTTTCGGCCCTGCCCGTACGATTGATATTAAGGGTGTGCTTATTGTGCAATATATTAAAAATATTCATTAGTCACTGTTTTAAAAAGATATGTAATTGTGTATTATACATGGGATTACGTCGCAAATTTCGTCAAAATAATGCACAAAATACTACGAATTTTGTCTAACGATCAAGAGAAAAAAATTGAAAATTTCGTCAAATGGTGGCGGGCAAAATGACAGCAGGGGTCTGAGCAAAAAAAAAAAAAAAAAAAAAAAAAAAAAAAAAAAAAAAATCTGAAATTCACAGCAAATTTTCCGAAAGGTAACAGCAGAGGAGAAAAAGTGGGGTGGGGTGGGGAATCTCCTCCCGTTACCAATTATGCGTTTTTTCGGCGGTCCTTTAGCGAAATTCGCGTTTTTACCGCGATCCTTTGCCGAAATTCGCGTTTTTCCGCGATCTTTTAAACAAAATTTATGTTTTTCCGTGATCCTTCGACGAAATTTGTGTTTCTTTATTGCGATCCTTTGACGAAATTCGTGTTTTTTTGCGATCTTTTGATGAAATTTGTGTTTTTTGCGATCCCTTGGGAAATTTTGTATTTTTTTCCCGATCCCTTAACGAAGTTTGCGTTTTTTCGTAAGTCGCGTTTTTTCCGCAATTCTTTGGCGAAATTAGTTTTTTTCTTCTGCGATCCTTTGAAGAAATTTGGCGATTTTTTCTGTGAACGATTGTCGTAATTGAATTTTCGGCTACCATTTGCCGAAATTCGCGATAGTTCTTATGACCAAATTTTCGGACTAATAACCGATTTTTTTAAATTTTCGGAACCGAATGCCTTAAATTTTCGGAAAATTCGGAATAGAATCACCCTTGAAAAGACGCAAATTTGGTCAAATAATCGCGTAAAAAATCGAGAATTTAAACAAATGATTTTGCGCGAATAATCAAGAATTTCGTAAGTCGGTTTTGAAAAGAAAATCACGAATTTCGACAAACTATCGTGGAAAAGAATAGCGAATTTCGTAAAATGATATCTGAAACAAACAGCGAATGCCATCAATCGGTCGTGAAAAAATACATATCGCGAATTTCGACAAATGGTGGCGGAAAAAAAAAATTTCCCCAATCTGTCGCAGAAAAGTTCGCGAATTTTGGCCAAGAATCGCGGGAAAAAAATCGTGAGTTCCGTAAAACGATCGCTAGAAACAAAGACGCGGAATTTGGCAAAGTATCACGGGGAAAAAAATTGAGTTCCGTGAAACGATCGCCCCCAAAAAATCGGGAAATTTGCAATAGGTCATAGGAAAAACTGCGAAATCTCCTTCAAAGATCGTAGCAAAAGATAGCAAAAAGAAATAACTCTTTCCGTCGATTGATTGAGGAAAAAATCGCGAATCTCCTCACACAACCGTTGGAAAAGTGCTTTTGGGATGTTGACTTTGCAGGTACTTTGAAGAAAAAGATCGAGTATTTTCAGTAAAAATAGTCGCTGAAATGAGAAAAAAGTAGCTGGTTTTCATGAAATAGTCGCTTTTTAATGATTTTCGACCTAAAATAGTCGCCATAGCCGCCGGATGCTGAAAATAGTCGCTTTTTGTAGCATTTTAGTAGTAAGTGGCAGCCCTGCAATTGTATGTTAAGAAAAATCAGAATTTTTTGAGAAATTGAGTCGAGCAGAACCGGGCCTGATTTAATTGATATTTAACGGGCCAGGCTTGTTTTGACTGATTTTTGTACGAGCCGGGCCTGGTCGTAAACTGTGAAAATATGAACGGGCCGGGCTCGGGTGGAACTTTTAATTTTCTCACCGGGCTGGGCTCGGGCCTGGAAATTGCGGTCCGTGCAGACCTCTAGGGGCGTGAAAAGAGGGGCTAAAGGAGAGGTCGCCCCGGTCGCGAAATTTATGCTACGAACCACCGTTTTATTTGTTTATTAATTTTTTGGCCGCTTATCATTTTCCAGTGAAATTTCTTTTTCTCTCTTGATTATTTTTTTTCCTGTAAACATGCAAAACATCATGAACTCTTTAACAAATAAGTACAATTTTCTTTTATGTTATTTAGTTGTGCAGAATTTCTAAATTAAAAATAAACCTTTTAAAGTTCCAAAATAAACACGAAATATTTATTTGATAGAATTTATTTATGTTTCTGCACATTATCAATTTTATTACACCCATCAAAAAGAGAGAGATTTTTTTTTTTTTTTTGGGGGGGGGGGGGGCGCAAGATTGAAAATTCGCTCCGGGCGCCGTTTTTACTTGGTGCCCCCCCAAAATTTCTGGTCACGCTACGCCTATGCTCTCTCGGTTAACAATCGAGTACCGAACTTCAATTTGGATACAGCCCTTAAAATACGCTCGTTTTAAAATAATTAATTTCTCGGAAACTTATGGTACGAATTGCATAAAAATATGTTTTTAGACTAATAGAAGGGTGTAGAGTTCATTTATGCTGTCAGAATTGTGTACGGCTATAGAAAAAAACAAAGTTATGGTTCGTTTTAATATGTAGATGGCCCCCTAAGCAAATTTATATACATCATTTAAAAGTAGACTATTTCCAATCGTTCGGTACGAATAACTTTCTTCTACGATAATTTGTTGAGGAGTTAATAGGGGTGTTTACTTTTTTTTTCCACGACTGTACATATTGTCATCATTCGTTGCACCTATATCCTCATCCTCGGTTGAGAAGTTAGATATCATTTCTAGACTGATTTATTGTACAGCAAGACCTTCTTCATTTGTAATTCCTGACAAAGTATCGACTGACAGATAGATAATTAAACCTACATCCGTTTTATAGGCAATGAAAACTTCATATGGACTGCTATTCTATAGTGATTTGCTTTTTTTTCATAAATTGAATAAATTTTATTCCTTCTGATCATATTTTTGTACTGTTAGTTTCAAAACAAGTAGATAGCATATTTTCAGTGTCTTGGTTTGCTTTTTCAACTGAGCGTTGCGATTGACTGTGTCTTGGTTTTCTATGAAAATTTTTGAGTAGATTCCACATTTCACAAACTTCTTTAATAATTTAATTAGCAAATTCTCGACCATTGCTACTTTACAAGATGCACGGTGCTCCAATTACTGTAAACACATCCATCAGATGATAAACAACTTTCTCGTTTCCTTTTGCTTTTAACGCTCTCAATTGAATAAAATTTCAAATTCACAACAAAATTTCCATCAAATTGATATTACTTGGCATGGAATGAATCAGAAAATAATAAGAGGCTGTAACACGGAATAAATATAAGCATACGTAATGAAAATCTCAAGCAAAACGAGTTGAAATTTATTATATTGACCGCACTTGATTGGTCATTATTAATAATAGCCGGTTAATTTGATAAATTCTCATAAATTAATCATATTAACCTGTTTATTTGGATACTAGTTGGTAATTATTAATAATAACCGATTAATCAAATTGACTGTAACACACACACACACACACATATATATATATATAACATGTTTTTAATATATTATTATTATTATTATTATTATATACACATTATTTCTGTTTGTATTTAAAAGTAGATAAATAGCTCTTCTTTATATTAAATTAATTGCATAAATATTGAAAAAAAAAAAACGCTTGTATGTATATGAAAAGTAAATTGGTTGCCAGTAAATATGCATGAAAAATTCACTTCACTCGTCAATGTCATTTTCTCTATCTCGCCAAAGCCCATATAATAAAAATGAACCAAATATTCGTCAATCTGTTGTACGATGCTAAGTAATCTCAATAATGTAAATAATTGTTAATTTGTCACTAAGTTTCGTTGGTAGGGCGTAACGTCAACTAAAATTGCTACATAATCATCAAAAACAAAATTTTCTCTTATCAGAATTTCATGTATATTTTTTTTTCCTTAACCGATTTTAAAGTATATTTATTTTCCTAACCAATTTTCTTAACCATTATAAATGATAAATCGCAAATATTTTTAAACTCTACATCATTGTCATTACAAAAAATTTTCCTATAAATTGAAAATATTGCTTTTTAGTGATAGTAAAATAACTGCAGATGAAAAATATATAATAGTAAACCTTCTTTTGTTCGTTTGCTTCATAATTAAAAACCATAAATTTATTAATCGCTAATTACATAATCTGACTAATTTTCTGTAATCAGATTGACCGTCTAGATCTAGAGTCTCCTTGGAACATAAACAAAACGCCACAGATGTCATATACGCAACGGGTTTGGCACAAATTTTTTACGCCAATTTGGCGAAAACATCGTTTTTGAATACCATATACAGTGAATTCTCGATAAGTCGAATTCGAAGGGACCGGCAAAAATATTCGAGTTATCGTAAGTTCGACTTATCAAAAATCCTTAAATACATACAGAAAATATATGAAAAATAATTCAATATGAGCGCTAAAGAGATATATAATTTAATGTTTAATGTTACATATAAGGTAATTACAAACTCAAGTTTTCCGAAAAAACTTGTTAATTATGACTGTTTTCAGAAACTTTTTTGTGTTTCACGTGTCAGAAAGTATGTAATCAAAGGAAAAGAGAATCGTCCACACCATCTCTACTTTCGAGATATTGCTGTAGTGTCGTCATTGCCGCATGTGTTTCTTGATTTTTTGGAGGTGAAATGCAATTTACTTCCTCAAATTCAGAATCGTTCTCCCCCTTTTTCATTGCTTCAACTATATCTGAAGCACTAATTTCTCCACAAACTGCGACATTTTCATCACTATTCAAAAACTCATTATCATCATCATCTTCAGAAATAACTTGATCGTGCAGATTTTCATTCACAACACATGAGTGCACATTGCTTCCAAAGAAGCCCCATCTACTGAAGCAATTTTTGATAGTGATTTGTTTCATGTCGTTGTTCCAGGGACTTGAAATCAGTCTAATTGCTTCTAACACATCACACTTTTGATTTATTCCATTTTCGTCATCTTCGATTTTCTTCCACCCTTTTCTGTAGGAATGTTTTAAACATTTAATTATTCCCTGGTCTGCTGACTGTAGTTTAGAAGTTGTGTTAGAAAGGACTTGATAGATTTCAAGTTCAAAAGTTGATCGTGAGCTGTACACGGATCAACGAAGATCAACATTTTACGCTGTTTTGCATGAAACACTGCATCTAAATTTCTGATGTATTGCTCGAACAAAATCAGTGTCATCCAAACCTTGTTATTGGATCTTTACTCTACCGAAAGTGACTTTTTATGTTAGAAATAGCGAGGATTTTTGTATTTAGCGATGACAAGTAAAGGTAATTTTTCTGTTCCAGAAGCATTTTCTCCGACAAGCACATTTAAACGTCCTTTACTTAACTTTCCACCGGAACATGATTACCCCTTAAACATCATTGTCTTTTTAGGAAAACATTTGTAAAAATCTCCCATTTCATCCATATTGTAAACGTCGTCCGCACTATAGCCTGTAAGAAGTTTGGGTAATGAAACTGTCTTCCATTCATCACACAACGTATCAGACATCTTTTGCTTCAGTGTCTAATGTCCGAAACACAGTGTTGTGTCTGGCTTTAAATTTTCCCAGTCATCCCGTGCTTGCAAGAAATCCTTCCACATTCAATAATTTTGCGAAATCCAAAGCATTCTCATGTAACATCGTACCACTTAAAGGAATTACACGCTTCTGTGTACTTCAAGATGTGAACCACTTTACGAGGTCTGTTTCGATATCTTGGAAGTACACGTATTCATCCTTTTGCACTTTGGGTTGACACTTGACTTACGTCTTTCGAAAATGCGTTCTTTATCTTTGAATATGGTAGATAGAGTGTTGAGAGGGATACCATATTTCAGGGCTAGATCTTTTTTATTAAATTAGGATTGTTTTCAATATCTTTTATCAAATGTACTTTTTGTTCTAAAGTAAGAATTTCCAATTTCCGCTTCGACATTTTAAAAAACCCGACTAAAAATGTATCACGATGTGAAAGGAATAAACACTAAAATGACAAGACTCAACATTAAAACAAAGAACCCGAATGAAATCTCAATAATGGAATCGAAAGATAAAGAAAAAAAACCCTGCCATAAAAGCATGAGAAATTTGGAAAATTAGAATACACTAAGCCACCTGAAAGTTGAGAAAAGGGAATACGTAAAGGAGAAATGAATGGGGGAGGGGGAACAATTGCCACCGAAATTGTAAACTCGCAGACTCTTCTCACTGTCCAAGGTGGGAAATAAAAATAGCATCCTTCAAAGGCCGCGAAGGAGTTCAGAAAATTTTATCTAACAGAAAGTGTCAGCATTTTTGAGCTGTGGCTGAAAAATTAAGAAATTAGTCCAATTACTGTTATTTGTCTTTCTGAAAAAAAAAATCGACTTAAAAGATGTAGACTTCGACAAAACGAGAAAGTTTAACATTGATTTGTAATAAAGGGGTCGGGACTTCGTGAAAACTTCGACTTAAATGAATATTCGACTTATCGAGAATTCACTGTACTTAGTTTTTGCATCCTGACGCTTTGAATTTTCCTATAAATGAAATTGGCGATATGGCAAAAGAAAAATGAAATAAACAATAAAAAATATTTGCTTTAAAAAAAATAATAATAATAAAATAGATATATTAGTTGATCTGAGTTCGAGTCAATAAAAATCAAATGCTTCCATAATTACGGTGGAAAACTTTTTAAAGAGTTTGAAATTATTTTACTATATGTATGTGCGGCAGGAATTCACACTTAAATTTAAATATTTATTCCATTTTTAAAATATTAACTGATATCTATAATATTTACAATAGAATATGAAAATGTACTCCAAAAATGATCTTGTTCACTAGAAAAAACACTATTATTGCGAACATCCTCAAGCTAATGCCACATGCATGCATTTTTGGCTTAAATTCACATTGTTTGGCGACAAAAGTAAAATAAAAATCATAAAGAAGCAAATAATATGTAACTCACAATTACAGTAACTTTTACAATTACATCTGCTTGTTTCTCCTGTATGTCACATGATGGGGAAGTTGGATAAAAAGAAAAAAACAAAAAAGAGAAAAAATGTCATTCAAAATTCATCTAATCAAATTTTCATATTCTTTTTTTTTTTTTTTTAATTTAGTGCAAACGTTAAATCGCCAAATAATATGTCAATTGTAATCTTTCACATAAAATATTTTATTAAGCATTACAAATAATTCTTTCTTGTTTAAATTAAATATTTTCATTTCATAATTTTATCTCTCATTAAAACGGGTTTTTTAAATTAATATCAGTAATTATTTTCTTCTTTTATTTTCAAAGTGTTTGTATTATTTTCTAACGGATATCTTTTATTAACGATAATTGTGGCCAAAAATGACCACTTGCAATCTTTTCGTTCAAAATAACAATAAAATACGTAACTTTTTATCAAAAATCACGGTTATACGTGTACATTATACACATAAACAGCCGCTGAAATATTCTTTATCGTTTGATACCATCTGCAAAAAAATCCACCGAGTGGTTTTTGAAATTACTCGGCCGATCTTTTAGGGTCTCATATTCATACGAAAAAAAATGCTTTAAGAAATCGAGGTTGATTTATTCAGATACATAAAAGTTGGTTAAATAAAAAGATATTCATACGAAAAAAATGCTTTAAGAAATCGAGGATGCTTTATTCAGATAAATAAAAGTTGGTTAAATAAAAAGATATTCATACGAAAAAAAAATGCTTTAAGAAATCGAGGATGCTTTATTCAGATACATAAAAGTTGGTTAAATAAAAAGATATTCAATTTCAAACTTCGGGATCTAAGTTTTTAAAATAAAAAGTTAATTTCCGATAAACGGGAAGACACACCCCCAGCCTTCTCCATGAGCTATGCTTACAATTAAATTGTAATTGTTTCATGTGCGCATCACTAAGCAGTGTTGGTTTAAATGTAGGACTTTGTTCGTGTTACATTAAAGAATATTTAATATTGCTTCTATCAAGGAGCACGCACACCTACACACAGACATATGTATATTGTTTAAAGCAGTAATTTCTCCTCCTATCAAAAAACTGCTTAAAATATTTCTCTCTCTCTCTTTTTTAAATATCTGTCAATGCTTCTTTTCTTTTTAAACTTTTAAATGTGGAATGTTTGTAAAAAGCAGAAAAATACAAGTATGGAAAATGCATAGAGATAAAATATTTTATTAAAGAATTGAAAATGAATAATAAATAAAAAAAATTACACTAAAAATTTACTTGAAAATTTTTATTAAGGTAATATATATCTACTAACAAACAAATTATTAATTATTATTTAATTAATATTATATTAATATTAATTAAATTATGTTTTTATAATAATTACATGTTATTACACGAATTTCATACACAGCGCTCTTAAAATAAATAAACTGCGTTTTACATCATTAAATTGTGTTACACGAGATTGTTTGCAAGTATTAGGAAGGTATTTTTGGTAGAAGTCAGAATAAAAAAGAAAATTTCAGTGAGGTAGCAGTGTTTGTAAAACAAAAAATTAAAACCACCTTCCAACAGTTGGAATATAACTCAATATGTACGTAGAAAAAAAAGCAGTTCTCAACTTTTTTCAATACGTATTATAAATGAGTAATATACTGACAAGGGAATCACTTTAGGTGTTGCTCGCACCTAGTATTGAAACCTGGTGCATTTTAATGCTCTATATTAGGAAGTTTGGGAATCGATAAATTTTTTTTGTTAAAATAATATTTTTTGATTTTACAGCAGATTAACTTTCTGAAAATGCAATTTTCGAGACCACTTTTCGGGCTGTTAAAGTAAAAGTTTTTTTTAAAAAAATAGTTAAACATATAAATTAGTCAATAATAACTATATGTTGAAAAAAGTTTTAAAATTCCTTCAAGAACCTACGAATTTGATTAAAAAAAAAAATACAATATTATATTTACATATTTGGCGGGGAAAGATTGGCGTCTTTTTCGTCCCGTACAGTTTTCCGGTAACCCTAGCTCAGTATTTTCGCTTCGCACCGTGTTGTAATGGTTTGGACGTAAACCTATTACAAGTATAAAGCTAGTGAAAATTTTGAAGTGCCATATCTGGCGACTTAACTCTCTTTTGGTGTAAAATTAACAAATAAAAATCCAATAATAAAAAATTATAAATATAAAAAAATATATAAAATATGATTTTAACAAAGAATTTTTATCGGTTCTCTAACTTTTATGCATAGGGCTACAAAATGCACCAGGTCTCGATTCTAGGTGCGAGCAACACCTAAAGTGGTTCCCTTGTGAGTAATAACTACACAAGGATAAAATAATATACGTATATATCTGTACATAAAAGCATTATTATTAATAATATTAGTTAGAAAAAAATTTAATAATGATAGATAAACGATATTGATTTGGTAGATTTTTGTTCCTGTTGTTCTTATTAAGTACATCATAATATATTAATTAATATTCAGACTTCTGAAACTTAAAATCTTTTAAAGCAGTATTTTATGAAATTGAATCAATTTTATACAGCTGTTCCATAGAGATTCAAGTTATTCAGACATTTTTACACTGCCTTAAACATTTTAAAAGTGTACTTACATTAAAAAAAGTATAATAATAGACTTTATGAAATATTTTTTTAAAAAGTCTCACACCAGAAAAATTATTAAAAGTAATTATTATTGTAAAAGATGTAGATTCTCTAGATATACGACAGTACCTGTATTGTTTCCATAAGGGCTTCCTCATTCCCCAGGGAATAGAGAAGTCTTTGTAAACAAAAAAGCTAGTGGACATGTAACAGCACTGATGCGGCTGAGAATCAAACAAAACTGGACGGATACATAACACGCATATAAATGTTGCACAGATTGTCATTGTCATCTTCCATTGGCCGTAATGGACATTTTCTTTTACATTGGATTCGCATAGACACTAGCGCTCCAGTTGCCTTGTGTGATAAAAGGCGGCAAACCGTGACATTATCTGCTGCCCTTCTCCATATTTGGCAACTATTAGCAATAAAAACGTAAAGGTGTTTATAAATATTTGATTAATATATTTTTTAAACAAAAGTGAATAGTTGAGCCTGTTTTGTTAAAGATGAATTAGATAAAACTATAAATATAAAAGGAACTATGAATTAAAATCTTGATTTGCAATGTATAAAATAAAAGAAGTTATTATAAAAACAATCAGTTTTAAATGATTTAGCATTATATTTTGTTTAACGTTACTTCATCTAATACAATTAAAAATAATGTAATGTGTAATCTATAATTGAAAATATATTTTATGCCTCTTTTTTTTCACTTATTGGGAAGACTTAGTAAATGTTGCTTATTTATTAAATTTATAATAATCCCTTTTTACTGCATCATTCTTATTAGGAAATATGTTCATCCGTCAATTATCTCTCTATTCTAAAAAAAAAAAGTAACTACCGCTGTCACCGCCGCCGCCGCCGCCGCCGCCGCCGCCGGTTTTGAATTTTTTGTGACCGGAGGTCTTTCTTCGTTAATATTAAGAAAAATAATGCATACAAAAATATGAAAATCGGTAGTATTATACATAAATGTTTGATAAACACGCTGATGCAGACAGTTTTCAAATCGAAGAATTATTTTAAGAGATATTTAATACTAAATTTGGACAAAATCGTTCCACTAAAAAAGTTTTATAGTAGCAAAAACTATACATCGGAATTTAATAATTTTTAGATAATTTTATACGTTATAATTTCCCGGTGTGCAGAATTTATTTATTTTTTTAATTTGACTCATTTTTCGAGGTTTTATTTCTATTTTAAATTCAAATTTTCAGCATTTCGAGAGATATTTTTTACTTATTTTAGAAAATTGTACCAATTTAACCTGTTGCCAACTGTATAAACAACGGACACAATAATGTTTGCTTCAAATTAAAAATGTATTTACACGTGACTATTATAAATAGAAAAGATACTTTCAAATTAAAATTAAATAATTGCGTATAAAAAGCAGGAACTTATTGAAAATTACGTCATAAAAAGTATAAACGTGAATTTTAAAAGAGAAAGGATATTGTAAAATAATAAATTCATTAACATGCATTAGAAGTCTTAAATAGGAGTAATTACGTCATATTTACGTCATATTACAGTTATTACATAAAATGAACACACACACACAAAAATAGCAATTTAACAAATTACAACGACCATTTGGAAAATGATTTTTTCAAAGACTAAAATTTAAGAAATAAAAAATCGCACGGAGTTGATCCTACATTACGTACGCCATGGATTAAAAGATAACATTCCTGGAACCATCGTGAACAAATTTTAAAAGAAATTTCAGTTTTACAATTTTCGGTACTGTAAATTTTTAAACTTCTACAGAGCTGGTCATACATTACGTACGCCATGAATTAAACATTAATAGTGTTATTACACGTAAAAGTTGCAAGATTTCCCGAAACTTGCGTATTATCCAAGCATTTCATTGGCTGTTCGGGAAAAGGTTTTCTATCATCAGATTTCCAAAAAAATCTCATGGCCAATTTTAAATAAAATTTCATTCTTAAACTTCTAAACATCCGACAATATTACTTTTTATACCGTCGGATAGAGAAAAAAAATGTACTTTTAAATGCAATGTGTTTGAAAGCTGTATCTTAATTTGTTTCTGATTTATTAATTTTTTTGTAGTTTTTATTACTTTTTTGTCATAGTGGCAACACTCTGTTGTCCATCGTTGTTGAAACCAAAGGGAAATACAGATTACTGTATATACCAATCAGATAACGAATAAATTGCGGATTAAACCAATGAAAACGTTCAGATATGCTTTTGATTTCCTACCCTGACGAGAACAATAACCATTTTTCCAAATGGTTAATAATATTGCAAAACAGTTTAAATTTAGAAATTGTGCTAGACATTTATTTGATATTTTGAGAGGATCTTTACAACTATTTTTGTTAGGAAAGCGCAAATAATATTTCATTTCTAACAAAAGTATTTTCACGTGAATATTTAAAAGAGAAAGAATAGCTTGGTCAAAATTACGTCAGATCAAAAACGATTAATTTAAAAGGTCTCATTTAAAAGAACTTTCTTTTCGCTTTGTTATAAAATACCAGGAGACAAAGACTCTGTTTACTTAATTCCTTTTATATTAGCTTATTTTGAAATGTTGTTAAACGTGTCTACGTCATCAAGTTATTTTGATTTCGACGTTTTATTTGTATTTTTATTAATGTTCTACTAATTTATTTGTTCTTTCGTTATTTAAAATAAAAATTATATCAATTTGTATAATTTGACGAAATTGGTCGACTGGATAATCAAGTAGTACCGCAGCGGATTTGGCGTTAAAATTCCCCAATCAAAGAGAAATGAATAGAAATCCGTTTATAGGAAGATCGCCACTGTTTTTTAAATTATAATTCAATCTTTCGAAATCTTTTTAAAGCCGATCAAATTAGCGTGCATTTAGAGTCTGCGGTGTCTGGACGGGGGTTGGCGAGCGTAGCTCGTAGGGGGCCGAGCCCCCTAGTTATATAAAAATATAGAGGATTGTTTCTAGTAATAATGTTATAACGGTGTTGCCACGCTTCAGGGAATTTCCAGACCAGGAAATTCTTCCGTACCAGTATTCTCTTATAGAAAATCTCTCCTTAAATAAGGCAAAATTTTGTGCTTTTAAGCTAGATTTTTTTTTTCTTTAATATAAATAAATACTGATATCTCACTTGGAAAATTCCCTGAAGCGTGGCAAACCTGTATAAATACTTTAATTTGTTTATTCCTTATTCTGAATTTATATTAAACTTGAATGAAGTTATAAAATGAAGTTATATTAAACTTTATTTTTATTACTTTAAATTTTTGCATTCAAACGAGGAAAAAAACTTACCTAAACGTACACTAAAACAAATATAAATATTAAAAATGTTATATCGGCAATGTAAAGTTTAAAAATAATTTAGACACCTCCTACAAAAACAATTATTTACGTACAACTTAATGATATTGTGCATGATTAAATAGAAAATTTAAAGTGAGATTGAAAATGCTCTTTAATATTTATAACAAATAGTTTAACTATTCCTGCTAAAACTATTATTACACTGATAAAAAGCGATAAAGTACAAAAATAAATAGAAAAAAATCTGAATATTTCCCGATTTAAAGAAAATTTTAGTACAATGGAATGCAAGCAGGGGCGTAGCCACAGATATTTTTTCGGGGGGGGGGGGGGGGGGGAGAATTCGAAAATTTCCTAACTTGAAACAAATTGTTCCAATTTTCGACTAAAATGATATGCACAACGTGTGTAATAATTATAATGATACTTTTGCATAAAAAATTCCTTTCCAAAGAAAAATTCTGAAACTGAAAACATAAAAATTCTAATTATGGGTTTATTTACTAAAAAAAAAAAAAATACGCTTTTTACTTTCTTCTATCTTTACAAGAAGAAAGTATTGGATTCGTGAAAAAATTCGACTTCCGGTTTTAGACTGATTTATAAGTTTTAGTAAGTCCTGAACACGATTCGACTGTTTTTAGAAAATATCTGTCTGTCTATATGTGATACAAGTTTTGTGAGCGCTCTAACGCAAGAACTAATGCCCGAAATTTAATAAAACTTTAGAGATTCACTTATACAATCGAACCTCGTTAACACGAACACTCAAGGGGAAACTTTTCTTTTTCGTGTTATCGGAACTTAACTACATTACTTACAATTGGACGAGGCAATCGGAAACAGTTCGTGTTAACGAGGTTTGACTGTACCTTGATAAAATTGGTGCTGATTTGCTTTTGGTGTAAATCGTTCAACAGGTGGCACTGCTATGCGGCTTTTTTTACGATTTACATGATTTTAGCGGTAATTATATTTCAAAAACTATTGCACGGAATTTGATCAAACGTCATATTCTGTTAAACCTTGACATAATTTGATGCAGATTAGCTTTTTATGCATATCATATAGCAGGTGGCGCTGCTATGCAGCATTTTTCACGATTTTGCGATAGCTGTACCTCAAAAACTAATGCACGGAATTTAGTCAAACTTCATATTCCACATAAGTAGCACTTACACATAAATAGATCCTTATTAGGCTTGGGTCTATACTCTTCAAAGCTATCGCTTTTGTGCACTTTGAGTAAGGAATTTTGGTTGCACACATCTAAGAGGCTGGGTGCCAAAATTCAATGATTTGTTTGAAAAATGCTATGCTTATATCTCCTTTTTAAATGCACACAATTCAACAAATCTATACCTTTAGAGTTTGTTATTATAGGCAAAGAATTGTCATTTAATTTTGGCGCTGTGATTGCAAATTTTGAGGCATTAACATGAATGGAGTAGAAGAAAATTTTGGGATTGGCACATCCGACTAGTTTTCACTTAATATTAATTCTTGTGGTATTCAAAGAAGCCCACCTGTTAATAACATCGCTTAGTTTAATAAAATTCCCTATTTCACTTTCATATTTTAAAAGCATTAGGCTGTCAAGTCTGTCATCCCTCATTGTAGCTTTCAATATATATTTTTTAAATTTTTATTCGACTAAAGATTCTTTCATTAGATGCAACGCCGTAAAGATAAGCTGCTGTGAATGTTAAGATATGAGTACTACATAGTTTGACAGCGTGACCCAAATAGTCTTTGAATTTCATGGCATGAGTAAAAGGTTTGTTAAGTGAGTTGGGATTTGGTTTATTTCTATTTGACTCTGCAAGTCATGTACATCCGGTTTCTCATATCCAGGTGGAAACATTATTAACTTTTCCCTTGCACAATTGTAATTTAAATATGGAATGCATTGCTGCAATATTCTCTTGATATAGGGAACATTGTCATTTAAGCCCATTACTAAATTCCCGAAATTTTCTTGTATTTCTTGTAATTCTTTACTGTAAAACTTATGTGTATCAATGTCCATTGCTGTGCTATTATTTTTATCTATTGCCTTTGGTGAAACCGTTTTTCTACGGTGCTTTCGGAACTCAGCTTCTCCAGTCACATCCTAATATTCATAATTGTTTGTGAGCTTGTCTGTAAGGAAATCTTTATTTCTTCAAAATTTTATTCAAGTGCAACGTGTCAGTGTTACAGTGCATGTCGATTTTTTTCTTCAGTTGGTGGGCTGCTTTCATGGTCATATTTCTGTTCCAAATTAAAATCATCCATTTTTTACCTTTTTCATCCTCGAATGGATTTTTAGATGCTCCAAAATCTTGTACGAAAACTCTTTTCCTATTAGGGTTTCTTCGTGCTGAGATTTATAGTAACTTTTTAGAACAGCTTTAAGCACAGAACACTGGACTTTTGATTTAAAATTTTATAAACACATATGAATATAAACGAACAGGACTGATATATATTTCCGCACACAAATAAAAGTAAAATGTGACAACTTTATCTAAACTAACGACTTCTTATATCCGCATTTGCTCATATAACGCTTTTTACTTGACAGCGAAGGGTTAACTAATTTTTGCGGCAAAAAAATCATGAGAATGAGTAAAATATTGTCCGAAAATTGCAAAATTAGCCAAAAAAGTTGTGAAAACTCATCAAATCTTCTTGCCCATAGCTGTGTTTCAAGTAGGTTACTACATTCCTTTCTGTTGTGCTACAAGTGATCTCCAATTTTCAAAAGAAGCTGCAATCCCTTTGGATTAAAATAGCTACAGTCTCTTTTGGGAGGAAAAGGGGAGGTAGGGTGAAATTTTTGAGAAAGGAACAAAGTTTTGGAGGAAATAAAGGAACTGGGTAGTCAGTTATTGATGGACAGGAGTAGAGAAATTTAGGTCTGGTAGATGTACAATATTTTTGTAGAACTGAAAAATACAATGATAGATTGAGTGTGGCTGATTTCTTTTTCCATTTCTTTTGATAATTTAACTTGTTTACTGTTGCAGTACTAAAAATAATCACCAAAACAATAAAAATTTCGTAATTTTTTTACTATTACTTTTAAAAAAGAAATGCCTCAAAAATCTGGAATTTCCCAACTCTAAGCTCAAATTTCCCAACTTCACATATATTGGAGGGGGAGGCTCACCCCCATACCCCCCCCCCCATGGCGACGCCCCTGAATGCAAGTAAATTAAGTGTCAGTAAACATCCTTTCCAAAAGAACAAGAAATATGTTACAAGAATTCGCGTTAATTCATACAAGCTAATGTATAAATATTCTATGCTTTACAAGTTACAACACAAAAACTAGTAATATTAACATTTATCTTTACGTTATAAAAAGTCAAAGATTCGCATAAGAACAGAAATGTTAGTTTTTTACATATAAGATTAAAATTATAATAAATGTTGCAGAATAAAGATTATCATAAATATAAACTATAATAAGTAAGTTTAAACTGATTAAGACTTACCCAATATGAACAAAAATGTTCTAATCACGTGCTATGGTTATGCAGTAGAACTAAACTGCACCAGCCATGCGGCTAGCGTCCGCGTCCGTTCTGTGCAACTGACAAGTGCAAAATTAAGATGAAGACGGTACGATACGCGCGAACCTGGCCATGTGCGCCAACGCTTCGCCCCTATTTGATGACATTCACTATTGACCGAGACCAGGATATCGGGGTTCCGAAATCTGGGCCCGAGCTCAGAGTAAAGATAAAAAGTAGAGGCCGAATCCCATTGTTCTTTCAGACAGAACTTGAAGATAACATGTTTCTGCTTTCATCGCCAAAAGATTGTCTTTTTTGGCGTTGATCTCCTTATTGGCAAATGTCGGATTTGACTCATGCGAGAGAACCACCGACGCGATAAAGTTTCAGCGGGAACTGAAGAAAAATTCCGAGACGATTTTGGCAGGAAAAAAACCGGTTTGGTGCGTTTTCTATGCCCACCATCACGTTACGGTGAGTAGTGATCCCGGCTTCAAGAAAGGGTTGCTATTTCTGAGTCCAGTTGTATGTGAAGTCTATGGGCCCGAGCTCAGATATGTCTATTATTATCTGTGCGAAGGTACTCGCATGTGAGAAGATGCCGTAAAGTAATACCATTGAGTTCCAGTGGTCGTGCTGAGAACTAAATGTTTCGGTAGTGGGCGGGGCGAGTAGGTTTTTGTTCTGTTTTCACTGCCTGAAATGTACCGTTGAGATTTTGAATTCTGTCATTAAATAAACACATACAGTTATGAAATATTTTAATCTTTTATAAAACAGGTCACATCATACATATATGTCTTTTAATTTTATTTATTTTCTGTTTACTTCTGATTATAATGGTGTGAAGAATACGAACATTTTAAAAGAGATTCATTTCTGAAATAGTGGACATATTTTTAAATGCAGCATTCAATATAATTAACATTTTGTTCTAATGAAATATTTATTATATAGAGTTAATATTTTCTTGCAAAAACGTTCATGCTCTTCACAACCATTATAAATTATAAAAATAAATAGAAAATAAATAAGATCAAACACAAAAAGAAATATGTAATCTGATTAGTTTTATCAAAAATTAAATTCATAAAATAATCTTATAACTACTCGAAATATATGAAGTTTTTCTTTTAATAAAGTAGATAAAATACACATTTTATTATAAAAAAAGAAATACAGGTGTAATAGAATAATAACATTGCATAACACCTAAAGTAGGTTTTAATCAGCTAGAATACGAGGCATACATTAACTCTCGAATATCAACTATCAACAACATAAGCGTTGCCAAACTCAGTTACAAAAACAAGTGTTGCCACAGTAAAGATAATACATTATAATAAATACTACATTCACCCCCCACCAAAAGTTAATTTAGTAAGTAACATAGTCATTAAGGTATTTTGGTGGTCGTCTCTGGCGACCAGATAGGGAATTGTTCAGGGTAGACGATTTTCCAGAATCTACATTTGGAAGGTCAGGATTGTTTAACTCAGGCATGGCGGTATCTTGGTCTTCGTCTGGTGTAACTGTTACATTTTCTACGGGGTCTGAAGAATATTTAGTTGTCACTGATCCAGAGTCTACATGGGGTGGGTGCATGGGTTGCATGTCAGGCCTGACTGTGGAGTCTCCTTTCGGTGCCAAATGTCTAATGGAGACGCTTGACTCACGCCCATCAGGAAGTTTGATATATGCATATTCTGGATTGGCTTCTATTAATTCAACTTCTTGAACAACTGGATCATATTTGGTATGCCGCACATGATTTTTCATCCAAACAGGACCTGGTTGAGTTAACCATGTGGGCAAGGAACGGCCATTAAATAACCTCCTAGGATGAGTGAACATGCGTTCATGAGGCGTGGCATTTGTAGCGGTGCACAGAAGTGATCTGATAGAGTGAAATGCTGGCTGAAGCACCTCTTCCCAATGTTCTGTCCCAGCGCCTTTTGATTTCAAGGCTAAAAGTACTGTCTTCCATATAATTCCATTGTACCGCTCGACCTGTCCATTTCCTTGCGGATTATAAGCAGTTGTTCTACTAGTAGCAACACCTAAGGAGGTGAGGAATGATTTCAGTTCATGTGACATAAATGAAGCACCTCTATCTGAATGGACATAAGCTGGTGTCCCAAAGAGGGAGAACACATTGGTCAATACTTTTACTATGGTGGAAGCAGCAATATCTGCACAAGGGAATGCAAAAGGGAATCTTGAGTACTCGTCAACTATTGTCAGAAGAAAACGATTCTTCGATGGAGTAGGTAAAGGGCCCTTGAAGTCTAAGTTTAGTCTCTCAAAAGGTGAAGTTGCCTTTATAAGTTTCCCTTCATTCCTATGGAAACGAGGTTTCAGCTCATTGCAGCAGGGACAAGAATTAGTCACTTTTTTAATGTCATCTAAAGTGAATGGCAAATTTTTAACTCTAACCCAGTGGTGCATTCGGGTTATGCCAGGGTGACATAAGGCATTGTGTAATTCTTTGAGGTTTGTTTCTGTTTCCGGATAAACCGTTGCTGTAATCCTGGACAATGTGTCTGCAGTTGTGTTCCTGTTACCTGGACGGTAAATTATATCAAATTTGAAGTTTGCTAATTCAAGTCGCCATCTCATTATCTTTTCATTTTTTATTTTGCTTGAATGATGCTGATCGAACATAAAAGACACAGATCTCTGGTCGGTGAGGACATCAAAATGTCTTCCGATTAGGTAGTGCCTCCAATGTCTCAGCGCTTCAACAACCGCATAAGCTTCTTTCTCGACAGAGGAGTGTCTCTGCTCAGCTGCATTAAGTGTTTTTGAAAAGAAAGCAATGGGACGTTCTGCTTGACTGAGAGTTGCCCCAATGGCAAACTCTGAAGCATCAGTTTCCACTCTAAAGGGAATATCATTTTCGATTGCAGAGAATGAGGCTTGTGCAACATCTTCCTTAATTGAATTGAATGTTTTCACAGCATCTTCAGAGAGTGGGAATGTTCCTTTAGTCAGAAGAGGTCGAATTTTTTCTGAAAATTTGGGAATCCAGCGGCAGTAGTGAGCAAACATACCCAGAGTTCTTTGTAGGGCTGCCATGTCATTTGGGATAGGTAAGTTCATTAGTGGTGCAAGCCTGTCAGGATCAGGTTTAATAATTTTATTTTCAATAAGATATCCTAATATTTTCACACGTCTTGTTGAGTATTGACATTTATCTGGGTTTAGTGTCAGGTTATACTTTTTTACAGCGTTCAAGAATCTCTCTAGATTTTGGTCATGCTCTTGTTGGTTCCGACCACAAACTGTCACATCATCCAGATAAGGAAAAGTTCCTTCGAGTTTTTCTTCCTTGATTATATTGTCAATATTTCTTTGGAAAGCTGGAACACCGTTAGTAACACCGAAAGGAATTCGCCGGAACTGATAAAGTTTACCTGCGGCTTCAAAGGCAGTATATTGCTTATCAGATTCTAAGATAGGTACCTGGTGGTAGGCACTCTTCAAGTCAATGGTGCTATACACTTTGAATTGAGATATGTTGTGTATCAACTCTTCTATCTTTGGGAGTGGGTAGGCATCAAGCATTGTAAATTTATTAATAGTTTGTGAATAATCGACTACCATTCTGTGCTTGTGATTTTCTCCCTTTACAACAAAAACCTGGGCACGCCATGGTGAATTACAAGGCTCAATCACCGCTTCCTTGAGCAATCTATCCACTTCCGCAGCAATGAATGTTTTATCTGCTTCCGTCTGACGTCTAGATTTAGTGATGACTGGTTTGCAATCTGGTGTGAGATTAGCAAACAGAGATGCAGCTGGAACTAGGGCAGGGGCCAATGAACATATTTTGAGAGGCAATCTTTCACCACAGAATTCGATTTCTACTGAAGAGTGGCTCTTTAGAAGATCGTGTCCAATCAGGAAGTCAGCACATAGGTTTTTCATGATTAGTACCTCAATATCAGGATACGTATGAGTCTGCATTTTTAGGGTTAGTGAACCACACCCAGTAACATCTGAACTCAAAGAGGAGTTAGCCATGGTTATTTTACCGGAATATGGCTTTACAAGTATTTTACATTTTTCTACAAAACGCTCATTCAGAAAACTGAGAGAACTACCAGTATCAATTAAAGCATTTAATTCCACTCCATTAACTAACACTTTGGATATGGATTTTTGGAGACATAGAGGAGTTGATGAGGCAGAAGCCAAAAGCAATGTAGAAGCTGTAGCGTTTGGAGAGGGGCGTTTAGATCTAGATTTGCAAACTCGTTGGTAATGCCCTTTCTTGCCACACCCTCTACAAATAACTTCTTTGGCTGGACAAGAGCTCCTTGGATGGCGTTCATTACCACAGAAAAAGCATTTTTCAGAGTGTGCCAAAGCGACTGAAGTTGATGGAGTTTCTTCTAGGTTTCCTTCCCTATGCTCAACAGCAGCAACTGGAGTGGAATTTGTTGTGTTCAGATACGATGCAGAGTGCATCTCAGCTAGTTCAAGTGACCTGGCTTGGTCAAACGCCTTCTCCAGTGTAATGGTGACGTTCTCTAAGAGTCTTTCTCGTATCCGCGAGCTTTTAAGGCCTCGTATAAAGGCATCCCTAATGTACTCATCCTTATATTGGTCTGCTGTTACAGCTTTAAATTCACAATCTTTGCTCATTTGTTTCAATACCTGTAGGTATTCGTTGATAGATTCCCCAGTTTGCTGAGCTCTAGATGCTAGGCAGTGTCTTGCGAAGATTTCATTTCGCTTTGTCACGTATAATGAATCGAGTACTTTGATGGCGTCAGAGTAGTTTTCAGAATCGCTAATATATCGGAAAACATTAGAGGAGACAAAATTACACAGTAATTGAAGTTTACTGTCTTCTGTAATTGTAGTTACTTGTCCCAGGAAATTTACAAATGTTCTTTTCCAGTGCTTCCACTTCGATTCAGCACCCGTGCATGAAGGATCGGTGTCAAACCTTTCGGGTTTTAAAAGTTGTTCCATCTTACTAAATCGAGCGATATGGTAGAGCAGAAAAAATTAGCTGATTAAATTGTAATAGAATAATAACATTGCATAACACCTAAAGTAGGTTTTAATCAGCTAGAATACGAGGCATACATTAACTCTCGAATATCAACTATCAACAACATAAGCGTTGCCAAACTCAATTACAAAAACAAGTGTTGCCACAGTAAAGATAATACATTATAATAAATACTACAACAGGGTTAGTCAAAATTAATATAGAGATTACAAACGGCTATAATTATTTAACCCCTTAACAGTGACATTTGTTTTCCTACAAAAAAATTAAAAATGGGGCTGGACACCACTTTTTCCATACTAAAATATTTACCTTACTCAATCGAAAAATATCTGACAATCAATAAAGATAAATTTACAGTTACAAATTAGTGGTATCAAAATGCTTTTAATAACGAAGCAAGCAAAGTGTTCTTACCCGAATCCAGTTCGGGCCACACTGTTAAGTGGTTAATGAAAAAGAATTTATCGATAAGATTAACACAGAATGTAGACGGAACTTCAAAATTTCTTTACGTAAGGCGCAGGTGCAGTGAAGCGGAAGCCTACGCATGCGCGAGTTGAAACTTCGCAACGACAAAAAACCTGTTCATTGCGGGCATCTCATTAGTAAAAATGGCGAGTACCATGAGAAAGCATTCTGCATGTTAGAATTTAACAAATGTAATGTCTGCGATTTTTTTTTATGGGGGTATGGGCCTCCCATGCCCAAAACAATTGAAGAACTCAAAGTACGCATTTGTAATGCGCTTGCGTCGGTGACTGAACAAATGCTTCGGAATGCATGGCGTGAAATGGACTACCGCCTAAATGTTGCCCGTGTGGCCAAGGGAAGTCACATAGAATATCTATGACGTATGTATTCAAAATTTTGAAGTTCCGTCTACATTCGGTGTTAATCTTATCGATAAATTCTTTTCCATTAAATAGTTATAGCCGTTTGAAATCGCTATATTCATTTTGACTTACCCTGTATTTAGGAAAATCAGAATTCGGATTTTTTGTTCTGTAAATATTTTGGAGATTTCTTTCTTTAAAAGTTCCATTCTTAAAAAATCTGATAAATTCTTGAAGTATATTTGCATTGGTTTTATAAAGCTACATAAAAGACGCATTTTATTACGCACACTAATATTTAATAAGTAAAATTTCCATTTTTTTTATAATAAGAAAATCAAAAGATATTTTTAAAAATGTAAATAGTTTTCTTTTCTTTAAAAATTAAATTCTTATAAAATGTGATAATCACCTCTAAATATGTCTGACTTTTGTTTTATAAATGTGCATAAAGCACATTTTATTGTACAATAAGTAGCATTTAGAGATACATTTTCCAGATACTGTTTTTTCTTTCTTTTTTTAAGTTTTGAAGAAAACAGACGTTTTCCCATTTTATTTTCTGTTGCTGTAAAACTTGATTTCGAAAAATAAACTATTTTCTTGGAAAATGCAAAATAAAGCAAATATTATATATATATATATCAAGCAGGACGGTCGTTCTGCCAAACCAAGCTGAAAAAAATGTTAACCCCACCAAACAAACAAACGCCAAGAATAACGGAAAGACACCGTAACTGCTTATTATACTGAAGACAACTTCTCCATGCTAAATCGACCAAACATGGCAGCGTAAAATTTCCCATATCAAAAGAACCAATCATCGCAGAAAAATAAAGCCAAAACCAGAAGGGCCTAATCAAAAAGATCTTCAATTTGAGATCAAATGCATCCTCATAAATTAATTATAAACAGAGATATAGATTTTTTAAAATAACATCGAGATACTGAAAATGACAGATTTATTTTCTTCGTCACACCCTATGTTTCAATCGAGATAGAGACTTAAATAATGGACAGAAAAAAGTAAGGATTGAATTTCTGGACAGATATTTATTCAATCTACGTGCTATTATAAAATTCAGATTTAAAAACATAAATTTTCTATTCATAATTAACGAAAAACTGTTAATTAATTCTAACGTTTACAAATTACGCCAAATAGCGATAAACCCGCCAAAACATTTTAGAAATCTTATACTTTTCTTTTATATTATCCTTTTGCATTGATTTCATCGAAGAAAACTATGGCTGAGATTCAGATAGATTTTTCGCTGTTAGCGAAATGAGTTTGACCAATCAGAAGCCTGCATGTTTGAGAATAATGGAGGATATTCCAAATATGGGTTCGAGGCTGAAAAAAGTCACGTGATACCGGTAATTTACCCAAGGAACTTCTAACTGATAAGAAGGGAAGATACTACTGCTTTCCCTCATGAACTGTTTCATTGGCTAGTGGGGATTTACATTACACGTCTATGGAGCCTTCCCTTCTTTACGCTAGAAGTTTTTACCTTGACCACGTGATCAAAACGGAGATGGAATATCCTCCATTGCTGTTTCTTGATTCCGGCCTATGTCATGAAAGTTTTAAGTCATTTTTTTAGTGCCATGGATGAAATGCAATGTTTGTAGAAATGTAGGCTAGGATCCAGATAGATTTTTCGCTGTTAGCGAAATGAGATTCACCAATCAATAGCCTGCATTTCCTGCAAACAGCGAAAAGTTCACAAAAATGCAGGCTTCTGATTGATGAAACTCGTTTCTCTAACAGCCAAAAATCTATCTAGATTGCGCCCAGTGGAGGATATTCCAAATATGGGTTCGAGGCTGAAAAAAGTCACGTGATACCGGTAATTTACCCAAGGAACTTCTAACTGATAAGAAGGGAAGATACTACTACTTTGTCTCATGAACCGTTTCATTGGCTAGCGGGGATTTACATTACACGTCTACGGAGCCTTCCCTTTTTTACGATAGAAGTTTTTACCTTGACCACGTGATCAAAATGTACATGGAATATCCTCCATTATGTTGAACACAATTTTGAATTTCCACATCCAGGAAGGGTATTGATTGTCATAAGAACAATACAGATTCGAAACTATTTAAGGCACTGATTCTGAATTCCTTTGCTATACATTTCGATATTAAAGAAGTTGTTTTTTCCATAGTAACAGCACTTTTCTGAAACTTTTCTGCTTTCTCTAAAACACAAATATAGAAATGGACTTTACCCACGAATGGCAACAGCCACGCCTCTGCGGGGAAAAAACCTCCGAAAAAGACTGTTTATTGGACGAAATGGGAGCAGTGTTAAAATGTTCTTCACGCCTATTGGTGTTTTTCTTCTGCTTACCCGCGACTGACGTCACATGGGTAAAGTCCATTTAACAAAGAGCGCTCAGAATCAACACCATAACAGAGAGCCTTTATACACAAGAGTGGTGATATATGCACAGGAGGCATCCTCATTTCAATTTTTTGCCGAAAGTACGGCTACAGCGTCTAGAATACCTTGTGTGGAAATATGCTATCCAAACAACGCTAAAAATTTGTATCCCTTAAATGTGCGACGATACTGCTAAAATCACAAGTATCGATCACAGCGACATCTGCGGGATTTAGTATTACATTGTATAGACTAGCAATATATTGCAGTTTGAGAAAATATCATGCAGATGTCGCTGTGATCTGTATATTTCAGCAGCATCGTTGCACATTTAAAGGATACAATATTTTAGCACTTTTTTAAGTATTATACCCTGTTCACACTGCGTTATCGGAACTATCTTAAACCTCCGACCTCTCTGAGGGAGTTCCACAAACTCTCTGAGAGAGTTTCAACTTTCTTCGGGCTAGAGACAGTCACGACCATTCACTCTCGCTGGCTGTAAAGCTTCGCATTAACTGATTGGGTGTTGCGGGCGGTTTTATGTTAAGCGCATGCGCAAACAACACAGTGACGTTCACTGAGTTATCTTAAGTGAGTTTTTCCATGTGAACAGGTTTCCAATTCCGGGAGGGTACCACTTCAAAATTAAGAGAGTTCGGCGGCCTAAGATATCTTAAGTATCGTAGTGTGAACATAGTATTACAGGGATAGCCAATTTCCACACAATATATATTCTAGGCGCTATAGTATGGCAATCCACACTGTTAAAAATATCGTGAAAAATTACCTCTTTTTTTAAAGGCTATCTATTTTTTGACCAATGAGAACGCTGCATAATCACCTATAGTGCGTTCTCATTGGTCAGAAAATAGATAGCTTTTAAAAACAGAGGTAATTTTTCACGATATTTTTAACAGTGCACTTTCTTGAATAGAGGATATTCTATCTACGTTATGATCACGTGGTCAAGGCAAAAACGTCTAACGTAAAGAAGGGAAGGCTCCGTCGACGTAATGTAAATCCCCGCTAGCCAATGAAACAGTTCACGGGAGAAAGCAGTAGTAGTTTCCTGTTTCCCTTCTCATCAGTTAGAAGTTCTTTAGGTAAATTGCCGGTACCACGTGACTTTTTCAGCCTTGAACCCATATTTGGAATATCCTCCATTAAACGATACGCGCATGGACGAGCTTTATTAGACTAGGGAAATAATTCAATATGCATTAGCATGACGAAAATGACACGCTCGCAAAGACCTTTAACGATTTGTTTTTATGACTTCTACCAATAAAACTTTATTGGCCATATGTCGCTACTTCGTTATAGCGACACACTTGTTCCTAATTGAATCCCGGCCTTAATGTATCAAAATACGGAGTTTGCTTTCTGTACTATTTCTGAGCTCAGTTATAACGTCTAGAAATATAGGCCGGGATCCAGGTACATTTTTGCAAACAGTGAAAAGTTAGCAAAAATTCTGGCTTCTGATTGGTCAATCTCGTTGCGATAACAAAGAAAAATCTATCTAGATCACGGTCATGGTGTGGAAACCGGCTATTCCAGTAATACTTTAAAAATTGCTAAAAATTGAATCCCATAAATATTGAAAAATACTGAATGACAAATGTCGATAGCAGCAACATTTTCTAGATCTTCTCTGAGCGAAACGTTTTCTCAATTGATGTCTTTTGAAATAGTTACGTTGGAATTACCATATGTCGCTATGATCGACATTCATCGTTCAGCCTCGTTCAACATTTATGGGATACAATTTTTTAGCACATTTTTAATAAGCCGATTTTTAAACTATATCTTCTAGACACTTGTAGCTCCGTTATAGGCCTAGATTATATGTTGTAGAAATCAACTATCCCAGCAATACTTAAAAAAGCGCGGAAATAGTGAATCCCTTAAATGTACAACGATGTTGCATTCCAAACAGTCATTTGCAGCGACATCTGCAGGATATTTTTTAAAGAAGAAAGAGACACGTGTAAAATGCACCGCTATAGCGTCTAGAATACATAATGTGGAAATTTGCTATCCAAGCAGCGCTAAAAAGTTGTATCCCTTAAATGTGCACTGACGCTGAATTCCAGGGAGCTGATCGCAGCGACATCTGTGATATACTTTCAAATTTCAAAATAAACATCATATTATTACAGCGGGCTTGACGCCAAGCACACAGGTCAGATGTATGTTAATAAAATGTAAAAAAAAAATGCTACAGCATCTAGACCAAATTATAGCACTTAGAATATATAGTGTGGAAATTGGCTATCCCTGTAATACTTGTAATACTTAAAAAAGTGCTAAAATATTGTATCCCTTAAATGTGCAACGATGCTGCTGAAATATACAGATCGCAGCGACATCTGCAGGATATTTTCTATAACTGCAAGATATTGCTAGTCTATACAATGTAATACGAAAATCCTGCAGATTTCGCTGCAATCGACACTTGGGATTTTAGCAGTATCGTCGATCATTTATGGGATACAAATTTTTAGCGTTGTTTAATAACATATTTTCATACTAGGTATTCTAGACGCTGTCACCAAATCGTCATGAAGTTTTAGGAAATATCCTGCAGATATCGCTGTGATCGACTCATTGGATTTCAGCATCATTTGAAATTTAAGAGATCCAATATTTTAGCACTTTTTTAAGTATTACTGGGATAGCCGATTTCCACACAATATATTTTAGGAGCTGTAGCACTGCGGTAGCCTATCTTTTTCGTTTGCCTCGGAGTAGATATAGATGAAGTCATTTAAAGCTGTTCCTAAACTGTGACCAACAACATATAAGGCCAGTTCATAACGAGCGCGTTCAGAGACCGAAACACAGGTAACTCGGAAAATTGGGGAATGACGTCATACTGGTTTCTCGCGAGGCTAACGAGAAAGACAGGCTACCGCGGTGAGTCCGATTCTTCTTTTTTTACAGACCGCTGGAGTCACGTGATGCTCTTTTCGGACACCTTCATTGGTGCATTCGAGCATCACATGACTCCAGCGGTCTGTAAAAAAAGAAGAATCGAACCCACCGCGGTAGCCTGTCTTTTTCGTTAGCCTCGGGTTTCTCGGTGTAAGGTTGGGTGAAAACGGCTCTGAACGCTTTCGGGTAAAGTTGCGGGATTTTTTTATTTACATTTACAAACATGGCGGCAGCTGCGCTTTCGACAGTGCAAATAGATTCAATTATCACTTTTTTTAGATGGGAAACTGTTCCAAAAGTTAATTTTTATGTGGAATACTATCGCAACAAATAAGTATCACAGGTTTTGCTAGCCATTTTAGGCTGAATCGGAGATTCATTCATTCGATGGAAAATATGGTACGTTCAAATTATTATGTGTTAAAATTATTATATGTCAAATTATTATTATTGTAATATGAAAAAACAGAAACAATGTGCGATAAAACTGATCAAAAGAGTGATTCCGATTAACAGTCACAGTTAAGCTATAAAATGGTAAACAAATCAGATTTCCCAACCACGTGATCACTTTACCCAACAAAATTTTTCAGGCAATGTGGGTTCCCCGAAATCTGGGTAATCTCCGGCTCTGAACGCTGCGGGAAACTCGGAAAAAGTCACGTGATGCCGGCTCTGAACGCTTCGGGTTCCCCACGGGGAAACCTGGGGAACCCAGAGTGCGGTCCGTGAACGCGCTCTCCGTGTGACTTTTAAACATCATGGATATCCTATTATGTCATTGGTCGCGCTAACACCCTCCCTCCTGCGTCCACCATATATAGCGGCATCTTGTACTGGAGACTGCTAAATGGGCTGCTATCGGTCAAAATCAAGAGAGAAAAGGGCAGAAGAGAGGGAAAAGAACTCGTTTTTTTGGTATCTAGTTTTTCACACGGGAAGATTGACATGTCTGTTCCTCTCCTTTCATAACTTCATGGTGGTGAAATAAGCCAAAGCTCCCTAAATATTTGAGAAAGTCTTGGCACTCGTCACGAAAACATTACACAAAGCAGGCAAAGCAAAGAAACAAAATATGTGAATATGAACGAGCCAATGAATGATTTTTCTTCTTTGTTTTGCCTGCTTTGTGTGACGTTTTCCTGACACGTGTCAAGGCTTTCTCCAATATTTAAAGGGCGTTGAATAGGCCGGGATCAAGATAGATTTTTCGCTATTAGCGGGATGAGATTGATCAATCAGACGTCTGCATTTTTCCGAACTTTTTGATGTTTGCAGTTAACACCGAAAAGCCTGCAAGGATGGAGGCTACTGATTGGTCAAACTAATTTTACTAACAGAGAAAAATTTATCTGGATCCCGGACATTAGCTTTGGTTGGTTAAAACAATTTTGAATAAAATAAAATCAGGAAGCTAATGTTTGTTAACTTTTCTGGTTAGGTTAATTGAAATCTTCCTCCTCTATTACTGGAAACTGGGTTACCGTACTTTGGACAAAAAATTGAATATGAGTACACGACTTGTGCATATGTCACCACTCTAACACAGTGCTGCCAGATGGGCTACTTTTTTTAATTCATATACTTGATTGGCACCACTTTTTTGAAATTGCAAAATGCGCCTTATTTAATGACATATTAATTAAGGCGAAAACAAAGGGAATTTTACCGTTTATAATAAGTGGTGGCAATCAAGAAATCTTAATTAAAAAAAAGTAGCCCACTGGCAACACTGCTCTAACATATAAATGTTCTCTGTTATGACTATGATTCTAGGGCCCAACGTGGCTGAGTGGATAAGACACCACGCCGCTAATCGCTTGAGAACGTAGGTGGGGGCGGGTTCGAATCCCGCCGGTTCCGTTGCACGCTCTTTGTGGAACCCCCAGGATGTAATTCTCTGGTGTTGTAAATTTCCTTGTGCTATCTCGTCCCTGTATATCGACGATGACTTATAAGCGGGCCCTGGTGTCAAGCACACAAGTCTGATGTATGTGTTCAATAAAAAACATGATTCTAAGTGCAGTTGGTTAAATTTGAGTATATGGGTATTAGAGAAAGCAATAATGGCCCACCGTGGATGAGTGGATAAGACACCATGCCGCTAATCGCTTGAGAGCGTAGGTGGAAGCAGATTCGAATCCCGCCGTGATTCGCATGTGATATGATGTATGTGTTCAATAAAACAAATAAGCAAGCAATAGTGAAAGGTACAGTTGGCATGGAAACAACGATTTCTTTAATTCTTATAGAAAATTAATGAATAATAGTAAATGACTCAAGTTTAAAATGTAGGCAAATGGTCTGGAAATATCAATGGCTCCCATCTAGTATTTCACAAAAGTAATTTAATAGATTCACATGATGTATAACTTGATGCAACTCTTATTTAATGAAAATTCTACAAGAAGACTTATGTAGGTAGATCTTTTGAATGAATAATTCAGAATTCTGAGAACAAAACGAAGTTCTTAAGGGCTCTAACTCACCTCCCCCCTCAAAAAAGGAAATACGATAGAAAGATATAAGAATTTTGATAACTTCAATATGTCTGTGATCTTTTGTCAGAGTTCAGAAAAAGTGTCTGGGTATTAAAAAAAAACATAAAACAAATTTGACGAACGATAAGACTATAGATTTCAGGCAATTTTTAACCGAAAAATATTTAATTCTAATGTATATGCGGCTTTAATTATAGACTATTAAAGATAATCAATTTAGGGGAATTTTATAGTAAATTAATATCCCCACATTTATGCAAATAGGTATGGATAAACAAACTTGAGTAAAATTACATATTTATTCTTTCTTCTCTATAACACGATCTAAATGAAGATGAAGTTATATGTACAGTTTATATCTTTAAATTTTTAGATTTTTTTTATCAAAAATGTTCCTTTATTATGTCTAGAATTGCTAGATTTACAGATCTTCGATTCTTTAGATGCCTGCGGGGTTTCATTCTCGGATTAACCGTAGGTATTTGTAAAGGTAAATTTATTTTGCAAAACCGTCAGCAAAAAAAAGTTAGAAAAACAATTAACTGACAGACTAACTGTAAATATATATTTTATTTCGACTCTGTTTTTTACTAAATTTTCATCTTTCGTAGAAAATTTTAAGGAGATATAAATTGAGAAAGACTGATACTTTGAAAGAAGAAATTGACTTTCCTTACTTTTAAATTATTAATCACTCTAAAAAATGAATGATAGATAAACAAAATGTATACTATTGTGTTTGCTCCCTGCTTATAAAGGCTATACAAGGACTAATTTTAATTTGAGCTAGTAGAATTATTTCAATTATATATAATTTATTTTAAAAAAAGAACTGATATCTACTAAAAAACAACTTTTCAAAAGTAAAAAAAAAAAAAAAAAAAAAAAAAAAAAAAACAAGCGGAAAAAAAAGAAAAAAAAGGTGAAAGTTGTGACTAAAAAATAGTGTGATATCAAATTTCCAAGCTTATATTATGGTACTTATTTAAAATTTTCCATTAAAAATTTACCATATGTAAGTCGAGTACCTAAGTATGCGTTGATAGAAAGCCTTTTCTCCTTTACTAAATACATCATTACGTGTTTCTGAAAATTAAATTTTTTTTAATTATGCATAATGGGCTTGGCGGCATCTTTCCATATTTTACACAAATTTCTAAGCACTCAAGCTCGTAATATATTTGCATTATTAAGAATTTCGAACTACTAGTTTTAGCTACAGACAGATAAATTAAGAAAGCTTTTTATTTTGAAAAAACAAATTGATTTTTACTGCTTTAACTAATTAATTAACCCCCCTCCGAAAAAAGAGAATCACAAGATGAAACCTGAAGTTACATCAGTTTTATTTTAAGACACAAATTTTTAGGCACTCATTTTCATAAATTAAAAGAATAAAATGTTTGCTTTAGTAACAGTTTCGAACTTCCAATCTTAACAATGAACTTGTGTGCTTAGAAATTTGTGTAAAATATGGAAAGATGGCCGCCAAGTCCATCATGCATAATTAAAAAAATTTTAATTTTCAGAAACACGTTATGATGTATTTAGTAAAGGAGAAAAGGCTTTCTATCAACGCATACTTAGGTACTCGACTTACATATAGTAAATTTTTAATGGAAAATGTTAAATAAGTACCATAATATAAGCTTGGAAATCACACACTGGATATCACACTATTTTTTAGCCACAACTTTCACCTTTTTTTTTTTTTTTTTTTTTTTTTTTTTTTTTTTTTTTTACTTTTGAAAAGTTGTTTTTTAGTAGATATATATATAACCATTAATTAAACATTACCGCCCACCAACAAAAATTGTGATAGTATGAATGAATTGACAACCATACAGTTTCCCCAAACACACTGAATGGATACCAAAAACATAATATACAAGCTGCTATGTATAAAATAAAGTCCCTTGTACTATATAACAAGAATTAATATGGAAGAAAAAAAAGAAGAATATGGATTTCGATAAAAATAATTGAAAAGCTTATATATTGAATTACGTTATCAAGATTACAGAATTCAATTATATAAGTAAATTAGTCGTTTTCTGTGAGAAGAAAAGCTAAAAGCTGAATTTTTTTTTCTTCTGTACTCTAACGACTAATACACACACACACACACACACACACACACACACACACACACACACACACACACACACACACACACACACACACACACACACACACACACACACATATATATATATATATTTCATTCTAATCATCGCAAAGTTTCATTTTATGATTTTTACCTTTCTAGTTATGGTTTGTGGCGCATTTTGTTGTAATATGTAATATGTTGTAATATGTTTTGTTCACAATATTGAGTTTTTGATGATGGTCGGTAATGTTTAATTAATGGTTATATATATATATATATATGTATGTATATATAACCATTAATTAAACATAACCTACCACCGTCAATTATTATGAATTAAAGCTGTAAGTATTAAAAAAAAAATATTATAAGAATTATTATGAAAGAAAAAAGTGGACACCGACAAATATAATTGTTTATTATTATTTTTTTAATCGAAGGAATTAAATTTTCTTCGGTATTTAATGTTTAAATATTAATAAATTAAAAAGGTAAGAATGAGAAAATAGACTTTTTCTCATTTTATTTTCTGTCGCTGTAAAACTTGATTTCTAAAAATTAAATATTTTCTAAGAAAATGTAAAATAAAGCTTCGTACTTTTTTTAATGATTGTTTACTTATTTATTTTTTTAATCGAATAAATTAAATTTTGTTCGCTATTTATAGTTTAAATATTAACAAATTAAAATGTCCCAACATTTGTTTTATAGACAAAATTAAAATGCAGCTTTAATTACACAGTTAGAAATGTCTTTTGTGTCCTACTGATGAACTTATGAAAATTACATTGGGGAGATATGATACATTTTTTTTTTACTAATTTTTTACAAAAGCTATTTTTAAACAAATTTTTCGTGTTTTCTGATAAAGTTACCTTTTATTCATTTATTAAAAATATTGTGAATTTAAAAAATAACCATTCAAAAAATATATCCCAATTACAGTAGAACCTCGATTATCCGAAGTAATTGGGACCGACCCTATTTCGGAAAATAGAAATTTTTGGATAATGGAGAATGCTTCATTTTTAAGATTAAGAAGAAATATATGCAATATTTCTTATTATAGTAACTAGTGCTTCATAAAAATAGAGTAATAGCAAAATAGGAACAAGAATAAATTACCTTAATTTTAATTTTGAAATTAAGTACCGTTTACATATATTTGAAAAAATGTTTTGTTTGTCGTAGTTTCGATTGCCTTTGCTTTGAAGCTCTATCACAGAGTTTTTTAATATTATTAGTTCACCAATATCGCAATCTTTCTGCTGCTCCAGCCATGCCAAACTTTTGCAAAACATTCAAAACTCTCAGAATTGCTAATTTGTTCGTTTTCTTCGTTCTACTCCGTAGCTTGCGAGAGCTCAAGTTAAATTCAAAGGAACTCTAAGAAAGGGAGTCGAAAATATTTATATGAGCTCGTAGTTCGGAAAGAATTGCTTGCACACAAGGAATATGATAGTTTTAAAAAGAAAAAAAAGGTTTCAAAATGGATTTTGCACACAAGGAATGTGACTGTTTAAAAAAAAAAGGCTTTAAAAATGGATTTCGGTTAACCGAGAGTTTCGGATAAAAGAGGTTAAGCATTTTAGGGAAGGTATTTGAGGCACTCTGAAAATTTGTGCAACACTTCTTTTGTAATGCCTGAATACAAATTCGAATGTCTGGCTGAAAGATCATGGCCCAAAAACTGTGCCAGACACGTGTCAAGTGCCATTTTTTGACTACCCAAAAAAAGGTATTTGAGGCACGCTGAGATTGAGACAGAATAATATTTATGCTTAGAAAAAAATATTTTGAAAATGACAGACACTTTAGTCGGCCCAAAACCTGTGCCAGACACGTGTCAAGTGCCATTTTTTGACTACCCAAAAAAGGTATTTGAGGCACGCTGAGATTGAGACAGAATAATATTTATGCTTAGAAAAAAATATTTTGAAAATGACAGACACTTTAGTCGCCTAAAAACTGTGCCAGACACGTGTCAAGTGTCATTTTTTGACTACCCAAAAAAGGTATTTGAGGCACGCTGAGATTGAGACAGAATAATATTTATGCTTAGAAAAAAATATTTTGAAAATGACAGACACTTTTGTTGGCACTTTCTACTTGCCAGACAACATAGAATGTTAAACGCGAGTGCCAGTAAAGCTGGACTTACGGTGCCTCGCTGAAGATCCATTTACTGACTTACCATACAAACAAAGCATCAACCGCGTTGCATCTTAAGGTGAATTTCAACTGGATGCGGGCGCAATCACAACAAATCTAATTGTGATAGGCTCTCGCAAGACCACGTGACTCATAGCAAGCATGCAGTTCTGAAATTTTTGGAGTACTAATCATGTAAGTAAGAAAAAATGTGTTATTTGCGCAAAAAGCAACGAAAAAAATCACTGTTTTTCGTGAAAAAACTCTACAAAAATGTTGTGAAGTATTGAAAATTTGGCAAAAACATAGGTTAAAATATAAAGATATTATTTTACCATCCAATGCTAATCTGAAAGAGGGTTATCATAGACATTACTATAAAAGTTTCATCGCTTTAATGAAGAAATACGGCGACGACAACGCTTCAGGAATATCCAATGTGCCTTTTTCTTCATTAGGTATAGTATAATTTTATTTTTATTCCTTATAATAATATATTCACAAATAGCGTAAGACATTCATAGTCCTTGACTAAAATAAATCTTTTCTATCGGATAGATGAAAACACTCATTGTACGAACTATAGAATATAGACATCTTCCCTTTCAGGGCATTTAAACTTTTTCCTCCTACATGATGAGCAAAGCGAACTGATCATCTATCATCGCACTACTTTTCTATGCAACCTACATAATGTCTATAGATAGTCTCTTTGTTCTTCCTTACAAATTTCAGTAGCTCTTGCTGTAAAACAATAATGAATATTACAGACCTATATTAGTTTACAACTTAAAAAAGCTTTTAAATTTCAAATATAGAAGTGTATCATTTCTGCCCAGCACTAATGTATCATTTCTCCCTATCATGCCTTATTGAATTTTTAATAACTTTGTATAAATGCTATTGCAAAATGCCAATCTGCTTTCTAGTAAAACTCACCCTAACAATGTGCCAATGTGCTCTACAAATAAAATTAATTACAAGATATCATCTTCACAATAATAAGAGTTATGAAAGAAAATCAATATTTTAAAAATTTGCATTGATATTCAAAAAATCTTCAAAATTAAAAGTAAAAAAACGTTCTCAGTTCTTCACTGCTAAGTCCAGCTAATGGTGGCCTCTGCTAATAAAAGAAGCCTTAACATCTGTTACAATGGCTGTTAATGCTATTTGTTGAGAAAAATTGTCAATGTATCAATCCTCCCTATGTATCAAACCTCCCCTACCTCCCCTTTATATATATATATATACAGGGTGTTCGAAAAGTCTAAAAATGGTTGAATAACTCGAGAAATACATATCAGATTGAAATACGAAAATATACGTGTTAAATATTTTTAAAAAGCTACTTAGTGATACCAAATTTCACCCCCGAAACCGACCCCTGGGGGTCAGAGGGGGCTCAACTTTGAAATCGTGAATGATAACCACCATTTTTTATTGCAGATTCGGAATCTACGGACAAAAATACGTAACTTTTGTATTTAACATTTTTTTCGGATCCTCGTTGATCACGGTGTAATCGAGCATATTCGACAGATACATATTTTGGTTTTCCCAACCTGGTTTTGCCATCTCGAAATTTTATTGGCCAACGTCAAAGTAGCCGTCTTTTGCGGGAATAGTATTTCTCGAAAACGATCAGTGGTGGTTGTTTCGATGACGCGTTATGCTTTTTCCATAAAATTAATAGAAATATCTTAAATTAGTAATCTGTTTGCATATTTTTTTATCCAGTCAATCATTTCTAAATAATAACCTGCGTATTTTGATTTTTTAACGTGTAAATATACACCTTCCGTCCCGAACAGAAAAAGGATAATCTTCATTATTCGGGGGCGGAGTGTGCAGATATTCTGCGTCCCTATTTAAAAAAAGCGTTAAAATATTGTATCCCTTAAATGTTCAATGATACTACTGAAATATGCAGATCGCAGCGACATCTGCAGGATATTTTCTACAACTGCAAGAAATTGCTAGTCTATACAATGTAATACGAAAATCCCGCAGATGTCGCTGCGATCGACACTTGAAATTTTAGCAGTATCGTCGCACATTTAAGGGATACAAATTTTTAGCACTGTTTGGATAGCATATTTCCACACTAGGTATTCTAGGCGCTGTATGCGGGGTGTGCAGATATTCTGCGTTTCGATGGCTTCTGCTGTTTTTTTAAATATCATCTAATTCAGGTGGTTGATGCGGGTGTACAGTTTTTAAAAATTACTACTATAGAATAACATGTAGGACAAGATATTAATATATATATATAAACTTTTTATGCTGTCTGAGCAGGGGATAGGGGAAGTAGCGTAAATTTCAGTAGGGGGGTGGAGTTATAAGTTTTGATGATTGATTAATTACTGCAACTACAAAATATCAAGTCGGGCAGAAAATTTCTCAATAATTCTTATAAAAGTAATAATTTATTGCAATTTAAAATATTTTTAAATTTAACATTTTTTTCATAATTTTAAAATTAATAATTTTAAACAATTATCTTTCAAACTTTTTCATTTAAAAACTAATTAAACTCTTTAAGCTCTCTTGATGGGGGTGACGACGTTTTAATTTTCATAAGGGAAGGATGATGTAGAAAATTTTTTAATTATTTAGTCATTATTACAATAAAATATCAAATGTGACAAAATACAGGGTGTCCAAAAAGTCTGGAAACGGTCGAATAACTCAAGAAATTCATATAAGATTGAAAAACGAAAAAATACTTGTTAAATATTTTTAAAAAAGCTATTCCGATACCAAAGTTGACACCCGACCCCGAACACCTGGGGGGTCAAAGGCGTTCCAACTTTGAAATGTTAAATGATAATTCCCATTTTTTATTTCAGGTTCGGATTCTACGGGAAAAAATGCGCAAATTTTGCTTTTAACATTTTTTTCGAATCTTTGTAGATGACGGTGTAATCCAGCACAATGTGTCAGATACATATTTTGTTTTCTCAACCATGTTTTGCAATCACGAAATGTGATGGACCAAAGCTTTCGTCGCCAAAGTGGTCGCCTCTGGAATTGTGTTTGTCGAAAACTAACAATGGAGGTTGTTTGGATGACAAAAGTGCTTTATATGCTTTTGCCATGAAAATTAACAGAATAATATTAAATTAGATTTCTATTTGTGTTTTTATTTCATCCATTCAATCCATTCTAATTAATTAACCTGCGTTTTTTGATATTTTAATGTGTAAACATGCCCCTCCTCTTCCGAACAGAAAAAAAGATTGTTATTTGGTATTCGTTATTTGGTAGAGGTTGGCGTAGATATTCTGCACTTCGATGGCTTCTGCTGTTTTTTTTTATACACTAAATCGTGGTGAGGATGTGGGTGTATGGATTTTTTTACTATACATATAGGACAAAAAAAAAAAAAAATTACATATAATTTTTTCTGTGCGGGCGGAGAAAAGAATGGGAAAGTAGTGAAAATTTCAGATGGTGGTGAAATTGGAGATTTAGATCTTTGATTAGTTACTGCATCTAGAAAATAACAAGTAGGGCAAAAAAATTTCAATAATTCTAATAAATGTAATAATTTTTCGTAAATTAACCTGTTTATTCCGGCTAAATCACCATTCGTACCCAAAATATATTTTCGACCAAAGCACGGCTACGTTACAACTCATGTGCCCTAGCTCTTTTTCCTCTTTCTGAAAACCAGTGTTATCAATCACTTGACATTTACGGAGCGATCTCTACTGTAGGTCAATGAAACACCCACACACTTAAGGGAAGATGCGAACTTTTCTCCTTTGGCGATAGGAAGAGGTAACTGTTTACTTGTTGGCGATTTATTGAGTCTTTCTTTTAAGTGTCACTGTTCGATTTTCTTCCTCTTTCTCATTTCCTTTTTGTTTTGAATAGCGTTCGACAGCAATTTTTTTTTTACTATGGCTCCAAAATTTAAGGGTCTTTCTCAGAGTGATTTTGAAAAACTCATGAATAATTTCGATTCTGAAAATTATGCTGATAGCGATTCAGACTGCGAAAATGATATATCATTAAATTGTTCTATTGATGAGAGCAGTAATGCAGTTACAATCGAGGATTCTTCTCCAAGAATATTTGAATAGAATGTTCCCGAAGAGTAAGATTCGATAAGAATTCTAGATTTCATAGGAAAGCACGGGATAAAAATAGATATGGACGGACAAAGTCTGTATGACTATTTTAAACTTTTATTTTCCAACGAAATCTTACAAGGAGAGGGTCAACCTTGTTAATCACAGATTTTGATTATTTTAATATATGTTGTAGGGTAGAGACCCCTTAGTGTCAGGTTCAACAGATTTTATCCAACGCTCTTTAGTTCTTGAAAAACCGGGGGGTCTAATAATAGTACACAACTTAAATACTTACTTTGCAAACCGCAGTGATAGGTTGGTTGTAGCTCAGTTGGTATGGCGTTTTCCGGCTGATCCGCGGGCCCGAGTTCGATACCTGAATCCTCTACATTTGTTTTTCTCATTTTTTGTTTTCTAAATATACTTGTAAGTATAATTAATAATCTCATTATCAATTAAAATTTATAATATTGTATATCAATTATAATTTTAACCTATTTAATTTTTTACTTTTAACTAAATAGTTGTATAAAACATCATAAAGCTGTTAATTTTTTAAAAATCACTTTTAAAATGTATTTCATATATTCTTTATCGATGCAATGATATTGAGCAATTGTGTCAATTCGTGATTTTAAAGAAACATCATTTACGCATTGCTTTAACAAAGGGCGATAACAACAATGCGATAATACTATTATTCTGTTTTTAAAGTAACAAGCATTATTATATTAAAAATTAGTATCAGAATTAAATTACAACCGATTTTTTGCTTATTAAAGATTTTTAAATTTGTAATACGTATGCTTGCGCTTTCAATTATTTTGCTTTCACCTTTATCTTCTTTCTGCTTTTATTATTATTATTTTTTAAATATTCTTTTATTTTATCATAACTAGATGGCAAAACAACAGATTTTGTCACGATTTTGGAATTTTTATCATTCAATAATTGATCCAATTTCTTTTTAAAGCTCTTTAAAGGATGAGAAATAATAGTTTTAAAATAAAAAATGATAAATTTAAGTTTGTTAAAATTATAATTAAACGTATGATATTAAAATTTGCAATTGAAATTATTAAGTTATAATTACAAGTACATTTATATCAAAAAATGAGAAAAACAAATGTAGCGCGTTCGGGTATCGAACCCGGGCCCGCAAATCAGCCAGCAAATGCCGTACCAACTGAGATACGACTAACCTATCATTGCGGTTGCAATGTAAGTATTTAAGTTGTGTACCATTATTAGACCCCTCGTTTTCTCAAGAACTAGGGAGCATTGGATAAAATCCGTTGAACCTGACACTAAGGGGTCTCTACCCTACAACATATATTAAAATAATCAAAATCTGTGATTAACAAGGTTGGCCCTCTCCTTGTTAGAATTAATATGCGAAGAAACGAACAGATATGCAGAAAATGTATTAGAACTGCGACCCGACGATTCCGGAAAAAGAAAGCACTCACCTGAGTGGATAAAAACAACTCCTTATGAGATTGAGAAGTTTCTAGGAACGATTTTGTTGATGGGACATATAGATAAAGATAGACTCTAGGATTATTGGTCCACAAATGAACTGATCGAAACGCCAGTCTTTCGAAAAATAATGCCTCGAGACAGATTTTTTTGCAATTTTGAAGTTTCTACATTTTTGATGATCTACAATCATGAAAAACTTTGTAAAGATTCGTCGGAATACGACAGACTTTGGAAGATAAGGAAATTATTTGAAATGTTAAATGAGACATACAAGAAAGTATATGACCCAGTAGAGTACCTTTCCCTGGATGAGGTTATTATAAAATTTAAGGGTCGCGTTGCTTTTAGGCAATATATACCTAAAAAAAGAAAACAATGGGGAATAAAACTTTACAAAATTGCGGACAAAACTGGATATACATATGACATGAGGGTATATCTAGAAAAAGACAAAAATGAAAATTGTTCAGCATCGTACAATGTAGTAAATACGATGACAGAATGCGTAAAGGGCAAGGGCCATAAATTGTATATGGACAATTTTTTTTCATCCCCTGATTTGTTTTATGATCTGTTAAATAAAAAATAGATTAATTCATGTGGAACTGTTCGGTGCAATAGAAAAAAATTTCCCAAAGATATCTGTCAGGTCAAGATAAGACGAGGAGAGATTTGCACACGATATGGACAAGACCTGACTGCCCTTCGCTGGAAGGATAAGAGAGATGTATATATGTTAAGTAGTCTGCATCATCCTTCAAAACAAGAAAATTCCAGTGATTCTAATGACTTGAAAAAACTCCAATCGTAGCTGATTACAACGAGAACATGGGATATGTAGACCTAAGTGACCGGATGACAACGTGTTACTCTTTCCAAAGAAAGACTATCAAGTGGATGAAAAGACTATTTTTTCATTTATTTGACATATCAGGGCTAAACGCATATATGTTATCGAAGCGCACTGAAAGCCAGAGGGAATTTCGATTATCTTTAATCGGAAGCCTCATTAAAAAAACTGAAGTCGAAAATCCAAAGGCTATTCCAGCAACATCAACTGATGAACACTGGTCAATAAAACAAAAAAAAAAGGAGGAGGAGATGCGTCGTTTACTACAAAACTCACAACTTGATCGAGAAGCTCGAGCCATTGTGTTTTCAGTAAATCACTTTTTCAATTATTTATTCGGAAGACATTTTAAGTTAGCTACTGTAATCGACCTTTAACAAGAATATCCCATCCTCGTCGCCAAAAACTGTGGTGACCGGATTTATGAGGTGGCAGGAAAAACATTTGAAGATGGGATGCACAAACAATATTTATTTGGACGCTGACACAACATTTATAAGCATAGAAAGAATAAATCCGACTTCGAACTTATTTCTGTTTATAATTTGCCAAGTTACCACAATTAGAAAATGTGATATCGTTCTATTTGTAAAAAGTTTAATAGTATTCGCAATTATATTTGTAACTTTTGCCAAGTCTATCAGAAATAGAAACTGTATATTATAGTTTTCGTTAAAGTTTTAAACAAAATTGTCAACTAAGTTTGTAAATTTATCAAGTATAACAGCATTCGAGAATGTTTAGGGGGAGGCTCCCCTCGCCCAACCCCCATTATCGAGGGCACTGCTCCCACCTTATATCCTGGTAAAGTTTTACAAAGCTTTACAAAGTTTATGGACTGTGGTGGATAGTTATTTTTATGACAGAGTTGATATGATATATAAATATATTGTTTATAAACATTCTAATCATACTTTATTCACCACAAAACTAAACGGAAAACGCCATATATTTCATCTCTTTAAAAAATATATGTGTAGATATTTTTAATCAAAATATTGTACAGTACATGCATTACATTTTATTTTTATAATATTTTCCATGTTGATTTTTTAACACCGTAAATATGATTTGCATCATAGTCTGGACAAAAATTCACTTCTAAAGTACCACCCCCCCCCTTAAAAAAAACAGAAAAAACATCAAGAAATTGTCCTAAGTGCAAACGGATATTTTCGCACAATGCTTATTTTTAGGTAGATTTCGTAAGAAATACTACCTATTGCAGTCGTTACCATGGTGCGACTTTTGAAAAATTCCTTCATAACTTTTCATTATATGACTCCAGGAACCCAAAACCACCCCCACCTAAAAAGTTTATATATATATGTATGTACTAAATTTTGTGCGCACGACAAAAGTCGTAATCATGCACGGATCGTCTTCAAACTCGCCAACAACTTTGAGATGGCTAATATTTCGGCGGGGATTGAAGATGGGCAAAATCGGCCCAAGGGAATGGAAATGGGGAGGGTTGAAAAGTTTGAATATCGTCTTAACAAGATTCTGATAAAACCAGCTCTTACGCAACAATGACAGGAAAAAATAAATATTTTTCGTTACAGCAGTTGACAATAATAATAATAATAATAAAAACAATAAAATTCTCACCACAACAATTGCTTTCCCATTGCAAGATTTTCACGTGAAAAGATAAATTAAATAAATAGTTTGACGAATTGAAAACAAATTGAATATTACGTCATAAGTTTTCTAGAGCGAGATTTCAGCATGAAAACTCAAAATGAAATAAATAGTTTGATGAATTAAAAAAATATATATATTGTGTCATATTGGAAATATAATGGACCTCAGCAGGTGAATATGTAACGTCATGTGAGTTTGAAGAAACGTATTAAAACATGATAAAAGCCCGACTATGGAAATATTAACATATTTTAACAGTTTGAGGTTCTCTGAATTTGTTTTAGCCATTTTTTTAACCTATTCTATGTACATGCGTGTGTGTATTCGTGTATATTAGAATTTTCACAAATTGTTTAGCTCCCTAGAGCTGATTCTTAGTGGAGGAACTGGGTTTATCTCTAATCTTGATTTAAGTTTTGTTGGTGAATTTAGTACTTAACTTCGAAATCTACCTCCGCCTGTAGGCCCGAGCCGGCAGGGATTTTTTTTCCTTTTATTAGTTACCAGGGTTTACTTATTCTGCCAAAAATACAGAGTATCTTACTCAAAACCAAAATCATTCATAACTTTAACAATAAATATATTATAACCAGGGGCCTATTTAGGAAAAATTTGGATCTTTTAAAAAACCCTTCATAATTTTTTTTTTCAAAAAAAAAAAAAAAAAATATTAAAACAGAACCTGCCACGAAATCGCCTTAGAATTTTTTGTGTGAGGTATATATTTATCTCTAAACTGAATCTTACACAAATTTATTCATTTTAAAACAAAATTTGACTTATCACAAAACAGCTGAAGTTGCCAAAGAATCTGTGGCGACGCCATCTTGCGCGGTCAGTAAAGCGAGTATCTCGCAGGAAGCGATTGAGCTAGCCTTTTGCTCGGCACGTAAAATCTCACTTTCTGACCGTGGGTTCGCCGGTTCGACCCTTATCGCCACACCTCTCCTGCATTGGTGACCTTGGACAAACGAACACGCACCTTCACAAACATCAGCATCTCCTTTCGAGACCAACAGATGGCAGCACTGAAAACACCCCCAGCAGCAAAGCCTGTGAAACGCTCACAGCACGCAATCAGCAATCAAAGCCTGTGAAACGCTCACAGCACGCAAAGCCTATGACAACTCTCATAGCACAAAGCCTGTCACGCCGCGCATCTTCGGGGGCACACACATGCGCACGGCAGTACGACAGCATCACCTGGCAACGAGCCAGCGCAACACGAGTGCACATCGCTCGTACATCATCATCGAGATGTTCTTCTCACTGGGGGTGGAGTACTGTGGCGACGCCATCTTGCGCGGTCAGTAAAACGAGTATCTCGCAGGAAGCGATCGAGCTAGCCTTTTGCTCGGCACGTAAGATCTCGCTTTCTGACCGTAGGTTCTCCGATCCGATCCCTATCGGCGCACACATCTCCTGCAAATCTATTAACTAGTTATTTTATACATAAAAGATCTTGTTAAAAATTGATAAAAAGGAATCTGAATATAAAGATAATTTCAAATTCACACAACTGATATGATTTTTCACAAATATATATATATAAAAAAAAAAACTCCACAATTTCACAAAAACAGGACCTTATGAGAAAATTCTGGAAGATCCCTGGAAATTGTATTTTTAAGACTTTTTTTCTGTGAGAAGTATGATGACATCACAAGAAGTACAGGAAAAAGCACCATTCATTCCAAACAACACTGAGCTAGATGGTCCATAGTTTGAAGTGTAGTTGACAACCCATACAGTACCACTGATTAAATTATAGTTCCTATCATGTCATCATTAGTGACTGACCAGGTTGGTTTTGTTTTGAGCCAGTTTTGGCGAAAAAACGCATTTGACTCACCGAACACTGGGCTAAAAATACTGAGATATTTAAAAAGTTGTGCAGGCCCTTGCCACCATCATTATACATTTCTAAAAATAGCAGCTGTCCAAAAGAGAGCTATGAACTTAAAGAGAGGACAAAAAAGTCTGCAGTGAAAGAAATAGGACTTTATCACTTAAAAGAATATATTTCTAATAGTAGTTTTTTCCTTTTGGGTAGGATGATTTCTGTATACAGTACAGGACCTATTATCTGGAATCCTCGGGACCGAAGTTAAATTTTGTAAAAAGACTATTTTTAAGACTTTTTTAAGGTGAAAAGTTTTGTAAAGGGTCCTGTTTTGAGATGAAAAAATTTGTGAAGGGTCCTTTAAAGGACCCAATTTTTTCCTACATAAATCCCTGATAGTAGTCAGTCTGGTTTTATTTAAGAGCAAAGTAATGTAGAGACCTGCACGGGCCGGGCCTGGTCTCCACTCTGTTCGGGCCGGACCCGGGCCATACTTTTTTCTGAAGGCTCGGGCCGGGCCTAACTTAATTTTTCTGTACAGAGTCGGGCCTAGTTTCATTCCTAGTCTTCACGGCCCAAAATTTTCAGTCCTAGTTTTGAGCCAGCCCGTATGAAAATCATTGTCTCAGCTTGGCATGGTCCATTTAAAAGTCAGTTAAATTAAGCCTGGCCCAAAAATTTTTGCAAAAAATCATACATTTTTGAATCGCCATTATTCTACACTTAAACATTAAAATTCATTATTTTTAAAGAATAGTAGATTTCTACGGCTATTAAAATATAGCTAAATTAAAATATAGTAAAATGTGTGAAAAGGAAACCTGCCTATGACGGAACCCTGTTTTAAACTGAAAAACGTGTTGAATATATAAAGAATATAATAAGATTTGAATATATAAAGAAAAGAATATATAATACATTTACACTTGCTAAGAAGGCAACTTGTCTATAACACATTTTTTTTTTTCTTTTCCATGCAATTCCGCCTTAGAAGATTTTACTGTATAGCATTTTTCAGATTTTTAACACTTCTACTCATGAAATATGGATTAACAACATTAATGATAACTGAAACATTTACTTACAAGAAATAGAGATTCATTAAAAAAAATAAATATCGCAGCCTGTGGCACTTCTATAAAAATAAAGATTATACACACATAAAAAAAAGTTAAGATAAATATTTTTGGTCAGAATTCCTCGTACGAGACAAACTTTTAACTAATTCGACGTAAAACTCAATATTTTGTAGAAATTCATTCGGGCCGGGCCGAACTTTAAATTTTTTTGTCGGGTCGGGCCAATATTAATTTTTCTACGGGCCGGGCCCGGGTCGAACTTTTAATTTTTATATCGGGTCGGGCCGAATTTTTTTCTCTATGTGTCGGGTCGGGCCCGGGCCTGGAAATGTCGGCCCGTGCAGACCTCTAAAGTAATGTTCTTGCATTATCAAATTACTAGAACTCTGATTCTGAATTTACAAATCATCTTTAACATTCTCATAAGCTTATTTTAACCCCTTGACTACACCCATGCATATGTGGTAGAAACCATTGAAACTAAAGTTGATTTTGACACTTCTCATAAATTACTGCATTTTCATAAAATAAATTTGCAAGTGCCTTCATATGTATATCTATATACATCTTTTCATGCACATGTTTGAAAAGAAGTACATATCCATCCACATATTTTGAATTTATGATATGTTAATTTAAGAATTTCAATGAACTAATCATTGAATCTAAGTTGGATTTTATTTATTATTTGATAAGTTTTGGTTTTTTAACAGATAGGGAAGATTTTGAACAAGAAACTTCACTTAATAAAATGAAGTCAAATATGTACTACATAGGAATGTTATATTTTATTAAATAAAATTTCAGGGTCTAAATGTGTTTATTACCCACAGATTATGTACTTTAAATTACTGTAATAGGTGGGTGGTTTATATATGTATATATATAAGATTGTACACACGTATGAATACACATGATGAGATGTATGAAGTTATCTTTCATCTCTATAATACAAAAGAAAAAAGAAACTGATCATTTATACTGTGGACCAAAAATTCTTCATATTAAGTAATTTATAATCAATCTTTATATGTATTATGCTGAAACAATTATTAAACATAAAATGAGGGGTGTGTTAATGTTTGGTTTTACTACACATAAAAAAAGAAAATCTGGAAAAAAAACACAATTATTATCAGAATTATTAAAGAATAATTTTGTCTAAACTGATAAAAATTTAGTATATATTTTTAGAAACCATCCGAATACATTTGTATTTCTTTTATGGTGTATAAATAAAAGTAACCTTGTTGTTCATTTTTTTGTAATTACAGTACATTATCATTAACTACTCAATCATGTACACAAAACTCTACAAATTACAGAGTGATTTTGTGCTTAGAGATTTATCCTGATTTAAGGATTGTTTATTTGCCTGATGTATTTCCTGTTTTTTTTAATGAGTTTTAAAAGGAAAGTATTGTGTGATGGAAATTTTTAAAGTTTCTTTAATAATATTTGTAATACTTTTTTAGTGTCAATTGTTAGTTAAAGTTTTATTATTTAAACATTTAATATTACTTATAATTACTTTTTTTACTTCATATAATTTCAAGATTCCAAACATCTCTCTAATTAAAACATCTCTAGTTTGTTAGGAATAAATATAAAAGATTGTTATTAAAATTAATCCAGGCTTCAAAAAAGGATTGCCATATTAAAAATTGGAATGAAAAAAAATTACATGTAATATTTTAAATACACTTAAAAAATATATATGTTATAAACTAGGTTTTGGAGTCGTGGCTGGTGACATTCTTACTTAAAAAAAAAAAAAAAAAAAAAAAAAAAAAAAACACATACAGTTTGTTTATATATTGCTTTATTGGGCATAGAGGACACATTAGATGGAGATCACAGTCATCCAAGGCGGTAACTGCAGGGATCAATTCTAACAGCCCCAATCCCATGTCTGTTCACAAGGGATGTTCATAGAAATCTGCGTGAATTTAAAGTTCTAAGAGAAGATCACCACTTAAAGAAACTACTTTATTACAATTTATAGCCTTAGACGATTTTATATTAGATGCTCATGAGTTATCTTGGATAATTAGCTTTCACTTATAGTATAGGTTACATGTTCATGCTTTCTTAGACCTAAAAGTTATAAATACTTGATAATTGGGCCATGTGTTGCAAGTTACTACTGAATTTAACTGGGATTTGAAGTAGTCGAGAAATTATGGCATTTGAGAAGTGTCAAAAACATCGAGCATATGTTTGCACTGATGATTATTGAAAATAGGCGATATTTGATAATATCCCTTATGGGGTTCTAACGATTTGAAGTGCTACTTGGAGCAGATATAGAAATTGAGTTAGCAACTATGGGGGAAAGTATAATAATTGAAAAAAGTTATAGAGAATCTTATCCATTTATAACATATATATACAAGCACACTGCTTAAATGAGTATTTTGAAAAATATGTCTAAAAGCTATTGTAAAAATTCTCATTCTTGTAAATTATTTATATGCCAGTGGGTCCATGCAAAGCTTTCACACTGCGATCTTTGACATTATTTGCTGATAAGTTTTTTAAAATCAATTTTTAATAGAACATGTTTTAACGAAATATGAGCTAAGCATACTATGTCAAAAGCCTGTTCATAAACCTTTTGCTTACTTTTTCCACCATTGTGCATTTTGTATGTGCTACAGAGATGTTGATATCAGAAATAATATATATGCTTATTTAAAAAAAAAAAGAAAAAGAAAGAAAAACAACAAACAAAGAAGTTAAGGGAAAAAATATTTTAATTCTTTACTAATCTATGTAAAAAATTACATAATATTCCTCATGTTGTGCTTGAAATTACAAAATTAAAATTATATTTCATTTTAAATAAACTTTTTCTAATGATAACATTTTAAAAATAATCAGTTACTTTTATTACACAGACAAACAAAACAATATAATGAGTAAAGATAATATTTTTTAAAGAATTTAAACAGAAAACAAATAGGCACTTATGTACAAACAGCATGTGTATTAAGAAACATCAAATTTTTAAAGCTTATACAAAAAGTTTAATTCAGCTAATATGGAGGTGATTTTCAAGGGCACAGTACCTTGCCCATTTTAAAATCAGCAAAATTCACCATGGACTCTTAAAAAATAATGGTTGTACACAGAGATTTCTCATAAAAATCTTTCTCATGCCATAGTATTTCTAATTCCGTGCACCTGTGAAATTATAGTACAGTAGACTCCCTCAAATCCACACTGCTTGGGACCAAGGATGTGCGGATTTCTGGTCATTACTTTGTTTACATTTTTTAAACGATAATTTGAATGTAATAATGCAATCAAAATTATAATGAATGCTTGCAATATAGTAAAATATTAAAATGATTAAGCAAAATAATAAATTAAAATGATAAAAAATAAGATAATTTAAAAAATGATTAAAAGTAAAGGTCAAGTAAATAATTAATAATGTATAATTAAATATGCATAATAAAGATGAGATACATTTTCCTTGAATTATTCAATGAAACTTTCCTCATAAAGGTACCCTATTCACACTAAAATCATAAAGTAAGGAAGTTTTGCTTCAGGTTTAGCCAGTCCTAATAACCAAAAAAGCTTGATTAATACATAAATATATTTGGTAAAAAGATTGTGATTACCAGTGATATCAGCATATCTTGACTTTTTAAGAAATAAATTTATATTTCCTTCATGAAAAACCACAGGTTCAGTCATATTATCGAGAATACGGAAATATGAATGCATACGGAACAATAAAAAACTAAAAATTTCTGTAATTTTGCCCCTACATTTGAACTGAAATTTTCATTGTTTACATCTACGATTATGAGCAGATTTTAGGCATTTGTGGATTTTAGGGAGTCTACTGTACTTCTTCATTTCTTTAGGGGAATTTTTAGATCATGTTGTCAATTAATTGCAATTGAGCCATTGATTTTGAAAGTGGAACAAGTCCATTTTTCTTATTGCTAGATATTGAATGGTTTGCATTTGTAAAAATGTAAAAATATTTTATGAATATTTTTAAACCCATCATACTTATTTTATATTTTTTGTGGTGTAAATTTAATAAGACACAATTTATCTGTGTTAGTTGAAAAAAAAAAATCAAGGTTTTAAATTATAATAACAAAAAGTTTAATGTTCTCTTTTATTTACTTAATTTCAAAATTTCATTCTTTAGAAAAGTTACGATAGAACAAAATATAAGTTTAAGGGAAAAAGTGTGTGTGGGAGGAATAAGTAAAAAATGCTCAATAATAAGTTGGGTGCACAGTAGCACCAACTTAAAAAAAATATTGGGTGTGCTCAAACATTTTTGAGTAAAATAACACATACTATATTTCCCCCCCCTTAGTGTGTGGAGAGGGAGAGAGAGAGGGGTGGGGAGTGGAGGAGCGGATGACTAAAGATGATAATTCGAAATTATGTTTTTCTAAGCAAATTTTTAAACTATTATAATTTAATTATAACTTTATTAAATTATATTCTTTTAAGTTCTTCTTTATAAATACATAAATATGTTTTTAAATAATATTAGAATTGCTAACAAATGAAAGTGCAAAAAACTAAATGTCAAGAAAAACATACATTTTAGCCACCTAAGAAGACAATTCAAGACATCAAAACAAATGGCAAAATATGCAGGAAATTTGATTTTGTGAGAGATTTAACTATACATTTGCTACAGGGATTTTCAGTATTCCTGTAAGTGTAATGGATGTCCTTTCTATTTTTCAAACAAAACTATTTTGAGAATGTTAACAAAACTAAATTTCATTTCAGCGATTAAATAATTAAAAAAATAAATTACAAATTAAATCAATTGAAATTGAGTAGGCGGAGAGATCAAATTATTAGATAGGCTCGTGCCCCATGGGCCCATATAAGTTGGCGCCACCGTGTATGCATATAGTTAAAATGAATTATGAATTATGATAAAACAGTGTTTTACAAATGTTGCCAATTCACCACAGTGTAGTACAGTGGTTCCCAACGTGGGGCATACGCCCCACTAGGGGGCAATTTGACTTTCCAGGGGGGCAATTCCAAATTTTTTTATTTACTTATTCGCTATCAGTGTCTTTTTTTTTGGAAAAGTAATATTGTAGACTAAAAAGAAATGGAATACAAACAAAATTTAAAGAATCAGTTTATTTTATTAAATTTTAAAAATCTTCCCAATCAAAAGTTAAAATAGATTTATCACCGGAATAATTATACAAATAATCTTTTAAAATAGTTTGAGATTTGTTTACAGTAGTAAAACTCATTATATTTTCTGGTACAGGGTTTTACATTTTCTTCTATAACGTTTACGATTATTTATTGAATAATCTTTCTCTACTTCTATTCACTATATGTCACATGAAGAATCTTTTAATTCACATAAAACCATACACATTTTAAAACTTAAAATCAAATAATACATGGAAGACAACGATATATTGGGAAAGGGAAAACAGTGAAAATGTGTTGTGATGGGGAATAATGGCTACTTAAATTTCATAAAAATGATAATCTTGAAATGCTTCTTGTGTATTGTGTTATCCATAGACAAAAAATGTAATCTCCAAAGCTTTTCCACCAAGTCTTAATAAGTTAGAAAAGTGAATTATAAAATATGTTGAATGTTATCGATTTTCAAGTTAAATGTAAGTCTCCTCTCTTCAAGATATTTTGTCTACTTTAACATTAAGATAAGTTGGAAAAGTGCAACAAAACATTTTTTAGCACAAAGGTGAAGATGCATAACCTCATAGCATTTATAAAATTTGTGACAGAAGATTCACCACTTTGATAAGTTCAAAATGTGAACTGAATAGTTATTGTTAATGCTCTGTACGCTTGTACCATGTGAATAGAGTTCACTTTTTAAATAATATGAGATATAATTTACAGATTAAGATTTGGGGGGACATAGTGACTTTACAAATGCTTTGGTGGGGCGTGGCCAAAAAAAGGTTGGGAACCACTGGTGTAGTAGAACTGTTAAATTATGATTGTGATTGTTAATATGCAACATAAAAAATACTTTTATTCAAAGTGGGCTTGTATCATTTTCAAAATCAACACATTTGAAATAGCATTGAATAGCAAAATTACTAGTAACAAATTTATGCTGATATTAAAATTTAGTCTTGCCCTAGTTCAAAATCAATGGCTCAATTCTTAAAATCATTGGACATTAATCTTACTTTATTTATCATATCTAAAAATTATATAACTTACGCTTATATATTTTGTTACTAAATACAATATTTCTTTTGCAATAATGGCCTTTCATACTGAGGTATCCCTTCAGTAATGCTCTTTTTCTTTTTATAGTGGATACTGTTCATCACCCCCCCCCCCACACACACACACAAAAAAGAAAGTATACAGGGATATCTGATGTCTTTCTCAAAATAACACTGTAATGATTGTAAAATAAGATCATTTAGCAGAAACCAATAATACAAATTTATCTTTAATCTTAATAAAACATATCATTTTATAACATTTCTACATAAACTAATCTCTGTAAATAAAATAAAACAAGCAGATAGGAACTCAATAAGAACTAACACCACAAAAGTTAAAAAAAAAAAAAAAAAAATTATTGTGGGCTTAAATTATTTGTTCCATTATTTATTTTTATGAAGAAAAACATTCTAATTTATCAAAAACTGAAAAATTACAAAAGAATTTTGAATTTGGAGGGAAAAATCCCACATAATGCAAATCAGTTTTCTCTACATTTAAGAAAGTTCTAATTAACGGCACAGATAAAAAATTAAATTTTATCTCCTCAATTCACCATTTTCAATATCACAGAAAAAGGGTTAAGTGCATATACATTATACAGTTTTAACATTGGATGTAAATGAAACATAAAAGCAGAAAGCAATTACAACTGAATACTTGATGCTTCATAATAAACATACTTCATAACTCACATGTTAATTTTATTCATTTTACAATATATTTTATATCAATTTTAAATCCTTTAGCAGACTGCTGAATTTAAAGTTTCACAATACACTGTTTGGATACATAACACATACAATCAGTTTATTAATCACAAAATATTTTATTTGTGCAAATCTATGAGATTACAATAAATCGAAATTATTTATGTGATGAATTCTCAGGCGATAATGTTCAACATTATTTGTTAATTAAATATATATGTATAAATAAACTGCCTTATTGGCATATTTTAATTTTATTTACATGCTGACTGGCTAAGGTTAATAAATACTTAAAAAAAAAAAAAAAAAAAAAAGACATTTTGTCTGCTGATGAGGCAGATTTTTGATGTTTTAATAATCTATAATATTTCTGGCATTTTCCACTTTTCCATAATAGAAATGCTTCTAATTTTTAAAGGATCGGTGCATTTTTCTTATAAATCTAATACCAGTTATTAAAAACAACAACCGCTCTATTTCCCTCACCTCCTCTAACTGCCAAAATTCAATCTCTGTGTTCATGTGAATTAAACACTTTGATAGCATTTCAAATAGCTAGATGCAAATATTATATGTAGAAATAGTTTTCATGCCAGAATTTTTATAATAATAGCAGACATTATTCAATTTTTGTAAATAATTTCAGTGACATTTGGGATCATCTATTGATTTATATTGCATTTGTGGAGGAGGAGGGAGGCATACACAAAGTGTGACAAAAATATGAAGACAGTAAATAAAAAACAGTGCATTATTTACAAGTAACATAATAAAGTACATAAAATAATACAGTAAACTGTAATGAAACAAAATCGAAAAGGGACAAATAATAATAATTAAAAAAATCAATACAAACTTGTTTCTATCTTAGCAGGTATATTTGCATAGCATTTTTTTTTATTTTTTTGCCAGAACCATGATATTTTTTCATTTAAGGTAGGATTCTGTCACAGACAGCTTCCGTTTTCAAAGATATATTTGTATGTTATTTTTACTCAGATACTATTGATTTTAATAAAAAGTTAATTTTGTTTGTTACACTATTATTACACATAACTTAAAAAAAAAAAATTATAATAAAAATAATTGCATTATTGTTTCAGTAAAAAAATTCTCTAAATTAATAGTTGCAAAAAATGTGACATTATGGGAAGGAAGGGGTTCACTCAATTGTGACATAGGGTGAGGGAAAGTTTTTTTTAAACGTAAAATTTGCACAATGTAATTAAAGAACAACCCCTTTTGATAAATAACTCTTTTTTTCATTATTCTTCAATTATTATTTATTAAATGCTTGAATTAACAAATCTTATGTTTAATAAATCATGTAACTGAAGTAGTTGCAATAAACAAGGTTAATGTAGGTTCAGTGATTGATAATTATTTTAATTATAAAGTTCTTGCACATTTGATTTGAGTTCTTTTAGCACTTTCGATATAAAAAAGTGAACACTCTTGTAAATGAAATTTAGTGGTCCATATGGTAACTGTTTTAAAATTATTTTTTTTTAATGCATTATTGTAGTGCTAATATATAACTTCTCTAGTAAAATAAATATTTCCTGTAATGTATTAGATTATGAAGTTATGATCAACACCGTGTACTCTAAGATGTTTTTTAAAATTACTTTCATCAGACACCGCTTTACTACAAATATTACACACATAAGGTTTTTCACCTGTATGAAGTCTTAGATGTCGATCTAAACTATCTCTAGTATTAAATCCTTTTTCGCAGAAACAGCATATGTGAGGTTTTTCTCCCCTATGGTTGCGCATATGTCGAGTATAACTTGCTCTGTAATTGAAACTTTTTTGGCAAATATCACAGATCAATAATTTTCCATCAATATGAATACGTAAATGATCATTCAAAATCGTTTGGCGAGTAAATGCTTTGTCACACATGTGACATGAAAAAGGTTTTTCTCCAGTGTGTGTTCGAAGATGAAGTTTCAATTCACATTTTACAACAAAAGATTTTTCACAGATTTCACAACTGAAAGGTTTTTCACCAGTGTGTATGCGTCTATGTCTTTCCAGTTGAACTTTCTGGGTGAATACTTTATTGCAGATGTCACATAAAAAAGGTTTTTCACCTGAATGAATACGTACATGAACAGTTAAATTGTAACGCTGGGAGAAGGCTTTTTCACATAAATTACAAACAAAATTTTTCTTTTTGTGAGTATAACTTTCGTTCATGACTAATAGTTGTTAAAAATTTTGAAACAACACAAATAACAATTAAACCTGAAGAATAAAAATATTCTATTTTAATATCAAATAAAGATTATAAGCTGCAATTATTCATATTTTTAAAAAATTCCTCCAGTGGAAAATATAAACTTGTATGATTTTTCTTGCTGCTCTATTTTAAACAAACGAAATTATATTCAACTGAATGTTGTTTAAAACAAGTTTCAATGATACAGGAAAAGTTTACTTCTTTATTTCAAACTTCAAATATTCATTCAGCACACTTGAATAACTAATGGATGCTTTAAAATAGCAACATTCAGTAAAAAGATTTTTTTACACACCTGAAAGGATATATAAAACATAAATATGAATACCTTGCAGTTTATGTTGATACTTAAAATTACATACATTTTTCAATAAACTTTCAACATAACATTAATAACTAAGAGCAAAGCTGGGAAAAGAAAGATATATATGCATATTTCTCTTACGTAGCGCTAAAAAAGGGCTGTATTTGTAGCTTGCTATTTGGCAACAGCCAAAGTGACGATTTTCAGTGGTTAAGTTACGGTCACATGTCCCAACCCACTCAGCAAATCAAAATCCAGACAGAATCTCTCTTTCAACGCAACCCGTTTGAGCAATACATGAATGACAATTGCTATTGATCCGTTTTACGGTGGCGTGAGGAATTCAGCGAATCAGCTTTTTGATCCAAGTTTGTATTTAGACACAGACGAAAATATTTTGTTTACATTTCGATAGCGTGATACATAGCATTTTTATAGCGCCTTATTATAGTTTTAAATTAATTCAAGCCGTGCTTTTCAATACTATAGGCAAAATTAAAGGAGAAGGACCCCATCTGACACTAACATGCCATTTAAATTTAAATGGCATCAATTTCCTGTTCACTTAGCTTTCTCAATGATGATCAACAAGTCACAGCGCCAAACTTTTGATAAATGCATTTTTATTTATATTTTCAATAAAATTTTCAATTACTTTTTTATGAATTAAAATATTTGTAAATTTCATATGTTGCTTGCTTGGATCACATAGTGGCCCAACTAAAAATATTTTTTATTGTGTTTTCACTAAGGTTTTAAATTCTGTTTCCAAGGTACATTTTTATTTACATTTTCAACAAAGTTTTTCATTACTTTTTTATACATTAAAAATATTTGTAAATTTAATACGTTGCAATGATTTATGATAGCACTCATTCTGGCTAGAGTTGACATAAATAGTGGCGAGCGAGCGAAGCGATCCCAATATGAATTGCATAGCAATTCATGGGAGTTGGCGAGCATTAGCGAGCAGGAGGCTGAGCCCCCTAGTAATCATTTAATTTGCTTTTTTTCGGTTGAAAAAAAAAAAGTTTTTTTTTTATTTTACATTTTTCTATTCCTTATAGTCTGTAGACTACCCTGAGAAATGACTTGGCTGAATTCGAAGATTTTTCGTAGTTGTTTAGAAGGGTTGAAACTAGCCTTTTTTGCACCCGGGGCAAACATGGATTTTAGCAACCCTACCCTTCTCTGCAAAGTAAATTTACAAAGAGAATTTTACTAATTTTCTAACAGACTTATTTTTTAATTTAAAATATGTATTACTGAACTACGTAAATTCTTTGTCAAATATTGATTCATAAAAACCTTGAAAACGGAAAAAAAGAAAAAAATCGAAAAAATTTCTGCTTGATACAAAATTCTTATGCCATATCATCCTTAGATTCTTCTACACTTTGGCATACTTCATACAGGACGATTTTAACAATGCCATGCTAATCATAGAAGTAAGAAAAATTGACAAACAAAATCTTCATTGGCACCCCTTTTGCCTTCTGTTCTGGCACTCGGGGCATATGCCCCCTCTGCTTCCCTTAGTTTCGGCTCTGATGTTTAGTACTTTAGTGCAACCCGTCCTTAGGCTTAAACTGTTTTGGAGCACTATAAATGCATTTTACACAAAATGACTTTTTTTCAAACTGGGTGGGATCAGAATACAAAAACTATTAAACCGATCTTGCTAATTTTTTTTTAAATTAAAGGTAATACAATTTATTGGAACTTGGACCACTTTCAGACATGATCAATTTTATCATGATAATTTTGAAGAAAATATTAGGGTAAAATATAATGAACATCAGGGTTCGCAAAAACCCGGGTTTTTCTGAAAAAACCCAACCCACATGGGTTTTTTCATGAAAAACCCAATTTTCCCCGGGGAAAATCGGGTTTTTTCAAAAGTATAATACATGCGTAATTACATTATTGTATACTATATTTTCTATATATTATATACACTATACATAAAAAAATACATTGTTCCCTTATATACAATATAATTGTAATGCTATTTTACAAGTTATAAATTGTATAAATTATATGAATTTAAATTAATTAAATGTCAGTGTTTCTCACAAATTAGTTTGAAATATAATAGAAGATATAAAATTGTTTAAATTTGTAAATTTTTATAAAATTGTTTAAATAATTTTCTTTAAATCAAATAATGAATAGAATATTAAAATTTAAAATATATAAGTAGGAAGAAAAAAAGGGGTAAACTAGTCAGATGTGCCGATCCCAAAAATGTTAATAATTCAAAATTCACTATCACAGTGCCAAAATTAAATGACAATTTATGCCCATCATGAGGATTGTCAAATATAGATTTGTTGAATTGGATGCATTTAACAAGGAGATATAAGTATCACCTGTTGTGCAATTTACAACAAAACCTGATCAGTAACAATTTACGTCAACATCTAACTGAATCTGAAGTTTGATGAAAATCCATGCATTATTAGTTCTTGAGATAAAGCTATTGCAAAAAGTGAGATAAATGCAGCATAACAGCGCCGCTTGGGCGATATACACCAAAAACTAATCATTCCAGTTTATATCAAGGTTTAACTGAATCTAAATTTTTATTGAAGTCCGTACATTCATTCTTGAAATAAGAGTTATTGCTGAAATTGCGAAAAATGCAGCATAGCAGCACTACCTGCAGGGCGATATGCACCAAAATTCAATAAGCAATAACTTAACTTGTAACTGAATCTGAAGTTTTATGAAAATCCATGCATTAGTTCTTGAGATAAAGCTATTGCAAAAATTGAGATAAAGGCAGCATAGCAGCGCCACCTGTTGGGCAGTATACACCAAAAACTAATCAGCACCAGTTTACATCAAGGTCTAATTCAATCTAAAGTTTTGTGAAATTCTGTGCATAGAACACCCACAAAATTTTTTTCACATACAGTCATTTTCTAAAAACTATCAAATTGTCTTCAGGACCTTTTTAAAACGTATAAATCCATCATCAACTGTAAGTCGAAATTTTTCACGAATCCAATACTTTCTTTTTGTAAAGATAGAAGAAAGTAAAAATACAAATTTTTTATTTCCATGAATATAGTTGGTTTGAATTTTTTATATAAAGACATACCTATAATTATGTACTCTATGTATGTTGCCTACTAGGTTCTATGTTAGTAAAGTATTTCAAGGTGCTGAAATACATTTTTATTTTACTTCAGATGTGTATGTAATGGCTTTTATATATTAATATTTTTTCAAAATTAACTGAAATGACTTAAATTCATTAAATGTATATGTTGTTTAAATTTTTAAATTATATCTGAAAATTGAAAAAACCCACTTTATGGGTTTTTCAGTGGGCTTTTTCAAGTGGGCCCATTCTGAAAAAACCCACCGGGATTTTTCGAACTGGGCCCAGCTTTGCGAACCCTGATGAACATCCATATTTCTTTTGCACTGATTAAAAAAAAAAAAAAAAAAAAAAAAAAAAAGATTTAATACAAATACATTTAAAAATAAAAGTTAATAATATCTGAGTAAAAACAACAACAAAAAACCATACTCAATTGTTACATACAAACTTGATTGAGATAATCCATTAATTACATCACACTTCCAGAGGGAGGGAGGAGAAATCCACAAAGTGTGACGGAAGAAGAGAAGGGGATTAGTACATTGTGATATCACATTTAAAATATGAAAACAATTATGTATGCATTATCTGCAAGCAGCATAATAAAGGTTCATTTAAGAAATATGTATATGTGTCACAGGTATTATCTGCTCTGCTCATGTATATTTTCCTTTTGAATTGCAACAATTTAAAGTGAAAGCACACAAGATTTTAATGGTTTTATTTTGTATAGTATTTTTATATCAATAGATAACTTTTATTTTCATAAAATTCTGTCTAGATTAATAGTTATAAAAAATGTGACATCACAGTGCTAGGGAGGATATCACTTGAGAGCGATAACCCATGATTTAGAAGGAGGAAAAGTAAAAAAACAAACAAAACAAAAAAACATGAAGTTTGTGATGCAATTAATGGAGGACACCTTTTATTGCAATCAATTGTAAAAATGAATTATGTTTTACGTCTATTTTTAATCCTTATAAACACAATTTCTTATGTAGATTAGTTCTTTGATAAGGACTTTATTCAGAAGAAATTTTAGTCGTTACATTTTCAGTTTTATTTAGTACTTAAGTATCAAAATGTTTATTAGTTCATCCAGCAAAACTATCAGCATTATATCACCAATACAATGGAGGACTATCACACAAAGTTGCTAGATTTTAGTCAGGCCAAAAGAGGTCAGACATCTTTTTTTTGGTTTTAACCACTTAAAAAAAGCTGATTTTTATTATTTTTTTTTTAAAGGTGATTTACTGTTAATTTACATTAAATTTGCATTGATTTCTTTTTAATGCATTCTAAATGTTTTAACCCTGAACCGGAAATGTACCGTCTGTGAGATGGTTGCGTCTACATATCTACCCTTAATATTTTCTCTCTCAGACATTCAAAACTTATTTTTATGCTGTTATATTAAAAAATTAATTCTGTTAATGCATTACTATTAAAGATTAAATGTTTAAGTTAACTAGTTGGTACATTATTAAGTGTTCTGTTTGTTCACAGGATTTTCATGTTTCCGGTTAAGAGTTAAAGTAAAAAAGTTACAAATTTCTATCAATGGATATGTGTGAAGGATTTGCACTTAGCTGTCTCATCCCCATCTGTTATACCCTTCCACATCCCCATGATAATTAATATTAAACTTGAACATAAAGTCTTACTGAAAAGTTTTAAACTACATTGACAAAGTATTGAAAATTATTTTGTATTTCACTTTGAAATTTTTTGATTTTGATATTTGATAGTTCTGTAGTGATGATATATAGTAGCCTTCATGGGTGTTCATAAAGGGGAGGACAGGAAAAAGCAAATTCCCTTCCCTGAATTTTTTAATTTAATTAGCTAGATTTTTTGTTTATCTCATTATATAAAAAATAATACTGTAAGATGGGGTACTTTGTGACACATTTTGAAATTTCTCTAACACCAGCCAGTCTGTTTTATAAGTAACCCAAAACTGACTATTGCTAAATATTGATATATCCTTTTACTACATAATGATGTATTGTACCAATCTTAATCTTTAATATCAGCTGATAAATTTATGTTTAAAGATGTCGCAAAGTTACCCGATCGGGTGGGGTTACTTTGTGATACACATATTTGCCTTGAAATGGAAGAGAAAAGAATTCGTGAATGATTTTGACTCTGAAAAATGTGCTGTAAACAACTTAAACTGTGAAAGTAATATTTATATGTCATTGACTTGTCCCAATGATCCACCCCCATCCGCTACAGAAATCGAATAGCAGTTTGCAGTTTCCTGTAAATGCATCACATCGATAATTATAACAATGCTTTCATAATAATCCATGCACTGTCTTAAAATATAGCAGATCCTCTTTAATTAGATATTTTGAATTTTACAATTAAAAAAATAGCATGGTGGAATTGCTTTGGAAGTCATACAAAACAAAAGAACTGCACAATATAATGACTATTAACTAATAAGAAGAAAAGGGTACAAGAGAAACGATTAAATTATATAAAATGAGGAAACATTAAACACGAAATACAATTCTATTTTAAGTTTTAGGGAATAACCGTTTACAACATATACGAAAAAAATTGAATAACAGTTTTTGTTTTCCAATCGAGGACTACAAGGCAAAGATAAAATTATATAAAGAGAGGAAACATTCAACAAGATATACAATTCTGTTTACGCTTTTGTAAATAACAATGTACAAAATTTAAAAAAAGGTATAATTATTTTTGTTTTCCAATCGAGCCAAAAATGGATAAAGTTCCAAAATTGGTTTTACCAAAATCATTGATCCCTCTTAACTGACTGTTTTTTCTAAACACCCGCGACCTTGAACAGGAATGAAATGTTCTGGTATAAACTGTCTCTCTTCAGTCAAAGAGAAAAAATTCAGAGAATGTTCCGTATCCCGTCTGAAACGTATTCAGAACTTTGCTTAATGGAAAATGTTAGGGGAAGACTTTGAGGCCTTTCTGGAAGACTCTCTCTTTGTTCTCTTCTTTTGGTACCAGACGTTGCCTGTTAGTTTCTTCCACACAATGCAGCCATGTTGCTTCTTCTAGAAATCATATTCATGTCACTTCCGCTAGACGGAACAACGTTGCTTCCTCTGGGTTTTTTGACATCAGTAGCATTAATGTTTCAGCCTGGCAGGACACTTAACTTTTTATGTCTCTAGTGACCCGACTTTTTGCTATTTCTTCCATCTTCTTGTTGCACTCTTCCAAGAACACTTTTCCCGCATGTTCTGTCATCGATCTTAATCTTTCTTCGAGGACTGCTTTTGGAAACTTTTGTTTCCATTTAGTGGATAGATTCCAATCTGCCGAAATACTGAATACAGATTGTTCTCGACACGAACTCTTTTAGAAGACGTGAAAATTTACCCATTCATACATTTGTAAATCTACTGCCAGAAATTGTTTTTTTTTTTCAACTTGACAATCCAACTCGCAAGAGGGATTTTAGGGATTGGAAAAATACCACATGAAGCAGCTACAAGAGATGGGTCAAATTTGGGGTGAGTGCAAGATAAACTTTATGTTATTTTTTCACAAAGATGTAGTACTTCTAGACCTATATGAGAGCTTAACTTGTCTCGGATGACTGATTTTGGATCTTGTCTTCTCCTAATGTTGCACATCTATCTTGATGCTTAAAAATACAAAATATATCCTTGTGCCATTAGTTTTCGAGTGTCATTTTGTCACAAATTAGTCCCATCAAGTGTCTGTATTTTGATTATACTGTTATATCTCACAGAAATATCACTTGACAAATGTTACATTTTCCCTATTTAAGTTTAATTATTTATCTTCTGCATTATTTTCATATTTAACTTCAATATATAAGTACAAAAACAACTTTTAATACCATCTTAATTAAATAAATAAAAAGCATTTTAAATAATTTATATTCCATTAATAAATTCATAATTAATAATTATTTACAGTAATAGACATTAAAATATGTAATTAAATATCATTTTAATAATGCTTAAATATCATTCTAATAATGTAACGATCTTTTATAATATGAACATTATGGAATATCTTAAGTTAAAGTAACTTTCAATACATTTCTAATAGTGGATAACTTCTGAAAATCTAAATTTATAAAGTTATTTAATATTATTTTATTCCCAAACCATTTTTATTGGATGCTAATATTTAATTCTAAGCGTTTGCCAAAATTTCATCAATTTTAAACCGTAATTTAGTGAGATATCCGTATTTCAAATTTTAATCTTTCACGTAAGTTTTTGAATGTCCTGCGATCGCATTTTCTCCACTGCAAAATTGCCATCTTTCTACCTCCTTTTTGGGATGAAAACAACATAGGACGTCACTTTGTCCTCCATCTTGAATTCGTACCAGTCCGCGATATCCCGTGTGCTCTGGAATGTGAGTGGAATGCAAATACGATTGCGATGAAAATCATTATCGATGGCGGCGTTCGCAAGATAGTTTAAGCCCGATTATTTGGTTTGCGAAGGTAAGTGCGCGATCGTAGTTGATGAACAGACGCAGATGCATATGTGCCGGATGCTGATTGGCTGATTTGATTTTAGTGTCAGTTCAACGGCTATTTTGGGCCATCTGTTTTTCGTCAACTTCACTTGCAAAAATGTAACGCGCTGAGTACGTAGTGCGGCTGAGGATTCGGCCTCAGTCCCGATAGAATCCCAAACTTGTAAAAAAACCAACGAATTTACTCATTGAAGTGTATTAGCAATATCCGGCACAACTCTCTTCTGCATACCATTTAATTTTTAAAGCAATAATAAATCGTTTCCTACATATGGATTAATTATAATAACTACATTCTGGAAAAAGTGCTTTTTGGACCGCAGGATGCATGATATCTTAGGATTTGCCTTTTTTATTTAGTGAAAGAAATATTGCGTCCAGTTCGATCCTTTACCTGCTGTCTTCTTCAAGAAAAACCTTGATCGACTGCCAAGCATTAGCAATACTTTTGGGACAATCTACAAAGTTTTGAGCATCCTAGAGTCCACGATTTACCTTTTCTATCATTGTCGGTCTCCATGATAATAGTGCAGCTACAGCAGTGCTTCCGGCCCTTTGTTTCAACAATATGAATCTCTAGTTTCTTTAGTGACAGTATTTATCCTCCTTTATTTCTTCAACCAATTTTCTGCTAAAATTTCCATAATACAGAACTCTGGTATTGAACTATGGACATAATATAAAGTTTGGACATATTATAAAAAGTTTGCTATGGTGAACTCCTGCATTATTTAAAACTTAGTTACCAACAAAAATTTCATCAATTTTGAAAATATTATGTGCTTCAGGTGATGCTAATTTAATATATGTTTTCTTCACAACAAATGCTTATTTTATTATTGGCCAAGAAAGTAAATATATCTACAATAAGTAATTATTGATTAATATAATTCATACAGTGCATATAAGTGTTGTTTAAATAAAGAATTATCTTCAGCAACTTCCATCTCTGGGTGAGTTATTTACATTTTTATTTTTCAGCTTCCGAATCAGATTTGTTTAATGGCAACATATTTCTTATTTAATGATTTGAATAAATTTAACTTTTAATCTTAAAATTCTTTGGTTGCCAAATAATGTATTTTCAGACATGTTATTTTACGATCACAGCCATATGTGATGACGGAATGGCATTTTAATTACCAGATACCTTTCTGTAATCTATTAATAGTAATTTTAATTTCTTTCTGGTCAGGGTTGAGGTTTTGGACGCCCAAAACTAGTTTTGGACAGGACATGTGGGTTTTACTGTCCAAAACTGTCCTAAAGTGTCTAAAACTGTACTAAAGCGTCCAAAACTGTACTAAAGTGTCCAAAACCTTTAAAAAAAGCAACATTCCACATGTAGCCACTGCACACTTATTAAACATATGAATAAATATAAACACCTCACAATATATTTTACTAACATTCCATTTAATTCTTTGGTAAATGAAATAAAGTTCAAATTTTTCTAATATCTGTGCAACATAAAAAGTTCTGTTTCTGTTAAAATTGAGTTATAATAATAAGAAATTCTTTATAATACCACACATGTAGTACCTATAGGGAGGGGAGATTTGCTTTTGTTTCAATTTTTGTGCAAGAAAATGTTACAAAGAAATTTCTTTTAAATAATGTTTCATTGTAAATTATCTTTTCTAGATTATAGGATAATGATAGAAAACATAAATATTTAATTTAAAATCTAGAAGTTATTTTTAAAAATATGTATTTTTATTATGAATTTAATCTAATTCTAGTGAACATTCTATTTCTTAAGAGTTAAATAGTGTTGTTATAATAATAGTCATATAATATAGTGTTATAATAATAGTCATATAATATAGTGTTATAATAATAGTCAATATCTAAATAACTCATAATCAAACAAAATCAATTATTTTTATTTATACTATTTCTTAATATACACATATACATAGTTGCCAGCAGTAAGCTGGTTTAATCAGTATGCTGAACCTGAACTCCATTTATCAATTATTTCCAGTAACAACTCTCGGGACTTTCAGTAACAGAATCAGAATGTATTCTTCATAAAAATCGTTAGTACTTCTATTAATTACTATTATTTAAATAAATAACATTAAAATTATGATACATAATCAAATTTAATATCTTTTTAATGTAATTACTTTGTTACGTAGGGCAATTAGGTTGTTACTACTAAATTGTTAGGTAGTATAACGTAGGGTAATTAGGTTGTTAATACTAAATTGGTATTTTTGAATTCTAATCTTTTTACCAATTTTTTAAACTTTTAACATTATTCTGATAAATACAATTTTACTACAAAATATAGTTTTGGACAGTTTAAGACAGTTTTAGACAAAAGGGTTTTGGACAGTACGGTTTAAACCATGGATTTTACCGTGGTTTTTACCGTTGTGTCCAAAACCTTCCCAACCCTGTTTCTGGTGTTTAAGCTGCGATCCCGCCGTCACATGTTACAACAAAGATCATATTACTCCTTAGTCTAACTGACATAATAATAACAAAGAATATTTACATGTGTTAGGTGGTTCTCACATGCTTCAACACACAAAGTATATGAGATTATTTTCGAGACAACAATGCAAGAGCATGTTGCAACCTTACAATGGTCAATGAGAAACAGCAAGATGTTGGAGTCTCTAGCAATGGTTATTAGGTGATGTGGCACACTGTACTAAGAGGTGACACTGTTGTTTGCTTTCTTGCATTCACAAACAGAGCGGGAGATTCAAAATAAAAAAACTAGACCATCTGTCACAAAGTAACCCCCATCTTATGATAATAAAGTTTACTTTTTTCAAGTGATTTACAAAAATTAAACATTAGAAGAAAAAAAGAGCCAAGAAATGTTTGTCAGGAGGAATGAGAAGCTGCTCCTCGCTGAACTTCACGTGGAAAATAATTTTTTGTTCTATTTTTCTTTTTAAGTTTGAACATAAAAAAAATGTTCATGTTTAGGGGGAGAGAGCCCCTGATGAAAAAAAAATTAAAACCTATTTTACTTCATTTTGGTTGGGTTGGGTTGATTTTTTGACGGCCAATTATCTACACGAGGGATATAGGCCCGGGGGGAGTGCCCTCCATGGGGGTCTTTCTAAGGGAACCTAATCCGTATTAACGCATGGAAGATCCATGGCTCGAAGAAAACCACGAAAACTCCGAACGATTAGGCCGACGGGCGCGATTGGGATCGAACCCAGCACTTCCCGTCTACCAGCTTTGAGAGCAGAACCTCTCGGCCACTGGTGGGGCTTACTTCATTTTGGAAAAAATTTCTTAGAAGCTTATTAAACTAAACCTGTGGTGTTACAATCCATTAAGGATCAGGTCCTACAGTGCCGAACAGGACTGTCCAACATGGCACTCCTTGAAGGTTTTCTAGGTGCCCCTTCGTATTTCACTAAGTTTAAGGATAAAGAATACTTAAAAAAAAAAAAGTAAATAATGTTGGCATATATTATTTTAATTATTATTAAAAGGTTTTTGGCTCCTTACCCTACAAAACCTTTTACATGGCTCCCCCTTAATCTCCCACACACAAAAAAAAAAAGTAAAAAAAAAAAAAATGTCATTCTAAATTTACTACTTTATGTTATTCTCTTCAAATTATTTTTACATACAATTTATGAATCATAGAGACCTTATGTCTACCACAATGAAATATATGTTCAACATATAAGACTATCAATGCTCAGGACGTGATTACCACAGGAGCAAACTTCCATTAATATCAGCAGCGTGTGAAGAGAAAACTGCACCCAGGGCAAAGTTTCAATTTGCCTCCGCCCACTTTCCAAACTTTTCTTTGTGACAGGTGTCACAAAATTTAAAAGTGCAGAAACAGAGGCAAATTTTACTGAATGCATATTTCGCTTTTATTTTGAAACTTTAGGTTTAATTTTAATTCAGAAATTTAAAAAAAAAAACTAAATAACATAAGAGAAAATTGCACTTCTATTTTGGCAAAGGGAATCTGGAAAATGGGTGTAGAAAAAATGTATCTAACAGTACAGTATAATAGTTTGGAACCCTTTTATATTCGAAGATAGAAACCCCATTCTATTTTGAGAGTAGTATATGTTTTTGTCACAAGGGTCAGAAAACAGGTTAACTAAAGAGATTAAGACAAAGACCCAAAAAACAAGTTTAGAAAAGAAAAGTCCTTAGTCATATATTTGTATTTTGGTGTGGGGTAAAGGACAATGCAATAACCTTGAAACAAAAAATGTACGTACTTCCATTGGGAAAAAAAATTCCCAATATGTAAATATACATTTTCTTTTACAAAAGAGAAGAAAAAAAGAGGTTTGTAGTATAATTTTGGCACCGCGGGGCGACTGCCCCCTTCGCTTCCCACTTCGCACAACCCTGATCAATATTTCTGAATAGTAAACATTCACCACATTTATCACAGAAATTCTTCATTTAAATAGGGCGACGATTACTATACAAAAATACTGGTGGAAGTTATCCTCTGCGATAATCAAACTCTGCTGACTATAACAGTGAGACGATACGAGTATTGTTGATTGATTTAAGTCATGTGAATAATGGCGCCCTTCATTGATTGTAACTAGATGAGGGGCGTCCCTCTTTACTGAAAGGTTGGACAGGCCTGCTATAATATATCCCAGTCTGGTGGTCAGTCTAACACAGGATCTCAGTGTTTAGTTCCCAAGGAAGCTTGGTATTCATTTTACAAAAGGGATAAAAGGCAAACCCAAAGGGATAAAAGGCTGAGTGAACCTTGCTCAGCCTCCAGTCGAACTCTGGACCTGTTCAGTGGCGGTCAGACCTGCTGACCACTACACCACTGGGCTTCAAAAGCTTATTATTATTAATTAAAATCTAAGTTAGAAGATACTGACAAAAGTTTTAAAGCAAGGAAATGGCAGACAAGCAACATTATAATTCTTAATTTATCATTAAAACCAGAGTACCACACAATTAATTTAAAAGAAAAATTGAATCTAATTTTTAAAAAATGAATGAAGTACTATACAAAATACAATCAATTTAAAAATTTTACACACGACTGAAATTACCAATAAAATAATATATTAGATTGTCACTAATGCTTTGAGTAAAAAATATATATGCTGCGTTTTTCAGTTTTTTTTTTTTTTTTTAATGTTGACATATTTAAAAACTGCCTTGCACTTAGGATTCTATCAAAAATTTTTCAATTTATTTTATTTTATGTTGATATTTTCTGTTAAAAAGGAAAAAAAAAGTGAAGCAATGAACTACAGACACATTTATTTCAAAATCTTGCTCCTCCCTCGATTTCTTTTTCAGGAATCCATGCTTGCTTGTTTAATAACATAAAAGTTTTTTGTAACATAAGTCTTTCAGTATGATGTTATGATCTATGTTATATTTATACTTCATCTTTCACTATGAAGTTATGATCAATGTTATGTGTCCGAAGATGTTTTTTGAAGTTACTTTCATCTGAGTCTGCTTTGTTACAAATACTACATACAAAAGGTTTATCTCCTAAATGAATTCTAAGATGCCGATTATAATTGTTTCTGTTAGGGAATCCTTTTTCGCATACATGGCACACATAAGGCTTTTCTCCCATATGGGTGAGCATATGCCGATTATAACTTCTTTTCAAATGAAAGGGTTTTCGACAAATGTCACAGATCAAAGGCTTTTTTTCAGTGTGAATGCTCATATGCTCATTCAAAATAGTCTGTCGAGTAAATGCTTTATTACATATGTGACATGTAAAAGGTCTTTCTCCAGTATGTGTCCGAAGATGAAGTTTCAGTTCTGATTTTACAATAAACGATTTTTCACAGACTGCACACTTGAAGGGTTTTTCTCCTGTATGCATGCGACTATGTCGTGTTAACTGGTCTTTCTGAGCAAATGGTTTATTACAGACAGTGCACATAAAAGGTTTCTCTCCCGTGTGGATACGTAGATGAACATTTAAATTATAACGTTGATTGAAAGCTCTTTGACATGTAGGACAAACAAAGTTTTTCGCCTTATAACCTTGCTTATTCATGATTGCTAAAGTTCTTTGAAACAAATGGCAGCTCAATAATAACTGTTTTGGAAGGATAAAAAAAATTGTTTTAATAAGAAACATAAAATACTATATACAGTGGGTGGCCAAATTATTAGTTACACTGCAATTTTTCTTACTTTTTTAAGTTCTACACTTAAAAACTGGCTTAAATTTGTAAATGTTTTCTCCATATGTTTTTGGATTTAAATGCTGATAATGTTGTCTTCATGTTTTAGCACTGACGTAACTGACAAATGACATTTAATAGGTGGCATTAAACTGGATAAATATCCCTTAGTGTAAAACTTGCGTTAGGGATGTTATGAAAAGACATGGTTTTCGATATTTTTATAGTGAATTCTGTTCAAATGTGTACTAATTAATACATTGTGGATTCTAATTATCGTAATTCTCTATTTTTTTTGTAGTGTCAGACTTTAACAACAGTTGTTAAGAATGGGGAAAAGTAAAGATTTGTTTTCAGTGATAATTTCAGAGAACACTGCATTGTTGAAGCATTCCCATTATTCACAAAGACAGATTTCTATTCATATACATGGATCCGCTAAGACTGTAAGCAGAATAAAATTTAAACTTGATAAAATCGCTGTCATAGGGAGTCAAAGGTATGGAAATTGTGGGTGTCAACGCTTCACTATGCCTCGAGATGAACGAAAAATCCGTTTCATTTGTCTTGAAAACAAGCAAAAGTCCACAAAAGGATTGACAAGAATCGTAAATTAAGCTGGCATTGCTATTTCTACCAGAACAACAAGTCCCCATGTTGCATAATTGGGGTTTAAATGCCGCAGATTAGACAAGAAACCTAAACTGACTTCAGCTATGAAATTGAAGAGTTTGTCATGAACCAAACAACATAGACACATGACCGCTGAAGACTGGGAAAATGTGAATAGAGTAGTTTTTCTTTTTGTGTTCTGCGTACTACACATTTTAATTCCTCACAATACCCCTTCGAACCTAATTGTGAAAATTTTCAGATTTGTTTCTTCTACGAGTTTCACATCGAAATAATGACAGACAAGTTTTCAGTTGTTTGACGCAAAAAAGTAAAAAAATGTCAACCGGACTGTATTTCAGAGACGGTAAAGAATTCACTTAAGGTCATGGTATGGTCTGTCATCAGTGGGAGTGGTACAGGCAGTCTTTACAATGTGGACAGTGTGATGAATCAGGTTCAGTCTAAAAAAGTATTGGAAGGAAAGTTGATCCCTCAACTAAAGGAATGGTTCCTCGATACTTCCAAATGTATTTTCATGCATGACTCGACGGCATTTCATAAAGCAAAGACAATGGCAGAATTCTTATCTAAGTAGAAAGTAAATATTTGCCATGGCCGGGCAATTCTCCGGATTTAAACCCGATCGAGAACGCCTGGGATCTTCAAAAGAGAAAAATATCAAAAGAAACATGAGAAGGAAAAGAAACTTGACAGAAGTCTTGTTTAAGGTCTGGCACCATCATGAGGAATGATAGAAAATCTAAAAAAAAAATGTATACAGAGCATGCCAAAAAGAATACAGGCCATTATCGACGCTAAGGCACGTTTGACGAAATATTGAGGATATTGTCTTGAAAAATTTGCGCTAAGTTTTTTCATAATAAATTTCTATTTTATGAACAAAAGTTTGTTTTTATTTTTAAACCATATGCATTCTATCCAAATATACCTAAAATGGCTTAAGAATTCACTAGTAAACAAAAATATATAGCTTTAAGTTCACCAAAATGTAAATTTTAGGCATGTAACTAATAATTTGGCCACCCACTGTATACATAGTATCATATACATAGTATCTATAGGTGCAGATTCATGGTCACCAGTCGCCACATGGTGATTAAATTTTTTGCTGTGGCCACTAACTTTCGGTGTCTAAGTCGCCATATGTTTTGTTTTTTTAGAAAATCTTTTCTTGTAGCAAAACGAATGACTGAAATGTATTTTGATTTTTATAGTGTAAAATAATCTGATGCATCCTCAATTTTTTTAATCTACTTTCGTATGACAAAATAAAAATAAGAAATATTGTTTTCCTAATATTTCCCACTATCACAATCGCTTAACCAGGGGTGATATTTCCATGTTTTTGCACACCAGTATTCTTAGAGAAAATGCTTTTCTATTAAATCACAAAAATGTTCCAATTAAATAAAATATAATTTTCTCTAACAAAATACTGGCGTGCAAAAACATGGAAATCTCATCCCTGCACTTAGTATATACACATTGTGCCCAACTTTATCTTCTGGCAGAACATAGTTTAAGATTTATATTATACTTAATTAATATACAAATTTCAAGAATTTTATAAATTAAATACACTGTAGCGATCTCATTTCACATGATCAGTATAAAGCGAGTTACAAGCTTAGAGTAACTGGCTTGGCCTTTTGCTCGACGCTAACGTTCTCGCCTCCTGATCATGAGATCCCTGGTTCAAATCTCATCGGCGCCAATTCACTCTCCAAAACACAAATTTGATGTAATTAGTCTGCTTTTTATTGAACATATATTAAATAAAATATTTTTCATTTTGAATTCCTGAGTTTTTTTTCCCTTATAAGCACTATTGTTTTTATGCATTTGTTTCACAATGTGGCCATGGGGTTTTTTGGGTTTAGAAGCCACTAGCGCCCTCTGGATTTTGGGAATCTGCACCTATAATAGTATCCTTTCTTATCGATGACCAAAAGCCAATTCATAAACCATTAGTTTTAGAAGTGCGCTTCCAATTGCAAAAATGTTTGTTTGTTATTCAATATGAAAATCCATTTGCATACCCTAAAATTCTGATTGTGAGCCTCCACCCACTTTTAAGCAATTTTGATTTTCTTCTCCAAAATATAAGCTCTCCTCCTCCCCCCCCCCCCCCCCAAAAAAAAAAAAAACAACAACAAAAAAACAACAACAACAACACATAGAATAATCACTTATAAACAGATTAAGTTAAATAATGCTATAAAAAGTGATAAAATATCTTTATTAAAAAAAACAATAACATGGTAAAGAATGTCACGAGACATCATGCATAATGAAAAACATTGCAAAACATAAAATTAAAATAAAATTAACTTGGCTATTTGTGAGCATGGATTAATTTTTACTGTTGTTACTAAAATTACATAGCATCTCTTTCCAAATTTTAGGTAAATCAAAGGACACTGAATCATTGCAAATATTCTCGTTGCGTAAAAATATCTCTATTGATTCCCGGATTATGGATGGTAAATAAAATCTTGATGGATAAATTAACTTGCTATTTTTAAAATCGATCTGTAAAGGTTCTTCGCAGCATAATCTGGCCAAAGCTGTAGACTAAAAAACTGAATTAAAACTAGAATCAAAGAACATATAGCAGACATCAAATACAACAGGAGAACCACGGCTTTGGCCAGATTATGCATCAAAGAACCTTTACAGATCGATTTTAAAAATAGCAAGTTAATTTATCGATCAATATTTTATTCACCATCCATAATCCTGGAATCAATAGAGATATTTTTACACAACAAGTATATTTGCAATGATTCAGTGTCCCTTGATTTACCTAAAATTTGGAAAGAGAGGCTATGCAATTTTAGCAACAATAGTAAAAATTAATCCACGCTCGCAAATAGCCAAGTTAATTTTATTTTTATTTTATGTTTTTCATTATGCATGATATCTTGTGACATTGTTTACCATGTTATTGTCTTTTTTAAATTATGTGAAAATTAATCCACACTCGCAAATAGCTAATTTAATTTTAATTTAATTTTATGTTTGCAATGTTTTTCACCATGTATCATGTCTCGTGGCATTGTTTACTATGTTATTGTTTTAAAATTATGTGAAAATATTTTCTATCGTGAATGATTTTGAAAATGTCACCATTTGTGCGATGAAACGATCGTCAATCTTAATAAAGATATTTTATCACTTTTTATAGCATTATTTAACTTAAAACAAAAAAAAAGTTAAAAATCCAAGAGAGAAAATTTTCCATCATTTGACCTTTTTGGCAGATTTCCACTAAGACTTTTATATAATATTAACAAAAACTTAACCCCCTCCCTTTCGGCATGAAATGCCCACCTAGAAAATAATTTAAAATCTTTAATATTATTATTATTTGAATTTGCTTAATTTCTTATTTAAAGTAAGGTGACACATCTAAAAACTAATAAACACGATCTCATTTATGTATCGCTCATGTAAAATCTTCATCTCATTTTAAATTTTGGTTCCGTCATTTCCACGAAGAGTGGGAATGCTTTCTAAATATGTGGGAGGAAAGTATAGATTTTTCGCTTTTTTGCAGTTTGGCTATTCTCACCTCTGAATCACGTGTATATTTTATGTTTTAAAATAAATATTTTCTCCCCCCCCCCTCCCCTCACTCTTAACAAAATATCAGGGGTGAGCTGACAGCCAAACAACAAAAAAGAGAAAAATCTTCTTCCCCTCCCCCCCCCCCCCCCCCAGGGTTGCTACTCATGTAGAAGAATGAAATTCCCTGACTTTTCCAGGTGCATTTTATGAAAATTTCAGTCTAGCGGTGTAATGTGAACTGGACAAGACAACAGTAAAATAAATATTGTACCATGTGAAAATATAAACATTTTCAACTGTATACCACAATTAAAATTTTCACATATACACCACCCTCCCTTCACATAAAAAAATGCTCTTAGGACTGCAATATAAATTGCTTTCTTTAATAATTTCTGAGTGTTTCAAACTAAGTGTCCTGTAAAATGATACTTTACTTCACTTTCTATCACAATCTCACTTAAGTTCAACTTTAGGCAAAGGGGGTTGAGAAGCAAACATTTCAGGGTGAAGGTTAAGCAGATTTGAAATGATTTATTTGTTAAATGTCAATAAAAAAACATTGCGGAAAAATTTAAAAAAAATATATTAAAACAGTTAAAATTTTTAAAGTATGTGTGGAGATGACAATTGGAAAAAAGGAAAGAGGAAGAAAAATTTTAGGAAGAGAAAATTTTAAGAGGTGATTAAATAAAACTTCTAAAAATTGGAATTTGCAAAAACGTGGAAGATTTTTTTCATGTGCCATGGGACAAAGGTTGTACTTATTTGTCGATTTCCATGAAATTTTATTAAATTCCCTGACTTTTCCAGAATTTTGGATAAAATATAGAAATTCCCTGACATTTCACTGACTTATTAGACAAATTTCTGAATTCCCTGACTTTTCCAGGTTTTCCAGGTAGCGTAGCAACCCTGCCCCCCAATGCCTAAAAACTCACCTCTTTTTCAGTGGAAATTTAAGGGGATAGTTGATTATTTACTGTTGCTACAAAGTAACAATATAGCATAAAAATTTTAGAGTTTGAGGATTTTAAAGTTTGTGTGCTATGGGGGGGGGGGGGGGATAAATTTTTTGGGGGGTAGGGGAGAAGTAATTTCGATGATTTTTACATTATTGTTACAACAAACTTACAAAAAGAGCAGGAAAAAAAATTCATAAAGATTTTAAACTGTGCTGGAGGGGAGAAGGACAAAAGAAAAAAAAAGGAAATTTTTTTTTTAGGAAGCAGGGTACGGAAATAATTTAGAGTTATTTAAATATTGTTACAATAGCATAAAAATCTATTTAAAAAATAGTTTTAAATATTTTAAAGTTTGTGTACTCCAGCGAGACAAGGGGGTTGGGCTATGTTATTACAAAATCACAAATAGAACTGAAAAAATTACAGCATTTTACAATTTTAAACTTCGTGACAAGTATATATGTATGTGACCTTGATGAGATGAGAGTGGAAGAGCAGGGGAGAGAAGCAGACATTTTGGGAGGGATGGATAATTTAGGTAATAGATTATTTATTTACTGTTACAATACAGCATTTAATAGGTCAGAAAAAAAATTAAACAGTTATAAAAGTTAAACTACACATATTAGGTACTAGAGGTGATGGAGGGAGAGACAAAGGGGGAAGGGGAGTTGTAATCTGGAGAGTGGCAATTAAGATAATTGCATATTTACTTTTAGAATAAAGCAACAAATAAAAGTTTGAAAAAAAAAAAACATTTTTAAAGAATTTAAATTTTGTGCTTTTTTTTGGGGGGGGGGGGGGGAGGTATGAAGGGGTAGGGAAAGGGGTTTTTTCTTTTTAATAGTGAAAATTTAACGAACTTTGGTCCCTATAAGTTATATTTAGAAAAACAAATTTCATGCTCTAACAAGTAAAATAGTATTTTTTTTTTGCATGACCAAACTGAGTTACGGTACTTTAATTATAAGATTTTTTAGGGTTTTCTGGCACTAAAAATGAAAAATGCATTTTTGATTCCTGGAAATGCTAAAAATGCATAAAATTCAAAACATCATAACTTGATAACTTTTAGTTGTACAAAAAAATAGAATTTTTACTATTTTATTTGTTAGAATACACAGCAAGTTTCTTTAAATATAACTTATAAGACCCAGACATAATATAAAACTTTTAATTTTGTAACTTTTGAAAAAACTAGGGGGTTCTGCTCGCTATGAGCTATGCTCGCCAACCCCATTCAGACTCTAAAAATCCATTAATTTGATCGGCTTAAAAAAGATTACGGAAGATTGAATTATACTTAAAAAACCAGTAGCTTATCCCTGGCATATCCCTGCAAACGGGTTTCTATTTATTTCTATTTTAGTGAAGGATTATCAATTGCTGTTTTCATGTTTGATTAAATAAGATTAGTTAAACATCTGAAAATTAGCTAATATAAAATGAACTAAGTCAACAGAGTCCTTGCTTCCAGGTACTTTTAATAACACTATAAGAAAATTATTTTAAATCTGACGTAATTTTCACCTAAGTTTTCTTTTTGTAATATTCACCTGGAAATATTGTGCCCTTCATGTAATATTCACTAATTGTTAGAAATGAAATATTGTTATTTGTACTGTCTTTGGCAACAGTAGTTAAAAAGATTATCTTGAAATATGAAAAAAATCTCACATGTACATGTATATATTTTAATTTAAACTGTTTGGAAATATTATTTGGCTATTTGAAATAGGACGTAATTTCACCCACATTTACTGCTTTTAACACATATTAAATAATTAATTGTTTCATAGTTTTTTCTTTTTAAATATTCATGTATATAAACAATTTTTATGACGTAATTTTAATATTTTCCTGCTTTGAACACATAATCATTCAATTCTAATTTCATAGGTTTTTTTTTTTTTTTTTTTTGTTTATAATAGTCATGCATAAATAAATCTTTAATTTATAGGAAATATTATTTGAGAAGTTTTTACAATTTTGGCAACAATTTAAAATAATAAGCTTTTCTAAAATATGTAAAAAATATATCTGGAAACGCTGAAAATTTGAATTTAAAATGGAAATAAAACCTAAAAAAATTAGCAAAATTAAAAGAATAAATGCAGCCTGCACACCAGGAACTTCTAATGTATAAAATGATTAAATTCCTATGTATAGTTTTTGCTCCTATAAAACTTTTTAATGGAACGATTTTGACCAACTTTAACATTAAATGTCTCTTTAAATAATTCTTTGAATTCAAAACTGTCTGCCTCATCATGTTTATCAAACATTTCTCTGTAATACCACTGATTTTCATATTTTTGTATGCAGTAGTTTTCTTAATATTAACGGAGAAAGACACCCGGTCACAAAAAATTCAAAACAGTGGTGGCAACAGCGTTAGTTACTTTTTTTTTAGAATAGAGAGATTACTATTTAGACAGAAATGGATTTTCATATGATGCAGAACAAACAAATAGTAATTTTTGCAATTGGAAATGAAAAATTTGATTATGATTCATCCATATATGTACATTCGAAACATTCTTACAATTGGAACTATGCCTCTAAAACTAACAGTTCAGAAATTAACTACTAATCAATGATATGAAGGGATACCCCTTGTATAATGTTTCCCCTAGGAAACAAAATAAAATAAAATTAGCAATTTGAATTTTGTTGTTATTGCTGCTTAAACAAGTAAATTTAGACTCAATTTTAAAATGCAATTAATGAATTTTATATTTACAGTGTTTTATCAGAGAGAAAAAAAAAAAAATAATAATAATTAAACATCAAGTACTTTTCGGTTAGCCGGGCGCCAGTGTTATATATACATACATATGTATATATGCATGTATGTATATATACATGTATATGTGTGTATATATACATATACAGTAAATTCTGTCTAAGGCGGACTCTGTGTAAGCCGGAAATCTGTCTAACGCGGAAATTTTTCAAAGTCCCAGCGAACCCCAAGCAAATAGCATCAATCCATGCTCTTTAAGCTGGAATCTGCCTAACGCGGAAACGGAAAGGTTTTAAGGTCCCACCGAAACGAAAATTTTGCATAAGGCGGAAAAAAATGATATTTTAAAAATGAAATGCATTTGATTCAGGAAACTTTAAAACTGCAATGTATATACATGAAATACTCGCGAACATTTTAATTACATTTCGTAATGGATTAATGAAGTTAATTCAAAGGAAACATTTAACTTTATGGTTAAATATGGCAAAGTTTAACCATAAAAATGAATAACACAACGTGACTCATAATGTGTTTCTGAAGAATGCTAGTTAAACCAGAAGTAAAAACAAGCATCGATAAAATATTATTTTCTGTCTCGTCAAAAACTATGTTAAAGATGTGGTAATGATTGTATTTGTTAAAGTGAATATTTTTCGCTAAATTTCAGAACTGAAGCCATTTCTAATCAATATTTTTTATTTCAGTGTTCGAATAATGTTTTTTTAATATTATTAAAGACTACAAATTTAACAAAAACTTTAATTTCATTAAAAATTTAATTTTAAAGAATGGTACTAAAGCTTATGAATGTAAAAAAAAAAAAAAAAAAATACAACTTGTGCATTTTTAAATTTTTTTAAATTTAACTTATTTATTTTTTTTTTTTTTGGGGGGGGGGGGGGAGTATTTTGTATAAGGCGGAATATTGTTTAAGGCAGAAAATTTCATCAGTCCCGATTGATTCTGCTTTAAGCAGAGTTTACTGTATGTATGTACATATATATGCATGTATAACACTGGCGCCCCCGCCCGGCTAACCAAAAAGTACCAAACATCATTATCGTCAACTTTTTAAATTAAAAGTTAGACATAACAATTTATGTCAGAATAAAATTCATAGTTAAAATCAATTTAAGGATAATCAAAGTAACATGAACAGAGCTTAATTTGAGAAACAGATGACTATGAACCCCAAGATCAAAGCAGAATCAATTTAGACAATAACACATTATATACACCTTAAGATAACATAATAGGAATTTCTTCCTTATCCTTTAAGCAAAAAACGTATAATAAATGAAGTTACATTTGAAATTGTAAGGCCTCTAAGGGTTAATGAAAATTCCAGTCTCTCATACACATGAACTATAAATACAGGGTGTTTACAAATTAGTTGGGCAAAAAGAATGATTTATTGAATGGAATTGACAGGAAAAAAATTGAAGTACAATAGAACCATGCTAATCTGAAATTCCAAACCGATTTTATTTTCGGAAATTATTGCAATTTCGAAAATTGAACCATGCTGGAATACGAAATTTTATGGATTACAGGATGAATGTCAGAAAAAACATGTAGAAGTTCCAATTAAACAAAAAATGGTAGTAAAGTATCTTTTTTATTCTTCAAATGCTTGAATAGGATAAAAAAAAATACTCAATAATGTAAGAGTACAATATATGTACACGAATATAAAATGAAAATGTGCACTGTAGATCTATTCGTAGAAGCCATCTTTCAAAAATCTGGAATATCAATTTGTTTCCCAGTCACTATAAAAAAAAAATTTCTATAATGCAAAAAGTATTTAATTCAGATAATAAAAATTTATTTTTCCTTTCAATAGTTTGATTTCGCAAATTATCTACAGAAATGTTCCTCCCCCCCCCCTCCCCCCTCGTCGACGTGATGACTCAGCAATTTATAGATTCGCGATTTTGAACCATTTTTAATGAGTTGTTATGCAATTCTTCATTCTGAGGTTCCATTGGATTATTATAAACCAGGGCTGGTAAGTTTTTGCCATAGGTGGAAAAAACCATGGAAAAAACCTGGTTAAAACTGTCCCGGCAAAAATAGGTCCATTTAATTTTTTTCGCAGAAAGAGAGGAAAAAAAAATTTCATGAAAGAAAAAAATAAACTTAATATTTAGTTAAAAAATCAATATTCTAAATTTATTTTTGAACTCTTACGTTAAGAAATAAAGAAAAAAAATTTCTATCTATTATCTATGAAACAGTTTGGTCCTGCCTCGTTTTGTACAATAGTTTTTACAAAACCTGTGTACCTGCATGCTTTTCCATTGACCAACTACAAAACAGGGTGCAATACTCTGGTATTTTGTTATCTGTCTTGTGATCATTTGACAATGGACTGCTGGATTTGAGAATTTCAAAAGTTTTTTTTTTTTTTTTGGGGGGGGGGGGGGATGTAGTACGAAAAGAAAAAATGGCTATATGTTACTTACTGAAAGTAAAAAATGTAACTTTTTGTCCCTTTCTTGGAGTGAAAGAGGGAGGGAAAAAATTCTAGTTTCCTAACAAGAGATAACAGAGTTTTTTCAATATATAATTTCAAATTCAATTTAATTACTTTTTTATCAGATAAATAATTATAAAAATTAGTATACCAAAGACTTAAATATTTACATATTTTAAGGCTTATTACATAAAATTAAAGTAACAAAGTTATATAAAACCTTTTGATAATGAAAAAAATATTAATGGTAATACTTCAAAATACTTTATTTAAGAAAAAAAAAATAGATATCTGATTTTTAATTTTGTTCTTAAATTCCTAAGTATTAGACTGAATCCCATCTATTTTATAAAGATTTAAAATATTTAATTATATTTATTAATTAACAAATTAAATAAAGATATTAAATGATATGTTATTAAATTGAATTGTTTATATCATTATTATCCTTATTAGCTTATAGATTTTATTACACATTAAAGAAAAATAAGAATTTGCCATTTTTGCCGTTTTTTTTCATTTTTGCCCTGGTTTTTTCCAGTTTTTGCCACTGTCCTGGCAAAAATACCTTTTTACGAGCAAAAATGCCAACCCTGTAAACATCAGGAATTATTAAACAAGCAATACTATTTTTTCCTAAAGTCGTATCAGATTATCCAGTATGCCGGACCTTAGGATGCCGGATTAGAGGATGACTACTGAATACTCATAACTTGCATTTTTTTTAGCAAGCATCTTTTTCTTTTCTATTTTTATCAGAGTTTTGGATAATCCGAATTTTTTGTAATCCAAACGGCGAACAAGCAGCGGTCCCAATCAGTTCGGATTAGTGCAGTTCTACTGTACATATTGTTGTAAGATAGAAAAATAGTTCACCATTAACAAAATAGTTTACTACCATTATCACCATTATTTCATCGTACTTGCACAGCAGAGTGAGCTTCATGAAACCAAAGACAGCATTTCACTTTTTCATCACCATTGTACATCGCCATTATCATAATGCCGAAAAAGAATGATTACCACTCACTAAGAGATAGTGTCAGTGATGATAGGACTATCGCCATTTATGAATAAACTTCGGCAATATTACTACTAGTCTGATTTTCAACTAGTTAATTTTATTTAATATTTCGGAAGTTTTTTAACTTATGAAATGGCCCAAATAATTTGTAGATACTCTGTATATAAAATAGGAAACATTTTTAATAATGAATAAAAATTAATTTTTAATGTCGCGATAAATACAGAGTGGCCATAACTAAAACATCCCTACTTCCACCTCTCTACAGGATGTCACATCATTCATAGGCCAAACTGTAAGGGAACGTAAAGTACACATAAAGAAACAATTTTGGTATAGTAATGTAGGGTCAGAAATGAAAAGTTTTGGCAAAAAACAAAAAATGTGGAAAAATTAAAATGAGCATTTTATTGACATAACAATTACAGTAAGTGCTCAAACGTGCCACTGGCAGCATCTAGCAAGTGATTTGCGTACCTTTTCACAGGTTCGAAGTGTTTCATGAACATTTGCAGCAGAGACTGGAAGTCTTGCAATGAGGTCCTCATCAGAATCAACTGGTGTCTCACAGAAGAGACTTCTGGAACCTTTTAAAGGGTATGCCAATCACTGCTAGATGCTGCTAGATATGTATCAATGTCAGTGGCGTAGCTACATATTCAGCGCCCTGGATCAAGTACAGTTTGTGCGCCCTCTTCTCTCTCAAAAAAAGTTCTGCGTAATTTTGTTTTGAAGTTATATATATATATATATATATATATGTAACTAGCTGACCCGCCCGGCGTTCCCTGGGCCCATTATAATAACGTAAACAAAACTCGAGTTTGTATGATTTTATAAGTTCTGAAGGTAGTTCAAATGAACCTGGTTTTAGGGGTGGCCCACTGCCTTTGGCAGCGTCTAGTGTGTTTCCGACAAACCTCTTTCTGAATGAACCTGTGGCCTGTGTCCCCGCTACTAAAGGCAGTGTATACCAGGAGTGTTCCGTACGCGTCGGAGACAATCGAACCCAAGATGAGTGAGTCAAACACCGTAGTAATCGAGCCCATAGAACCCGAGATAATAATGCGAATCCTGGCGGTGGATCTTTAAAAAAATCGTTAACTAAGTTGAATGGACCAATTTCCGTTGAAATAGAGTCCATAACAACCGAGAAAAGAATGCGCCGTTAATGTTCGAAAATGGTGGTAATAGAAGTCTAAGATAAACGTTCATAATGCAGAAAGTAGCTGAATAGTAAGCTAAGTTTAATTATACAATTACCGTTGAAATCGGGCACATTGAACCCAAGAAAAGAATGCACCATTAATGTTCGAAAATGTTGGTAACTGAAGTCTAAGACAAACTTTCATAATACAGAAAGTAGCTGAATCGTAATCTAGGTTTAATGAATCAATTTCCGTTGAAATCAAGCCCCTAGAGCCCGATGAAAGATTGCACCCCCAAGCAGTGGAAGGTGCTTGTCATCCCCACCCCCTGTAAATTTAACGAATTACCTTTAACATTAACGCGATATTTAATTTATGGATGAAATACCACCCCCTCTAAAGTTAACCACTTACCTTTAACAGTAGCGCGAATTTTAATTCACGGCTGTAGTGAGTAAACGTAAGTTGATGACGAAAAAGAAGATTAATAGTCGAAAAAGGTGGTAGCTGGAGTATAAGAAAATTTTTTAGTACTTTATAAAGTAGCCGGAGGACCATAGAACTATGCTAAAGAAAATTGCAAGACAATCGGATAATTTTTAAAGAAACTGTACGAAGGACCCTAAGAAGGCGATTAATATTCAAAATTGGTGGTAGCTGAAGTGTGAGTAGTTTTTTTGTTATTCATGTAGTAGCTGGAGGACCTAAGAAGTTGTTAGGTAAAAAAATCCTAGTGAATCGGACTATTTGTAAGGGAGCTATAATAAGAGGATCAAAAGGAGCCAACTGATAATTGAGAGCAAGGCCTAAGATGATAACATGTTAAAAGTTTCTAGTACTTAGCGCTTTAAATTTTCAATTAATCGAAATTAAGTAATAGGGTATAAGAATTAATCATTAGAATTTTTTTCTAAGAAATTCTTAAAAAAAGAGCCCTAGGGTCAATATAAAAGTGTGAAAGTGTTAGCTCGGGAAGAGAAGTCCAAGACTCAATTTTGAAGTTATGCAATGAGAGTGTGACACAATTAGGGGGTGAAAAATGCATGGCGCACAAAAAATTACCCTAGGGAGCCAGTGTCTTAATTGAAATGTAGAAACGGAAGAAAAACTAAATGGAAAAAGAGCTCCTAAAACGAAGATCGGATTAAAAGGAGGCAATAACAATTTAGGGCACAAAAACTTCAAATGGCCCTGTACCAAGCCCCAGCGTTCCAGGGTCTCAACTGGAATGTACCTGGGCATAAGGAAATTGTTTAGTACTTACGTTAAAGAAATTTGCAAGAGAATCGGATCATTTTTAAAGAAGCTGCACCAAGGGCCCCAAGAAGTCGATTAATATTCAAATTTGGTGGTAGCATAAAAAATATTTTTGTCGTTCGTGTAGTAGCTGGATTTCCTAAGATGTTGTTAGAAAGAAAAGTTAGTGAATCAGACCAATTTTAAGGGAGATATAACAGGAGGTCCGAAAGGGGCCAAATGATAGTTGAGAGCAGGGCCCTAAGATGCAAACATGTTAAAAGGTTCTAGTGTTTAGTGCTATTGGTCACAGAGAAAATTACAGAATATATATGTTAGGTTTTAAAAGATTTAAATGGTCCTCTGAAGCAAGGAAAAACAATAACTTATTTTGCCTTGCAAAGCGAAATAAAAATCATTAATGTAAAATGCTTCAAAAAGTGATTTTTTAAAATTATTAAATGATTTAAGACTTTTTATATCTAATGCTTATAGCAAATTTTAAAACTATTACCTTCACCTGAGGGAGGGAGCAGCATTACGTGGTTTAGGGTGCACCGACACGGAGGTCGGTTACCCGACGGGCCAGTCTGCCTTATTTAATCCAAAAATTCTGCGATTAAATAAGGTTTAATGCGGGAAAATACTGTTAGAAAAAAGGTGGTGTAATTTTGCATAAGCTATAATCAGGCCCTAAGGAACACTGAATTTGGTACATAACTTTTCTCTCTTTTTGAAGCTTATCGATTCTGCATTTAAGGCTGTTCTTAACTGCTCTGCTCAACAAGCAAAAAACGTTTTGACACATTTACAAATTCATTACTTAACGGAAAGGTATAAAATTGGAAAGCATGGCCTTGGAAGCAATTTAGAATTGAACTGTTTTTTCCATTTTTTGATCCATCAATTACCTATCGAGTTATAAGGAATTTTGATCACGTGACAAACCCGTTTTTCACCCGCTCTTGAGTCACTTTTCTCCTTCGCGCGGAAATTCGGTTCAAAATGCCCATTTTGACACTATTTTCTGAAAGAGCTATTGAGTTTGCAAAAAAATGGAAGAAACAGCTCAATGACATAGTTTCTGAACAACAACACCAGCTAGTTTCATGCATTTTCGAACAAAAATAAATTAAAACTTATGTCAGAAAGTTGCCCTTTTGGATTTGAGAACACCCTTAACATTTTCAATATTTTCTCTCTATATTTTGCAATATAATTTGCAATATTTTTTGCAATATAAATCTAAAAATAATACGCACAAAATTTAAGTTGCTGCTTCTCCCTTATTCCCCCCCCCCCGGTCTAAATTTTGTCGCCGTGGGCTGATGTGGAATATGTTTAAATCCGGCTCTTATTATTGTTTTGTAATCTGTATTGATGCATGTTTAGTTTCCACAAAAAAAAAATTAAAAATTTTTGTTTTCTTGGTTTTTGTCTGCAAAATGGTCAATAATTTTTTTGAACTTGTCAGACTATTTTTTTTCTCCAAATCGTAAAATAATTATCGTAAATTACTACTGTTACATCGTACATATAGGTTTCTCAGCGGTGAATTCTTTGTCTAGCATTATTTCCGTATAGTAATCATCATGATAAATTTCCAAACCATTTTTAATAGAAATGTATCACAAAGATTATTGTTTGGAAATAGTGGTAGCCAGTAAAGTGACCGATGAGAGCCCTATTAAATAAGTATTGGTTACTTTAAGATCTGAAATCTTCAACAGTCGTCTACGGAAAAATTACAGAAAAAAATCAGGCAAGCTGAAACGGTGTTGGAGAAGTTACTTGAGGCTGCAATATGGTACTTATTAAAATTAAAACTTACTGAATAGAAGTCATTTCTTTCAACTGTGTATGAAAACATGTTTTAAATTGAAAAAGCTGAGGTTAAACACAAGGTAAAATATCACAGGAATACGCTGATTGTAACAAGATTCATCTAGAATGTCTGACTTAATAATGAAAAAATATGCAAATATTTTAAGAAATCTTTATTTCACTTTTTCTAATGCGCCCTTAGGATTCGTGCGCCTGGAGCAGTTTGCTCCAACTGCTCCACGGTAGCTACGCCCCTGATCAATGTTGGTGGTGGCACATTTCAGGACTTACTGTAATGGTTATGTCAATAAAACACTCATTTTAATTTCCCCCGCATTTCTTGTTTTTCGCCAAAACTTTTCATTTTCGATCTCACATTGCTATACCAAAATTGCTTCTTTATGTGTACTTTACCTCCCCTTACAGTTTGGCCCATGAATTCAGTGACACCCTGTGACAGCCTGTGACAGCCAGAACACTGTGACAACCAGTGACACCCTGAACATTGAACTCCAGAACAACCAGTGACACCCTGAACACTGACAGCCTTCAAATTTTGTGCACATGCTATTCAAGACATGGGGACATTCAAGAATTATGAAAAAAAAAATAAAAAAAAGTTTAAAAAACCAACGATAGATGGCACTCTACAACCGGTCACACACTGAAAAGATGCATCTCTACAAACTTTATTTGAACACTAAATGTTCACATGACAACAGCCTTATCTACACACGGAACGCTGCTCAATATGCTTTCCTTCATGAAAAATGAAAATGTAATTCTGCAGTCTATGGACGCTTGTTCAACTGCAGATCTTAACCCTTCACTTCATGAATTTTTCTATTTTCATTAAAAAAAATATCTGAAATCTATAAATCGGTCTAATAATGGGAAAAATAGTAAAAAAAAAATTTTCAAATTTTCAGCTAAAATTTGATATTTTATGGTGTGTGCCATTATGTACACAATTAGGGTTTTTAAATATAGTATTGCTATATTTTGCAACTAAATGAGCTTAAATTAATTAATTTTACCTGCTTAATACTCTACAACTTTTTTTTATTAATATTTTTAAGTATTCAGTAAAAATAATGAATAACTTAAAAGCTTGATCGAAATTTGTTTTGTTTCCGAAGAACAAATTATAATTTTTTTGTCTAGTACAGCCATCTGACATGGACAAAATAAGTGTTATTTCATTCTTTGGATTGTTCCTAATCAGGCACAGAGTTCATATTGGCCAAATTCATGGCACATAATGAAAATTATAATGCTTTTAGGTATGTATCACATACGGCACATTGTGCAGTAAAGGGTTAACTGTTCGGCTGAGAGGCTTTCCAGAAGTAGAGTGATACCATCTTTCAAGCATGCCAAGGTTAATAGAAGTCCTTGGTAAACAAGATTTTTTAAGTATACCCACAGCGAAAAAATCCCATGGATTAAAATCCAGAGAACAAAATGGCCACATTTTCAGAAACGCATGACATGTTGCTTTGTCATTATTGAATTGTAGCATAAGAAATAACATTCTCCCCAGTTTTTATCCTCTTTTATACCCAGAACATGGCTGCAAACCATGGGTTTATGGAAAGTTTTGTGCTTACAAAGTGAAATTGCAGTTATAATGGCAGTTTAAGCTTATTTACTTTTTTTCCCCATTAGGGCAATAAAAATTACTGTATATTTCCATATATAAGCTGAGTATATGACTTCTCAGTGAAAAATCGTCCAAAATCAGAAACCCATGTATAAACCAATGTAAAACAAACATCTTTTTTTTGCATAGCTAATAGAAAAATATGCGCTCTCCGATATTATTCATATCTCCTAGAGATCTTTGCTAGATTCCAGGTAGCCTTGATTCTATTCTTCAACACTTGGATATCTTTCTAAATGAATCATATAAAGCAGGCTCTGTTCAAAATGGACTGAATGGATGTCATCTGGGGAGCAGCTGTGACAAATAGTGGTAATTTAAAAAAGTTTACATCATTGCAATCTATGAATGGCTTGAATCACCGCAAGAAATGATCGTCTGACATTTCAAAAAATGTTGCATCACTAACGTGATGGATGGAACTGAGGAGGATGTCATTTTTCAAGAAGATGGTGATGATGATGAACTAGATACTGACGATATCCATTCTGATTTACCAATGAGAGAAAGCAATTTTAAGGGGTTGTTTGAAAATTCTGATAATGATTTGGACAGTAAAAGATGATTGATGACTTTTTTCATTATAAAAAAAGGGAGTATTAAAGTTTTTTTTAAATTTAACATACTGTTTATTTTAGAATATCAAATTTGGCAATTTTCTTAGACTTGTTTGTAAGACAACCTCCTCCCCCCCCCCCTCCCCACACACACACTTTCGAGCCAAAAAAATGTCCAAAAGTTCTTGGCTTATATATGGTAAAATGGAAAAAGTTTACTTCCTACGTGTTTATGTTTATTATTATTATTTTTTTCTATTGTACAGTGCCATCAGTATTCCTGGAACTTTTTTTTTGCATAATCCATTTCCGCATGTCTTGAATAGTATGTGCACAAAATTTGAAGCCTTTACACTGAGTAGTTTGATATATAGGGAGGTCAGAGTAGGGGTGCTTTAATTGTGACCACTCGGTATTTTGATTTAAATGTGGCAGATATATAAACTATAAAATGCTGATTTTATTAAATTGGTAATTACATTTACAGCAGTGAAAAAAAAAAAAAAAAAAAAAAAAAAACAGAGCATTGTGCTTTTTTGAAAATGCCTAGGAGAAACACTAATATAAACTTTGGAACAACTTGCGAATTTGCCTGGAGCCCACCATCTTGTTTCTTTGTTGGTCTTTATAACCACTTTATGCTTAATTTAACAACATAAACAACAACAAAAATAAATAAAGAAATCCAAATAAAGAAATTTAAAATTGGCGATCAACAAAGAAACAAAATGGCAGACTCCGGACGAATCTGCAAGTAGTACCTAAACTTTTTTATATTTCAAAAATGTTTCACAAAAAAAAAAAAGAGAATCTTAAAACTACAATAAAACACAAAAAAAATGCAAAATATTCAACAGAATATTTTATAAAGAATATATACTTCCTCTATAATCTTTTTAAAAATTAACTATGATGCTTTTAATAATTTCATTTACTAATGATTTCATCACAATTGTTTCAAAACTTGGTTAATAATTTAGTTTCACAGCAATCAAGAAGTTATAATGTATTGGAAACACTAATATAAACTTTTTTATATTTCAAAAATGTTTCACGAAAAAAAAGAAATAGAATCTTAAAACTATAATAAAACATAAAAAAAAATGCAAAATATTTTATAAAGAATATACTTCTTATATAATCTTTTTAAAAAGTGACTATGATGCTTTTAATAATTTCATTTACTATTGAACTCATCAAAATTGTTTCAAAACTTGTTAATAATTTAGTTTCACAGCAATCAAGTAGTTATAATGTATGTAAAAAAACTAATTAAACATACTAAAAATTAAATTACACTAAAATAATAAACTGCAATGCCCTCTAGAATGTTACTTTGGTACTTTTCCGGTATACGGACCTTGACAAGATAGAGAAAATGGCCGTGGAAAAAGAAGGAAATAATTTTTCATGCAATATTTTCTGCCATTTATTGTTTCATTTACACAAGCAATTTTATCAATATTTATACAATTTTTTTATTTAGTATAAAGCATCCACTTATCTATTTTTACATATAAACAGAAGTAAATTGTATGTAAAATCAATCTATATATATTTCTCTTACAGGGCACGATAAGGCTTAATTTGTAGCTTGCCGTTTGATAATAACCGTAGTTTCCAAAGCGATTATTCTCAGTGGTTCATTTTACAGTCATATGATGGATTCAAGAAATTTAGATTCAGAGCAGAAACTCCTTTTAAACACGGCACGGTCTTGCAGTATGGCATGTGTAATATATATAATCATATGTTCATTTCATCAAAAGTCTCACAAAAGTCAAAGCCAGATTCAACACAAAACCTGCACCAAGATTCTATGTGGTAACAGTGTGATCTTTGTTTACAATTATGCCCTGCCAAGATAGCAGTTTGCACTTGTTTTTTTCTGGCTGAAGATGATTAAAAGAAAGATTAATCGTAATTTCAAATTAAAAATTACTTTTATCCTGCATTTTTATACAATTTATAAGAATATTTTTTGATAGATTGTAACAGTTTACTATTACATTAATGAATTACTGTTACAATAAATAACATTTTAGATTTGCTGAATTACTTATTTTTTATTTTTTCATATGATACAGTAATGAAGTTACTGCCAGTTAATCTGTTAATATTAATTAGTTACTATTTTTAAATAAATATACTGTGCTTACATAAAATATATGTATGTTATTAAAATTATTATACCTGCTGAGGATGCCTATGTACCCTACCATCTATGTAAACCGATTATTGAAGATAACCTGATTATGGAGATTACAGACTCTGAGAGGGTTTATTACCTCCATAAATGTGTATGCCGCCAAGCTAGGCATAAAAAATTAGTGATGTTGGCAACAATATGATGGTGGAGGTTTCAATTGTAGCAAGACTATGGGAGAAATTAACTATCAATACATTTTTGCATATTTACAAAATATTTAAGAAATATATGCAAAATATTTAGGAAAAATATTTTAATTCATCAATTAATTTTACCAAAATAAAGGTACTTTCATGTTAGCAAGGTGCAAATCTCGCCAATAGCCCTTTTTTTTCAAAAGCAGATTTATTTTTTGCATGTATAGGTTAGAAACAACGATTTATACAAAAATAACTGAAAAAAAAAAATATATATATATAAAAATATTTATTTCCTGTTTTAAAAATTTTGTAATTTGTTTTCTATTTCCACAGGGTTTGGTGAATGTTAGCGAGCAAGGCGTGGAGATATATATACATATATAAACAAGCATAAAAGTTCATTAGGTTTGTTTTCATAGCTGGGCAATTCCACAGAAAATCATGTTTTTTTGGGGGGGAGGGGTGGGGGAATCAAATTTATAATATGTTTAATTTAAGGTTATGATTGGAAAACTTGATATTTTTATATTCTAAAAAGTCTAATAAAAAGGCATTGTAAATTACTGTTTACAAAGTAAGTTAAGTATCATTATTGTCTTTGTAAAGTTATAATGTTACGTCAGTTACACAATAAAAGTTACGCCAGGATCATTCCATGTCAAATCAACCACAAAAATAAGAAAAAAACACCACCATCACAGATTTTTATGAAACTTGGTATACTTCTTTTCTTTGTGGTTATAAGCAACCTCCTAATATTGTTTTTCTCTATTTCAATAATTTTTTATTTTGCAGTCCTTCGAAATTTTGTGATTTTGCGTCATTTGTCTTTTCCGAGATGCTCAGATTCAACTGATGTTGTTTACAAAAAAATTTATTTCTCAACTGCTAAGGTTGTAATCTTTTTGAAAATTTTTATATAAAATGTCAAAACATTAAAAATGCAAGGAAAAAATATTTAAACAGTCTAAATTTATATTAAATAATTTAAAAAAATAAAAATAAAATTGAATTTAAAAAAAAAAAAATTGTCAAAAAAGTAATTTTCAAAATTTTGAATTTTCAACATGAGGGTCTAAATTAAACGCATGATTTCTTTGTTGAAAATGATCATAAACATGTGCTTTAACTTACCCAATAAAAAAAAAATTGTGGCACTTTGGGGGGTTCTCCCCCCCCCCCCCCCCCCCCCCCCCGCCCTGCACCCTATTTGAAATAATTACTATCATGAGACAATTTTTTTTCGTTTACTTTACTTCACTAAAAAATGGCATCATTTAATGAGTTTCTTTTATCAAAATGATCACAAATACATCCTTTTTTGTACCCATTAACAAATTTATGGCTTAATCTTTTCATAATGAATCAAATTTTTTGCTACATTAAAAAAAAAAAAAAAAAACTTGCACCATTGATTACACAGCCAGAAATCAAATGTAGCGTTTTTTTGCTCAATATTTAGTCAGTCAAATAATTATATTTGGCTCCCTCTTTTATATAAGGAACTATTTTATTTTTTAATGAAATTTAGAGAGAAAATTATTTGGAGAAAAAATTTTATTTAGAGAAATTTATTTTCTGACATTTACCATATGACACTACCACATATCTTTTCTTTACTTATGCTTTGAATTCATAATTACTTACTCAGTAAAATATCATTTTTATCATTAGATGAAAGTAAATATTGGGCAGAACATATAAGGGAAAGGAGAAGATTTTGAAATTTAGTTCCTAAATATTATTTTTAATTTTAAAGATTAAATTCAATATATTTTTTTTTTCATAAAAGATGCCTAGATCTACAAGTATCAAGCTAAAAAACAATATTGAACAGTCAACAAGAACTTCTTTAAATCTAAACTAAAACTTCTGCTACCTTACAAGATTTAGCTTGGTTTAGATCTAAACCATAACTTTTACTTAAAAAATCAAACCAAAACTCTCACGTGAGATATTATTGGATGAAGAGAGGAATATAGAAAAATTAGATATCTGATATTACTATCTGATATTTCATTAGATGAGTAAAGCAAGATGAGAGATGCAGCCTAGTAGTTTCTATCTTTTGAATTTGTCTTTTAATCTGTATGCTCTTCACTTATTTTATTTCCAGTTTCTATATAGTGAAATCATTATATAACAGAAGTTATTTACTACTTAAGTTTTTAACCAAGCTTTTTAAAAAAGTGGTTTGAAATGGAATATCCTATATGTAGTATGGGACAATTAACTGCAAGTGAATGCCATAAAATAACTTTTTGTGAGAAGAAAGGGATAAAGAATGTTAATTCCTTAAGTGAAGAAGACAAAGGATTATTGTGTTTAAGAACTGAAACTAAATTAGATTCAATTCCAAACTATTTGCTTCCATCCTGAAAGTTTATTCTTGAAGAAATTTGAGTTGTGTCATAAAGCCTGCAGTGATCCATTGAAAAAGCATAAAGGACCAATTAAAAAATCCTTGTGACCTGTTACATTGCAGCAATCTAAATGTTTATCAGAAAAAGGATTTAAAGTTAAACCAGGAGAAAAATTATCTCCTAAATGTAGAGAACTCATTTACAAGAGTGATGAATACCTAGTCAGTAATATAGAAGAGGAATATAACTACACAGGGCAGGCGGATTCTGGTTTAAGGATAGAAGAAAAACACAATAGAGAAGAAGCTATAGAAAAGCTCAATGTATCCCTTAATGAGATGGATTGTTCACCTTTGAAACTGCGTGGCTTAGGGGAGACCAGTAAAAGATCGTATGGAAAAAGAAAATTTGAAAAATTACAGAAAAATATCGAAGACAATTTTTAAAAAGTACTTAATGTAGAAGTCTCACCTACAGTAAATGAAACAGAAAAAATTGTATCCGAAAAAGCAGCTGATTTGGATAAACTGGTGGAAGTAATGAAAGAAAATATAAAATGTGCCCCTAGAAATAAGCAAATACAAATGCTAACAATTCTAGCTGCCTTGTCTTGGCCAAGAAAAATAATTCAACAAATATTTGATGTCTCAGATTATTCTGTTCACCAAGTCCAAAATATTTTTAAAGAAAAAGGATTTTTAGCTGAACCAGACTATCGACGTGGTAAAAGGCTTTCACCAGAAACTGTTGATATGATCAGAAACTTTTACCAAAGTGATGGACAGTCAAGAATAATTCCAGGCATGAAAGATGTTAGCATCTATATATATATTACGCTAACATACGTGGCACAGAAATCGTGATTATTTGTTATTGTTTAATGGCAATGCCCGAGAAACGCATCTGATTGGTTATTGTGTAAGATTCCTTGGCAGGATTTATGCGATCGTGTTTGTTTACGTTTCGCTGCAATTATGTAGCTTCAAAATATCATTTGAAATGTCCGTAAAAAATCTTGGTGAATGCTTGAAAGTGAAGAAGAAGCCGAATTCTCGAGTCGAATCGAAATAGATTCGAAATTCAAATAGAATTGATCGAGAATGCCGTTAAGCGATCGGCAAAATAGGCTTAATAACTGTAGCATGCAGGCGTTGCTTCTGAAATCCAAATTACAGATTTAAACGTTCTGGGGCATGCATAACTGTTTGTGAAACGTGCAATTTCTGCAAAGCACTGTATTGGAAAGGTGTGAATTAAACAGCAGCAAGAAGTTTACAAAATGTCATGACGTAAAAAGTAATTTTGTACGGACAGGTAGTTTTGACTGTACGGACCTGTGATACGAATTTCAGGTTCATTTAAGAATATTATTACGGACCCCCCAGAAGTAATAAATTCCGTTTTATGCAGGTTATTTAAATTGAACAAAGCATAATAGCATTTTTTTTTTTGGGGGGGGGGAGAGCTGAAACTTTTTTTTCGTTTATTGCATGATTCCGTTATAAACAGCTCTACTCTATTAGAAAATAAATTTTCTGGACGGTACTTTTTTAAAAAATCTATGTAGTAATATTTGCTTACAATTTTATTATTTCTTTTTCAGTATTACACTTTATGTTGTATTTGTAATTGCTTTTTCTTATAAAGATTTTAAATAAAAAATTAAATTATTGAAAATATAATTACATTTTAATTAAATTTATCGGTTAATTTGGATTTAAAAATTTTAAAGTATGAGACATATAAAAATTAAAAAACTTAACTTTTGACTTTACACAACTTTGGAACTGAACAAGAGTTGGGTCCTGTTAATTTGCGCCGTCTCCACACACCTCCACACACATTCATTTAAGAATACTATTACGGGCCCGGGCAACGCCGGGCGGGTCAGCTAGTAGGAAAAAATGAACATCAGCAAAAAAGGTTGATGCTAAGCAATCTTAAAGAACTATATTCAGCTTTTAAAAAGGAGTATCCTAACATTAATGTGGGTTTCTCCAAATTTTGTATATTACGGCCAAAATGGTGCGTTTTAGCTGGTTCTAGTGGTACCCATAGTGTATGTGTATGCACAATCCATCAAAATGTGATATTGCTTCTTTATGCTGCACAAATCAATCATACATATAAGGACATAATGAAATTCTTATTGTGGGAAGAGCCAACATGAGAATGTATGCTCAGACATTGTCCTGCATGCCCTGAAAAGCATCTTATTGATTATTTAAAGTCAAAATTTGAAGAATATGATGAAAATGAATCTATCGAATTTTCACAATGGGTATGTACTGATAGAACACAGATGATTAAAAGCACTGCAACATTAGATGATTTCATCAATGATTTAACAAACAAAATTGAATGACTGATTCCTCACTCTTTTATAGCTAAATCACAATCTTTATTTTTATAAAACCTAAAAGAAAATCTTCAATTAAATACAGCAATCATTCTTCTAGACTTTAGTGAAAATTATGCATTTGTCGTTCAAGACGAAGCACAGGGATATCATTGGACTTCTGAATTTTGCACTTTACATCCCGTGTTGGTTCATTATAAAAATTCTGAAGGAGTGAAGATGGTCTCATCTCATTGTATCATCAGTGATGATTTGAAGCATGATGTAAGCATGGTGTATAAAAGTCAGGAAAAAGTTTTGAAATTCGTTAAAGAAAATTCTCCACATATTGAAGAAGTACATTACTTTAGTGATGGATGTGCAGCACAGTATAAGAATAAATACAATTTCCTTAATCTTTCCCACCATGAGAATGATTTCAACTTAAAAGCAGTGTGGTCCTTTTTTGCTACAAGCCATGGCAAATCAGAATGTGATGGCATTGGTGGGACTGCAAAACGATTAGCCCAAAAAGAGAGTCTTCAGAGACACCTAGATAATTAAATTATATCTCCAAAAGCATTTTTTTATTTCTGTGTTACATGTATCTCAAGCATAAATTTTCATTTCGTTAGTAGAGATGAATTGCAGATAACTCGTTCATTTCTGGAAGCATCCTTCAAAGATCTTCAGATACTTCCTGGGACTCGCAATTTCCATAACTTTCGACCACTGGATACAGTAGGCACCATAGAAGCAAGGAGAATTAGCAACGATGAAGGACCTACTTTTACTTTTAACTTAAAAAATATTCCACAGTTTCTAAATACAGATAATTTATACCCTGGATGTTTCATTGCCTGTATTTATGATGATTTGTGGTATTTTGGAATGGTGTCTGAAGTTAATCAAGATGAGAGGGATGTGAAATTTTAGTGAAATTTCTGCATCCAAGTGGACCTTCGCCATCATTTTACTGGCCTAGCTCTGATGATATTTGTGGAATACCATTTCCTCATGTATTAAGTGTTGTAGAACCTCCTCATACAATAACTGGAAGAACATATGTCTTTTCTAAAGAGTGTATGCTCTTAGTAGAAAATAAGATGAAAAACAGACAGTTGCATGAAAAAGGAGCTAAAAACATTGAACTGGTAAATTATAAGATTTAATAATATATTATAAAAGTTGTATAATTATGAATCAACATTCCATAAAAACTTAATTTTCATGTTTTTTTACTAAAATCTGTGTATGTAAATTGATGCAGGCAAATTATAAATTTTACGTTATCCTATTTTTGATTTGTTTATTATTTATTAATGTTTAACTATTTTCAAATAAAAAAAGCTTATATATTAAAGTTTAATATGAATTCAACTTTTATTTTTAATGTGTTTTATTGTTTAATTTTGATATTTATTATTAATAATTCAGTTTTTAAATATGTGTAAAAATCTTGTCTTATAATAGTCATTTTTGTGAAAATGGGAGGATGGGAGAGGGAATCACTAAAAGTGCCATAATTTTTTTCATTGGGTACGCTAAAGCACATGTTTATGATCATTTTCAATAAAGAAATCATGAGTTTAATTTAGACCCTCATGTTGAAAATTCAAAATTTTGAAAATTACTTTTTTGACATTTTTTTTTTAATTGAACTTTATTAATTTTTTAAAATTATTTAATATAAATTTAAACTGTTTAAATATTTTTTCCTTACATTTTTAATGTTTTAACATTTTATATAAAAAATTTCAAAAAGATTTTAGCATTAGCAATTGAGAAATAAATTTTTTTGTAAACAGCAGCAGCTGAATCTGAGAGTCGCACAAATGACAAATAATGCAAAATCAAGAAATTTCGAAGGGCGATAAAATTAAAATTAATTGAAATAAAGAAAAACAATATAAGGGGATTACTTATAACCATAAACAATAGAAGTACACAAAGTTTAATGAAAATCTGAGATGATGGGTGTTGAGGTCTGGTTGAATTGACATGGAATGACCCGCCAGTTACACGTGTAGATGCCATTTTTTTCTTTTTTATTATTCAGAAATTAATTAAACAAGTTACTGTTATAATTTGGCATTACTTAGTGTTGTCAAGAACACTAAATCACTTTTTAAAACTGGATAGTTTTGATAATTTTTACACTTCAGTGAAGGCAGAAAAAATGTTTGTCTATTTTATGTTACGTCAGTTACAGAATTTTGAATTGCAATTTTTGGGACTCAAAGAGAGATTGAAATAATCTACAGGTATTTGGGTATTAAGACCTTAGTAAAAAATATTTTAAATTGTAAAGATTTGTTCTAGCTTTATTAGTAAAGTTTCTACATAGATTTGAAAACAAAATTTGGTGATAAAATGTTACGTCAGTTACGATGGAATTGCCCAGCTATTTACATCATTTGGCAACAAAATCTACTTTTCAGGAATCTGAATTGCATCAAGCTATTTTTAAAAAAATGCCAAGGCCCTTATACCTGAAAAGTATGATTACTTTTATGAACACTTATTACAGAAGCCTTGTTTAAGCTTTCAAATCATTAAAAAGGCGGCTACTGTTTGTTTACTGTGATTATTTACAGATTATTAGAGTACTACTGATCAAATAAATTTCCTTACTTTTCCTAATATGTTATTATAAATAGGTCCCATTAATAAATAATTAAGGATACTTTTTTTTAAGATAAACCTTTATCTTACTTTTATGTTTCTTCACTTTCTTTTTACTGCTGCTCTTTACGAAGAAATAAACCATTCAATGTTGTGATAAAGTTTAATCCTTTGTCATTTCACTCTCTAAATAGGCAATCAACATACACTTGATTTCCCAACTCTGACATTTTATGCAGTAATACTTCATAAAGAAAAATGCTTATACCTGGAAAGAAATGCATAAACATAAGTATTGTTCAGATGATATATATAATACAGATTATAAAATAATACTTTGATTTATTAATAAGAGTACTTTTTAATTATACAGTAATCTCTTAACATTCACAGATTTAACATTTGTGAGTCTTGATGATTCACAAAATAAAAAATAAAGAACATTTCAACATTTGCGAATACTTAACTTGGTTATTCGCAAATTTTATTTTATAAAGAATATTTTTTTACAAAGTAAACTCGCTTTTGTTTTCACTAATTCCATAAACTATTTGATACTAAACAGCTGCACTGTACTGTATAATTTAAGTTCCGAGAATTTCAACACTTCTATTGAGGTAAAGTATAGCTCAGTAATTCTGAGAAAAATGAAATATGACTTGATGCTAAAAACAAAAAATCCTAAATTTTCTAAAACCCAAAATTTTTATTGTAAGTGAAAATTTTTCTGGAAAAAGATGTATGTGAAATTTTAAAGCTTCAACAACAGCTTCTTGAGAAAACAATAGAATGCGATCCTTCACCCTGTTGAGAAGTCATAAATTTCAACGAGAAATTGAGACAGCAACTTTTCCTCATATGGAAAGTCATAAACAAAAGATCTGTTGTTCCAAACAATCGTACAACAATAAATTTTTTCAGCCATCAACTAGCAACTAAACTTTGTGCAATATGTTTATAATTATTCAAATTTGTTTACAGCATGTGCTTTTTAATGCTTAATAAATGAATTTTTATATTTTTAGTTTCTTTTTTCCATTTAAAGAAAAATCATAAAACCTAACCCCCTTTTATGCACGGGAAGATATTCTTAACATTCGCAGAAGTTTCCGCAAACCAAACCCCTGTGAATGTTAATGGGATACTTCAGTCACCTGGAAAGACTCGCTCACTAATGCTAATCCTATGGAAGAACTTTTTAAAGTTATCTTGTTTGCACTTTAATATTTTTAGATTTTTTTTTTTTTTTTTTTTTTTTGCATTGGATAGGTGAGATTGATATCTACATCTGCCCTTTTTTACTTTTTTTATTTTGTTGGCAGACATTTTTTAAGAGAATGCTTTCACTTTCGAAACAGGTTATGAAAATATGAAAGTGTCCTCATTAAAAATACCTGAAAACATAATCAAAAGAGTAAAAAATGCCATTTGTACAGATCGTTCTCAGCTAGCCAATGCAAAAATAATTGTTTAAAAATATTAAAATATAACGAGATATCTTTAAAAATTCCTTCCATAGAATTAGCATTAGTGAGCAGGTCTTTTCAGGTGACTGAAGTAGCCTCTTAAGGGATTACTGCACTCTATGTAATTTCAATAAACTTTCTCAGAGACATCTGCTCTCCCCACATCATCCCTTCGTTCTCATTGGGAAAAAGTAGAGCAGTCAGCCAGCAAAATGTGGTGCTACTATAGTTACTGACCTAAAATAAGGACTGGGAAACTGATCTTGAGAAATGAATTGAAATTGCATATAGTATAGCTGGAAAGAATAATTAACTAGAGTAAAAGCCCTGATTATATGGAGCCTAGCTAGTATATATCAATTTCAGAAAACAATTTACAGTGAAGTATGAAATCTTTAATCAAGTGGTAAACTTATACTTATAGTAACATATGAAAAAGATTTTTTTTTTCACACACAAAAAAAAGGTGATTAAGATTCTGCCAATTTCACTAAAATAATTCAATTTCACACATATTGCTCAAACTATATTATTATACTCAACATCAAATTTGAAATGTTGAAAAAATAACATTGTTCAACTGAAATTTTCGATAGCAAATCAGTAAAAGATAAAAAGAATCTTCATACAAAGAAAAGAAATTACTACTTTTGTTTACAAAGAAACTCATAAATACATTCAATTAGGGATTAATAAATTTTCTATTCATTCAAAAAGCTTTAAGGTAGTCAGATTCACCATAAACAAACACAATTTCAATACTATTAAAAAATAATCGTGTGGCTCAAAAAACCTTTTGGTTCCAATGAATAAAACCCACTAAAATATTTAGGATATTTATGCCAGCTGATGATACACAGAGTTAGCAGATTTTGAAAAAACATTTTTTCTATGTGGTTAACAAGGCCAAACCCAAACACCATGCCAAATTTAATGATCTGTTACATTATTTGCTGATTAAATAGCTATCTAGTATAGTCACAAGGTGTAATTCCTGGTCATAAATCAACAACATCCAATTATGATAAAAACTATTAAAGCTATTGTTCCCAATTTTGGTATAGAATAATCTACTTCTGAAGGCTATATAATAAAATGCTTACTTAAATATATATGCATTTATAAATGAAATAATTATAATTTTTAAGTGACCAGGTATTAAACCGGAATTGGTGTAATTCTTAGTCACTTCTGGGGTAATTATCGGTCAGCAAGCATCCTTTCTGATGTAAATAAAGTAATAAAGTTAACTGAGCATTAAAATAAGTACAATCAACCTTGTAAAAGTTTTGTTCATCTCATAATTGTGGAAAAATAACACATAGATTGTGATTTGGGTATAAATACAAATTTATTTGATGTGCAAAAGACTCTTGCACACAGTGTTGAATTCAGGGGGTGGCCTGGGGGAAACATTCCTCCCGGGGCATTGAGATGTCATGTCCCCCTGGAAGATTTGAGATTTTGTGTTTTCAACAGTCCAAAAGTGCAATTTCCCCCCCGGAACTCTATAATGTCCCCCCCCCCCCAGAACCACAGAAATCTCTCCTGGAGAAAAGTGTCTGAATTCAACATTGCTTGCACATTTTACAAAACATCAATTATCCAAAGGATTTTTGTAACATTTATAAGCAGTATTTATATTGCTTCTTTATTGTAAATGGATTAATACCTTGTAAATTTATTGGTCCATAAAATATATACCAAATGTTTATGTTTTCAATTCCATCTCGCTTATGTCAACAGAAGTTTCTGGTTCCTTTTCAGGAAATTTTACACGAAATTTACAGCCTTGTACTCATACTTTCCTAATGCAAAAGGGATCTTTTTCATAATACACATCATAATTGTTAAGGATCAACCGAAACCGAACTTCGATAATTCTTCCTATTTTTGGCCGAAAACGAAAACGCCCAAAACCTTTTTTGGTATACTACTTAGTTATCCTGTTGACCAATTTCGCCAAATTATACAAATTGACATAATTTTTATTTTAAATAACGAAAGAATAAATGAATTAGTATAACATTAATAAAAATACAAATCAAACGTTGAAATAAAAATAACTTGATTACGTAAACACGTGTAACTTGCTTAAAGTCAAGTGAACGTGACATTTATGATCAACCATTTCGCATTTAATCTTATAGTTTGCGATAGATTTTTGGTCAACGGGATAACTAATTAGTATCCCTTTTTTTAAGTAATTAATACATACATAAATAAACAGATTTATTAATTTATTATACGTGTGGTCCAAGTTGACTCTCTGTGCTTCTGCTTCTGGCAAAATTTTTTATTTTCATATAAAATAAAATGTAATTAATTCATCTACAACACAGGATCATTTCCTAATTATGAATATCATCTAATTAGTAGTGACTGATAATTATAATAGTGAAGTTCATAGCAATAATAAAGAGTGTTTCATTTGAGCCGATACAGCTGAAATCAATGAGTAATGCTCAAAAATTCCAAAAAAAGAAATGATATTTTTGGAATACAGATAGTAACAGCCGAGTTTTGGTTCAACCGAATCTTTGCAGCATTTTTGCCGAAAACGAATTTTCGGCAAAACTCAGATTTTGGGTCGAAAACATATTTTCGGTCGATTTCTAATAATTATGTTCCTCTCAGGGCTGAAAAAAAACCCGTTTTTTTTTTAAAAAAAAAGCCCAACCTGTGTGGGTTTTTTTGGTTTCTTTCGGGTTTTTGGAGTTTTTTGTTGCACATTTCTTTGAACAGTGCCAACTATGTTTAATTACTTACTTGTTATGATTCTATTATATATGTAAGATAAAATTTGAATTAAATTTAGATTTTCAGACATCTTTGCATAAAAATTAAAAATGATTTGAAAGAACTACAAGACTCAACCCTCACCAAATTAATACAATCCAAAGAACTTCTATTTTTAATTTTTTATGACTACATAGGAAAAATGACTATAGTATATACCGGGTGTCCCAAAAAGGACTGACTGATTTTAAAATTCAATAACTTGTAAACGGTGACAGATATTTAAAAATTCTTGCAGGAGGGTTATGCATAAGGTCAAAAGTTTTCTTACAGTGATTTTCAATTTTAGTTCGAATTACAAGCAATAGATGGCACTGCGATCGATAGACGCTAAATTCAGGCTCGATTTTTGGTACTTCGTGGCCCGGATAATACATTTCCATCTCCTTTTTCCGCATAGAACAAGATAAAGGACCAAAAATCGAGCCTGTATTTAGCGACTATTGCTTACAGCGCCATCTATTGTTTGTAATTCGAACTAAAATTGAAAATCACTGTAAAAAAACTTTTGACCTTATGCATAACCCTCCTGCAAGAATTTTTTAAATATCTGTCACCGTTTACAAGTTATTGAATTTTAAAATCAGTCAGTCCTTTTTGGGACACCCGGTAGGTTATAATTCATTTTTTTAATAGTGCATAGAAAATGTGTTCATAATGTATTATGTATTATTGCAGTTGTGGCTGTATTTAATATTTCAATTTTACTTATATGCAGAGTGTCTAAAGAAGAAAAGTTTTTTTATTCAGACAGGTACAAACTACAAATGCCTCTTTTATCATTTTCTGATTTTCATCGTATCTGTTATTTTACGTGGTACCTTTTAATAACAAAAATGGGGATTTTTTGAGTGTAAAACAAAATGAAATATTAAATGCAGCTCAACTTTAAAATACTTACCGTAAAATCCCGTTAATCCGCCCTTCCCAATTAAGCGCCCCCCTCCCACTTTGTAAACAAAATGGAAAATTTAAGAAATCCCGAGAAAGCACCCTCTCTGCAAAAAAATTTCGGTGTGCACGTCAAGATCAATACCAAAAATTTTATCTCACGAGCAATTTTTTCTTCCGACAGATCAGAAAGGCGTAATTTTTTAATATATTGCAATTGTAAATAGTAACATACATACTTTCGGCGTTTTTGTTTCTTATCTTCGTAAACCTCAGAGGAAGCCATAAACGCAGTTCAGTTATTCGTTTTACGATTCGATTAAGAATCTATTCACGTCATCGAACTTTTTGCTACCGATCGGTACAGCTACGTAACTTCATATTTATACGAATAATTAATATTTGTCATAGTGATGCAACAAATAGTGGTTTGGCCGAATAACCGAATACCGAATATTCGGCCAAGTTACAGCCGAATATTCGGCCTATTCGGCCGCCGAATAATGAACTTATTTTTGCCTAAAAACAAAATATAGTAGGCACTATATGCACAATTCTTGTATATTTCACAATTAAAATGTATTGTTTTCTTTTAAAAAATTATTTATATACAAATTTTTAATTTTTGAAAGCATTATTTTACTCTGAAAAAATATTCGGCTATGTTCGGCCTAAAAATTGCCTCAATAATATAATTCAGTCATAAAAAGAAATTCTTAGCAAAAGTTCCTCATCAGGTACTGCTAGTTACATTTTAATAGATATTATGCGCGTTGTTGTTACATTTTAAAATAATGACAAAATTTTAAAAGTACTAGGAAACACAAGTTTCAGCTTTCAGATGAAATAAAATAAAAAATAAGAAATCTTAATATCTTAAGAAAAACCACTGATAGAAAGGATGAAAGGAATATCCTCTAAAATGGTGGAAATAGATCATTGTAGACTTTATAAAGCTCACAATTAACAAAAAAAAAATTTATCATTATTATTATCATTATTTTTTTTTCTTTGCTGTCAGCAGATAGCACTGGTAAGAAGTGTATAGTGAATGTTTTCAGAATCAGAGGAAGGAAATATCTGTAAGGAAAAGCAAGTTACATTCATTGCATTTAACAGTATCTGATGCTCTAACATACCAAAGATCAATAAATGATTTAATTGTTGTAGGTAGGTAAAAAAATCGTTACACATTTTAATCATTCGCCATTAGCATGTTCAAGATTAACTGATATACAAATTAATGAGTTAAAAGTTCCTAAGAAGAAAGTAGTTCAAAGTGTGGCAACACGCGGGAATAGCACCTATTATATGTTTGAGAGATTACTGGAGCAAAAAAATGCACTTTCTCTATATGCAACTAAATTTGGAGAAATAAATAATCTGACAGCAAACCAGTGGATTATTTTGAAAATTGTTCAATCTATTACAACCATTTGAAGAAATAACAAAACAAATTGCCAAGATCATTAATTTCTGAAGTCATCCCAATAGTTACAGCATTAAAATCATATTTATCTAAATTTTGAGATTTTTTTGGTGTAGGCCCCATGAAAGACACTCTTCGACAAAATTTGGAGAAACCTTTTGCATCGATTTAAGACAATGAACACTATTCCATTGACGCGGTTTTGGATCCCAGATTTAAAGAGTTCTTTTTCAACAAAGATGAAGCGAAGGATATAGGAGTAAAGTCCAAATTAACTGCTTTAATAAGACTAAGAAAGGCTAGTATGAAACCAGTAACAGAATGTGAACAAAATATATCCAACATAACCATTCATCTTCACAAGCTCCTAATTCTTTGTGGGCATGCTTTAATGAAATTGCAAGCCAATCACAAAGTGAAGCTCTATCGAAAGTTCCTTTCAATGTGAAGAAGTAAAAGAAATTAGTAATTTTCTTTGCCAGCTACTACTAGAAAGACAACAGTGTCATTTGGAGTGGTGGGCGAAAAATTCAGAAGACTTTCCAAACCTTTCGCAATTAGCCAAAAAGTACCATTCTGCACCAGGAAGTACGATATATAGTGAGAGATTATTTTCAGAAGCAGATAACATCTACGAAAAAAAAAAAAAAAAAAGAAAAGAAATAGACTATCCCCTGAGAATGCTGAATTATTATTATTTCTGCATCACAATCTACGTTTATTGAAAACATTTTAACTGTTTTTTAAGGCAAATATATAAACATTACAATGCTATTCTTGAAAAAAATATCTAAAACGTAAATGCATACTAATTAAAAGAATTTAGTACTTACATTTCTTTCATTATTTAATAAGAAAGAGTAACACACTTAAAAAAATCACTTAAATTATATTTAACTTTTAAGCGTATTTTACTTTAAAAAAAAAAAAAAAAAAAAAAAAAAAAAAAAAAAAAAAAAAAAAAAAAACCTTTAAGTATTGCAATATATACGACTTAAATATCTTTTACATCTATATCTAATCAATCATATATTTATGTTCTTTATAGGTATAATTCAAAATATTATTGAAAGAAATATTTTTTTATGTAACAAGGGATAAATGTTAAATTTCCCATTAAAAAAAAAAAAAAAAAAATTGCTTGTACAGCTGTATTAAAACAATTTTGAATAGATTAATTTTAAATTTAACAGATTATGTTAGCTTATTACAGATACTTTTTGTACTTACTGATACAGCGTAAAATTTTTTTAACATGATTCCTAAATTAGTTTCTTGTATAAAAATGGGTAGATAAAACCAATTCAGGGTATGAAAGTTAATGGAAAAGAAAGTGTTACTTAATTTCAAATAAAATTTTCACTATACATGATGAATATAAATTGTCAAATTAAAAAGTTATACCGTGTAAATATAAAAATATTTATTACAGTATTATTCGGCCAAGGCCGAATAATGGACTTGATATTCGGCCGAAGCCGAATATTCGGCAGACAGGCCGAATGGGCCGAATATTCGGCTTTGGCCGAATATTCGTTGCATCTCTAATTTGTCATAATACTATTAGTCTTGTATATTATTATTACTATATATATAAAATAATAGTGATAATAACAATTTACAGCCTTTTTTTTTTTGGTAACTTTCGGAATTAATTTTATATCGTGTTGGTTTTCTCTCTTCTAACTTATGGTAGATGGCGCCAAAATAACGCGAAATCTGATTTATTGGTATTATTATTATTATTAAGTATTGAATTGGTGATTTACTTTGATATTTGAAGGTGATATACATAATATTTACTTTATATATCACTATTTAAAATGAGTGAATGTAGTGATAAAATTATTTTTTTAAATTAATTCTATGTCAGTCTGATTTAAATTTCTCATTATAACACATTTCTTCTTCTTTTTTTTAATTAGTTTCATTTGCAATATTTTTCATGTTATTATTGTTAATTTTGTGATTTGTATTATTTATTTAGCCTTTATAAAAAAGAAATGATTATTTAAATATATATATATGGTTATTTAATCTCACTAATGTACAACAGATGGCGACACCGCATAAAATGTTACTAGTTATAGAAAGAATTTTAGGACATTTTCAAGCGCAATTTCTTAGTATTTTTTTTAATTATTTTAAATTATTAAGTTCCTTTTATTTTTCTGTTACTATATTAATGACAAATATTAGTGTTGTTATTTATCTTATGACAAATATTAGTGTTATTATTTATCTAAATGCATTCCAGTTTCAAAGCTTTTGAAATCCAGAATTTTCTATATAATTTGAATGTTTGTTGAATGTAATGATGTTTGTTTTGAAAAATCAAGGATTGTGTGTTAATTTACGTAATTTTCACTCTTTTTTTATTCATTTAATCCGGACGACAGATTATCTACTTACTTAGTAAATATAATCTGTGATCTGGATTGAGACCGAGGTTAAAACCTTTTGATGAAAAGTTGTTTCCAAGTATTTTGTTATTTAAGTAATGTTTTCATGATTAAAGAAAAATGGCAAATACAAAAATTCTATGAATTTTATTTAAAAAAAAATTGTCATCTTTATTTCAGTCCTTCACTAAGAATGAGCTCTAGGGACCTAAACCTTTGTGGAAATTCTAATATACACGCATACACAAGAGTATGTGTATATGAAATAGATTTAAAAATGGCGAAAACAAATTCAGATAACTTCAAAATGTTAAAATGCCAATTATCTTATCGAGCTTATGTTCAGGTTTTTATCATGTTTCAATGCGTTTTTTCAAACTCATATGACATTATATATTCACCTGCTGACGTCCATTACATTTCCAATGTGACGTAATATTAACTTCGTTTTTAAATTTGTCAAACTATTTATTTCATTTTTCATGTGGAAATCTTGCAATAGAAAAGTTATGACGTAATATTAAATTTTTTTATATTCATCAAACTATTTATTTCATTTTCTTTTTTCACATAGAAATCTTGCAATAGAAAAGGAATTTTTGTGATAAGAATTTTATTGTGGATTTTTAATTCTTAGCAACTGCTATAATGTAAAATGTTTAAATTTGATAGGAACTTGCTGTTAAATTGGTGATGTTTTATTAATTAAAAATTAACTATAAATTATTTAGATATGGATTAATTTAGTTGCCTCGCCCGTGTTTTAATACACATATATGTAACATTTCACAATCCTGTCTTCCAAACTGTCGATTTGTATAGAATTACAGACGGACAAATTTTCATTTTTACATATTAGATAATGAATGTTAAAAAAAATAGTTATTTTTCCTTTTGGATAATTTTAATTTGCCGAGGTTTGGGTTTTGCAGTTCTTTCAAATCATTTTTATCTTTTTATACAAAGATGTCTGAAAACCTAAATTTAATTAAATTTTTATCTTACATGTATAACAGAATCATAACAAATAAGTAGTAATTAAAAATAAATGATACTGTGCAGCAAAAAACTCGTATAAACCAAAAAACCCCAATAAAACCCACTTTTATGTGGGTTTTATTAAGTGGTTTTTTTTGGAAAAGCCCACCCGGGTTTTTTTGGGCGGGTAGGTGGGCAGACATCCCTGGTTCCTCTATTGCATTATATACATTTTTAGGCCCATTATGGCATTTTGCAATGAGTTGATATTTCTACTTAATTGTTCTGTCATATGGCGTGTGTTACGCTCCGATCATTTACTGTCTTCATCCTTTACAGTTACAATTAAGGATGCTACTTTACGGTTATGATTAAAAAATAGTAGTAAGACAATAGTTTTTAGAGTGCACAGTTATAATAGATAAAATAACAAGTATAAATATTGTAAAATTACATTATTAAGCACTAACCAGCAATTATACCAATGACCATAAATTACACCATAAATAAAGGCTTAGTTTGACTTGTTCATATAAAAGTTTTTAATATGTAGAATAAAGTTTTATAATCACTTTTAAAACTGTGGTATGTCATAGTTAAAATAAAATAATTAAAACTTTGAATGACACAGATCTTTGTATAATGTAAAAAATAATAATAATAATAAAGGTCCATGTTGTTTTGCAGAAATTTGAGCATTAGTTTTGATTTTTTTTTTTTTCCCCCCCAGTATAAAGTTTCAACTAAATGAATAATTAAGGAATACATTGCAAAGCAAAGGTTTCAAAGTATCTGGCAGATCTTTTACAGTTCGATAAATTGTTATTTTGATAATGAAAATGAATTACCCCAGAAATTCAGCAACCAGGAATTACCTTGGGTGACTCTACAAGCTTTGCAGGAGGGTTCTTTGCATCTGACACTGATTATTTTAGCATAAAATTTGTCTTCATTTATTTATATCAGTAAAATATGGGCATTTTCTTGTTCCAAGGGCACTTTTCTTCCCATCAAATTGCATGTCTAAAAGCAAAATATTTAACAACCTTTAAAATAATTACACATCAGACCAGAAAATACCTAAACACTAACAAGAAAATGTAGAACTAAACAAAATAAGCAACCAGCCACTTTTTTAATTTTTATGTTCCCACTTTTTTTATACTCATGAGAACCCTAGATTTTAAGCGATCAATTTTAGAGGCTAAGTTCTAGTAATTTCTGTAATGTATATGATGAACATTAATACAGTCGACTCTCTGTTTAACGTCGTTCTACTTAACGATGATCTCTATTTAAGGAAGATATTTTGCGGTCCCGACTCCTTAAGTAAAAAAATCTTTATTTAAAGACGAAATTGTTTCTACTTAACGACGATTTTCACGTAGATTTTTTTTTTGTGCCGATCCCTTTAAACATGTTAACACGAGAGAACTTCCTCTGATAGAAAAACAAGTTTTCTTGCAATTCAGATGAGTACAGATAAAGGAGAAAGGAACTTTACCCATGTGATGAAGACATTTTAACAAACGACTTCAGAAGTTTATGAAGACATCACAAATGAAAATGCAACTTCAGACGCAGAAGATGGTGATGAAGCTGATGATACAGAAAGCGAGACACTACCTCCTTCTTACTCAGATGCGAATTCTGCCCTGGATATTCTTCGCCAGTACATTGTTTCATCAAATATGGTAGATGACTCATTAAACCTTCCTGAAAAGCTTGAAACAAGGTTACTTAAAACTAGACCACGATTGAAACAATCTACACTTTTTGATTTTTTAAAAACTTAATTTGTTTAATTAAATGTATTATAAATATTTTTATTGTGCTTTAAGTAACATTGTATGCTGTAATGTTGTGTTTGTATGCAGTAATATTAATGCAATTTGTATTTATGCAATAAAAATATGTAGTATATCTGTATCAATAAAAACAAAAGAAAGAAAGATAACACAAAATAAATTTAAATAAATAAAACATTTCTAAACACGCCAATATATTGAAAAATGTATTGATAGTCCTAAGCCTGTAAACTGTGAAGGGAAATGCTTTTAAAATATTATTTTTCCACAAATTCTGTTTAAGGGCAATCTCTATTTAAGGACAATTTTTCGAGGTTTCTTGAAAGTCGTTAAACAGAGAGCAAACTGTATATTAAATTTTAAGGTGATTTTATGATATTCAGACACAAATCTCACCAACAGCAGTTTTTATTTTTCACATCTATAAATTAGAAACAATACTTTGATTAATGTATAATGTTTTGATAAACAAAATATTTTGATTTATCATATTATTTTTCTGTACTTTAAATGAAAAGAGTAGAAAGCATGTATTTTAAATGAAGTGAGTAAAAAGTTTACATTTTAAATGAAGCGAGGAAAAAGTTTATACAGTAGACTCTCTCAAATTCGTACAGATTGGGACCAGAGGTTGTGTGGATTTTAGAATTTTGCAGATTTCTGGTCATTGCTTTCTTTACATTTTTTAAACAGTAAATTGAATGTAACAATGCAATCAAAACTATAATGAATGCTTGCAATATACTAAAATAATTAAGTAAAGTAATAAACTATAATCATAAAAATTAAGATAATTTCAAAAAGGATTACATTACTAAAAGTAAAGATTAAGTAAATAATAATAATGTATAATTAAATATGCATAATAAAGTTAAGATAACATTTTCCTTGAATTATTCGATGAAACTTTCCCCATAAAGGTACCCTATTAATTCAGATCAAAATCAAAGGAAGTAAGGAAGTTTTATTTTAGGTTTGTTTAGCCAGTCTTAATAACCAAAAACACTTGATTACTACATAAATATATTTGAAAAAAAAGTTTGCAATTACCAGTGATATCATCAATATCTTGATTTTTTTTTCAGAAATAAAGTTGGTACTACTTAGTTATCCCGTCGACCAAAAAATCTATCGCCAAACTATAAGATTAAATGCCAGTAATGGTTAATCGTAAATGTCACATTCACTTGACTTTAAGCAAGTACACGTGTTTACGTCATCAAGTGATTTTTATTTCGACGTTTTATTTGCAGTTTTATTAATGTTATACAAATTTATTTGCTCTTTCGTTATTTAAAATAAAAATTATGTCAATATGCATAATTTGGCAAAATTGGTCGACAGGATAACTAAGTACAGTATAAGATCTGTTATCTGGAATCCTTGGGACCTGGGGCAATCATGATAAGGGGTTTTTCTGTAATTCGAAACACTACCACAAACAAATATTTTAAAATGTACATAAATGTGAAATACAGGTTAGCATAAATAATATTAAAAATACTGTATTACACATTTGTTGAATTAATTCAATAAAACACAATTAAGGAAAAGCTTAATTAATTTTTATTTACAAAAAAAAAAAAAAAGTGAAATAATAATTATAAATTATAAGAAAATTTACAAATGAACAAGATCAAAAATAAAATTTAGTTTTGAGGTTCAGATGCAGATGCTTGGGAATTAGTTTTTTGGAATATTTTTTTTAAGATGAGCTGCTTGTAAGGTTCCTCTTTTACAAGCTGCTCTTGAATTTTATATAAGGATATTATTTGTTGTTCATGGAAATAACTTCTTTGTTCCATGCCTTGAATTAATTGCTGAGTATAAAACATCATTTGTTAATTAGATATTTTTTCTACCTCCTATCCCATGGAAGCACCACACTTCCACCCCTCAAAAAAAAAAAGAAAATTGTGCGAAGTACCGTATCATTTTTCTGTCTTATCCGATTCCGAACCTCTGCTTTTCTACCATTCCATGTGCACAGCTGATCACGAAAAAACAAACATTTCTCTCATTCTCCTGATTGGCAGAATTGTGGGTGCGCCTTTAGATGACGTCAAAGGTCGAAGCTTGCTGAGGTTCTAGCTGTTATCATGAAAAATAGATTTTCGATTGCGGAAAACAAATTTTAAGTGATGTTTACAAAATATATTTTTTTTCAAAAGGTTAAAATTAAAATATTTTATAATGGATTTTAGCGTTTGAAACAGAAAAATACGAAATTTAAGAATATGTAGTTAGTTTTCCCATATTTCTAAAGGTTACGCCGATGTGAGTCATAAAAATGATCCAAAGAGAACTTATGTCCGATGATTGCGTACGTTCAGTTCTTATCTTTCACGGGAGTGTCATAAGTGGGCTCACAGGGTCGCAAGGAGAGCGCGTTTTTCATGCTTTTTAGGTTGTGGTTTTAATTATCTCTGTTAACAAAAGAAAAATCTGAATATCAGGGCTGGCTTTGGATTATTCTTATATACATTTTCAGATTTCTATGGGCGGTAGATTTCGATAGCCACTTTTAATTCCTGTAAGCATCCTCTCTGATTACTTTAGGATATTTTGCCGCGTTTGGGGAAGGGGGGGGGGGAGATTAATGGGATATTACGGTAGCTTGAGATGTATGAGAAAAATAGTAAATATTGAAAATATCGATTTATAAAGCATGTTAACTTTTCGATTAAAAAAAAAAAAAAAAAACCGCAAATTTTTATGAAATGAAAGCTTTCACTATGTTTCGGTTTCAGATCGTTTAGCGTTCCAATTTTTAGAGCGTTCCGGATATCGGGACACCGGATAATAGATCCTATACTGTAGTACCATAAATTTATACTTCCTTCATGAAAAACTACAAGTTCAATCATATTATTGAGAATTACATATTAAAATCATATGGAATGATATGAAACTAAAAATTTCCATAATTTTGCACCTACATCTGAACTGAATGTTTCATTGTTTGCATCTGTGATGATGTGCGGATTTGAAGGAGTCTACTGTATTTTAAATGAAGTGAGTAAAAAGATTATATTTTAAATGAAGTGAGTAAAAAGTTTCTATTTTAAATGTAATGAGTAAAAAGTTTCTATTTTAAATGAAAAGAATGCAATATAAACAATGACGGAATGAACAATGTTTGCTGGTAGTACTAATTTTAATTTAATTCAACAAGAGAATTAAAATTGAAGATAAGTGGTTAACTAATGTAAAAAGGTCTAGAGATCTGCACGGGCTGGCCCGTGGCCCAAGTCCGCCTATCTTCATTCATGGCACTTGGGCTGGGCCATACTTTTTCCTGAAGGCTCAGGCCGGGCCTAGTCACTACTCTTTACGGGCCGGGCCTTACTTTTTTCCTGAAGGTTCGGGCCGGGCCTAACTTATTTTTTCTGCACAGACCCGGGTACTGGTTTCATTCCTAATTTTCAAGGCCCAAAAATTTCATTCTTAGTTTTGACCCAGCCTGTATGGAAATCATTGTCTCGGCGTGGCCTGGTCCATTCAAAGGTCAGTAAAATTACGCTTGACACAATTTTTTTTAAAAAAAATGCATACATTTTTAAATCGCCATTATTCTACAATTAGCATTCAAATTCATTCTTTTTAAAGAATAGTAGATTTCTAGACTTATTAAAATATAGTTAAATTAAAATATAGTAAAACGTGTGAAAAAGAAACTGCCTATGACGGAATCTTGTTTTAAACTGAAAAACGTATTGATCCATGCAAAATTAATATACAACTATGTAAGGAAAGAATATATACAGTAGAAGATCTTTATAACGCAAACCTAAAAACGCAAGGTTGTGCGTTATATAGAATTTTGCGTTATATGGATCACATAATTAAATTTACCTTGTAAATATGGCCAAATATCTCTGAAACATATCAAAATACATTAGAATATCTTTATACTGCCTTCTTTGTTACCAAGAGTTATCAAATTATAATTTTTTGCATAATATAGGTCAGACATTGTTAAATTTATTTTATAAATATGATCCAAATATAACTGACCAAACCACCCCTTATATTAGACATTTAAAAAAATGTTTATTGTAATAATAGCATTTTTTTCATTAAAAAGGTCTTAAATTAGGAGATAAAGTTGAACTAATGTATCATATTTAGTCATCTAGAGAGTAGCAATATTTTTACAATGTGGAAATGCAGGTGCTTTTTAACTGCAAAATTCATTGTTTACATCTGAGAAGTTGTGCGCTATATGGAGAATTGCGTTATATAGAATTGCGTTATAAAGATCTTCTACTGTACTAATACATTTATACTTGCTAAGAAGGGAACTTGTCTATAACGCATTTGTTTTTCTTTTCTATGCAATTCAGCCTTAGATTTTACTGTATAGCATTTTTCAGATTTTTAACACTTTGATACATGGAATATGGACTAACAATATTAATGATAACTGAAACATTTACACACAAGAAATAGGTTTATTAAAAAAATTCATTAAAAAAATGAATATCGCACCTTGCTACTTTCTATAAAAATGAAGATTATAAACATGAAAAGAAAAGATAAATATTTTTGGCTTGAACTCCTCGTACGAGACAAACTTTTAACCAAATCGACGTAAAAATCAATGTTTTGCAGAAATTTACTCGGGCCGGGCCAATAAATTTTTTTCTATGGGCCGGGCCGAAATTTTTTTTCTACGAAATGTCGGCCCGTGCAGACCTCTAAAAAGGTCAACCAACCATGGTATATGCAAATTAAAATTACAGTTTACTAAATACGTTTTTCTAAAAAAATGTCTGACTCAAGAAAATCAACATTTTAGTGATCTGTCTTAAAAGGACTCTCAGTGTAGCTACAGACATTATACAGTTAAACAATAGAATCCCTCGAATCCACAACCCTAAAATCCGCGCATCATCACAGATGTAAATGAAACTTTCAGTTCAGATGTAGGGGCAAAATTACAGAATTTCTTCGTTTTATATCTTTCTGTAAATCTTAATATGTAATTCTTGATAATATGACTGAACTCGTGGTTTTCAATGAAAGAAGTATAAATTTATTTCTGAAAAAAATTAAGATATTGCTGATGGTAATCACAATCTTTTTACCAAATATATTTATGTATTAATCAAGCTTTTTTAGTTATTAAGTCTGGCTAAACCTGAATTAAAACTTTCTTACTTTATGATTTTGAAGTTGAATTAATATGGTACCTTTACGAGGAAAGTTTCATTGAATAATTCAAAGAAATTGTATTTCATCTTTATTATGCATATTTAATTGTAATACTTTATTAATTACTTACTTGACATTTGCTTTTAATAATTTAATAATTTTAAAAATTATCTTACTTTTTATTATTTTAGTTTATTTCTTTATTTAATTATTTTAATATTTTACTACATTGCAAGCATTCATCATAATTTTGATTGCATTATTATACATTCAAATTATTGTTTAAAAAATGTAAACAAAGCAATGACCAGAAATCTGCAAAATTCTAAATTCGCACAACCCCTGTTCCCAAACTGTGTGGATTTAAGGGAGTCTACTGTACTTTGACTGTTCCCTAAATGAAATACAAACAATGCTCATAATGAATTTAAATATAAACATCTTTGATGTCAACAAACTACACATAAAAGTTAAACAAACTTCTTAAATATCCACAGTAGTTTTGAAGTTTGTTTAGCATAAATATATGGGAAGGAAGGCTAAAGTACCCACTTTAAGGTTTGATAAATTTTTATGATACCTTTTTAAGACCAGTAAAGATCTAGAAACAAATACCAATAGTGACTAGAATATCTTTAGTTTCAATTACTATTTTCCCTTTTTTTTAAAATAAAAAAGAAAAGCTACAAAATTGTCACTTTGTCCACCTAGGTTGGATAAAGTGGCCAGCATAGGTAAATGAACAAATCACGTTGATTCAGGATGATGCATAGGAGAGAGTGGCTCTCCTTGAGACACTTTCTTTCTTTCTTTTTTTTTTTTTTTTTATATGGATAAATTGTCAAAATTTTACCTGGTATTCATTCATTTAAAATTTGCCTACATTATTAAATAGCTTTTGATCTTATATCCATTATAGAAAAATTAAAAACAATAATTAAACTTGTGCTTTGTCCCAAGGTTTATCGCCTGATGAGGCACCTTGGGACACTTAAAAATAGATCAGAAAAGTTCAATAATTGAATTACAATATACATGGAATTGTTTGTTCAAGAAAAGAAATTTATTTAAACTGAAGAGACATTTCAGTTGATAAAATTTTTGCAGCAACTTTCTGAATACTGTCAGCATGAATTGCTGCATTTTTTTGGGGTGTGTGTGTGTGTGGGGGGGGGGGGGGGGGGGGATTCAAAATTTCTAATTTTTACTATTGATAAGCCTAATGACTTCTTAAAAGAAGAAACAATAACAATATCTTTTTGTTAAAATATTTCGAATAAAAGTTAGCTAGGGATATCTTGTGTCCCACAGTGCACCATATACCCACTATGAAATTTTAGAATGTCATGCTGTTAAGCTTAACTCTGGAACTGTTATTATACATCAGATATAAAGAAAGCTTTTTATAGAGAAAGCTTTAAATTTCATTATATTACCTTTTATTTCAAAATATTTTCAATCAAATTCCACTTTGCAACTTATTAAACTTTTACATGGAAGTTACTAGACATGTTTGCAAAATAAAAATCTTAATAAATTCTTGCCTGCTTCATCAATGGAATTAAAACACGCGTGGAAGTTAGATTGTGCTGCTAACTATATATGCGTTTGTAAGAGTTAATTTAAAATTTAGAGCAAAAAATAAAGCTGTCCCTTCACTACTTAAGTTCAATCCAAGGAACTGCTACTTCTACTTTCAACTTTAATACTTATTGGCTCTCCCATTTCAAAACTTTATCTCTCTATCGATATATATATATATATCAGTTTTATAGAGAAAACATTAAATTTCATTATATTACCTTTTATTTCAAAATATTTTCAATCAAATTCCACTTTGCAACTTATCAAACTTTTACATGGAAGTTACTAGACATGTTTGCAAAATAAAAATCTTAATAAATTCTTGCCTGCTTCATCAATGGAATTAAAACACGCGTGGAAGTTAGATTGTGCTGCTAACTATATATGCGTTTGCAAGAGTTAATTTAAAATTTAGAGCAAAAAATAAAGCTGTCCCTTCTCTACTTAAGTTCAATCCAAGGAACTGCTACTTCTACTTTCAACTCTAATACTTATTGGCTCTCCCATTTCAAAGCGAAGTGACATATTTGCATAAATAAACAGCAGTATTAAAATACTCTCTGATGATGGTCTGGGGAAATGCAAGCCGACAGTACTAATTAGTTTTAAATAAAATGCATATTATATTTAGTCGCCTTTTAAGTAAAACAGAGAGCTTTTTGAAGTTTATGTTGTGTATTTTATGATTGAATGAAGGTGAAATATTGCATTTCATGTTATTATTTTATTTAGTTAATTGCATCATTCATAGCACTATGTAGGTGGGAAAGTTCATAGAAAATGTCATTACAGCAATCGTCCGAAAAGTTCCTCCAACAAGTGACAAAAGCGACAATTTAAGAACAAAGCCGTCAAAGTCCACCACGCTTACATCTGGAATGTCTGGGAAATAAAATTTCCATACATTATCTTTTAGGTAGATTTCTTAAGAAATACTACCTATTACATTCTCCCCTCTGTTGGAATTTCTGAAAAAGTTTTGGAGATCTACGCTGATCATGACCCCCTAGAACCCAAATCTACCATCAGTTCGAAACTTTATCTCGAATGAAAAATCAGTTTGAACTTTAGTTATTTTATTTTTGAATTCGGTGCTGTCGGTTTGAAAACCGAAACCAGTAAAATCACATATTCTCTTTCTATTAGAGCGATCACCGCAGGGGCGTCGCCATGGGGGGGTATGGGGGGGGAGCCTCCCCCCCCAATATATGTGAAGTTGGGAAATTTGAGCTTAGAGTTGGGAAATTCTAGATTTTTGAGACATTTTCTTTTTTAAAAGTAATAGTAAAAAAATTACGAATTTTTTATTGTTTTGGTGATTATTTTGAGTACTGCAACAGTAAACAAGTTAAATTATCAAAAGAAATACAAAAAGAAATCAGCCACACTCAATCTATCATTGTATTTTTCAGTTCTACAAAAGTATTGTACCAGACCTAAATTTCTCTACTCCTGTCCATCAATAACTGACTATTCAGTTCCTTAACCAGTTCCTTTATTTCCTCCAAAACTTTGTTCAATTCTCAAAAATTTCCCCCTACCTCCCCTTCTCCTCCCAAAAAAGAATCCAGCTATTTTAATCCAAAGGGATTGCAGCTTCTTTTGGAAATTGGTAGCACAACAGAAAGGAATGTAGTCAATAGTTATAACACAGCTATGGTCAAGAAGATTTGATGAGTTTTCACAACTTTTTTGACTAATTTTGGGATTTTTGGACAATATTTTACTCATTCTCGTGATTTTTTTGCCACAAAAATTAGTTAACCATTCGCTGTCAAGTAAAAAGCGTTATACGAGCAAATGCAGATATAAGAAGTCGTTAGTTTAGATAAATTTGTCACATTTTACCTTTATTTGTGTGCGAAAATATATATCAGTCCTGTTCGTTTATATTTATATGTGTTTATAAAATTTTAAACCAAAAGTCCAGTGTTCTGTGTTTAAAGCTGTTCTAAAAAGTTACTATAAATCTCAGCAAGAAGAAACCCTTCATAATAGGAAAAGAGTTTTCATGCAAGATTTTGGAGTACCTAAAAATCCATTCGAGGATGAAAAAGATAAAAAATGGACGATTTTACTTTGGAACAGAAATATGACCATGAAAGCAGTTCATCAACTGAAGAAGAAATAGACATGCACTGTAACACTGACACGTTGCACTTGAATAAAATTTTGAAGAAATAAAGATTTCCTTACAGACAAGCTCACAAACAATTATGAATATTAGGATGTGACTGGAGAAGCTGAGTTCCGAAAGCACCGTAGGAAAACAGTTTCACCAAAGGCAATAGGTAAAAATAATAGCACAGCAATGGAGATTGATACAGAAGTTTTACAGTAAAGAATTATAAGAAATACAAGAAAATTTCGGAATTTAGTAATGGGCTTGAATGACAATGTTCCCTATATCAAGAGAATATTGCAGCAATGCATTCCATATTTAAATTACAATTGTGCAAGGGAAAAGTTAATAATGTTTCCACCTGGATATGAGAAACCGGATGTACATGACTTTCAGAGTCAAATAGAAATAAACCAAATCCCAACTGACTTAACAAACCTTTTACTCATGCCATGAAATTCAAAGACTCTTTGAGTCACGCCGTCAAACTATATACTCGTACCTTGACATTCACAGCAGCTTATCTTTATGGCGTTTCATCTAATGAAAGAATCTTTAGAAAAATAAAAAAATATATATATTGCAAGCTACAATGAGGGATGATAGACTTGACAGCCTAATGCTTTTAAAATATGAAAGTGAAATAGGGAATTTTATTAAACTAAGCTATGTTATTAGCAGGTGGGCTTCTTTGAAGACCACAAGAATTAATATTAAGTGAAAACTAGTCGGATGTGCCAATCCCAAAATTTTCTTCTACTCCATACATGTTAATGCCTCAAAATTTGCAATCACAGTGCCAAAATTAAATTACAATTCTTTGCCTATAATAACAAACTCTTAAGATATAGATTTGTTGAAGTGTGCATTTGAAAAGGAGATATAAGCATAGCATTTTTCAAACAAATCATTCAATTTTGGCACTCAGCCTCTTAGATGTCTGCAACCAAAATTCCTTACTCAAAGTGCACAAAAGCGATAGCTTTGGACAGAATAGACCCAAGCCTAATAAGGATCTATTTATGTGGCAACTTATGTGGAATATGAAGTTTGACTAAATTCCGTGCATTAGTTTTTGAGATACAGCTATCTCAAAATCGTGAAAAATGCTGCATAGCAGTGCCACCTGCTATATGATATAGATAAAAAGGTAATCTGCATCAAATTATGTCAAGGTTTAACAGAATATGACGTTTGATCAAATTCCGTGCAATAGTTTTTGAGATATAATTATCGCTAAAATCATGTAAATCGTGAAAAATGCCGCATAGCAGTGCCACCTGTTGGGCGATTTACACCAAAAACAAATCAGCACCAATTTTTATCAAGGTACAGTCAAACCTCGTTAACACGAACTGTTTCCGATTGCTTCGTCCAATTGTATGTAACAATTGGACGTTTACATAATTAGTAACGTCCAATTGTTACTAATTGGACGTTTTACAATTAGTAACAATTGGTACTAATTGTACCAATTGTTACTAATTGGTACAATTAGTAACAATTAGTGTTACAATTAGTACAATTAGTTACAATTAGTAACAATTAGTGTTATCAGAATTGTAAGTTCTGATAACATGAACTACTTCTAAAATGAACAAAAAAAGCTTCCCCTTCAGTGTTCGCGTTAACGAGGTTCGATTGTATAAGTGAATCTCTAAAGTTTTATTAAATTTCGTGCATTAGTTCTTATGTTAGAGTGTCCACAAAATTTGTATCACATAGATCAGACAGATATTTTCAGATATATCAGACAGTTATTTTCTAAAAACAGCCGAATCGTATTCAGGACTTACTAAAACGTATAAATCAGTCTAAAACCGGAAGTCGAATTTTTTCACGAATCCAATACTTTCTTCTTGTGAAGATAGAAGAAAGTAAAAAGCGTATTTATATTTTTAGTAAACAAACCCATAATTAGAATTTTTGTTTTCAGTTTCAGAATTTTTCTTTGGAAAGGAATTTTTTATGCAAAAGTATCATTATAATTATTACACACGTTGTGCATATCATTTTAGTCGAAAATCAGAGCAATTTGTTTCAAGTTGGGAAATTTTCGAATTCTCCCCCCCCCGAAAAAATATCTATGGCTACGCCCCTGGATCACCGTCAGCATCAAATAGGAATTTATGCAGCAATTTAATTTTATGCGTTCGTTCGTTTTTAAATGCAACTTCCAGTTCAGGTATCTCAACTAACTTCATAATCAAAATAATAATAATGAACTCACCGTTAGAATAATATCCGGCTTGAATATGTAGGATGAATAACTCTAATTAATCATATTGGTGGGTTAACTGTCACTTCTGACACCAATTTATGGGGTGAGACTCCATACATAACTCACAACTCACTTTTAGGACGAACACTGACATTTATTGAGACGAACACACAAACAAAAAATACAGATATAAACACTCGTCTCGTTCTTTAATTAGCTTAAAGTCTATAATTCAGGACGTCGTTGAATATTTCTGAGATTTTCTTACGTCGTGTAAATATTCAATCTTATTTCACCGAAATATGTTCTGTTCTTTTTTAACAAAACCTTGCGTCGTACAAACTCATTTCGTTCTCTTTACTTCTTCTGCATTTCCACTTCACACAGCTTCGTTAAGGCTCGTTTCCTTTTTAATCTCGAAGCGGAAAATACGGGGACACTCAGTCTGATGCAGGTGTTGCTTGCGAAATCTCCACATATATATATATATATCAGTTTTATAGAGAAAACATTAAATTTCATTATTACCTTTTATTTCAAAATATTTTCAATCAAATTCCACTTTGCAAGTTATCAAACTTTTACATGAAAGTTACTAGATATGTTTACAAAATAAAAAATCTTAATAAATTCTTGCCTACTTCATCAATGGAATCAAAACATGTCTGAAAGTCAGATTATGCTGCTTTCTGCATCTGCAAAAGTTGATTTAAAATCTAGGGCAAAAAATAAAGCTGCTCTGAGGTGTACCATATCCCAAGGTGAGCCACTCTCCCCTATATTTAATCAACATAAACTAAAGTACTAGTACGCATTCAGAATAAGTATATTGTTTAGTAATAGTTTAAGTATTAAATCGTTACAAGATAAAGTAAGTAGCAGGGCTTGAAATGGAAAAATCCACGAACCGGAACGCTATTTCAAAATCATTGGTGACTATTTATTTATTTATTTTGAAAGTACATTAAAGTCCTGATTATCTGAGTCCCGCTTAATCGAGTTTCCGCTTTAACAGAGTTATTTTCTTCTGATGGACTGATGGCTTCCATTATTATGAAACAGTCACTATAAATGAAGTGTTAGATGAAGATGAAAGAAAAAAAAATTATGTCCATTTTTTCCTCCCATTCGAAGAAAATCAGAGTTCTAGCTTTTTACGACTGCTCTTTCATCTTCATCTAACACTTCATTTATAATGACTGTTTCATAATAATGGAAGCCATCAGTTTATCAGAAGAAAATGATCCATTCCAAAGTTCGATTGAAAAAAACAATTTCATCCCCCTTTTTCTTAAAAGTAACGGAAATGTACATCAAAGAAATGTTACTAATACCATAAAAATAAATGAATGAAGTGAAAATTTATATTTCATCTCCTTAGTGGATGACGATTTGTGTCAATCCGGTATATACGAATTTTTTTATCTTATCGGAGGTGAGCTTAGTCCATATTAACCCGGGTAATCGGACTTTACCATATAGCAAATTTATATTTAATCATAGAAAAAACAATTTAAAAAAATGCATTCAAGATTCTAAATAATTAGAAAAAAAAAGTTACAGCAAGCATAGTATAAGCTATATGTATGAAACTGTAATAATATTTTTTAATAATTCCATGAACCGAAACAATATTTTCCATACTTTCACGAACCGGAACAATATTTATCACAATTTTGCGAACCGGAACATCATTCCAGTTTGCTCCGATACATTTCGAGCCCTGGTAAGTAGTAATGAATATCATTATGATGAATGGCAGAATAGAAGTGCCATCACCTCCCTCCTTCCCCAGCAGACATGCAGACTGCAAATGTTGATGTAACACTTTCTCTGCAGAAGTTATTGTTCCGACCTGTTTTCTTCCTTTCAAAGAAAATACTTTTGAGAAGTTTTTTTTTCTTTTTTTTTTTAAGAACAATGAATAAAAAACAAAGTAACTATCTGGCCATTTTGCCCGATCTCTTTGTAGCTATTTTGCCCGATTTCTCTGTGGCCAATTTGGCCAGAGTTACACAATTAGAAAAACTGTGGAGCATCTAATCTACATAAGTAAGCATTTTCAAACACATAATAATTTAAAATATTATTTCACTCTGATCAAACAGCATAAGCATTTATAACACTAGTATATATTATTTAGAATCAAGAAATTGTACCACTTGCCTAAAATGAAAAATGCGGAAAAACAATGAGTTCAGAATTGGAAAAATATATTCTTCCGCTTCAAAATCACAGACAATACTCCCAGCATCTCTGATGACTATTTCGGCCAGTTCCTTCGTGGCAGGTGCCCTAAACAAACTGAAAAAACTCGAATGACCCCTTTGGCCAGTTTATCCATCCTTCCCCTACTAAAATTTAAATATTTTTATTTTCCCTCATTAGATTCACAAAATTTTTAGGACTAGCCCTGCGTCCATCCAGGAAAAACTCACTGGTGATATAAAAAGTTGACAAATGCTTTATAATTGTAACCTCTTTTTTAGCTTTAGCGCAATAATTTACAAAAACAATACCCTTTCTGTTCACACTTCTGTTTTCATCTATATTTAAAGAAAAGTAAGTATTTTGTCATTGTCAACAATCCATGCCTCATAAGCTTTGTTAAACGCGTCAAAATGATTAATAAAATGTATATGGTTAGAAATGACTAAAATAATAATTTCTTTAGAGAAAATAATTCAGTGCTAAAATATTAACAGCTATTTTGAAATAAAAAAACTCAGATAGTTTTTCATACTTATCGCTCTTTGTGTTTTGTTTTACCTTTTTACCAGTTGTTTTGTTTACAAGAAATACGCGGTTGATTGAGTGACTGACGGAATTCAAAAAACGCTGAAGAAATTGACATACGTGGCATAAATACCAAAACCTTATGCAAGTAAAACCATAGTAAAAATGTAAGCTAAGTAAATATCTATGAGTGAATATATATATATTACATGAATATGCATAAGTATTATCTTTCATGAAAAATATTTCACGACTCGAGATTCGCTTAAGACAAAGAATGATTCAAGTTATTGAATGAATCAGAAACGGAATCGTTTATTTTGTTTTGTGCTGGGTTTTGTGCATGGAAGTAGGAATATTTCCAACTTCTTTGGTTTTGTGTACATATGTATAATATTTAAGAACTAAAAGTTATTATGAAACACTTTACTGATTACTAACAGGTATATTTTCCTTCTAAAATATTTATATTCTACTTTTAGTTTCACATATTTATGAAATTTTTTATATTCATGATTTTGTTATATTTTTAATTCCAATATTTGTAAGTTTTTAGTTAGATTTGCTATTGCCACATTATAAAATTTCCAAAAATACTTCGACACTTTATCATCTTTCTTGAATAAATGGGCTTATTTTATAGTACATACTATAGAACATTTTTTCATTTATCATCTTTTATTTTCTTGTAGGGGAAAGTAACCAGTGTTTGATAGCCACCCAGTGTTTGATAATTTTCAACAAAATTACTTAATATAAGGTTTACAGACCACGGAGTTACATATTCTTCATTCCTTGTTCCTGCCTTTATTTTCATTTACAACTAAGTTTTGTTCTTCTTATTTAAGAAATTGTGTTGGAATTAAGTTGTTGAAAAGTTAGTCTGGCGTTTTGCAGTCACTGCAGTCAGTTCTTATAAGAAATCTGAGAGGTAGGTTTTGTTATATCTATTTTTATCCTTGGCAATTTAATCACTGGGCGATAATGTGACATACTATTGCATAGAGCTTTAATTTTTTTTTCTTATGGTCCAAGTTTCCGCTTTCTAACCTTAACCTGAAAACAGAGAGGGCACATTCAATTACTGATTTAGAAAACTTCCAATTTAACTAGTGTTTGATAATATATTTGAAACATTGATTTTTTAATTTTCCAGTGATTGAGACCTTTAATTTTACTGTTAAAATAAAAGAATTTTGTTGATGATAAAGAATTAAGACAGAATAACATAATTTTATGTTTCTTGATAGGCCTGCCAGGACTGTTTTCTCATAAGAAATTTTCTGGTTTGAAGAATTTTTGGAACTATTTTTCAATTATTGTTATTAGAAAATTATTGTTGGGTAATGAAAATTTAGAAACTATCTAGAGTATCTAATTATAAAATATTTTCAGTATTTAAAAAATTTCTTAGTTATATATTTTATTGTTTACAATGAAAAAAAAGTCATAAAAATGTTAACTGTACCTCCAGGCCTTTTTTGTAATTTTGGGGGTGCATCCCCCCCCCTCCCACCACCGAAATTTGTAGGAAATATGTCATTATAGCAATACAAGTTTAATTACTAATGTTTAGCAAAGTCTAAGGAAACATGTCAAGATTAAATTCAAAAGGAAGTGGATATATTCTGATTTAGACAGGATTTCATCTTAGAAAGTGCGCTATTTTGAAAAGACCACGAAATTTTCCATTTCAGTCAAGTTTCTGTTATACACAGAAAAAACAACTATAAGAAGAAACTTATGTTTAACGATGAAGGAGAGTGGATCTATAAGATCTGCTGCAAGAGTTATTCTTCTGCATTGATTTTAAACATTAGGAGACATTGGATAGAGTGTGATGATTGTAAAAGTATATTTCACTACAAATGCATTCCAAAAACACATTTGGAGGCATTTGGGATTGATGAGAGCGATGAAGATGAAGATGTGCTCCAGTTTATCTGCCACATTTATGCAACTGATATTGACTCTGAGTCTAACATAGAATAATTTGGAATCGAAAGTGATTCGAAAGATGAATGATCAGAAAATATCTGACTTATCATTAAAATATTTGTATTAGTTCTTTACTTTTTATCATATTACATTGATTTTATGTTTATATCATAATTTTGTGCAGCAATAAGTTCAAATTAGGCGACACGGCCAGTAGGGGAAGACGGGGTACAATGGAACAAGGGGTACAATGAAACATTACTTGTAAAATCAATCAAATTTGTCATAGAGAGTTGCAGTTTATATATATGTTATACAACTATATGTTCCAATTACTGATGTGATTTGGATACATTCACACTTCTACAACAGTAGCAATAGAAGATTATTGCTTTTACACCATTGAAAGTAACTTTCTTTACTAAAAGTAATTTTGTTTCTTTTTCGTTGTTGTTATATGTAATAATTATTTTTTCTATACATTGTTATCTTTGGGTTATTGTCTTCATACCTCCAAAACTAAACTAAAAAAAAATAAATATTAGAAGTTTGAAAATAAATTTTTATTTAGTAATCTCAGTGCGGGGTACAATGAAACACTTGTAGACGGGGTACAATGAAACATGTTTTATTATAGTATTAAAAGTAGTAAATAGAATATATTAGAAGCAAGAGTAGGAAAACAGAAAGAAAAAAAGTTTTGCTCTAACCAGGTCAGTAAAAAATGCTCTTGTTAAGCAATTAAAAAATAGAAAGAGGAAAAAAAAGCTAAGAAGAGATTGTTTTGAAAACAAACTCTGCCTGCTACAGACTCTGGTGATGATCCAGATTTTTTTTCCATTCCCAGCTGGTCATTGAGGTACTAAGAATGAGATATCCACACACAACATGTATGGCACAAGCAGTATCCGTATAAATGGAAACATAAGGAAATATATATACCGGAGAAATCATACATTTAAATGAAGTCAAATGTGAAGTACTTGATATAAAAAAACTCCAACCTAGTTTTATTTATTTATTTATTTTTTAGAAACTTACGTTAAAAAAAAAAAAAAAAAACTCATTCTGTTTAAACTACCACCCCATATTCCTTCAGGAGCAACTGAAATATAAGCAGAAATGCTAATTTTTGAAACTGACTTGAGCCAATTTAATATAAAATGAAAGGTATTTCTTAAACTAATAGAATTTTCTTATTTTTTATCTTAGACTATAATATTTTTTATCAAGTTCCTTATTAATCAAGTTTTGTTTTTGTATAGGGTCAGGTGGGGTAAAGTGGTCATAATTCATAAAAAGGGCTAAAATCCTGACTAATATAGAAATTTGAATAATTTTCTTTTAATTTTAGATTTATTAAGTATTGATCAAAGTTTCTCACTCAAAAAAACATTTTTAGTAACATGTTTGAGCCACTGAGCACTCATTTTGTCTGTCTTAGTTACACCTTGTTCTTTTAACTCTTTAATTAACTTTTCTGCTGCATTTTGTTTATTCCAAATTTTGTTAAATTGGCAGTTCAGAAAGCTTTTCACATATCTCAAGAACATATTTTCATTTATAGCTAAGTTATATTTATCACAGATTTTATTTCATAATAGTTTTAGTTACATGGGGTAAAGTGGTCATAGGGTTAGGCTTAACTTGTAGATATTTGATCTGGGTTAAATTATTCATTATATACAATGCCAGTTTATTAAATACTAATAACTATTAAAAACTAACTGCAAATAGTTATTATTTAATAATAGTTTATAATATGGGGTTAAAAAAGGTTAGGTTTAATTTTTAATAGGTTCAGAATAGTGAATGAATTAACTAAGTGTAAACCTGAATTGTTTGCAAAGGTTACATCAACTAATTTAACAACCAACACATTAACTACTTTTTCTAATACCCATACTTGTATTTTATAAGAAAATAGTCCACAAGAAAATCCTGAAAGAATTTTTAATGTTGATGAGGCTGGAATTGATATGGATAGCCAAAATAGTTCAGTTTAAAAATTTGTACGCAATGCAATGCATTATATAAAATTCAGAAACCAAAGGAAAGATAATGTTTAGTGTTCCTCTTCCTTTTGGTATATCAGCTAGTGGTTATTACATTCTTCCATTCGCCGCTTATGAGTGAGTATATATGAATTATGGATAAAGGGTGGTCGTGCAGGAGCATTGTATGAATCATGGAATCTGGATAGATGCAGGATTCTGTACTTGAATCTTGGATGAATCATTTTATTAAGTAGATAGTACACCGAAAGCTTACAAAAGCCTGCCCTTTTATTTATGATTGTGATGAACATAAATGAATTATGATGCTGTGAAAAATAGCTATCGACAATCATATTATAATACTCTGCCTGATACCTCATACTAATCATAGTCTACAACTATTAGATCTAGGTGTATTTTCCCCCATTAAAAAAAGCCTGGTAAGGAATTTTAAAGAAACAGTATCAAGAAAGCAGACTGCAAAATATGTAAAAAAAATTTAAAATAATCTACATTGGCAACATTATCTACACTCATTTCAGATGTGAATAGAATTGTTAGACATAGTTTTAAAGGAAAAGGAAATGTGTCCAGTCCAAGTCCAAGATCAGAGTAGTATTGACAGAAAAAACACTTGCATTATATCTGCAAAAATAACAAGGGGAATGGGATACTTAAAAGTTGCTTAAATTTCCAAAAGGAAAAAAACAACAACAAAATATCCCTAGTCAACATTCTCTTTTGAATCCATTTATAATCGCTAAAGATGACATCTCAAACCATATCTATAGGACTTTGAGTGTTGCTAAGATATGAAATGAAGAAATCAATAAAGCAATTGGGAAAAAACATGATTATTTTTCTTAAAGTATGTTAAAAAAATCCAAATTTGGCAATCATTATACTTTTCCAGAATCAGATGTGATCAAAATCCTTGAAGAACCAAATTTTAACAACAAACAATTTTAACATTACAAATTTACACTTTAATAAAATAAAATGGCAGATAACTTATTATAAAGGTTGTTTAAAATGTTTGTAAATAATAAAATGTCACTTTTTATTCATTAGTTTATTTTTTTATTACACTTTTTCAATGTGACCACTTTACCCCATGCACTACTCACTTTACCCCACCCCCTGGGGTAAAGTGGTCATAAAAACATGCCTGGAAAAATATGTTATAAAAAGGTGTTATTCCCCAAAAATATTTCTGAAATGGATATGGATGTACTCTAGAGTAATGTAATGTAAAATAACACCCAAAATTTTAGAAAACATCACAGAAATTCTAATGTTTATATCCTCTGAAAGTTTGAAAAGCCTGTTTTTATGACCACTTTCCCCCACCTGACCCTATCTCATTTTTCATAAAATAAACTATACTGGGTGAAAATTGCTTCCATCATTTGGAGTGTTTCATTGTACCCCGGCGTACGGGGTGCAATGAAACACTGTAAGACATTTATTTTTTGTTATTTTTCAAGCATAAAGATATTGTTTAGAACACAATAAAAATTTATTTAGATGGGGAAAATACAAGATTAAAAATATTTATAATTAATATTTTCAAAAATATAATAAATATGCATTAATTATATTTTTGTGCATGCAAAATTGCGGATAGGAAAAAAAATTAGTAAATTTTGTTTCATTGTACCACGTCTTCCCCTATGTGCAGGCTTATGTGTATAATTGTTTGAATAGTTAATAAACAGAAATATTTTTGAAAATAATCTTCTCTTGAAATTCCATTTAACTGTGTAACCTAATTCTACAGGTTATTTACTTTTAAAATGGTTATTTTGAAAGAAAATCTGATAATTAACAGATATTAAAATGCCTATCAAACACTGGATACAGCATATCAAAAACTGGGTATATTGATATGACATTTTAAATTTTGATTTTTTTTTTTACAAAAACATATTTATATTTTTTAACAAGTACAGTTTTGAAAAGAAAACGATCTAAGGGATATATTCCAGCAATCCTTATTTTCCTAAGTTGAAGAGCAGAGTTACAATTAAATGTTGAAGTGCGAATTAAGCTTAGATAATCATACACTGGGTACTTTCCAGGGTTGCTGGCTTTTAGCCAGGCCAAAAAAAGCCGGCCGGCTTTTTTTGGTTTTAACCACTTAAAAAAAGCCGGCTTTTATTGAAAGAAGCCAGTTTTTGTTTTTTAAAGTTGGTTTACAGTAAATTTGTTTTAAATTTGGATCAATTAATTTTTAATACATTTATAAATATTTTCTACTAAAAAAAATAGACTTCTATTAAATTTTATCAAATAAATAAGTCTTTATAACTTCTAGAAGACAACTGTGAACGCATTATCTCTGAAAAAAAAATAATATATATAAACATTGAAAAGGATATATGTTAGGCTCCAAACTGGTGTTTTGAAATTCTATATTATATAGCTCCACATATACTACACATTTTAAAGATTATATTTAATTAAAACTGTTCTTAACTGCTCTGCTCAACAAGCGCAAAATGTTTTGACACATTTACAAATTCATTTTTTAACGGAAAGATGTAAAATTCGAAAGCCTGACCATGAAACATGAAAGCGATTTGGAATCGAACTGTGTTTTCCATTTTTTGATCCATCAATTACCTATTGCTAATTATTACCAATTACTAATAAAGAGATTTTGATCACGTGACAAACACGTTTTTTCACCCTTTTCTGAGTGGTTTCTTCTTTCGTGTGGAAATTCAGTTCAAAACGCTCACTTTAACACTATCTTCTGAAAAATCTATTGCGTTTGCAAAAAAACAGAAAAAACAGTGCAATTACGTAGTTTCTGAACAACATCTGCTAGTTTCATGCATTTCTGAACAAAAATAAATTAAAACTTAGGTCAGAAAGTTGCCATTTTGGATTTAACAGCCTTAATGACAAAATATAACATATCAAAATGGAAACGAGAAATTAGAAAAGATGTTTTATTTGAGGAGAGTGGTACATAAGTGTATAAAAAATAGAGCATTTAAACAAAAAAAAAAAAAAAAAATTCTCAAAATAAAATTTTGAAAAGCTTGTTGCTACGCATATTCATGCATATGCTATTCATAATGTTTTTAATAGTGAGAAATGGGGGTGTTTATTAATATGACTATGTATAATTTTAAATGTTTGCTAGAAATAAAATAAGACTTGTATATTAATAGCTCTTAAAATTAAGTAATAAAACATAACTAAGTAACCATTGTCCTCTTTAATTTTATAAAGCAGTAAAAATAAAAAAATTGGCAGTTGGTATGGCCCTTTTAAAATTTAGCAGACATATTTGCAATTCTGAATACAAATCACTAGCAAAATCATCTAAGTTTTATTCCACTATTATGTCTTCATTATTGAGAAATTGGGTTACTTATTAAACTGTAAATCAATTAAATGTCATTAAAACTAATTAAAAACACTTTAAAATGTGTAGTTTATAATTACAATGCTTTATTGTATAAAAGCCAATTATGGCCAAAAAAAGCCAATTTTGGCCAAAAAAAGCCGGTTAAAACCAATAAAAGCCACCGGCCTGGCTTTTTTTAATTTTAGCCGGCTTTTTTGCAACCCTGGTACTTTCCCCTATGTTCTTTTTACTTTTTTTGTTGTTAAGTAATGTAAAAGAAAGAATTTTTCGTGATTTTTTTTAAATGTTTGACTAAAATTTAAAAAAGTATTGATTTGATTAATGCTAACAATCTTTTCTTTAAGAGCTTCATTGAAAGTCTTGAAATAGTGGTGGCATAATATTTTCACAATAACATCTTTCTACCGAGAAAGATAATTCGCTTTTGCTGTTTATTGGGGAATCATTAATAAGTCACGTGATCATCTTTTCCTCCATTTTTATATATAGATACTTTTCCAGGTAGGAGCTTTGGCGAGATAGAGAAAATGCATTTGGCAAGAGAAGGAAATTTTTCATGCCTATTTTCTGGCATCTGTTCATTGTTTCATTTACACAAGCATTTTTTTCAATATTTATTCAATTTATTTAACATAAATAAGCTATTTATCTATTTTTATATACAAACAGAAGTAAATTGTATGTAAAAAACAGTAATAATAATATACAAAAATAAAATATTTATGTATTAAATCGTCAAGGATAAAATTGGTAGTTAATAATATTGCCAAATTTAACAGCTTATTATTTGACATTGTCTTAATATTAAAAAGCAGAAAACCATTGTTTAAAAATGCACAAATAATACATGAAAAGCAGCAAACAGCTGTTTGCTGCTTTTCACGTATTATTTGTGCATTTTTAAACGTTGGTTTTCTGCTTTTTAATATTCCTGCACAAAGGTTTTAATTGCTATTTTAATTGTCTTAATTAGGGATGCACCGGATATTGATTTTGTCGGATACCGGATATCCGAAGCTCCTTTGCCTACCAGATTCGGATATCCGGCACTATACTTGAGGCAGACCTTAGTTGTCAATGGAGATTATACTAGAGAGGAGTGTAAGTGCGCGACAATAAATAGTTCTGTACAGAATCTGAAAGAAATGGCATATTAAATCTCTTTTTTTCCACATTTTTATATGAAAAATGATTGACTCATTAATCAAAATCGATTGAGCTTAACATATATTCATTTTTATGATAAATATCTAATAATAATCAAGGAAATGTATTTATTCGCAAGCAGGGTTCGTTGATATATATCAATGGATATATATCATGATATATATCTTGATATATATCCGATATTTATTTTTAAAATATCAAGATTTTTGATATTTTCGATATTTTCAAATTCTTGATATTTATTTTCAAAATATCAAGATGTTTGATATTTTGTATATTTGATATTTATTTTCAAAATATCACCAAGTGAGATAATTTTGATATTTTCCACATTCAAAGCAAGTGTAAATGAAATTTCCACATGTTATTGACTGTATCATTCTATAGATAATTTACTTTTGCCTTTGGCAGTAACTTTTTTAGGAAAAGAAGAAAACAAATCTTTTCCAAGCTTTATGTTTGAAACTTATTTTTAAATGTAGAGCTAATAATTATGTTAGACAGTTAATTCAGAACAGCCATTGAAAGATAAAATGTAATTTTAATAATTCTTTATATATAGCCAGAGTTCGTTAATATATATCCAATATTTATTTTCAAAATATCAAGATTTTTGATATTTTCATATTACTTGACATTTATTTTCAACATATCAAGATGTTTCATATTTTCTGCATTTGATATTTATTTTCAAAATATGAATGTATGCAAGATATATTTGATATTTTCAGTCGTAATTCGTAATATTTCAGTGTAAATGAAATACATTTTCAACTGTTATTGACTATGAATCTGTAGATAAAGAACTTTTGTCTCTTCTGGATGTGACTTTTTTAGCCAAAAAAGAAAATAAATATATTTTTGAGGCTTTAGATTTGAAGCTTTTATTTTTAAAATGTTGAACTAATAATTATGTGGGACATAATTAATTCAGAACAACCATTGAAAGATGAACTGACTAACTTAAATAAGCAGTTATATACCGTTTCATTAGAAAAGAATCTTTTCTCATGTTTTGGTCCCGTTTAGTTTAAACTATACAACATGTTAGAAAATACGAAATAAGATATTTTATACTTACATTTATGTTAAAATTTTTCCATTAAAAGAACTTTTTTGTATTTAAAATTTCTGATTTTTTTTATACTTGATCTTGATACTGAATCCTATAGTTAGTTTTTTTTTCTTTATAAAGCAAATTGTTACTGTTTTCAATTAGTTCATCTTTAATTTTGCTCTAAGTGAAAAAAAAAAAAAAAAAAACAGAAAATAAAAAGAAAAATGCATTTTTAGAATATTCTTTGATTAAGTTTTCATGTTAAGTGCAATATATTTTAGTTTCTAATCTATATTATGCTTGAAAACATTTATTATCAGCGGTAAGTTGGCTGCTTTGAAAATATCGGATATATATCGAAAATATCGGATATATATCAAAATATCGGATATTTTTGATATTTTCGAAAATATCATGATATTTACGAACCCTGTATCGCAAGGAAGGATTCTGGCGAGAATTTGGCGCGGTGCAAGCAAATGGCTAGTAACCTTAGACCCCCAACAGAGATCTGCGGGGTGATGGTCAATAGATAAAGCATCCTCTTATTGTCAGAGATAGTAGATTTTTGATGTCCAATCAAAAGTTTCTTTTTTTAAACTATTAAATATAGAGAAAAATTTTCGGTGGATTCGAATTTTTTGGAAAATTTCACCCCAAGTACATACCCAATATATGGCTGAGACATTTAAAATAACAAAGAAAAATTTCTTTTGCAAATTAAAACGAATAAAAGAAGCTCTTTATTTTAAGACTGTTCTCATAAAACTATTTTTCCCCGCCCAAAAACCGGAAACTTTATATTTTAGGGCTTGTTTTTAAACGTAAAAACAGGATACTTGAAGGCATGATATTTGAAGGGATTTGAAATCGAACAGTTTTACTTAGTTTCCGGTAAATTAATTACAAGCAATTGTTATCTAAGAATGCATTTTTATTTCTTTAATTTACTGGACAATCGCGTTGGGTAGAAAATTTTGGTGGTTTAGACAATTTCATCTCAAGTAAATATGAAGCACATGGAAAGAATATGTAAAATAACAACAAGAATTTTCTTTTTTGTGTAAATTAAAACTAATCTTTTTTTTTTTTTTTTTTTTTTTTTTTTTTTTCCCATGCGGCTTTTTAAGTACATTCATGATATAATTTCTATCTTTCCGCAAACAGAAGTTTATAACTATTCTTATTTTACTTAGAAAGAATTGATCAGCAGTTAAATTAATTTGTCTTTTAAACAATAGTATAAATTCAATATTTTAACAGTATTTTAGACATAAAAAACAAGAAAAAATTCGCCAGTTATTCATAATGCATGCTACAGTTTTATGCATAAATGTAAGTTAATTTGATTTGATAAGTAAAATTATAATTTAACTTGACATAAATCAATCAGGTCCGGGCGAAATGGGGGGAGCGAAGGGGGGCAGTCGTCCAAGGCGCGGAGATTGAGGGGCGCGACTACGAACACAAACATCTTATTTTGATTGTTACAAGAAATTATAGATATACATATCGAGAATGTTTTTTCAAAATGAAAGTACGTACATTTTTCGTTTCAAAGTTTCACCGTTCCTCAACCCATACACGAATACAAATTTCTGATTAAGGACTTCTTCCTTTTAAAAACTTGTTTCAACATTTTTATTTTATTTTATTTTATTTTTTTTTTTTTTTTTGCATTGGATAGCTGAGGTTTATCTCTACATCTCTCCTTTTTTTACTTTTTCGATTTGCAGATATTTTTTTAGAATGACACTTTCATTTTTGGAACCGGTTTCGAAAGTGAAAGTAACTTAATAAAAAATATCTGCAACCAAAATTGAAAAAGTGAAAAAAAAAAAAAAAAAAAAAAAAAAAAGAGCGATATAGATATCGACCTCAGCTATCCAATGCAAAAAAATATTTAAAAATTCCGAGGTGCAAACGAGATACTAGAAAATAAACTCCCCATAGGGGTAGCATTAGTTTGCGAGTGTCTTTGCCTGTAGGGACAGGAGCCTTAGACGTGAGTTAATGTTAAACCAATGGGGAGGTTCTTTTCTAATATCTCATTTGCATTTACACATTAAAAAAAAAAAATTGTTGTTGGATGGCTGAGGTCCATGGTCTACATTCGTCCGCTGCAGAATGTAAGCATAAAATAAGCTAAATTAAAAAAAAAAAAAAAAAAAAATGACAGAATTCTCCATTTAAGACAATTTTTAAACATACTCAGAAGGAATAAAATAATACAGCAATTAAGAAATATTAAATATTCAAAAATAGATTTCTACCAACATTTAACAAAATTGACAATTCAAAAAAAAAATAAATAAATAAATAAAAAATTCCCGCCACAGGGTCTCTGATCCCTTTTGGATAAATTAAAAACACGTGAATGTAAAAAGAAAATTAAAGAAAAAGAATTAAAAATTCTTTGCCACGGTAGGGGTTGAGGAAGGCAAGGCAGTTTTTTATCTTTCGTTTTTAACAATCAGAAATGAAGAAAGTTTCGTTTAAAATTAATTTTCAAAATCCAGAGAGAGGCGGTGGCCCTTACTGGCCCCTCCCCAGCCGGCGTCCCTAAAGGGGATTTTTCGTTTTTTTTAAAAATAATTTTATTCTAAATGTATTTTGGCTGTCTATCATCAACCGGAATTCTTTCAGGAATATAAAAAAAAATCTGCGTGGAACGGGGAAAAAAAAAATTAATTGGTAAATTCAACTTGCGCAAATTTATTCCTCCAAACAACGATAAACAGCCTGGCGATCCAAGAATATACTTCAGCAGCAAACAAATAATATAAATTAAATCCGAAAAAGGATTTTTTGCGCGCCAAACTCCTCGCTATATCTCCCAGTATGGAAATCCTACAGCGCCAGAATCAGTAAAAAGGCTCGCTCAGTATAATCACCATTGACAACTAAGGTTTGCCCGGAGATTAGATATGTTTTTTGTTATATGATGAATTATTTCTTTATATAATGCCATCTCAGAACAATAAATTACAAACATGTTTCACACATCATTAAAGCATTTTAAATGTATTGAAATATAATTTACAAAAATTATATCTCTTTGAATATCAGGGCTTGGAATTCAAGTTTTCCCAGGAAGGGAGTTTCCCACCCAACATTTATAAATGCAGGGGAATTGAACTGTTAGAAGGGGGGGGGGGGGTATCTTTAAACACCGCTATTTTTTATGTGCCACTTAAAGAATTAAATTTATATAGACATGACAAAATACCATTCAAATAATTTAAATTAACAACTCAAGATAATTATCCAAAATGTTTATTTTTATTAAAACAAAGGAACAGAATCAAGCTTTATATATACCATGTCTATTTTTCAATACTCCACTTTGCGAACTCTTTCACAAGTTACACTTTTGACAAACAGCACAGAGCAACTTTTAAAATTTAAAATTATCGGAAACACGTGGTTATGCTCTCTTAAAAAATTTTTAGAAAACTTTACAAAATCTGATGTGCATTAATTTTTAACTTACTTGCATGAATAATACATATCGGTGATTGTATTATCAATATCATATGGTGATTGTATGTCACTTCTGAACAAACTTGTTTTATTATATCCTTAATGGAATTATAGTCAAAACTGTAATCCCTGGTATTTTCGTTAATTGAACTATGTTTTATGCATTGTAATTTTAAATCCATATCCAAAGTTTGAAATGGAAATTGTCAATTGATTTATTTTATTACACGAGAAAATGTTGATTTCAAAAAGCTAATTTCTGTGAATTGCAAGAATCAACTAGTTTGTTCTTTCTAAATATGTTTTTTTTAAGTTCACCAATTTTTTTTTGCTTCATGTGCTCCACAAGTAAAGTCTCATTTTATTTAGTGCTGACTATTGGCCAGTTTGGTAGGGTTCAGTCTCCGGTGGCTATTACTGCTCTTTCAGTTATTTCCTATTTTGGGCAGAGAGAAAAAACATCGCAAAATCCATAAATCGGTCGTCGGAAAAAATATTGTCGATTTCGTCAATCACGGCAAAAAAAAAAAAAAAAAATGTCGACCATTTATGAGGGAAAAAAACCTGAAGTTTGTGGGAGAATGTGTTTTTTGATTAAAAAGAAACCCAACAGATCTCCACTCCACCCACCAATGAGCTCTGGCTTGACACGAATGGCTTCGCAAACGGCAATGGCTTGGAGTCAGTAGAATGCACGCTACAGGGTGCCTAGCTCGGAGCTGTCCTTGAAGTAACTGATTTCTAACAGTTTGTTGTGTCACTGTGGTACCAACTGCAGCTCGAATTTCTGCCGCAGACGCAGTACGATGCGCCACAGTCGTATGCCGAATACGGTGATCTTCCCTCTCAGCAGCGCCACGTGGCCGCCTGGAACCCGGTTTTCTTGAGGCAGTACCATCCCTTTGTTGAGATAATTACCATAAGTAATATCTCAGTAAATTAAATTAGCAGAGTGAATTAAGCAAATGGAAACGTAATTGCTTTATGTCCCAACCTCGGATGAAAAATACATTAAACTATTAAATCTACTTTAAATGGAATTAAAATGTCTAAACAATTTAATGGAATTAGCTTGCTAAAATATAAAATAAGAAGTCAAACTATTATGTGATCTAAATAACGAAAGACAAGTTTAAAAGAAACAAACATTTATTTAAATTTAGTCACAGAGAAACAAATAAATTAACTAAAAAGATAAAATACATAAAACATACCTCAATCAGTTTTAACTCTAGGTAGCATTAGTTATGCATTTACTTATAAAACAAGTTGTACTGAGATTAACACTCCATGACACTTTATTTGAGAAAAATATGAAACGGTAAGACATCTTTCACTTCAATGCTCCAGAGCTCGAAAAATAATTTATTAAAAAGCCATACTTCATCTTAAACCAATTCCAGTACCTCCGGGGATATCACACTGTAGCACAAAAAAACAAAAGTCATCCCCACCAGGAAACCGATAGAAAAAGTCGAGTAATTCGGAAACAGCTTAGCTTGCATTTCAATACTGAAACGTCTCTTTTCGAATTAACACCAAAAAAAGGTTCTCGAAGATAGAGGTCACCTTCATTATTCCATCAGACGACTTTAAACGAGACAAAGATCAGCTGATATTAATACGGAAAATCCAGGAAGAGAAAAACCATCATTCACTGTATATTCTCCAATTTAAACAATCCTCCATGCCGATAACAACTTTACAATACTTAAAACCACCTGCTCACATGTTGAAAAGGTAACTCCCAACTGGCGAAGACACACGTTGGTCGAAACATATTTATATGATCCGGACATGCGTACCAGATACTGGTATATGCAAAACAGACGGCTTCCAGAATGATCGGAGACTTACGACGCACTCTACCAGACAACTAACGCCATCTCGTGGCGATCGGGAGTACTGCTCGACTATCATACGTGGAAAATGATTTCCGAAAACCGCGATGTTTTGAAAGGCAGGTGACCGGCAATAGAAGATGTGATTAAAGGCAAACTGCAACTAAAGATGAAGGCAAATCAAATAAAGGATTCTAAGGATATATAACTATGAAAAACAAGGATATGAGGTAAGAAGTATCTATATTTATATTGTAAATAAAGAATGGCTGTTTTCAGCTAAAAATGTAAATAAATTGTAGAGCTAAAGTAGTACGGTGATAAGATATAGAGGGCTTGTTATTCCTAACAAGTGCCCCCCCTCTTATCACACGTACCACACCAAGGGCAAATGCCTAAAGAAGCACCAAATACGATCCCACAGACCACGTTACACAGGTAAACTTCCAGGCTTAAAAACTTTAACAACCCAACAGCTCTATCTTAAACAAAATTTTAAAACAGCAAAAACTTGGATACAAACCTCAACTCCAATTTAAATCGCCCAGATAAGACAAACAGCAAGCCAAGGAAAACTCATTAAAAATCAAGCTCCGGAACATTAAAAATACCTTACACAAAAATAGAAATTATATTACACATAAAAATATTAATACACATAACACTTTTCGGCTAAAAATTGCTGTCTACAGCATATGATTCAATATAATGCAAAACAATCATCAACTTAATATGATCATCCCAGGCTCCAAAACTTTATGATGTAATCAAAAATCTTACACTTTCAGTTTTTTCATCTTCAAAACTTTCTGCCATCTGTCTGCACTTATATAACAATAAAAAAAAACTTTATTGGAAAGTCCATTCTTCACTTTAAACCCTCATCACAATTCATGATCACCACCCTGCCTCGCTATCAAGGCGATGCCTCAAAAAAAACCACCTATGTAAATCACTTATTCAATTAGTATTATGAAAAATTTATTCGAATTCTGGACCTCTCAACCAAAAGTATACATTGTTTAACTTTTTAAACTATTTAAGTAAAAATATTCTGTTTCCACTTTAAATCCTTAATGAAAAACATCAATTTTTCCAAAAAAAAACTTTTAATTTAAAAATCTTAATTTAACTCTTAAATATTCTTAACTTTAAAAATTCAAGATCACAACCACTTTATATCGATAGATCAGCAATCCCGGGAAAAAACAATTGGTGATAATTCTAAAAAAAAATCCTCCATTTCATTAGATTATCTATTCCTTCAGCCCTTCTTGATTTCCAACAATTAATACTCCCTCAAGGTCATTCACAAGATATCCTCTGCAACACAACTTATATTACCATGTCCAACTTTGTACAACTTCACTTAAAGCTATACCATCTGTTAACATCAAATATCCTCCTCTCCAAAAATTTCACGGCAAACTAAAAATATGTAATCATTAATCGTCAGCAAAGAACTCTCCGTCTGGCCATATACAACATATCCAAGAGCCCTGACAATCGGGACGACACAAAACTAATTATACTGTCCCAACAAATTAGGACAACGAAAAATGGACATATATTGAAATGGTACACCCAAACATACAAACCTTTCAACATGCTGAGATCCGAAGGTCAAGTGGCCATTGTCAACCCGGGGATACCAGCATATCCTATCAGCACTGATGCCTAAGCATGCACATATACCAAAAATCCAAAATAATAAATCCATTGCTTTTGGCCAAAAGACTCCATACCACTTATACAACATAAATACGTAGATATGTAAAGCCCGAAGAAGAGACGCTGAAAAATTTAACCTGTAAAAACCTCAAAAATTAATTCCATAAAAATCTAAGCATCATTTCCGGCCGAGGAGGTTCGACATCAAAAATGCCATAAGGAAATCGAGATTGCATATCGACATCACGTGACCATTCAGAGGAAAATCACATTGTTGCAAAGAAGGTAGTATTTTATGTCGAGAAACTAACAATCCTCTTTAAAAACAGCCAAGTCATATAAACTTAACACCTAAAAAAAAAAATTTATAACTAAAGACCAGCTCCAGTCATAACCAATCCATCTCTTCTCCACTCCAGAAGTTGAACATCACCTAAAAATTTCCACCCCAGGATTACCAAAAACAGAATTATAATTTAATTCTAATATATCCGGGAAATTAAAATATATATATCTTACACGTTGGCAGAATGTCCATTTTTCAGTTACATAGCAAAACCATCTCCACAAAACTTGACACATCCATTATCAGAATGGGTAACCTAGGAAATACTTTTTACACCCCCTTCTGACAAACAGTGTCCTAAGAAAAATCAGTCTTACAAATTGACCAACCAATACGAAAATCTTTCAGATTAAGCAAAACCCACAGTTTCAACAAAAATTACATCTTCACAGTCAATTTTCAATCCTAATTTTTGCCAATCTACTTTTAAAACTTTATATCCAACAACTTTTCAAATATACTGAACTTTACAAATCAATAACAATTCTCAGAAACATGGCAAAACCATCAAGACAGCCAATTCTGCACAACTTTACCCGGACACTAAAAATCTAACTTTTCTAAAAATTTAATTACTCTAAAAATTTAATCAATCTCAAAGCTTAATTATTCTAAAACAACTCAAAAAAAAACTCCAACCAAACTTCAGCCATTATAAATTAAACCATTGTAAATCTCAAATTGGTATAGATACGGAGCCACATCCAGAAAACCTCCTTTCTCAAAAATCAGCCTCCTTTCCTTATGATTAACCATACCTCACTCAAAACCTCAAGATTTCAAATTTCAAACATCACATTTAGACAAACTGCACCATTAAGCCAACTGCAAAGAAAATCAGTATTCAAAGGAAAAATATTTTTAATTCAAAAATATAAATAACTGAAGCAAAACCAATCTATAAACCCACTCAACAATATCCAGCATGCCTCGTTCGATCCAACTCCCCATTGAGTACTAGCAGAATTCAAACACTATCTTACTCATGATCAGAGAAAAATCAAACTAAAGCAATATTAACAACAGGACATTTACAAGATCATTGTCCCCCTTCCTGGCTATACTGAAGAGTAGGCAAAACACAACTTTTAAAAATAAAATCATAAACAGAAAAACAACTTCACTGAATTGCCCAAATGATGTCTTATATTGAAGATCCTCCTCATTGAGTCTTAACACCGAGAATTTGCCAAAAAGATGCTGTCATACTCAATGGAAACCCTTATCCAGACCATCTTAAACACAGGCAATCCATAAAAGTTAAAAATTTATAAGTTATATCTATTATAAAACTTTAAAGATATCTAAAAAAAATTGTAAATTAATCTAATACAAACTTAAAATTTTATTTCATAAATAAAATCATATCTTAATGGCTACAGTCCATCCACCAGAAATGGTCTAAAAACCCCTTCACAAGATCCCTCAATCTTCTTAAACATCAAATTTAAATACAAGAATCTTTTATTAAATTACAAACAAACTGGGATGATCAGAGACATGAACAAGTCTGAAAAGAACATTTACAGAGCATATTTCAAACATATAAAATTTAAAAACAAAAATACATTAAAGATTGATTAAAGCATTAATGAACAGGCGGCATTTAAACCACATACAGCATTCAACAAAAATGAATTATCAATTAACTCATGTTTTAAAGCTTGGTTTAACCAAGGCCTATTAAAAACCAGTCAAATACTGCTTTAAAAGTTTATCAACACCACCGATCCATCAAGCAATAATCTCTTTTAAAAACATGCTCAATTTTCTCAACATAATTCAAATACTGTAATCTTTTAATGCAGAATCACTAATATTAACGCTCAGTGGTCCTCACATTCCCAAAAATCTTTAAACTTTATAATTATCCTTTTTACTTTAAACAACTCAAAAATTTAGTAAAAAATACACTTTTAAACTATAATTTAGTATAACTTTAAACAATCTTTACATTTAATCAATCATTTTATCCAAATTAAAAATATATATATCAAAACAAAATCAAGAAATATGGACCTATAATTTAACTTTATAAAAGCAAGCTTGCACCACAGCACTCCAGGCAGGTTTCTTAACTCTTAAACTTAAATGTAAAAAGAAAACCCCCAATGCAAAGTACAAGTCGCTCATTAGCCTGTAAATAAAGCCTTTAACTTTATAACTTATAACCAATAAGAAAATTCTATTATAAAAAAAATATAACATTTTTAATAATTAATCTTTTAATATGCTTTAACTAATAACAAGATAAAGTAAAAAAACTAAAACCCAACTACGACAAAAAACTACGCTGAAAAAGTATAAAAGTACCCCATGAATACAGGTAAAGTCACAAGCAAATGCTAGTAATATATAGATATATTCAAAATGTACAAGTAAAGCGCTTTTGAATGATACCAAACACGGCATATTTATCTTAACTTTATTTTTTGACGTATGACGCTTCCAGTATTTGGTAGTAGTGACGCACATATCCGTCGATGGCAGCAAATGGGTAATGGACCGATTAGTGGATGAGGTCGTTAGTGTAATGTGTAAATGTGTAATGTAGATTGAAGGTTTCATGTATTAAGATGACCTAGGAAGATTTCTTAATCTATCTAATTCTGCTAACGATTGACTGTCATGTGGATTTTTAAGCAACTTATTATGATCCAAGGCACTTATAAACAAACCCTCTATGGTTTTGACTCTACTGAGAGCGACATAGGCCTGTCCTTTAGCAAACAATGACTTTCCTAGATCGATAACTGCTTTATCCAGAGTACAACCTTGTAATTTATGTACAGTACAACCCCAAGAAAGAATCAGCGGGAGCATTTTACGCTGAATTTTCCCAGACCCCCTCAAGCCGTCAAATTCAGTGAGGCAAGGCTCGATTCTGACAAGTCCGTTAATATCGGCTTTTATGGATGCGTCGTCAAATTGTATGAGAACAGCGCTTGGCTGTTCTCCCTGTTCCAACTGATCGCGCCGAAGAGCAGGCCATTCAAAGGCCTTCACCACTCCCATCGCTCCGTTTACTAAACCCTGGTTTACATTCAAATTTCTACGAAGCATTACTCTGGAGCCGATTCCCAGTTCGATACTGTTTATTATACCCCCAGTCTTATTGGGGTCACTAGGTAAATGCTCAGGTTTCGGGGTCTGTCCGTATGTCTTCGATTCAGTAGATGTATCTATTGCTGTGATGGTGTACATTTTAGTAAGTAATGTTAAACGTTCCGACATCTTGGTGTTATATGCCTCTACCTGTTTCAAAGTGGGATATATATGTACTATTTCATCATAATCGTTTGTTTCATTAGTTATTTTTCTTGTGTCTAACGTGGCCAGTTGTTCTAAGGTCAGTTTGCCTACTCTGATATTGTTCAAAAGATCAACGAAAGTGTTATCGTTGGCTTGGCGCATATTTTGGCTCAATTCACAGAAATCAAACATCCTCCACAAGTGTGGTTCATGTACATGATGTTCCGGCTGCTTGAAGCAATACGCGCCCCCAAGTGTAGCAGCAACCGGGGGTAGCTGCATGAGATCGCCAAAAGCTAGAACGTTGACACCTCCGAAGACTCGGTCGTTCTGTTTAAGCTCTTGTAGCCTCAGGTGAATATTTCTTAGTGTAGAATAGGGCACCATTGAGACCTCGTCTATTATAACCCACTTGATATTTCTCCATTTATTTCTTTCCCTTTGCAGACGATCTCCGGTCAGCGGCCTCAAGGTAACTGTTCGGCCCTTTTCAATAGGCAATACAAAAGTACTGTGTAAAGTGCATCCTCCGACTAGTCGGGCAGCAACACCAGTTGGTGCCGTGACTATGACACTTGTATTTGAGGATAGTCTTCGAATTTGTTCAACCAGCAGTTTTAGAGTGAAACTTTTGCCGCTTCCAGCTCCGCCAGTAATGAACATTAGGAGTGATCTTTGTTGGTCATCAGTATTTGTTCGTAATTTGTCACATACTTTGGTGAACAACTGTTTTTGATCGTAGTTTAAGGAATTGACTCCCCTCAAAAAATCCTCATCAGACATAATGTTTACTACCATATTGTCTTCAAAATCATCTTCTTGAATATTAATGTGATGAAATGGATTTTGTAATATTGAAGTCTGATTCGTGGCGCTATTATTGGCACACATGTCGACTGCTTGTTCAGCAGCTAGTCGTCGAAGGGCATCTTGTATTTCGTTTTCCCAACGAGATAATAGCTCATTATCATACCCAGAATGAAGTGGTCTTAAAAGACCACGTTTCGCCAAGAAAGCATCTTTAGCATTGTCGTACCCCTCTAACAGCTCACATTCACTACGGAAGGGACAATGCGTAACTAGCAAACTGTAATAGTACGCTTCAGGGTCGGAGTCAGCGGTGTAATATCGAGTTCGTAGAACTGCTGGCCGTGATCGTTTCTTCATTCTACCCATTCTATTCAGCAAATTTATTATTGGCTCTTGGTTTTCAGTTTCTTGCTCATAGGCATCAGCATCTCCATCGTCATCGTCTTGATAAGTAATAGAACTTATCGGCTCATAATTGACAGCGAACTCACCGAGACTCAATTCTTCTAAGTTCCGTGGTCGACTTTCATATCGTTCGAATATATTTTTGCAAGGCTCAACTGTATCCGAATCAAAACGTAACATCCTGTACCTGAGCTCAGGCTTGCATGTGTTAACGAATGTTGACTTCCTGGAGCTGTCGCGTAACTTCAGGTGGCACAGCCTGTATGCACACTCCGGCGCTGACACTTGACGATGATTCATCAAACAATTCTGAACGGCAAATATCTGCTGGCCAAAATTTCCTCCTCTTTCTCTAACTCTATAAAGCGCTTCTGCTATTGCGGTTTGCAGGTTCGCTGGTTCCGATTTCGCGATATATTTAGCGATATAATACGCAACGCCAAGAGCTGAAACCACAGGCTGTATGTCAATATTAGCACCCCACAATCGTAGTAGTGTTGCATTGTAATTATTAATCATAGATTCTTCCGAGCGTCTCTTTAATATATAAAATTTTCCACCATTTGAAGTAGCTTGGTTGTCATCCAATATTACTGTTCTTTCTGAGCTTCGTTTTGGAAACCCAAATCTACATGAATTTGGACTTCTATAACTGTAACATGTATGTGTGTGTCTGTGAGTTTGAAGTCTGGTGACAAGATCTTTTAATTCTGAATCGTTTTCAGGTATTTCGCAGGTAATTATATTTTCAAGCAGATTAATTCCTTCTGGCGAATTGAAATCGGGCATATCTTTACACCAAACAATCATATGTATATGTGGAGATCCCCTTAATTGAAATTCAACCCGCCACCAGAAATCAACCAGTTCATGACCCAATATATAATTCGATTTGCTTTTTAATACTCGCATAAGAGCATTAAACCTGAACATAAACTGGCGCGACAGGGTTACTGGATACGATTCCACTAATCTTAGCTTTTCATCATAAGTCAGATCGTCGATAGGAAAATCAGGCCTACCATCTGCCACCAAGAGAGCTTTTAACATGTCCCGCCAATTCAAATCATTACAGGATAATGTAAGATAGAAATGGGGTGGCCCTAAGTTTCTGACCATGGCCATTAGCTCTGTAAAAGCCCTGTGCCAGTAGGAAGAAGTCCCTCGTATGTTTCTCATACATAAATGTATATTTTGTATAAGATCCTCCGGCTGTATCCCATCTTGTCGAAGTCTTCCACAAACAGATACATTCTGGCGTGCTCTTAACAATTCTACTGCAGACAGAGCATAAAATAGGTATTCTATTTTTTGAAATCGTTTGTCGCTTCCCATAACTCTAGTCTGAAAGTAGTCCAATGGGGTTATTTTGTGTTGCCTTTCTTCATGTAATCCATTATTTCCATCAGGGAAGAGTCTAACCCATGCTAATTCCTCAGCTCTTTTTTCTACAAGGAGGCTTATAGGAGGAGCTGTCTTTCTCCGAATATCGTATACTGGGAGGGGTGTATCGTTACCTACAGGATTATTTATGACATCAATTAAATTAGGTATCTGGTACTCGTTAGCCATCAACATTGTGACGTTTATTTGGCCATTATTAGTTAAGGATCTGGCAGTGATGTCATCGTTGCAATGACCATTAACGGAGTCATGTTCGCTATCGGTGGTTTCATGTGGACATACGTTTGATGGTGTCATGTTGTTGACAGATACGTTTACAGACGTTATGCAATACTGGAGGTTTCTGCGTCCTCTTGTCATAAGGACAACAGGTAGGTGCTCAGCGAGAGATTCAATAGTACTGAACATCATTAACATTGCACAACCTCTAGTTGATGCGACAAATCCTTTAGGTCCCCTTGAATGGGAATCAAACAGGTAATACGACGTATCATGTTTAATTACAGAGATTGATATCTCTGTTTCTGCGGTGATTATGCCTGCATTCTTCTCAATAGTCAGGAAAAAGTGCCGTAGACCTTCTAATAAGCTCGAAAAATATCCTTCTAGCACATCTACTGTTGGGTTAATTAGTCCTGTTATACAATCTATGTCAAAATCAAGTGTATAAGACATATTTGCGATGACTAACTCCGGGAGCAATTCTTCGGTGTTTAAATAATTTGGTTGTATTGGCAAGCTCCTTAGACACTGGGAGTAATATGCATCACCAAATATTAACACCCGATCAATGTCCGAAGCGTCCCATTGCGACAGATCTTTGGTGGAAGAATAAGCTATAGCAACTGCTGCATTTGCAGTGCATTGTTTCCCCCTACTGTCGGAAGAAAACATGTCACTTCCTTGATTAAAAGAACCTCTAAGAATTTTTCGGTCTGAATTAATAACTTTAAAATGTTGATGTGGCTCTCGGTTATGATTAACTGTTGTTGGCGGTATTTCAATTATATGCTCATCATTCATTGAATTTTGTAGGTGTTCAAAGTTAAGAGTAACGCCTCTATAGAGATGATTGTTGTTTACAAGCCAATTTAAAGCTGCACGTAGGTTGTCTAAATTCACTCTATATTCCCTGACCCTATCAACATTTTCTAATGTTTCGATGACAACAGTGAGACCGCACTGTTCAATCGCCAGTGGTAGTTGTTCCGTGATTTCTTCAACTTGTTGAGCAAACAACACAGCCTGCCCTTTAAACCCTTTTTGTCCGAAATGTCCTCCCAGTTTTATTATTTTAACAAACGGTATAATCCTTGATACAAGCCTTATTTCAACTTCAGATAAAGCTACTAATTGTTGAGGAGGTTCCGGAACTGTCATTTTATTCCAAAAAGCCGTTGACGGAACTTTATTACGACTTATAGAATTGGCACATCGATTACAGGCTGTTATTCTTTGTGGAGTGTTAGGCGGGAAAAGATTATTAGATGTTATATTTTTTACTTGATTTTTGTATAGTGTTTTTTTACAAATATAACATGTTTTGTCCGATACCTCCGAAATTGCCCTATCAAACTCGTCCTTGTCTGTTTCGAACAAAATTCTTCGAGCTCGGTAGGTTCTAGATGTATTTATCTGCATGGATTGAAGTCGTATCTCTCTTGATGTTGGAGTTTCGTTAGCACGAATTTCTGAAGCATGATTGCTCATCGACTCAAGTCGTGATTGCCTAGTAGACGGGGATTCTAGATCACGCATTTCAGAGGCATGATTACGCATGTTTTCCAAACGTGATTGTCTAGTCGACGGAGACTCTTGATCACGCATTTGAGAGGCATGATTACACATATTTTCCAAACGTGATTGTCTAGTCGACGGAGACTCTTGAGCACGCATTTGAGAGGCATGATTACACATATTTTCCAATCGTGATTGTCTAGTCGACGGAGACTCTTGAGCACGCATTTGAGAGGCATGATTACACATATTTTCCAAACGTGATTGTCTAGTCGACGGAGACTCTTGATCACGCATTTGAGAGGCATGATTACACATATTTTCCAAACGTGTTTGTCTAGTCGACGGAGACTCTTGAGCACGCATTTGAGAGGCATGATTACACATATTTTCCAAACGTGATTGTCTAGTCGACGGAGACTCTTGATCACGCATTTGAGAGGCATGATTACACATATTTTCCAAACGTGTTTGTCGAGTCGACGGAGATTCTAGATTACGTACTTGAGAAGCATGATCTTTCATTGACTTGAGTCGAAGTATTTTTGAAGTGGGAGTTTCTAAGCTTCGGGTTTCGGAAGCATGTGTCTTTAACGAATAAAGTCGCTGTGATCGAGAATTTTGAGATTCTTGCGATCTTATCTGAGCAATGTAGTTTTTTGCTTTATGTAAACGTATGATTTTTTTTTGAGAAGTTTCTTTCTCACGAAGATTATCAGCCCGTTTTTTAGCATTCCAACGATTTTCCACTTTAGAATGTTCGGACTGCGTTTTCCTACGATTTTTCTGATAATCTTTGTCTTTTATTCTTCTAAATTCAGTAATATCTGGGGATTCATTTTTTCTTGTCTCAGAAATGCGTGAAGCTTTTTTTGTTTTCCTTGATAAAGCCATTTTTTAAAAGCTTTTATTTTATACCTAAAATAATGAAACTAAATGTTAATATTTATAGCTCTATTTATTTACACTAGATTTACTAACCTAACTCAAACTAAATTGTTTTTGTTTATAGACCTATACTTATTATACTACTTCTTATTTCTATACTTACTAACTATACTATACTACTAACTTTTACTGCTATTTCGTAGACTATATAAACCTGGTACTTTTGGTGCAATACCAGCAAAATTATTTTTATTTATTTAATCCGACAAAATTTAAACAGTGTATCGAAGTAGGATGGCTGTGGTTGCTTCCCTGCGTTACCGGGTACACAACGTGACAACGAATAGGCAAATAGATACACACGCACATATAACAACATAAGCCCGAAGGCATATAATGCAGAGGACATTTTTATGGGAGTTTTAGCCAGTTATCAAACTGTTTCCGCCTTCACCGCGTGGAGGTACTCCCAGCTTATGTCGTTTACATTAGTGCATTAAATTATTCTATTAACGTTCACGCTGCTCTACATTACAGTTCCCGTGATCCGCGCTTTACTCTTATCGCTCATTTTTTTTAAACATCTTCAAAGCAGTCTTGTAATTATGTATAAGCATATAAATACTGGTGAAGCTCTTTCAAGTAATACCAAACACATTACATATATTTTTATTTTATACTTTTTGTCCGCTAGAGGGCATAATAGTAAATTTGGTGACAAACTTTATAGCTCACAACCAACAGAATATCAAGATCAAGACCCTTCTAATGGCACTGCAGTGGTCTTATTCTGATTACTAAGTACCAAAGAAATTAAGAACGAAAAGATGTGAATTATATGCAATTAGCCCATAAATGCAAGTAAAGTCACAAGCAAATGCTAGTAATATATATATATTCGAAATGTACAAGTGAAGCGCTTTAAAATGATACCAAACACGGCATATCTAGCTTAACTTTATTTTTTTACTCTGTATATTTTGTCCGCTAGAAGGCGCCACATTGAATTTGGTGAAAATCTATATAGCCTATAACCAGCGGACAATTAAGACGCTTCTAATGATATGTCATTTGTCGAATTCTGATTAGTGGTTTAGAAGTTACGAGGGAACAGATGAACATACATACATACATACATACATACATACATACATACATACATACATAGCCTGTCAAAATCATAACCCTCCTTTGGCTTTGCCGTAGTCGGGTAAAAATAACTTATTTTCTTTAATATACAATACAATCTTTAATAGAAGAACGCGAGGTTCACTAAAAGCTTTGAAACTGTCACTCAATGTATTATATTTCTAAACTGATCAGTTAATTAACATTCATATTCAATCATTTTTCAAGGAAAAAGTATTTAGCCTTTCAACCCCAAGTATTCTCATCTCTTAACATCAAACTTCAATACTGTATAAAAACAATATCGTACTTGCCCAAGTCCCGATATCCAGTTCTTATTTAACTTATTGGAAAGGAAACAGGCTGTCTAAAACCTTAACTACTTCTTAAAAAGCTTTACTTCTAAAAGTTTAAATAGATTATCTAAAAACAGTTGATCTTAAAACATTAAAAATTCGATAACTTAAACATTTTCAACTGATTTATCTTAAATTTTAACAGAAAGATCTCAGATGAAAGCCCCATAATCTAAAAATTCATAAAAATTCTAAAAACATTAATAAAACAAACATTTTAATATAGCACAACTATAATTTCTTTAAAAGTACAGACAAGATAGGCAGATTTAGCAGATCCCAAAAAAAATGTCAAAAAAAACTCTGAGAATCACATTTTTACATCATCTACTCCCACTTTGTAGCATAATAAAATTTGCATTTTACACTTCAGCCAGGAGAACTCACGTGAGCATCGTCGTTTTCGCATGTCCAGGAGTTAAACACAGTTCATTTAAATTTAATTTACTGCTCAAGTCAACACTGGATCAGTTCACAAAGAAACTTGAAAAACCACACAGTGATCAGTCAATAAAACAGCCAATGTCCCTTTACTGAAAAACTTATGCACCGGGCACCAGCATGGCGACCACTGCGCTCATCTATCAAAAAACTTTTGAAGTTCCACAATCTATACTAGAAAGCATCATCGGCACTAATTCACTGAGAAAACACCAGCTTTAATGACGACACTATCTCGTTGACACCATAAAAACACACCTTAAAGTACTGAAACTTTATCTTCTTAGGCTTTTAACACACTTCTTTACTAGAAAATTTTCCTTTATACATTTCTTCTGACGAACACTTTCACATTGTGCCATGGAGTTTCCCAGCACATTTAATTAAAGTAATCCTTGTCATGGAGCACTCAGTACATTACTTTCAATAGAAAAATTTTTAACTATACTGGAAAAACTATTACTTTAAGTCTTAAATTTATGCATGCATATACCTTTAATTTTAATATACCGAATCAAATTTAAACATTACTTAAACATTACTAATAAATTTAAGCATTCTTTAATTATTAAACTAAAAAAAATACGTATAATATTCAAAAAATTTTTATCGTCGGCCCCCCCCTCAAAAATATCAAATAACATCCGTGAGGGTCGGCCGATATTTAAAGTTAAACGCCAGACCAACTACGGTCAAACTGGCAAAAAAAAATTGAGGTTGAAGACTTGAAAATATAACTATTTAAACTAAATCATTTTAAAACTTTATTAAACTTACAATTTATAGACTTATCTTTTTAAAATTTACTACATATAATCTAAGTATCAAAAGTTTAATAAACAGAATAAATTTTCAACTTTTAGCTATTGTAAATAAGTTTAAACGGGGCAGGGACGGGCCCATAACCCACATGTTGAGATAATTACCATAAGTAATATCTCAGTAAATTAAATTAGCAGAGTGAATTAAGCAAATGGAAACGTAATTGCTTTATGTCCCAACCTCGGATGAAAAATACATTAAACTATTAAATCTACTTTAAATGGAATTAAAATGTCTAAACAATTTAATGGAATTAGCTTGCTAAAATATAAAATAAGAAGTCAAACTATTATGTGATCTAAATAACGAAAGACAAGTTTAAAAGAAACAAACATTTATTTAAATTTAGTCACAGAGAAACAAATAAATTAACTAAAAAGATAAAATACATAAAACATACCTCAATCAGTTTTAACTCTAGGTAGCATTAGTTATGCATTTACTTATAAAACAAGTTGTACTGAGATTAACACTCCATGACACTTTATTTGAGAAAAATATGAAACGGTAAGACATCTTTCACTTCAATGCTCCAGAGCTCGAAAAATAATTTATTAAAAAGCCATACTTCATCTTAAACCAATTCCAGTACCTCCGGGGATATCACACTGTAGCACAAAAAAACAAAAGTCATCCCCACCAGGAAACCGATAGAAAAAGTCGAGTAATTCGGAAACAGCTTAGCTTGCATTTCAATACTGAAACGTCTCCTTTCGAATTAACACCAAAAAAAGGTTCTCGAAGATAGAGGTCACCTTCATTATTCCATCAGACGACTTTAAACGAGACAAAGATCAGCTGATATTAATACGGAAAATCCAGGAAGAGAAAAACCATCATTCACTGTATATTCTCCAATTTAAACAATCCTCCATGCCGATAACAACTTTACAATACTTAAAACCACCTGCTCACATGTTGAAAAGGTAACTCCCAACTGGCGAAGACACACGTTGGTCGAAACATATTTATATGATCCGGACATGCGTACCAGATACTGGTATATGCAAAACAGACGGCTTCCAGAATGATCGGAGACTTACGACGCACTCTACCAGACAACTAACGCCATCTCGTGGCGATCGGGAGTACTGCTCGACTATCATACGTGGAAAATGATTTCCGAAAACCGCGATGTTTTGAAAGGCAGGTGACCGGCAATAGAAGATGTGATTAAAGGCAAACTGCAACTAAAGATGAAGGCAAATCAAATAAAGGATTCTAAGGATATATAACTATGAAAAACAAGGATATGAGGTAAGAAGTATCTATATTTATATTGTAAATAAAGAATGGCTGTTTTCAGCTAAAAATGTAAATAAATTGTAGAGCTAAAGTAGTACGGTGATAAGATATAGAGGGCTTGTTATTCCTAACACCCTTGACCACTGCTTCCAACAATCATGCACAGTGGATACATTCCAGCCGAGTCTTTCTGCAATATCGCGGAAAGAAAATCCACCTTCTCGCAGCCCGAATATGCAACCTCGTTCCAACTCAGTGAGCTGTTGACAGTGGCTTTTTCGTCTTGTTACAGACATTCTTGGCTAACATCAACTCAATACGTCACATTTCGAAGCTGAATAACGCCCACGAACTTTACAGCATGCATTTAAAGTAAACCTAATCTGCAAGTTCTGAGTGGCGCTACTAGCGCCACACTTATGCGCAAAATTTCAATCGATGTCATCTTTCAGATGTATAAACCAGGCTGCGGGGTCGGTAGGAAAAATGCCCGACTCCGACCCCTGGATTTTTGAAATAATCGACTCCGACTCCGGCATACACACAGGATTTCTCAAAAAGATCGAAATGCGTTTTAATTTTTTACCTGTTGGAGATATATAAATAATGCAAATTGAAAAAGTGTTCAAAAGGAAATAGTAATTAAGATTACGGATCGACTGAAATCGAAACAGAAATTGAATTTCGGTAATATATTCTATTTGCGGCCGAAAACAAAAATTTCAAAAAAAATGTTTAAGTAATTAACACATAATAAATATACATAGTTATGAATTAATTGCAAGTGTAATTATACCTGTGGTCTAAGTTGGCTCTCTGTGACTGTAACCAAAACTTTTTATTTTCATATAAAATAAAATAAAATTAGTAATTCATCAATGACACGAAATGATTTTCTAATTATGAATTTCATCTAATTAAAAAATCTTTTACGTATAAATACCTCGATTTATCTTTTATAATGAATTTTGTAAAGGATCATCTGTTCTACTAGAACTTTCTCAAAGAATATTTGAAACACTTCTGCTGTTTCAAAATAAAAAAATTTCCATTAAAGTTATGTCTGCAGCTTTTCATGAGCTAGTGAAAAGCGTCTTCAAATTTTAGTCATATATGCATTTCTTGTTTTCTAATTTGCACTCGCATCTTGAGTCAGTCGTGACTGATAATTATAAACAGTGAAGTTCATAGTAATAAATTAAGAGTGTCTCACATGAGTCAATACAGCTGGAATCAATGAGTCGTGTTGAAAATTTCTGAAGGAAAATACGAGAATTTTGGAATACAGATAGTTTCGGTCTGACCGAATTTTCAGCAGCATTTTCGCCGAAAACGAATTTTTGGCTAAACTCAGATGTTGAACCGAAATTGAAACCGAATTTTCAGTTGATCTCTAATTAAAATTATATTCATTAAACGTTTATATTGAGTTAGAGTAAGATTATACTGAGTTCGGCCACTAATTTTTAAAAAGCTATCCTTTTAAACAATTTTTTTATACAGTCCTGAATCCCATAAATTATTTAGTTGTGTGTTGGGGGGTGAGTAGTACAAGAAGGAAAACAACAAAATGTCCGTTCTTTTACAACCAAAACTAACCGAGTGATGATACATTGAATTTTATGAAATTTCAGAGCTTTGCAGTACTAAAAAATGGCCTAGCCTTTTTTAGTGCAAAACATCTCCAAATTTTTATGAAAAAAATAACATTAATGCTAGCATTTACAGTCTTACTCGGTGTGTTTTGGTTGTTGAAGAATGGAATTTTTACTGCTTTACTTCTCAGAGTAGGGAGAAAATTTCACTAAATATAACTTATACAACCCAAGGACTATATAAAATTTAAAAAGTGTAAGATTTTTAAAATCAATGGCAGGTCTATTTCATCAAAATGATCTTAATTCTTATATTTTTTTTAAACAGACAGACACACACACACACACGCCCGCATGCACACAAAACAAGAACAAAAGTAATAGATGCTACAGCATGAAATTTGAAAGCATAAATATTTAGCAAATGGATCATTTATATTTTCTTAGTACACAATTAAACAAAAACTCGTCTCGAATTAGGGTCGGTTTGACGATTTTTTTCCACTTTTGGATTTGGTTGATGAATTCCTTTTTGTCGGGTTTCGGGTTGACTTTCAGCAGAAATTTCAGATTCGGGTCGGGTGCAACCCGGCCCTTGGAAAGACTCTAGTTGGGGCTTAGAAATAGAAGAAGCATCTAAGTTACATTGCATCTAAGTTACATTATGTGCATTATGGCACACATTTATCACAATAAAGAAAATAAAAAAAAAATTTGAAAAAAAAGGAATTTATCGTAATATTTTAGAACTTGATAAAATGCCCCATGCGAACTAAATATCAATGAAACTCCCCAATATCTTTTATACAAGTTTGGTTTATATACATAAATAAAACTGTACATCGAATTTTATATATTTGAATATAAAGGTAAGAAATAAAAATATTTTCTATTTTTTTTTTTAATTTTGAGCTTCAAAATTTCAAAAAAATTAGAAAATATTTTTTTGTTCTTACCTTTATATTCAAATATATAAAATTCGGTGCACAGTTTTATTTATGTATACAAACCAACTTGTATAAAAAATATTGAGGATTTTCATTGATATTCAGTTCGCATGGTTCATTTTGAACAGTTAACGGAAAGTTCCTTTTTTTTTCACAATTTTTTTTTTAATTTTCTTTATTGTGATAAATGTATGCCATAGAGCATATAATGTACCCTTGAATAATAGTTAAAGTGAAATTTACAAAAAATTAAAAATTGATTTTTAAAATCAATTTTTAATCCTTTTAAAATCAAGTTCTGTGAACTGCATATCAATGAAAATCACCAATATTTTTTATATAAGTTTGGCTTATATGTGTAAATAACACTGTGCATCGAATTTTTGATATATTTGAATATAAAAATAAGAAAAAAAAAAAATTTCTAAATTCTTTGAAATTTTGAGCCTCAAAATTGCATGGGGCATTTTGAACGCATGTTTTTTGTTCGGAGATGCATGAAACTAGCAGGTGTTGTTGTTCAGAAACTATGTCATCGAACTGTGTTTTCCGTATTTTTTGCAAACGCAATAGATCTTTCAGAAAATAGTGTCAAAGTGGGAGTTTTGAACATAATTCCCGCGCGAAAGAAGAATAACCACACAAGGAAGGGTGAAAAACGTCTTTCTCACGTGATCAAAATCGCTTATAGCTTAATAGGTAATTTATTTATCAAAAAAATGGAAAACACAGTTCGATTCCAAATCGCTTCCATAGCCAGGCCTTTCAATTTTATGCCTTTCCGTTAAAAAAAAAAAAAAAAAAAAAAAAAAAAAAAAAAAAATGAATTTGTAAATGTGTCAAAACGTTTTGCGCTTGTTGAGCAGAGCAGTTGAAAACAGCCTTAAAGGAACAAACAATTTAAGAAGAAACTGTAACTTTCTGAACTATTGAACCTTTTAGTTAATGTAAGTCTTTCTTTTATTATTACATAGACATGAGTTAAGATTCAATAATAAAGCTTCTTTGCTCTAGACCTTTTTTATTTCAACAATTTCGTTTTTTCACTGTTTTCTTGAATACTGCCACTTGAAAGTCCGAACTTTGGAGAATTCCGAACTTTAGACTTTGTACTGTATATTTTCATTTATACAGGACAATGAGAAGGACAATTGTTCTTCTGAATCATTTGTATTTTGCATTGTATCTAACTCAATGCTCCACAATTTATTTTTTTTATTTAAATCAAGTAACATTATTTATTTACATTTATTATCCCCTGGAATGCTATTTCTTTCTCCCAGCTTATTTTGTCTCCAATAAATAACATTACCTTGTATACTCTAGCTGTAAAACAAAAGCCGATGTTTCATTGTGCGATCAAATACTCTACAGCATTTTTTAAAACTTCTAAGCATCGCACATTTTCAATGTTTATACCGTCGTATTGGGAAAAAAAAGTGCTTTTTAATGCAATTTGTTTGAAAACTGCATCTCCATTTGTTTTTGAAATATTAATTTTTTTGTAGTTTTTAGTAGGGATTGACCGAATACCGAATAGTTGATTCGGTATTCGGTGGTTCGGCATGTAAACCGAATATTCGGCTTCGGCCGAATACTTAAAAGTATTCGGCCGAATAATTGCAGATAAGTATTTTCTTAGAAGTAAGAAGAATTCTTTTACTTAGCAGTAGAATAGGCTAAACAATGAGTTTCAATATTATGTGCATGAGTTCAGCTGCACTACAAAAAACAAGTCAAAGGCAATTTTTAATTAAAAAAAAACTTTTTCCTTCCTAAAATAGTCTATATAGGTGTGAAATCAAAACAACTGTCTGTAACAAAGAAAAAAAAAAGCAAGGAAGATGCGCATCTTTCCCCCATCATTTACTTTTATTTTCTTCTACATTAGTTTTTTTTAATTTAAATTTATTTAATGTGTATTTTCTTTAATATACATATGAAATAAGTATATCAGAGTTCATATCTGTATATCTAAGGTGTATATTAAAGAAAATACACACATCAAATAAGTATATTCCTATGCCTATCCTATAGCTTTTAACCATTATATCAAAATCGCTCCCTCACCACAATGTTAAAATATTAATCAAAATATAAGTATTCTACTAATAATTTGACAGAAAATAATTAAATGTACAAATTGATATACCTTTTGTATTTTTAGAACATTTCTATTCAATATGTTTATAATTAAACTTAGACAATCAGTAAATCAGCTTAATGACTACATTGTTGCTTTTTATTTGAATGAACTTATGTTTTTCTGACAATCCTTATTCTTAATAATACCTTGTATAGTTTAATACTTTCATAGGTTATTTTTGGGTATTGGCTAATGATAAAATAAAAAATAAGTGATGGGTTAATGAATTTGTGAGTGGAAAGAAGTCATTAAATGTTTTTGTGTAATTAGATTTAAGAATAAAAATGTAACTGAATTAAATTATTGAGAATTTAATTTCAATTAAAGCTTATTAAAAAATCTAATATAAGCAAAAATGCGTATTAAAAAGTTTCAAGTATTCGGTTGCCGAATACCGAAGCTTCGGTATACACTTCGACCGAAGCTTCGGTATTCGGTATTCGGCAAAATTGCTGCTTCGGTCAATCCCTAGTTTTTAGCGACATTTGTTTCATTTTGGCAACTCAAGTACTCCATTTCTGTAGAAAGTAAAGAAAAAATGGTTGAAAATTTTCAATTATATCTTTTTGTTGCCATTTTCTCATAAAAATTGAAAAAAAAAATTAATTAAAATACGTGCTATTTTGAGAAAAATATAAATGAAGGATTTAGGCCTGGGCCTTAAACAGGGTTCGTACGGTCCTTGAAAGTCCTTAAAAGTGCTTATATTTTTCAATGGAAATTTTTGGTGCTTAAAAGTACTTATTTTCATGCAAAATCTGAAAAAAGTCCTTAAAAGTGCTTAATTTTACTCTCATATTAATTCTTAATCAAAGGTGAAACTCTTCTGCATTTCTTTTAATTTCTGATTTTTAAAAAATCTTAATCCCGCCTTGCCTCCCCTTCTTCTGAAATTTCACTTCCCCCTTCGTAATATCAAAGTTAAAAACTTCATTTTTTAAAAATCTTTTTCTACTCTCAGGGATGTAAGACCTGCGCCAGACGAAGCAAAAATCGCTTTACTGCGCCAAGCTTCTACAAAACAGCTATTTTTCCCCCTTTTTGCGCCAAACCTGCGCCAAAATGTACTTAGTAACAAGATGAAATTTAGCATGATTTCGTCGATCCGAGAAACAAAAAAAAATCCATTTTTAACCTTTTTCTAGGCCGCTAATTGCGTCAAAAAAAGCAAAAAACCGCGGTCAAAAGATCTCGAAAAACACGCGATGTTTGTCAAATGATCCCGAAAAAACGTGAATTTGTCAAAGGATCGCTAATTTCGTCAAAAATGAACAAAACGCGTTCAAAAGATCGTAAAAACGATAATTTTGTTAAAAGATGGCGAAAAAACCCCGCAAATTTCATCAAAAGGTCGCAAAAAACCATAAATTTCGTCAAAAGATCGCGAAAAATGCGATTTCGTCAAAAGATCGCGAAAAACACGCAAATTTTGTCGAAAGATCGCGGAAAACGCACGATTTCGTCAAAAGATCGCGAAAAACGGGCAAGTTTTGTCAAAAGATCGCGAATTTTGCCAAAGGATCGCTAATTTCGTCAAAAAACGAACAAAACACGATCAAAAGATCGTAAAAACGCTAATTTTATTAAAAGATGCCGAAAAAACCCCGCAAATTTCATCAAAAAGTCGCAAAAAACACACGAATTTCATCAAATTATCGCGAAAAAAAACGTGCATTTTATCAAAGGATAGCTGACTTCGTTAAAAAACGAACAAAACGATGTCAAAAGATTGTGAAAAAACGTGAATTTCGTTAAAAGATCGCGAAAAATACGCGAATTTTGTCAAAAGATTGCCAAAAATACGCAAATTTTGTCAAAGGATTGCCAAAAATACGCAAATTTTGTCAAAAGATTGCCAAAAATACGCAAATTTCGTCAAAAGATTGCCAAAAATACGCGAATTTCGACAAAAGATCGCGAAAAAACACTCCGTTTTTTTTGTAAAAGGATTACCAATTACTTCTAAAAACGAACAAAATGTGTTCAAAAGATTGTGAAAAAACGCAAATTTCGTTAAAAGATCTCGAAAAAACCCACAAATTTCATCAAAAGGTCACAAAAAACTGCAAATTTTGTCAAAAGATTAAACAAAAAAAACACGTGAATTTTGTTAAAAGATCGTGAAAAATACGCGAATTTTGTCAAGAGATCGCGAAAAATACGCGAATTTCGCCAAAAGATCGCGAGAAATACGCAAATTTCGCCAAAAGATCGCAAGAAGTACGCAAATTTCAACAAAAGATCGCGAAAATACGCTCATTTCTTTTTTATTAGCATGAGAATTTCAATTTGCTCCAAAAACAGTTTTTATTGCTACAAAATTAATTTTTGCTGCTACAAAAATGGATTTTACTGCTACAAAAATAGATTTTACTGCTCCAAAATTCGATTTTTGCTGCTACAAAATGGCTTTAGTGCACTTTCATCCCTGTACTCTATTTCTTACTTTATACTGAATAAATAATCTGTCCTAAATTTTAGTAACAATTCATTCCATCACATTTCATTAAAATTTCATTTGAATTTCACCCTCAAAATTTTTCTTCCTCCGTTTTTCTTTCCTCCCCCACAGTACTCAAAGTTTAAAAACTCTTTGAAACTGTTTAATTAATTTTTTTTTTGCTTTGTCATTTTATTGCCCCAATAAATAATCAATCAAGATTTCTCTTCCCACCCGTAATTGGAATTTTCCTTTTGCACCCCTCCCCCCTTCCCCCCCACACACTTAAGGAACACATGGAATTTAAAGTCTTTAAAAGTCCTCTTAGTTTTTTTTTCTTGTAAATTTTTAGTAAGGTAAATAAATAAGTAATCTAATAAACTCCCTCCCTCCCTAAAAAATTTTTAAAAATGTGCTTGTCATTTTGCCCCCCTCAACTTATAAAATTTAAAATCTTAAAAATCATTGCTTTATTTAAAATTTTTTCTGCTCCATTAGTTAATTTATTACCCAATAGGTGGCGCTGCTAGGAAGCATTTTGCTGGATTTAGACGATTTCAGCGATAGTCATATCTCAAGAACTAATGCACGGAATTTCATATCTTTAGAATCCTCATGAGGGGCATAGACCATTTAATTTTGGCACTCTGATAATGAATTTTGTAGTATTAACATGTATGAGATAGAAGAAAGTTTTGGGATTGGCACATCTGACTAGTTTTTTCTTCTGCTGTATGTTATTTTAAAATTTTCTAAATTTCTATTGCCACATGGTGAAATCCCCCCCCCCCCTTCATATCCATTTGAATATTTAAAACTTTTACTAAAATGAAAGAAACCCTTTATTAAAAAATGCATGTTATAATTTATTAGTTTATTTAATTTGAAGGTCCTTAAATTTTTTTGGTTTTGGTCCTTGAAAGTCCTTAAAAGTACTTGATTTTTATTTAAAGAAATGTGTACGAACCCTGTTAAATCGATTTAAAGCTTACATCGGAAATCCGATTTAACAACATTGGTCTTAAATCGATTTAAGCAAAAATCGGAAATCGCGATTTAACCATTATCTTAAATCGCGATTTAGCCATTATCTTAAATCGCGATTTAGCCATTGTCTTAAATCGCGATTTAGCAATTGGCTTTAAATCGATTTAAAACGAAATACTGATTCAGAGCTAACATCGGAAAACCGATTTATCTACCACTTACATGCCAAGCTGGTGTTAAATCGATTTAGGAGGATCCGATTTAAGCAAACGTTGCAAGCCTCAATGCTTTCCGATTTAAGACAAACAAGGCAAACTGGTGTTAAGTCGATTTAGGACGTTCCGATTTAAGCAAACATCGCAAGCCTCCATGCTTTCCGATTTAAGAAAAAGACGATTTAAGGAAAACAAGGCAAGCTGGTGTTAAATCGATTTAGCAAGATCCAATTTAAGAAAAAGGCGATTTAAGAAAACAATTTAAGTAAGAATTGATATTTATTTTGTAAACAAGATTCAGAGTTTACGAGATTGGAATGTGTATTTTTCAAAAATTAAGAACTTATATAGTGGAAAGTTGAAAGGAAAAAGTAATGTTTAAATCTTAAAATCCAAATTCATCGAATTTCGATTTATATGCTAACGCAATCTTTTGATGATAAATTAAGTTTTCACATATTTGAGTAATATTGCAATATGTATTTTTATTTTACAATATTCTGTAATTAATTAAAATGTTTTAAAGTAGAATCCTGCATTATTTCAAAAGATTGTTTTCCTGAAATTCATTCAGCATTTATATGATTAAAAATAATAATAATAAAGTTTTATATTTAAAATCCAAACTCATCGACTTGCAGTTTATACTTTTATGCATTCTTATGATGAAAAATTCATTTTTTACATGTTTTAGTAATATTTTAACATTTATTTTTTATTTTCTATTATTTTGTAATTAATGAAATTATTTTAAAGTTATAGTTATGCATTGTTTTGTGTATCACTATTTGGCCGTGATCCACATGAAATATTTTTCTTTTACTACTAATATTTTTTTCCTGAAATTGATTGAGTATTTATGGTTGAAAAAAAAAGAATAAAGTTTCATATTTAAAATCCAAATTCATCGAATTTCAGTTTTTATTTTTATGCATTCTTTTAATGAAACATTTATTTTCCACATGTTTGGGTAATATTTTAATACATATTTTTTATTTTCTATTATTCTGTAATTAATTAAAATATTTTAAAATAGTCATGCATCAGATTTGACATCCGATTTCAATGCCAGTCACATGGATTGAGTATCTTGCTGAAATTGATTCACTATTTATATCCAAATTAATCCATTTTTAGTTTATATTTTTATGCATTATTTTCATGAAAAATTAATTTTAATATGTTTAGGTATTATGGGAATATTTTAGTTTTAATTTATTATTATTTTGTAATTAATTAAAAATACTTTAATAAAGTCCTGTAATGAGTCAAGTAACTTTATTTTTACAGCAGAATGAGGAGGCATTCATTAGATTTTTCTGCAGATCTGCGATTTTTTGCTTTTTTGACATTTTGTTATCATTAAAAAGAGATATATTTTAAGATTATATTTTATTACTAATTTTAAAGGATGGCAACAACCACGAAAAAAAATCAGCAATTTCAGTGATGTGCTCCAAGGGTCACACTTTCAATCCTTCTCCATCCGCTATATAAATGTCAGCATTTATGTTAAACAAATCTTATTTTAATCTAAAAGTTAAAAAGATATAAAATTGCACCTTATTTCTCATATCTCCCCCCCCCCCCCCTTTTTTTTTACTACATTTCTCATCATGGTAAATGAATAGTTAAATTCATCATTGAAGTCTTTTAATATGCTTCTGTTTTACCTCAGTAACTTTTTAAGTCTGTGTCTGTAAAAAAAAAAAAAAAAAAAAAAAAAGTGTATGTAGGCTGTTAGCAATGAAGTGCTATTTGAGTGGGCTAGGGGAAGCCCCCCCCCCCCCACCCTCCCCTTAAGGAATTTAGATTGTAGCAGGCATAACAAGTCAGACAAAAAAAAAAATCATTTTATTTTATATTACTTCTTATAGAATGAGTTTATAAAATGTATTACAATAGGTCACTAATTTTTAAAATGGAAAAAAAAAAACCTAGTGTTTTGGGACATTCAAAGCTTTTTTATGTGTAAAATATACCTCTTTTCAAAATTATTTGACAAATTAAAAGCTAAATATACTAAATAATACAGCAGGGGGGGGGGGGTCACATAAAGATCGTATTTTGTTACTAAAAATTAAAAAATAGGCTTCCATATTCTAAAATGTAAAATCGGTGTTAAATCACAATTTAGCACTAAATCGCGGTGTTGGATGGATGATAAATCGATTTAAGAAATTTCTACATCGCCCAGTCCTAGAAGGATTTATGATAAAACATAGAGCTATTATAAACTATATTTAATTTTAAGTATCTATATTAATGTAAATGACGTCATTTTACATAAAATAAAAGCGTGTGCTTTAATACTTTCACCGTCCGAGGGTTTTGCAGTATTTTTATAAGAATGCTTGTAAATCCTAGGATATATATTTTTAGAATCTCAGTTTAATGCTATAATATCTTTAATATCACTACTTTCTATATAAGGTTCAAAATAGAATTCTGTTTAAAATATTTTGGTCTACAGCCATTTTAACATGATTTCTAGGAACGGAAAAATCCGGGCCAGACGGTTAAAGGGTTAAGTCTTAAAATTGAAATATGTTTTGCAGTAGAGTCCCGATTATCCGAGTCCTGCTTAACCGAGTTATTTTCTTCTGATGGACTGGTGGCTTCTATTATTATGAAACGGCCATTATAAATGAAGCGTTAGATGAAGATGAAAGAGCAGTCGTAAAAAGTTAGAACTCTGATTTACTGGTCAAAATGAGAAAAAAAAAATGGCCATAATTTTTTTTTGAAAAAAAAAATATATGGCCACTTTTTTTTCCATTCTGACCAGAAAATCAGAGTTCTAACTTTTTACGACTGCTCTTTCATCTTCACCTAACGCTTCATTTATAATGGCCGTTTCATAATAATAGAAGCCACCAGTCCACCAGAAGAAAATGAAGTAATGGAAATGCCGGGGGCGACACTAAATTCTGAAAAAGCAGAATTCCTGTTCTCTAGTTATTATTATTTTTTTTATCTTTATTTTTCAAATATAAATAGGGGAGAATGTCGAGGGTTGACCCATTTTTTACAAAATTACTTTTTATTTTTTAAATATTGAACCTAGAATAAAGTTTCATATATCATTTTATTCGTTATACAATTAGTTATCAAAATAAAATTGCGACATAAGTGTAAAATGTAAAAAAAAAAAAAAAAAAAAAAAAAAAAAAAAAAAAAAAGCTTAAAAAATAATTGATTTTAATTATGAGAAAACACTAGTTGCCACATAGTTTTACTTCATCTCATTGTGTTCATCTTGATAAAATTTGTCCACGTATCTTCCTAAAGTATTTTGATCAATTTTATGGGGTTTTTTTGCAGCGGTATGAACACTTATCATTTCTTAAGGCTGCTGCTTTCAGCGTTTCTAGTATTTTCCATTCTTTCTATTTACCCACAATGGGTACTATTTAAATAAAATAAAAGTTCCTAATATCAATTTTCCAATTTTTATTTCATTAAATTTTTTCTTCCTTTACAGCAATTTTTCACATCTTCCTTTAATCAATTTCAAACATTTCCCTTTCTATCACTTCATTTTACCTCAGCTTTACAGAATAAATTTACATTTTTTTAGAAATTTAACCATTAACCCTTCATTATGTAGAACGTATAATAAATAGATTTCAAAAACAATTAATAAAGGATGCTTTGACCATCTGATCAACCATTGATTGGGTCAAACCTCCCCACATAGTCACCTTTTAGAGTAGGGGAGACTAGGGAGGGTTGACCATACGGGAGGCTTGACCCACACATCAGTTTTCATATTTAAAAGATTTTCAGAGTTTTATCAATAGGTGTCAACCGAAGCTACTGGAATGCTCAAACAACAGTCTTTATTTCATACAAATAATCGAAATAGGTGTGGAAAAAATCAATTCTGAGGCGTTTTCAACCTAAATGTTGTTTTTTAGAAATATTTTGCAAGCTTTTTTCAGATAAAATATATCATAGAAATTTAAGTAAGTAGGTTTTAAGCAATACAGAAATATCGAGCTTTCATTCCAGGCATAAAGATTTTACTGTAAGTTAAGCTTAACATAACAATGTGCTATTCTTTAAAAAAGGGCTATGTGGGGAGGCTTGACCCAGTCATTTTGAAGGGGGGGTTGACCAGATGCTCAAGGCTCCTTTAATTAAGTGGTTTTGGAAATCTTTTGATTATACACTGTGCATAATGAAAGATTAATGGTTATATATAAAAAAGAATGTAAACTTCTTTTGCAAAGATACAGTAAAGTACAGTGACGGAAAACAAAATGCTTAAAACTGATTAAAGAAAGATGTGAAAAATTGCTATAGTATCAAGTGCAAGAAAAAAAATAATGGAATATAAATGTGAAAATTGATAGGAACTTTTTCCATTTAAATATTACTTACAATAGGTAAATAGAAACAGTGGAAAAGACGAGAAAGAACTAGGAAGTATGGAAGCAGGTTTTAACCCTTTCAGGGACAGTGGTATGTTTATGAAATCACTTAATTTTAATTACCAAACGCCACAATGGCACCACAATTTTGCTAAAATCTTTTCCATTAAATATGTATGTGACATAGAGCCTTTTCTTATTTCCAAATAAATTTGTTCGTAAATTTCAGTGCCAGTCATTTATTTCAACAATTTAGTACAGAAAGTACTTTGCTGAAAGGGTTAAAAGATGTTATTGATAAGTTAAGTGCTCATGCGGTTGCAAAAGAACATACTATTGATTGAAAAACTTTAGGAAGGTGTTGGTGTTAAGACTAGGGATTGACCGAATACCAAATAGTCGATTCGGTATTCGGTGATTCGGCATGTAAACCGAATATTCGGCTTCGGCCGAATACTTTTAAGTATTCGGCCGAATAATTGCAGATAAATATTTTCCTAGAAACAGGAGAATTCTCTTTCACTTAGACGTAGAATAGGCTAAACAATGAGTTTCAATATTATGTGCATGAGTTCACAGTTCAGCTGCACTAAAAAAAAACAAGTCAAAGGCAATTTTTAATAAAAACATTTTCCTTCCTAAAATAGTCTACATAGGGGTCAAATCAAAACAACTGTCTACGATAGAGAAAACAAAATGTAAGGAAGATGGGCATCTTTCCCTTATCATTTAATTTTAATTATTTCTACATTAGTTTTCTTAATTTAAATTTATTTAATGTGTATTTTCTTTAATATACATTTCAAATAAGTATGTCAGAGTTCATCTCTGTATATCTAAGGTGTATGTAAATGAAAATACGCACATCAAATAAGTATAGCCCTATGCCTATCCTATAGCATTTATAACCATTAAATTAAAATCGCTCAAATTTGTTATCTTCATCACCACAATGTAAAGTATTAACCAAAATATGTATCAATAATTTGATAGAAAATAGTTAAATGTACAAATTGTTATGATACCTTTAGTATTTGAGAACATTCCTATTCAACATGTTTATAATTAGACAATCAGTAAATCAGCTTAATGACAAAATTGTTTTTTTTTTTTTATTTGAATGATCTTTTGTTTTTTTGACAATCCTTATCCTTAATAATAGCCTGTATAGTTTAATACAGGCCTGTAGGTTATTTTGGGTATTGACTAGTGATGAAATAATAAAAAATAAGTGATGGAATAATGATTTTGTGAATGGAAATTGGAAATAAGTCATTAATTTTTTTTTGTGTAATTAGATTTAAGAATAAAAATGTAACTGAATTAAATTATTAAGAAATTAATTTAAATTAAAGTGTATTAAAAAAGCTAATATATGCAAAAATGTGTATTAAGAAATTTTAAGTATTCGGTTGCCGAATACCGAAGCTTCGGTATACACTTTGACCGAAGCTTCGGTATTCGGCAAAATTGCTGCTTCGGTCAATCCCTAGTTAAGACGGCCTATTATCTTTACGAGGGATATAGGCCCGAAGGTAGGGGGCCTCCATGGGAGTCTTTCTAAGGGAACCTAACCCGTATTTATGCAAGGTTACCCAAGGTTCGAAGAAAATCACGGAAAATTCCGAACAGTTATGCGGGCGGGCGCGATTGATTTTGATCCCAGCACCTGCCGTAGACCAACTTCGAGAGAACAACCTCTCAGCCAGAAGTTTGGGCCTTTAGGAAGGTACGTAGACAAATTTCACTAGGATGAATGCAGTGAGATGAAGCCGGACTGTGTGACAACTAGAGTTATCAGGTCGAGTGTCACAAAACGCAGGACAAAGAGACAAAGAAAAGCGGGACAGTAGCTCCCGAATCCGGACATAATTAATCAGTGGCGCCTATTTTTGAAAAATATTGGGTGGGCTTGAAACCATTTTAGTGTAAAATGCCAATGCCGTTTTGCTTTCTTTGAAAGCTTAGGAAAGTGTGATATTTGAAGGTATAATAAATCAAGTTAAAAATTTTTATAGTAGCAAATAAAGGTGCGATTTTATTCAATTTTATTCTCATGGGTTCTTCCCTTCATGGCAGGGTTGCAAAAAAGCCGGCTAAAATTAAAAAAAGCCAGGCCGGTGGCTTTTATTGGTTTTAACCGGCTTTTTTTGGCCAAAATTGGCCTTTTTTGGCCATAATTGGCTTTTATACAATGAAGCATTGTAATTATAAACTACACATTTTAAAGTGTTTTTAATTAGTTTTAATGACATTTAATTGATTTAGAGTTTAATAAGTAACCCAATTTCTCAATAATGAGGACATTAATACTGGAATAAAACTTAGATGGTTTTGCTAGTGATTTGTAGTCAGAATTGCAAATATGTCAGCTAAATTTTAAAAGGGCCATACCAACTGCCAATTTTTTCATTTTTACTGCTTTACAAAATTAAAGAGGACAATGGTTACTTAGTTACATGTTTTACTTAATTTTAAGAGCTATTAATAAACAAGTCTTATTTTATTTCTAGTAAACATTTAAAATTATACATAGTCATACTAATAAAAACACCATTTCTCACTATTAAAAACATTGCGAACAACAGCATATGCATGAATATGCTTAATAAGAAGCTTTGGTACTTTTCGGTTAGCCGGGCGCCATTGTTATATATACATATTTATGTACATACATATATGTAAATATACATATACATATATTGTATATAAACACATATAGATATATGTAAATATATATATATGTATATATACCAGTGGCGTGGCGTGAAAATTTTCGGTGGTCATCGCAATTATTTAAGTTTGTGGTGAAAAATTATTAACTCTAATATTCAATGGTTGAATGTTGAAAAAAGAAACTTTAAATCTTACCTTCACTTATACATGAACTCCAAATGTTCTGCTAAAACTGGATCGTAGAGTTTTAAAAACTTATTAAGAGTTTTAAAATATTGCTTGGTCATCGCCGCATCCAGCGATGACCGGACGCCACGCCGCTGATATATACATATATAACACTGGCGCCCGGCTAACCAAAAAGTACCGAAGCTTTTCAAAATTTTATTTAGAGAATTTTTTCTTCTTGTTTATGCTCTATTTTTTATACACTTATGTACTACTCTCCTCAAATGAAACATCTTTTCTAATTTCTCTTTTAACATTTATAACTTAATCTCTCCATATGGACACACAAGAATGTTTCCATTTTGATGTGCTACATTTTGTCATTAATTAAATATAATCTTTAAAATGTGTAATGTATGTGGAGCTATGAAATATAGAATTTCAAAATACCAGTTTGGAGCCTAACTTATATTAATTTCAATGTTTATATATATATATATATATATATATATATATATATATATATATATATATTTTTTTTTCCCCAGACATAATGCTTTCACATTTGCCTTCTAGAAGTTATAGACATATTTATTTGACAAAATTTAATAGAAATCTATAATTGTTTTAGTAGAAAATATTTATAAGTGTATTAAAAATTAATCCATCCAAATTTAAAGCAAATTAACTGTAAACCAACTTTTAAAAATAAAAGCCGGCTTTTTTCAATAAATGCCGGCTTTTTTTAAGTGGTTAAAACCAAAAAAAGCCGACCGGCTTTTTTTGGCCTGGCTAAAAGCCGGCAACCCTGCTTCATGGACTCTAATATTTATTGTTGTGCCATGGACATGCTTACAAATTAAAACGCAAAGGACTAAAAAATATTAAAATGGTCATTTATTGCAAATGCACTGAAATGCTTGTATTGATAGCACTATTTACTTAAACTATACCGGATGATTCAAAATAGATTACAATATCTTGAACCGCTCAAATTAGAAAGATACTTGCAATTACGAAAAGAATACAAATCAAGTAAATATCGCGTATAAGTAGTCAATTAAGTAGTCAATCACGATATCTTTCAGATATAACATTTATTTAAAAACAAGTGGGTAAGTGTGATCACAGATCGCACAGAGGGTTTCGTTTAATATTTCTTTCAAAACACTGTTCTTTTGCAAAATCTGTTAGCTCCACAATTCGCAACTAGGGAGTGCACTCTATTCTAAACAAACGTCTGCCCGACAAAACTCCGTTTTAGAGCCTATTCGCACTTATATTAGTCGAGGAAATTGGACCCATAAAACTTAAAATAGGAAAGCCCTCCTGGCCAAGTGGAAATAAAATATGAAAGGCTATTGTGCATAAAATGAAAGAGTGGCCGAAGGGTCGTCAAATGATATATCAGATGAGGGGTTTGGGGAAAAATTTACCCCCCCCCCTCCCGGAGCCTTCAAGTGAAACTAGCTCGCTGTAGCTTCATTAGCGGCTAAGTTAGAAAAAAATGCTTAAAAAACATAAGTTAGAGCCCAGAGGAGTCAATAATATAAGACTTTTTGAAAATTTTATCATTTGTCGTGTGATCACAAGGGTTCAGCTATAAATGTATGCAAAATTTCATATCCCCAGCTTAATTAGCGCTCAGTTAGAAATAATTGCTTATAATACAGAAGTTGAAGCCCAAAGGGTTAATTATAAGACTTTTTCAAAAATTCATATTTTGTCTTATGATCTGACGCGTTCAGCTATAAGTACGCAAAATTTCATGTCTCCAATTTAATTAGGGGCTTAGTTAGAAAGAATTGATTAAAAAACACAAGCTGGAGTCCAAAGGGTTAAATATAAAACTTTTTCGAAAAAAAAAATTATTTGTCGTGTGGTCTCAGGTGTTCTGCTATAAGTATGCAAAATTTCATGTCTCCAACTTAATTATGGGGCTCATTTAGAAAGAATTGTTTAAAATATATATGTGGGAGCTCAAAGGGTTAAATGTAAGACTTTTCAAGATTTTATAATTTGTCGCCTGGCCTCAGGTGTTCTGCTATAAATATGCAAAATTTCAAATCTCCAATTTAAATATAGTCTCAGTTAGAAAGAATTGCTTAAAATACACAAGCTGGAGTCCAAAGGGTGAAATATGAAACTTTTTTCGAAATTTATTATCTGTCGTGTGATCTGAAGTTTTCAGCTAGAAGTATGCAAAATTTCAAGTCTCCAATACAATTAGGGGCTCTTTTAAAAAGAATTGATAAAAACACACAAGCTGGAGTCCAAAGGGTTAAATATAAAACTTTTTCGAAATTTATTATTTGGCGTGTGATCTGAGGCTTTCAGCTATAAGTATGCAAAATTTCAAGTCCCCAATTCACTTAGGGACTCTGTTAAAATGAATTGCTTAAAATACACAAGCTGGACTCCAAAGGGTTAAACATAAAACTTTTTCGAAATTTATTATTTGTCGTGTGATCTGAGGTGTTTAGCTATCAGAATACAAAATTGCATGCCTCCAATTTGATTAGGAATTCTGTTATAAAGGATTGCTGAAAATACACAAATTGGAGCCCAAAGGGTTAAATATAACACTTTTTCAAAGTTTTATGATTTGTTGTGTGGGCTCTTGTGTTTAACTATAATAATTCAAAATTCAATGTCTCTAACTTAATTAGGGTCTCTGTTAGAAAAAATTGCTTAAAATACACAAGTTGGAGCCCAAAGGGTTAAATATAAAACTTTTTTCAAAATTTTATGATTTGTCTTGTTGTCTCAGGTATTCAGCTATAAGTATGCGGAATTGCATGGCTCCAACCTTATTAGGGGCTGACTTAGAAAGAATTGTTTGAAATATGTGGGAGCCCAAAGGGTTAAATTTAAGACTTTTTCAAAATTTTAGGATTTGTCGTTTCATGTGAGGTGTTCAGGCTATAAGTACTCAAAATTTTTTAGTCTCCAACATGTATAGTTTCTGAGAACGGGCTCTGTGACAGACAGACAGACAAAGGAGTGAGACGAATAGGGTTTCGTCAAATGAACGAAACCCTAATGACCTGCATGCACAATATAATACGAAATTTAATTTTTATACGGCCTCCTTTTCGTATAACTTATATTTAGAAAAAGAATGACATTAGAAGGAAATCTTAAGAAGGACATTAAAAAAATCATTTACGGCAAAACATATTGAGTTATGATGCTTTACATTTTATGAATTTTGAGGGTTTTCTGGCAGTAAAAACGCGCCTTTCCTATTTAAATGTACTTGATGAATTTTTTTTTAATAAAATGAATCAATCTGTTTAATCCACCTCACTGCACATCTTCCAATAAATGCATTACAAGCATCCTCTAAAACGAATTTTTCTAACCTCCCTTATTTACATTTGAAACAGCAATTTGATTTAAGCACTTTCTTTGACATAGTGGAACGCAAAAATTGTTTTTAGTTTTTTCCGTGGGTAGAGGGTTTCAACATTTATACAATTAGTAATTTTCTTAAAATGGGAGAAAAATATTTCCAACATGGTGCATCCTGGAATTCCTGTGCAAGTTTCACTGAAGTAACTGAGTTTTTCATACTTATTGCTTGCGTTAAGCCTACCTTTATAAACCTTTATAAGTCAAACTGCCCACTTAAAGCAGGAAAGCAAACGCTGTGCCAGAAATGACCGATTGATACCAGTAAATTTTAATAGTATTGCTCCCCTTATTTAATGACAAGATTTCTGATATTTAATAAAAAATTAAATTTAAAAAATCAAAAAACACGACAAACTACAGTGGAACCCGGTTAAGACGCTCACAGTTAATACGCGATTCCGCTTAATACGCAGATTTTTTCCGATCCCTTGAACTTCGTCCATAAGAATAATGTAAAAAAATCACGTTTAATACGCGAATGGTTATAACGCGATCCCGCTTAATACGCGAATGGTTATAACGCGATCCCGCTTAATACGCGATAAATTTTCGGTTCTTTGAGGGGGAAAAATCACGTTTAAGACGCGAATTCATTGATCAAGATGCGAATTCCTTCTCTCTTCTCGAGTGTTACTGATTTAGAGGATTTTTATTATTCAAATAAAAAACAATGTTTCCGAATAGTATTTAATTTATTTAACAACAGATTAATTAAGGCGAAAATTACTAATCGGAAATAGTTGTAGATGTTTGAATTAAAAGAAAAAAAAAAAAAAAACCGCTAAATTAGCAAAACTGCAATTCTTCTTTGATTCCACTCCTAACATTCTTTGTCTTTCGCTTCGTGTACGTTTTTACTGTAGTAGAAAGAGATAGACGAATTTAGGTTACTCAGATACGTCATAAAAATGATTATATTAGAGTTGTTCATACGTGTTGTTAGAGATGTTTAAAATGTACATTATTACAAGTACTAAATATGATTTAAAAAACTGGGTTGTGCTTCAAAGATTTAATATTATTTTCCTTTCTGTTAAAAAAATGAGTCTAGTATGAAAATTATTTTTAGTTGCAACGCGTTAATCGACAATAAAGTAATGTTGTAATCTATATTTATTTTCTGTTGTTATTCCAGTTTGTCCTATAAAAAGAAACAATGTGGATTCAACAAAGTGAAATACAATTAAATTTCAATCTGAATATATGTCAAAGATACAATTTTCAACCGTAAACGTATAAATGAAAGCTCTGAAGTTCATTTAGGTGATTAAATGCATAAATAAGCCCAATTGATGCAACATTATAGAAATCACGTTTAATACGCGATCACGCTTAATACGCGTCTTTTGACCACTCCCTTGAAACGCGTCTTAACCGGGTTCCACTGTAATTACTTATTTCTCATCAATGTGAAAGTATTTTTTTTTTTAATATTACATACCTATATTTTTTTATTTACTTGTATTGATGACTTTTAAGTTGTGTTTAATTGTTAGTTCCTATCTATAAACACTGTTTTGATGAGGCCTATAGATGTCTATGATGGTTAGAGTTGCAGTAAAGCTAGAGATTTTACCTACACAACTTCCAGGTTGAGTAATATTTAAACGGAGCTTCTGACTGTAAAATAGTCAATGAAACATCGTCTTTATTTTGAAAGACCTATCCAATGATATGTCACTCAATAGGATGCGTAAATTTTTTTTTTTCGTCTCTACCGCCATTTTGTATTTTACGGTCGCTATTTTGAATTTATAAAAACAAAACCTATCCTATAACCATCGGACGGTTAAGACGAATCGATGGAGACCTCATTCATTAAAATCCATCCAGCCGTTGGGATGTTTCGAGAGTATAACGAAATCCACATACCGAGATACGTGTTAAACACATAACCCTTCTTTTCAATCGGGTAATAAAGCAAAAAATACTATTAAACTTTAGTGGTTAAAATCACCCATTTGTGGCGCAGTGCTTTCATCCCTGCACTTAAAGCTATCCTAAAAAAATATTTTTTTTTCTCCACTCAACAATGCGAACTTTCTGACGCATTCACAAGGTCACTTGTATACGTAAAAAGCATGAAATCTGTATGCACGAAATCTGAAGTGATTTGGAATAGAATAGCGTTTTTCAATTTAAAAAACAAAATATATTACTTCTTCACTTGTAATTAATTGCTCCCCCATGACAACTATTCCTGAGCTGAAAATTGTCTTAAAATGCTTTGGCAGCGTTTTTTAAAAAATCCTTTAACACACAAAAAAAATGGAAAACTGAATATTAACAACTGCAAATTTAATGAATTTAGGAAGAAAAATTAATTCAGGAATATGCAGGGAATTTCTCTTTTGAGAGAAAATTGATTGTACGTCTTTTAGGATGATGGGGGGGGGGGGGGGGGGCAGGTTGTGTTTTAGGCTCCTGTGTGTCTGTTGCTGCTATCCTCACCGTATTTTCAAACAAAATAATTTTATGAACGCCAACGGAAGAATTTTTTTTTTTTCAGCGATTGAAAAATAAATAAGCACAAAAATAGAATAATGAAAATGGGTGGGCTGGAAGAGCAAATTATTGAGTGGGTTCGGTCCCCACGGGCCCATATAAGTTGGCGCCACTGTAATTAATACATGAAACCCTATGAAAACGGAACCTGTCTCTAATGGAATACCGTCTTAAATGTTAAAATTTCATTTTCAATTTGCTGTACACTTATAGCTGCTCAGAAAAAATCCTGTTTAAAAAAAAAAAAAAAAAAAATCATCTCTGACTTGCGATTGTGTCTAAACAGGTCTGTTTGAGCATCATATTTTCAAAAATATTTTTTATAATAATTAAAGCATGTAGCATAACGTTATTTATTTATTTATTTTTTTTTAACTTATTTTATTTCCCTTCACAAATATTTCAATATTGTGGGTCAAGCCTCCCATATGTGGGGAGCCTTGACCCATTATTTTCTCATGATTGAATAAATCATTTTTCAAATTTCTTATTTATTATACTTATATAGCAATTTTATTTTGATAATTGATTGTATAACGAATAAAATGATATGTAAAACTTTATTCTACGTCCAATATTTAAAAAATAAAAAACCATTTTGTAAAAAGTGAGTCAACCCTCCCTACACCCCTATAGCACATGGTTATATTTAGCATAATTTACTGTACAAGTTTTATGCGGGATTGAAAACGCAATATTTCTGCATTACTTAAAACCTATTTACTTAATTTTTTATGATATATTTTATTCGAGAAAATCATACAAAATGTTTCTAAAAAATAAGCCTTTAAGCTGAAAACTGTTCACAATTAATTTTTCCACACCTGTTTCAATTATCTGCATGAAACAAACACTATTGTGTGAGCATTTCAGTAGCTTTGATTACCATCTATTGGCAAAACTCTGAAATTCTTTTAAATATGAAAACCGAAGGGTGGGTCAAGCCTATCTTATGGTCAACCCTCCCCAGTCTCCCCTGTACATTTCTAAAAACTCTCATGTATATTATAATATACATAGAAATATTTCGAAAAGGTGTTTAATTTATAATAATTTTGATTTATAAATTTTTTGATTTAAATTTTTTTATACAAATATTTAATTTTGAATTATTCAAAATTTATTTATTTTTATTTCATATTTCCAAATATCTCAAATATATTATTATGTACATTGAAAACGTCCTAGTGTATTTACGTATTTAAGTTAACGTATTTATTTTATACGTAACGTATTACGTATTACGGAAACGTATTTAAATAAACTGATTTAATCAAAATTCTTATATTTTATATTTTAAGGAAATGAAAAGCATTAACTAATTTTAATAATAATAACAACAACACTTAAAATACAAACAACAAGAAAGATTTAATAAATTAAGATTACAGATACATAATTACAATACATAAGATTGCACATGCATAGATCATCTGCTGCTGAACATTAATTATTAAATGAAGTTTTATACAGCATCAAAGTATTCGGATATGTAAAATAATTAAACTATGCAGTAGAAAACAATGACGTGATAGCGGGCATTTTTACACAAGAAACTGGGCTAGTGTTTTACAAATACAGTCTCTACATCGCATGACGGAGTGCAAGCGGTGATGAAACTGGTATTGGCAACAAGTGGTTATTACAATATAGGTCGCAAGAACCGCGTTGTGCATCTTTACAAAATAGTAACCTTGTCAAAACTAGTCGAATGTGGAAAACCCAAAACTTTCTTCTGCCTCATACATGTTAATAAACTACTACTAAACTAAACTCTGTGGCTATACAATCCAAGAAGGATCTGGGCCGACAGTGCCCATCTCTGTTTTCTTGACCCTGGGCCCCGAGGTGCTATACAGCATGCGTCTCGGCCAGCTGGTCAGCCTAACGCAAGACCCTCGGTGTTTAGTTCCCAAGCAAGCTTGGTACTCATTTTATCGACCTCAAAGGGATGAAAGGCTGAGTGAACCGTGCCCAGTCGGGAGTCGAACTCTCGACCTGCGGTGTGGCAGTCAGATGCCTTGACCACCACACCACTGGGCTTCCATACATGTTAATACTTAATGAAAAATGCAGCATGGCAGCGGCATCTGTTTGGTGATTTACACCGAAATCTAATTAGCAACAACAACTTAAGTCAACTTGTAACTAAATCTGAAGTTTGATGAAAATCCGTGCATTAGTTTTTGAGATACACCTTTGCAAAAGTCGTGAAAAATGAAGCATAGGAGAGCCCCGGTTAGGTGATTTACACCAAAAATTAATCAGCACAAAATTATATCATAGAGTAACTGAATATAAAGTTTTATAAAAATCCGTTCATTAGTTCTTGACATACATCTATGGAGAAAATCGGGAATAATGCGGCATAGCAGAGCCACCTGTTGGGCGATTTACACCAAAACGCAATCAGCGCTAATGTATATCAAGCACTAAGTGAATTTAAAGTTTTATTAAATTCCGGTCATTAGTTCTTGAGATAGAGCGCCCACAAAATTTGTGTCACATGCAAACAGATAGACAGGGATATTGTACGTGTTTTTCGATATCTCTGACCCTTAAAACGTGTAAATCCGCCGAAAACCGCAATTCAAAAATTTTCACTAAAAGATTTTCTTGTAAAGATAATAAAAAAGTCGTACATGGCACGACAAATATAAAAGCCTCTTGCTGGATATTTTCTCGATTGGTTATAAGCTGATTCAAGGTCCAAAATTAATGAAGAAAATATTTTTATCGTTACCAAAAACAGAGAGGGGTTCTTCGGTACAATACCTACCTGCCACCGAGCAACGATGCATGGACAAATCCACGCAACTGATTTTACAGGCAGGTATGTGACATATTCACGATGCCGTTTCAACGGCCGAATATCGAACTGCAGCCCTCCGGTTTCCAGCTCGACATAAACCGTTTGGCTCTGCTGACCAATGCACAAACACGCCAAGGGTGTTGGAATTTGTGCATCAACGAAATAATTTTATCGGTAACGGAACGAGAGAACGGATCCTACAGCACCACATCTACCCTTCTTACGACGCTCTTTACGACTTTCTTCTTCTCTCTACGACCAATGATGAAATCCACTCCACAAATTTTACATGCATGTAAAAGTTATACAGCACCATTTCATCGGCTGAGTATCGAACTGCAGCCTGCCGGCTACAAGTTCGACACTAACCATATGGCCACTGTATGTCCGATTCTCAAATCAACGCTCTATAGAGAAATCCACCCCACATACTTTTCAGGTATGTATGTCACATGGTGCTGTTCCATGGCTAAGTATCGAACTGCAGCTCTCCGGCTAGCAGCTCGACACCAACCGTTCGGCCACCGAGGATCGAAGCACCGAGTAACGATCGATGAAGACATCCACTCCACTCATTTTGCATCCATGTAAGATATACAGCGCCATTTCATTGGCTGAGTATCGAACTGCAGCCTGCCGGCTATCAGTTCGACACCGCCATTTCATCGACTGAGTATCGAGCTGCAGCCTGCCGGCTACTAGTTCGACACCGCCGTTTCATCGGTTCAGTATCGAGCTGCAGCCTGCCGGCTACTAGTTCGACACTGCCGTTTCATCGGTTCAGTATCGAGCTGCAGCCTACCGGCTACTAGTTTGTCACCGCCGTTTCATCGGTTCAGTATCGAGCTGCAGCCTGCCGGCTACAAGTTCGACACTAACCATATGGCCACTGCATATCCATCACATGGTGCTGTTCCATGGCTAAGTATCGAACTGCAGCCCTCCGGCTAGCAGCTCGACAGCAACCGTTTGGCCACCGAGGATCGAAGCACCGAGTAACGATCGATGAAGACATCCACTCCACTCATTTTGCATCCATGTAAGATATACAGCGCCATTTCATCGGCTGAGTATCGAACTGCAGCCTCCCGGCTATCAGTTCGACACCGCCATTTCATCGACTGAGTATCAAGCTGCAGCCTGCCGGCTACTAGTTCGACACCGCCGTTTCATTGGTTCAGTATCGAGCTGCAGCCTGCCGGCTACTAGTTCGACACCGCCGTTTCATCGGTTCAGTATCGAGCTGCAGCCTGCCGGCTACAAGTTCGACACTAACCATATGGCCACTGCATGTCCATCACATGGTGCTGTTTCATAGCTAAGTGTCGAACTGCAGCCCTCTGGCTACCAGTTCGACACCGCCATTTCATCGACTGACTATCGAGCTGCATCCTGCGGCTACTAGTTCGACACCACCGTTTCATCGGTTCAGTATCAAACTGCAGCCTGCCGGCTACAAGTTCGACACTAACCATATGGCCACTGTATGTCCGTCACATGGTGCTGTTCCATGGCTAAATATCAAACTGCAGCCCTCCGGCTACCAGCTCGACACCAACCGTTCGGCCACCGAGGACTTAAGCACCGAGTAACGATTGATAAATAAATCCGCTCCGGACATTTTCTATGCATGTAAGTTATACAGCGTCATTTCATCGGCTTAGTATCTAACTGCAGCCTGCCGGCTACCAGTTCTACACTAACCATATGGCCACTGTATGTCCAATTCTCAAAGTAACGCTCTATGGAAAAATCAACTACACATGTTTTGCATTCATTTATGTTATACAATCCTATTCCAACGGCCTAGTATCGAACTGCAGTCCTCCGACTAGCAGCTCGACATTAACCGTCAGCCAATTCAGAAACACAGCAAGAATGATGGATGTGGTGCATTGAAAAAATATTTTTATTGTTACAGAAATGAGAGGAGGGTCCTACTACACTATTAGGTAGCTTTCATTACAAAAAGCTACCTATTGCAGCCATTCGGAGGAAAGCGATTTCAAAAAATTTTGGTATATTTTCATCGATCATGACCCCCAGACCCCCGAAACCACCCTCCGTTCAAAATTGATATATATATATATCCATATATCTATATCTATACTACTATTATAAAGAGGTTAAAATTGTTTATTTGTAGGAGGTAAGCTCTGGAACTACCGAACCGATTCCAAAAGTAATGGTCTCAAAATGATGGTGTTGGTCCAACTTAGAACATAGGCTATGTTATGTCCGTGCCACTGGCCAAAAGGGGGGTGCAGGAGCAAAAAACGTTCTAAAAATATGATTTTTGTGTTACTGAAGGGCCTAGAAGCATGAAATTTGGAATGGTAGTTACTTATAAGATACTAATGATCTCTAAGGGCATTTCCTAAAATGTTCGAAATTTAAAAGGGGTGAAAATGCGCGAAAAGTGTTCTAAATGGTGATTTTTATGCAATCTCAAGAAGTACGAAACCAGTTTAAAAAATAACGGTGTCAAAATGATGGCGACAACCCTTGCTCCAACATAGGCAACATTTTATGTCGGTGCCACTATCCCTAAAGGGGGTGCGAAGCAAAAAAATGTTCGAAATTGCGATTTTTGTGTTCCTGAAGGGTCCAGATACATGGAATTTGGCATGCTGGTTACTTATTAGATATAAATGATCGCTAAGAACATTTCTTAAAAATTTGAAATTTAAAAGCTGTGAAAATGCACAAAAAGCATTCTAAAAAACGTTCTAAATGCCGATTTTTTCTCAATCTCAGGAAGTACCAAACCTATTTAAAAAATAATGGTGTTAAAATGAGGGTGACAACCCTTGTTCGAACATAGGCTACATTTTATGTCAATGCCATTACTTCCAAAGAAGGTGCAAGAGCAAAAAAAGTTCGAAATTTGTGATTTTTGTGTTACTGAAGGGCCTAGACATATGAAATTTGGAATGATAGTTACTGATAAGATATAAATGAACTCTAAGAACATTTCTTAAAATATTCGAAATTTAAAAGGGGTGAAAATGTGCGAAAAGAGTTCTAAAAAACGTTCTAAATGACGATTTCTACGCAATCTCAAGAAATATAAACCGATTTCAGAAGTAATGGTTTCAAATTGGTGGTGACATTCTCCACTCCAACATAGCCTATATTTTACGTTGATGTCACTACCACCAGGGGGTTACAGGAGCAAAAAATGTTTTAAATTGCGTTTGTTGTGTTAAAGAGGGGGTAACATTTTAAATTTGGAATGGTAATTACTTCAAAGATGCAAATGCTTTCTAAGAATTGTCGAAAGAAAATTCCAAATTTAAAAGGATGAAGTAAGCAAAAGGCGTTCTATAAGAGTTCTAAATTACGATTGTTATGCAATCGTATGAAATACGAAACCGATTTCAAACATAATGGTTGCAAATTGATGGTGATAGAACCTGCTCAAACATAAGCTATATTTTATGTCGGTGCCACAACCCCTAGAGAGTTGCGGGACCAAAAAAATTTCTAAATTGCGATTTCTGCGGTAGTGAAGATGCTAGAAACTTTAAATATAGCACGGTAGTTACTTATAAAATATGAATGCCCTCTAAGAACGGTCGTATATAAATTCGAAATTAAAAAGGGGTGAAGCGAAGGGAAGGAGCGAAAAGCATTCTAAAAGAGTCCAAAATTATGATTTCTATGGAATCACAGGAAATAAACCGATTACAGAAGTTATTGGTTGCGAATCAAGAGTGATAGTCCCTGATCCTATACGGGCTATATTTTATGCCGGTGTCACTACCACCTGGTTGGCAGGAACAACAAGAAAGCCTATAAAAACATCTAAATTCTGTTTTCTATAGAATATTAGGAAATATACCAACCGATGTTAAGGTTAATGTTGGCAAATTAATGGTGACAGTCTCTGTTTCAACATTTTTAGAGACATTCTATTTCAACTCTGTTTCGCCATTTTATGTTGGTGCCACTAACAACAGAGCGAAGGTAGACTGTTAGACAAGAAGCTTGGAATTTGACATGATGGTTAATTTTAAGATGCAAATGTGTTAAGATGGTTTCTAAAAAATTCAGAACTTCAAATGAATACTGAAATGCACGTATGAAATGAGCATAAAAGTCTCAAAATACTTTCTAAATTATCATTTATTTTGAATTAATTTTAGTTCTTCTTATTAATTAAAATCTCATTTCTGTCTGTTGCACTTTTATAATGAAGTTTAGTCAAACTGTGGCTTAATTTGTAATTTTTGAATTATTCCAAAAAGTGTTCTTCTAATAAAAAATAGTTATGCATATCACTTGGCATATTTCAAGTATTACGCGAGCAAAGCCACGGGGTTTGCTAGTATTTAAATATTTACTGAAAACAGAAAAGTACCGGAGCTGGGCTCCGTCGCATATATATATAATACATATATCCGTCGCATATGTATATATATAAAACCATAATATATATATATAACCATATATATATATAACCAATTTTTGTTATTTTATTTTCATTTGGAATTTAAAAAATTCTTCTTGATACGAATTTTCTTTATTGTGGTATTTTTTATATATTAAATATATATATATATATATATATATAACCGATTTGGATGTAATTCGGTGTGTACATAGTACATACCAATGTCTTGACCGAGTTCGTTGGCCAGCTTCATCCGCCATTTTGTTTCAAAATGGCGGCCATTTAAAAATTTTTAAAAAATTTAAAATTTGAAATGTGGTACCAAAAAATTGAAAATGGAAAAATATTTTTTTCTTATGTATTTGACCTTTATACAAAGATTCCGGAGCAGTTTTTTTTTCGTCTATATCTTAAAAAATGGCTGAGTTATAGCATTTTGAATTTCTAGCGTGGCTGACATTTTGAAACGTCCTAAATTTTGTCACGCGATAAAAGGCGTATTTATGAACCGATTTGGATGTAACTTCATTTATACATAGTACATACCAATGTCTCGACCGAGTTCGTTGGCCAGCTTCATCCGCCATGTTGTTTAAAAATGGCGGCCATTTAAATTTTTAAGAAAAATTTAAATTTGAAATGTGGTACCAAAAAATTGAAAATTGAAAAAATATTTTTTTTCTTATGTGTTTGACCTTGTTAAAAAGATTCGGGAGCAGTTTTTGTTTCGTCTATATCTTAAAAAATGGCTGAGTTGTAGCATTTTGAATTTCTAGCGTGGCTGACATTTTGAAACGTCCTGAATTTTGTCACTCGATAAAAGGCGTATTTATGAACCGATTTGGATGTCCCTTGGTGTGTACATAGTACATACAAATATCTCGACCGAGTTCGTTGTCCAACTTCATCCGCCATCTTGTTTCAAAATGGAGGCCATTTAAAAAATTTAAAAAAAATTAAAATTTAAAATGAGGTACCAAAAAATTAGAAAATGAAAAAGATTTTTTTTGTATGTGCTTGACCTTAATACAAAGATTCCGGAACAGTTTTTGTTTCGTCTATATCTAAAAAAATGGCTGAGTTATAGCACTTTGAATTTCTATTGAGGCTGACATTTTAAAACGACCTGATTTTTGTCACGCGATAACAGGCGTATTTATGAACCGATTTGGATGTAACTTGGTCTGTACATAGTACATGCCAATGTCTTGACCGAGTTCATTGGCCAGCTTCATTCGCGATCTTGTTTCAAAAGGGTTACCATTTAAAAAAAAATAAATTTAAAATTTAAAATGAGGTATTAAAAAATTGGAAAATGAAAAAGATTTTTTTTAATGTGTTTGGCCTTGATAAGAGGATTCCACAGCAGTTTTTGTTTCTGAAAATTAGTTCTTTTGTTAATATCTTAAAAAATGGTTGAATTCTAGCACTTTCAATTTCTAGCATGGCTAACATTTTGAAACGATCTTGTATTTGTCACGCGATAACACACGTATTCGCCTATTTCGATGTAAGAAGGCATGTGGATAGTATACATCAATATCTCGACCAAGTTCGCTGGCCAGCTTCATCAGCCATCTTGTTTCAAAATGGCGGCCATTAAATTAAAAAAAAAATTATATTTAAAGTGAGGTGTAAAAAAATTAGAAATTGAAAACGGTTTCTTTCTTAAGTATTTGACCTTGATATAAGGATTCAGGAGCATTTTTTGTTTGTCTTTATCTTAAAAAATGGCTCAGATATAGCAATTTCAATATCTAATGTGGGTGACATTTTGAAAAATCTGATTTTTTGCCTGCGACAGCACTCGTATATATCAATCGATTCAGATGTGAGTGAGCATGTGCACAGCAATTACTAAGGTCTCGACCAAGTTCATTGGTTAGCCTCATCCACCATGTTGTCTTAAAATGGCTGGCACTTTAAGAAATCGCCGAATTTGGCAGCCAAATATAAGTTACTTTAAATAAAAGCAGCTTGGATAAAGCTGACTAATTTCGCGAAATTCTCATTCATAATGATTTAGTATTGATAAAAATTAGTATTGAATCTTCTATATTCGGATTCCACTAAATTGAGCTTCGTGTGTTTGAATAATATAAGTTGGCTTTTTTAAAATAAGGAATATGAAAGCTACCTCTTCCTTCCGGCACTGGCCGGAAGGACTTTAATTACCCTCACCGAGTAACGATCTAATGAGAAATCCATTGCACGGAATTTTCGATCATATATGTTAAACAGCGCTTTTTAAATGCCCGAGTATTGAACTACAGTCCACCGCCTACCATGTAAATGTTACATATTCTTCATATAAAAACTGTGGAATGGATTTCTCCATGGATCGTTGCATGGTGGGAGGTAAGTAGGGGAAGGTGGGGCACCTTGGGACGTTTTTCAGTAAATAATTTTTCTAAATTTTATTATATTTATTCTTATTTTACAACCAATTAGACATAAAGTATAAACATTTCTGCATCAAATAAACCTCATAATAATCTAATATCTCACATAGGAAAAGAGTGAAAACAAAACAAAAAAGCCCTTAAAATGTCCCAACCTGCCCCACATGGTGGGGCAGGTTAGGACACTAATTTTAATCAAAAATACATGTAAAATTTTATATTTAATTGATGAACAAAGCTTTATTTATAAAGCTTTAGTTGAGCCTGAAATAATTTAAGCATTGAAACACTTTAATAATTTGAATTGTAACATGTTTTCATTAATAGATCTTGTACTTGATGTGAAAATAATTAAAACTAGTTGGATGTGCCAATCCCAAAACTTTCTTCTATCTTATACACCTTAATATTTCAAAAACTAGTTACACATGTTAATACTTCAATATTATTAGTTCATTACTATACCAACTTTGATTTTCATCTTAAATTTCTGCTTCAGTCAATTAAATGAACTAAAAACGAGTTAATCTATATCTTGATATTTGTTAAAATTAATAGTTTTCCCTTATTCGGTTGTTATCGGATGTTTTTGAATAGCCGGCTTAGCAGGAAGTGAGTTCCAGCCTTTGGACGAGCCGCCGATGGACAATAGAACTACGAAAAATAAGGAAAAGTATACAAAAATTGCCATCACAGAGCCCCATTACCGCGCGATATTTCCAAATTCAAGGGGGACCTGTTGGCCAAAGCCAAAAACATGCACAAAAATTTGGTTCAATTGTATGCATAATTTTATACAATTTTCGATTGTACAATAAAGAAAATGGTACAGACATCGTAATTATAGCGCACCCTTCCAATGGAATTTTTCCAAATTCAGGAAGGACCTTCATGCCATGAACAAAAAGAATCACAAAAAATTTGGCTCAATTCTCTGCATAACTTCATACTCTTTTCAATGGTATAATATTCAAAATGGCACAAAAATCGCTATTACAGCGCCCCCTACCCGCAAATTTTTTCCAAATTAAGAAAGAACCTGTTTGCCATAGCCAAGAACTTAAAATAAAAATTTGGTTCAATTCTATGCATAACTTTATACACTTTTCGATGGTGCAATATGCAAAATCACTGTTACAGCGCCCCCTAGTGGCAAATTTTTTCCAAATTCAGGGAGGTGCTGCTTGTCATATCCATAAACTTAAAATAAAAATTTGGTTCAATTCTATGCATAACTTCATACACTTTTGGATGGTACAATATTCAAAATCGCTGTTACAGCGCCCCCTACCGGCGAATGTTTTCCAAATTCAGGGAGGATCTGCCTGCCAAAGCCAAAAACTTAAAATAAAAATTTGGTTCAATTCTATGCATAACTTCATACACTTTTGGATAGTACAATATTCAAAATCGCACAAAAATCGCTGTGACAGCACCCCCTACCGGCAAATTTTTTCCAAATTCAGGGAGGACCTACCTGCCATATCCAAAAACTTAAAATAAAAATTTTTTTCAATTCTATGCATAACTTCATATACTTTTGGATGGTAAAATATTCAAAATCGCACAAAAATCGGTATTACAGCGCCCCCTACTGGCAAATTTTTCCAAATTCAGGGAGGACCTACCTGCCATATCCAAAAACTTAAAATAAAAATATGGTTCAATTCTATGCATAACTTCATATACTTTTGGATGGTACAATATTCAAAATCGCTGTTACAGCGCCCCCTACCGGCACATTTTTTCCAAATTCATTGAGGACCTACCTGCCATATCCAAAAACTTAAAATAAAAATTTGGTTCAATTCTATGCATAACTTCATATAATTTTGGATGGTACAATATTCAAAATCGCACAAAAATCGCTCTTACAGCGCCCCCTATCGGCGAATTTTTTCCAAATTCTGGGAGGACCTACCTGCCATATCCAAAAACTTAACATAAAAATTTGGTTGAATTCTATGCATAACTTCATATACTTTTGGATGGTACAATATTCAATATCGCACAAAAATCGCTATTACAGCGCCCCCTACTGGCGAATTTTTTCCAAATTCAGGGAGGATCTGCTTGCCATAGCCAAAAACTTAACATAAAAATTTGGTTCAATTCTATGCATAACTTCATACACTTTTTGATGGTACAATGGCGACAGACACACGGACAGACAGACATTTTCTATAAACATGTTTTTTGGGATCTCTGACCTCTAAAACATGTAAATCCGTCTAAAACCGGAAGTCGAAAAAAATTTTGATTACAATACTTTCTTCTATTGAAGATAGAAGAAAGTAAAAATGGTGTTCATCAAATTGCAATAAAACATATCTTTGACCTATTTCGTTTTCAGGAGTGCCAAGTTTTAAAAGAATATATGTTTGATACACAAATGAGCTATCAGGATTAAAAAAAAAAAAAAAAAAAAAAAAAAAATGACAACTCTAGATCTCGTCTTCTCAAAATGGATATCTCATACTTGCTGCTGTCCTCAACATTTTGAACACAAATACAACAATGCTTTGTTTTCCTGCAAACTTTGCCAATGTACACTATCCCACAGTTGGTTTACCTTTATCCTTTAAGTTTCTGGACTTATCTTAAGTAAGTTTGCAATCTGTAGGAAAATCAGCACCACATGAACAGCTGAATTCATCACTACTGCCATTACACAAATCATTTATATTTGTTTTCCTGCCAGGGGTAATTTTTACCAATTTTGCTAGTGCAACTGTCTCATCCTCCCTGCTTGATGAAAATTCTAATTGGTTGAGTACTTTTTTTTTCCTTCAGTAAGCTGCATTTGGTCTTTACAGTCTTTCTGGACATGTCCCAAGGTGCCCCACAACTGAGTGTCCCAAACTGCCCCACCTCGCACATTAAGTAACAAAAACTTTTAAACAGTTAAAGCTTAGCATTGCAGTTGATTTTTTACCCTTAAAATAACAATAAATCAATGTTTTTTCATCACAACATGCCCCCACTTGTATTACTTCATTTCTTTAATAAAAAATTCATTTTTCAAAACACACATAAATGTTACTCAACCTCATTCAAAACAAAAATAATGGTATTATTTGTTGCCAGCAAACACCAGTGATTCCAAAACACATGGAAGAGTAGATTTTAGTATCATATATTGGCACTTATATGTGCTAATTTTTAACTGCAAAATTAAGCCCCAAAATTGAGATGTCCCAAGGTGGGCCATGTCCCAACGTGCCCCACCTTCCCCTATTGTGCCGTAGAATCCACTCTTCTTTTTTGGTGACGATAAATATATTTTCTTTCTTCTTTTGGACTTGAATGTTAGCTTGCTTATAAACATTCGAGAAAGAAACTCTCTAGTACAACGTATAACTCATTAAGTAGCCGCTTTTAATTTGCTCGACACTAAGACTTTTGCCACTTCCGAGCAATACAGAAACATGTCTATAATTGTGGAATTAGTGCATTGGCGCCAAAACTGACAAGCACTTGATGAATGCTGATTACACTAGGAAACAACAATTTTGGTGTTTAGGAAATAAACACCATTCCTGTACGAAATTGGCTCGCTGAATCCAAATATGACCTTTATTTTGACATATCCGGTCTAGGTTTTAAGATATGTAACATTGCTCTGTTATATATTTGGTTTATAAGTGTGTGTTGAAAAAATTAAAGCAGGGATTTTTGATGGACGAATGATCCGTAAGCTCATAAAGGACACAAATTTCGTGAAAACAATGCACGAGAATGAAGTATTAGCTTGGCGAGTCTTTGTAGAAGTAGTGCAAAATTTCATTGGGAGACATAAAAGTGAAACTAGAACGACCTTGTTAGTAACCTATTGCCAACACTTCTTAAACAAACAGACTTGTTGAATTTCCCTAAACCACGCTAATATCAGCTGATGCATTACAGCTAATACATTGATGCATATCAGCTAATACATTGTTGAAAATCTGTTTTTGTAAGTGATGGAGCCAAATAGACATGAGTACTGTTAAAAAAAAAAAAAAAAAAAAAAAAAAAAAGATCTGATTGAGAAAAACAAAAGTTATTTTCGAATTTATTAGACAAAATTACCTAAGAATTCGTTAAAATATTCCACGCACCAGACACAAAATTTTTTTGTTGCCGTGTGTTACCACCGCTGATTTTATTTGTCACTAGGGCTGGATTAATTATCAATATATCGGTCAAATATTGATATTTTTTAACTATCGCAATAACAATATGTAAGCTCTGACTCTAACGATATATCCCAATAGCGATATCTAATCTCTGGTTCTACTTATGTATCCCAATAACATTTTTTTCCCGCACCACGACTTCGAACTGCAAGAAGAAAAACGCCGAATATTGCGTAACCAATAACTCCTTCAATCCTTTCTCTCATCCAATAGATGCATTTATTCGCAGCCCCGCTTTATTCTAAATTCCTTCCCGTGATAATCTGTCTTTCGTTCATATCCCAGACCTAGACTAATTCCTATTCTAATATATCAACATACATATGTCCGTTCGTTACTGAATAATGGTTTAATCGTCGTTGATTTAATTTCGCTGCTACTATTGGTCTAGACATATTAGAACATATCAAGTCTTTGATACGTCCTGGCCAATGACTTTTTCAATCCTTTCTCTCATCCGATAGATGCATTTATTCGCAGCCCCGCTTTATTCTAAACTCCCCTCCCGTGATAATCTGTCTTTCGTTGATATCCCAGATCCAGAATAATTCATATTCTAATATATCAACATACATTTGTCCGTTCGTTACTGAATAATGTTTTAATCGTCGTTGATTTAATTTCGCTGCTACTATTGGTCTAGACATATTAGAACATATCAAGTCTTTGATACGTCCTGGCCAATGACATGAGCTAGAACATCTGTTCACTGTTGAGTCAATAATTGCTATTGTCTATAGGCTTCATTCAATGCTCGTTCGTATGGTCTTCTCGAGCGAGTTATCGGCAGTGATTTAATATATTATAGTAAGATGAACGTACAGTGTCGGGCAAATTGCCCGAATTATAATCAAGTGATTTAAAAAAAAAAAAGAGGCTAAGAGTAACGTGTGGCAATATTTTGGATGCCCAGGTAATGAAAATGGTGAAGTAATAAATGAAAAAATTGCGGTATGCAGTATATGCGTTCGACCGGTATTTGCAAAAGCTACTTCTAATTTATGGAGCCATCTTAGATATAATCATCCTCTACAATATGATGGACTAAATTCAAGGTAAGAATTGATTTACTTTATTTTACTGATTTACTTTATTTATATGATTTACATTAATGATTGATTTTATTGATAATATTCACACGGGCGTGGAAATTAGTTAAACGAATTCCAGTTGTAATTTTTCAATGAAAATATATTTCTGATTTTTTTTTTTATATATATAATTTATCTAATTTTAAATAAGACAAAAAAAAAATGTGTTTTAAAAAATGACATAAATGAGCAAAAAGATAAAAAAGAACAATAAAAATAAAAAACCTTACTACATCCGGGCCTTATTTTTAAAGTCTGTAAATGTAATATTATTAAATGCCATTATACTGGATGTCTGCAAACCGGGCTGGAATGCTTGGATTAACTTCGTGTCATTAGACTGAAACCGTGTTTGCTTTTTGCTCTGGACATGCAGTCTGGGTCGGCCTTTTTTTCTGTTCACTCGGGGTGTAGTGCGGCACGTGTTGCGTCTTACCAGAGCCAAACACAAAAACTCTGCTTAAAGTCAACCCGGCCGACACCCGGCACACTTCATCACAAACTCGAAGTGGAAGAAAATAAATTCATATTTTAATACAATATAAAAAAGAATTATTCTGTAATATCAAATTTATCTTTTTAGTACAAAATTGAATACATATACACTCATTAATGTTCAAATATATAGTTTTTTTTTTCATAAAATATGTTCCTGACTTTCTTTTAAAATGGTTGGTCTACACGAACCGCGTGTCGGGTCGGGTTCGGGTAAAATCGGGTAACCTGAGACGATGCAAGAATCTAATTTGAAAACTGGGTCGGGTTTGAACATTTTTCCAGTATACGTCGGATTGATAGTTTCCCTTACTTTACTTTTCTCTCTCTCTCTTTTTTGGTAAAAATAATAGTTATATAATACATTTTTAATAGAAATTTTGAAGTTTTATTTTTGCTTAAAAACTACAAAGTAATAATTTAAAAATCTATTTTCTTTTTTCATTGTTTAAAAGTTTTGATTTTCTTTAACCACATTTTCCTTTCATTTTAATTTACATTAAAAATTTTATAGGTTTACGTGCTTAGTGTTGACTCTAGAAAAAAAGGGCCGCCGGACGAGAATTTTTCAAAAAGGGGACAATATTCTAAAAAAGGATACTTTTTTACAAAAAGGGAATAATACTATTCTAATAAAAGGGCACTTTTTTTCAAAAAGGGCACACTGGTATCTTGTTTACAAAAAATATTTTGAGCTGGTTTGCTTAGAGTCCCTAGAATTTGTGATATTTTTCCGAGATCAACTGAATTGCCACGGGGCGTATAGGAAGTGTTAAAAAGGCAGCCGGGCGCATCGGAAGAATTTCGGAAGAGCCGCCGGGTGCAAAATAGAAATAAAAAGGGCCGTTGGGCGCAAAATAAAAATAAAAAGGACCGCCGGGCGTAAAATAAAAATAAAAACTGCCGCCGGGCGCTGCGCCCTGCTATAGCGGCTTAGAGTCAACACTAGTGCTTATAATTGCTTAAGTGATGAGATCAAGATCACTAAAATTGATATACCATGTTCTATGGCCGGCACAGACGCACAAATAATCTGAAAAATCCTGTACTTGAATTTTTATACATAACTATACAGTACAAAATTCGAAATCCAGCACCTATTGGACCTTGGCGATTCCGAATTTCGTTTCATTTTAATTAAAAAAAAATATATATATCTACCGCCGCTCTCCTTCCCACCTCCTCTCCCAAAATATAAAAAACAGTGCGTGATTTACGTCAAGAATGCGTTTTCAATACTAAAAAACCATAATATTAAAGCAGATGTTTTAATAGCGAATTTTTTTAACGTAAGAAAAAAAAAATCTATCCACATTGAACACTCTCTTTTCCCGCAAATTATTTACATCAGAAACACGTTTACAATACTGAAAAAAGATAGTACTTAAAAATAATAAAACTAAAGTAGATATTTGAGTTAAAAAGAAAAAAATAAACAAATAAAAGCTCTATCCATGGTTTCTTTCTGCATTGAAAAACATAATGATCTGATTGTGTAAACATATGACTTCCGATTTCTCGGTGCGAGGTGAATAAAGGAAAACAAACCGCAGATGCTTTCCTGCTTTCCATTCGAAGTTTCGGAAGGCGTTGTAACTTTCTAATAAATAATTAAATTTTAATAAAAATTTCTTACACAGCCTAATTTACTATTATTTCAACTAGCTGAAAATTTGAAAGAAATCGGTCAATTTACTTAGGAGATGTGGATTTATTGATTGTTATTATTTTTTTAACAGTAAGGAAAAGAAGATTTTGATTTTCATTCTTTTTCGTTTTTTGTTTGCTTGCAACTCAATAGTTTTTTTCTCTGCACTTAAGCACCACAAACTTGATGACACTTTCGCGGTCCTTTTTATACTATTTAACCCTTACACGGGTAGTGGGGATATGCTTCCCACTTCATTTGTATTCAAATTGATAGATTCGCACCAGAATGTTTATTAAAATATTTTGCTTTTATAATGCACATGATAAAACGGCTCTTCTTATTTTCAAATCAATTTGTTTCTAGATTCTGTTGGCAGTCTATATTTTCAACATTTTAGCCACAGAATTGCTTTGCCCGGGTAAGGGTTAAAAGAATAGAATTTGAATAATGTGTTCTCGTGCTAAAATGATGGGGGGAGGTGGAGTTTTCTGTCATCACGGCTTTTTAAAAAGCCATCCGGACAAGGCGTGGGTATCTATAAGATGTATATTCATTTGTAAATAATTACATGATTATTAATGTTTTAAATTTTTTTGTTTATTAATCTTTTATAATAAATGTTATGGGTATTTTCATAAATTTATAATGCAATGATCTCTTTGAACTAACCATGACTCTCTGATTTCGAACTTCTTGAAATCTAATGCAGAATATCGATTGTTTTGTTTATGTATTTGTTTTTGCTAGCTAATAACTTTATTTTATTTCTATTTTTTTCATTTGCAACATTTCTTTTTCTTCTTCTTCTTCTTCTTCTTCTTCTTTTTTTTTTTTTTTTTGCTTTTAAATTCAGTGGCACTTTCGAAATAAAAAACAGATTTAAATATCAAACCGAGTATTTTGCGTAATCAAGTAGAATTTTATGGTAAGTTTTTCTTTTTTGTTAGTTTCTTTCTGGAAAAATATGTTGCTATGGGTCTAGATGTTATTTACAAAATATTTATAAAAATGTGAACTTTACTTAGCATAGGTCTATTTCCAAATGGGATTTGAATATGTATATTTTAAAATTTTTAATGTTTTATTCATCCATAGATAAACAAATATGAAGGTATAAAGACAGAGAAATTTTCTTAATGTTTTAACTACAGTAGAAGACCTTTATAACGCAAACCTAAAAACGCAAGGTTGTGCGTTATACAGAATTTTGCGTCATATGGATCACATCATTAAATTCACCTTGTAAACATGGCAAAATATGTCTGAAACATATCAAAATACATTAGAATATCTTTATACTGCATTCCTTGTTACCAAGAGTTATCCAAATTAAAAATTTTTGCATAATATAGGTCAGGCATTGCTAAATTTACTTTATAAACATGATCCAAATATAACTGACACAACCATCCCTTATATTAGACATTTTCAAAAATGTTTATTGTAATAATAGCATTTTTTTCAGTAAAAAGGTCTTAAATTAGAAGATAAAGTTAAATTAATGTATCAAATTTAGACCTCTAGAGAGTAGCAGTATTTACAATGTGAAAATGCAGGTGCTTTTTAACCGCAAAAATCATTGTTTACATCTGAGAAGTTGTGCGTTATATGGAGAATTGCGTTATACAGAATTGCGTTATAAAGATCTTCTACTGTATTAAGAATGTATTGATACTCTTAGAAAAAGATTAAAAAATAAAATTTCTGCTGCATCTGTCATTCACTGAAGACTATTTAATTACGAGTACATGCAATTATGACATTAAATCTGTTTCAGTTTTTGCTTTTCACTTATTTTAATCATTTTAAAATCATCAACGTCCTAAAATTGAGAACATTTTAGTTTATCTAGTAAAGTTTTTTTTAAATAATATTCTCCGTTTACGCGATAAAATTAAATAGTTAAAAAGTTATTCATAAATAATACATAAAACAGGAAGAATTGAGAACAAGCTAAAGAAAACCACTATGTAATCAATGATATAAGTGCAAATAGATAACGAATATTGGTTCCTTTTTCTAAAGTATTTATTTGTATCATATATATATATATATATATATATATATATTTAAAGAATATTGCGTGAGCAAATAGGTATAAAACATTAATTCTTTGCTTTCTACAGCTATTTGCAATAAAATTATTCCTACTATACCATTTGTCTTTAGCAATAAGAAATTTTTCTATTCCCTCACACTTTAAAGTAGCTATCGCGATATATCACCGATATTGATATTAACTCGTTGATATATTGCGATATTAAATTTTTGATATCGTCCAGCCCTATTTGTCACTTTACTCTTTTTTGCGCATATTCTCAAACATGGTTAAAATACACCGCCCAATTTCTTAAAATTATCTCTTTTAATAATCGACCATCACACTGTAAAAAAAAACAGCATCGTGAACAATTAACCCTTCACTGCACGGTGTGGTATGTGGTACATACCAATAAAACCCTTCTATTTTCCTGTGGATCTTAAATATAGGTGATCTGAGCTTTGTGCCATATCTAGAGCATTTAAACAAAGAGTTTTGTTCCTGTTTTTCTCACTAGAAGTCTGTACCTGACTATATATTACATTTTCATTTCCCAAAACATTTTTGAGCTTGCATCGTAAGCAACAAACGAATTTGCTCGAACTTTTTCACCAAAAAATCTTGAAAGTATTGCAAGAAAAAGTTTTAGACATTTAAACATATCAAATATTTGTTATTTAGACTGCTTTAAAACTAAAATATTTCAGTGCATCAGCTTGATATCTTGTTTTTGCGATTTTGCCAGATATGGAACAAAGAGCATAGAATCCATAGTACATTCGAATGAAAAATGGCGCGCAAAGGGCTAACGCAAGATGAACTCGGTGCAATAATGTTTGCATCTGATACTGATGATGAATCTCTTGGACTTTCTGATGATAGTTGGGAAGATACAACATATAATGCAGCTAAAAATAGAAGCGAAGACGCTATTTCTTCATCTGAATCAGACATTTACTATACGATAACAACAAATGTGACTCAAAAAATTGAATCAAAAGCTACAGGAGGAAAGTTATTGTTATAAAGTAATTTTAAATTCTACTAAAAATAATATATAAAATTCAACACTGTTGAATTCAGACGATTTTCATCGGGAAGGACATAATCGAGTTCCGGAAGGGGGGGGGGGGTTGCACTTCTAAGCCATACAAATTTTCAAATCCTCTAGTGTTAAAATGTTCTTAATGGTCTGGCAACCCCCTGAATTCAACACTGAATATATAGATTGAGATGCATCGATTTAGAGAAAGATCGTTTTATTTTTTCACATGCTGCAGATATTTCTGCTGGACCCAGTGTTGTTAGAACAAAAAAAAAAAAAAAAAAAAAAGGAAAGACGAATATAAAAAAAAAATTGGAAGAATAAAAATCTTTCCTGAAGAGCAAATAAAATATAGAGGAAGTAACAGTTTAAGTGCTGAAATTATGGCTCTAGCTAATTCCATATCAATTTCTCTCCTTTTTTTAATGATGAAATTTTAAATCTTATTTCAGAAGAGACACATAGATACAGCATACAAAAAGATCCTTCTCAACCTTTACAAGTTTCCATTATGGATGTTCAACGTTATATTGGAATTTGTTATCTAATGTAATTTATACATTTACCATCTGCGAGAGATTACTGCAGTGATATTTTAAGTAACCAAACAATTAAAAAGACAATTTCTGTCAACGAATTTGAAAAAATCTGGCACTTTTTACACTTTAGTGACAATGCTAAAGAAATTCCTAGAGGCATGAATGGCCATGACAGACTATTCAAAGTATTGCATTTTGAAACAATATTTGCCCTAGAAACAACTCAAATGGGGCTTTAATTTTTTTTTGTTTTATGTGGTATAAGTGCTTATAATCCCTTGACAAAAATGCCTTTGGCTAAATTCAGGGAAGAATTTGCAATCTGACTTTGTAAAATTGGAAGCGAAACACCAAATGGTAAAAGAGGACCCCAAAGTATATCTGAAGTAGAAAGGGGAATTATAGCGAAGAAAATAAAGCTACCGCAATAGAGATACCAGTCAAAGATGTAAGATTAGATGTAGTATGCCACTGGCTGGAAAACAGACAACAATGGAAACTTCCAAACTGCGCACGCAAAACTTTTTAAAGTGTTCAAAGTGAGGAGTAGCTTTATGCATAAATCGTGAAAGAAATTGGTAGTCTGAATTTGACCAGAAATGAACTTATGGAACTGCTTTGCTCTTAAAGCAATTCTTTTACACTCCTTATAAGGAATTTGTTTTGATTTGCTTTCTGATGATGCTTTATAGTATTTTAAAATGATTTTCTATGAATCTTATTACATGATATCTTTTTAGAATCTGTATTTTGAAATTTGCAACATTAAATTTTAATTTTCGAACATTTTAAATGCCTGCTAAAGAAATTTAGCTTTGTTATCTGAGGCATTTGAATACATATTATACTCTTTTTGTATATCTAATATACAAGCATTGTGGGTTTTGTGCCACATTTGGCACAAACAGCCATTTATTATTTTTCCTGTATTTGTACTATTTAAAATCATGAAATTAGTTTTTTCATAAAGAAAAGAAAAATCGTGCAGTGAAGGGCTAAGTCATTTGCACCGCATCACAAAACCAAATACACTAATTTCACGGCGACATAGATACAAAGATAGACATAGAAATTTTACAAAAATTAATTGTTAATTTGAAATACAATTTTATTAACCATAATATAATGTTGATAGGTATTGCAGATACGTTTTCATAATGAGTTACTCAAGTGAATAACAAAATTTTAGGATTAATTACTCACATCATACAATGAAATGCTCTACATATATTTGTTCTCGCTTTCAAAGTTCTGTGTAACCTTTTAGCCATTTTTGCCAGAAAAAATTTCCATGGCAAAATGGAGAAACCGAAACAATAAATATTTTGAAATTCACTGCGCGATGCTTCGGCAATACAGCACGTAAGTCCATCGGCAAGCGGAGAGGTCGCTCCGGCAATACAGCACGAGAGTCCGGCCAGAGGAGTTTACATGGCAAAATGGAGAAACCGAAACAATAAGTATTTTGAAATTCACTGCGCGATGCTTCGGCAATAAAGCACGTAAGTCCATCGGCAGGCCATCCAAAGTCGATATTTGTTACTAAAAGATTTTCTTTAGTTGTTTGAAATTCACTGCGCGATGCTTCGGCAATAAAGCACGTAAGTCCATCGGCAGGCCATCCAAAGTCGATATTTGTTACTAAAAGATTTTCTTTAGTTGTTTGAAATTCACTGCACGATGCTTCGGCAATAAAGCACGTAAGTCCATCGGCAGGCCATCCAAAGTCGATATTTGTTACTAAAAGATTTTCTTTAGTTGTTTGAAATTCACTGCGCGATGCTTCGGCAATAAAGCACGTAAGTCCATCGGCAGGCCATCCAAAGTCGATATTTGTTACTAAAAGATTTTCTTTAGTTGTTTGAAATTCACTGCGCGATGCTTCGGCAATAAAGCACGTAAGTCCATCGGCAGGCCATCCAAAGTCGATATTTGTTACTAAAAGATTTTCTTTAGTTGTTTGAAATTCACTGCGCGATGCTTCGGCAATAAAGCACGCAAGTCCATCGGCAGGCCATCCAAAGTCGATATTTGTTACTAAAAGATTTTCTTTAGTTATTTGAAGAACCAGTTCTTCACATTTCCCCCTCTTCTTGGAGTCCCTGAAGTGGAAAAAAAAGTATTTTTAAAACACTTATATTTCATAAAAAAAATAAATAAATAAAATAAAAAAATAAATAAAAAAAATGGCTGAAAAGTGATAGGTGACATTTCTGCATTGTTACTATTATATATATATATTTTTAAAGAGATTAAAATACTTTTCTACCATACATACACCAATAAAAGTGTTTGATTTTTCGTTTAGACTGATGTCATATAAACAGATTGGTGCACAATGAACATTTATAAACTGTAATGTGATTATAAACAAAAGAAATTTGCATCACATGCATGAAATCTAGCAACCTTTCAAAATCGAATTCATGATTTGGAATCAGTGTGTTTTTATCTATAAATTTTGTTGCCGATTCGTTGCAACACGCGTAAGCAAAAAAATATAGATACAGTTGGTAAATAATTTGGCTTTACAATTCATTTCTGAAAGTCATTACTGTTTGTATTCATTTATTTATTTATTTATAAAATGAAGAATAATATGTTTCATGCAAAGTTGAGCAAAATACATCGACATTCTAATTTTGATAAAAAATACATTGATTTTAGAATCTAAATATAAAATACTTTTCAAAACCAAAAAAATAAATAAATAAATAAAATATAAAATAAGTAGTTTCAAATTGTATTTGAAATAAAGAATACATTTTGAAATAAAAAAATAAAAAGTATTGTGTGTAAATTGCTCTACACAAATGTAAATTACTTTTTCTGAAATGATTAAACTTTTAAAATTGTAAATTTCCAAAATAAAGAAGCAAAATTGATTTTAAAAAAATAATAAATCACTCTATTAGAGTGATCTATTATCTCCATTTCATATAGCAAACACAGTTTTTACGGATAAACTTTAAAAATATATTCGGAAATATGAAAGCTTTCTTTGATATAATTCAGATTCGTCTAAAGCATACAAATAAAACACTGTATACATATAAAATATTCAATTCCAAATTATGACTGGAAATTATTATTGACCTTCAACGCGACTAGCTTCTGAAATTTAGAACTGTTCAGTAAATTTCCTTTTAGAGAATTAATAATGTAACTAATTTATAAAAGAAAAGAGACTCGACCGGAAGTTAATATACCGCTACACCGAATAATATTGTTTTTTAAATAGTTATTTATTTTCCTTTGTATAATTAGGGGCTCTGCCTGCTATGAGCTATGCTTGTCAATACCCGTCCAGACCCCACAGGCTCTAAAAACGCGCTAATTTGCTCAGTTTTAAAAAGATTATCAGATTACGGAAGAATGGATGATATTATTACGACCAGTGGCGATTTTCTGTAATCGTGTGCTATTCTTTTCCTTTTGGCTGGGGATTTTTAGGCTCCCAAGGCACATCCATAGCTGCTGTGACAGCTGACGGCTGTGTTCATGATTAAGTAAGATCCGTCACACGTTTGAAAATAAGCTTGTAAAAAATGTGACTGTGTCCCGGTTTTTTATACTAAAGTTTTTTACTAGTCGATGTAAGAAAATTGTTTTAAATATGCCGTTGTAAAGATATTGTTTAAATATGACATGTTTTTTTCCCCATTGGGTGCTTTACGCTCATAATAATGTATTTGTTTTAGCGTTTTCTTTCTTTTTTAATATTCAGATGTAAATATATTTTTCAATGAATAAGTTGTTTAGAAATATTATTATTTCAGCGTTTATGACGTAATTTGTCCCATTTAATTCTTTTCGCACGTAATAATTTAATAATTTAAAATTTTTAGTTCTCTATTAATATTCGCCATAAGGTGTATCTATTCATTTTAATTATTTTACTTACGAACTGTTATGATTTTGTATCGCTCTTATTACTATAATTTATTTTTAGATATTTTGATAAAAGCTAGAACTTAATTTTTGATAAAACGCTCATTTTCCTTCTTATGAATTATAAATTAACGTTGTCCTAAAATGATTTTATATATGCTGTATATATAGAGAGGAAGAGCGGATGTCATTGATTGGTCGAGCAATTTGGAATGCTTCAATATCTCGCCTGTACGGTGCTGCAGCCAAGCGTACAGAGTTCAAATGACTTCCTTGTACTCCTATGTTGCACTGTACTCACAAGGAAGGTCTCCTTAGTGGGTATACTCAGAATATTTTGAAAAATATACTAATTAAACTACTTATGTATGTAATAAAGGATCAGTCAAATTTAGCTTCGGAATTACAGTAGAAAGTCTGAAAAAAAAAAAAAAAATACTTTCGAGTATTTGGCGCGAAAAGACGAAAGCGTCACGCAATTTGGCGAGCAATACTTTTTCTCGCCAAAAGGAAAAGATTTAAATGCACCTGAAAATTGTTTGTTAATTGATTTTTAGAATGCGTGTAAAAAGTATTTAATGAATTTAAACATAAACAATGAGAGAGTTTAATAAATACATTTTTTCGTATTACAGTAGAAGATCTTTATAACGCAATTCTATATAATGCGATTCTCCATATAACGCACAACTTTTCAGATGTAAACAATGAATTTTGCAGTTAAAAAGCACCTGCATTTGATCATTGTAAAAATATTGCTGCTCTCTACAGGACTAAATTTAATACATTAGTTCAACTTTACCTCCTAATTTAAGACTTTTTTAATGAAAAAAATGTACTATTATTACTATAAACATTTTTCAAAATGAGTAATATAAGGGATGGTTTGGTCAGTTATATTTGGATCATGTTTATAAAGAAAATTTAACAATGTCTGACCTATATTACGCAAAAATTTATAAATTGGATAACTCTTGGTAACAAGGAATGCAGTATAAAGATATTCTAATGTATTTTGATGTGTATCGGACATATTTGGTCATATTTACAAGGTAACTTTAATGATGTGATCCATATAATGCAAAATTCTATATAACGCACAACCCTGTGTTTTTAGGTTTGCGTTATAAAGATCTTCTACTGTACATATTTCTGTTGCTTGTTATTTAATTTTATTACTTTAAAAACAATTTCATATACAAAAAATATTTTCATATATTTAAGCGTATTCCAAAATAAAGGCAAGATTCATTTAGCAGTTATTCATTTCAGTTTCAATATCAAGGAATTCATCGTTTCCATAGCAACAAAATTGAATCGGCAGTGTTCAACTGGACTTAATTTTGAGATATTGAAACAATTTTAATTTATTTAAATTTTGTTTTAATTCATAAAATTTTATATTTAACTTTCATTATAAATATATATATGGCAAAACTGTAGTTAAATCAAACTTAAAATGACAAAACTAAAGTTATTTACATTAAATTTATTTAAACAGTTCAATATGAAACATTTTTATCTTAAAGAGTATTCGACATAAAAAAGCATTTTTCGAAATTTCATTTCATCTCCAACCGGTGATAAATCGCCAAATAAACGAAATTTTCATTATTTTTTTACGGACATTCTATCGAGGTTCCGCCAAAAAAAAAAATTATAAACATATATATCCATATGAGAAGAGCACTCTGTAATTTTTTTAGATTTTTCTGAATATGCCCGTATGGAGACCTTCCTTGTCAGTTCTGTTTCGATATCTGTTGTTGGAGCGACGCGGTTAAATAAACTCTTATTCTCAATTTTTGCAGTTTTTTTTTTTTTTTTTTGTAGGATGATAAAATTTGTATCAATTATAAAATCACATTGTCATTGATGTTAACCAAGTTCAGTAAAAAGTTGAACAGTTATATTTATAACTATTTTAGTCACTTTTCCTTTATTGTAATTTGCTAAAGTTGGTCTCAAATCCAAAATTGCAACTTTATGACATAAGTTTAAATTTATCTTTAGTCGGAAAGGCATGAAACTAGCAGGTGTTGTTGATTAGAAACTATGTAATCGGGCTGTTATTTTTTTCGTTATTTTTTTTTTTTTTTTTTTGCAAATGCAATAGATCTTTCAGAAAATAGTATCAAAGCTGAAGTTTTGACTCCCGAAGAAAGCAGAAAACCAGTTAGCAAAGGGAGAAAAACGTGATCAAAATCTCTTAAAACTCAATAGGTAATTTATTGATCAAGAAAAGGAAAACACATTTCGATTCCAAATCGTTTTCATAGTCAGGCCTTCCAATTATATATTTTTCCGTAAAAAAATGAATTTGTTACTGAGTCAAAACGTTTAGCGCTTGTTGAGCAGAGCAGTTGAGAACAGCCTTAAAGATTGAAAAGGTTATGCTTTTGAAGATGGTATTTCAAGTAATATGGAATATCAGCTAGACAACTGTTTTAAGACGAATCTAAAAATTAAACCAGTTTTTCAAAGAATCTGATGACTTATAGATGATGTAACTAAGGTTTACCCATTAAATAATTTTGGTTATTCTTTTAAATCGTGGTTTTTCTTGCAGTTTTAATATTCCTTATAACCCTGTTCCATATTACTCGATTGGTTGCCATTACCAAAAAAAGGGTAACTTTAAATAAAAAGAGATAAATATTCGTCCATACTTTTTCTTCCACTTTAAATGCATTAAAAATGTGTTAAGAAAGAGTTTTTGCTTTACTAACTTTTAATGCATCTCGATTATTTCAGGTTGACTTGCAAATCAAAAGGTAAATGTTATTCCATTATAGCCGAACTTCTTCTATATACTAAGACAAGTCAAAAAGTTCATGGAATTCAGTTGTAACTCTTTAATACGACAATATAATTAATTTATTTGTTTACTACCACTGTATTTTGGACATAAAATGACACACAACGCCCTCTCCTCGACCAAAGAAATCACGTCATGTCAAATCCAAAACAAAAGGGATGGTCATTGCGTTTTTCTACAACGAAGGTGTGGTTCACCATGAATTTGTACCAACTGGGCAAACTGTTAACGGCCCTTTGTACGTGCAAGTTTTGAAAAGACTGAGGGAGGCAATCCGAACAAATCTCCTGCCAAATGGCAAGCAGGATGATCGCTGTATCACGACTATGCTCCCTCCCATACATCGATTGTTGCGCAGACATGGCTCGCAGAAAAGAACATTCCATTCCTCCACTAGCCTCCCTACTTACCAGATTCAGCACCATCAGATTTCTAGCTCTTCCACAAGGTCAAAATTGGACTCAAATGTAACCGTTTTGACACCATACAAGACATCAAAACCAACGCGATCGCTGAAATTGGGAAGATACCAAAGCAGGACATTCATCGTTGTTTCCAGCAATGGCAGGAGCTGTGGATCAAGTGACGGGTCCTTCTTTGAAGGAAATTAAGCAAATGTGTACCTATATTGTGCTAATAAAGAGTTACAACGAAATTCCGGGAACTTTTTGACTGAACCTTGTATATCCTCTTCATTACGTAGGTCCAGATATGTTGATCTCACAATTTAAGTTTTTAAAATCCCACAAAAGGAATAATTGTTATTCCAATTTTATATGTACGTTCGTTGACGTTTAAGTTTTATAATGAATCCCACATATATCAACACGAAAGCAAACTCCTTCATGAAATGCTTGTTTAAAGAAATTACTTTCTGAAAATGGAAGCAAATCAGTATGCTGGGAAACATAAGAAATTGTCTCTATTTTAAAACTCATGTTTAGATGCAATAAATTTCTTTCTAAAAAAGTCGATACTTCAATATCTTTTTAGAATTGTTTAAATGTTAAGTCTTTATTGTTTGCTTTCTATTTTAGTTCATATTTTTGAAAGTTGTTTTATAACTTTATATAACTTTTTAAAATATATAACCTTTTAACAAAATTTTAAAGCATTCAATTATTCTACGCATTAAACTTCTTTAATGATTTAGAATACATTACAATTGCATGTTGGTATAATTATAATTTTTAAACATTTTTATCAGATAATTATTTTTTAGGCATATCGATTTTTTAAAAATAATCTATGATTCGAAATATCTAAATAAAATAAATTTATTTTTTACAGAATCTTGCTAATTTTCAGGGAGAGAATATATGAGAGTAACACTGAAAATGCTGAAACAAGCGCAGAGTATATGCACTAACATATATACCGGGTGTCCCAAAAAGGACTGACTGATTTTAAAATTCAATAACTTGTAAACGGTGGCAGATATTTAAAAAATTCTTGCAGGAGGGTTATGCATAAGGTCAAAAGTTTTTTTACAGTGATTTTCGATTTTGGTTCGAATTACAAACAATAGATGGCGCTGCGATCAATAGACACTAAATTCAGGCTTGATTTTTGGTCCTTCGTGGCCCGGATAATACATTTCCATCTCCTTTTTCCGCATGGAACAAGATAAAGGACCAAAAATCGAGCCTGTATTTAGCGACTATTGCTTACAGTGCCATCTATTGTTTGTAATTCGAACCAAAATTGAAAATCACTGTAAAAAAACTTTTGACCTTATGCATAACCCTCCTGCAAGAATTCTTTAAATATCTGTCACCGTTTACAAGTTATAGAATTTTAAAATCAGTCAGTCTTTTTTGGGACACCCGGTATATATATATATAATATATGGAGATTTACATTTTAACTCTTTTATGTCTCCAGATGATACTTTGTTACAACAATTGCAATTAAACTATCATAAAATAAATTTTGGAAGAAGTGAAAATGGCATTGACGTGGAAGTATTACCAAGCTATGATTTTCTGTGATTTCAAATTGTGGTTAAAACAAGAAGGTTGCTTTAAACGTTATTATACGGAATTGGAGCTACATTAAATGTCATTGTATTCAAACACTAGAAGGGGTAAAATTTTTCTCCTGTATGAAGAACACACAGGTAGACATTTGTCAGTTGTAGTCCCTGGAAATGTGTTAGCAACACGCAAAATGTTTAAAATGTTGATCAATTATCTACCAAATGATACAGATGGAACTTATCATTGGACCCGCGGCTATACATAAAAATATTCATGGAGAACTGCATATAAGAAATTTAGTTTGTCATTACGACCCCTTAGATAAACACATATAAGAACACCATAAAGCGAAGCGTGCCAAAATCAGTAAAGAAACCCTAAAATTATTTAATGAATGGTGGGTGCAACATTATTTCTAAAATCATAAATGGTGATCAGATGTAAATATCTTTCTTTGACGTTTCAACAGAACAAGAAAGTAAAGTGCCGGTCTTTGGAGATGATCCCAAACCAATAATGATGAAAATGCAACGAGCAATAAAAAAAGTAAAATGTAAAGTTTAACTTATACCATTTAGCCGTATCTGAAACGTCTGTTTGTGACCCTCGTATATACATGCATGCAAAAGTACATAATGGTGTTTAAATATAAAAATGCTTAGTAATGTCAAATTTTAAAGAATTACAAATTTACAAAGAGATCAAATAACTTATTATTTTATTTTGTTAAATCAAAATTTTATGCAAAATAAGAGAACTCTTTTGTGTTTAAAGTTACTAAAAATTTAAATTCTATTACATTTTATCGCATAACTTCAAAATAAAATACACTGATGAATGATTTACAGTCCAAACATAAATGATTCTCAAACAAAATTTCAGTGTAATTATATATCTTATCAGAGTAATTATCTGATAACTTCAGTTTTATTTTTTTTTTTCGTTTTATGCAATATATAAAGTTTACTAATATTTTTTAATTACATTTTTATGGCTTTTATTGTAAAACGTATGAAACAAAATGCTACTGTGTATTTTATACTTTATTTTATTAAACAAAATTTGGAGTTTAAAGGGATGTTTTAACAGAATATAGATGAAGTAAATCACCCACAAAAATATTTCATGTGATGTTTGGACTTTTTGAACATTTTCATTAAATTTTTTAGCCCTAGATTTAATTTCACTCATATATACAAATGGGCTAAAATTAATTATTGCAAATGCATTTTATCTTACTTTCAAAGCTTTCTGTAATATTGGCAACAGATATGTGGACCAATTCATAGAACACGAATTAAAGATCGCTTTTTTGGCAAAGTAATGCCCGGTCATTGCATTGAGTACCAGGAGTCCATAGGTCCACATGTCGAAACACTCCCCACGGACAGGGGCGGATCCAGAGAATCGTTTTGGGGGGGGGGGCGATACTGAGTGACCTATAATCAACGTAGTCATAATTCCTGTTGCTCAAATCCTTCCTTGCAGTTAATTATTAAATGAATATGAAATAATTAATGCGATTTAAAATATTACAGACTCTCGATTATCCGACATCCGATTAACCGAAACACTCGGTTATCCAACACTCTTATTATATAATTCCGCCCTCTCCTCAAAATATCGTTTATTGTTACTTATTAGGTCGTAAAATTAAAAATGTTATAACAGAATTTATTTATTAAATGTCTTTTTTTTTCTTTTTACTCTTGTGCTATGGTAATTATTTATCTTATTTTTTATTCTTTTAGTTATAGTGAACAACGTTAATAACACAACCCTGCGATGATTGTGTTTTTTAACTTTTGATAATTGAATTTGATGTATTTTTTAGCACTGAATCCGAAAATGTCCTTCATTTTTAACCACTACGTCACGATTTTCGCAAATCGTAAATTTCAAAGTTAAAAAGTAAAAAATAGCGAAAATCTCTCAAAGCAATTTTCAAAGCCTTAACAAAAGAAGATCAATGTTTTAACACTTCTCTGCACGACGTGCCATATCTGGCACATACCTAAAAACCTTATAATTATGTGCCATGAATTTAGCTAATATGATCACTGTAACTGATCAAGCACAATCCAAAGCATGTAATAACAATTATTTTGTCCATGTGAAACGGCTGCACTATACAAAAAATTAGAATTTGTTCTTCAGAAACAAAAAAAATTATTTTTACTGAATACTTAAAAATATTAATATAATAATTGTTGCAAAGTGTTAAGCAGATAAAATTAATTAAATTAGGCTCATTTAGTTGCAAAATATAGCAATACAATATTTTAAACCTTAAATGTGTACATATGGCAGACACCATAAAATATCAAATTTTAGCTTAAATTTTGAAATTTAACTTATTTTACTGTTTTTCCTATTATTAGACCGATATATAGATTTCAAATAAGAAATTTCGTAAAAATAGAAAAACTCGTGCAGTGAAGGGTTAAATACATCTGCGACAAATTTCCCAGCCTTATTAACCGCCAAAATAAAAGAGGATACCGATATGAACCCCATACAGAAGATTAAAAGAAAAGCACGAAGCAGAGCATGAGCGGTTCAAAGAAACTAACACGCATGGAATAAAATTATAAGGATTTTAAATACACAATATTTTACTTGTTTAGCTGTAAAAATCCACAGTATAAGCAAAAAAATGAATAAATTATTATGAAAAAAAGTTACGTCTATTTTTATAGTAGCAGATTTTCGCAATATTTCGACTTTTTAAAAATTTAAAAATTTGCGATTTGTGAAAAATTCTGACGCGATGGTATGGTAAAAAATGAAGGTAATTTTTGGATTCAACACTAAAAAATACATAAAAACGAATTATCGAAAGCGGAAAAACATAACCATCACATCCATTTTTTTTTTTAATATCAGATTTCTGAAAGAGGATAATCTCTGAAAAAGGATCCCCTTCAGAAATCTGAAGAGCCCTTAACGTCCTTGAAATGTGTCATCTAAGTGGTGTATATACCTCTTCACAGGCACGGATCCAAGTAAGGGGGGAAATCACACCGATCGCCCCCCCCCCCCCGCCATCTTGAATAAAAAAATGTAAATCCACCGATCATCGCGAATTTCGTCAAAGGATCGTGGAAAAATGCGAATTTCGTCAAAAGATCGCGCAAAAACGTGAATTTCGTCAAAGAAGCGCGGAAAAACGTGAATTTCGCCAAAAAAAATCGGGCATTTTGTCAAAAGACGACGGAAAAAACGCGAATTTCGTCAAAGGATAGCAGAAAGAAACGCTAATTTCGCTTTAGAATCGCACAAAAAATGCGAATTTCGTCAACAAATTTCGGAAAAAATGCGAATTTCATCAAAGAATCGCGAAAAAAATACGCGAATTTCGTCAAACGGCCGCGGAAAAAACGCACAATTAGCACCAGGAGGAGATTCCCTAGGCGCGCATCCACGGGGGGGGGGGGGGGACGATCGGGGCGGTTGCCCCGTAAGATGTAAATCCAATGCTTTTAACGGCAGTTTTTGCGGAACAGACAGACAAGCAAATGAAAATCAAACACTTTTCTGGTGTCAATGGTAAACCTCACTGACGTTTCGGCAGTTTGTGAACAAAATAGGATTATGTCCTGTCAAGAGGCATATGGCGCCATAATTTTTGACACTAATGGGTTGAGGTGAGGGATAATGCCACTTCATGTACCTTTTGTTGAATCTCTACAACAGAATTTGACAACGTTATGCGGATCCCTTTAAAGTGTTGAAGCTTTTTCGTTCTTTCAAAGAAGCTGCAATTCTAATTTCTGTATAACGATATTTTTGAGGAGTGCTTTATTGTTTGAGAAAAGAATGGGATTCATAGCAATTTCCAAAGAAAGAAGAAAAAGACAGGTCCTTTCAAAAATTCATGCAACTTAATGTTTTCTGAAAAAAACCACTAATGTGTAAAAAATATACTGTTATTGCCACCCACATTGGTAAATTTCAAGGGGTATTTGATGAATGAAAAAAAGGATTATGTCCTAATCCTAGTCAGTTAAAAGCTAAAATGCATATGGTATGTTGATTTCTTAAAAACCAACTTTGTAAATTTCTTCTTCCCTTCTTTGCCCCGATCGACACCGCCCCCCGCCCTGTGGAGGCGCTCCTAAGGGAATCTCCTCCCGGTGCGTTTTTTTCGCAGTCATTTGACGAAATTCGCGTTTTTTCAGCGATTCTTTGGCGAAATTTGTGTATTTTTTCGCGATTCTTTGAAGAAATTCGCATTTTTTCAAAGATCTGCTGACGAAATTAGCGTTTTGCGCGATTCTTTCGCGAAATTAGGGTTTTTGCGCGTTTCTTTCGAGAAATTAGCGTTTTTCCTCAATTCTTTGACGAAATTCGCGTTTTTTCGCGATCCCTTGATGAAATTGGCGTTTTTTGCGCGATCTTTTGACGAAATTCGCGTTTCTTTTGCGATCCTTTGATCTGCGAACGATTGACGAAATTGATTTTTTTCGACGACCATTTGTCAAAATTTGCGACAATCGGTGGACTTATATTTTGGGGGGGGCGCCCCCCCCCCCTCCGTGGATCCGCGCCTGCCCACGGATGTTCTTATTTGCAGGATGGATGAAACATTCCGGAGGGTGGAATACATCTGGCGATATTAATCTATAAAGGAAAATACATAAATTCTAACAACATAAATGCAATTTCAATTATTACAATATTTTACAATTAATTATCTTTGAACTAGAAAATAGTAATTGAAGTTATTAAATGTACGTTTATTTTTCGAAATAAAGCATTTCGAAGAAGATTTTCGTTATAGTATTTGCCAGATTGAGTTTTGTGCCGGCATCACTTGCCTACAAATTTAATTCACTTTAAATGAGGGGAGGTCACATTTTAAAAATATTTAGTTGGTACCGATGTCATATTCGCACCATATTGGCGCGATGTTTTTCGGTTGCCAATTTGGCGAAAACATCAACAGCATAAACAACATAATCCGGGTTACCACATCAAGCAAAATTACGACACTTTGGTGCAAGTTAAGTACCTGTTGCCTATATGATATTGGCGACAGAAAAAAATCGCGCCAATATGGGGCGAATATGACATCTGTACCATTTAGTTAATTAGAAAAGGTAATTAAATCATTTCTTTAACGAAAAATTTCCCGAAAAGTGAATTCGGAAAATATGTGAAGGAAAAGGGAAGATAATGCTTCTCGTTAAGGCTCCCGTCCTGTCAGGCGAAGACACTCGCGAGCTAATGCTAAATCTATGGGGAAGATTATTTGGAAATATCTTGTTTGCATTTCGACATTTTTAATTTTTTTTTCTCATTGGATAGCTGAGGTAGATTCCTACAGTCACCCTATTTTACTTTTTCGATTTTGGTTGCACATATATTACGTCACTTTCACTTTCGGAACCTGTTCCGAAAATGAAAGTATCATCATAAAAAAAAAAATAATGTCTAAGATTTTTTCTCGGTTTTTACTATTGATTGTTAGAATTAATTCTATGTGTTTGGAAACTTCTTTAAACCTAAAAAAGCTTAATCGAAGTTTTACAGTAGAAACAACATTTAACCGCGTACAATTTTATTATGAAAGAACAGTCAGATTCCAATGCGTTTTACGGTGGGGGTAAGTAACTGTTAAGAAATCTAGTACTTCATTGAACATTATTTATTTTTTAGTTAACTAAATCTTTTTTACTGTGATCGCCCTTTATTTAGAGCTGAATTATATTTTTAGACATGAATACCCTGCACAAAATGCAATCTGAAAAATTATAACGAAAATAATTTTCGAAATACTTCATTTCGAAAATGAAACATATGCTTAAAAATTTAAATGTATATTTCATAGCTCAACAAAAATTGGGAACAGATGCTGTATATTCCCTTGGTTGCCATCTTGGATTTTTTCTTGGCGTGAAAACCCCTTTCCGCTAAGTAGTAAATGTCGCCAAGTAGCTATTTTTGCGCATTTTAGGCTTAACGGTGTTTCCAGAACCGGGGTTGCCTTATCGATAAACAACGCCAACAAAAAATTGCGAAGAAATCCAAGATGGCGGCTGATGGAATATCTTAGCAGAAAATTGCAAAATTTTAATTGTTTTCAAAATTAACTAAACTTTGCTGAAAATTTTCTTAAATGATCATTATTAATATGCAGCTGTTAACTTTTAAAGTTAAATAATCATGCTTTAAATTAAAAAATCTACTTAATAAAATATCTTTTGTTCGTATGTCGTACCTATTTAACTTCATATATTAAGTAAAGTGTTTGGTTCGAAATATCTTAATGTTACATGAAAAACACCTGAATGTTGACAGCTATGTTAATGTAAACTGTCAAATTTGCAAGCAAAATATTTCTGAAAAAAAAATGTATTACAAAATTAGTATCAGATTAATGTAATGAAATTAACAAAACACATACAAAATTGTATTAAATTTACCTTTCAATTGGATCCTTAGTGAAATTCAAACCCGTGAAATCGGCTAATACGGCGTTGTCATCTGAATCTATCAACACGTTGTCCGTTTTGATGTCCAGATGAGCCAAACCTTTAGTGTGCAAATATCCGACAGCTGAAAGAATCTGGAAGATCCATTTATTCATTCTTCTGAAACTATCCGGGTCGTTTTTGAACTCTTTACTTTCAATTATCTCATCTAATGATCTTACTGGAATCGGCATTATATAAAGCCTAACAGCCAAGTCCTTAATTTTTATCCTGTTGTACACCTCTATTATATAGGGATGTTTCAATCGTGGCCAATACTTATCTTCAATGGCTCCAATATATCCTGCCTTTGTACAATCTTTACAGCAACTTCTCTACCTGAAGGATCGAGGACTCCAATGATGTCAGCAAAACCTCCCGCTCCTAGGAACCTCGTAAACTTAAAATCCCTGTGTTGTAAATACTGGATTACGTCATTTGTCAGTCTTTGACGAGACATGACTAGATTTATATTCTTTTACTACAAAAGTACACTTTCTGATAAAAACGTTGATATAAAAAACGCTTATACTTTTAGAAATACTTGAAAACTATAAATTATTTTTTGAACTCATAAAAAACGCATCAACACAAGTTGACTACTTTGATCGCAGTAACTGTTGCATGATTTATATTATTCAGCATCATTTTAGAAACCATTGTTGGAAAATTAACAATGTACAAATGAGCGCATATCCTTTGTTCACGACATTGTTAAAAAGTAAATCGACTTTTTCACCTTTTTATAAAAACAAAATACTCTTAACAATATCTGATTGTTACGGTGATCTCGTAGGTAAAGAACAAAACAAATGTTATAAATGACAACGACAAGCCATTAAGTAAATTAATGGAGAATACATAATTATGTTTAAATCGTTAACAAAATACAGAATACACACACACATAGCCCTCCTCCCAAATAAGTGAATAAATAAATAAAGTCCAAACGCTAGGTGAACCTCTCATTTTATTTTGCATATAAACTTTGTATCAAATTGAGTATTTTTTTTTCCACGACACTAAAACGCTGTTCTTTTAACTCGCTACGAAATCTATATCGATTTTCCTTTTTTACTGTCTTCTACCTATAATCGAAGAAAGTATTGTAATAAAAAATTATCGCTAAGATGTTATGTATTCCCGCGCCGCCATCTTGGATTTCTTGGCGATGTTTTGTTGGAGTTTATCGATAAGGCAATCCCGACGAGTGACATGTTTTGGCAAATCTGCTTGTGCATAAATCTGCTTGGCGATATTTACTTGGCGGAAAAGGGATTTTCACGCCAAGAAAAAATCAAAGATGGTGGCCGCGGGAATATATAACATCTGTTCCAAAATTATTTCTGGTTTTCGACAAATTTACACATTTTTTATCCCGCCCCGATAACCGAAACAAATCCCGTCCCCGAAACAAATATCTGTCTGTCCGTGTGTGCATCATCTTAATATCATCAAAAAGTGTATGAAGTTATGCATAGAACTGAACCAAATTTCATATATTATATGTTTTTGGCTATGTTCAACAAATCACAGCTGAATTTGGAAATATTTAGTTAGAAGGAGGCGCTGTAATAGCGTGCCATTTTCATTATGCAGTTTTGGAGACGGGATAGAGATAGAGTAATTTGTTGTGCTGTTGTATAGCAGTTGTTCAGAATTCGACAGACTCGCGGGATGCTGGGAAGCCATGGGTGTTTGAGGAGATCAGGGTCGTACTGGCATCACAAAAAGGGCGGTGGCAACTTGGATTAAAAGGGCACCAACTTTTATTCAAAAGGGTGCCAACTTGTAATCAAAAAGGCACCAACTACCATTTAAAAGTATTTAATTTTTTTTTTTTTGAAGAGTTAATGCTACAAGGTTATTTTATATATTTTGAATGAGATAATATCTTTTCTTCAAACGGTGCGTCTTTTATTTGGAGGTTAAATGTATTATAAATCCAACTTAAACGGACTGGATTTTATGAAATTGTCAGTTTCGTTCTCCTTCCCCCCCCCCCCCCCACACACACACACGCCTCCTATCATAATGTAATTTGCGCCCCAAGAAGGTTGGCCATAAACTTTCTTTTATCATATGTATGTATTTTTTAATCCGCCAACTACAATTTCATACTAATAGCCATATGTATGGCACAACTCTGTCAGAAAACAGTTTGTTATTGTAATTTTTTAAAAAAAATTTCTGTACTAATAAAAGAAAAGCGTTTCTCTCTCTCATTGTGTGTGTGCGAGGGGAAAACAATGGCTAAGAAAATTTACCGCACGAAAGGTCTGAAAATTTGAATGAGGATAGTCTAAGGCATGTCCTAATGCACTTGAATCTCAATTTTGTTGTTTTTTGAAAATTGGCTGAGATATTAATTAAACCCCACAATAAAAAAGGTAGACCGAAAAAAACATTGCACCGGCGAGTGCCAGAAACCACATTCCGAAGCGCGGAGGCAAATAATATCCGAAAGCAGCTTTTTTAGCCCCCTAACATCATATTAAAGTTTCGTGAAGATTGGTCAATTTGTAAGAAAATTAAAGCTTAGATTGTAATAGAGAGAGAGAGAGAGAGAGAGAGAGAGAGAAACAGAGAGACAAAAATATCCTTTTACAACTTAATGATATTGAAACAGAGCCATCTACAGAGACAGAACGCCCCCATCCCCAGAAAAAAAAAGAGTATTAAAACCAACCATCTGTTGAAGAATTTAATGTGGACAGTGTACTTGTTTTCGGTGCCTTTTTTTATAAAGAAATATATGGATATACTATACAATGGTGTATTGGTGGTAGAAAAAAAAATTCACAAAAATCACTGTATCAATTTAAAAAGCTATATTCAAACAATTACTCTATACTGAGAATAATAATACAATTAGATTATTTTGTGTATCCCTGTAAATAAACAACAAAAACTATTCAATTCGTATTACATGTAGCGTACCACAGTAATACATATCAATTTAATTCTGTTTGAAATAGTGTAACATATTAAAATACACTACAAATAAATTTTTCCCATATGACATAAATGCAACGGAATATTTTTGTGTCTCCCTGTAAACGAACTATAAGTGCTACACATTCCAATTTCATTAAGAAACTTTCTATAATAAACGATTACTTAAGTGGCATGGGAAGCTGAATTTATTTACGTATGATGAATAGACTAATTTAAGTCGTACACAATTTTCAACTATATTGGAAAGTCTTAAAATGTTGAATTTTAAATTTGTTATTTTTTTTTATGTTGGTGCAAATTTTATAAAGATTATACACACATTTAAACAATATTGCCATTATTCAGTAAAATATGTATCTTAACTGAGGGGGGGGGGGTGGCAGAAAAATATTTTAAATATCTTGAAAAGCTCATGTAAATTAGGTTTCATCCCATGCGCACCCACAGAACAAAATCCAAGGAAGGGAACAGATATGTGCTTGTAATCAGGGCTGCGGAGTCTGTGTCGGTCCCATTTTTGAGCGAAAGAGTCGCAGTCGGATCTGTTAAAATTCCCAGAGTCGGAGTCGTCCTTTTTTCCCACCGACTCCGCAGCCCTGCTTGTAATACACAGCCAAAACTTTTTTGGGGTAAGAACCCTGCGTAAGAAAATTTCGAAACATACCACCATTAAAAAATATACTGAAATGTAACAAATAAGATACAATCAAAAATCAAATAAGATATATATCAAAAATCAAACTTCTATAGGCTTTTTTATGCATGCAAAATTGAAATAGTTTATTATTCTTTTTTTTCCCTCAATTTATTTATTTATTCCTGAACTGCAATTTGAGATAACTTTTAAAACATAAATGTAAATGAAAAACAGAACTAAAAATAACCTTCAAAGGGGCTTCAGGAGGCACAGACAATCTCTGATGATTAATCCTTGGTTCCTTTTTCTCTTAATGTTTATTTATTATAAATAATTTGAGAGGAGCAGTCGTTATTATTTTTTCAAAATCATCAGAGAAAAAAAAATTAGTTAATTAAATTCGAAAATTCAGAGAGGGGCAATCGCCCTCTTCTGTCTCCTCTTCCCCCGTTGCTGGTGTGCATGTTTCAACCCTTTCTACAAAAGACATCAGTAGCGTATTTGGAAGATATCTAACACTTATGAAAAATTCATTACATAACATACCACATAATTAACATCATATTATTAGCCAAAACTTAATCATTTAAAATTACCTACAATTCTCTTAAATTGAACGTTTGATCTCCAATTGGATTAACAGTTTTGTGCCTGTATGACTGCATTTGGTAAGGATTATAAAAGTTTCCAGGTCTGGCTCTCTATACATTTTTATTTTGTTATTTTAGTCTCCAAATGATGAAAAATCAGAATTCAGAAAAGAACCTAAGAATTCGAAAAAGAGATACTCCAGAATAAAATATACCTGTTCGAATTCAAATTAGTCTAATATTTGAGTTTCTTTTCCTGTCAAAAAAAGGTAATCCTACTTGGGGAAGGATCAAGAAGATAGTAAGGTGAAAGCCTGATACTGCCTATTTACATCCCCTGGCTTAATATGGTTGCAACATCTGGCGATGTAGCACTCATTTCGGCGACATAAAATTAATTTTGAATTGCGTTTGCAAAAACCTTATTTCAAAGATTTTTTTTTTCTTCATTCTTTGAAAAATTAAATACAATTGGTTATTTGCAATTTATCACCAAGGCATATTTTTTAAATTAGAATAAAATATATTATTTTCCAAGAACATTTTAACTTTGACAGTAATCTTGAGAATTAAAATAAATTGAAAGGAAAAATATAAACATATTGTTGCAGTGTAACATCACCTATAATTTATTTACCACCTATAATTTTATCATTTTGTAAGGCAGTCATAATTGTTCCGTTGAGAAATGTTTTTTAGAACTAATACAAATGTGTTTCTAATCAGGTTTAAAGTTATATGTATGTAACACGTAACAGGTATCTACTATCTAGCATTGCTTAATGTGCAATTTTGAAGAACCACATGAATTCACATTTGTATTTTATATAAAGTCTTTTCATTCAAAAAAAAAAAAAAAAAGAACAGAAAAGAAAAGAAAGAAGGAAAGAAAGAAAAATAAAGAAAGAAAGAAATAGAGAAAAAGAAAGAAAGAAAAAAGGACAATTGAACAGTAATTTCATTTTCGTTAGAGAGGGCCACCCTTCCTGAAACCACGTTTAAGATATACTGTCCGACCTCATTATCCCGACACCCGGTTTTTCCCGGCATTCTGCTTATCACGTCAGTTTTTCAAAGTCCCGATTTTCTGTATATAATTTTAATGTAAACTCCGGATTTTATGTCATTGAATAATTTGCAACTCCCTATATCCCGAAGGTTTAGGAAAATTGTCCATTTTCCAAAAAGCAAGTAGTCATAAATCTGATTTTTATTCTTTTCAATTTTGTTTTTGCGTTTATTTTGTTAAATAATAATGTTTTATTGCTTAACCCCTTGAGGGGCGGTGGGATATATTTTATCACACCTACGATTAATGAAGATTTGCACCAGAAAAATTTTATGAAATTTTACTTTTCTAACTTTGATGGAAAAAAGTTGTAAAATTGCTTTTCCTTATTTTGAAATAAAATTTTTCTAAATTTCCGGTGGGAATTCTGCGTTGCACAAACGTAATTGTTTCACCTTCAAGGGGTTAAAACTGCAAGAACAGTTATGAATTTAAAATTGTGTTAAATTAATTAAAAATGCAGCTTAAACATATTTTTCTCCGACACCGGTTACCACGACACTCCGCTTATGACGACACTTTTTTCTGGTCATTAGAGTGTCCGGATAACGAGATTCGACTGTGTTTTAAAATTTTGAATGTAAGAAGGAAAACAAATCTAAAGGGAAACAAATTATAGCATGTATGAGTACACACTATAAAAATATGTAAAACAAACTTTTAAGCTTATTTTTATTATCAATATTTTCCCTTTATTTTTAATTCAATCTCATATTCATGCCAAAATTTCTGTACTACATTAGCATGATTATGCAATTTTTTTTCTAATATTGCCTATAACCATAAAAATTCCTGTGCAAGACAATTTTTAAAACATATGAAAATAAAAACTAACTTAGGAATTCAACAATTAAATAATATTTAATATTCAGAAATAAATTTATCAGGATTTAAAGAGAAAAGAGAAAAAAAAAAAGAGTATTAAACAGTAATGTTTTAACAGTTCTTACTTTTTTTTTCAAGGATTTAGAGCCCTCCCCCCCCCCCCCTTGCATATGCCTATGTTTCTGTTAAAAATAACTCTAATTTGCCAGTAGAAAAATTCGTATTCGAGCGGAATAACTTTCTTCAACTTTTTTATTTACAACCTCAGCATTATAAATAAACACCTTTCTATTCCTTTTATTTTGCATTTTTTATTGTTTTAAATATTTTATTGTCATGCTTGGTATCCATTTGGGTTAAAATTTTCCGATACGTTCAAATCCACAAAAATTGTTTCAGTATTTTAAAAAGTTTCAAAAATAAAAAATATATATTGCAGATTAAAAACCGCAATCTTAGAGTAATTATCTGTTAACACACCGGAAATTGGGGAGACGTTTTCTCTAATAGGTTTACAATCTCTGTACAACCCATGTTCATTAGCGCCAAAATTTCGCCAAAGCGAATAAATACATTTTTATATAAATTTAATATATACATATCATAATAGTGGCAAATTTCAACTTAAATCAGTTTCATTTAGTCAATGAATCGCTTTTGTATTAAAATTTTGGAAAAAAAAAACAGATATCGGGTGAGATTTTATTAAAATAGTCAACGCACTTCTTCTTGTTGCGGAAGTATAACGATCGCAGTATATTCAATGCCTTAGAGGAGAAATTGAATAGAGAGCGAATCCCATTGTTCTCATCCGTCGAATCCTGATGCACTCATGTCGGAGATTTCATCGCCAAAAGGGTGTCATTTTTTGGCGGTGATCCCTTTCTTGGCAATTTTCCGTTTTCATTCTCGTGATAAAAGAAACGCTCCGAAACGAACGCAGACAAAATAGGTCTGGGTGGGATGCAGGAAAAACCGGTTTGGCGCGCATTCTCCCCACCATCACGTGCTTCAAGAAAAGGTTGCCATTTCTGTGTCCAGTTATATTAGAAGTCTATGTTCAATACTATCAAGTTCCTCGTTCCCCAAGTATAGGAATTAAGCAGGAAATAATTGTCAGTGTGAATGATAAACGGATATCTAAAATAGGGGAAAAGGTGATAATGACTTTAGAACGATTCTTGCGTACCAAGCAGTTGTCGGTCTCGATTGATGGTCCTCCATGTGTTTAAAAACGGGCCCTTTTTTAATCACTAATGCCAAACTACTGTTGTTAATATTGTCGTTGGAGAAAAACCGTCTATGTGGTATACAAAGACCTTTTTGGGGGCTCAGTTGATGGTGGGAGGGGTAATAGCTGACGTTCAGAGAATTCCAAGTAGTAAAACTAATATATGCATCTGAAGAAACTAATGGTATCGCTTTATCTCATTACTGGGGATTAAGATGAAACAGCAAGTAAACATAACTTTTTCTGCAGTTATTTTTTTCAATTTGTTTGTTTAATGCATGTAATAAAATCCTAAAATAGTTTAAAAAATCAATGTCTTACTTCATAAAATTGAATTTATTAATGTGTTGTTCTTTTAAACGTTCAATAAATTAAGAAAGTCTGCGTCCCTTCTCGTCCCTCTTGTAAATAAAAAGTAAGTTGACGAATTTCATGACCTCCTTTAAAATTCGATTAAGAATAATAGGCAATACATTTTTTAAATTGACAGCAATAAGAAATAATTTTATTTTATTGAAGAATTCATAAAACTAATGTTTTAAAATATATACATAAAATTTAATAAATAACAGAAACTTCAAATAACATTTAAGCGTACGAAAAAATAACAAATTTTATTTTTCTTAAAGCAAAATTTATAAATTTCGACTATATAAACAAGCCATAAAAGAATTTCGACTCTAAAAAACATTTCATGAAAACGTTGAACTTAAAAAAGAAATCTGTTGAATCCAGCGTTGAAATTTTATTATTTAAAAAAATTACCAATATTTTCGAATAATGATATTCGTATACTTAATGACAAATTAAATAATCCATATACCATATATTACTATTCAGAAATAGTAGTAAGTGGACTTCTGAAAAAAAAATTTGCCAAATTGGCAAAATAAACAAATGTGACCAAATGATAATCAAATGCTACCCACAATCTAGGGGCGCCTTCTTATAAACACGCCTACCAAATTTCGTTTATCTAACACAAGTCTTTCTTGGTGTTGGGATTTTTTTCCGTCAGTGTATATGAATAAATTGGTAAAGTTCTAAAGATGAATTAGAAATGAACATAGGAAACCAGTATGTAAAATAAAAAACTATGAATAACTCACAGAATCTTCAGAGGAGCTTGTCAGTTCATTCATAGAAGATGCGTTATTTCATCCAATTTTGTCGGCTTTAAGCCTAAAATGACAAAATTTAGCTCCTTATAACACGAAAATAACAGAAAATAGATAATAAAAATCCAAGAGATCTAAAAAAGATACACCTCACACAGGATATTAAAAATTAATAGAGCAAAATACCTAAATTACATACTAGGAAGCATAACTGCTGCATGACTGGATGGTAAAACAGAGTTAGGACTATTTTAACATGTGGGCCTACAGTTGATTATCTGACTGAAACCCATAACTTTGCTGCCATCTGGTGTGAAAAAGGAAAAAATGTAAATTGGAACTGGATGATTAACAATAATGTTTGGTGCTGCCATCTTTACTCAAAAAAGAATGAAATTGATTGAAAAAATAAAGAAATGAATTAGATAAACATTTCGTTGAAGTAGAGTGAAAAAATAGCAATAAACTTGATATTACTGAGTAAATACAAAAATAGTATAAAGAATCGGAATAAATTAATAAAAAATAAAATAAAGAATTATATAAAAATAAATAAATAGAAGGGCAACTGATTAAATTAACTAATTTAAAGACAAAATATTATAATATAAAAAATGAGAATATAAATAACATTTAAAAAACAGTGAGGAATATTTTGAGATAGTAAAATATAGCCTTGTATTATGTAACTAAATGAGAAAATTTAAAAAACAATGAATATTGAGATAGTGAAATATATCCTTGTATTATGTAGCAATATATGAAAATTGTTGAGAAATTTATGATGTTAAATGCATGATACCCCGTCTTCTTTTATTTAATTTTTTTTTATATATATCCATACAATATATAAGCGTATATACATACACATATACAGGCTGACACATATATAAACATATAAGGTTTTAAACTTTTTTTATCATTCCCGACCTCAACCCTCCATAATGTTTTTTTTTTTTTTTTTTTTTTTAAATAGTGTATAATGTATGGGAAAAAACATACACTCACATACATACCTTTTTTTTAATTATATATAAATCTACATATATATATCATCATCATCATCAACCGTTTTCAATCCACTGCTGGATGTAGGTCTCCCCCAGATTTTTCCAATGTTTCCTGTCTAGTGTTTTAGTCATCCAATTTACACCGGCTACTTTTCTGATTTCATCACTCCATCTTACTTGAGGTCGTCTTCTTGGCCGTTTTATATCTCTGGGATACCACTGTAGGGTGTTTGTGCTCCATCTATTGTCTTGTCTTCTTGCGATGTGCCCAGCCCATTTCCATTTTAGCCGTTTAATTCTTTCAGTGATGTCAAAAACTTTCGTCTGACTTCTTATCCAGGTTATTCTTTTTCTGTCTCTTCTAGTTATACCTAGCATACATCTTTCCATACTTCTCTGTGTTGTTTGTAATCTTTGTACCATCCGTTTTGTTAGCGTCCATGTTTCTGCTCCATAAGTTAGGACAGGCAAAACACATTGGTTAAATACCTTTCTTTTCAAACACAGGGGCATGCTACTCTTCAGAATAATATTGTTCTTCCCAAAAGCACTCCATCCATTTCTTATTCTTCTATTGATTTCATTCATGATACTATTATCAGATGATATTTCTTGCCCAAGGTACACATAACTTTGCACTTCTTTAATTTCAGTGTTGTTGTAGATGATTTTCTTTTTTGATGCAAATGAATTGAACATCACCTTAGTCTTTTCCAAGTTTATTTTTAATCCCACATTAATGCTAGCTTCTGCCAAATCTTTTAGCATATTTTCCAATTCTTCAGGACTGTTACTGAAAATTAAAATGCCGTCAGCGAATCGGAGATGACTTAAATATTCCCCATTTATTCTAATCCCTTTGTTTTCCCAATCCAGCTTCTTAAAAATATTTTCTAAGACAGCAGTAAAAAGCTTAGGCGAAATGGTGTCTCCTTGTCTTACCCCTCTTCCAAGCTTGATCTTTGCTTTTCCTTTGTCCAAGCGGATGGTTGCTGTTGCTTTCTTGTAAATCTTCTTTATAATATTGATGTAAGGTTTGTCTATACCAATGTCCTCCAGAGATTCTACTACTGCTGATGTGTAGACCGAATCAAATGCTTTTTCATAATCAATAAAGGCAAGGCAAAGAGGTAAATTATATTCCTTATGTTTTTCTATGAGTTCCCTTACCGTTTGGATATGATCCATTGTGCTGAATCCACTTCGGAATCCTGCTTGTTCTCTAGGTTGAGCTGAGTCCAGAGCTGATTCAAGTCTTGTCGTTAAAACTTTGGTGAAAATTTTATAAATCACTGACAGTAAGCTGATTGGACGGTAGTTTTTAATGTTTTCCTTCTCTCCTTTCTTGTAAAGTAGCACCATCACAGCATTATTCCAATCTTCTGGTACATCTGACTTCTGGAGACATTTGGAAAACAGTAAGGATAGCATTTTTGCAAATTCTTCTCCTGCTTCTTTGATAAGGTCGATTGTAATTCCATCTTCTCCGGGGCATTTACCTTTTTTCATAAATTTAATGGCTTGTAAAACTTCGTCTGTTGTCACTGGGATTATGGCATCGGTTTCTGTTAAGTTTTCTTGTGGATCACATAAGTTGATTTCCCTCTGATCTTCACATTTATATAAATCGTTATAGAATTTTTCGACAATGTGTACTATTTCTTTATTGATTTTGGTGATTGTTCCATCTGCCCTCTTTAGTGCAAAAATACCTTTTCTTCCAACACGAAGTTTTCGCCTAGCTGATTTTAAACTTTTGTTATCTTCTAGAATTTTTTTGACAAGATCAGAGTTAAATTTTCTGATATCTTCTGTAACACATTTTCTTACCGTTTTACATAATTCAGCATATTCAACTCTTGATTTAGGATCGTTTTTCTTCATTTTAAATTCTCTGCGTTTCTTCATCAATCTTCTTGTTTCTTCTGTTATTTTCTTTGTCTGCTTTACTTGTGCATCGCCGGCTATCTTCTTTGCAATATCTTGTAGAGTACTGGTTAGTTTCTTGTTCACCACTGTAACATCTTGCTCTTCTTCTAAAGCTGATTGAAGTACTTGGAAACGGTTTTTAAGTTCCAAATGGAATTCTTCTTTATGTTTCCGGAGATTTATTATATCGATTGATTTCTTTGAGTGTTGCAAAAGCTTCATTCTTTCCACTTTAGTATTTAACAGCAGTTTGCATCTAACCAACCTGTGATCACTTCCTGTATTGAAGTTATTGAGAACGCTGCAATCCTGAATAAGATGCTTTTTGTTTAAGATGTAGTCGATTTCACTTGTTGAGCCATTTGCACATTGCCATGTCCATTTTCTTTGTGGCTTTTTCTTGAAAAATGAATTCATGATATACAACTGTTCACATTCTGCAAACTCAATCAATCTGTTTCCTCTTTCATTTCGCACCTCATATCCATGATTTCCTACTGATAACTCACCTTTCTCTTTTTTCCCAATTCTAGCATTCCAGTCTCCCATTATTAATTTTATGTAGCATTTTCCCTTTTGATGCATTGAAGCTACTTCTTCATAGAAATCCTCAACTTCTTCATCAGTATAGCTTACTGTTGGTGCATAAACTTGGGTAATTTGCAGCTTGTATCTTCTGGACACTTGTATTACTAACCTTGCAACTCTATCTGATGCACTATCATATTCTACGATGTGATTCTTCCACCTTTTATGAATCAGAAATCCTACACCGCTTGTTCTTCCATCTTCTGTGCCTCTGTAGTATAATACATGTCCGCTGGCAAGATCTATCTTCTCTTCTCCTTTTCTTCTTACTTCACAGAATCCTAGGATGTCCCAGTTGATTCTTTCTAATTCTTCTTCAAGTTCCTGAAAACGATTTTCCGAAGATAGGGATCGTCCATTATACGTAGCCAAGGTCATCAACTTATGGCAGCCTACCCGAGCCCGGTTATTCTTAGCACCCTCTGTCTTCATGTCTTTCTGATCGCTGCCGTAACCAGGAACATTCAGACCACCGGGAATTAAGGGCCGTGATTTATTTTGTGAATTCATGGTAAAATAAGGGGGGTAGGTGGCCAAATTCCTCCACGCTGGCCAAGCGGGTTGGAGGAAGACCATCCGCGTTCGTTCCCCAAACTAAAAAATAGAAAACACTATTATGGAGGGTGGGTTGTGGATTGCTGAAAAAATTATAAAAACATACACAACAAAAAATTATACATATATATATATATATATATATATATATGTATAATTTTTTGTTATATATATATGTATAATTTTTTGTTGTGTATGTTTTTATAATTTTTTCAGCAATCCACAACCCACCCTCCATGTTTTCTATTTTTTAGTTTTTTTTTTTTTTTAATACATATTATATGCCTATACTGGTAAAAAGTAGAAAAAAATAGAAAAGAATGAATATTAAGATTTGAGCCATGCAGATATAAAAGAGATGGGATAATTATAAAACAATGCTAATTGCTTTAATTTAAAAATGTTAGGCTGTAAGAATTGGGAGGAACATAAACGTTTGATACGAAGACAATAATTAAGTAGAATATTTCTATATACTGAAATATGTAAGCAGGAATTGAAATTCGTAAAATTAATTACATTAAATGAAAATTCATTGCGTTTATCATAAATATTGAATGTTGGGGTGTTATTAGGGAGAATATTAATTTTAACATCCATAAAATTGATACTAGAATTATGTGGAAAAGTAGTACTAAGTTCTAGATTAGAAGGGTACTTTACAGGAAGAAATATAGAATTATTATCTTTAACAGAAAGAATAATTATATCATCTATGTATCTGTATAGCAAGATATTATTGTTAATAAATTTACGTTCATAAAAGTAATGATATAAGTCAGATAACATACTTGATGATATATATATATATATATATGTATATGTATTTTTTATGTGCAGGCAAAACTTTATGATTAATACAGAAAAGAAGTGATTTAAAATAATCTTATTTTAATATTCAGTTACTATATTTGAATCAAAGGAGTTCTTAGTCTATATCCTTTTTTTTTTTCAATTGCAGGAAAGCTTACAAAAATGTAGTATATAGCCCATAGTTGCTCATAATTCCAATAAAACTTTCACTTATCTTAAGTAGAGATGTAAATTTTCCGGAAAAGTTGAAGTGGCAGAAAAAAAAACGTTTTTTTTCTGGAAAAGTTGGAAATATTGGAAAAATTGATTTCCCATAAATGTTTCTTAAAAATAAGTTATATTTCCTTAAAATATGTACAATAATAAACTTTTTTAATATTTATGCACACTAAAAAAAGTTATTTTAACTTTACATATATATTATAACCTTTTAAGACAGGCATGTCAAACTCATTTACCGCCGCGGGCCAAATTAAGCATTATATACTAAGCCGCGGGCCATATTAAAAAAATTTAATAATATTACCATTGCACGGGATAAAATTTGTCTGTACAAGATACAGCCATGTTAAAGAAATTTTAAAGAAAAGTTCCAACATTAAGTACATAGTAAGTTTATATTATTTTTTCGAAAAAACACTCACATTTACTTTTATCAACTAAAAAAAAAATTAATTGAATATTATAAATTGCGTTTATTTTAAAAATTGCTTGTACACGCTAATCTAGATTTAGCATAGGCACAGCTGTCAATCTTCTGTGTTTTCTCAAAGTAAAAAAAATAAAAATAAATATATTTTGAATCAGAAAATCTATTTAATAAAACATGTCATATATAATCGCTACTTTTTTAATTTCATTTATTTAATACATTTCCTGGTTCAAATTATTTTATTTGACTTGAAAAACAGCAAAAGGTTGCATATTGTATTTCAAAAAATTAGTCGATTGATGAATAATTACAAAAATTTGGAAACTCCGTAACCATGGTGCTAATATGGAATCGTGCTAAATTTTGATTAGCTGCAGTAATAAATTCTGAACAATAATTTGAACATAAATTATTAGAGGTGAGGGAAACAAATTAAACTGATTTTTATGATTCTAAACTCTTCTTTTGAAATAATTTTTTAATACATTAAAAAAAAAAAAATTCTACTCTGATGATTTTTGTAATAATGTAATCCAATACGTCCCTGGAAAAACTCTCGACTGAAGGCAGGCACTTTTTGATTAGCTGCAGTAATAAATTCTGAACAATAATTTGAACATAAATTATTAGAGGTGAGGGAAACAAATTAAACTGATTTTTATGATTCTAAATTCTTCTTTTGAAATAATTTTTTAATACATTAAAAAAAAAAAATTCTACTCTGATGATTTTTGTAATAATGTAATCCAATACGTCCCTGGAAAAACTCTCGACTGAAGGCAGGCACTTTTTGATTAGCTGCAGTAATAAATTCTGAACAATAATTTGAACATAAATTATTAGAGGTGAGGGAAACAAATTAAACTGATTTTTATGATTCTAAACTCTTCTTTTGAAATAATTTTTTAATACATTAAAAAAAAAAAATTCTACTCTGATGATTTTTGTAATAATGTAATCCAATACGTCCCTGGAAAAACTCTCGACTGAAGGCAGGCACTTTTTGATTAGCTGCAGTAATAAATTCTGAACAATAATTTGAACATAAATTATTAGAGGTGAGGGAAACAAATTAAACTGATTTTTATGATTCTAAACTCTTCTTTTGAAATATTTTTTTAATACATTAAAAAAAAAAATTCTACTCTGATGATTTTTGTAATAATGTAATCCAATACGTCCCTGGAAAAACTCTCGACTGAAGGCAGGCACTTTTTGATTAGCTGCAGTAATAAATTCTGAACAATAATTTGAACATAAATTATTAGAGGTGAGGGAAACAAATTAAACTGATTTTTATGATTCTAAACTCTTCTTTTGAAATAATTTTTTAATACATTAAAAAAAAAAAAAATCTGATGATTTTTGTAATAATGTAATCCAATACGTCCCTGGAAAAACTCTCGACTGAAGGCAGGCACTAGGCAAAGCATAATTAAATAAATGTAAAATGGCAAAGGCTTCGCGGGCCATAGATAAATGGTCGGCGGGCCAGTTGTGGCCCGCGGGCCGCATGTTTGACATGCCTGCTTTAAGTTTGACATGCCTGCTTATCACCTACACAATTGTGTAGGTGATCCCAAGGAAAAAGAAAAACAATTTCCTCTTTTTGTGTTACTTAAAGCCGAGCCTGTACCCACACAATTTCAATCAAATATGATTCTATTAATTAGGGTTAAACACCAAGACTTTTCATCTCTACCAAAAGTCTCCCGATCTTAAAGGGATACAAAAAAGAGAGAGAAAAAAAGCTAGCTTTTAAAAGTTTATCCTTTCAGTCTCAGAATTGTGATAGTATCTTGCTTAATTTAACACCAGTGTTTGTAATATATCATGCGTCTGTTGAAATGATTTTTCAGTAACATTTGTTTAATTATATCAGTAGAGCTAATTTAAAAAATAACAACAAAATATCTTAAGTTTCAACCAATATCACAGCAGTTTGAATTTGAAAGCAATTTTAAAATGTATTGTACATTCCATCTACATAGTACTGGTTTTCAAATACATAAGTAATGACTGTTTAAAGGAGACAAATTATAGTAGTTCTGGTATTATTATAAATATTATCATTTTCAAATCTTCCATTGTTTAAAAATCGGTATTATTTTACAATCTATTACATCTCCCCAACCCCTTACAGTTTTAATTTTCATTTCCTGTATATTTAGTTTTGGTACAACTTTCCAGTCTAAACCCAAACTATGTTTTAGTAAGTTTTAGATTCTTAATATAGAAAGTGGTATTTTTTTTCTTTATACGAAATTTTTAAAACAGGTGGATTTTTCCATATGTTTAAAAAATGTTTTCAACTAGATTTTTCACAGAGATTTGCTGACATTTTCTTTGCAAAGTTTGTTTGTATGGATTTATATTTTTTAAAAATACATTTAGACAACTGTAAAGAATCTATATTTCGAAAAAATAAAAAAAATAATAAATAATTTCAACTGCATGTTATTATCAAAAGAAATTTTTCTAACAATAGTGTAAAATTACAGCTATGTAAATAAAAATAAATGCATGTTTCAAATTTTACATTAAATTATCCACTTTACCATTTTCTTTAATTGGTATAATATTGAAATAATTTTGCACATGAATTATCATTTTTAACAAGAGAAGTTGCATTTAATTATCTTAGCAGAGATTTGCTTGGATTTTTCTTACAGAATCATGTTTTTGCGAAATGGTGAACTTTCATAAAAAACTTGTAATACTTGTAAAAAATGTGAATGAAATGTAAAAACTTGTGAATTTGTAAAAAAAAAAAAAAAAAAAAATGTAATCGGAATTTTGTAAATTAGAAATTATCATATTTAAGTTCTTATTTAGACATTATTGAGATGGTCCTTTGTATATATATATATACAGCTAGATAATATATTCATTGGTGATTGTAGCTATTATACAACAGGTTTTTATAAATTCTAAAATCATTACATTTGTGAAGGATTTAATTTGGAGATTGGAAAAAAATTCAGAAATGTCTACTTTTAAGAGAAAGAATTTTGTTAAAGGTCATATGTTTTAAAGTGAAAAAACTGTGAAGGATCTTTTAAGGGACTCAAGTTCTTTCTAAAGAAACCCCTGCTTACAGATAATATTTTCCATTGAGATTCCACAGATAAGATTCCATTTTGACAACATTATTTTGTAAATGAAATTTCAATTTTTCCAATTTGGAAAAATTGAAAAATAGCCCTTAGGAAAAAAACTGAAAAAAACCGTTTTTTTCCCCAACTTTTCCGGGGGTTTTTTTCCGAGCATTCCCATCTCTAATCTTAAGAAACTTTTAGAAGAAGGCCGAATTAGAAGCCAAATTCGAAAATATCTCCCATCTTTTTCTTATCATTGCAACCGGTATTGGGTGAAATGATTGATTATAAAATTAAACAGAGGAAGTGTGAAAACCAACTTTAAGTGACCTCTCTGTCCAGTCCAAGCATTGCACTACGTATCAGTAAAAAATACTTTTTATAATTGCTTCCATAAAGTTATTTCTATTTCTTACTGTATGTGACATGTCTGTATTAAAACTAGGGATACACCGAATATCCGGTTGGATCCAATCCGATCTCCTGCTGGATATCCTGTTTATTTGGCACTGAAATCGGTTCAGTTCAGCCGAATATTTTAATATCCGGTTGCTGGATAGCAGGGTATGAAAAAATCACGATTAAAAAAAAATCGGATTATTTTGATTTAAATTGGATTTTTTTTTAAATTTAAATTAACTAACGACAGTATTTTAAACTTTGAAGGCTATAGCATGCCATTTTCAACAGTTTTATAAATGCAATTAAGAAAGAGGCTTTAGAATAAATAGCAATTAATTTTTTATGTATATAAATTTTTATACTTGTGTGTAATGATTACATCACCTACCTTATGAGCTGTTAATACCATTAATTACACAACCCATTGCCTTATTGCAACAACTCACCAAAACCATCCCCATTATTGCATATTATTTTAAGTACAGTGAAACCTCCCTGTGCGACCACCTCCCTGAACAACCATTTTTTTAAGGAACGAAATGTATTCTCATAGGCTCAATACTAATTTTACTTCCATTCAGAGACCATCCTGGTTGAACTCCCTCCATGAGCGACCCATTTCTTTGAAGAAGATGAAACAAATTCTGTTTTTTCCTGGTCGCTTGAAGAAAGTTTTATTAGAAAAATAATTTCGGAGAGCCCATTATTCATCAAACTTCTAAACTAAGTTTAGATTTTTTTTTTTTTTAATCCATTAACTTTTAAGTGTTTAAAGCCCTTTTTGCGTTTTCAGGCAATGAATTTAACTCTGTTGACAAATTAAGAATGACGGTCAATAAACTCCCCTGCCCTATTCTGCCAAGAAACTCTCAAAGAAATAGATAAATTAATGAAATCGTCATTATTTGTTCCCGTCAAAAAAAAAAAAAAAAAAATGCATTTATTTACTGGACTTTGAAAGGACTTGGAATTAAAAGATAAAACCGTAAAATCAAAGCAAAAATTAATGTATTCATTTTTTATACTCTATAGTAATTAACTTATACGCATGTGATTAACTTTTGTTTTGATATTTAAATTTACATAGACCACTTCTCGGAGCGACCAACTTTTATTGGAATGGAATGTGGTCGCTTTAGGGAATTTTTGCTGTAAATGCAAGACTACACCTAGAATAATGATCCAGAAAAGTACTAATGAATCCTTTGTTCAATGTAAGATCAAAATAACAATTAAAAAATTAATTTTATAGCTGGCCCCATTATAAATCTAAACTTTTTTTTCAACTATTTTATAATAAAAATTTCTTAGACTGACATTTTCAGAAAAAAAAAATGGCCAAAGTATCAAGGTAACGAATTATTTATTTACTTTAAATTGGCAAATGTAATCATGAAATTTTTAGCTAAGGCAGATTTAATGTGAAAAACTAATTTTCCTGCTTTACCAGAAACTATTGCAATTTCTGTAAAATCGAACCATATTGGATCAATTTTCCTACCTGCCATCTTTGTCTTAAATTTTTCAATTTGCCCTATATTATACCAAGTATTGTTGTCTACAGTTCACTGTGCAAAAGTAAATTAAAGCAAAGAGCTTTTAATAGTTGATTCAAGTTCTTTGCTTCAAGTGTGCTGAAAAATAGATTTGTAACTAACATCTGTTGGTCAGTACAGTAGTCAAAAGAAGGAAATTCTTTTTTGTTATGTCTCTGGGATACCACACCATTCAATAAATTTGATTAACTATCCAGTGAGTGTCTACAAAGAAAAGCAAGCACAAAATTGCTGTTGAAAATGAAAAAACATACAACCTTTGTTTTTTTTATTTGTTTTGTTTAACTAACATGTAGTATTATATTCAAGATTATTTTGATTTAGAGTATAGTTAAACATTATTAATGAAAAAATGTAATTGTGTGATTTTAATCGTGATTAAAATCAAGCTGATTTAAATCAGCGTACCATTCCGGATAGTGACTCATTTTTTAAATTACAGTTTTAACTTATCAGAAAAGTTGATTTGCCCCTTACCACCCTTATTCCATTAAAAACAATGCTAACAAAAGAAATATTTCTGTATTTTCACAAAAATGAAATTATATGGTTATATAAATGAAAATATTTTATTTAAACTATGACAGCTAATTATTTATAATTAAATTTTATTAAGGCAAGTTATGATCTAGAACAGGGTTGGCGAACCTATGGCACGCGTGCCAAAGTTGACACGTAAAAAAACGTCTCAAGCACGCGAAAAACTTAAATTTGATAATCAATATACAGATAAAATTAATTTTTTATTTCTGTTTTAATTAATAAAATTTTTCTCCATACGGGAAGACACAAATAGTCCAATTATTTTTGCATGCGTTGACTCATCAAGAGAATTTTCTTTTCTTGTGCTGTGCAGCATTTGCAACATGTATTTTGCCTTTCTATATGACTTTTAAAAGGCTGTATTTTTCAAATGACTTTCATTAGAGAGACACCCTAATAAAATTGGCAAACGCACCCAATTAAGTTGTGTATATTCATAAAAATAATAAAATAGTACCAGGTGTAAAACATTCGCCATCGAACGCAAAACAGCACTGAAGCCACCGATACATTATAATTGTACCGTTTTGTATAATTAAGCATAATGATGTACAGTTTTCCAACTTTCATAATTATGCCTGAGATATTGTATTAATACTAAGTGAAAAATTATTAAAATAGAAATTTGAATTTTTCTGTCCTTATTAAAGTATGCACCACATAAATGAATCTTATTTAGGAATTGAAATTTCATTAATTTAATTTCTAAATCCAATATACAGAGAAATTGGATTTTGATTTTTAATATTTTTGAACTATTAATTATTACTGCATGAAAGCAACTGGTTTTCTAGCCAGTAGTTTGTATAAACATCGTGAGCTGCAAAAATTGTTTTATGTAAAATTTTGGCACTTGACATTGCTGATAGAAATTGTTTGTGAATTTTTGGCACGCGCTCGTAAAAAGGTTCGCCATGGAGGAACCATCTAGGAATTTTAGGTGCTCAGTATTTTCAGGCAGTAACCTGCTATGTTTTTTCTCGCAGATATTTATTGCTTCTGAAAATAAGAATCCTGTGGTGGTCTATCTTTCTTGTGGTTTCAAGATTTGTAAAGTAAAAAGGATTTTATTGAATCTTTACTATTTTGTTTATGGGTGGAAGATCAGCTGCGTTAAAGTAATACTGATTATGAAAAGAATTGCGTCCCTTTCTTTGAAAGTGCACTGTCCTCTTTGTTTTATAAAACAATATTCTTGCAACAAAGATCTTCTCTATTTATAAATTCAGTTAGAAATCTTCTGTCAAAGGAAAAGTAAGTAATGATATATGTAGGAAAAGAAAAAACTACTGCAATAAGATATTTAGTAGTTAATAAATAAACTAGAATTATCATTAAGAAAAACAGAGAAATAAATGTTTATATTTTTACATACAATGACCCTAAATAAACGAAAAAACTACTATGTATAATAGATTAGGCTAAAGAAAAAACTTGATTAAATTTCAAGATTTTAATTACTACAAAGCATTTGTTTTTAAGCAACTTTGACTTAATAAATGAATATAAATTTATTATTAATATTTGAATGACATAAAATTATAATTTAAAAGTTTTTCTCCTTTAAGTAAGTATAAAATAGAAATATTGCTATTGAAATTAACAGTGATAAAGTATTCTGCTGTATACCAAATACAGTGAAACCACTCTGTAAGGGCCACCTGCCGTTCCATTGAAAATTGGTCCTTATGAGGGGTGGCTCTTGAATAGAGGTGACAAAAAAAAGCAAAATAAGGAAATCAAAACCTATATAGATGAAAAAACTGTTTTTTAACATTTTCAAACTCTATACATGATTGAAAAAAATTTCTATTGAAGTTTGTTTACTTTTCCTAATTTTTTCGCAAACAATTTTGGTTTCTAATGATTCTTTTACTTTAAGGAAAAAATTACTTAATTTTGCATCCTTTTTTAATGCCTTAGAATGAGATATTAGTTTATTTATTTCAGTTAGCACTTCCTGACTGGACTGATGTAAAAATTGTGCTTCAATAGACATTCACAGTTTTAATAAATGTGGAATAAGTTTTTCTAGATAGCCTGTTATCCTTTGTGTACCCACAACAAAGGGTCAAGTTTCCCATCCAACCCGACCACTATAGGTTGAAAGGTTAAACAAAGTATAAAGGAACACCTGTTTGTCTTGTGCAAAAGTTTGTGGTTCTTCATTGTGTTACTACATTCTCCCATCTCCCCCTGTCTTCTGTTTTGGAAGTGCAGTTGTTTGCTGAACTCTTACCTTTTGGTTCAAGAAGTCAATACACCTGTTTAGGATTTAAGGCACATGTGAAAAAAATTGGCCTTTATGAGAGGTAGGTGCGGCCCCTAATAGGAGTAAATTTAACATTATGTCTATGAGAAAATGTTTCGTTCCTAAAAATATTGGCCCTTAATAGAGGTGGCTCTTGAATAGGGGTGGCCTTTAACAGAAGTTTCACTGCATTCAGTGAAATTTTGCAAAAAAAAAAATCCACATCCGGTGCATGCCTAATTAAAGCATTTGTTTTTAGTTTTTCATTCCGTATTATTAGAAACATTTATTTTTCTGTTTCTTCTTTTAGGTTTGGAATAATATATACTCCTGTTTATTTTTATTCATTTGCTGTTTCTTCTAAAAGTTTTCCATTTTATGCTAAAGAAAAATAATTTTGATTGCTACATCTTTAAAATATTGGTAGCTATGTGTTTCTACAGATATATAAACATTATTCAGGTATCTTTAGGAGCTAATTAAATTTCATACAAGAAGATTTACAAGTATGTCAACTAATCTCTCAGAACTGATTTATTTGATCATTTAAAATCCTTTTTGTTTCTTCCAATAAAAATCATAATGATCAGTTAAAAGGTTCATAGAAGTAATAAGCAGACATTTTATTATAAGGAGTGGTTATTTGTAAAACGTTATTTACAAAAATCTAATATGAAATTAAACATTCAAACCTATTTAAAATATTTTTTCAAACGGGACACCTTTTTAGTGCATTTCAGAACCATAACAATTTTGTAATAAATGGAAGTTCATTCGAAATTTCAACAGCTAAATGACGAAAAATTGCAGGAATTTAATGTATGTCAAGAGAGTTTACAAAAAAAAAAAAAAAAAACCATGTTAGATCAATCTTTCCAAATTCAAACAGAAGAGAGATTATTTGTTTGTCACATGTGTCAAAAATGTTTCTCAAACAAATATTATTTAAATAGAGATATAAAGATTCATGATACAGAAAAAAGCCATGTATGTCATACTTGCCAAAAATCCTTTGCAAGGGAAAGTACTTTAACGGAACACATGAAAATTCATAGTGGAGAAAAAACACATGCATGCAATACCTGCCAAAGAACATTTCTGCGAAAGTATCAATTGAAACATCATCTAAGATTACATACTGGTGAAAGACCATATGTGTGCGAGATGTGTCAAATGTCATTTTTGCGAAAGGATCGTTTGAAGCAACATTTAAGAATACATACTGGCGAAAAACCATATGTGTGTGAAAATTGTCAAAAGTCATTTTCACTTATATCAAGTTTGAAAGCTCACATTCGAATTCACACAGGAGAAAAATCATTTGTATGCAATGTATGTCAAAAATCATTTTCAATGCAAAGCTGTTTGAAAGACCATCTTCGAATCCACTCTGGAGAGAAACCATATGTGTGCGACCTATGTGAAAAGTCATTTTCATTTAAAAGCACTTTTAAAAAACATCTTCGGAGCCATACAGGAGAAAAACCACATGTGTGTGATCTATGTCAAAAATCATATACAGGGAAAGGATCTTTTAATTATCATCTTCGAACCTACTCTGGGGAGAAACGATATATTTGCGATATCTGTCAAAAGTCGTTTTTGGAGAGAAGCGATTTAAAAAAACATTTTCAAACCCATTCTGGAAATAAACCATATGTGTGTGATTTCTGTCACAAATCCTTTTCACAGAAAAGATCTTTAATAAAACATCTTCTAACCCACACAGAAACACACATATGTAATATTTGTCAAAAATCATTTTCAAATAAAAGCTCTTTAGAAAAACATCTTGGATCGCACCCTGGAGAGAAACCATATGTGTGCAATAAATGGGAAAAGTTACTTGCATACAAAAAAAGTTTAAAGTCTCATAATGGTGGTGACACTGTAGAAAAAGTATTTGGGTGAATCCAATGTTAGAAGTCATTTTCATGTTAAAGTACTTTAGGCAATAATTTTCGTATTCTTAATGTTAGATGCCATTATGTGCGACGTATGCCAGATGTATTTCCGCAGAAAAATATATCGGAAGATCATATTTGTAAACTGTATCAATAAAAAACTGTGTCATAATTTGTATTCAACCCTCCTCTATCTGCAGCATAATTGTCAGAACTGATATTATACTAATTTCAAATATGCCATGAAAATGTCATATACATTACATATACATATGATAATAGTAAATATATTTCTTCTAATTTGGCGATACATCTAGATTGTGTGGCGTTTCATTCTTGGGGACATCTGTAACAAAGAAGTACAAATCTTTTCAAATTATAGTGCTTTACAAAATTTCTTTTTCATTTCTTATAGTATATATGATGTCATATGTCCATATTAAAACAATTCTTTTTTAAATTTTACATTGCATATTTTTCAAAATGTATCTTTTTCTATTTCTTCTTTTAGGTTTTTGGAATAACAGAGGTTTTTGGTTTTTGGATTCCAGTTTAAGAAAAGGTAAAAAATAAATCTAAAAAACAGTTTTATTTTTTTATGCTAAACAAAAGAATTTTAATTAGTACATCTTCAAAATACTGGTGACTTTCTACAGATGTGCAATATTAATGAGGTATTTTTAAGAGTTAATTAGAGAAGATACGAGAAGATTTACAGATAGATCAACAGAGTTTTCCCCAGGTTTAAAAAAGGGCAGGGTGCTGTTTGTGGGAAAAGGGCACTTTTAGATTACGAAGGGCATGTTTTGGATTCTTAAGGGCATTTCTTGAAATTTTTAAAGTCATTCTTTTGATTTTTAAAACTACTTTTTAATATTTAATAGACAGAAAACTATTTTAAAGAAGCAATGAGTCAATTTTTACTATCCAAGTAAATTCTTTTAATAAACAAAGGAGTAAAGCCACTTTCTTTAAATGGGGGCAACAAGAGAGCTAATATTTTAAATGAGGGGCAAGAGGGGGGCTATTTTGTAAAACTAAGGGCAGGCAGGGTGCAGCACCCTCCTGAAACTGTCTGGGGGAAACTCTGGATCAACTAGTCTCCCAAACAAAATTTATTTGACCACTGAAAACTCTTTCTGTTTCTTCCAGTATGAATCTTTTTTGATCCTGTTAAAAGGTTTATATAACAGATAAACACATATTTATTTTATTTTTTTAGTAAGGAATCATTTATAAAATGTTATTTACTAGAAATCTAATATAAAATTAAATATAATATATATATATCCAAACATCTTTTTAAACACTTTCAAGCTAGATGAATTTTTAGTGTATTTAATAACCATAACAATTTTATAATAAATGGAAGTTCAATCGACATTTAAACAACAAAACGAAGAAAAATTACACACATTTAATGTATGTCCAGAGAGTTTACCAAAAACAGCTATGTTAGATCAAATTCGTTCAGCAGAATGATCTTATGCTTGACATATATGCCAAAAATCATTCTCACAAAAAATTCTTTAACCAAACATATTCAGATCCATGTTATGTTAAAACATCATACATATCATACCTGCCAAAAATCCTTTACAAGGAAATGTTATTTAGCGAAACACATTGAAATTCACTGGGAAGAAAAATCAAATACATGCAATACCTGCTACAGAACATTTTTGCAACAAGATCATTTGAAAAGGCATATTAGAATACATACTGGTGAAAGACCGTACATGTGTGAGAAATGCCAAGTGTCATTTTCGCGAAAGGATAATTTGAAACAACATTTAAGAATAAATGCCGGTGAAAAATCGTATGTGTGTGAGAAGTGTAAAAAAACATTTTCCTCTATGACACATTTAAGAAATCATATTAGAATTCACACTGGAGAGAAACCATTTATGTGCAATGCAGGGTTGGGTTTTTGACGTCAAAAACTGGTTTTTGACATGACAAGCGTCAAAAACTGGTTTAAACTGTCATAAACTGGCGAAAACTGTCATAAACTGGTTTAAACTGTCGAAAACTGCCAAATACATGTAACACGCTAAAACATTTTAACAATAGGTAAACATTAAATAAGTCAATGATTTATGTGATCTTTTATTGAAATTTAATAATTTAAAAAATATATTTGCAATAAAATATTTTTTTTTTTTTTTTTTTTTTCCAACCAGAAGAAAATAATTTTGTACAATTAAATAATCCGGATCAATTTTACCCCGCAGCATGCTGCAGCACGCCACTTGTTTAGCACATTTATTTACTTCCAAAAGATTTTTGAATTTAGAGTGTATGAAGCGTTAGAAAATAGTCTGTCTCTTAATTGATGCTGAGCTAGTAGGACTTGATAGCAAAAGCATTGCTAGATGAGCAAGTTTTGAAGCAGGCTCAAAAAGCTGTTGGCTGAATCCATATCAACTCAGGCAGGGGGGTTACCTTCATAGTCTCAGAAGTTTTTGAATTGAACATATGTTAAAATTTAAGAAAAAGTAAGATACTTGTATATTTTCATTTTGCCCCAAAAAATTCCTGGCCCGAGATACAGGCCGCCAAAGATGACATCCCCGGCATCCTTTCTCATTCGCGATTTTCGATAAAAATTTTAAAGTGCTCTATCTCTAGAACGGTGCAAGATATTTTGTTGTGGTTTATTTTATTTTAAAGATAATATTCTTCTGTTTAAAATTATATACCCAATTTTGAAAAATGTATTCAACTTTTCTTGTGGCAGCCTTTTGAAAAAAAAATTTTTTTTTTCAAAAAAATTTTTTTTTTTGGAAATGCCAATTCCAAAAATTTTGATTTTTTTGCCGTTGATCAATACCATTGGGAACTACCTTCACTGTAAAGGAGAACTTCCACTTTTGAGTTTAACAAATTTTAGAAACATTTTAAAAATTCAGAGAAGTTTACAGGAACTGTATATATACAGTTCCAGTAAAAGTCACTGAATTTTTGCTTATTTGTATCATATTTGTAAGGATAAGCCTACTATATATCCTAAACAAGTTAGATATTGCAATATCAAATGTGGCAAATGAGGTGCATGCGTACTATAACTAGTTTTATAAATATTCAGGTCTTGGTGCAATAAGTTACATTCTTGGGCAAAAAGGGCATGAATACAAAATTTATTATGATTCTACATATTAAATTCAGTAATACGGAAGTAATATGAATTCATCTTAAAAGGACTTAATCGCCATGGCAACCTAGAATCATTACCTATCATGGTATATCATTGAATCAATTATGTATTATAGGATTTTTAAATAGAATGAAGAAAACTTTTATTAATGTCTTTTATGTTTTAATTTGATTTTCATAGCATTTGAAGTGATACATACTTTATTTTCAATACCGAACATAGTAAAACAATCTCAATAACATATATCAATTACACAGCAATACAAATTATATTAATACAAGTTAGAGTTCAGACAGATGGGCAGACAAATCGAATCCATAAAGACTTTCAACTATGTTGGAAATTGTTAAAAACACATAAATAGGTCGGAATTTGACTTTTAGAAATTTATGTCAATAGACGGAAGCATACTTGAATGCTTTCATACAACCCTGTATTTTACCTACTATCTTTATATACATGCCACTATTTAGCTAATATTTAATTAAGATTAAAACATCCTTAAAACCAGTGAAATCACACTTCCAGAGATTATCATCCATAGACGGCCATGTATCTAATTCTTTGTGTGGACCTGTATATCATTTTATCTATATTCTCCAAACATATCTTAGTATACTAAATGTAGTTCAGTGTAAAAATGCATAACTCATTTAAAAATCACCTTTAAGCTACTTTCATTCATACTCAGTAAACCCTTAAGATTTCTTTTGTGTAGCCCTGTATATGATCTACAGCATTTATGCACACAAAGTAACATGGAAAAATTTAGTTAAACTTAAAAACTCAAACACAACTAAAAATGCACTTCCAGCAATACCCTTACGATTTCTTTTGTGTAGCCCTGTATATGATCTACAGCCTTTATACACACAACGTAATATGGAAATATTTAATTAAACTTGAAAACTCATATCGCAACTAAAAATGCACCTCTAGCAATCATCGCTAATGTACAGTATTTCCAATAAGGTAAAGTATCCGAAATCTTTTGTGCGTCCCTGTAAACACTATGCACTTTCTATGACACAGGAAGTAATTTTTTGTAAACCTCTGCAATAAAGTATGTATCACTTCAAATGCTATGAAATTCAAATTAAAACATAAAAGACATTAATAAAAGTTTTCTTCATTCTATATAAAAATCCTATAATACATAATTGATTCAATGATATACCATGATAGGCAATGATTCTAGGTTGCATGGCAATTAAGTCCTTTTAAGATGGATTCATATTACTTCCGTATTACTGAATTTAATATATGGAATTATAGTAAATTTTGTATTCATGCCTTTTCGCCCAAGAGTGTAACACTTATTGCCCCAAGATCTGAATATTTATAAAACTAGTTAATACTATGCACGCACCTCATTTGCCACATTTGATATTGCAATTTCTAACTTGTTTAGGATATATAGTAGGCTTATCCTTACAAATATGATACAAATAAGCAAAAATTCAGTGACTTTTACTGGAACTGTATATGTACAGTTCCTGTAAAATTCTCTGAATTTTTTAAATGTTTCTAAAATTTGTTAAACTCAAAAGTGGAAGTTCTCCTTTACAGTGAAGATAGTTCCCAATGGTATTGATCAACAGCAAAAAAATCAAAATTTTTGGGATTGGCATTTTCGAAAAAAAATTTTTTTTGAAAAAAAAATTTTTTTTTCAAAAGGTTGCCACAAGAAAAGTTGAATACATTTTTCAAAATTGGGTATATCATTTTAAACAGAAGAATATTATCTTTAAAATAAAAAAAACCGCAACAAAATATCTTGTACCATTCTAGAGATAGAGCACTTTAAAATTTTTATCGAAAATGGCGAATTGGAAATGGTGCCCGGGATGCCATCTTTGTCGGCCTGTATCTCGGGCCAGGAATTTTTTTGGGCAAAACCAAAATATACAAGTATCTTATTTTTTATTGAATTTTAACATATGTTCAATTCAAAAACTTCTGAGACTATGAAGGTAAGATTTTTTCTTTGGCTGCCTGAATTGACATGGATCATACCTGTTGCATTTAGTGATACCTTTCCACCAAACAATGGAGTCCTCCCTATAGCACTGAAATAAGAAGACTGGAAAGGGGATTCTTTAGCTTCATACACAATCAGTATGGGTAAGCATCCATAAACTCTCTTCGTAGCTCAAGCGCGAGCTGAATCAACTGATACAGCAGTCAACCCTTGCCCCTGATGGTTGGGATGCAAAGTATAAGCCAAACAATGGTATGGTTTCATGATTTGATCCCTTCTATTATGCACTTTTTCAATATGGGCTTACAGGAATTTTCTTTTAGATGACCGAGCCAATTTTGTTCAGTTTTAAAATCGAAAACATTTTTATATATTGAAAGAAAGCATGTTTTAAAAAGATTTTGATTTTAAGCTTTTTTTTTTAATTACTTCTCTTATTTTGTAAATGTTTAAAATTAATAATCCAATTTCAATTTTGAATGGAATGGTTACCGCCTAGACTAGAATAACATTGATGCACATTATCTTGTTATATATACAAAAAAATCTACACTTTTCTAAGTTTTTTTTCCCTCATAAAAAAAGCTAGCTAATGCTTTAAGCTCTCAAAAGTAAGCGAAATTAAAACGATTTTAAGTAAGAGAAAAAATATACAGCTCAGGTGAGCTTAATGTCTACTTTTTAGAAAACACAATTTTACAAAAAAAAAAATAAATAAATAAATAAATAAATAAAAAAAAAAATAATAATAATAAATAAATAAATAAAATTTTACCCTGTTGAAAAGTTGTACTTAACAATAATACTTTACTATGTACTAATTACTGATATACAGTAAGAGTGAATTTAAAATATTACATGTAATGTTGTCATGTGTGACATTTAATTTGAATTTTTATAGATCAATTTAGTATTTGAGGTTTCTGACATGATGGTTTAAACTATGGTTTAAACCCGACATAAACTGACACATGTCAAAAACCTGCCAACCCTGTAATTATTACTAATACTATATACTAATTATACAATTACAGTAATAGTGAATTTTAAATATTACATTTAATGTGAAATTTTACCGATCACTGTAAGTATTTGAGGTTTTCGACGAGGTTTTTGACATGGGGTTTTTGACATGACGGTTTAAACCGCAGTTTAAACTGTCAAAAACTGACATGTGTCAAAAACCTGCCAACCCTGGTGCAATGTATGTCAAAAATCCTTTTCAAGGAAAATCGATTTAGAAGACCATCTTCAAAGCCACTTAAGAGAGAAACCACATTTTTGTGATATCTGTCAAAAATCACTTTCATTGAAAAAATATTTAATAAAAGATTTTCGAAGCGACACAGGAGAGAAACCGCATGTGTGTGATGTCTGTCAAAAGTCATATTCACAGAATTTTTCTGTAAAAAAACAACTTCGAAGCCACTCTGAAACACATGTGTGTAATATCTGTCAAAAATCATTTTCAAAGAAGAGCTCTTTAAGAGAACATCGTGAAATCCACTCTGCAGAGGAACTATATGTGCGCAGCAAATGGGAAAAGTTACTTGCATACAAAAAAAATTTGAAATTTCATTAATCAGAGTGTCATAGGGGAAAAAAATATTTGCGTGAGACCAATGTTAGAAATATTTTCATGTAAAAGTAGTACTTCAGACAATCATTTTCATGTTTCTAATATTAAATGCCATTTCTGCCAGAACTAATAACTTCTAATATTAAATGCCATTTTTCTGCCTTTTACAGAAAAATGTACTGGAAGATCTTATTTGTACACCTTATTATCAAAAAACTGTGTCATAGTTTATGTTCAACCTTCCCCTATCTACAACGTAAGTGTCATAATTGATTTATACTAATTTCGTAAGGGCATATTGAAGATGCCCTGATGCACCTGTATTGTCATGTGTGTAACCAACTGAAAAGCCTAGATAACCTGCACAAAGGAGCAGCAAAAGTTAAAATTATGAAGCTAGAAACCACCATCACAATGATTGCTGGTGGCTTTTAAAGTAGTTCAAATTTATTCTGCCACATGTGTATAACATTATTGTATGATACTAACTAATGAAACTACTGACTTGCAGTTTTTATAATTTCTGTAATTACTAACTAATAATTATAATTTTGTTAATTAAAGTGTAAAAGCATAGATTATGTTAGCAATTAGTGTTTTAATTGTTTTGGAAACCTAAAACTCTTGGTAGCTATTCAGTATTTGAACGCTGGGGAAAAAATCATAAAAATCCGATTTAAATTTTAAAAAATCAGATTTATTTATTTTTTTTAAATCATGATTTTTTACACCCTAATTGGAATACTTCCTGTCTTCTTGCAGTAGAATATTTAGCTGAGTGTACTTTTTAGTGACCCATCTTTATAAAGATAACCAATTAACATATTTTTGGGGGTAATTTTTAAAAATTTACTTGCATATTTAGGAAAACTCGGTGCAGTATTTTCAGACATGGTCTCCCAAAGATCCCCTTTTTAATATAAATGGTCCCCCAAAGTCTCCTTTTAAAATAAAAATGGTCCCCTTTCGCCCTTTTAGGTGACTAACATGTGTTGGGAGCCCTGTAACCTCCATTTTTTATTACAGATTCGGATTCTACGGACAAAAATACGTAACTTTTATAATTAACATTTTTTACGGATCCTCGTTGATCACTGTGTAATCAAGCAAATAAAACAGATACATATTTTGGTTTTCCCAACAAGGTTTTGACGTCTCGAAATCTGATTCGCCAGAACTTTTGACGTCAAAGTTGCCGTCTTTTGCGGGAATAGTTTTTTATCGAAAACCATCAGTGGAGATTGTTTTAATGGCGCTTTATATGCTTTTTCCATAAAAATTTAATAGACATACATATTAAATTAAATTTCTATTTGCATTTCTTTTTATCCAGTCGATCATTTTTAAATAATAAACTGCGTATAAGGAAAGGGCAGCTGACGTCATTGTTGGTCGAATTACTGTTGGTCAGCAAGAAAAACCTGTTCATTCATTATGACTCCTACTATACACATGAACTCCGGGAATTTGATTGGTCTTTAACAGATTGATTTAACAGATCTATTATATGATTGGCCTACGTCGCCAAGTTGATTTCCTGCAATGATCGCTATGATAAAAATGTAGTGGTTGATTGGTTGACGGAAGTGTTTGTTTGTAAACATGCCCTTTCCTTATTTTGATATTTTAACGAGTAAATATGCACCTCGCCTCCCGAACAGAAAAATGATAATCTTCATTATTTGGGGGCTGGGTGTGTGTTTATATTCTGCGTTTCGATGTCTCCTGCTGTTAAAGAAATCACTTAATTCGGGGCCGGATGGGAGAGTATGAGTTTTTTTTATTATTATTCATATAGGACCAGAAAAAACATATAAAATCTTATTGTGCTGGCTGAGCAAAGGATGGGAAGTAGCGTAAATTTCAGGTGGAGTGTGGTATTATAGGTTTAGATGACTGATTAGTTACACTAGTAAGTAGGGCAGAAAACATTTAAAAAGTCTAATAAATGTAATAATTTTTTGTAAAATAATATTTTTTTCCATTTTAACATTTTTTCATAATTTTAAATTTATTAATTTTAAACAATTGAAAAATTTTGATCTGTTAAACTTTTGAATTTAAATGTAATTTAACTCTTTAAGCTCTGTTGATTATTTCCTGGGGGAGAAGACGTTTTAATTTACATAGAGGAAGGATAATGTGCAAAAATTATTAATTATTTATTAATTATTACAATAATATAACAAATGTGAAAAAAAAAATATAAAAAACGTAATTTGCAGAACAAATTAAAAACAAATAAGTTTATTTCCTATATTTTTTAAGCCCGAGAAGGGACATTTATTCATATATTTCATTCAGGTAGTTCTACGTTTAATGTTAAATTTTTGTAACAAATAAGTTAACCCTTTTGCGGGCAGTGTCCTTAAAAAAGGACACCTAATTTTTATTGTACTTGCACTCAGAATATTTAATTAAAATTTTCCATTCATAACGTACTTGAAAATAAGCATGTTTATATTTTCTAATAAACTCGTTTATACATTCTAATGTCAGTCTATCATTTCATCAGTTTATAAACAGAATTACTCTGCGCCGGTAAGGGTTAAATTAATTGAACATTAAAAAATAAAAACAAAATTCAAACGACATGATAATTTAAATACCCAAAAAACTCAGGTTCACTTCAAATTAAATCGAAATAAATCTTAGACTTTTTAAAATGTTTTTGTATTTTACATGTGCCTTATCATTTTGTACACACTCATCATAAGCATAATACAAAATCTGCAATACAAATACAGTGACCTCTCATTTATATGACTTTCAAGGGACCGTGGAAAAAAGTCGTGTAACTGAGAGAGTCGTATAAGTGAGAGACTGCCTTATTATACAAGTTTCAAACTTTATAGGCATTAATTATTTTACCTATACTAAAAACGATAAGTTTTGAGTACTAAGAACATATTTTAACAAAATTTGTAAAATGTATTAAAAAATTAAACCTAAAATATGTTTAAAAAGTTCACAAAATTGTTCATTTACCACTATGTTTATTTTAAAAATTTACAGATCAGATTTTCTCAAAAAATGAAGTAATATTAGTTTGTTTCTGTCGTAGATGGAAATAGAAAATGTATTTCTCTAAGTCTAATAAAGCTTTTAAGCTAGTTTGGGAATAATCATTTTGATGGACATAATTCTTTAATTTATTTAAAGCGGTACTTGCTTTTGAAAAATTTACAACAGCAGGAACATTGCTCTCATCTTGGTCATCCTCCTTGCTCACGTCTTCATTATTAATATCCTCAAAGATTTCTTCAGCAGTTCTCAGTTCTGACAGAAGACGTTTAACATCACATTCTACATAATCTTTGAAATTAATACCTTCGTCCATAAACATTTTATTCGAGTCTTCGTTATTAAAGGATTCCATACGCTCTCAATATCAGGTTCATCCGTTCAACTAGCAGTTTGGTCTTGTGGGAAAACTGAATTTCCTAAAACAAATTTTAAAATTTAATTTGCTGCAGAAACGGCAGATCTTTTACATCGGGATGTGATGGACATTGATCCATTAGAAGTAAAACCTTTCTTTGTTGTTTTTGAAATTTATCATCCATCTCTTTTAAAAAATCATTGGAAATCTCTGATGTCATCCATGCTTTTTTAAAATTTCTGTAGCCACATGGCAATTATTTTTTATTCTTAAAGTATCGAGATTTTCTTGATTTTCCTATTACTAAAGGTTCTATTTTTTCTGAACCATCACTATTTATGCAAAAAAGGATAGTTAATCTTTCTTTACTTTTTCTGCTCCTTTGACATGGTTCTTCTTTGTATGATAATGTCTTATCTGGCATCAGCTTGAAAAACAGTCCGTTTCATCACAGTTAAAAATGTCTTTAGGTCTTAATGTAAGAAAACGTGAATGATTTGTACTTTAAAGATTATAAAAATTAATTCTAGATTGAGAAATGTAAAATCGCCTGAACCGTTTAAAGCGTCGTATAAGTGAGAGAAGCAGTCGTATAACTGAGAGAAGTTTAGCATTATTTCCCATAAAGCGTGGACGGGACCAAGAGAATTCGGCGTATAACTGAGAGAGTCGTATAAGTGAGAGGTCACTGTATTTGCGACTAAAAAATGAAATTAATCCTTGGGGGCCACCGTTATACTTACCCATCATGGATATACATAATATAAAATATGAAAATAAAACGTGATACATGCTAAGCATTGTTTGTATCTTGTTACTTTTATTCATAATTTAATTTACTTGGACTCCCTTAAATATAATTAATATAATCCCTTAAGCTAATATTACTTTTTGTTGCATTAAAATATCTCAATTTGTTGATTTTCTGTAAGCAAATAAATTCTATTTGTTTACAATGGAAGTCTATGGGAATTTGGCGAAATATTAGAGACACCGCCAATTTGGCGTCACTTTTGGCAACTCATTTTGGTCGCCAAATTTGGTGATATATCGCCAAGTTGGCGCCTAACTTGGTGGCATTTGGCGACAGAACAGGGTCCCTCCTATGGTAACCCCCCTTATAAGTATGGAGATGCATTAAATGTTTGACATTTACGATAAACCATTATTCCTATAGTTTGGCGATAGTTTTTTGGTTGGCAGGATAATCGAGTAGAACCGAATTGCGTAGAAAAAACATTCTTGTAACTCGAAAAATTATAATAATATAAACTAACAGTTTACTGTGTCGGATTAAACATCTCATATTCAATTAAAATATATCTTTGAATTGAAATTTGAATGAAATACAGGGTCATGAAAAATCGAAGAGTGTGAAAAATAGGATTACGAATATCTCGGCAACTAGCTATCCGATCGACTTCATTCTTTATGCAAAATTTATGTGTTTTTTTTTTATTGTCTTTTGTACTCACTCCTTCAAATAAACAATTTCGAAATTTTTTGTATAGCTTTTATCAGAACGAATATTTCGAGAGCCCGAAAAAAATTGTTCCTGATAATCGAGGTTACTGATATTCAATAAGTTTCTTCCCATTATTACATCCTAAGTACACACCGAATTTCAAGTCTCTATCTCAATTTGTTTGGGAGATAAAGCGTTTACAGACACACACACACACAGACGGACGGCAAATTTTTTTTCTTCTAAAAATATGTTTTTCGGAATCTTCAGTGTCTGAAACGTGTAAATCCGTCAAAAATTTTTTTTTTTCGATTTTTAAAATGATTACAAGACTTACCCTATACTACGTATGGTGGGTATGTAAAAAGTCTAAAATTTATTTAGATTTCTTTTTAACGGAACCTAAGTTTTTAGTGTGTTTTATGTATCATGTTGTTTGATTTTTTTAAAAAATTGTTCAATTGGTTTAACTTAGTTCTACGTTCAGTGTTAAATTTTTGTAACAAATAACTGAATGAAATATATTACTAAATGCCCCTTCTCGGGCTTCAAAAAATGTAGGAAATAAGCTGATTTGTTTTCAATTTGTTCTGCCATTTATATTTCAGTTTCTATTTTTTGTCACATTTGTTATTTTATTGTAATAATAAATAAAAAAATAAAGAATTTTCTACATTATCAAAATTAAAACGTCGTCTACCCCAGGAAATAATCATTAACATTTTCGAGACCGCATCGCGCGCAAATTTTATTTGGAATACACCGTGTATTTTAAACTGTCCCCTTTACTTGTGAAATACCAAAAAATACTTTAATTAAAAAAGTCAAATATTATTATTCATTTATTAATGATCCCCAAAACAAATTCCACATGCACCTTTTGACGATACATATATGAATCACAAATCCCTACAGAGTTAAAGAGTTAACTTTTTTAAATTAAAAAGTTTAAAATACCAAAATTTTTCAATTTTTTAAAATTATGAAAAAAATGTGACATTGAAAAATATATTAATTTACAAAAAATTATTACATTTATTAGAATTATTGAAAATTTTTTTGCCCTATTTGTTATTTTTTCGTTGCAGTAAATCAATGATCTAAATCTACAATCCCACCACCACCTGGAATTTACACTACTTCCCCATTCTTTGCTCCGCCCGCAAACAAACAAAAAAAAATATATGTACTTTTTTTTTTGTCCTATATGTTACTCTATAGTAATAGTAAAAAGATCCCATACACCCACATCCTCACCACGATTTAGAGTATTAAAAAAACAAACAGCAGAAGCCATCGAAATGCAGAATATCCACGCCTACCTCTACCAAATAACGAAGATTATCTCTTTTTCTGTTCGGAAGAGGAGGGGCATGCTTACACATTAAAATATAAAAAAACGCAGTTAATTGATTATTTTTTATTGAATGGAGAAAATAAAACACAAATAGAAATCTAATTTAATATATTTCTATTAATTTTCATGGCAAAAGCATATAAAGCACTTTTGTAATCGAAACAACCACCATTGATAGTTTTCGACAAACACAATTCCAGCTAAGGTGACCGTTTTGGCGACGAAAGCTTTGGCCCATCACATTTCGTGATTTCAAAACATGGTTGGGAAAACAAAATATGTATCTGACACATTTTGCTGGATTACACCGTCATCTACAAAGATTCGGAAAAAAAAAATGTTAATAGCAAAACTTGCCTTTTTTTTTCCCCGTAGAATCAGAGTCTGAAATAAAAAATGAGGATTATCATTTAAGATTTCAAAGTTTCAACGCCTCTGACCCCCCAGGTGGTCGGGCTGAGGTGTCAACTTTGGTGTTACGGAATAGCTTTTTTAAAAATATTTAACATATATTTTTTCGTTTTTTATTCTTATGTGAATTTCTTGAGTTATTTGACCGTTTCCAGACTTTTCGGTCACCCTGTATTTTGTCACATTTGATATTTTATTGTAGTAATAAATAAATAATGGACTTTACCCACGAATGGCAACAACCACGCCTCTGCGGGGAAAAACCCTTTGAAAAAGACTGTTTATTGGACGAAGGGGGAGCACTGTTAAACTGTTCTTCACACCTATTGGTGTTTTTTTTCTGTGTACCCGCGGCTGACGTTACATGGGCAAAGTCTATTAAACAAATTTCTACATCATCCTTCCCCTATGAAAATTAAAACATCGTCTCCATCAGGAAATAATCAAGAGAGCTTAAAGAGTTTAATTATTTTTTAAATGAAAAAGTTTAAAAGATCAAAAATTTTCAATTGTTTAAAATTATTAATTTTAAAATTATGAAAAAAATGTTAAATTGAAAAATATTTTAAATTACAATAAATTATTACGTTTATAAGAATTAATGAAATTTTTTTGCCCAGCTTGATTTATTGCAGTTGCAGTAACTTATCAATCATAAAAAAAAATTAACCCCACCCCCACCTGAAATTTACGCTATTCCCCATCCTTTTTTCAACTAGCACAAAAAGATTTTATGTGCTTTTTATTTTGGTCCTATGTGTTATCGTATAGTATTAATAAAAAAAAAAACATACACCCCATCCTCCCCCGAATTAAATGATTTTTTTAACAGCAGAAGCCATCGAAACCCAGTAGAATATCAACATACCCCGCCCCAAAATAATGAAGTTTATCATTTTTCTGTTCGGGAGGGGGGGTGGGGTGCATATTTATTCGTTAAACGATCAAAATACACAGGTTATTATTTAGAAATGATCGACTAGATTTTAAAAAAAATGCAAATAGAAAACTACTTTAATGTATTTCTGTTAATTTTTATGGGAAAATCATATAAAGCGCCATCCAAACAATCTCTACTGATGGTTTTCGAGAAACGCTATTTCCGCAAAAGACGACAATTTTGACGTCAAAAGTTCTGTCCAATCAGATTTCAAAATGTGAAAATCTAGTTGGGAAAACCAAAATATGTATCTGTCTTATTTGCTCGATTACACCGTGATCAACGAGGATCCGAAAAAAATGTCAATTACAAAAGTTACATATTTTTGTCCGTAGAATCCGAATCTGCAATAAAAAATGGGGGTTATCATTCAAGATTTCAAAGTTGAACCCCCTCTGACCCCCGGGGGGTCGGTTGCGGTATCAAATTTGGTATCACTGAGTAGCTTTTTTTAAAATATTTAACCCGTATTTTTTTTGTTTTTCAATCTGATATCTATTTCTCGAGTTATTCGACCGTTTCCAGACTTTTCGGACACCCTGTATATTTTTTAACGTACAGGCAAAACTTTTATGATTAATACAGAAAGGAAATGATTTAAAATAATCTGATTTTAATGCTCAGTTACTATATTGAAACAATGGTATTCTTAGTCTATATACTTTTTAAAAAAATCACAGAAAATCTTACAAAAATGTAATGTAGCACGTAGTTGCTCATGATTCCAATAAAACTTTCACTTATCTTAAGAAGCTTTTAGAAGAAGACCGAATTAGAAACCAAATTCGAAAATCTTTCCCATCTGTTTCTGATCATTGCAACCAGTATGGAGTGAAATGATTGATTATAGAATTAAACAGGAAGTATGAAAACCGATTTTTAAAAAGAGTCAAAAATATAAATAAATAAACATTCTTGGATACGAACTAAATAAATAAATAATAAATTTTAGTTTTAACTGCCTCTTTTATTATACAGCAGACTTCCTCAAAACCGCACAGCTTGGGACCAGAGGTTACGCAAATTTTAGAATTTTGCGGATTTCTGGTCATTGCTTTGTTTACATTTTTTAAACAGTAATTTGAATATAATAATGAAATGGAAATTATTATAAATATTTATAATATAGTAAAATATAAAAATAATTAAGTAAGTATTAATGTAAGTAATAAAGTAAAATCATAAAAATTAAGATAATTCAAAAAATGATTAAAAGTAAAATTCAAGTAAAGAATAATGCGTAATTAAACATGTATAATAAAGATTTGCATAACTTTTTCTTGAATTATTCATTGAAACTTGCCTCATAAAGATACACTACTAATTCACATCAAAATCATAAAATAAGCAAGTTTTATTTCATGTTTAGCCAGACTTAATAACCAAAAAAGCTTGATTAATACATGAATATATTTGGTAAAAAGATTGTGATCACCAGTACCCAGCAATACTTTAAATTTATTCACAAATAAATTTATACTTCTTTAAGGGAAAAGCACGAGTTCAGTCATATTAACAAGAATTACGCATTAAAATGCATACGGAATGATATAAAAATGAAAAAAGTCTCTAATTTTTTTTTTCTTTACATCTGAACTGAGAGTTCTATTGTTTACATCTGTCATATGTAGATTTTAGGTTTGCGGATTTGAGAGAGTACTGTATGTGGGAGAAAATAGGTCAGAAATGGCAACAGGAACTAATGCTATTAATGTTTAATTAAAACTTCTAGGTTATTACTAAAATTACAGATATCCATCTAGGCTATATATGATATATAAAAACACGACACTTAGACATTAATAGATAAAGATTGTATAACGGGTCTGCTCACAGATCCCGTTAAATAAGATAATAATAGCGGGCAACACGCTATCGAAAGATTAGCCAAGAGAGAGAGCACCTCTCCCTCCCAGCGCAGAAACGCCTCTCCCTCTATTCTAGCGCTCAGTCTTCAGTTTCCGCTGAGCTCACCAGCTTCTCATGAGAACTGGACTTTGACTTCTCCCAACATCTGGTCTGGGCTATTGTTTCGCCACTACAACTCGGGCATCTTGACCATTCTGTGTCCCACAGATCACCCACCATATAAACTGGATTGGTACCGTCCGACTTTCATGGATCCTGAAAAATACTGGAAAAACACACAAAAAACAAACAACATGACAAATAATCGCAATATCAAACTACGCATACAGACGAACACAGTCTTTCCATCAAAAAAAAGTAAAAAAAAACACAGTTTCAGTTCTTTTTTTGCTAAATATAGTCCCCCCCCCCAAAAAAACACAATATGCAGGCGAGTCCATCACGTGGATGCAGTCCTGTGAATAGTTTTTAAACAGAGAGTTTTTTTTTCTTGTATAAAATAGTAAAAAAAAAATGTTCGGATGACAGCACAGTCACAGTAAAACACAGATAAAAAAAAGAAAAGATGAGATGATGTAAAAAAACACATAAATATATCAACTTGAATTAGCACTATATTTTTTCTCTTTAGGTTGAACAAGCCCATGGCTTCATGTGATCAGCTGCAGTAAAGGTCACTCTTGGACCCTCTTGAAAGCCCACTTTTTCGACATCGTATCGATCATTGCGCTTAACTTTGATCACTTTGTATGGACCAAGGAATTTCGGTCGTAGCTTCATACCGACCCCGAATTGGGTTCGTTGGATTGCAACTAAATCACCAATTCTATAACATTTCGCTTTTTTGCGTTTACGGTTGAAAGTCTTGCGATTTTCCTCCTGAATTTTTAATATTTGTTGTTTCACGATATTTCTGCTATTCTGTCTTTCCTCGACAAATGCGTTTTCTTGTTCCTCATCAAGAATTTGTTTTATTCTTAAATATTCCCTATTTCTAATTTTTACTCCCGTTAAAAGCTCAAAGGGTGTATATTGAGTGCTTCGGGAAATCGTACTATTCATTATTCGCTGAACAGCCGGTACATATTTGTACCACTTCGACGGATCGTCAATACTTAATTTAGCAAGGATTGATATGAGAGTCTCCTGTTGTCGTTCTACCTGTCCGTTTCCTCTGGGTATTCCCGTTGTAATTAGAACATGCTCAATATTTTCGTGTTCGGGATACTTTTTAAACTCACTACAAGTGAAGGCGGCACCTCGGTCACTGATTATTCGCTCTGGGTCCGAATGTAGCTTGTTGAATTTTTAATTTAGAAATTGCCCCCTTTGCAGATGTCGTCTTAACTGTATAGAACCACACGAATTTTGTGAAAGCGTTCACTACAGAGAATATGAAATTGTAGTTTTTGTTGGTCGAGGGTATTGGGCCTAAGTGGTCGACGTGATAAGTTTGGAGAGGGGAATCGTGTTTAGGAATTAGCAATCCTTCACCTTTCCCTCGCTTTCGGTTGTATAGGATGCATTCTACACAATTTCCTATAACACTTTCAATTTGTTTTCGAAGATTAGGGATATAATAATCCTGCTTTATTATCGCTTCGGTCTTGGCTACAGCGTAATGTCCTTTATTATGAATTTCGCGAATAATTTCTTTCTGCATAATTTCGGGTACCATAATTAATTCTCGACCATCTTCATATTTGTACAGAATATTTTTCCTAACAAAATAATCTTTACTTTCATTTTTCTCAACTAGTGTTTTGATAGTTTTAATGTAATCTTCTTCGTTTTGTGCTTTGGTTAATTTTGTTGTAATTTCATCATGCGAACGTGTTGTGACTAATACGGTGTTACGACTCAACGCATCAACGTGTTTCATTTGACTTCCGGGCCTGTGGACAATTTGATAATCGAATTCTTGTAGGAATAATGCCCACCTTGCTATTTTTGGCGTAAGATCTTTCTTCTCTAATGTTTTTTGAAAGGCAGAACAGTCAATTACTATTTTAAATTTATTCCCTAACAGGTATGTCCGGAATTTCTTTAATGCTTCAAGCTCGTAACTATTATATTTGGCTTGGGCGGGTGTTGTTTTCTTACTCATGAAATGAACGGGGTGTAAGTTTCCATAGTCGTCTTTTTGTAACAAGACTGCTACAAAACCTAAGCTGCTAGCATCCGTGTGTAATTCTGTCTCTGCCCCTTGTCTAAATATGTGTAACACCGGTTTATCAGACAATTTATTTTTCAATGTTTGGAAAGCCTCTTTTTGACTCGCTCCAAAATTAAATTCGTTCTCCGTTTTCAGGAGATCACTTAAGGGTTTAGCGATTCTAGCATAATTCGCTATATATTTTCTAAAATATCCAGTTAACCCTAGGAAACTCTGGAGTTGTTTCTTATTTTGTGGCTCAGGGAATTTCTCAACAGCTAATGCAGGGATCACTCTAGAACATAAAAAAGGGCAGGGCGCATATTACAAAAAAGGGCATTTTTCTTGTAAAGGGCACATTATTTTTAAAAAAGGGCATTTTTGTAATAACTGCATACTGTTTAGAAAACACATTAATATTACTTTTATATAATCTCAGAAATAATACACTTTCATATCACTGGAGAAACGCAAATTTCGCTAAAGGATCGCGGAAAAAACGCAAATTTCATCAAAGAATCGCGAAAAAACCGCAAATTTCGTCAAAGAATCGCGAAAAAACCGCGAATTTCATTCAAGGATCACGGAAAAAACGCGAATTTTGTCAAAGTATCAAGGCATAAAACCAAAAATTTCGTCAAAGAATCGCGGAAAAAACGAAATTTCGTCAAAGGATCGTGAACAAAAACGCAAATTTCGCCAAAAGATCGCGAAAAAAACCTCCCACAAATTTCATCAAAAAAATCGCGAATAAAAACGCAAATTTTGTCAAAAGATCGCGAAAAAACCTCCCACAAATTTCATCAAAAAAATCGCGATAAAAAACGCAAATTTCATCATAGTAACGAAAAAAAAAGGAAATTTACTCAAAGGATTGCAGAGAAAATGCAAAGTTTGTTATTGGATCATGGAAAAAACGCGGATTTTGTCAAAGGGCCGCGGAAAAAACGCGAAATTCGTCAAAAGGCCGCGGAAAAAACGCATAGTTAATGTCGCAAGGTGATCCCCCCCCCCCCCATTCTGCTGTAACCTTTCAGAAAATTTTCTGTGAATTTCAGATTTTTTTTTTTTTTACTGATAATCACCCCTTATCTGTACATAAGTTAAAACTATATACTTATCGCAGAAATTGTGAAAAATACAGCACAACAGCGCCACCTGTTCGGGCATTTACACCAAAACTTAATCAGCGTCTATTTGTGTCAACGTCTAACAGAATATGAAGTTTCAGGAAATTCCTTTAATTAGTTCTTCAGATATAGTTATCGCGGAAATCGTGAAAAATGCAGCACAGCAGCGCCACCTGTTGAGCGATTTACACTGAAAACTAATCAGCACCCATTTATATCAAGGTCTAACTGAATTTAAAGTTTTATTAAAATCTGTGCAATAGTTCTTGAGATAGAGCACCCATAAAATTTTTGTCACGTACGGACAGACCGGCAGACAGTTTTCAAAAAACAGTCAAATCGTGTTCAGGACGTTCTAAAACGTATAAATCTGTCGAAAATTTTCACGAATCCAATAATGTCTTCTTGTAAAGATAGAAGAAAGAAGGGGGGGGGGGCGGGATTCCGTCTTATCGTTTGCATTTTCCATTCTTTATTAAAGGAGCATTTTGTCACAATTTGAAAAAAACTTTGAAAAACAATTATCAGACTGATATGGCCAAAGAAATCCAGATCCGGACCATATCAGCAGAAAAAAGATTAATGGCCGGCCCGAATCTAATAATAAAAAAATCGGCCGTGGATCATGCCAAGCCGAGCCGATGAAAAAATTAAACGGGCCTATAAGAAAATTAAGTATTTTCTGAAAGATCTTTTGTCAGTATTAAAACATCGAAACGCCATTCGATTACATAATTTCTGAATAAGGGCACCTGTTATTTTTTTTGCGTTTCTGAAAAAAATGAATTCAGATATGTGTCAGAAAGTGGATCTTTTAGATTTCAGCGTTAATAAATTATGGAGAAATATTTTCAGAAATGTTTTTATTATACAGCTTAAAAATTTATGATGTTTTTAAAGCTGCTTTTTTCTTTTATTCTAAATTATTATATTGTGTATTTTTTGTCATAATAACACATAATCTAAAACGTACTGCAAAATTTTCACATATATATGTGTGCAGCATTCCTTAAAATAATCTTAATTGCGTATCTAAAAGAAAATTGGAATTTTTTTGCAGAAATTGAGTCGGGCTGGAAAGGGCCCGATTTAATTGACTTTGCACGGGCCGGGTCGGTCCTGTTTTCACTGATTTCTTTATAGGCTGTGACGGACCGAATCGAAGTTTTTTCTTTCACACTGTGCCGGAGCATAAAAATATGGTCCGCACAGACCTCTACTTCCAGTGCATAGTTAATTTTGTTTTTTCTTTCTTCTGATAGTAAATTCTAACTCAACTATCGTTTATTTTTATCTGACTTTGCAGATTTCGATTACGTGATATACCACGTTCAAGAAAAATGTTTGTTTATTGATGCGTATTATGAATAATCTTTGAGTACTTGAGAATGAGAATGTAGTTTAGGTATTTCATTCTGTCATGATTTAATTTATAAGCATCTAAAAGTAGTTTAACAGTTGAGCAGTATATTTTAGGAGTTTTGTTTTTGGTTGTATTATATGTGAAAGATAGGACGATAGGAGGGTAAAAATGGAAATAAATAAATGGCTGGAAAACATTTATTTTGTAAAAATCCCGTACTTGGATAAAATATATATACAGAACGCCGATTTTTTTTTTTTTTCTTTTGAAAGTAGGCTATTTTTGAGCTCTGCCGAGAGATTTGGGAACCAAACTGCCTTCTGATGCAGCTTTTTTGTCTCATGTAAATTTCCTAGTTAACATTTTTGCCGTGAATTCCGCCATCCCGTCTCCCTTGCGCCTAAAGGAATTTATTTATTAGGGATGCGGAATCAATACTCCGCATCCCTAATACATAAATTCCTTTTATCAATAATTTTAATTTGTAGATTTCGCCTAATTCATGATTAAAAATCGCTTTTACAGTTTGCAAGATATCGAGTAGAGAAGGAAGGGCGGCCGTGACTTTTAAGACGCTACTTCCCTCACGCAAAAGCACCCGCTCGCTAATGTTAATCTTATGGGTGAAATTTTTGAAATACCTAGTTTGCATTTCAATACATTTTAAATGATTTTTTTGCGTTAAATAGCTAATATCGATGTCCACAAAGGCCGCTTTTTATTTTGCGATTTTGTTTGCTTTTTTTAAATGAAGATATTTGAGACTTAAGAGAAAGATTTTATCTATTGAAAAAGATGACCGAGTGGAAGTTTAATTTGTGATGGGATAATAAATTAATCATGAAAAGATTTCCTTTCGGACGGAATTTAGATCTCTTGTAATTAGTGACGGGGGGGGGGACTGCTCGGGGCATTAAAAACTATGAGAAGGAAAATACACAAAATTTTTGATTAAAATTTAAGTTTCTTTACAATATATTGACCGTAGGGCGCCGAAAAAAAAAAGAAACGTAGATATTAAAGCCGCCCTTCCTTATAAGAACATTTATAATTTACGTAATTTTACCGTATGAAAAGCATTAAAAATAATGGAAGTACCTTCTCGATCTTTTCCGTGAAATAATCCGTTTTTTTAGCACATCTGTTTGTGTATTAAGGCTAATATCAGACGAACGTCTTCTTGCGTGCTTTTTTGCTTAAGTATTACGTAAGCAAAAAAGCGTGCAAAAAGACGTTCGTCTGACATTAGCCTTTAATATATTCACGTTCATTTTCCCTTTTCCTATGATTTTTGAATGACATTTTTAAAACTTAAGGTAACTTCTTCCTTTTTTTAGAAAAATGGGTTGATTTGACTACAGAATAAAAGTAAAAATTCTTTTTCTCGATTTTTTTATAGACTTCCAGTAAGCTATCATGTGGTCAAAGATCAGAACAAATGGTCATAATACTATTTCACCAGAGCTGGTGAGATGAATCAATGACAAAGAATTTTTTGCTTCAGTTACCCCTTTAAGTTTTGTTCAATGGAGGTCTAGTGACATACCACAGAGAAGAGAACAAAGAAAGTGGGGGGAAAAGGGGAGAATTACTCCAGACTTATCAATCTAAAAAGGAATGATATAGTGGGGAATTTTTGAAAGTACAATACAAAGAAGGCAAGATTCTACCCCAGAAAAAAAGGAGGGTGGATTTCTACCTGGAAAAGGGGCAAGAAGGGCGGGATTTTTTTTTTAAAGGGCACGAGGGCGGGCCGCCCCGCCAAACCTCTCTAGAGTGATCCCTGGATGTTTGTGTTTCTGAAGGGCGAATTGTTCCGTTTTCCACTATGTATCCTAAAAATTCGATCCTTCTTTTCAAAAACTAGAATTTAGAAAAATTGAATTCGAGACCATACTCTGATGCTACCTGAAACACGCGTTTCAGTTTAGAAAGCGCCTCTTCTTCAGTCTTCGCAGGGACTATTATATCGTCTAAGTACACGGAAATCGTTTTATCTCTTATTAACTCTCTGAGGCATGCATATATGTAGCGTTGGAAAAACTGAGGGCAGAGCTTAAGCCAAAAGGCATTACATTATACTCGAACTGGGAATTATTTGTAACAAACGAAGTAAATTGTTTACTGTCCTCATCGACTTCTACGTGGAAAAAACCATTCTTTAAGTCTAATGTGCTAAAAACTTTTATTTTGCCCGATATCGTCTAAAATATCATCTATTACCGGAAGGGGGTAATTATCTCTAATTATCTTTCGGTTAAGCTTTCTATAATCAACGCACAATCTATAATTGCCATTTTTCTTTTTGGCTAAAACAATAGGCGCGGCGTAACTCGAACAACTTTCTCGTATAATGCCTTTATCAAGCCATTCCTGGATTTGTTTATCAACAATCGCTTGTTCTGCAAATACTAATCTCCTGGGTCGGTGCATAATCGGTATTTCATCGCTCAGTATTATTTTAACTTTCAAGTTAGCACTTTTTATTTTCTCAGGCTTGTAATTCTCAACTAAGTTAATTAATCCTTTTTTTAAACTGCAGTCAGTTATGTGAGTAAGATCAATTTCGTTTATATTAACCGAATTTACCATTTATGCTAAGTAAACAGATTCATACTTAGGAGTGTCAGTTAAGCATTCTTCAATCATGGGAGTGTCTATGGAATTTGACCGCAAGCCTGGGATGGTCATGGGAATGTTTACAACATCTGACTGCAAGACTGATTTGGCCATGGGAATGTTTACAACATCTGAAGGAACGTCTAACTTCGGAATTTTTAAGGAAACCGCAGTTATCATATTAACAGTATAATTTTTCTCCTTATTTTGCTTACTCATAACTTTAAGGCCATTACCAGATGTTTCAAAATTTAATTTACTTAAACAATTATTTCCGAGGATCATGTTGTATTGTAAATAATTTAAAACGTAAATATCACAATTCATACTAACATTATCAAATGAAATGTCGGTATTGAAAAAACCCTTCGGATTCACTCCTTTTCCACTAATTCCTGTCAGTTTTACACCATTTTCAATTAATTTAGGGCATCCTAAACTCTTATAGATATTATCATTAACCATTGTTACGTCAGATCCAGAATCTACCACACAACTGACCTTTTTCCCCATAATTTCAATAATTTTGAGGATTTTATCCAATGGGCAGGAATTGTTATTCGTAGTGTTCACTGATTTATTATAATTGAAGTTACTTTGCTCAGCTCTGTGCTCGGTTTCTTTGCCTCTAAAATAAGTTGGCCCTTCTTTTCTTCTAGGACATTGATTTGATTTATGGGAGGCGTATTCATTACAATAAAAGCATCTAATTTTGAAAGGGTTAGCGTTATTCCTCGTGTTAAGATAATTTTTTTCATATTTGCTACTCTGTGGAATGTTATTTCTGTTAAAACTTTTGTTTTCAACATTTTGAGTAAAACGCTTTTTAACATCGTTATTCGGACTTCTCGGTTCGGAGTTTTTCCTGATAATATTGCGAGCCGCCTCATAATCATCAAGCTTACTTATAAAATCTGAGACTTTCGTAAACTTAGGCAAGTCATCAATAAAATGCTCCCTTATCTAAAACGGTAATCTCTTCCTTATTTGGTCAATGACCAAAACGTTTTTTAAATCATCAAAAGACGAAATATTAAGACCTGCCAGCCATTGTTCCAAAAAATTAGTAATTTCAAATGAAAAATCTCGCCACGAGGCCGAATTTTCCTTTCTATGGGAAAAGAATTTCTGTCGAAATTGTTCTGCACTCAGTTTGAATCTCTTCAGTGATAACTGTTTCACGTAATCGTAATCATTGGAGAGTTCCTCCTTTTCGCGACCTATTATATTGACTATTTCCAACGGTAACAGACCTAACAAATAAGTTACCCAATTTTCCTTTTCTACACCCAAACGCTTGATTTGGTGTTCAAACAATGTAAGGTAAATACTAATTTCTTCTTGGTGGTTATACTTTGTAATTAATTTCAAAGCTTCGGGGCTTTTAATCTCGCTACTCAATGTCGGTATTTCGGTTTTATTTTTCGCAGCGATTTCTAGTTCAAGTTTTTTGAGTTCGAATTCGCGTTTACTCTCTTCTTCTAATAGTATTTTTTTTTGTCAGACTCTTCCCTTTCAGCAACAATTCCGGCTAGAAGGTTTTTTACAACATCTTCATTATAATCGCTCGATTTAATGATCATGTCCGAGAGTTGGGGATTAGTAGACCTTTCTGGAGCTTCTAATCCCAATTCCCGCACCACCCCTAAAAGGTCTACCTTCTTGGCACGTACTAAATGCGCCATTATTTTTATTTCCAATTTAATATCAATTCTTTATAGCAACACAAACATATAAAAAGGAACTCACTTACTTTTACGGGAAAAATCTTTTCTTGAAAATATGAAATCTCAATAATAAAAAAAATGGCTCGTGCGAATTTGTACCACCACCGGTACATTCGCTGTATGTAAATGAATATATTTTTTTCACACGCGTAAGGGAAAAAAACGAACCAAAGCTCACGTCAAAAAAAGCACAGTGAGCCAGAAAATAGCAAAACAGCCCACAAAAAATAAATCACTAGGCTGAGAACATGATTCGATCACACTAAAAACAAAAAAAAACAACAGCACACAAAAAATAAATCACTAGGCTGCATAAAATAAATCACACACGAAAAAACCAAGACTCGCACAAAAAACACAGTGAGTCGTTCACGCACGCGATCCTTGGACCCGTGAAAATAAAAAAACTACGGGCATTCGTTGCACGCAGGGTTTTTGAAGCGGCAAACCTTTTTTCCTTCCTTTTTAGAAGAACCGAAGTTCTTTTCCAGATTCTTTCGAAGCAACACAGCAGCTTAAAACAAATCCTTCGGATGGCTAGGCTGTAGATTCAGATTCCGTTCTTTGCAGCAAGAAAAATTCGTCCGATTATCCAGGGGATAGATTTCAAATCGTAAAAAAAATTGTTGAGTCCGGTAATTCAGATCCCAGCTGGGCCCCCAAAAATTGTGGGAGGAAATAGGTCAGAAATGGCAACAGGAACTAATGCTATTAAACTCGTTAAAATGTTTAATTAAAACTTCTAGGTTATTACTAAAATTACAGATATCCATCTAGGCTATATATGACATATAAAAACACGACATTTAGACATTAATAGATAAAGATTGTATGACGGGTCTGCTCACAGATCCCGTTAAATAAGATAATAATAGCGGGCAACGCGCTATCGAAAGATTAGCCAAGAGAGAGAGCACCTCTCCCTCTATTCTAGCGCTCAGTCTTCAGTTTCTGCTGAGCTCACCAACTTCTCATGAGAACTGGACTTTGACTTCTCCCAACATCTGGTCTGGGCTATTGTTTCGCCACAACAACTTTATCTCTATTTTATGTTTGCAAATATATTAGAATGGTCAAATTTAAAAAAGTGCATTTTTTAGTATATGCTGGTTTAAAATTTTAACAGCCTGTAATTTTAGGTGACCTTATATGAGCTGCCTGTCCGAGCACTGCACTGCATGCCAGTAGACAATACTTTTTATAATTGTTCTCATAAAGTTATTTCTATTTCTTACTGTCTGTGACATGTGCATGTTAAAACAAATTGTTTTTAATTTTTCATGACATATTATTCAAAACATTTATTTTTCTGTTTCTCCTTTTAGGTTTTTGGAATAACATATACTCCTGTTTATTTTTATTAATTTGCTGCTGCTTCTAAAAGTTTTCCATTTTATGCTAAAGAAAAAGAATTCTGATTGCTACATCTTTAAAATATTGGTAGCTATGTGTTTCTACAGATATATAAACATTAATCAGATACCTTTAGGAGCTAATTAAAGTTCATACAAGAAAATTTACACGTATGTCAACTGGTCTCTCGGAACTGATTTATTTCAGCATTTAAAACCATTTTTGTTTCTTTCCATTAGAAATCTTTTAAAGATCCAGTTAAAAGATTCATAAAACCGTTAAGCAGACGTTTTATTGAAAGGAATGCTTAATTACTAGTGTGGTACATCATAAGCTCTACGGTATATGTGCAATAACCGTATGTGTCAGTTTTTTGCTAAAAATCTAATATAAAATTAAATATATATACAAACCTATTTAAAATATTTTTTCACATGAGACACCTTTTCAGTGCATTTCATAACCATGACAGTTTTGTAATAAAATGGAAGTTCTAGAGACATTTCAACAGCAAAATGAAGAAAAATTGCAGAAACTGAATGTATATGAAGAGAGTTTACCAAAAAAAACCGTATTAGATTCATCTGTCCAAATTCAAACAGAAAATAAATTATTTGTTTGTCATGTGTGTCAAAAATCTTTCCCAAACAAATGTTATTTAAATAGACATATTAAGATTCATGGTACAGAAAAAACTCATTCATGTCATATCTGCCAAAAATCTTTTCCAGAAAAAGGAAATTTAGTGGAACACAGAAAAGTTCATAGTGCAGAAAAGCCATATACATGCAGCACCTGCAATAAAGCTTTTAAGGGAAAGGGACATTTGGTACAACATATAAGAATACATACCGGTGAGAAACCGCACGTATGTGAGTTTTGTAAAATGCCATTTCTTCGGATGTATCGTTTGAAAATCCATTTAAGAATACATACTGGCGAAAGACCGCATGTGTGTGAGAAATGTAAAAAAACATTTTCCACTATGTCCAATTTAAAAAATCATATTCTAATTCACACAGAAAAATCATTTGTATGCAATGTCTGTCAAAAATCATACGCACAGAAAGACTCTTTAAATTATCACCTTCGAACACACTCTGGAGAGAAACCATATGTGTGTGACCTATGTAAAAAGTCATTTTCAGTTAAAAGCACTTTTAAAAATCATCTTCGAAGACATACAGGAGAAAAACCATATGTGTGTGATCTATGTCAAAAATCATACAGAGGGAAAGAATCTTTTAATTATCACCTTCGAACACACTCTAGAGAGAAACCATATGTTTGCGATACCTGTCAAAAGTCATTTTCAGAGAAAGGTAATTTAAGAAAGCATTATCGAACCCATTCTGGAAATAAACGAAATAAACCACATGTGTGTGATTTCTGTCAAAAATCATTTGCAGAGAAAAGATTTTTAATAAAACATCTAGTAACCCACTCAGAAACACACATATGTGATGTCTGTCAAAAATCATTTCCAAATAAAAGCAGTTTAGAAAAACATCTTGGATCCCATTCTGGAGCGAAACCATATGTGTGCAATAAATGGGAAAAGTTACTTGCATACAAAAAAAGTTTGAAATTTCGTAATGGTGGTGACACTGTAGAAAAATGACTTGGGTGAAACTAATATTAGAAGTAATTTTCATTCTAAAGTACTTTAGACAATAATTTTTGTATTCTTAATGTTAGATGTCATTTACATGCGATGTATGCCAGATATATTTCCACAGAAAAATATATCGGAAGATCATATTCGTGAACCGTGACAATTAAAAACTGTGTCATAATTTGTATTCAACCCTTCTCTATCTACAGCATAATTATCAGAACTGATACTATACTAATTTCAAATACTCCATGAAAATCATGGAAGACGGTAGTATTCCGAGTGACGCAGCCTTAAGCCTAAAATCATATCGTATCGTATCATAGAATTCGTAGATGGCGGAACTCATATATACAGCTAACTCGACATCAAAGAAAACGCGAAAAGCCGCCTTTTAATAACTCAGCAGATATATGTCTTATTGTTCTGAATTTTCTAGAACAGTCTTATATCTGCAGTCTAATCGTATACTGAAATTTTTACATTTCTACGTGCAGTATATTTTGAGATCTAAATAGCCATTTTTAAAGTGAAAACGTTGGTATGATATCGAGGAAGTTCCTAATTTGAAAATCTCAAAAACGGTTCTAACGATTATTTTTAAATTGATACATAATATAAATGTGAATAAGGCGAGGTGAATAACACTTTTCTTTTTTCTGGGAAAACTCTCGTTCGTTAAATAATTCGATTTTTTTTTTCTCTCGAAAATGACACGGGCGATTTTTAAAAAATCAAATAAATATGTTTCAGATGAACCAAATACCAATTTACTTGTTTCCAGCAAGACTCTTGTTCGTTTTATAATGCGCATGAAAAATCGGACTATATTTCTTCGCCATTCTATGGAAATTTCACCGAAAATGCATGACACTGTATTCATACACATGCTTTCTTTTTAACCACTTTTGGGGAGAAAAATTTTGTCTTCCCACTGGCTGAGTGGTTAAGGGCCATCGTCTACTGATCTTAAGATAGGCAGTTCGATACTCACTGGTACGTGTTTTCACATGTGAATGCGTTTATTTATTTTTTTTTTTAAGTCTGCTAGTTGACCATTATTCTCAATTCCTTTGTAATTTTTAAATTGCTATTAAGTTAAATAAAATTACAATTATAATGATGCCAATTTGATGATAATTATTTCTTGGCAATTTTTCAACAATAAAAATATTACCATAAATTTTATAAATATATTTAATTTCAATCACTTTACAAAAAATATACATTAATAATTATTATTTGAATATAAATCACACGATCAGAAACGTAAAAAAATAATTCATTTCAGCTCTTCTTTTTATAATATCATTTTTTATTATTATGACGGTCAATCAATATATAATGACTGACATCCATAATATTATTATTATTATAATTATTATTTTCCTTGCATAAAAACTATTGTGATGTAATAATTCTTTTATAATAAATAATTTAGTTGAAATGTTTTATTTATAAATATCAATGAAGTTTGATAACCCCGAGACAATTGTTTTTATTTAACTTTGCAATATTTACAGTTTGCATAATAAGCATATCAGAATTCTGGTGTCGCCATCTTTTGACGCAATTGCGTACTACATTTTGTCTCTTATTCGGAAAAAAAAAACTAACGCTCTTCGCCGCTTTGAAAGAATCTCTTGTGACTAGAGGTCTATTTCGCAAATATTAAGAAAATTACTGCATACAAAAATATTAAAATGGGTAGTATTATAGAGAAATGTTTGGTAAAAACGTTGAAGTAGACAGTTTTTAAATCGAAGAATTATTTTAAGAGATATTTAATGTTAAATCTGGATAAAATTGTCTCATTAAAAAAGTCTCATAGGAAAAAAAAATATACATGGGAATTTAATCATTTTCATTCAATTTAATCATTCAATAGAAACTCGAAGTTTGCAGAGTGCATTTATTATTTTTAACTTGCCTAATTTTTTGACGGTTTATTTCAATTTTAAATTAAAATTTTCAGAATTTCCAGAGATATTTTTTACATATTTTAGAAAAGGTTATTTTAAATTGTTGCCAATTGTTAAAACAGCGCAAAGAATAATATATCCTTTAAATTAAAAATTTATTCACACGTAACTATTATAAACAGAAAAAAATCCTTTTAAATTAGAATTAAATGATAACGTGTTAAAAGCAGGAAAATATTAAACATTACGTCATAAAAATTGTTTTTACACATGCTTACTTAAAATGAAAGAAAATTATAAAATAATCAATTATTTTCAAATTAGAATTAAATGATTACGCATTAAAAGCAGGAAAACATTGAAAATTACGTCATAAAAATTATATTTACACGTGAATATTAAAAGAAAAAGAAAATTTTTAAATAATAAATTCATTGATATGTGTTAAAAGTCATAAATGGAGGAAATTACGTCATATTGGCCAAAGTGGCCAAAACAGTTTGCAAAACAGTTTAAATTAAAAAATATATTTATATGAGATTTATTTCAAATTTCGAGATGATATTTTTAACTATAGTTGCCAATTTTAAGGTAGCGCAAATAATAATATTATCTTTCTAATAATAAAAATATTTTCAGTTGAATGTTACAAAGAGAAAGGAAAGTTTGGTGAAAATTATGTCAGATTTAAAACGTTACATTTAAAATCTCTTATTTAAAATCATTTTCTTATAGCGTTGTTAAAAAATACCATAAAGCAAAGACTCTTGACTTAGTTCCTTTTATATTTGGTAATTTTCAAATGTTTAACTAATCTTATTTAATCAAGCACGGAAACAGCAACTAACATCAGCTGATTCGGTCTTGAAATCCCTCAGTAAAAGGGAAACCCGTTTACAGTAAGATCGCCATTGATTTTTTTAATTATACAGAGCAGCCTCGATTATCCGAGCTAATTGGGACTGTTAGTAAATCGGAATCGGAAATCTCGGTTAATAGAAACTGTGTGTAAAAACTCGCCGTGCTTGCGAATTTAACATCTCTTTTAAAAAATACATATAGAACGTTTTTTAAATAATAAAAATAAATATATGTAAAGTTCTGTTTCACAGCTTAACAAATTTAAAAAGAAAATCAACTACCAGTAGTAAATTTTAAAATGCAAATTGAAAAATTTACGAAAGTTCACACAGCCACTGGAAAAAAAGCATTGTTCGCTATTGACTTCTCAGGGTCAAATGTTTCTTTGGAGTTGAGTGCTTTTGGGGGCAGAAGGGCCTGTATAGCACGGACAGTGAGCTAAAGAGTGTGGTTATTTTTAAGGCTCATTCAAAAGGGGAAAAAAATCAGACTTTGTTATCGGCTCGGTTAACAGAAACCTCGATTAATCGAAGCTCGGTTAATCCAGGTTCTACTATAATTCAATCTTCCGTAATCTTTTTAAAGCAGATCAAATTAATGGACTTTAGCACAAAGTCACATAGCTGATAACTGCCATGCTTGTTGGCCACCTTTTTTTCAAAAAGTTTGCTTCACCTTATTCAATTAATGAGATATCTCCGATAAAATAAGTCACATTTTCCCGTTCTAAAATACTGGTATCCAAAAATCATAGCATGTAACTGTCACTACAAGTACTCATGGAACTAGACTATTTTAAGTCTGATTTTTATTATAGACTATATAAAATTATTAAAAATATATATTATGATAGGAACTAGCGGGCTTCGTCCGCTATTTACGTTACGGATATAAAAATCATGTTTTTTTTTTTAGGGAAAAAGAAATAAAAACCTATTTGACGATAGGTTTATAAAGACACATTTTGTATTTGTTATATTTCCGGGGATGAGGAGGGGGGGGACTATTTTGATTAAATATCGCAATTAGTCTACATGGCAGATATAATTATGATAGACACTAGCGGGCTTCGCCCCTCTATGGCGCCTTATGGGTCCAGCTTCCATAACTCAGAAACTACCTTTCGGACATCAATGCAACAGATTCCAAACGTTATAATTAACTTAATAATCACCCTATATAGCATTAAAGTAAATTTATGAGTACTGCATACTATTTTTTTATCGTAATTTCTGAAGAGAAAAAATTATTTCGGTTCCATTCTTAGGTACTGGTCTGAAAAATTTTGAAAAAGGGGGGAAGGAGGGGACATGAGACTGCTGTTTGTCAAACAACACAACGGGGTCTGGCTTATTCAACTTGGTTTTTGATGACTTCAATTGGAAGGTGGTTTGTTTAAAAGAGTGCGTTCCCTGCCCCATGAAAATTGGAACTACTGGTGCACCATCTATGTAAGGATTTAATAATTATAAATTAACATTTTGGATTTATTAATTTAAGGATAAAGTGTTTTTAAAGGAATATCAAATGAAACCCTCTGTGCGATCTGCGATTATACTTACCCAGTTGTTTTTATATACAAACTGCTATAAGGAAAATTGTAATAAAATAGTAAAAATTAAATCTGCATTAAATTCCATAAGTATGTTTTTTTTTAATCATTTTATCACTAACCTCAAAAAAGTAATGATATCAATGCAAAAACCCTTGACGGGTTAAAAGTTTCTGACGCAGCACTTTATCTTATGCTCTAAGAATTTTAAATATGGAACTTAAAAATACTGATATCAAATTTTGAGTGACGTTGTGCTATTTCTTATAAAATATATTTGTATTTATTTCATCATTTTATTTTTGTTTTATTTATAATCGCATGTGCAAAAATTATGTTCAACATGAAAAGCTGCATAAAATTTTATTCGCTGTTGCTTTATCATTTACATCTCTCATAAATTCAAAATATGAGTTTTAAAAGATATGATATAAAATTTAAGTGACGCCTTGATGTGACTTTAAAAGGTTTGTTTTAAAATTCAATTTAAATTATTTTTGACTTGGTTAAAATATTTTTTTACATCTACACAATACTTTTAATTTTCCAATTCACTGTTAAATATATCACTTTCATTGAATCTATACTATGCATTGAAATGTATTTATTTCAATAAATTGATTTATCTTTTGTGTCACGCTATTCAAAATTGTGAGTAAGATTTATGTAAATGGTTTCTTTGCGTCATTGTGTCCAAACTACATGAAATGTATGAAAAAGGATAGTTTGACGCAAATAAACCATTTACATAAATGTTACTCACAATTTTGAGTAGCGTGACACAAAAGATAAATCAATTTATTGAAATAAATACATTTCAATGCATAGTATAGATTCAATGAAAGTGATATATTTAACAGTGAATTGGAAAATTAAAAGTATTGTGTAGATGTAAAAAAATATTTTAACAAAGTCAAAAATAATTTAAATTGAATTTTAAAACAAACCTTTTAAAGTCACATCAAGGCGTCACTTAAATTTTATATCATATCTTTTAAAACTCATATTTTGAATTTATGAGAGGTGTAAATGATAAAGCAACAGCGAATAAAATTTTATGCAGCTTTTCATGTTGAACATAACTTTTGCACATGCGATTATAAATAAAACAAAAATAAAATGATGAAATAAATACAAATATATTTTTTAAGAAATAGCACAACGTCACTCAAAATTTGATATCAGTATTTTTAAGTTCCATATTTAAAATTCTTAGAGCATAAGATAAAGTGCTGCGTCAGAAACTTTTAACCCGTCAAGGGTTTTTGCAATGATATCATATACATCGCATATGATAGTAATAGTATTATATATTTCTTCTAATTTTGTGATACATCTAGGTTGTTTGCCATTTCATTCTTGGGGACTGCTGTAGCAAAGAAGTACCGATCTTTTCAAATTATACTGCTTTACAAAAGTTATTTTTCATTTCTTATGTTATATATGTCATATGTCCACATTAAAACCTTTTTTTTTTTAAATTTTACATTGCATATTTTTCAAAATATTTATTTTTCTATTTCTTCTTTTAGGTTTTTGGAATAGCATATTTCCTCCTGTTTAAGAAAAGGTAAAAAATGAATGAAAAAAACAGGTTTCTTTTTTATGCTAAACAAAATAATTTTGATTAGTACATCTTTAAAATACTGGTAGGTTTGTCTTTCGACAAGTATGCAATATAAACATTAATGAGGTATCTTAAGGTGCTAGAGATGATATGATAAGATTCGCAAGTAGATTAACTAGTCTTCCAAAAAAGATTTATTTGACCACTAAAAACCCTTTTTGTTTCTCCCAGTAGAAATCTTTTTTGATCCTGTTAAAAGGTTTATATCAGGGTCAAAACTAAGGAGGTGCAGAGGGGGCATTTGTCCCGGGCGCCAGAATGAAAGGTGAAGGAGGACGCCAATTAAAATTTTTGTTTGTCGTTTCTTAGAAAAATGTATGTATACATGAAATACAAAGAAACTCGCAAGCTAATGTTAAACCTATGGTAGCATTCTTTTCAAATTTCTCGCTTGCATTTTGATATTTTAAAACGATTTTTTATCTTATGATAGCTTAGATTGATCTTTAGCATTGCTTTACTTTTAGGTTTCGTAATTGGTACTGAAAGTGAAAGTAACTTTATAAAAAGAAATCTGCAATCAAAATCGAAAAAGTAAACACTATCCCGGTTAGAATTCAACCTAAGCTATTCTAAGCAAGAAAAATATCATTTAAAATTATTAATATGCAAGTAAGAAATTTTTAAAAGAACGCTTCCATTGGTTTAACATTAGCGTTCAAATTTCTTTGCGTGTCTAGTGTTGGCTCTTAATACTCAAGTTAATGTTAATCCTATGGGAGCGTTGTTTACATATTTCTTGCTCACATTTTAATTATTATTAAATGATTTTTATTTTTAAGTGTTTTTTTCCTTTTCTTTTGACATAGGGTACTTGAGGTTGATAACTTTTATGTGCGTGAGGAGAGGGGGGGAAGCCAATATCCATGTTTGCCCCAGGCAACCCATGTTTGCCCAAGGCTAGTTTCGACCCTGGTTTATTATATAACAGATAAGCACACATTTTTTATTGTAAGGAATGTTATTTATAAAATGTTATTTGCTAGAAATCTAATATAAGATTAAATATACAGTAGAAGATCTTTATAACGCAAACCTAAAAACGTAAGGTTGTGCATTATATAGAATTTTGTGTTAAATGCATCACATTTCATACATTATTAAACTTACCATGTAAACATAGCCAAATATGTCTGAAACATATAAAAATATTAGAATATCTTTATAATGCATTCCTCGTTATCACTCGTAAACTTTTGCATAATATAGATCATTCCACACATTGTTAAATTTACTTTATAATCATAGTCCAAATATACTCAGACCAAATCATTCTCATTCATTATATTATTCATTTTCAAAAACGTTTATTGTAATAATAACAATTTTTTCGTTAAAAACGTTTTAAATTAGGATAAAAGTTGAGCGAATGTATCAAATTTAGTTCTCTAGAGAACAGCAATTTTTTACCATGTGAGAATGCAGGTGCTTCTTAACTGAAAAATTCAATTTTTACGTCGGAGAAGTTGTGCGTTATAGGGAGAATTGCGTTATAATGATCTTCTACTACTGTTCTCTTCTACTGTATATGTATCCAAATATCGTTAAAAAAATTTTCAAACTGGGCAACTTTTCAATGCATGTAATAATTATAACAATTTTGTAATAGATGGAAGTTTAATTGACATTTAAAAAGCAAAACGAAGAAAAATCACATACATTTTATGCTTGTCCAGAGAGTTTATCAAAAAAAGCCATGTTAGATCAAACTTGTGCAGTAGAGGGATCTTATGTTTGTCATGAGTGTCAAACATCATTCGCACAAAAATTTTTTAACCGAACATATTCAGATTCACGCAGTGCTACACTTGGGTGGGAATGCGTGGGATCGCCGTTCCCAGAAATATTTGGTTTGTTACTTAAAAATCGCGTACGAGCACATTTTGTTTATTTTCAAGAGAAACGATAATTTATGCTAGTTTTAAGAAGGTTCGTTTCACTTATATTCATAAGACGTGTAGGGCCTCCCTTAAAATTTTAGGTAGTTTCGTAAGAAATACTACCTATTGCAGTCGTTACCATGGTGTGACTTTTGAAAAATTCCTTCATAACTTTTCATCATATGACCCTAGGAACCCAAAACCACCCCCAGTTAAAAAGTATATATATATATATATATATATGTATGTATGTACTAAATTTTGTCCGCACGATAAAAGTCGCAATTATGCACGGATCGTTTTCAAACTCGTCAACAACTTTGAGATGGATAATATCTCGGCGGGGATTGAAAATGGACAAAATCGGCCCAAGGGAATGGAAATAGGGGGGGGGGAGGGGGGTAAAAATTTTGAATACCGTCTTAACAAGATTCTGATAAAACCAGCTTTTACACAACAATGACAGGAAAAAATAAATATTTTTCGTTATAGCAGTTGCCAACAATTAAAAAAAAAAAAAAAAAAAAAAATTTCACCACAATAATTGCTTTCCTATTGCAAGAATTTCACGTGAAAAAATAAATTAAATAAATAGTTTGACGAATTGAAAACAAATTGAATATTACGTCATAAGTTTTCTAGAGCAAGATTTCAGCATGGAAACTCAAAATGAAATAAATAGTTTGAGGAATTAAAAAAATATATATATATTGCGTCATATTAGAAATATAATGGACCTCAGCAGGTGAATATGTAACGTCATGTGAGTTTGAAGAAACGTATTAAAACATGATAAAAACCCGACTATGGAAATATTAACATATTTTAACACTTTGAGGTTCTCTGAATTTGTTTTAGCCCTTTTTAAACTTATCCCATATACGTGCGTGTGTGTATTTATGTATATTAGAGTTTTCACAAAATGTTTAGCTCCCTAGATTTCATTCTCAGTGAAGGAACTGGGTTTATCTCTAATCTTGATTTAAGTTTTGTTGGTGAATTTAGTACTTAACATCGAAATCTACCTCTGCCTGTAGGCCAGAGCCGGCAGGGATTTTTTTGTCCTGAACCATATGTGAAATCTTGGTAGTGATCAGAAAGAAAATTATCAGACGAGACAGCTTGAGGTAAATTAGAGAGCACAGAAAACACTTCTTAGAGATCTGCACGGGGCGGCCCGAAGCCCGGCCCGGATCATACTTTTTTCTGAAGGCTTGGGCTGGGCCTAACTTAACTTTTCTGTACAGAGCCGGGCCTGGTTTCATTCCTAGTCTTCACGGCCCAAAATTTTCAGTCCTAGTTTTGAGCCAGCCCGTATGAAAATCATTGTCTCAGCGTGGCCTGGTCCATTTAAAGGTCAGTTAAATTATGCCTGGTCCAAAAGTTTTTGCAAAAAATGCATACATTTTTGAATCTCCATTATTCTACACTTAAACATTAAAATTTATTATTTTTAAAGAATAGTAGATTTCTACGCATATTAAAATATAACTAAATTAAAATACAGTAAAATATGTGAAAAGGAATCTGCCTATGACGGAACCCTGTTTTAAACTGAAAAACGTGTTGATGCATGCAAAACTAATATACTAATAAGTAAGAAAAGAATATATAATACATTTACACTTGCTAAGAAGGGAACTTGTGTATAACGTATTTTTTTTTTCTTTTCTATGCAATTTCATCTTAGAAGATTTTACTGTATAGCATTTTTCCGATTTTTAACACTTCTATACATGGAATATGAATTAACAATATTAATGATAACTGAAACATTTACATACAAGAAATAGAGATTCATTAAAAAAAATGAATATCGCAGCCTGCTGCACTTCTATAAAAATAAAGATTGTAAACATGAAAAAAAAGTTAAGATAAATATTTTTGGTCAAAACTCCTCGTACGGGACAAATTTTTAACCAATTCGACGTAAAAATCAATGTTTTGTAGAAGTTCACTCGGGCCGGGCCGGACTTTTAATTTTTATATCGGGCCAGGCCGGGCCGATTTTTTTTCTCTATGAGTCGGACAGGGCCCGTGCAGTCCTCTAACACTTCTTATCATCGTTCTTTTGGAAACTTCTTAGGATAGATATGCCACTAAATAATAAATGGATTTATTTCTGTTATTTCAATTTATTTTTATCCACAATGTGGAAAATGTTCCTATGATATTCATTAAATATTGCTTTCAGATGGATGCGGTACAAATACAATACTATCAAAAATAAAATATAACAATTGTAACAGTTAATTGAAAATGTCGGCTTTTGGGTAAATGTTTTAAATCGGATTTTGGCTTAGCAAAAATCCGGTAGCATTAACATCTACTCTATCCACTACTAAAGGTGAGTTCCCACAAATATTTTTCTCGAACTACAGCTCTGCCATTCACGGTATGTTAAAAACTCATACATGTCATAACTGCCAAAAATCCTTTACAAAGAAAAATTACTTAGCGAAAAACACTAAAATTCACAGAAAAGAAAAATCACATACATGCAAAGCTTCCAAAAAACTTTTTTTCAGCATGATAATTTGAAACAGCATATAACAGCAAATACATACCGGTGAAAGACCATACGTGTGTGAGAAGTGTCACATGTCATTTTTGCCAAAGGATCATTTGAAACAACATTTAAGAATACATACCAGCGAAATACCGCACATGTGTGAGAAATGTAAACAAACATTTTCCACTATGTCACATTTAAGAAATCATATTCGAATTCACACTGGAGAGAAATCATTCATGTGGAATGTATGTCAAAAATCCTTTTCAAGGAAAAGCTATTTACAAGACCATTTAAGAGCCATTTAAGCCCATTTCAAAGCCATTTAAGAGAAAAACCACATTTATGTGATATCTGTCAAAAATCATTTTCACTGAAAAGTTATTTAATAAAAGATTTTCGAAACCACACTGGAGAGAAACGGTATGTGTGTGATATCTGTCAAAAGTCATTCACAGAATTTATCTTTTAAAAAACGTCTTCGAATTCATTCTGAAACACATGTGTGTAATATCTGTCAAAAATCATTTTCAGATAAAAGCTCTTTAAAAGAACATCGTAAAACCCACTCTGGAAAGGAAATATATGTGTGCAGCAAGTGGGAAAAGTTGCTTGCGTACAAAAAAAATTTTGAAATTTAATTATCAGAGTGTCACTGGGAAAAATGGTTTGTGTTATACCAACGTTAGAAATCTTTTCATGTAAAAGTATTTCAGACAATCCTTTTTGTGGGCACACGACGTTTCGGTCCCGATGCCATTTCAGTCCCGAGTGATTTCGGTCAAGAGTCCGAGAAGTTTAACCCCTTCGGGACGAGCGTCTTTTGCAGAATTTGTAATCTTTAATCACCGGTTTTTTAAAATAGAAGTTTTTGCCTAATTGAATCGGGAAAATGCTCGGATTAAATAAGGCAAAATTTACAATAAAAATTTACTGGTGAAAATAATCCCCGATTCTGAGCACCTTACGCGGCACGAATAACGGTCGCTCGTCCCCAAGGGGTTAAACTTTTGTAACTCATGAAAATGAAATCACAGCGCGCAGAAATTTTGTGTGATTGAACAATGTGAGATGGTTTTGCAGGGGGCGCTGTCTTCTTCTTCTTTTTTTTAAAAAAAAAAAAAAAAAAAAAAAAAAAAGAAAATTGATGTTTTAAGTTTTTTAATTTATTTTTATTATTAGGTATTATATACAGGGTGCAATATGTCATCTATCGCCGACATTTAATTTCTCGTTGTTCTCGTATGTCTCGACGTTGGTCGTAGACATATAGTTCCAATTACATAAACGTTTCAAATGAGGGAAATATTCATGTTGTGGCATTATTTAAAGTAAAAAATCAGTTTTATAAAAATTACGAAATCTAACTTTTTGTACGGTCCCCCAGTCCCTATAGTTATGTTTAGTAAAAGTTTACACATATCATAACAGATATAACACAAAAAGTTTGACATCTGTACTACAAAAATTGACACAGTTGTTAAATTTCAAAGTTTGAGATTTTTGCACATGATTTTGTCTTTCATCGAGGGATCAGTTAAAAGATGAATTAACGTAATTCAAGATCAAAATCAGGGTGCTATGTCCTTTTTACGGCGAAGCCACCTTTAGCCGATATCGCCAAATCGGGGATATCACCAAAGAGGGTTATTTCATCTAAAAAATTGAGCTGACTTTTAGGAGTCGTATACAAAGCGAAGAATGAAATATTGAAATTAAACAGAAAAATAAATATCACTTTATTATAATATCAGAAAACCGTCTACTATTTAAAAAAAATGAATACATAAAACGCTGGAACGTACTAGAGATACGGCTCAAAGTGTTCTCCTCTGATGGCAATGCACAATTGAATGCGTGACAGTACTGAGTCCTAGTATAGCAGGTGTGCAAACTGTCCGACAATCAAGGATGATGCGACCTGGAAATCTCCGCATCGCCCAGACAGTACGACACGTGTGGCGCGGTACATGGGGAACCGACATTGTTGGAACCATCTTCTATGATGGGACCTTAACGTGCTGTCGTTACCTACAACTGCTACAAAACACGGTACGGGACTGGTATAAAGAGCTGCCTCTCCGACATGCATACCGGTGTGGTTTCAACATGATGGGGCCCTCTCCGCATAAAACGTCAAACTTCCAGGGTTTCTGGCCACTGAATTTGGGTCAACAGATCCTTGGATATGGTGCTCCGGTAGTGGCCACCGCGTTCACCGGGCTTGACTCCCATGGACTTTTACCTCTGGGGTTACATCAAGGCATAAATCTATGTCACTGAGACCACTTTTCTGGTTTATCTGAATCAGAGCATCGTCTTGATTGTCGCACAATTTGCACACCTGCTATGCTCTAACGTGTCTAGAACTCAGTACTGTCACGCATTCAATTGTGTATTGCACCAATGGAACCTTTGAGCCGTATCTCTAGTAGATTCCGGCGTTTTATGTATTCATTTTTTTTATATAGTAGACCGTTTTCTGATATTATAATAAATAGATATTTATTTTTCTGTTTAATTTCAATATTTCATTCTTCGCTTTGTATTCGACTCCTAAAAGTCAGCTCAAATTTTTAAATGAAATAACCCTCTTTGGCGATATCGGCTAAAGGTGGTTTCACCGTAAAAAGGACATAGCACCCTGATTTTGATCTCGAATTACGTTAATTCATATTTTAACTGATCCCTCAATAAAAGACAAAATCATGTGCAAAAATCTCAAACTTTGAAATTTAATAACTGTGTCAATTTTTGTAGCACAGATGTCAAACCTTTTGTGTTATATCTGTTATGATATGTGTAAACTTTTACTAAATATAACTATGACTGGGGACCATATAAAAAATTAGATTTCGTAATTTTTATAAAATTGATTTTTTACTTTAAATAATGCCACAACATGAATATTTCCCACATTTGAAACGTTTATGTAATTGGAACTATATGTCTACGACCAACGGTTGAGAAATTAAAGGTCGGAGGTAGATAACATATTGCACCCTGTATATTGTAAACTACTTTAAACACATATTTTTTTCTCGTGGATTTCATGAGAACTTCTAAATTATCATCAATTGAATTATAAATAAAAACTGTGCTTAGTTTTTCTTTCTTCCAATTACGCTAATAATATATGTCTCCAATATTATTTTCCTTTTTTTTTACTGACAGAACTAAGATATTTTAGAATTTGACGTTTTTTTTTTATTACTTTTTTCCTCCCTCTTTCCGAGAAAACAAATTTCATAAATAATAATTAAGGACTTTACGTCGTAATATCTAATACTAAATAAAATAGGTGTTGCTATCCAACGTACACTTTATTCAAAAATTAAAAGATGATGCATAGTAAACATATAAATAAAATAAATCTCAGCGTTTCGGTTTAATCTTTAAAACCTTCATCAGTAGTAAAGTTTTCTAAAATACAAATCGACAGAAATACTTTATATGCTACATCTTAAAAATCAAATTCAAACTATGAAACAGTTCAACGAAAACATCCAAATTCCTTAAAAACAACTCCGTGGCGCCACCTGTTATTCAAAGAAAAAAGAAGAAGGAAGGGCTTAAAACCATGGGAATTTTCATAGATCTTTCAAAATAGCAAGCCAGATTTCAGGAATGAGAAAGGAAACATTATCATTACAAATTTCTTGGTTCCTTAAAGAATTTCTAAAGATTCACGAATAACAACATTAAATGGAACAATTTCTTTTCAAATAATCCTAGCATGGTCAAAGTCCATAAATGAAATAAGTCCTTTAAGGAAACTTTCTTGAGAATGCTGTAGAAAACTGGCTAAACTTCAAATCATTTTTGTTTCTTTCAATCTTTCGCAAAATCGACGTTTAGTCACACCAATGTATGAGGACATTTTTGATTATGCAACCCCCAGGTGGTAGTACCACCGACATAAAATATATCCCAGCAAACACAGAGCTATCGGTAAACAATCGGCCGACAGCCGCTTTACCGTTACCGACAGTATCGGCACGATACCGGCTGCCGTACCGGTTCTGTATCTTTTTCGACACGCCGGGCGAGAGACACCCAACAGATAGGCGCACAGCTGGTCCAGTACCGGCAATGCCGATAGCACCGTCGGCATAATGTTGTGCCGACTGCACACCGACAGTTATCCACACACCTACCGAATATGGTCCGGTATCGGCAACGCCGAGATATCGTGCCGACCGTAGTCCGCATACATTTCGAACATGGTCCGGTACCGGCAACGCTGGCAGCGATACTGTGCCGACCGTAGCCCGCATACATTTCGAACATGGTCCGGTACCAGCAACGGCGGCAGCGATACTGTGCCGACCGTACCGCGATAACTATCCGTACTATTGTCGAATATGGTCCGATATCAGCAAACATTAAAATGCCGAAAGCACCCCCTTTGCATGGGTGCTAGCAGCAGGGCGTGGGGAGCATAATCTCAGCTTTATTTTAACAAAATTTTTCTTAAATCACTTTTTTTCTCAAAATAATGATAGTTATTTTTTTGAGTTTAAGCAATCCCAGCTTCCTCTCATTATTATATTGACCTCCGATATTATAAAAACTGTTTCTGCAGATACAACATATATTAAACAGGCATTAAATGTTTTCTTTTGCCTTCTTCAAAAGCCTTTTTCTTTGCTTTTGTACAAGAGTGATTTGCTTTAGAAAAGTGTCTTTTTCCGTTTTAGACATTTTTATTCACCATCTTGATGACAGTATTTCAATTTTCATTTTTCTAAATTAAATATAACCTTTTCTTCTCATGGGCGCTAGCAGCAGAAATGGTGTGTGTGGAGGGGATACCCCACTTGATTTTAATTAAATTTCTTTTATTTTTTTAGAAAAGGCGAAATTTAATTTTTTACATTTAAGCTGCACCCCCCCCCCCCCATCTCAAATAAAATAAACTTTTCCACTCTTCATATTTTATGGGTTAAATAAGCAGTTACATTACAGCATATATTAAGCAGGGTTCAGTTTACTCATTTGCAGGGTTTTCTGCCTCATGCAAAAGCATATTGTTTTTGCATTAGTTAGGTGTTTTTTAGAGCATTTTTGAATTATTACCATAATTCCATTTAATATCCCAAACCTCATGTTTCTAAACTATCCAATAATTATTTCCTCGGCCAACATGTTAATAGAAATATCCCCTTTCATTTTAGAGATTTATTTCTGCAATACCAGCATAATGATAGTAAATAAGTGTGCAATTATATGCAAAGTCTTACTGTCTAAAAACTTTATATCATTTGTAATGAGATTTTTTAATTATTTTTTATATACATTTTGACAAATCCAATATAATTAATTGAATTTTACCTATTAACCTCTAGGCAAATAAGAGAATTGACAAAATTCTCACCTATTTTTTCATTAAAATGCCTATTAATTAGCTTCCTTAGGGGTCATCCATATATGACGTCAGACTTTTTTTCAATATTTTTGAGCCCCATCCCCCCTTTTGTCACAAAGTGTCACACTTCACCATACCCCCTACCCCCTTCTTGTCACATGTCACGCTATATTACATAAACATATACTTGCAGTTCAAAAACCAAGTACTATGTTATAGATCATATTTCAAATTTTATTTTGAAACTTTTAAATATGTGTTTTAAGGACATTTGTGAGCATAGTAATAAAAATGATTCGTGTACTTATTTTGTATGAAATAAGATTAAGATTTACAACAAAAAACTTAATATATAATAGTAATAAAATATTAATATGAAAGAACAATTAAAAACCGCAGTATTTTGGAATTTAATATATTGGGCTTTTTAAATGTTATGTTTACTGTATGAACACAAAATACTTTAATTTCAAAATAACTTTAAAATTTAATCTGCTGATTTTTAATGCTTTTATTTTAACCAAAATGTGTGATGTCACACTTCTTCTTACCCCCTCCTACCCCCCTTGTCACAATTTCATAAGCCCCTTCCAAGCGTGACATCATTTGCGGATGGCCCCTTAATAGTTCATACAAATAAATGAAAGGAGACCAGGAGGACAAAGATAAATTTTTGTCAAATAAATTCTTCAAACCGTCAAACTTTTTTTCAAATCTAACAATTTGAGTCTGAAAAGTTATTTCATTGAATGTTTGTTTCTATGTTATTACTAATTCATTTCTTCTATTTAATAAAATTTCTGATTTTATTAGATTTGGGAAAAGCTAGATTAGCAGCTATGATTTCTGCAAATAAAGAAATTATTTTAAGAATGGCATTTGAATTATCTATATTCTTAGACTCAGACTGGTTGAATATAAATAAATAAGTTTTTAGAGTACCCATATTTTACTTTTGATCACTTTAATGAAAAATAATAAAAACATTTGTTAATGTACCTTTACAATATCTACCAACTTAAATAGTCCTACTACATGATATTTTTACGTTAATAATTCAAAAAAATACACTTACATAGATGCCAATCTTCCTTTTTTTTTCTTTTCTCCTCCAAATGAAATTAATATTTCAAACGAAAATTTTATTTAATGAATGAATACATACAACTATGTATGTCATGGAAGGAAAGATAATCTTTATTAAACAAAAATGTATATATATCTGATTTTAAAATTAAAAAAAGATGGTTAGATCATATGATACTTTGCATGTGCCCAGAGTGGCATTTTTGCATTTACTCCTCCCCCCTCCCCCCCCCCTCCCATAATATTCACTTTTTAATTCAGCAATACTGTAACTTTGAAATCTGTTTGCTCTTGCACCTACATTTATCAAAGATATCCTCTCAATGAAACAATGCTGCGTTAAAATGATAAAGTGAGAAAAAAAAAAAATTACAAATATTTTACATATGGTTTTAAGTACTTTTGTATCTACACCATTAAAAATGCCTAAAAACAACTGTACTTTATAGCAAACTTACCATGAGAAAAAGTATCTAACTAAAGGTAAAACTAAGTTTTGCATAATATATCGCTTTAAGACCAGACTGCTTTTTGAGTTTCTTTGAAAACAATGATATAACTGAAATTTGCAACTGATATTTCACTATCTGTTGACAAAATTCATATAATATAGTTTCTGTTAAAATTACAGGAATATATTACAAATGAGACAGTTTTGGCACAAGCTTAATTTTTTATACCAATACTTGGGCTCAAAGTGAAAATTTTATTTATTCACAAACTAAAAAAAAAAGAGGGGGGGAAAACCTTGCTTTTTAATAAACAAAATGTAGTCTAAATTTTTTAAAATGGTTTAGAATCACATAAAAATACTTTCGAAAGAGAATTGAATTGTTATCTACAGGAGAAATATTTTATTAGATTATCAAATTTTTGCAGTCAGTGTTAGTAATATAAATAAGCTGTATTATATCATTTATTGTCTATCCACACTTTATGTTTGGTCTTTTGCCACAAATATTGAAAGACAGTTTCTGAAATAGTTGAGCAATAATTATCAAGAAGGAGCTTGGTGCAATATAATAGAAGTGTAAAAAATAACATTAAATGCACGAAATTTTTTTTACATTTTTGGTGCATTTAACGTTATTTTTTTACGCTTCTATAATTGAGAATATTTTAAAATAATAAGAATTGTGACGCTTACCAAATACTGTTAATAGTCAGATGTAAATAACAAATTTGCTATTTTAAACAGATTATAAACTTTAAAACATACTTATAATTACTTAAAAGGTGGCACAAACATATAAAGATATTTAAAATCTGTTAAATAATATTTTTATATGTTTGTGTCACCTTTTAAGTAATTATAATATGTTTTAAAGTTTATATTAATAACAAGGTGAAAATTCCTTCACGACACTAGTTTTTTTGTAATACAGTGTTTTGACTCGATCACAATAGCTTTTGCCGAAAAAAAAAAGATAAAAATAAACATTGCTAGTTAAAAGAAAAAAAAGACGAAAACATATCTAAAATCAAAAACAATTTAAAATTCTATATTTATTTAAATCATAATCCATTGAAGATATTTTAAAAATACATAAATTAAAATAACAATAATTTAAATCATCTTCATCACACATTTTTTTTTTTTTAAAATCTTTCCAGCATAATGCAACTGTTGTCAAAGTTGTAGGCACTTCCTTGAATTCTCAGTTGGAACATATAGCAACTGAAAAAAAAGAAAAAAAAAATTAAATTAACTGGTATGTTATCCTAAATATGGACAGTTATCATACATAATTCTGTATAGATTATTTGTGCCCGATATGTTATTTCTTTCGTTCAACAATTAAAGTGTCACCTCTAAAAAATAATGTTACATTACAGAAGTCAGCCATAAAATGAAGCGCAGATGTAACATTGTATGGTTAAATATTGATAATTTCCACTGCAATTTTTTAAAACTTTTAAACATCGCACATTTTCAGTTTTTACATCTTTGTATAGGTATAGGGGAAAAAAGTACTTTTAACAGCAATTTGTTTGAAAACTGCATCAATTCATTTTTGAGATATTAATTTATTTTTATTTTTTTGTAGTTCTTATTATTGTTTCAGTAATTAATGGTAGCAAACAGGGTTGGCAAAGTGGACCCAGACCAGAAAACCCACCCAGGCTTTTCTGGGTAGGACCACCAACAAAAACCTGCCTGGGTTTTTCCTAAAAATCATTTCTGAGTCTACAAATCTCCCCTATAGTGTTTAGAAATACAAAATACCTTTTAAGCCTAAAACCTAGGTGGTTTCTTTTATCAAAATTACATAAAAAGAAATAAATAAAAATCAGTCGTATTTGTGGTAATCAGATGGTAGTTCTTTTCAGAATATTTATTTATTTTTGTAATATATTTCAAAGGATTTACATAATGTAATGTATTTAAAATCATTATAATTGATCTTTTTTAAAGTTTACCTATCAAAATCACATTCACTTTGATTTTTATGGTAATATTTATAAATCTTTACTAGTTTTTCACACTGCCTGTTCCGCAATTTAGACCATATGAATCCAAATGTAGAGAAAATCCTCTTGATGGAAGTAGAGCTAGATGGAACAGAATACAGAGATCGGAAAAAAATTACAAAAATCAGAATCTAACTTGTTGTTTTTCTTTTTCTTTAAGAATTTCCCACCATTTTGAAGCTGAAAACTGAGACACAATATTTTCTAAGAAAAGTGATTTAGGAAAATAGTCTGTCTTTAATTTTAAATCCCAATATTGCAGGTAACCACTCTGAATGATACTGCATTATCCATGCTTCAGCTTCTTCCTCTTCCATTGAATTAAACCTTTCCCCTCTAAACTTTGCATCCATTGTATTAGCTAAAAAATGATCAAGTCCGATAATCTGTTTGTAACGTTTCAGTATAACTTCCTTGTGTTGTTTCAATTCTTCTGATTCCATCAATTTCTTCCAAATCTCAACAGAACGAGATTTATGTATACATCAGATTCATTTCAAAGGAGGAGCCATGCAGTACATGCCCAGCATGCCTACTATACAGGGCCATAGGCAGTGGGAACCCGCTTCGAGGTTCGCTCGAGCACACTTGGCCTTTTTACAAGATTTTGCACTGTGTGCGCAGCACGCCACAGAGGGGACTCGTTCGCTTCGAGATTTCATATTATAGGGTTCCCAGTAAAACAAGACTGGCAAATTCCCTGACTTTCCATGGCCAAATCTCGAAAAATTCCCTGACCAAATTTCAAAAAATTCTCTGATCAAACGGGCACACAACAAAATTTGCTACTTATTTTCACAATCCCTTGTCAAAACTAGAGATTTTTTTTCTGTGATCGTTCTTCAAATTTCTAGAATTTTTTTTGCAATCGTTTGATGAATTTCGTGTCATTTTTAATTTTTTCTCCAAGACTTTTTAGGAAATATACGTAAATTCCCTGACTTTTCTTATATATTTTGAAATTTCCCTGACTTTCCATGATGCTCGGAACCCTGTATAATTAGAGGCCCCGATAAAAGGAGGGGCCCCACTAGCGAGCAAAGCCAACTAGTTTAATTATTATAGTTACTAATTATTATACAGCAACTTTAATTAGTATAGTTACTACAAAAATAAAAATTAATTAGTCATTATGACAATTAAAATGTATTTAAAAGCAATAAGATGAGAACTCACTTTTATCACTTAATAGTATTAATAATAAATATTATTTTACAATATCAGTTAATAAATTTATTCTGATATTAGTATTAAATTAATACTAATATTGGAATAGATTAAATTTATTAACTGATATTATAAATAATATTAATTAGTAATAAATATATCAAATGAAATAAAAAAAAATTTAACTTAATATGTTTTTTAATGAATACACACATATATTATATAATACAGAAAAATAAATAAAACCCACAAAAAACTGGATTTTTTTGCCAACCCTGGTACAACTGAAGTACTCCAATTCTGTTGAAAGTAAAAATAGTAGATTACTATATCTTTTAGTTGCCATTTCTTATAACAACTAACAAAAATGTAATGAAAATACATGCTCTTTTGAAAAAAAAAAAAAAAAAAAAAGAATGATTTCTGATAAAACAGAGCACCATAAACCATATATTTAATTTTTAGTGTCCATAGTAATGCACCAAACAAATGAAGGCATACAAATCCTTAGATAGCGGATTTTATTTTTCTAGAGTTTATGACACCGCTTTTTGTTGGGTGTCTGTATTAATTTGCAATAGTGACATATGTATACTTTTCTATAGATGTTGTTTAAGACTATATCATCAATTTGGAAATCTTTAACGGATGCAAATGACGTCAATTTATATAAAATAAAAGCATCTATTTTAAGTCTTAAAACTGAAATATGTTTTTTGTAGAAATGCATCATTTTCATTCTAGTGGCTTAAAATTCTTTCACAGGTGGAAATGCTTCACTTTTTAAAATAACGCAATTAAAATCACACACTGATAAAATGCAAAGTTTTACAAAAAAATTAAGAGTATTTATAAAAGAGCAATGACCTTTAGTGTAAAGTAATATTTGTCAGCATTCGAAATCCTTGTGGTCTGCTGGCCCAAGACCACCAAAAATTCAATCGGACCACTAATTAGAAAATATAGTGGAAATAACTGGTCCTCAAGGACCAGTAATTTTTTCCCCCCTCTCTCACAGGTAAACTTAAATTTCCCTGTCCTTGAGAATTCTGCAATCAAACACAAATCACACAATTATATTATATTTAAATAAATAAATAAAAAATGCATTAAACCTTAATCAGTTGAAATAAATAACCAGAAATAAAATATCTAATTAATAAGTGGTTATTTAATTTTATAGTTTTTCTTTATGTACTGTTTATTTAATTTTTAATAAATTATAATTTTACACTTTATTATGCTGAAAATTTTGGATAACTGCAAAGAAAGTTTGGTTTATATTCTAGGAGGGGGGGGGGGACTCAAAGGGTTAAATGGACTTAAAGAATCTTATGTAGCAGGCCAGTGATCATGACTGCAGACTAGTAAATTCTCATGCTCACTGGTCCTTGGGACTTTAGAGTGCTCAAAATATTTCTTCAATAAAAATCATATACTAAAAAAAGGCAATTATGAATTTTTTCAAATTTTTTTAGGAAAAGATAAAATTTTTAATATAATTTTAGAAATTTTAGGAAAATCCAAACATTTAAACAGGAATGTGAGCCTTACATCAAAGCTTAATTTTTAACAAAAAAAGTAACGGATCCCTAATATTCTGCAGTGCTAATAACCGTAGCTTAGCCCCCCCCCCCTCTCCGTCACTTCAATCTGCATATTTATATTTCATACATTATTTGCAAAATTTAAAGCATTTTTTTTTCTTTACCAAAATAAAATTTTTAAATATATCTATCTGCATACACTTAGGTTGTCAACTATTTCACTTTTATCCCTCTATCTGAATAGTAAGCTTTTCCTAATTTTAATGTTAATTAATTGCAGAATTCTGCAATTAAATATGGTAAGGAGTATAATTAAGAAATTCTGTTAGCCAAAAAAAAAAAAAAAAAGGGAATAGTTTTCAGGTAAGTGTTTTTATGAAAAAAAGAATGAAATTTAAAGAGATTAATATTTATATGCTGTAGAATCGAACGAAATTTTTCAAATTCCTATAAAAGGTTCATTTCTTAAACTGTAATCGATTCCTTCCTACCCAAGCCAAAAGACTGATGTAAAAATTGAGCCCGTTTCATCTCAATCTTCTATATTAAGTGTCCTATTATAGCAGCCCTATTCTACGTGTGCGATACATTACGTCACATATAAGGGTTTTGATAGAAAAATATGTAAAAGCTTGGAGATGGGAGGGAAAGGGTAATCTACGCTTCGGTTTTTTGGAAGCACTGTTTTACTGTGCTCTGGAGCCCTGTAATTTATGAGCTCTGGTGAATTCCGACCAATATTTAAATATTTACCAAAAACAGAGAAGTAAAAGAGCTGAGCTCAAGCACAATTTAAGCCATGCCTTGCATAAATGTAATTTTGCACTATAACAAAGAAATGTCAAAGTTTTTGCAAAAAAAGTAGCATAATTATTCTGAGCACTCTTAATATTTAAAAAATCAAGCTGATTTTTTCAAGACACAACAAGCTATTTTTTTTACTTTACAAGCAAACTTTTTAATATATAAATAAGACAGTAAGCCCACAACTATTTTGGCCAAGGGGCAAGAAAACTACATTTTGAATAAGGGGTAAAAAGGATGCACTTTTTTTTTTTAACCAAATGGCAAGCAGGTTGCAGCACTCCCATGAAAATATCTAGTGTAAACTCTCATCAATGGCTACCTCTACCTCTAAATATATATGATTAGATTATTTATTTTAAAGTTTTTTACATTAATATACATTTATGATAAAAACAAAAGGCAAGTAGAATTTGATATGTTATATAAAAAGAATGCACAAACCTGAATCCGTGAGGCTTAATTTTTCTGTCTATGGGACATTTGTAGGATACTCCATTTACAGTGCTGTCAACAATAAGTAACAGACCTTAAATTTAAAATAAAATAAACAATGATAAGTCACAAAAGAAAGATTTTGAATTTTTTAAAAATCACTATTATTTGCAATGCAATAATATAATAACGTAGAACGCGGTTCATTGCAAAATCTTTTTTCTTATTAAAACGTTAAAATATGCAGTTACTGTATGACTGTAACGCCTTGATATTCTACTTTAAATAACTCAGTTTAATTCAGGCTTCAGAAAAAAAAAAAAAAATTATGTCAAACAATATAAACAGTTATGAAGACAAATCCAATAAACTTTTAATGATTCTTTATATATGAATTATATGTATTTAAACAATTTATATATGTTGTAGGCTAATTAAGAAATCAGGCTCTTTGCAAAGAGCCCAGCTAATTGGAGAATCATCTCACTTTTTCCAATTAGCGTGATATTTTCCAAGCTAAAGAGCCTAGACAGTGTTAGGCTAATCGAAAAATGACCACTTATTTCCAAATCAGGATGATTTTTTAGGCTTGTTAACCCAGAACCCGAAAAATAAATTACAACAGATCATACCCTGATCTGAGCAAGACAAAATAATTTTAGTCTACACGCATCCCGATCCGAACCTGAAAGTTTCATTTAAAAAAACCTGAAATCTGGCAACCGACCAAAATATTGCAAAGAACCATAATTGATCCGATCAAAACAAAATATTTTCTGTGGACATGCAACCCGCCACGAACATAAAAATTCAATTTGAAAAGAGTCCCGAAATCTGACCCAAACCAAATCTGAACCTGACAGAAATATTCCAAAGAACCATAACCGGATTCGAGCAATACACACTAATTTTAGTTGACATGCTACCCGGCCAGAGCCTCTAAATTCCATTTGAAAAAAAATTCGAAATCTGAACTGGACCAAATCTGAACCTGACAAAAATATTACTTTTAACCATAACCAGATCCGAACAAGACTAAATAATTTCCATGGGCACGCAACTCACCCCAAACCTAAAAATTTCATTTGAAAAAAAAGAAAAAAAAAACGAAATTTGAACATAACAAAAATATTCCAAAGATCCATATAATCCAATATGGACAAGGCAAAGTAATTTTCGTGGACACGCAGACCGGCTCAAACCTAAAAATTCCATTTGAAAAAAACCCAAACCAAATCAGAGCCGAGCAAGGCAAATTAATTTCTGTGGACACGTAACGCGACCAGAACCTAAAAATTCCATTTGAAAAAACCCAAAATCTGACCCAGACAAAATATTCCAAAGAACCATAACCGGATCTGAGCAACATCTGCGGACATGTTATCCGACACGATACTTTCCATTTGAAAAAAAAAACCTGAAATCTGAGACGAACCAATTCTGAATCAGATAAAAATATTCCATTGAACCATATCCTGGTCCGAGCAAGACAAAATAAATTCTGTTGGCACTAAACCCAACACAAACCTAAAAATTTCATTTGAAAAAAAAAATTAAATTGGACAAAAATATTCCAAAGATCCATAACTGGGCAAGGTAAAATAATTTTTGTGGACATGCAAACCGACCAGAACCTAAAAATTCCATCTGAAAAAAAAACCTGAACCAAATCTGAACCTGACAAAAATATTTCAAAGAACCATAACCCGATCCGAGCAAGACAAATTAATTTCCGTCGACAGGCAACCGGATAAGAACCTGAAAGTTTTAGTTCAACTCAATCCGAAACTTGACCCGAACACGGGTTATGGTCAATTTTCGTATTGACTTCAAATGTAACTTTTACGTTCGGATCTAGTTGAATTTCAACAGAAATAATTTTGTCTTGCTCGGACCGGGTAATGGTTCTTTGAAATATTTTTGTCGTTTTCAGATCGGGTTCCAGGTTAACTTCAAATGGAATTTTCAGATGCTCGTCATATTGAGTGTACACAGAAATTAGCCTTGCTCAGATAGGGATACGGCCTAATGTATTTTTATATCAGGTTCTGGTCAGGTTTCGGTTAACTTAAAGTAGAACTTTCAGGTTCAGATCGGGTTATGATTCTTTGGAAAATTTTTGTCAGGTTCAGATTCGGTTTGTGTCAGATTTCAGGTTTTTTCTAATGGAATTTTTAGGCTTTGGTCGTTTTGCGTATCCATTGAAATTATTTTGTCTTACTCGGATCGGGTTATGTTTTGGGGGGATATTTTTGTCAGATTCAGATTTGGTTCAGGTCAGATTTCAGTTTTCTTCAAATGGAATTTCTAGGTTCTGGTCAGGTTGCGTGCCCACAGAAATTATTTTGTCTTGCTTGGATCGGGTTATGGTACTTTAGACTATTTTTGTCTGTTACCATATTTGGTTCAGGTCATTTTAAGGGGTTTTTTCAAACAAAATTTTTAGGTTCAAGTTAGGTTGCATGTCCTCGGAAATTATTTTGTCTTGCTCAGATCGGGTCAAGGTCAAGGTTCTTTGGAATAGTTTTGTTGATTATCATATTTGGTTTGGGACATATTTCGGGTTTCTTCAAACAAATTTTTAGGTTCGGATTGGGTTGTGTGTTCACAGAAATTATTTTGCCTTGCTTGGATCGGGTTATTTTTTTTTGGAAAAAAAATTTCGGGGTCAGATTCGGGTTTTTTTATAATGGAATTTTCAGGTTCTGGTCGTTTTGTGTGTCTACGGAAATTATTTTATCTTGCTCGGATCGGGTTATGGTTTTCGGGGATATTTTTGTCGGGTTCAGATTTGGTTCAGGTCAGATTCAGGTTTTTTCAAATGGAATTTTTAGGTTCAGGTCGAGTTGCATGTCCACAGAAATTATTTTGTCTTTCTCGAATCGGGTTATGGTACTTTAGGCTATTTTTGTTGGTTCTCATATTTGGTTTGGGTTTTTTTTCAAACAAAATTTTTAGGTTCGTGTCAGGTTGCATGTCCCCGGAAATTATTTTGTCTTACTTGGATCGGGTTATGGTTCTTTGGAATCATTTTGCCGGGTTCAGATTTGGTTCGTGTCAGATTTCGTTTTTTTCCATGTGTTTTTTTTTTTTTTTTTTTCGTGTTCGGGTCTCGTTATGGGTTAAGAAGCCTGAAAATATCACACTGATTGAGAAAAAAATGGTCATTTTTCAATTAGCCTAACGCTGTCTAGGCTCTTTGCAATAAGCCTGAAAAATATCCGGCTAATTGGAAAAAGGGGCAGCCTAGGCTCTTTGCAAAGAGCCTGATTTCTGAATTAGCCTACGACACACACATATATATATATATATTATATTGTAGATATGCCAAAAATGGACACCCTTTTCTTTAATAACTATTTTTTAATTAATAGTTATAATTATTATATTCCAATTTTTTGAATATTATATTAATCTATTTAATCATTCTCATAGTCTCATTTCCCAATATTAATTAAAATTTTATTGTAAATAACGGAATTATATCAAAACATCCAAAATTCCAGTAATAGACACCCGCAAAAAAATAATAGATATAATTGTTTTTTTTTATGACTATTTAGAAACAGAATTTAATGAAAGGATACTAATGAAACAAAATAGTTATTTTCAAATAAATTTAACAATTAGAATTTCAATAATCAGGGACGTGTGAAGTGGGGAGCGCTCACCTCGGGGTGCAGAAAATGAGGGGTGCCAAATTTATACTACAAAACCCTTTGGAACAGATGTATTATTATCCCGGAGTCCACCATCTTGGATTTTTGTCTTGGCTTGAATTAAAAATTATTTTTTTATTAATAGTTATAATCATTATATTCCAGTTTTTTCGATATTATATTAACCTATCAACAATATTTAACCATTGGCGACATTACTACTTGGCGAAAAAGGAGTTTTCATGCAAGAAAAAAATCCAAGATGGCAGACCCCGGGATAATAACACATGTAAGCCACCCCTTTTTTTGTAAAAAGAATTACGTATTGGAAATGTTTTCTCAATAAAAGTAAGTTCATTTTTCGTTTCAAAGGTATATGTGCATAACATGGTCCCTTACCCTGCACCCAAATACAAAATTTACGAATAAGGACTTCTTTCTGTTCAAAACTTGTTTCAGGTTTTATCTTAGTCTCTTTCCTTAACCTTCTCTTTTCTAAGTCTGTAATTTTCATTCTGTTCTTGTGATAAAAACATACTAGCATAGGGTTTTCTTCTGAGAATACAAAAGGGTTGTAAACTGCTATACTGTACTGCTAGATACATTTTTTCCACACTCATTTCCCAGATTCTCTTTGCCAAAATTTAAATGCAGTTTTCTCTTATGTTACTTAGTTGTTTGAAGTTTCTGAATTAAAATTAAACATAAAGTTCCAAAATAAATTCGAAATATGTATTCAATTGAATTTATTTCTGTTTCTGCATTTTTCAATTTTGTGACACATGTCACAAAGTATTTGTAGGGGGAGGGGAGGAGGGGAATTGAAACTTTCCCCTGGTGCAGTTTTCTCTCATGTGCTCGGTGCTGTCAATAATTAATAAAATTTTTGTGAAAATTATTCACTGTTTAAGTTAATTATTGTGATTATCACAAGAATTGTTTTTATTTAAATGGGAAGGGGAGGGATTAAGCACTATGAACCCCTCTTTGTCTGTGTCCTTAAACAATATTTTCTGCTTCCTGACTGGTTTGATTGCCAGATTATAAAACATGCAAGGCAGAGATATATAAAAAAAAAAGAATAAAATATTTAAATTTTATTAACCACATAAAATAACTTAAAAGCAGCTAATTATAAAAGTTTTGATGTTATTACATTTTGCTAAGTCTAACCTAAAAGTGAAATTTGATTATTTAGGTTTTCAGTTAGTAATTCAAAATGTTTTATGGACTATAAACATTACTGAAATTGCATTTTTAGAACCAAAAACATTGAAGGGTGTCCATTACTGGCACATCTACCCTTCATTGCCAAATTTCATTCTCTCGCCAAGGCCCTTACACTGGAAAAAATAATAAATATGCAATGCCCCAGTAGCAGAAATTTCTCCAAGTGTCTGCAACAGATACTTCAGGGGCAAAAAATAATATGCAGATAAAATATTTTTACAACTGAAGCGTTAATTAATCAAACAATCACTTACCTGTAGCGCTTTTAGGCATTTTATAAATTTTTATTAATAATAATAATAACTTTTTGTATTAAGTTATAAAGAACTAAATATAAGATAAAGCAAAATAAAAAGGTTCGATGAAAAGGAATCTGCAAAAGAGGAAAGAAAATCTGCGACGCCCATCTCCCGTCTCGAACTTTCTGCTACCGGGTGCAATGCCAATTTATAACTTTTATTTTAAATAATGTGTGATTAGTATTGAACTTTTAAGAAATATATATACCACTGTAACACAAAGAGGACTACATGTAAAAATAACTTTTGAGTTTTGACTAAACAAAACAAGACAAATGCTTTGGCAGTTTAACATCCTTTTAAATTAATTAAATAACTGGTCAGATTTTGTCTTCCCATAAAGAAATTACGAAAACTACCGGAGCAGAAAATTCTCAAAGTGTTTGCAACAGATATTACAGGGGCAGAAAATAATCTGAAGGTAAAATGTTTTACAACTGAAGCATTAATTAGACAAACAATCACTTACCTGTAACGTCTTTATGCATTTTTATTATATTAAACTTCTGTTCTATGCACATAATATTATACTAAGTTATTATTGCAATAAAAATGCACATAAACATGCAAAAATAAATATTATCAAGAAAACAAATACATAAAATAACATATTTAGACATTATATAACATGTAAAACAGATATGCTGGTAAAGTAAAATATTATTTACCACTATTTTTATTCCCCATTATTTCCTTTATTTATACTATCAGGGATCTATTTAGCAAGAAATTGGGTCATTTAAAGGACACTTCACAAAATTTTTTATTTCAAAACAGGGCCCTTTGCAAAAATTTTTATTTTAAAAATAGGAATCTTCACAAAACTTTTAAACTTAAAACAGGACCCTTCACAAAATTCTTTATCTTAAAAATAGGTCTTTCACAAAATTTTTCCATTTATAAGCTGAATCTTTGTCAAATTTAATCATTTAAAATAAAATCTGACCTGTCACTTTTACCTATGTAAAGAAAATATGTGTATTTTACATACATATATATCTTTAAAATGTATATTATAAGAACCTGAATATAATGATTATTTCAAATTCACAATATTATGACTAGATTTTTCACAAATGTAAAACGCTGTTCACAACTCCACAATTTTTCGTCTTAAAACAGAATCCTTTACAAGTATTTTCATCTTAAACAGAATCCTTCACAATATATTTTTTTTAATCTAAAAAATTGACATTTGACAAAATGTTTTTGCTCCATTGAAAAAAACCTCTCACAAATGTAGTAATCTTTAAAAATGAAATCAGATCTGTCAAACAGCTGAAGCCGACAAAGAACCTATTATCTAGCTTTTTTGCACATAAAAATTCTTGTTAAAAATAGATAAATAATAGAAACCTTAATACAACGCTACTTTCAATTTCATAATTACACAAAAACAGGACCCTGTGAAAAATGTGGACAGACCGTTGCTATGTTAAAATGTATGCAAATATGAAAAAAAAAAAAAAAAAAAAATCAGATGTATCACAAAATTTGCATGTGCATGCATTATGAGCACAAAATACAATTAAAATATAAATGCATTTCAGTTTAGTGATTTTTAAAGAAACTTTTTTAATTATGCCTTTATTTTTCTTTCATAAAACAAGAAACAATGATAAAAGATGAACACACAATTATTAATAGTTTTGTTACACATCTTCAAATCATCTTTTAAGCTAATAATATTATTTTGTTAATACTGTTTTATATTAAAAGTGTTTTTGTATGTTACATATAAAATCTGAAAAAGCACAATATGTACACATTTCGGAAATTTTATAATTTAAAAAGATAATTTCCCAAAATGTCTTATCTTTTTAGCCATAAAAATTTTCCCTTTTCAACTTAAGAGGCAAAAAAGGCTTTTTTTTTGGTCCCTTCAACTTTAAAATCAATTGGAATCTGCAGAATAATATCATAATGAATATTATCATATCAGGGCTTGAAATTCAATTTTTCATAGGAGGGGAGTCTCCCTACCAACATTTATAAATGGAGGGGAGTTGAGCTATTTGGGAAGGAGAAAAAAATATGAAACCCACTGTTATTTTATGTGCTTTTTAAAGATTTGCATTAATTATTTTGTCATGTCTGTATTAATACAGGCATGACAGAATACCATTGAAGCAATTTAAATCAATAACTCAGAATAATGATGCAAAATGTTTTTTTATTTTAAAAAGTAAGAAAGCTGAGGGTGATTGTGAGTAAAAAAAAAAAAAAAAAAAAAAATTCTGAAACTGACAGCAAATTTTCTGAAAGGTTACAACAGAGGGGATGAAGGCGGGAGGGGGGGGGGGGGAATCACTCCCAGCACTAGGTATGTGTTTTTTCGTGCCCCTTTGACGAAATTTCCGTTTTTTGCGATCTTTTGACGAAATTTGCCGTTATTTCGCGATCCTTTAACGAAATTCGCGGTGTTTTTTGCGTGATCGCTGGACGAAGTTCGCCATTCTTTGACGAAATGTGCATTTTTTCACGATCCTTTGACGAAATGCGCATTTTTTCGCGATCCTTTGACGAAATGCGCATTTTTTCGCGATCCTTTGACGAAATGCGCATTTTTTTCACGATCATTTGACGAAACGCGCATTTTTTTCGTGATCCTTTGACGAAACGCGCATTTTTTTCGCGATACTCTGCCGAAATTCGCATTTTCCTGCAATCTTTTGACGCAGCGCGCGTTTTTCTCCCGATTCTTTGACAAAATTCGTGTTTTTCGCGATTCCTTGATGAGATTCGCGTTTTTTTCGCGATTCTTTGATGAAATTTGCGGTTTTTTCTCAGCGGCAGTTTGACTAAACACTAAATTCTTGTTTATTCCGCGATCCTTTGACGAAATTAGTTTTTTTCCGGGATACTTTGACGAAATTCTCTTTTTTCGCGATCCTTTGCCGAAACTCGCATTTTTTCTGCATTCCTTTGCCGAAATTTATGGGTTTTTTTGCTATCCTTTGATGTAATTTGCATTTTTTGCGATCCTTTGATGAATTTCAAGTTTTTTTCCCGCAATCTGACGAAATTCACGTTTTTCCGCGATCCTATGACAAAATTTGTGTTTCATTCGCAATCCTTTGCGACGAAATAGGCGATTTGTTCCTCGAACGATTGACAAAATTGATTTTTTCGGCGATCATTTGTCGAAATTCACGATATTTTTCTGTTGAACTGATGACCGATTTTTCACAATTTTCGGAACCTAATGCCTTAAATTTTCGCAAAATTCGCAACAGAATCGCCACTGAATTCGCCAATCGGTCGCGGACACTTGTCAACTGATCTCGAGAAAAAAATAATGAAATTTGTCTATCGGTCGCATCGAAAATTCGTGAGTTTCAACGATCTTTCGCGGTAAGGGCTGTGCATATATAACGTTATCATTTTTTGACAATTTTGGACCCCCCCCCCCCCCCCTTACGATATCATACGTTATCATCCCTCAAACCCACCCTCTCCCGTAATGATACCGTTATCAATGTCTAAAAATTCTTTTCAGTTGTGAAATTTTTTTCTTTTGCTGGGAGTGATATACAAATATGGTTACATTTATTTTTCGCATACTTCATTGATTCAAATGAAGAGAACTCAATAAAATATTACTTTATATATGAAATAACTTTTTATCAAATAACACTTAAAATTTATAGTTACTATTTAAAAGTATTTTATAATATCTTTTTATTACATAATACATTCAACAGTAATAATGTTTTCTTTCACTTACCCCCGTACAGGGGGTGGGGGGGAGGGGTAGATAGAGCGTCTTATCACCAAAACAGGTGGACAACATTCTTTCTCCTTTATTTACTAGTAAACCCAAATACCATTTGAAACATACTTCGCATATGGTTTCTCGAACAGCGAATTATATATGCATACACATATGACAGAAGAAATAGGAAATTTGGAATTAAATAATTTTGTAATCATTTAATGATTTTAATAACTTTATCTTTTTTTAGTCTGTTATCGATTTTTATGAAAATACAACATTCTATTTTGATGTAAAGGCCAAGTTATAAATAAAGAGAAAATTTTGGTTGGATCAAAAATGATAACGATATCAACAGACGAACCCCCCCCCCCTCCTCCTAGGAATATCTAACGATATCATTTGCCAGGCCCCCCTCCCCCTAAAATGATAACGTTATATATGCACAGCCCCCCCCCCAAAAAAAAAAAAACACGCAAAATGTGTCAATTAGTCGCGCGAAAATGTCGGGAAATTTGCAAGGCATTCGCGGGAGTTAATCATAATTTCAAAATGCAAAATTTTCAGGAAAATGGTGAAATTTTTTGGACGGGAGTCTCCCGCCCACGATATTATTTTGGGCGGGATTTCAAAATTTTGGACGCGAATCCCGCCATCCCGTCCTGAAATTCAAGCCCTGCATATTAAATGAAATAAACTTGACTAGTGAAAGTGATCAGGGTTCATTGATATATATGTCCGATATTTATTTTTAAAATATCAAGATTTTTAATACTTTCGATATTTTCAAATACTTGATAGGGTATATGTGCCAGTAATGGACACTTTTAAGGAATTTCTTTTAAAATTATTCTTTTAATAATAGTTATAATTATTATATTCCAGTTTTTTCAATATTATATTAAACTATCAACAATATTTAACCATTCTTATAGCCTCATTTCCCAATATGAATTGCAATTTAATTTTAAATAACAGAAATACTAACACTCAAAAACCCAGTAATGGACACACTCTGTTCCAGTAATGGACACCCCATAAAAAGTAATAAATATAATTGTTTTTATGACTGTACTTAGAACCAGAATTTAATAAATACTTACTAATGAAAGAAAATAGTTATTTTCGGATAAATATAACAATTAGGACACCAGTAATTAATAAAATATTTCTGATAATCATTTACTGTTTGCATCAATTATTGTAATTATCAGAAGATCGATGTTTTAATTATTTTAGATGGATAGATTAGATGGATAGTTTAAAATATTAAATATCAGGTAATTAAAAAATAAAACTTTTAGAATATTAGTGTTTAGTTTTGTCTCACTATTTTTAGCAATTAATCTTTCAGAGACTACTTGATATATTATTTATAATAATATTACAAATATTAAAGAAATGATATTGTGGGTTGAATATTTTAAATACTAAATAAAATAATTTCAAAATAAAACTGTAGAACTGATATTTGAGGCCACTGATCTGCAGATTTACTAATTTTATGAATATTACCCATAACTTTCATTAATATTACAGTTTTTTTTCTTTTTGTTTACCTCTGACAAGTCAGAGGTAAATAAGCAAAAATTTAAGACAGAAAATAGATTTTTAATAGCTTCTGTAACTTAATTGTTTTTACATGGCTGTTTGCAACACTTAATGAAATCCCCTGAAAAAAAAGGACATTTTGGCCTTTCTTCCGCGACCTTTTGACGAAATTCCAGTTTCTTCTGCAACCTTTTGACGAAATTCGCGTTTCTTCGGCGATCTTTTGACGAAATTCGCGTTTCTTCGGCGATCTTTTGACGAAATTCGCGTTTCTTCGGCGATCTTTTGACGAAATTCCTGTATTTTTTCCGCGATCTTTTTACAAGATTCGCGTTTTTTCGGTGATATTTTGACGAAATTTGCTTTTTTCGGTGATATTTTGACGAAATTTGTTTTTTTCGGCGATATTTTGACAAAATTTGCATTTTCCCGCGATATTTTGACAAAATTTGCGTTTTTCCCGCGATATTTTGACTAAAATTGGTTTTTTCCGCGATCATTTTACAAAATTCGCGTTTTTTCCGCGATCTTTTTACAAAATTCGCGTTTTTCCGTGATCCTTTGACAAAATTCGCGTTTTTTCCGCGATCCTTTGACAGATTTCGTGTTTTTTCTGCGATCCTTTGACAAAATTTGCATTTTTTCCGCGATTTGATGGAATTCCCGGCTTTTTCTGCGCTTTTTTGATGAAATGCGTGTTTTTCTGCCATCTTTTGATGCAAATCGGGTTTTTTCTGCGATCTTTTGACGCAAATCGGGTTTCTCCCGCAATCTTTTGATGAAATTCCTGTTGTTTCTGCGATCTTTTTTGAGAATAGGCGTTTATTCCGAAATCTTTTGACGACATTCGCGGTTTTTCCACGATCCTTTGACAGAATTAGATTTTCTTAAGCGATTCTTTGACATAGAATTCACTTTTTTTTTTCGATCTTTTGACGAAATTAGTGTTTTCTTGATTCTTTGACGAAATTCGTTTTTTTCCGCGATCCTTCGGCAAAATTTCGAGTTTTTTCGTGATCCTTAGACGAAATCCGTGTTTTTTCGCGATCTTGTGACACAATTCGTGTTTTTTCGCGATTCTACGATGAAATTTGCGGGTTTTTTCCGCGATTCTTTGACAAAATTGTGTTTTTTTCCGCGATATTTTGCGAAATTGGCTATTTTATTTTTCTGCGAACGATTGACGGAATTGTTTTTTCGGCGATCACTTGTCGAAATTTGTGATTTTTTATGTCCAAATTTTCGGACTGACGACCTATTTTTTTTTTAATTTGGGAACAAATCGTCAATGCGAGAAACGGCAAAAAATCGGAAAAAGATAAAAAACGGAAAATCGCTGATCCAAGGAAGAATCTCATGCCGGTGTTACTCCGGAATGAATTATATATATGTATATTATATATTTTTTTAATGAATCTCTATTTCTTGTATGTAAATGTTTCAGTTATCATTAATATTGCTAATCCATATCCCATGTATTAAAGTGTTAAAAATCTGAAAAAGCTATACAGTAAAATCTAAGACTGGATATCATAGAAAAGGAAAAAAAAAAATGCGTTGTAGACAAGTTGCTTTCTTAGCAAGTGTAAATGTATTAAATATTTTTTTCTTACCTAGTAGTATATTAATTTTACATGGATCAACACGTTTTTCAATTTAAAACAAGATTCTGTCATAGACAGGTTCTTTTTCACACGTTTTACTATATTTTAATAAGTGTAGAAATCTACTATTCTTTAAAAAGAATGAATTTGAATGTTTAATTTTAGAATAATGGCAATTTAAAAATGTATGCATTTTTTGAAAAAAAAAAATTGTGTAAACCTAATTTTACTGACCTTTAAACGAACCAGGCCACGCCGAGACGATTTTGGTTATGGGATAGGTTTGGATAGACGGGCTGGGTCAAAACTAGGAATGAAAATTTTGGGCCTTGAAGCTTAGGAAGGAAACCAGTATCCGGGTCTGTACAGACAAAATAGGTTAGGCCTGGCCCGAACCTTCAGGAAAACTAAGGCCTGAGCCTTCAGAAAAAAGTATGGCCAGGGCTCGGGCCAGCCCGTGCAGATCTCTACTAGGAGCCATTTTCCAAGTGCAGTACTTTATAAAGTTTCATTTTGTATATTATATTATTTATTTCCCGTAACAACATGAAAATATCTTTACTAAGCAGAGAAAGTGCCTCTTGACCTATAGTTTAAAAATCATAGGGTCACCTGGGGTAATCCCTGGTCACAGTCCTTTATGTTTTAAGAACGCTTCACCAAAATGAAAAAAATCAGAGGTACTCTGAACTATCCTCAATGGAATTTATTACTTAATTATGAGTTTATTGTTTATTTATTTTGGAAAAAAAAAAATCTTTTTGAAATGGCTTGTTAAATTTCTGTAAAATAACATTGGCCTTAGTTATGATACATTTTTACAAAGATCTTTGTCAACTCAAATTTTAAATATTTTTTTTTCTTTCTTTTTGGTTAAATTACCAACTACTTTACTATTAAAAAATAGTCTTGAAATTTGTTATATTATTTTAAATAATTTACAGAAGTTGGTCAAATATTGCCCTATGTATCTGGGGTAAATCTTGGTCACTGGGGTAATTCCTGGTCAATGTTTTTATCATCATTTAATTCTTTTTTATTGTCATATTTAGTGATTTTAATTGTCGCAAACCCTTTGAGAATTAACTGCAACCACACTGTTCACCACAATTTAGGTAATTGTAGTTCTTAGTGAAGTAGTGTCACCCGTTGTAATTCCTGGTCACTCAGTTTCTGACGTAATTCTTGATCATTTTCGCTTTTGTTATAAAAATAGCAATTTATGAAACTGTAAAAAATCTTTGAAACTACTTTGAAACTTTGCTTTGAAATATATGCCTTAATTATTCATTTAGTTGAAATTAAATATTTAAAAACAAATTATCAAAACTGCTACTCAAATTTCTGCAATAGTATATTAAACACTTTTAAAAGAAGAAAACAGTAAGTACTCAGAGAATAAGACACACTATGACTGAACAATTTAAGTAGAAATACTATCTCATTGCAAAATGCCAAAATGGTGCATAAAAATATACTTAATGCAATAGAGGAACCTAATTATTATGCTGTGTATTATATTAAAGGTCTGTATTGAAAATTTCTTGAAAAGGGAGCCGAAAACTTCAGTTGGCCTAAGCAAAATAAAATTGATAAACATTCAGTTATATTTTTATGGACCAATAAATTTGCAAGTTATTAATAAATCCATTCAAGTGGAAGTAATAAATAACTGCTTATAAATGTTGTAAAAATGCATAAAAATCCGTTGGCTAATTAATGTTTTGTAAAATGTACAAGAGTCTTTAGCACATCAAATAACTTTGTAATTATGCACAAAACAAAGTCTATGCTTTATTATTCCACAATTTTGAGATGAACAAAACTTTTAGAAGATTGATTCTACTTATTTTATTACCGAGTCATAAAAAAATTAACTGAATTACTTTAAATGAAAAAGGATGCTGACCAATAATTACTCCAGAAGTGACCAAGAATTACCCCATTTACAGGGTAATTCTTGGTCATTTAAAAATTATAAGTGCATATATATATTTAAGTAAGCATTTTATAATATAGCCATCAGAGGGGGCTTATTCATAACCCTCAGGAACTCAAGGCCGTGACACTCCCTAAAAGACAGGGGGGAGACAATGTTTCAGCCCAGTCTCCAGTAGAAAGATTCCATCAATGTTTTAATTCACAGTTTCTGCGTATTTCGAAAAATAATTTCTGAAGAGTATGAACTGTACTTTAAAAAATCCATAAACCAGCATGGTATTTTAGTGAACTTGATATCTGCTTATATAAAAAATTGTGACTTTTTAAGCACAGATGACACCTGCATATCATGTAGCAAAAATGAATTTGATAACATTTTTAAAATTATGAATTCATTTTCAAATACCTGTTTAAAAAATTACACAAAAATGTTAGGTGATAAAAAATTAAATGATATTAATGAACGCAAAATTAAAAGGTTTTATGAAGTAAATTATTAAAATGTATTTTTAGAAAATATTTATAAACATATCAGGATATTTAGAAAGGGTAAGTGAAGTTTTTGCTAGATTTTCAGAATATTTTTTATTGTTTTATTTTGGAAAGTGTATAAACATGAATGTTTAATTATACTACACATAACTAATCTGCATAATTTCATTGTAAATATTGGAAATAAACATGTGAATCTCTAACAATATATTTACAAATATTATTATTTTATATAAGTCCATTTTATTAATATTTATAATTATACTTTATTAATAACAAAATAAAATTTAAAAATATTTAAAACTAACAAAACTCTAAAAAATGTTTACAAAATCTCTAATTAAAAATCATCATTATAGAAGTAATCACTCAAATTTATTTCATTGAAATTTTTAAAATATATATCAATGTATAAAGTATACATGGAATCATTATTATTATCAATTTACTTGATTCATTACTATCTAAAAAAAATCTTCAAATTCTACTTTGCTTGTTTAAGACTCAAAGGAATGATATAAAACATTAAGATAATGCCTAAAAAAATCTGTTATATAGTTACATTTATACATAAAAATATCATTATAAAAATAATCACTAGAATTTATTTCTTTGAAATTTTGAAAAAAATGTTGATATATAAATGTAAAGAGCATACATGGAATTATTTATTATTATCATTTTACTTACTTTATTAATGTTAATGTTTGCAAAAAGAAAACTTTAATTTTTACTTTGTTTGCATAAGATCCAATACAATGATATAAAACACAAAGAAAACGATTGCTTTAAAAACTGTGATAATAATATTTTTTTTTTTTTTTTTTTAATTTCGTTAAAGTCTCTGAATGAAAGTAAAAAGCGCACAGGGAATTATTATTTTACTAGTGTAAATGCCCGTCCTAGGACGGTGGGTAAAAATTGTGTTTTTCACTTAAAACTTGAAAAACTGCTAAAAACAGGGATGAGAATTGCAAAAAAGCAAAAAGACTGAAACCACGCGCAAACAAAAAATTGTACCACATTTGATCCGTGAAAGATACTTTAAGAAATAAAACCAGGGTCTGATTTCCACGCAAATGGAGACAAGCGCACAAACCTGTATACTACATTACAGCAGTGAAAATAGCCAAATTACACACAGCTCTTAAAACATTGAGTGTAGGCCATATGAAATACTCGACTTATCAGAATCATGACCGCTCCTGAAAATGAAATAATTTAATTAAGAATAGAGTTTTTGTGTGTCATAATTTTCATAAATTTTTTAGCAAAAATTTGAAAAACTTAGTGAAAATCACAATGGTTAGTTATTTTTGGTCATACGTGCTAATTGGACCAGGACCTACAGCCAGCTTAATGTGAATTCTGAATCAGGAGCGATTCTGAGTAAAAAAAAAAAAAAAAAAAAAAAATTGAAATTCACAGCAAATTTTCTGAAAGGTTACAAAAGAGGGGGGAAGGGGAGGATACACTAAAAGCACTAAATACATGTATTTTTCGCGCCATTTAGACGAAATTTGTCGCTTTTTCGCGATCTTTTGATGAAATTTGTAGTTTTTTTCGCAATCTTTTGACGAAATGTGCCGCTTTTTCGCGATCTATTGACGAAATTTACCGTTTTTTCGCGAACTTTGCCGTTTATCGCGATCTTCTGATGATATTTGTAGTTTTTTTCGCTATCTTTTGACAAATTTTGCTGCTTTTTCGCGATCTTTTGACAAATTTTGCTGCTTTTTCGCGATCTTTTGACAAAATTTTCTGCTTTTTCGCGATCTTTTGACAAAATTTTCTGCTTTTTCGCGATCTTTTGACAAAATTTTCTGCTTTTTCGCGATCTTTTGACAAAATTTTCTGCTTTTTTCGCGATCTTTTGGCGAAAATTTCTGCTTTTTCGCGATCTTTTGACAAAATTTTGCTTTTTTCGCGATCTTTTGACAAAATTTTGCTTTTTTCGCGATCTTTTGACAAAATTTTGCTTTTTTCGCGATCTTTTGACAAAATTTGCCGCATTTTCGCGATCTTTTGACGAAATTTGCCATTTTTGTCGGGATCTTTCGACGAAATTTGCCGTTTATTTGCGATCTTCTGACGATATTTGTAGTTTTTTGCGATCTTTTGGTGACATTTGCCGCTTTTTCGCGATCTTTTGACAAAATTTGCCACTTTTTCGCGATCTTTTGACGAAATTTGCCGTTTTATCATCACCTTTGAATGTTCTTTCGAAATAGGAAGAAAAGCAGAATCGATAGGAAAGTGAAAATTTCAGAAAATAACAAAATTTTGCAGGAGAAAAAATACGGAATCCTCGGAAAAAAAGGAAGAATTTCGAGAGAAAAAAAAGCGGAAATTCCTTGAAATACCAAAAAAGCGGAAATCCGCCAAAAGACGGAAAATTCTCATCCCTGTAAAAAAAAAAAAAAAAAAAAAAAAAAAATGACAATATGGAAGCGTTTAGATGAGCAAAGTTCGGTTAGTTTATGTTCTAATAAACACACAATTAGCATTTACAATATTTCTGGGTAAACCAGGTTTTCCGGCTAATATACTATAACAAAATTAAGATTTCTTAATAAACCAAAAATTTAATAAATATGCAACAAAAGCGCGTAATTAAAACAGTCTGCTGCAACTATTGAAATTGTAATTTATCGTTTACCCCTAACCCCCCTCCAAAAATTTTTTAATATGTATATTGATTAATAAATAAGTATCTCGGGTTGAATCCCAACCATCTAATCCCCTAAGCTTCTGTCCTCCTGATGCAAAGCTATAAATCAAAAATTATTAATTTTACTTTTCGTATAAATATTAATTTTTTACTTTTAAAATATTGAATGTGTGTGTGTGTGTGTTTTTTTTTTTTTTCCTTAAGTTTAAATTTACATACACCTGTATATAGAAAAGGAAAATATAAGTGTTAGGAAGAAGTGTCTACTACTGCTCAATTATCAGGACTTCTAACCTTGAGAAGTAATCGCGGGATTCTTGTTTCTTGTCAACCAATGGGAGAATGGATCCTTTTCCCCTTGAGTCTCTTCCTGGGAGACTGGTAAGATTGATGGATTCGCCCCGCCCAGCGTTACACTGGCTTTTATTATATAGAGATTATTATCATTTAACTTCTTTCATTAATACACTGAAAAAAATAATAAATTTCTACTATGATTGCTTAAGACTCAAAGGAATGATATAGAATAGATCATTAAAATTATGCCTAAAAAAATCTTTAATATAGTTATATTTGTATATAGAAAACAAATTATTAGGAAATTAGGAATTTTTTTTTCTGGAAATTAACATAAAAAGCATGTATGGAAATACTATTTTTTTTTTAAATCATTTTGTATATAAAAATATATTATTTGCATATAAAAACATCATTATAGGAATAAATACTAGAATTTATTTCTTTAAAATTTTGAAGAAAGAAATGTACATAAGCGGATGTTAAAACATACATGAAATTATTTAATTCTTATAATTTCACTAGCGTTATTCGAAAAAAAAAAATTCTCTATTTATATTTTGCTTGCTTAAGTTTCAAAGCAATGGCATAAAATATTTTAAAATTGCTTAAAAATCTGTAGTATCTGTATTTAAAAATCACCATTATCGCAATAATCACAAGAAATTATTTCTTTAAAATTTGGAGAAAGTATAAATGAATTTTAAAGATATACATGAAATTATTTAATTATTACAATTTTACTTGCTCAACTAATATTTGGAAAATAAATCGTTTTTTTTTTTTTTTTTTTTTTTTTTTTTTTTTTTTTTATATATATATATATATATAAAATTTAAATAAATAAATGTTAAAAGTATACATGTAAATATGAATATACTATTATTGTTTTATGGACTGTACTAATGCCTGTTAAATATTATAAATTTTTCACAGTTATTTTATTGAAACTAAAATTTATATATATTTATATTTTTTTTTTTTCAAACATAAATGCAAGAACTTTTATTAACGTAAGGAATTACAGCCGTGTGTAAAAAGTATCAATAATAAACCATTATTAAAACTAACTAATTGAATATATATTAAAGTATACATAAATGAATATACAGGAATGTATTTAAAGGTCTATATTTCTTATTATATGGCGATTATAAGCTATTTAGTATAAAAGTACTTTTTGTTTTGTTTTGGAGAGAAGTATTCATGTCTTTTTTGATGCATTCATAGGATGGGAACGTCCGCCATGTTTATTTACTGTCACGGCCTTGAGTTCCGGAGGATTGCGGCTTATTCCACAAAAAATTGGGAACAATACCTTTAATAGTTTTTATAATAATTAGATGTTAATGCTTTTTGACCAGGAATTACCCCAGGTGATCCTATTGGTTACTTATGAGGCTTTTATGGTATATCAATTATTAATCGGCTATAAAAATGAACCTCAAACAAGATTTTAAATAAATCTCATAACATTTTAGTTGTAATTTATAGAAAATAGCCATTAGTAAAGTAAATTAACATATATAGTTGTTTAAAATAAATAGCAAGATATGCCCTGGGAAAAAAAGCCAATAAAAGACGGCCGGCCTGGCCTTTTGTGAAAAAGGCCGGCTTTTTTCCAGCCCTGTAATCTATTTATATAATATTCTATAATCTGCACAACCTTTGGTCCCAACTTGTGCGGATTAATAAACTTTGCCTGTAGATTAAGGGAATGTTAAAAATACTTGGGAATAAATTTTTTCCCACAGTATCCATAATAATTGCAGACTTTGCATTTTTGTGTTCATCTTAGAACTTATTTATGTCATGTTTTGTGCCTTCATTAATGTAAAAGAGGTCATGTCTTTTTTGCATGATAAAGAACAATTTTTCATTGCAGAGCGACCAGCTACAGTGAAAAATGTATATGTAATGTTGGACGAAAACAATAGCCTATGGATTAAATGGGATGAAAGTAGAAGTCCCGAAAGTAGAACTTCCTACCAGATTTCAAAAACACCGGAAAATAAAGTAACAGATTCCTACAAATATGCCTCCAAAGCTACCCATGTGTGCATAAAAGATATTCCGATAGGGAATTATAGCATACGTGTCTACAGTCAGAACCTCATCGGAAAATCACAGAGTTCAAAACCAGTGACCATAAAGATTGAACCATGTAAGATTTTTAATAATATTTTGGGCATCATTTTCCAAAATTTTTTTTAAATAATGTTTACAGGGTTCCCAGCAAATTCAATGACTTTCCCTGACCAAATGGGCATATAACGAAATTTGTTACATATTTTTTAGAGATGGAAAATAGAGTTACTTTTGGTTAACAGGTTGCATCGTTCCACGCTTGCACTAGTAACAGGTTCCAACAAACTTATTTTTTTAACGTATAACTAATGGCTGCGTATGATGTCAATGGCTGTTTTAATTAGAAGGCCTTTAAACAAAATGTTTGAAATAATTTTGGGACATACTTATAGACACTGTTTTTTGTTAAGGTGAATCCATACCATTAAAATCAGTTTTTGTTTAAAAACTTGATTTTTACAGGACAAAACTCACCTAGTTATGATACTTTTAATTTTATGCATTTTCAGCTTTTCTGGTACTAAAAACACGTATTTTGTTTATGGTGACAAAAACGTCGAAAATTCATAAAGCTCTAAGTGTCATAACTCAATAAGTTTTAGATGTAGGAAAATTAATTTTTTACTGTTTTAGTGGTTAGAACACGGAGAAACTTTTTTTGAATGAAGCTTATAGGACCCAGACGTTGTGAAAAAATTTTAATTCCCGAACTATTTAAAAAGCACTTATTTTAACGTAAATTGGATTTTAAATGATGCATAACAAAATCTGAAACATTTTTGCAATTGGAACAATACCTCTAAAACTAATGGTTTAGAAATTAGCTGTTGGTAAACAATAAGAAGAGACATCTTGTATAAAAATAAACACAGTTTTAACAACATAAAAAAAAAGGTAAAATTTTATTCCCGATTTCGTTGCTGCCATGTGTATAAACACATATGCATAGCGAAAACCACAAGAACATGAAAACATTATTTATACATTTTTAGTCAGATGCAATTTATCAATGTAATACTAAAAACTTGTTTTTAAATATTTGCTGACTAAAAATCACAAAATTCATTAAATTCAAGTATCTTAACTCAGTTTTGGCCATAGAAGAATAAATTTTTACTGTTTTTACATCTTAAAACATAGAGAAGCTTATAAGCCCCAGAGATACTGTAAAAATTCTTTAATTTTTTAAGCATTTAAAAATCAGCTATTTAACGTAAATCGATTTTTATATGATACAGAACAAAATTTGAAACACTTTTGCAACTGGAACTACACCTCTAAAACTAATGGTTTAGAAATTAGCTTTTGGCAAACGATAAAAAAAGACATGCTATATAAAAATAAACACTGCTTTAACAACATGATTTATAAAAAAAGAAATATGATCCCGACTTCATTGCAGCCATATTTATCAACGTCTATCCAAAGATAATCCACAAGAACCTGAAAATGTTATTTACACACTTTTAATTAAAAGCAATTTATCCGAACAGATTTTTATTACGTTTTTCAAATTAGTTACAATTGTATTAAAATTTCTAACTCACTATTTTCTAAAAACACAGTATTGAGAAACTAATAAATAAATAATAAAAACACATGCCCCCCCCCCCCCCCTTTCTAAAAATCTACTGTCAAAAAAAAAAAAAAAAAAAAAAAAAAAAAAAAAAAAAAAAAAAAACAGGCAAACTTTATGAGCAATTACCCTTTTAAACATTCAAAGAAACCACTAGCACTATCCAATCAAAAATGGCTACCACAATAACTGTGTCAAAAATGCTACGAAATCAAATTTATTCCCGTCCTCTAATCCCTTTTAAACATTCATATTCAAATAAACCACTACCAGATCAAAAATGGCTAACGAGCTAACCCTGCCAACGCAACGAATTCGCAATTACCATTCTCTGATATCCTTTATTAAAAAACGTTTTATTTTTCATTCCAATAAATCTCATCGCTAAAATGATGTTATTCAATACTATTTATCTGTGCAACAAATTACAATAGTTTAACGTATATCAGTGTGATGTGTTAAAAAATATTTTGTCTTCGTATTGAGTTAAAGCAGTTACAGTATTAGAATCAACAGTAATGAATATTTAATTTCTAATAAAATAACTGTCAAGCTCTATGCAGTTTCTCAGAACATTTTAACAGTGAGCTTTGCTTTCTTTTCTAGCGAATGGCCAGGTGTTTGCTAGTGAATTGGGCTCCGATTGGTTGATTGCGAATTGCTTCATAGCTACTAAGCTTTACTTATTTTTTGCAGTGAATGATACATTCTAGCCAATGGAGGCTACTAAAGACATGAAAGGAAGATTTTTGACTGTCTGCGACTGTTGATTTCTTTCTATTAGCTTTGGCGCGTCATAATAAGCGTTCATAAGTGTTTAAAGTAGGACTTTTTTTTATTTGAAAGTACATTTTTAAGCTCTTTTTTTTATAATATCAAAAACAAATTTTGGAAATTTTATTTTTATTATAATTTTAATATCTATTTCTAAAAAAATATTCTTTCAGCTTTCTTTTCTTTTCTTTTTTTTATATACTTTGCAGGTAATGTGTTCCAAATTTAACAGGGACTTTCCGTTAATCTGTTACTAAATAATGCACTATAAACGAATAACATTGTTATTTATCCTAATATGTTAACTAATTCCCATCTCTAATATTTTTTGCAGTCCTTTGTCAAAAGTAATCCCCCCCCCCCCCGGGACTATTTGATGAATTTTGCGTCAATTTTCATTTTTTTTCCCCAAGACTTTAGAAAATATTTGTAAATTCCCTGATTTTTCCTATATATTTTGAAATTTCCTGGACTACTTTGAAATTCCACGACTTTACAGATTTATTACCCCTGATGCTGGGAACCCTGGTTTAATAAGATTTAAAAATAGTTGAGTTCTTTTAAATGCTCTTTTCCCATTTAGTTATAGAAATAAAAAAATTATAGATATGCCCCGTAGCAGAAACTGTGCAGCATGGCAGCAGTGGTGCAAATTATTTTCAGCGTTGCTCATCTACTAGCTTAAAAATAAATACTGTGCTTAAAAAAAAATCACTAAAAGTTTACTTTGTTTTAAGAGTTATTATGTTTCTTATTGCATTTTCTTTGTAAAATTAAATTTTTGCTTGTTTTATGGGATACTATAACAGGGGTCGGTGCAGATTTTTATTCTTGAGGCTTTAGTTATGAAAAGTAGAAGTTATTTTTGTGAAAAATAACATTTTGTAACGAAAGTTGAAATCCAGTTCTAAAATTCGAACAAAGAATTTATGAACAAAAACATTCTTTAAATCCCTTTGCTAAAGTTTTTGTTTTTCGTGATGGGTTTTATTTACAAATTACACATTTTAAAACAGTTTTTATGAAAAAGAATGGTCTATTTTATTAAAAGGTACAGGGTCTATTTTATTAAAAGGAATTTTATGAAGGGGCCTGTTTTATTAAGTTTATTTTTGTGAAGGTGCCCATTTTATTAGATTTATTTTTGTGAAGGGGCCCTAAATAGTCCCCAAATTTTGTCTGGATCGACCCTTGTATAAGCATTTAGAACAGCTTGTTTCAGCATTGTTCAGTCACGGATAAATTTTGGTTTGCTGCAGATGGACAACAAAATTTCTGCTACTGGGTAGATATATGAATGGCCTCCTGGCTGCTCAGCCAGGAGGTCCCAGGTTCGAATCCTGGTCTAGACATTTTTCACCCCGTTGGAAAATTTACATCTAATATGATTTGTTTACCAATTAGTATAATTGTGTTAATATTAATCTAGTGTAATTTCGTATCCAGCGACTTCTGGAGTTCCTTTACCTGTGATTTATTCTGTTGAGCTGAACCAGGTTTCAGACCAGATGCTGTAATCATCAAGGTTAGCTGGGTGAAAAAGTTCGACCAGAATCGTCCGGATAGCTCAGATGGCAGAGCACTGGCGGCTTCAGCCAGGAGGTGCCCGGTTCGAATCCTGGTCCAGACATTTTTCGCCCAGTTGGAAAATTTACATCTAACATAATTAAAATATTTTACTAGAACTGTGTGAGTGATGGTATATTCCTGCAGAAAAATAGACTAGACTAGACACTTGCTATTTATTTAAAGATTCTTGGTATACACAAATAAAATATATCTGAAAAGTACATAATTTCCAATTAATTAAAATGAATATTTAATAAAACTCAGGAATTTTAAAAGAATTGCTTAAATGACACTCTAATCTCGGAAGGAGTGAATGGTTCTTATGGTGAAAATGTCATATTTGAAAGAAAGGATTCATTCTCCTATGGACTCCATCATGGCACACGGTAGAATTCTTTCAAAGAAACAACCAATTTCTGGGAAAATTTTCCGCAGTTTGAAGGGGTTACCTCCCGGAATATAGCACAGCAAAAGCGAGGAAATACACAGAAACCGTTTATTAGGAACTCCCAATGACGTCATGAGCTTTAGAGTTTATATACAGGGAGACAAGAAATAACTTGGACAAAGTTTCAAACCAAAAATCTGTAACTACCACTAAAATTATAAAGTTATTGTCATAGGGAATTGATTCTAGAAAGCTACTAAACAGGTGTAACTAAGCTAAATGTGAACCTGTTAATCCTGTTAAATACACTCACCAGCTTAGATTTCAACTGCATGGATGTTTGTAACACTTGATAAAATCCTCTGAAAAAAAAGGCTGAACTTTCACGGAGTCACGCAACCGAGACCTTTTGACGAAATTCCAGTTTCTTCCATGACCTTTTGACGAATTTCCCATTTTTTCCGCAATCTTTAGATCATATATTCCCGTTTTTTCGGCGATCTTTAGACGAAATTTGCGTTTTTTCGGCAATCTTTTGACGAAATTAGCTTTTTTTCGGCGATCTTTTGACGAAAATCCCGTTTTTTCGGCGATCTTTGACGAAATTACAATTTTTCCGGCGATCTTTTGACGAAATTCGTTTTTTTTTCGGCAATCTTTTGACAAAATTCCCGTTTTTTCCGCGATCTTTTTACAAAATTCCCGTTTTTTCTGCGATCTTTTTACAAAATTCGCGATTTTTCCGCGATCTTTTTACAAAATTCGCGATTTTTCCGCGATCTTTTTACAAAATTTACGTTTGTTCCGCTATCGTTTGACAACTAGTTTTTTTCTGCGATCCTTTGACAAAATTTGCGTTTTTTCCCGCGATTTAACGGAATTCCCGTATTTTCTGCGATGTTTTGACGAAATGCACATTTTTTCTGCGATCTTTTGATGCAAATCGGGTTTCTTCCGCGATCTTTTAACTAAACTCCAGTTTCTTTCACGATCTTTTGACAAAATTCCCGTTGTTTCTGCGATCTTTTAGGTAGCTTTCTTTACAAAAAAGCTACCTATTGCAGCCGTTCGGAGGAAAGCGATTTCAAAAAATTTTGGTATATTTTCATCGATCATGACCCCCAGACCCCGAAACCACCCTCCGTTCAAAATTGATATATATATATATATCTGACCTATGTCACACTGTAACTCCCGTAATTATGAACCGATTTCGATGAAATTTGGTGTGTACATAGTACATACCAATGTCTCGACCGAGTTCGTTGGCCAGCTGCATCCGCCATTTTGTTTCAAAATGGCGGCCATTTAAAATTTTTAAAAAATTTTAAAACTTGAAATGTGGTACCAAAAAATTAAAAATGGAAAAATATTTTTTTCTTATGTATTTGACCTTTATACAAAGATTCCGAAGCAGTTTTTGTTTCGTCTATATCTTAAAAAATGGCTGAGTTATAGCATTTTGAATTTCTAGCGTGGCTGACATTTTGAAACGTCCTGAATTTTGTCACGCGATAAAAGGCGTATTTATGAACCGATTTGGATGTAATTCAGTGTGTACATAGTACATACCAATCTCTCGACCGAGTTCGTTGGCCAGCTTCATCCGCCATTTTGTTTCAAAATGGCGGCCATTTAAAATTTTTTTAAAAATTTAAAAATTGAAATGTGGTACCAAAAAATTGAAAATGGTAAAATATTTTTTCTTATGTATTTGACCTTTATACAAAGATTTCGGAGCAGTTTTTGTTTCGTCTATATCTTAAAAAATGGCTGAGTTATAGCATTTTGAATTTCTAGCGTGGCTGACATTTTGAAACGTCCTGAATTTTGTCACGCGATAAAAGGCGTATTTATGAACCGATTTGGATGTAACTTCGTTTATACATAGTACATACCAATGTCTCGACCGGGTTCGTTGGTCAGCTTCATCTGCCATCTTGTTTAAAAATGGTGGCCATTTAAATTTTTAAGAAAAATTTAAATTTGAAATGTGGTACCGAAAAATTAAAAATTGAAAAAATATTTTCTTTTTATGTGTTTGACCTTGATAAAAAGATTCGGGAGCAGTTTTTGTTTCGTCTATATCTTAAGAAATGGCTGAGTTATAGCATTTTGAATTTCTAGCGTGGCTGACATTTTGAAACGTCCTGATTTTTCTCACGTAATAACAGGCGTATTTATGAACCGACTTGGATGTACCTTGGTGTGTACATAGTACATACAAATATCTCGACCGAGTTCGTCGGCCGGCTTCATCCGCCATCTTGTTTCAAAATGGCGGCCATTAAAAAAATTAAAAAATTTAAATGAGATACCAAAAAAATTGGAAAGTGAAAAAGATTTTTTTTGTATGTGTTTTACCTTAATACAAAGATTCCGGAACAGTTTTTCTTTCGTCTATATCTAATAAAAATGGCTGAGTAATAGCATTTTGAATTTATCTTGTGGCTGACATTTTAAAACGACCTGATTTTTGTCACGCGACAACAGGCGTAATTATGAACCTATTTGGATGTAACTTGGTCTGTACATAGTACATACCAATGTCTCGACCGAGTTCGTTGGCCAGCTTCATTCGCCATCTTGTTTCAAAAGGGTTGCCATTTAAAAAAATTAAATTTAAAATTCAAAATGAGGTATTAAACAATTGGAAAATGAAAAAGATTTTTTTATGTGTTTGACCTTGATACAAAGATTCCGGAGCAGTTTTTGTTTCTGAAAATTTGTTCTTTTGTTTATATCTTAAAAAATGGTTGATTTATAGCACTTTGAATTTCTAGCATGGCTAACATTTTGAAACGATCTTGTAATTGTCACGCGATAACACACGTATTCGCCTATTTCGATGTAAGAAGGCATGTGGATAGTATACATCAACACCTCGACCAAGTTCGCTGGCCAGATTCATCAGCCATCTTGTTTCAAAATGGCGACCATTAAATTAAAATATATATATATATATATATATATTTAAAGTGAGGTGCAAAAAAATTAGAAATTGAAAAGGGTTTCTTTCTTAAGTATTTGACCTTGATATAAGGATTCAGGAGCATTTTTTGTTTGTCTTTACCTTAAAAAATGGCTCAGATATAGCAGTTTCAATTTCTATTGTGGGTGACATTTTGAAAAATCTGTTTTTTTGCATGCGACAGCACTCCTATATATTAACCGATTCCGATGTGAGTGAGCATGTGCACAGCAATTACTAAGGTCTCGACCGAGTTCACTGCTTAGCCTCATCCACCATGTTGTCTTAAAATGACAGGCACTTTAAGAAATTGCCGAATTTGGCAGCCAAATATATGTTACTTCAAAGAAAAGCAGCTTGGATAAAGCTGACTAATTTCGCGAAATTCTCATTCATTATATTGATAAAAATTAGTATTGAATCTCCTATATTCGGTTTCCACTAAATTGAGCTTCGTGTGTTTGAATGATATAATTTGACTTTTTTTAAATAAGGATTATGAAAGCTACCTCTTCCTCCCGGCACTGGCCGGAAGGACTTTTTTTAGAATAAGCGTTTATTCCGACTTCTTTTACGAAATTCGTGTTTTTTTTTTTTGCGGCCTTTCGACAGAATGTGTTTTTTACGTGATTCTTTGACATAAAATTCACTTTTTTTATTCGATTTTTTATCGAAATTGGTTTTTTCCGCGATCCTTTGACAGAATTCGCGTGTTTCGATTCTTTGACGAAATTAGTTTCTTTTTCGCGGTCTTTTGACAAAATTCCGAGTTTTTTCGTGATCCTTAGAGACTAAATCCACATTTTTCGCGATATTTCGACGAAAATTGTGTTTTTTCCGCGATCCTTTGACGAAAGTTGTCATTTTTCCGCGATATTTTGCGAAATTGGCTATTTTTTTCTGCGAACGATTGACGGAATTGTTTTTTCGGCGATCACTTGCCGAAATTTGTGTTATTTTACATCCGAATTTTCGGACTGACGACCGATTTTTTTTTAAATTTTGGAACAAATCCTCAATGCGAGAAACGGTAAAAAATCGGAAAATCGCGGAAGAATCTCATGAATATGTAACTCCGGAATTTCCGGGTTACGTTTTATCAAATCCCCGGAACACAAACAGGCATGTTTTTATTTAAACGGAGAGGGATTAAGCCCCATGAGCCCCTCTTTGACTGAGCTCTTAAACAATATTTTCTGCTTCCTGGCTTGTTTGATTGCCAGATTATAAAATATGCAAGATACATATGCATAAAAAAAGCATAAAATATTGACATTTTATAAATCACATAAAATAACTTAAAATCAGCTATTTATCAAAGTTTTGGTGTTATTACATTTTGGTAAATATAATTTAAAAATTAAATTTGATTATTTAGGTTTTAAGTTAAGTTAAAATATTTTATGCACTATATAAACATTACTGAAATTGCATTTTTAGCAATGTCTACATAGGGTGTCCATTACTGGAAAACGACTAATTAACCATCTCAGTAGTGGACACTCGCTCTTAAAACCTTAAAAATAAATCAAATTTTGTAAATGGCCGTTAGTATATAAAATTCTAAGTTTTCTATTGCTACTCAAACAAAAACATTCAAATTTTGCAAGAAAATAAATAATATATAAATCAATTAACGAAGCCAGCTCTTAGCCTCTTCATTAAGATTTTCACAGAAAAACAGCGGAACTTTGAAACCTTATTTTTGCTTCCTGATTGGTTTGATTAAAATTGTCAACAATAACCCAGTTTTATAAAACATGCAAAGGGGGATTATAAAAAAAATAATTAAAGCTAAATATTTATTAGTTATTTTTTTATGAACCATAAACATCAAGGGGTATACATTACTGGCACATCTACCCTATTTAGATTCATGTATTATTTTGTATATTTGATATTTATTTTTTAATTATCACTGTGCAAGATAATTTTGATATTTTCAGACAAAAGAAGTGTAAATGAAATTTTAAACTGTTATTTACTATCTACATAAATCATAGAGAACTTTTGTCTCGGGCAGTGACTTTCTTAGCCAAAGGCAAGAAATATCTTTTCCGAGCTTTTAGTTTGAAGCTTTTATTTTTAAATTTAGAACTAATAATTATGTGAGATGATTAATTCAGAACAGCCATTGAAAGATAAACTGTCTAATTTAGATAACTAGTATGTATACCTACAGCTTCATTAGAAAACAATCGTTTCTGATTTTGGTTTAATTGTGCCTAAACTGTACAACACGTTAGGGAATAAAAAATAAGATAAATTTACATTTATGTTAAAATTCTTCAATTTAAAAAAACTATTTTGTATTTAAAATTTTGTTTATAAATTTCTGATTTCTTGATATTGAAAACTATATTATGTATTTTTTTAGGTGTAGTATAAAGCAAATAGCATCTGTTTTCAATTAGTTGATCTTCAGTTTTGTTCTAAGTGAAAAACAAAGGAATAGAGAAATGCATTTTTAGAATATTGCTAAAGTTTTCAATGTTAAGTTCAGTAGGTTTTAGTTTCTAATTTATAGTATACTTGAAAATATTTATTGTCAGCAGTGTGTTGACTAGTTTGAAAATCTCGGATCTATATCAATCGGATATTTTTAAAATTATAATGATATTTACGAACCCTACTAGTGATGTGAGAAAAAAAAAATCAGGTTTAGTTATATAATGAATAAATGAATCCCAAATAAAATTTTGCTTTAAAAAGTAAAATGCTATTTTATTTACTAAAAAAAATCCCCCATCCCCCCCCCCCCCCACAAAAAAAAACCAAACAAACAAACAAACAACAACAACACTCTTATTGGAAAATCATGCTTTTTTTCAGATAAGTATAATGTTTGGGATTATCGGGGCAAGAAATCGACCTTTTTATTGTCAATAAATACTTAAAAACAACAGCAAAAGCAGATAAAAGTAAGAATAGAAGTAAGAAAACAAATAACTATAGATAGAATCAATCTTACCTGATTTTCCTGGACTTTTTTCAATTTCTTTTTCCACGTGCAAAATTCAACGCTTTCAGTTCAGCCATCTTTCAAGAAACAAAACAAGATAACCCTCCTAAGTAGCCAAGTTTCTCTAGCCAAGACATCCTGCATGGCCTCCTGGCGATCCAGATTTGGCGAGTTAGCATCGAATTACGCACTTGGCGCGCTGCCATAATCTTGACATATTTTTATTAATTGAAAATCTCAAATTATTTTTACTTGTTAATATGTCTATTACTACAGTAAAACCTATGATAACGGAATCGCTGCGAACAGATAACAATTCCTTTGTAAACAGTTTTTAGTATTAAGAGGTTCAATTGTGTGGCACTCTTTTTGTCATCCGGGGCGATGAATGTTTTCCGTTTAAGACAGATTCCATTATAAACAGGTTCCGTTTTCACAGGTTTCCAGTATGTTATATTTTGAAAATTGATCAAAAACTGGTTAATTTATGAAACACAGGAGGTTTGAGAAACTATTTATTTTTGGAATAAGATACTTCAGCGTTTTGGTGGATTTTCATTTGATATTCATCTAAAGTATTCATTATCTAACACCTCCCTCACTGTTATTTCCATTTTAAATCTCTAGACCCTCCCCCAGGGCCGTGCGAAGAGAAAAGTGCGCCCGGGGCAGCATGTCAATTTGGCGCCCCCCCCCCCCCCTCCTTCAAAACTGATAAAGGGCAGAAACAGAGATAAATTATATTGAATAAATATTTTGCCTTTATTTTAGAACTTTAAAAGATTTAATTTTAATTAAAAAATTCCAAACAACTAAATAACAGAAAAGAAAATTGCCTTTATTTGTTAATGAGATCATGATGCTTTGCGAAAAATTTTTCTTAACCTTTCTCACATATTTTTCTAGCCATTTTTAGCTCTTGTTACTCTTTAAGCTGCAGAAAATGGGTAAAAATCGCTAACAACCAGATTAGAAACAAGCGGTCTCTTCAACCAATAAGTACTAAAAAAGCAAAACAAACAAAAAACCTGCAGAACATAATGTAATACGAGGGTGAGTCGGAAAATAAGTTTCCCCTGGCAGCTGTGGACAAAGGTGTGGATGAAAGGCAAAAAATGTAATGGAACATTAAAGATAAGACGTAACTTTATTTTTCTACATAAGTTCCAAGTGAGTTAAGACATTTGGCATACCCCTTTGTAAGCTTCAAAAAGCGCTCCTTGAAAAAATCAGGGCTCTGCATCATTCTGTTCCCGTTAGATATGGAGAGAAAGTGCGTTGTGAATTCGTGGTCAAAGAGGAAGTGATAGCGGTTGTCGCTAAGAATGGGAACGTGGAGTATCGGGAGCAGAAATCCATAACTGCCACATGGGAGTCTATGGGCCAGAAGTGATGTCGAAAAAAATGGTGCGGAGATGGTGCCGCCAATTCAGTGAGGGGCGTCAACAAGTGTTGGACAGACCGAGACCTGGACGGACGTGCACGGCCACTACAGACGAAAGCAATCCTTGACTACTTCTTTGCAAGCAATGCTGAAGTCACACAAGCCGTTCAACGCTTCTTTTGTGTGCAGAGCCCTGTTTTTTTCCTGGAGGGCTTTATGAAGCTTATAAAGGGTGTGATAAATGCCTCAACTCACTTGGCACTTAAGTAGAAAAATAAAGTTACGTCTTATCTTTCATGTTCCATTACATTTTTTGTCTTTCATGCACACCTCTGTCCACAGTTGCCAGGAGAATCTTATTTTCCGACTCACCCTCGTAGATAAAAATAAATTATAATTTCAATACATTAATTAAGAAAGATAACTGAAGCAATGTTTTAATTAACCTTTAACTGATGTCACAGAAATTGTCACATAGCTAGTGTGAAGCGGTCTGTGAGACAGCTCCATTGAAAGATGAATAAAAGGCACGATTAAATGATAGGATGGTGGTTTTGTACTAAACTTTTTGTACAGGGCTGTTATAATTTAAATTTACCTATTCAAAAGTGTCTGGTGATAGTACTAAAGTTCCAAACGGAACAAAATTTTGGTAATGTTTGTAGTTAAACTGAAAATTGCAAGTTAAACTATAAAAATTGAAAAAACCCGCGGTCTGAGAGACCGGTAACATCAGTTAAAGGTTAATCTTTAACTGATGTTACCGGTCTCTCAGACCACGGCTTTTTTCAATTTTTATAGTTTAAATTGGTTTAACTACAAACACTACCGAAATCTTGTACCGTTTGGAACTTTAGTACTATCAACAGAGACTTTTGAATAGGTGCATTTTAATTATAACAGTCCTGTACAAAAACACCATCCTATGAGTTAATCATGCCTTTTATTTATCTTTCGATGGAGCGGTCTCACAAACCATTTCACACTAGTTATGTGACAATTTCTGTGACAAGGTTAATATAAAATATAATATCAGGCAAATACATTTACTTCCACTTTATTTTTCTTGCATTTAGGGTAACAAAATCGTTTATTATTTTATGTGTAAAGATTGTGACACACTGAATTTTATAGAAAGTAAATTCAGGTTGCTTAATCTCTCGACTCATAGCAGATCTTAAGTAGTTTTTTACTACTTTATTGTTACTGGAATACTTATAAATTATGTACTCTGTCTCCATGTTTTTGTAATTCCTTGTTTACACAAAGTTAAAATTATGGAGCAACTAAAGGATTCTAAATGATCCATTTTATAAAAGTTCTTATATAATGGTAGAAATAAGGTTTTCGCATTTAAAACCTCGCTTAACAATACAAGTCCATTCAAGTCAGCAATACAGGCAAGGTCCAGGCAATATTAACACATTTTCGATAACTGATTTTAGATTCGCACTAGCCAGAAACTCAAATTCTTGTTTTACATTTCTCAGTTTCTCAAACCTCCAGTTCAGTTGCACAGTTATGGTGTCTCTACATAACACGTAATCCATCACATTCATATAAATTTCCACTTTCATCAGAAGCTTCGTAGTCAAATTGTTCTGTGAATTTTACGTTTTCTGTTTTGTTCAAATAAGGACTCTAACATTTACAGACATAACCAAATCTTCGCTTTTTTGTTCAGAAATTTTCTCTCTTATTGTCTGAAATGCGTTTTTTAGTGTTTCAATCAGTTTGCTGGCGATCAAAACATTGACAGTTTTTTTTTTCTTCTTTTTTCTTTCGTGAGAATAATATTAACTTTTTCCATTTCATTTAAAATGCTGTGTCAAACTAGTAGGCCGTAAATTAAGGGGAATTTCCTTATTTGCTTTATTAAGCTTTTTGCTCCTGAGTAAGTTTACTACTCCCAGAGCTTTAAAAATCTGTAGCAATTGTTTGTAAACTGCAGATATAGCTTTATTTTTTCATGACCATAGAGTATCGCAATGTTTCTTTAAATAAACTGATAAGTGGGACATAAGTATATCCCATCTTTCAGTAGAAGAGAAGAAAAAACAAACACATTTTATGCAGTTCCGGACATTTTTGGACATATACCAGCAGCACGAACTCAAAGTTTAGAGAATGTGCAGAACATGGTAAAAAATAGACGAATTTATTTACTTCGACCATTCGAGCTTACACAACATTATATTGGGAAGCCATATTTGCACCATATCGCAACATTGAACTTTGAAGGGTTGATATTGGTATTGTTTATGACGGCCGATTATCTACAAGTTGGATATAGTAGGCTGGAGTGGGATGGGAGTGTCCTCTGTAAGGTCTTTCTAAGGGAACCTAACCCGTATTTACGCAAGGTTCGAAGAAAACTAGGGACAATTTCGAACAATTAGGCTGACGTGAATGTTTCTACATGAATGTTTGATAAAAAGTTTTCACTAACACAATACACTCCGTTTAAAAATGAGGAAATAACAAAATGTAAATCTATAAGTGTTAATAACATCTCTCCTAGTTTTTCAAATTTTTGTCGATTATTTAATATATAACAGGAATGAGGGCTTTGAGATTTCTGATTAAAAATACATTCATCACATTCAAAAATGCGGTTTAGTATAGTCAATACATTATTCTCAATACATGTTATAAGTTTAGACTGCAACATGAGTCCATTTTCTGTAGATATATGACCAATGATATATTTCTGCCTAATTAAGCTTGGTATATGGATTACATATATAGGCTGAAGAAGTTCCTTATTCAAATCATGTATTTTTTCTTTTAATTTCACCAATTGATACTCGTTTAAATCAATGTGAGAATAATTCTTTAAATTTTTAATTCGCATGATGGAATTATTAAAATTTAACACTAATATTATGTTATTAGAAACAAATGAGGAATTTTTATATCTCAAATTAAATGAAAAAATTTTCTTGCAAAATTCGAACCAGCTGTTAACATCCATAATAATTCCATTTTTCGTTAGAATTTCTTCACTAGTAAGCCCACTGCGCTTAAACTCTCGAATATGAATATGAAATTGTCTATTATGCAATTTTAAAATTAAAAAGATACAATCACTGAGTTCTTCTCGGAATACAATAGGATGACTGGATTTGGTAGTTTTAGACTGTGGAATGACATTCGTAGGTGGAGTGGCACTTTGTAATTCATCGCTTGCTTTAGAAAGGTTGCTTGGTAGGGAGTCAGAAACCTCTTGGCCAATAGTATGTTCTTGAAAGGATTCGTCTCGGGAAATTATGTTACTAGCTGGGGTCGAAGTTAAAGCGGATTCAAAATGCATGTCTTTGAAAAATATATTCAAATTGTCCTCGACAGAAATTGACTCTTGGCATGAATTCTCGAAAGATGTAGTATCATCACCAAAGTTAGAGATAAAAAAATTCATATCGATTTCAGATTTCACATTTCAATGTCGGTGAGTAATCAGTAGTGGATAAATCACGTGATATTGTCCCGCAGTCAGTGTTTAATAAATTGGGAATTTCCAATCTTGGTATATTTAATTCACTCGCGGAAGTGGGATCATTGGGTTCTTCTAAACGTTAATACTTTGAAGAAGAAGCCACTTTGTCGGAAAATCTTTTTAACATATTTACTACAGAACCCATTTTCAAAAAATAAAAGTAACATTAGATGAAGTTAGAACAAAAATCAGTTAGAAACTGAGTGTTTAGAAACAGCACATCCAGACCTGCCAACTGCTACGAAAAAATCGTAGTTGCCACGATTTGAACCTATAAACTACGATGCTACGAAAATCAGTCTTAAACTACGATTTTTTGCAAAAAACACAAATGCATTTTTGTTTCTAGTTGCGATTTTTATCGCGCACAGTATATTTTTCAGGAGTGATTCTGTTCCGAAATTTCCAACATTTCAAAGCATTCATTTCCAAAAGTTTTAAAAAACAAGTCATTAATCCGAAAATTCGGACATAAAAAAAATATTCATGGAGAAAAAAAAAATCTGGGCTATGTATATCAACCACAAGTGAATCGTGTTTTTGTAAATATTTATACAGGAATTCGCTTCTTTAGAAACAGGGATGCCATTTTAAGAATTCCTGGAGGGAAGGGGGGTCTTTGAGGTTCAAGATGCAAGAATTTCGTCAAAATTTACTGCACTGGGCTAAAAAATTGGAACCAGGCTTCTTTTACAAATGTAAAAAAAAATGCTGCAAAACGAGAAGAAACTTTAAATATCGCATAAAAATTTTCAGAGGAAAAAATTTACTATATTGAGTTGAAAGACTGAAACCGTATTCCTTTTACGAATGTCAAAAGATGGCTCCGAAACACGAAAAACCAACCAACCAACCTCCAGATTAATTTCAATATTCTGTGCTACGATTTCTCATTTTCAAAAGTTGGCAGGTCTGCACATCCCTTAATATACGTTAAAAATCAGTGTCGGTTACAGATAAACACTTGAAAGAATTAGTAATGTCATCAATTTTAGTTTAAGTCTAAATATATATATATATATATAAACAGTTTATTTAAGTGGTGAATGATATATTATGTCAATGGTTTTATCCTTTTTGAAGAATAGTTTGGCAACACAATGTAACAATTTTTATATATGCACTGTATGATGTTTAATGTTAATGGTTTTAGTTTTATTCTTTTTTCAAGAATTGTATGGCAACACAAGGTAACAATTTTTATATAAGTGGTGTATGATATTTAATGATAATGATTGTAGTTTTATTCCTTTTTGTTTTGAAGATTTCAATGGCAACACAAGGTAACAGTTTTTTAAAAAGTGGTGAATGATATATTATGTTAATGATTCTATGCTTTTTTTAAAGAATTGTATGGTAATAAATGATAATATTATTATTAATAAACAATAACAGTTGTTTATACAAACAAAATAATTATAATAAATTAGAAATATTGAAAAATAGCTAGTTCAATGTATAATTTCAGACTTTCAATACGAAATTAATAAAAAATGGTTAACTCATTATGCATTTGATAAGAAATTGAAAAATAAAATAAAAAAGTAAAGTCGTTACGACTTCATGAATTATTAAAAATCACAAGGTATTCTAACAAAAATAAAAAAGGCAAAAGCTTTTTCATTTACACGTTATTTATTCGTCATTTTCAATAGTTATAACAGTGAAAACATGAGTACACATATTTCAAAAAGGTATAAACATTTCAAATCATGTTATATTTTAAAAATAGATAGTTCTAAATTGAATATTTTATCTAATGTCCAATTAAAACCACGTCTGGTGGACTTCTCATAAGACTTAATAATTTTTGCAAAGGTATCCTCAACATGTTCAGATAAGTTTTGATTCGTTAATTCAAGTATAGTTTTTGAAAGGAAATAGGGAGTGGCAGTCTCTAAGACATCCTCCTGTGTTACGCGATATACAACAACTTGTACACTTGCATACCATTTCATTGATCTTTTAACTTGAATCTGGTAGTTTAATTCATTTAAAACGTCCGATTGAATACTATTAAAAAATGTGTTAAAGTCTGTAGCATTCTCCTCGTTAGAGTTGATTACAGTTTTAGTAAATATGTTTAACGCATTTTGCCTTTAAAAATGCTTAACCTTCTCAAAAAACATATCTTTTAAAGAGGATGAATTATCAATTTTGGATCTAACTCTGTGTGAAGTTTTCAAATGATATAAAAAATCGGACTTGCGATTGAGTATTTCGCTACGCTGTATACATTTATCCTTTTTAGAGGACTTGTAGATCTTCATGTGTTTTAATAAGTCATACTTTCTTGAGAACGCTTCACCGCACGAATCACATTTATGTTGGGAAGGAATCTTTAAATGGGATAGTTTATGACGATTCAAAATAGCCTTTCTAGAGAATGTTTTTTGTCAGATGTCACATATAAATGGTCTTTCTTCTGAATGAATCATCAAATGTTGTTTTAAATTGCATTTTCGTGAAAAAGATTTGCTGCAAACAGTACACAAAAAAGGTGGCTTCTGTTTCTTTAGTTCTGATGAGGAGGATTCCGCTTCATTATCTGAAACAAGTTCTACTTTAGGTTGTACTGTTAATCCTATTTCTTGATCATTTAATCTTGATGAAAAAGATTGATTATTCAAACGTGATACACCATCGCTTAACATAGTAGAATGTCAATCTTGAAAACTAGCCATATTATCCTAAGTGAAAAAAAGTCTTCACACACTCATAAAATAGCAAACACTGATGAAAAAGTCTCGTTTCATTCAATTTTATATATAATCATAGGGGGCGCATGTTAAAAAATTGTTACGATGGTGCAAATCATGTAATATGATTGGTGCAAAAATTTCAGAAAAACATGTGGCATAAAAAAGTATGTGTAGAAAGTTCACAGGAAGTGAATCAATCGAAAGGTATTTATGAAATGTTTAAAAAGTATATGATTCATCACGTTACGTTTTTGAATTCGTCATTCTAAGGTTTTAGAAATTAATTTTATTATTTCAATAAAATATATGACAAAACAATGATTTAATTCATACTAAATTTATTAAACTGTATAAAAGAATGAGTTAAAGTGAAGCAATAGTTTTAAAATTCATTAGAACTAATGTAGAATCATCAAATAATTATCTATTGCAATAACAAACTATGAGTGGATTGAATTTATAATAATTGATAAATAGAAAATCTGACAAATATTTCATACTTTCATTTAAAATCTGTAAACAAGTGAAATAATCTATTCAAAAATCATTATTTACATATTAGCTACTTTCTGTTGAAAAAAGCTGATTATACTTATCGGATGTTTGTGAAAGATAGTGAAAAACGTTGATAATGGGGTTTAGGAAATGTATTTGAAATTTCAGATGAAAAAATTATTAGGATATGGAATAGTAAGTGAATGAAATGGTTTACAAGAAAAAGTACGATTCTAAACTTAGGTAGGGGATTAATACTGACAAAAAACAATGTTTAATTCAAATTGTTTGGTAACCTTCTAATCGATCTAGAAAAATGACTTGCTTACTAAAAAAATATCAAAAATTAATCATTTCTTCTATTTCAATGTGATACATAAATTGTATTAACTTCCCTAGTATAGAAAAGGGTGGAGAGGTAGGTATTTTTAAAAATATATATAGTGTTCAAAAGTAATTCAGTAATTGTCGGGGCGCGGTCTGAATAGTAGATAACTTATCAGTTACAAAAAATGAAATTTGAATCGGAGTTCGCAGGTTCGAAACCTTAGCTTGGTAAAATAATCAAATTCTCATACGCAAAATCGATAAAATCAGTTAAACTAAAAATAAAAATTGAGTTATCTAAAGAAACCGACCTCTCTTTGCACATACAGAAGGGGGAATACAATTTTTTGTTTTGAAACATCAAAATCTAAACGCATAGACATAGATTCTTAATCAGTTAAATCTACTCCAAATTATCAAATCAAGAGACTATTTTGCAGGTTCGAATCTTACCCAAAACTTGTGGAAAAGGTAAAATACTATCTTCAAAAGTATATTAAAACGATATCCTACAGATGACAGCATCAAAAATTTTCTTTAGAAAACGTAAGAAAATTTCATCATTTAAATTCTAAGACAAAAAAAAATTAATCCCTCCTAAAATTAAGTCCCCTTAAAAATATTTATGCCTCCCAAACTCCCTTTCGAAAATACCTACATCTCTATGTTATAGTATAGCATTTCCATTTTTACTCTAAGTTGATTCGAAAAAAAAAAATAATAAATTAAGCCCACCTAAATAATAAGCCCCCTAAAAAAACCCATCGAAAAATTTAGACCCCTCAAACTCCCTTTTCAAAACACCTAACTCCCTATGTTATAGTATGATATTTCCATTTCTACTCTAAGTTGATTCGAAAAAAAAAATTAAGAACCTCAAACATTTAGCCCCCTCCTACTATAGGACAAGCCTCCCTTTCCACTCACAGGTGGATTCCACTCTCCTCCTTCATCCACAAGGTCGATTCCTCCCACCACCACCACCTGCTGGGGTTGAACTGTCCTTCTTCCCCTACTTATGATTTCAAAATGTTCCATGGGCATTACGTTATGTCCAATTTTCCTGATTTTTTTTTTTTTACAATAATCTCTATGTATGTGTGAACAAATGTTACTAAAAATAAACTTGTTTAGAGGCATTTAATTTTGTATTATATAGATTTTTAATGAATTTATAACGAAAAAAAAAAAATAATAAGTTGCAATCATTTTCTTCAATGTTTTAGAAGTAGTATGCTAAAAATTTCTAGTAACATTTATTTGTCCGTATGAAATGGCTATTATGGAAAAATATTGTACTCATATTTCAAAACTGGATGTGCATGGAGCATTTTGAAATATTGCCAATTAAAAAAAATAATTTTCTGTACCTCAAGAACTATTGAATATATTTTTTTAAAAAATTGTGAAATAGGAGATATTTATACTATGAATAGTTCCAGATTTTTTTTTTTATTTAAATTCATTGGAAATTAAAAAAATTAGTTTTGAGAGTCCACTGTACCCTTAAGAATCTTTTAGAAGAAGATCGTATTCGAAAATCTCTCCCATTTGTTTCTGATATTGTAACCGGTATTGAGTGAAATGATTGATTATAGAATTAAACAGAGGAAGCATGAAAACCAACTTTTAAAAAGAGACAAAAATATAAATGAACAAGCATTCTTGGATCCGAACTAAATAAATAAATAATAAATTTTAGTTTTAATTGCCTCTTTTATTATACTCTAAACTCCCTCAAATTCGCAAAGCTTGTGCAGATTTTAGAATTTTGCGGAATTCTGGTCATTGCTTTGTTTACATTTTTTAAACAGTAATTTGAATATAATAATGCAATCGAAATTACTATGAATGTTTATAATATCGTAAAATATTAAAATAATTAAGTCAAAAATTTAAGTAATAAAGTAAAATAATGATTATTAAGATAATTTTTTAAATTATTAAATTATTAAAAGTAAAGGTCAAGTAAATAATAATGCATAATTAAACATGCATAATAATGATTTGCATAATTTTTCCTTGAATTATTCAATGAAACTTGCCTCATAAAGATACAATACTAATTCACATCAAAATCATAAAATAAGGAAATTTTATTTCAGGTTTAGCCAGACTTAATAACCAAAAAAGCTTGATTAATACATAAATATATTTGGTAAAAAGATTGTGATCACCAGTACCCAGCAATACTTTAAATATTTACATAAATAAATGTATACTTCCTTAAATAAAAAAGCATGAGTTCAATCATATTAACAAAAATTACACATTAAAATGCATACGGAATGATATAAAAATGAACAAAGCCTCTAATTTTTTTTCTCTACATCTGAACTGAAATTTCCATTGTTTACATCTGTCATTATGTGTAGATTTTAGGTTTGCAGATTTGAGAGAGTACTGTACATCTCTATTTTATGTTTGCAAATATATTAGAATGGTTAAATTTAAAGAAATGCATCATTTAGAATATGCTGGTATAAAATTTTAACATCCTGCAATTTTGGGTGACCTTATATGAGCTGCCTGCCCGAGCACTGCACTGCATGCCAGTAGACAATACTTTTTATAATTGTTCTCATAAAGTTATTTCTATTTCTTACTGTCTGTGACATGTGCATATTAAAACAAATCGTTTTTAATTTTTCATGACATATTATTCAAAACATTTATTTTTCTGTTTCTCCTTTTAGGTTTTTGGAATAACATATACTCCTGTTTATTTTTATTAATTTGCTGCTGCTTCTAAAAGTTTTCCATTTTATGCTAAAGAAAAAGAATTCTGATTGCTACATCTTTAAAATATTGGTAGCTATGTGTTTCTACAGATATATAAACATTAATCAGATACCTTTAGGAGCTAATTAAAGTTCATACAAGAAAATTTACACGTATGTCAACTGGTCTCTTGGAACTGATTTATTTCAGCATTTAAAACCATTTTTGTTTCTTTCCATTAGAAATCTTTTAAAGATCCAGTTAAAAGATTCATAAAACCGTTAAGCAGACGTTTTATTGAAAGAAAAGCTTAATTACTAGTGTGGTACATCATAAGCTCTACGGTATATGTGCAATAACCGTATGTGTCAGTTGTTTGCTAAAAATCTAATATAAAATTAAATATATATACAAACCTATTTAAAATATTTTTTCACATGAGACACCTTTTCAGTGCATTTCATAACCATGATAGTTTTGTAATTAAAATGGAAGTTCTAGAGGCATTTCAACAGCAAAATGAAGAAAAATTGCAGAAACTGAATGTATCTCAAGAGAGTTTACCAAGAAAAACCATGTTAGATCCATCTTTCCAAATTCAAACAGAAGAGAAATTATTTGTTTGTCACATGTGTCAAAAATCTTTCTCAAACAAATATAATTTAATCAGACATATTAAAATTCATGGCACAGAAAAAACTCATTCATGTCATATCTGCCAAAAATCATTTCCAGCGAAAAGATGTTTAGTGGAACACATGGAAATTCACAGTGGAGAAAAGCCATATACATGCAGCACCTGCAATAAAGCTTTTAAGAGAAAGGAGAATTTGAAACAACATATAAGAATACATACCGGTGAAAAACCGCACGTATGTGAGTTTTGTCAAATGTCATTTCTTCGGATGTATTGTTTGAAAACCCATTTAAGAGTGCATGCTGGCGAAAGACCGCATATGTGTGAGAAATGTAAAAAAACATTTTCCACTATGTCCAATTTAAAAAATCATATTCGAATTCACACAGAAAAATCATTTGTATGCAATGTATGTCAGAAATCATATGCAAAGAAAGACTCTTTAAATTATCACCTTCGAACACATTCTGGAGAGAAACCATATGTGTGCGACCTCTGTAAAAAATCGTTTTCAGTTATAAAGACTTTTAAAAATCATCTTCGAAGACATACAGGAGAAAAACCATATGTGTGTGATCTGTGTCAAAAATCATACAGAGGGAAAGAATCTTTTAATTATCACCTTCGAACACACTCTGGAGAGAAACCATATATTTGCGATATCTGTCAAAAGTCATTTTTACAGAAAAGTAATTTAAGAATGCATTATCGAACCCATTCTGGATATAAACCAAATAAACCACATGTGTGTGATTTCTGTCAAAAATCATTTTCAGAGAAAAGATCTTTAATAAAACATCTACTATCCCACTCAGAAACATACATATGTGATGTGTGTCAAAAATCATTTCCAAATAAAAGATCTTTAGAAAAACATCTTGGATCCCACTCTGGAGAGAAACCATATGTTTGCAATAAATGGGAAAAGTTACTGGCATACAAAAAAAGTTTGAAATTTCATAATGGTGGTGACACTATAGAAAAATGATTTGGGTGAAACCAATGTTAAAAGTAATTTTCATTCTAAAGTACTTTAGGCAATAATCTTTGTATTCATAATGTTAGATGCCATTTATGTGCGATGTATGCCAGATGTATTTCCACAGAAAAATATATCGGAAGATCATATTCGTAAACCGTACCATTAAAAACTGTGTCATAATTTGTATTTAACGCTCATCTATCTACAGCATAATTGTCAGAACTGATATCCTGATTTCAAATACTCCATGAAAATATCATGTACATCATACATATGTCAGTAATAAATAGTATTATATATTTCTTCTAATTTGGTGATACATCTAGGTTGTTTGCCATTTCATTCTTGGGGACTGCTATAGCATAGAAGTACCAATCTTTTCAAATTATAGTGCTTTATAAAATTCATTTTTCATTTCTTATGTTATATATGTCATATGTCCACATTAAAAAACATTTTTTTTTTTAAATTTTACTTTCCATATTTTTCAAAATATTTATTTTTCTATTTCTTCTCTTAAGTTTTTGGAATAGCATATTTACTGCTGTTTAAGAAAAGGTAAAAAATGTAAACAGTTTTCTTTTTTATGCCAAACAAAAGAATTTTGATTAGTACATCTTTAAAATACTGGTTTTTGTCTTTCTAAAGATATGCGATATAAATACAGTAGACTCCCTCAAATTCGCACAGCTTGGGACCAGAGGTTGTGCGTATTTTAGAATTTTGTGGATTTCTGGTCATTGATTTGTTTACATATTTGAAACATTAATTTGATTCGTAGTTAAGCAGGGGAAATTATAATGAATGCTTGCAATAAGTGAAACATTAAAATGAGTAAAATATTAAAATAATTTATTAGTTTAAACGAAAATAATTATGTAAAATAGAAATTTAGAAAAATATTAAATTATTACTGATGAAATCGATTCAATTCGATTCCAAAAGTCCTATGCTGCCATCTAGTGGTAAAGCGATCGTAAGATCGATAAGTCATCATATAGATATGCTAATTTATATCAAAATCAAAAGTAATGTAAATTTATTTAGTAATAAATCAGCTGTAATAATCAAAAGAGAATGATTAACAAAAAAATTTAATAAAAAAAACACTGCGGTAGTCGCTGATTTCGGCGCCATCTTGAATTTTGTTCCTGCAACTTAACTGTAAATTTCATTGTTTACATCTGAAAAAATACGCGGATTTTAGGCGTTCGCGGATTAAAATCCGCGAACGCCTCCACGTCGCCTCTGCGACGTGGATTTAAGGGAGTCTACTGTATTAATGATGTATCTTAAGGTGTTAGAAATGATATGATAAGATTCACAAGTTGATCAACTAGTGTCCCAAAAAAGATTTATTTGACCACTAAAAACCCTTTCTATTTCTCCAGTAGAAATCTTTTTTGACCTGTTAAAAGGTTTAAATCAGGGTCGAAACAAGGGGGATGCAGAGGGGTCATGTGCCCCAAGCGCCAGAACGGAAGGCGAATAGGGACGCCAACTGAAATTTTTGTTTGTCGTTTCTTAGAAAAGTGCATATATATACAGGGTGTTCCGTTAAAGGGGTCCAATATTAATAGGGGTAATAGAGGAGATCACACGGAGCATAAATCAGTATATAATGCCTGGCCGGATCTCAATAATTTTCAAGTTACAGCAAATAGAATGAAAAATCGGAAATTTGTAAAAAAACCCTCATTGCTAAACTATCGATAATGCTACATAAAAACGAAGCACATATTTAGAAAGAGCAGAAAAAATCCTACGAAATGACATAAGTTGTTTTAGAATATTGAGAATTAATGGCGAGTTACAAGCTCTGAAACAGTGAAAAAATACAAAATCAAATATTTAGCAAAATAGTTAATCGTTAATTCCAAAAATGCAACTCTACCTACATCAAGGAAAATGTTATAAAATTTGGTCCATTCCGAAAGCTTTGGAAGAAGCTGACAATAAACCATATCAGTTTAATTGTATGGGAGAAATCAAGCAGTTCCCTAGTTACAACTCTGTACTGTTGCATGCTCGGAAAGGGCGAAACTCCGCCCATGACGATTGTAAACACCCCGTTTTAATATCTTTCAATTATACATTTCTGATCAACCTCTATCAATACCCTTTCATTATTCAGTCTGGTCAAGTGAATGACATATTGTGCAGCTCTCGCCTTGTCTTAAAGCAAACTCCGTGACTGCTGCGTTTCCTCCATGAACTTTCAGGATGATGAAGAAGTACTTTTTATGCAAATTTTCTATGTGTATAGGAAGAAAAGTGTAATAAAACAGCAGTCATCAGTGGGCGTTATGTTAAAGGGAGGCTGTTGTAAGTGGGATTGTAGTAAGTTGATGTATAATAATTATGCCGGAATACTCTAACGAAGAATATGCGGACATGCATCTGATGTACGGGCAAGCTCATGGAAATGCATGTCTAGCACAGCGCATGTACCGTGAGCAATTTCCAAGGAGACGTTGCCCAAGTTCGAAACTCTTCATAAAAATCGATAGACGATTACGGGAGACTGGATCGTTTAATACAGCAAGCATTGATGCAGGGAAACCTCGACATGTACGAACACCTGCAATGGAAGAAGATGTACTGAATATTTTTAAAGATAACCCCTCCACGAGTACACGAGCTGCTGCGTCTGAAGTCGGTGTTTCTCACCAAAGTGTGTGGCGTGTTCTGCGTGCAGAAAACATGCACCCCTTTCATGTGCAGCGGGTACAACTGTTATCAGTAACAGATTGTGCTCAGCGGACAGAATTCGTACGCTGGTTGCTTAATGTAACAGAAAATAATCCACAATTTCTGGAAAATATTTTATTTACTGATGAAGCAACATTTACGAGAGAGGGCGTGGTAAACACGCACAATATGCACACATGGTCATATACAAATCCGCACACTGTTTTCCCGTCAAACGCACAACAAAAGTTCAGTGTGAACATATGGGCAGGTGTCCTCGGCGATTATCTCATAGGACCATATTTACTCCCAGATGTACTCAATGGCAGTACGTACTTGGTTTTCCTACGGGATATCTTACCGCAGTTACTGCAAAATGTGCCAGCAACATTGCGCCACAATATGTGGTTTATGCACGATGGCGCACCGGCACATTTTTTCATAGGTGTTCGCAATCACCTCAATTCAACATATCCTGGGAAATGGATTGGACGCAGTGGACCTGTTGCTTGGCCTGCACGCTCTCCAGACCTCAATCCGTTAGACTTTTTTGTTTGGGGACACCTTAAATCGCTGGTGTATGAAACGCCTGTGGATACACCGGAGGATTTACTAGCGCGAATCGTTGTTGCTGCAGGAGACATTCCCAACTCCGTCGGAGTTTTTCGGCGTGTTCGCCAATCTTTACGACGTCGCTGTCGGCTGTGCGATTCTGTTAATGGGCGCAACTTCGAACACCTATTATAATAATGTCCGTTCGTCTGCCTTCCGACATTGAACTGTGCAGCGCAGGCCAGAAGACTATGCTTCACATATGTCATAAAGTACGTGGAATGTAATTCTTTATTTGTCATTTTTCTTTTATTTTCAACACGTTTTGGCACAGTATTTTGTAAGTCACAGACTGTGGTGTACTCAAATTGTAAATTACAAAGTTTGTATGAATTAATTTAAAATTTAGTGTCTTTTTTAAATTTATAATTAATAAAATTATTATGCTATTTGTTATTATTATTTCCTATCATAAATTATGATGCACATATACATACAATAATTGTCCATGTAAAACATGTACTGAAACTTCTTGCATAGTTACAAATCGCAATATTTTTAATTATTTCCGAATTTTCACCACCAGTTTAATTTTAAAGAATTTAACTTAAGCTTTATATCAATAAAAGACCACTTTAAAATGTAGACTATTATTGTAAAGTTATTTTGGTTCATTCAACTCTTGAATAATTAAAAATGTTGCATCTCAGAAGAAGCATGATCGAAAATGTATAGTTGAGAGTAATTAAAAAGGCGGTGTTTCCAATCGTGATGGGCGGAGTTTAACCTTTGCTAGTGTCAAAGAAAGCAGAGTTGTAACTAAGAAACTGATTAATTTCTCTCACACAATTAAACCGATATGGTTCATTGTAAGCTTTTTCGAAAGTTTTTGGAATGGACCAAATTTTACTACATTTTCCTTGTTGTAGCTAGAGTTGTCTTTTTGGAATTAACGATTAACTATTTTGATGTATATTGGATTTCGTACTTTTTTCACTGTTTCAGGGCTTGTAACTTGTCAATAAATATTGCTATTTTAATACAATTGATGTCATTTTGTAGGTTTTTTTCTGCTCTTTCTAAATATGTGCTTCGTTTTTATGTAGCATTATCGATAGTTTAGCAATGAGAGTTCTTTTACAATTTTCCGAATTTTCATTCTATTTGCTGTAACTTGAAAACTATTGAGATCCGACCAGGCTTTATATACTGATTTATGCTCCATGTGATCTCCTCTATTACCCCTATTAATATTGGACCCCTTTAACGGAACACCCTGTATATATATATATGAAATACATAGAAACTCACAAGCTAATATTAAACATATGGGAGCATTCTTTTCAAATTTCTCGCTTGCATTTTAATATTTTAAAATTATATTTTTTTCCTTATGTTAGCTTAGATTGTTCTTTAGCATTGCTATACTTTTAGGTTTCGGAACTGGTAGTGAAAGTGAAAGTAACTTTATAAAAATAAAGAAATCTGCAATCAAAGTCTAAAAAGTAAATACTAACCCGGTTATAATTCAACCTCAACTATTCTAAGCAAGAAAAATAATCATTTAAAACTATTAATATGCAAGTAAAAAATTTTAAAAGAACGCTCTCGTAGGTTTAACATTAGCATTCCAGTTTCTTCGCATGACTAGTGTTGACTCTTAATACTGAAGCTAATCTTAATCCTACGTGGAGCGTTGTTTACATATTTCTTGCTCACATTTTAATTATTATTAAATGATTTTTACATTTTAAGAGTTTTTTTTTTTCTTTTGGCATAGTGTACTTGAGGTTGATAACTTTTATGTGCGTGAGGGGAAAGGGGCGCCTAAATCCATGTTTTCCCTAGGTTCAAAAAAGCTAGTTTCGGCCCTGGTTTATATAACAGATAAGTACACATTTTATAGTAAGGAATGGTATTTATAAAATGTTATTTACTAGAAATCTAATATAAGATTAAATGTACAGGTAGAAGATCTTTATAATGCAAACCTAAAAAAGTGTGCATTATGTAGAATTTTGTGTTATATGGATAAAATTTCATACATCATTTTAAACTTACCGTGTAAACATGACCTAATATGTCTGAGACATATCAAAATATTAGAATATCTTTATACTGCATTCCTCATTACCAGGATTTAGATTATAAATCTTTGCATAATATTTTTTACACATTTACGCACATTGTTAAATTTATTTTATAAACATAGTCCAAACATACTTGGACCAAATCATTCATTATATTACTCATTTTTAAAAATGATATTGTAATATTAACAATTTTTTCATTAAAAACGTCTTAAATTAGGAGATAAAGGTGAACTAATGTATCAAATTTAGTCCTCTAGATAACAGCAATTTTTTTACCATGTGGAAATGCAGATGTTTCTTAACTGAAAAATTCATTATTTACGTCTGAGAAGTTGTGCGTTGTATGGAGAATTGCGTTATAACGATCTTCTACTGTATATGTTTCCTAATATCGTTTTAAAAAATTTCAAACTGGACAACTTTTCAGTGCATTTAATAACCGTAACAATTTTGTAATAAATGGAAGTTTAATCGAAGTTTAAACTGCAAAACGAAGAAAAATTACATATATTTTATGTATGTCCAGAGAATTTACCAAAAAAAGCCATGTTAGATCAAATTCGTGCAGTAGATGGCTCTTATGCTTGTCATGTGTGTCAAAAATCATTCGCACAAAAAAATTCTTTAACCGAACATATTCAGATTCACGGTATGTTAAAAACTCATACATGTCATACCTGGCAAAAATCCTTTACAAGGAAAAGTTACTTAGCGAAACACACTAAAATTCACAGAAAAGAAAAATCACATACATGCAATACTTCCGAAAAACGTTTCTGCAACAAGATAATTTGAAACAGCATATAAGAATACATACTGGTGAAAGACCATACATGTGTGAGAAGTGTCAAATGTCATTTTTGCGAAAGGATAACTTGAAACAACATTTAAGAATACATACCAGCGAAAGACCGCACATGTGTGAGAAATGTAAACAAACATTTTCCACTATGTCACATTTAAGAAATCATATCCGAATTCACACTGGAGAGAAACCATTTATGTGGAATGCATGTCAAAAATCCTTTTCAAGGAAAAGCTATTCACAAGACCATCACAAAGCCATTTAAGAGAAAAATCACATTTCTGTGATATCCATCAAAAATGATTTTCACTGAAAAGTTATTTAATAAAACATTTTCGAAGCTACACTGGAGAGAAACCGTATGTGTGTGATGTCTGTCAAAAATCATTCACAGAATTTATCTTTAAAAAAACATCTTCGAATCCATTCTGAAACAAATGTGTGTAATATCTGTCAAAAATCATTTTCAGATAAAAGCTCTTTAAATGAACATCGTGAAACCCACTCTGCAGAGATATGTAAATTTAAAGGGAATTTCATACACTCCCGAGAAAGATGTAGATGGAATTGGATCTATTTTCTTACTCATTAAATTAAATAATGTCATTGAATTAGATGCTACTAGCTGGATGTTGTATTTTCTGAAAACCTATATTTTCTGATTAAGCGAGAATTTCCTAAACCCACTTTATGGTTACGATATGTTGATGACATTTTTGTTATCTGGGAAGATGGAAAACAATCATTAGAGAACTTTTTGAGGAAATTAACCAAGTTGATAACAATATTAAGTTCACGATGGAGTTTGAAAACTATAACTCGCTTTCTTTTCATGATGTTCTTCTTATTAAAGAAAACAACGGTTTAAAACGGAAAGTTTTCCGAAAAACAACCAAAGTAGACAGTGTTATTCTTGTTTCAGTGACTGCCCCATGGAATTATTATATGGCAGTATTTACGTCATTTATTCAGTGTGCCTTTCTTGTTTGTTCCGAGGAGTTTTTGGATGACGAACTCAATTTCATCGTTAATATTGTTTTACGACATGGTTATAATTCAAATCTTATCCATAAATTGATTGATAAATATATCATCTCAGCTAATCCCATCCCCCCCAAATTTAATCACGTTTACCAAATGATCCCATAGGTTCCAATCTTATTTGAAAGGTTAAAAAAGGTTTTCAGGAAATACAACATTCAGCTAGTAGCATCTAATTCGATGACATTTTTTAATTTAATGAGTAAGAAAATAGATCCAATTCCATTTACATGCTTCTCGGGGGTGTATGAAATCCCCTTTAAATTTACAGATGGGACAATGTCCTCATATATTGGTGTGACTAAATGTCGATTTTTCGAAAGATTGAAAGAACACAAAAATGATTTGAAGTTTAGCAAGTTTTCTACAGCACTCTCAAGAAATTTCTTTAAAGGAATTATTTCATTTATTGACTTTGACCATGCTAGGATTATTTCAAAACAAATTGTTCTGTTTAATTCGCGAATCTTTAGAAATTCGTTTAAGGAACCAAGAAATTTGTAATGATAATGTTTCCTTTCTCATTCCTGAAATCTGGATTTCTATTTTGAAAAATCTATGAAAATTCCCACGGTTTTAAGCCCTTCCTTCTTCTTTTTTCTTTGAATAACAGATGGCGCAACTGAGTTGTTTTTAAGGAATTTGGATGTTTCCGTTGAACTGTTTCATAGTTTAAATTTGATTTTTAAGATGTAGCATATAAATTGTTTCTGCCGATTTGTATTTTAGGAAATTTTAGTCTTGATGAAAGTTTTAAAGATTAAACCGAAACGTTGAGATTTATTTTATTCATATGTTTACTTTACATCATCTTTTAATTTGTGAATAAAGTGTATGCTGGATAGCAACACCTATTTTATTTAGCATACGTTTCATAAATTTTTATTTTAGTTTTATTATTAATTAATAATTTTAAAATTCAGTAACTTGAAGTATAAAATAAATAATCACATAAAGGGTAAATTTCAGTTTATAGCTACCATAAAATAACTGATAAGCTGAATATATAACTGTATTATGTATTGAGTTTATTTTAAACTAAAATTTTATCATTCGTATTAATGACGTTCTTAATTTAATCAATTAAGGATATATTAAATTAAAAAATATGTTTAATAAAATTTTAATTTAATTTTTATACTAAACTTACTAATTATTTTAATGATTAATTAATAGCAGTTATTCATCAATGAATGTTTTTATTAAAAATTTTGTATTTATTCTTCCCGGAAAAAAATGAGCACTTTTTTGAAATATCATGCAAAAAGGTAAAGCCTAAGTAATTAATAATAATGTACTATTGTACAAATATGTAAAAATATTATTTTTCTGGGGATATTATTGCCCAGATGAAAATTTTGATTTTGATTTTCTTTTAAGCACAGTTATAGTTTAGAATTCATGAAGATCCATATATTATTAATTATATTAAAGAGCAAGGAAAATATTATAAACAAACTAATAAATAAATAAACATCATATTTATCCTCATAATCCTTATCATTATTATATAGCCTAATAAAATTAATAACATTATAGTGACCGAAATTAAAAAATATATATATTTGCATTTATACTGCAGTAACTATTACATTGTTCATGTAATAATTTTTGAACAAGTAATTAGTAAATTAGTTATATGAACAGTTAATAATTAAATTAAACGAAAATCGGAGATAAAATCTAAATCTTGTAAACTATGGCCCCTAGCATAAAACTAAAGGCAGATTTAACGACAACGTCCCAATAATTCCATATTAAGATAACCCTACAAGTGGGTTAGATTGAAGATTTATTTTAGTTCGAAATATATATACAGGGTGTCCCAGAAGTAATGGGACAAACTTTAAGGGGAGGTAGGGGGCATCACAAGGATTCAGATTTGCATAGCAACCCAGTGTCGGAAACGCTTTCCTGGCACGGTAGTGACGACACAAAACACAAGAAAGACAGGATACGAATAAGAGGAGAAAACATGTTTATTATCCCTAGTACATCAAAAAACTAAGAAGAAAGAACATTAAAGGGACAACGATCGTCATCAACGTAGGTGTTCGAAATTACGACCCCGGGCCGTGACGCATGGAAGCGCATCTCCGGCGTATGGAAGATCTAATGTTCTCGAAAATACTGGGAGTGCCCCGGACTTCCCCAGCAGCTGCCAGGATGCGTGCAACAAGTTCCTCAACACTTTCCAGCATTGTCCCGGCATTTTTGCAGTACTAAGAATAATAAACATGTTTTCTCTCCCTGTTCGTGTCCTTTCTTTCTTGTGTTTTGTGTCGTCACTACCGCGACAGGAAAGCGTTTCCGACCCTGGGTTGCTATGCAAATCTGAATCCTTGTGATGCCCCCTACCTCCCCTTAAAGTTTGTCCCATTACTTCTGGGACACGCTGTATATATATATATATACATATATATATATATATATATAAGGAATGGAAGTGAAGTCAGAAAAGAATAGTGCAAACATCCTTTGAGGGATAGAGATAAGTTTACGAGGGCGCAAGAATGAATTTCGATTCAAAAGGTCTGACTGTATTTTAGTTAAAATTTACTGTCCGAATTAAACAAAAATTTGGAAAGAGGAAGAGTGCTTAAAATAAAAAATCGTGAATGTGTGATGGAAATTAAGGGAAGAGGGGGAGGGGGCTGAAACGAAAACTTTGAGCAAAAGCCGATAAACCTCGAAAACTATGGCTCCCCTTGCGAAAAACTACAGGCAGATTTAAGGATGACCTCATGGTACCATGTTAAGATACCCTACAAATGGGCTATATTGAACATTTATTACAGTTATAAAATATGCACAATGAATAAAGGGGAGGGCAATTGAAAAAAGAATAGTGCGGACTGCAGAAGTTCCTTGCCGGAAGGATCCTAGTTTCGAATGGAGGAAAGAGAGGAAGACCAGACTGAATCCTGGGAAGAAGAAATATTCAAAATAACAACAATTCGCATAGGGCTGAGAGGGGAACGAAAAGTCTAACTTTATTTTACAGGAGTGATTGTGTTCCGGGTGTACGGTGGATTTCCGGGTTTTTCTATCAATCCTTGCGGCCTTACGTTTAGTAGAAAAAATGAATCAAAAACCTTGAAAATCGAACTGAAAATGTGATGTAAAAAAGGGCAAAAAGTTCAACAAATATTACTTTTGAAAACAGTTTTGAAGCAATTTTTGCGTCCCTCAAAATCAGGGGTGATTCTGTTCAGAATTTTCCGAAAATTTAAGGCATTCGGTTCCGAAAAATTTTAAAAATCGGCCATCAATCCGAAGATTTGGTCATAAAAAATATCACGAATTTTGACAAATGGTCGCCGAAAAAAAAAACAATTTCGTTAATCATTATCGCAGAAAAATCGCCAATTTTGTCAAAGAATCGCGGAAAAAAACATACTTCATCAAAAGTTCGCGGGGGAAAAACTCAAATTTCGTCAAAAGATCACGAAAAAGTCCTCAAATTTCGTCAAAAGATCACGAAAAAGTCATCAAATTTTGTCAAAAGATCACGAAAAAGTCCTCAAATTTCGTCAAAAGATCACGAAAAAGTCATCAAATTTCGTGAAAAGATCACGAAAAAGTCCTCAAATTTCGTCAAAAGATCACGAAAAAGTCCTCAAATTTCGTCAAAAGATCGCGAAAACTCCCCGCGATTTTCGTCGAACGATCGCGAAAAAACCGCAAATTTCGTCAAAAGATCGCGAAAAACGCCGCAACTTTTTGTCAGAAGATCGCGAAAAAACGCAAATTTCGTTCGCAAAAAGCGCACATTTCGTCAAAGAGCCGCGGAAAAAAAACGTTTAGTGGATTCTCCCCCCACCTCCCTCTGCTGTAACCTTTCAAAAAATTTGCTGTGAATATCAGATTTTTTTTTTTTTTACCCAGAATCACCCCTGCTCAAAATCTACTGATCATAAGAAAACTGTGGATTACGCCAATTTGATGTCGGAAAATAATCACTATTTTCGTCAATCGTACGCAGAAAAAATCACAAATGTCGTCAATTGGTCATTGAAAAAAAAATCATGAATCTCGTCAGTCGGTCGTTTAAAAAAACACGAATTTTTCGTCTGTTGGATGTTGAAGTCATTGCGAATTTTGTTAAGCGGATATGGGCAGTAATCGAGAATTTCGTCAATAGCCCATAGACAAACATTGGAATTTCGTCAATTGGTCGGGGAAAAATTGCGAATTTCGTCAATCGGTCGTTGAAAAAATATTGCAAATTTTGTCACTCAATGTCGGAAAAAAATCACGAAATTTATGAACTGCTCGTTGAATAAAAATTGAAAATTTCGCTGATGAGTCGCGGGGGAAAATACCCGCGAATTTTGTCAATGGGTCGTGAAAAATAATCGTTGTTTTAGTCAATCGTACTCAGAAAGAAATACGGATGCCTTCAATCGCTCAAAGGAAAATTGAATCGTGAATTTCGTAAATTAGTCATTGAAAGAAAATTGTGAATTTCATCAATCGGTCGTTGAAAAAAAAATTGTGAATTTCTTCAATCGGTGGCTGAAAAAAAATCACGAATTTCGTCAATCGGCCGTTGAAAAAAAAAAACTTCAATCGGCTGCCGGAAAAAAAATCGCAATTTCGTCAATCAGTTGTTGAATAAAAATCGCAAATTTCGTCAATTGGTAATGGAAAAAAAATCACGAAATTTGTTAATCGGTCGTTGAATAAAAATTTCAAATTTCATGAATAAATCGAAGCAAAAAAGAACAAAAACGCGAATTTCGTTAAATTTGTCATTAATCATTTGTCAAATTATCCATTAACAATTTTTCACTCTATAGGGATAACGAAATTATTAAAACTTTACAATATTGGTGTCTATGTGTTTTACAGGGGTGATTCTTTTCCGAATTCTCCAAAAATTTAAGGCATTCGGTTTCGAAATTTTGAAAAAAAATCAATCATCAGTCCGAAAATTCGGACACAAAAAATATCGCAAATTTCGACAAATGGTCGCCAAAAAAATCAATTTCGTCAATAGTTCTCAGAAAAAATCGTCAATTTCGTTAAAGGATCGCGGAAAACACACGAATTTCGTCAGAGAATCTAAAAAAACACGATTTTCGTCAAAGGATCGCGGAAAAAGCACCGAAAGGGGGCTTCCCCCCGTGCTGTAACCTTTCAGAAAAGTTGTTGTGAATTTCAGATAATTTTCTTTTTACTCAGAATTACTCCTGGTATTGTGTCATCCATCTCACTCTCGGTACAAAAATGTCCAGATTGCTTATAGAAATGCTAATCACATCTTTAATCTAATGTCAGACGAACGTATTTTTGTACGCTTTTTTCCCTGCATATCATCCCTACACAATGCCGCTAGCATTGTGTAGAGATGATATGTTGGGAAAAAAGCGTGCAACAAGACGTAGCATTGTGTAGGGATGATATGTAGGGGGGAAAAGCGTGCAAAAAGACGTAGCATTGTGTAGGGGTGATATGTAGGGGGGGAAAACGTGCAAAAAGACGTTTAACTGACATTAGCCTTAGGCTAATGCAAATTACCAAAAATACCTAAGGCTAATGTCAGACGAACGTCTTTTTGCACGCTTTTTTCTCTACATATCATCCCTGTACAATGCCGTTAGCATTGCGTAGGGATGATGTGTGGGGAAGGAAGTATGCAAAAAGACGTTCGTCTGACATTAGCCTAAATGTGACCCAGGAAAAAGAAATTGGCCTTGTGTAAAAGCTAGACTAAAAGAATAAACAAACTTTCTATTTTTATTTTTATTTTTTTAATGAAAATACTTAAAATTTGGATTTTTTCCCCTCCTATAATACTTAGCGACTTAAAAGTAAAATTAGTTTTGACTTTTTTTTTTTTTTACTGTTTTTCAAATAACTATGTGTCATTTATGTGATTTACATTTATGTGATCTACTAAGAAATCCCAACCTTAGCGCATAATTTTTACTTGCTTCATGAGTACTTAGAATAAATTTATTTACTGGTTATAGAATTCGAACATTGCATATTTAGCAAGACAAATTGCACTCTCCATTTGATGAAATCATTCAGCTTTCAGTGAAACTATTGTAAGTTTATCCTGTTTATGTTTTTCCTGCAATTGTACATTTCAAACAATAGTAGAAATTATCTTGTTCTTCTTATGTCATTTGACTGTCATGCTGTTACAACATCAGTTGTTATGTAAATTGATATTGGTATATTTTGCATCAATAACTTTCAGGATTTTTCACTTTGTATCAATTAATTTTCAGGATTTTTCGCTCTGAGTCACAATCACCTCTGATTTTAGCTGGAATTTATTGTCCGAATTAAACAAAAATTTAGAGGGAGGAAGGAATGAGACCCAAGGCATTTAAAATGAAAAATCCTGAATGGAGATAAAAATTAAAGGGAAGGAAATGAAAATTAGGGGAGCAGACTCTCCTAAATTTTGGAAACTATTGTGCCTAGCGAAAAACTAAAAGCAAATTTAAGGTTGGCGACCTGTTGTTTCCATATTAAAATACCCTGCAAGTGGAGTGCATTGAAGATTTATTTTAGTTATAACTAGGGGGCTCTGCCCCCTACGAGCTACGCTCGCCAACCCCCGTTCAGACACCGCAGATTCTAAAAGCATGCTAATTTCATCGGCCTTGAAAAGATTGAATTATAATTTAAAAAAACAGTGACCCTGTAAACGGATTTTCATCCATTTTACTTTGATTGGAGATTTTTAAGACGAAATCAGACGCTGCTAAGAGATACAATGGCTGTTTTCATCTTTGATTAAAAACAAGAAAGAAAAATGCGTACCCCATAAATTATGAAACACTTTCCAAAACTCCCTGAAAGCTTTAACAAAACTTCGTTATTTAGGGAAATAAGGTAAATAAGATAACTAACTAAACATTTACAAAACTGATTTCAGCAGTTACCATCCATAGCCAAATATTTATACCAATTCTTCCGAAGAGTCCTGTATTTGATCTGTAGGCTGATATATATACTATATAATAGAAAATTTAGTTTAGCAAGAAAACACATAACAGGTTGAAATTTCTCTTTCAGCAATTTATACTAATAGATGGAAACATACTTGAATACTTTTGTTCAGCCCTGTTGTTTACCTTGTACCTTTATTACACGCCATTATTTAGCTAAACTTTAATTCAAACTAAATCACTCTTAAAACTATTGAAATCGCATTTCCAGAATTTATCATCTATAGGCGGCCATGTATCCAATTCTTTGCGTGGCCCTGTATATCATTTTATCTATATTCTACAAACATTTCATAGAAAACTACATGCAGTTCAGCATAACACATTTTAAACCCACCTTCCAGCAATTTACGGTCATACTCAGTAGCCTTTACGAATTCTTCTGCGTATCCCTGTATATCAACTATAACATTGACACACATCATATAGTATGCATAAATATAGTGAAACTTAAAAGCGCATATTAGTGCAAATTAAAAATGCATTCCCTGCCATCGCCGCTAATATACAGTACTTCGGATAGAAAATACTTGTCTGAAATGTTTTGTATGTTCCTGTAAATGCTATGCAATTCGTATTATACATGAAATAACTTAAGTAAGCCTCACCGACGTATATCAATTTTATTATATATGAATTTGTATTAGTGATGCAACGAATAGTGGTTTGGCCGAATAACCGAATACCGAATATTTGGCCAAGTTACAGCCGAATATTCGGCCGCCGAATAATGAACTTATTTTTGCCTAAAACAAAATATAGTATGCACTATATGCACAATTCTTGTATATTTCACCATTAAAATGTATTGTTTTCTTAAAAAAAATTCTTTATATACAAATTTATAATTTTTTAAAGCATTATTTTACTCTGAAAAAGTATTCGGCTATGTTCGGCCTGAAAATTGCCTCAATAATATGATTCAGACCCCCCCCCCCCCCAAAAAAAAAAAAAAAAAAATCTTAGCAAAAGTTCCTCATTAGGTACTGTCTAGTTACATTTTAATATATATTATGTGTGTTGTTACATTTTAAAATAATGGCAAAATTTTAAAAGTACTAGGAAACATAAGTTTCAGCTTTCAGATGAAATAAAATAAAAAATAAGAAATCTTAATATTTTAAGAAAAACCACAGAAAGAAAGGGTGAAAGGGATATCCTCTAAAATGATGGAAAGAAATCAGTGTAGACTTTATAAAGCTCACAATTAACAAAATTTTTATTTATCTTTTTTTTTTTTTTTTTTTTTTTCTTTGCTGTCAGCAGTGAAGCCATCTATAGAAAGTGCCCCTCAATGTGAAGAAGTAAAAGAAATTAGTAATTTTCTTTCCCAGCCACTACTAGAAATAGAACAGTGTCCTTTGGAGTGGTGGGTGAAAAATTCAGAAGACTTTCCAAACCTTTTACAATTAGCCAAAAAGTACCTTTCTGCACCAGGAAGTACCATGTATAGTGAGAGATTATTTTTAGAAGCAGGTAACATTTACGAAAAAAAAGAAATAGACTATCACCCGAGAATGCTGAATTATTATTATTTCTGCATCACAAACTACATTTATTGAAAACATTTTAACTGTTTTTTAAGGCATTACAATGCTATTCTTGAAAAAAAAAAATATCTAAATGCATACTAATTAAAAGAATTTAGTATTTACATTTCTTTTATTATTTAATAAAAAATAGTAACAGACTTAAAAAAATTACTTAAATTATATTTAACTTTTAAGCGTATTTTACTTTTAAAAAAAACAAAAAAAACCACTTAAGTATTGCAACAGATACGACTTAAATATCTTATACATATAATACATCTATACATAATCAATCATATATTTATGTTCTTTATAGGTATAATTTAAAATATTATTGAAAGAAATATTTTTTTATGTGACAAGGGTTAAATGTTAAACTTCCCATTATGACTTTAAAAAAAAAAATTGAATTAGCTTGTACAGCTGTATTAAAACAATTTTGAATAGATTAATTTTAAATTTAACAGATTATGTTAGCTTATTACAGATACTTTTTGTACTTACTGATACAGCATAAAAATTTTTAACATGATTCCTAAATTAGTCTCTTACATAAAAATGGGTAGATAAAACCCATTCGGAGTATGAAGGTTAAAGGGGAAAAAAAGTGTTAGTTAATTTCAAATAAAATTTTCATTATATATGTGATGAATATAAATTGTCAAATTAAAAAGTTATTCTGTGTAAATATAAGAATATTTATTACAGTATTATTCGGCCAAGGCCGAATAATGGACTTGATATTCGGCAGACAGGCCGAATGGGTCGAATATTCGGCTTCGGCCGAGTATTCGTTGCATCTCTAATTTGTATAATTAAAATACGTCGCAAACAATTTCCCCCAATACCATTTGTAATGGAATTCTTTTGTGTATCCCTGTAAATGAATAGTAACTATTCGTTGCACCGCATATGCTAGAATATTCTGCATATTTTAGTGAACTTCGTAAATGCATATATTTTTTATTATGTTTGAAAGTGTGTAACATCTTTAAAATTCATTTGAAATTAATTTTTTCCCATTGGCCGTAATGTAACGGAATACTTTTGACTGTCCCTGTAAATGAACTAAACATGCTACAAACTTCATTTGAAATAGGGTTCGTGCTAGGATAAATGTCAATAACCAAAAATTTCAGTGCGATCCGAGTATATTTACGAGAGTTAGAGCGCGAACTGACAAACCGAAATCAATAACAATTTTCAACTTTGTTGGAAAGTGTTAAAAATTAGTTAAAAATTTGAAAATAAGCTAATGTAAAATGAATTAAGTACACAGAGTTTTTTTCTTTCGGTACTTTTTAACAACGCTATGAGAAAGTTCTTTTTAATGTATCGTTTTAAATCTGACGTAATTTTCACCAAAGTTTCCTTTCTCTTTTTAATATTCACATGAAAATACTTTTGTTGTTAGAAAGGAAATATTATTTGCGCTGTCTTAGAATTCACGATAATAGTTGAAAAGATTATCTCAAATATGAAATAAATGTCTCGTGCAAATATATTTTTTAATTTAAAGTGTTTAGCCAACTTTTATTTATTTGGCCTTTTTAAATATGACGTAATTTCCTTCATTTGCGACTTTTAACGCATAGTAATGAATTTAGTATTTAAAAATTTTCTTTCCCTTTTAAAATTCAAGTGTAACTGTAGTTTTTATGATGTAATTTTCTATATTTTCCTGATTTTTAACACGTAATCACTTAATTCTAATTTGAAAGTTTTTTTCTGCTTATAATAGCCACGTGTAAATATTTTTTTTTATTTGAAGGAAATATTATTCTTTGCACTGTTTTTAAAATTGGCAACAGTTTAAAATAATTGCCCTTTTCTAAAATGAGTAAAAAATATTTCTCGAAATGCTGAAAATTTGAATTTAAAATGGAAATAAATCCTCAAAAAATGAGTTAAATTAAAAATATAATTGCAGTCTGCACATTGGGAGTTTCCAATGTATAAAATGATCTAAAAATGTTTAAATTCCTATGTATAGTTTTTCTCATAAAACTTTTTTTATGGAACGATTTTGACCATCTTTAACATTAAATATCTCTTTAAATAATTATTCGATTTAAAAACTGTCTGCATCAGCGTGTTTATCAAACATGTCTCTATAATACCACCGATTTTCGTATTTTTGTATGAAACAGTTTTCTTAATATTAACGAAAAAAGACCCCCGATCATAAAAAGTATGGATGCCGATCTAGTAAGATTATACCCGGGTGATCTACGCAGATTTTCATTGGTCCATTTCCAAATCAAAACTTTTTTATATATATAGAAGGATATATATTCCAGGAATGGAGAAGTAATTAGGAAATTAATAAAACCGGCGTCCATTGCCGCAAAGAGTTGCGTTTCCTCGAGGAGCAACAAAGAATCCAGAGGAGAAATAATTTTTCAAAATAAAAACGATTCGAGACAGAAGATAGGGAGTGGGCTTTAGCTTGACTTTACTGTTCGAAATGAACAAAAATTTAAAGAGAGGCGAGAGCTGAGCCCCAAGGCGATTAAAATGAAAAATCTTGAATGTGAAATAAAAATTGAGGGTAAGAAAGATGAAAAGTAGGAAACTAGAGCCTCATAAATCTCGGAAAATATAGCACAGCATATTTAAAGAGAATTACTAACAGTTGTTTATTAAGAAACCTCGCAAATGGAGTCTATTGAAAAGTTATTTTAGTTATAAAATATATATATATATATATTCAGAATCCTAATGATACGACTGATTATGTTTCACAGCTATTTCTCCTAAAATATGGAATGTTTGGCGGTGAACTTAACATCAATTATTCGTATTGCTTCACAGGTGTCAAAAGTGGTATTCGAATTTTAAAATTTGAATGAGTTTTCGAGGTATTAATTTTTTTTCTAATTTTAATGGCATTTCTGTAATGATGGCAACTAAAATGACTCCATTTTTGTTGAAAAAAAGAGGAAAATAAAAAAGGTAGGGATTATTAGACTTCTTCTTTTTCATCATTTTCAAATTGAAAATAAAATTATCTTTTATTTCAATGGATAGTGAAGACAATATTGTTACTAAATTACGTTTCTCAGGAAAATTTGAAAAACTAAAAATTTTTTCACATTTCGATCGTCCGGAATCAGTTTATTTTAGAAACCAAAAATCGTCTGTCATTTTCAAGTTTGACATTAATTCCATAGACGTAAAAATCCATTTCTGTGGGGAAAAAAAGGGAAAAAGAAAGGGATTATTGGATTTCTTTTTTGTCATCAGTTTCAAATTGAAATTGAGAAGTGAAATTATTAAAAACAGAAAGAAAATTTAAAAATAAGAGTTAAATTATCATCACGTGTTAAAATTAGAAAATAGGTAAAATTACATCAAAATGTTTGCACATAAATATTAAAAAAAAAATGCGAAAACTTTAAAATAATAAAATTATTACACGTGAAACGCATTTAAAAGTGATAATTACGTCAGTGAAAAATTCGTCATATATTAAAACGATACATTAAAACACTTCTCATTCCGGAGAATTTCAATGTAACGTCACATGACATAAACGTGGGGAAATTTGTTTATATATTACATCACTTGATGCAACATAAATACATGTAAATGTATGCGCAAAATGCTTTCGATTTATTATGTACGATTTACTATTCGATAAATACATATTAGAAAAATCGGATATTCTTATTGATATAAAACAATATACATTGTAAAAATAACATGAAAATATACATGATGGTGTATTAAAATAGAGAAAAGAATTCATGAATAAGCTGTACCTGTTCGTGAAAATATCTAAAACTCGACAAAACATAAAATATGTGTAAAATTTCAAAACACAATGCTTTTTAATATCGTGGTTCTGAGAGTTTTTTAACCTCGAACCTTAAGGAAGAATATTTCCTGTAGTTTCGTTATAAAAGTAAGAAAGATAGCGAAACTTTTAACCTAACCATTTTAAACAAGCTGATTTTCAAATGTGTAATTGATCTTATTTATCAATACAGTATCAATATATTTATCAATACAATAATTTATCAAACAGCCGTCAGTTTTTACGACAGAGATGGATGAAGCATGGTATCCGAAAAATGCTCCGTTCTAGCGGAAAAGCGTGGCAACCCGATAGCAGAAGATAGCCGCCGTTATATTGATAATATGGTTTCGGCATGGTTTGAAACAGCATGCGGTATTGCGCGAATCGCGCATAAAATTTGAATATCTGGCATAATAAAAATGCTGTTCGGTATTTTAACTCTCTTAATTTATTTCACAGATTGTTTTTTTTTTTTTTTTTGTGGAAGTCAACGATTTTTCTTTTTATGAATTTCGTCAAATTAATTCGTGAATAGGTTGCCGAAAAAATCGTGAATTTCTTCAAACGATCGTGGGAATTTATCATGTGTTTCGTCAAAGATATCAGGAATCAAATACAGATTTTCTTCGCTGTTAGATTAGGTACCTAAAAAAAAGAAGCGCAAATTTCAACAATCAGTCGCTGAGAAAAAAAAATCAAATTCGTCCATTGAACGCGAAATGATCGAAAATTTCGTCAAAAGATTGATCTCACTATTGTGAGCGTGTTTGCGTTGATCATATTCGTCAAAGGAATCCTGAATATTTTTCGGATGAAAAGTTTACCAGAGAATTCTTTCCATTATTTAAAAAAAAAAAAAAAAAAAGTAAATCGCGAAAAATTCAAAAAGCATAATTTACTACATTCAGCAAAAAAAATTAAACCTTTTTTTTTTTTTTTTCTTTTAAGAATCTCAAAAAATCGCTTTTAAACGAAAAAAAAAAAAAAAACAGCTAAAATTCGTAGAAGGGAAAATTCAATACATTGTGCTTAAAGATTGAAACCTGATTTCTTTTACACATGTAAAATAATCGAAGAAAAATGCTAAAAATTGCATAAAAAAATTCGCCAGAAATTTATAACTAGTTGCCGAAATTCCAAATAAACTTTATTTAAAATATGACAAAGTTTACTATACTGGAAAGATTCTAGCGAGATTCTTTTTAACAATGTGGGAAAATTACTGCGAAAGGTTAAAAAAAAGCACAAAAAATTAAATTAAGAAAATCTACGAAATGCGATTTTCGAACTGAGTTAAAAAATGTTCATATCAGGATTTGAAACAAGACGTTTTCGCTTAATGATTGGCAGCGAAAAGTTCCCTGGTTCGAATCTTGACCTGGACATTTTTTTACTCAGTTGAAAAATTGCATTTCGTGTGATTTATATACCAAATAAAATAATTGTGTTCACAAAAAGAGAAAAGCTAATTAAAAAATTATAAAACTGGCTTAAGGTGCCTTCCTGCCAAATCTTGTAGCTGTATGCAGTGGTCTTCTTAGGAAACAGCACAAACACACAGTCAAACAAGTACAGTAAACTCTGTTTAAGGCGGAATCGATCGGGACCGAGAAAAGTTTCCGTAGTAGACAATATTCCGCCTTAGACAAATTTTACTCTATGTCTATGTATTTGTAGGGACTTGAAAATCTTTCCGAGTTAGACAGATTTCCGTCTTACACAGAGTCCGCCTTACAGAGAGTTTATTGTATGTTTATTATTATAGATATTGTTTTAAGTCTGAAACAAACAATATAGTGAATTAACTTTCGAATAATAGTTTTAACCCGAACCCAATCTGAAGGAATCTAATATCAGCCCGGAATCGATCCGAACTGAAAACAAGAAGAGTTAACCCGACCTGCAACAAAATTAATTAGCCCGGGAAAAGAGTTTCTCCTTCACCTATGTTTTAACCTTTCAGAAAATTCGCTGTGAATTTTAGAAAATGTTTTTTTACTCAGAATCACTTCTGTTGTGACAATAAATAATCATCTAATTCTCTCCCTAACCTACCTAATTTAATTTCCTCTTTCACCCCCAAATACAAATAAATTTAAAATTGTTGTTTATTTTATATAAAAAAAATTCTACACAATTTGTTGCTATGCAATGGCAATAAATAAGTGATCAGTTATATGAATATCCCCTCTTTCCGAAATCATCATATCCCTTTTCCTATCTAGAGTAAATTCTTAAAAAGTGCCATATTTATTCATTGCTGTCTAGTAGGAGCAATAAATAAATAATCTATTATTTGACATATCCCCTACCTTTGAAACTTCCACCCCCACCTATTCGGTTATAGCAGACTCCTTAAAGTTTTTAAAATTCAAAATAAAATTCGAAAAAGCATAAAGAAAAAGCAAGTACACATAAAACTACAGAAAGCTTGACGTACATGCCTGCTCTCTCCTTTTAAGCGACAGCTCTGGTTAGCGCCTTCTATAGAGCTTTTTAATTAGGAATAAAATCATAATGTAAATTTTACGTAAGCCACAAATTATAATGCAGAAATTTCCAAAATAGGAATTTGTTAAAGCGTAAAATTTTCCATTTCCGTAATCTTTTTAAATTGAAGCAGAATAATAAAATCCCTAAAAAATAGAATATGGGTCTGTTCAGAACATAGATATTGGCGATTCAAGCGCTCGAGTACGCCATCTGGTGGGGAAAAGATGCAACTTCTCCCTTCAGGATAGAGCCATGCAAGCGGATTGCATTACATGTATTTTTAATTTGTTCAGAATGATTATTCTTTTGCACAATTTCAGATTTCTTGTTACATTTGCGTTCTATCTTATATGATAATGTAAAAATTATCTGACTTTGGATATCTAAAACTAAATGCATTTACAATAAAGAATTACAGTTGAATCTCTCTCTAACGAAACTCCATACATCGAATTTCTCTATATAACGAATTTTTAATAGAAACGGTCCCCTTTTCCCATGATCTCATTAAAAATAGTCTCCATATAGCGAAATATCTATCTGCATATAACGATTTTTTTCATAAAATATTCTTTATTTATTCAGTTTTAAAAAAGCTTCCAAATCACATGAAATCAATTTTCCATCACTGATTTCTGATTTATCGTTCAGTGCTGAGTTTTTTATCTTACTTTTCTACCTTGAATCTCCTTGTTCTTTATGTCCAACAAATTCATCTCCTCCCCTCTCCCACACATCTTCCAACATCCTTCTTAAAAAAGTGTAAATTGGATTGTTACACATATAAGAGAGGGATCAGAGAGGTAATTGAAATTTAAGGTGAATGAGATCGAAGATCATTCAGCAGGTTAAATTAGAAAAATAAACTCTCTTTTAATCAAGCACAAGTCGATATTCGTAATATTCACTACCAGAAAGCTCCCGAGATCCGCTGGCATGACACGTGACCTGATGCGCTCCACAAAAAAACGGGCGGGAAAGAAGGCGCAAGCACGCTATTGGTCGAATGGAAAATTCTCCCTCGACAGCTGCAGCCACGAGAGCAGATCACTGTCATCATTTACAACACGTTTTCATCTATCCAAACTAAAGTCCTCAACCCTTACAGTTAGAGTAGATATTTAACATTTTTGGCTTTCTTTAGTGTGAAAGTTTCACAAAATTTAATCTGTTTGAGTGCGTTTTTTCTACTTCTGCAAAAAATATCTCCTAGGAACTGCAGAACTCTTTGTGATAAAGTGAAGATTTTGAAAGAAATTTATAAGGGATTGAAAAAAAAAAATGTGGCAAAAACGTTTGGGATTCCGGCAAGCATTCAACAGTCATCGAGAGTCAATCATAGAGCAGAATTCGGATCTTGGTTCAGTGCGAAACAAAAAGAGGACGTGCCAATACGAAGGCTTAGACGAAGCAATGTTTAAGTGGATTAAAGGGATAAGGGACTGGAATCTACCACTTTCAGGACAAATGATTTTAGAAAAAGCTCTAGAATACGTTTCATCTCTTGGACACTCTGACTTCCAAGTCAGCATTAGTTGGCTTTCGTTGGCTAGAAAAGTTCAAGAAGAGTCATGGGTTATTTCAGAAAACTATCTGCGGTGAAAGTGCGGATGCTCCGGTGACACCATGTAAGAACTGGAGTCTTAAGGGGGCTCAGAGCTTGAAAACTTTTGAGAAAATTGATTTTTTTTTTAGTATCTATTTTGATTATTCAGTTACTTCTGAACACAGTGCAAAAAAACGCATAAAAATATTTGCATTTTTAACGGAGTTATAAGCATTTATGTAACAATCACTTTCATAGCCGCACCCATTTAATTGCAACTTTAAATCGCGTTTTCTCAAAACTTCATTTTTGACGACTATCCGTAAGATTAAAAAAAACTATTTGATGGATTGGCTTTTTTTTTTTTTTTTTTTTTTTTTTGCATGCACATAACATTATTATCTATAGAATGAATTAATATATCTTAGATAGCTTAATATTTTGAGTATTTATAAGGGGAAAAAACTTGTATTTTTTAGGGTTTCTTAAATTTTCAAATTTGAGAGTTTTTTTAATAAGGTTTTCTTTGAGTGATAGTTATATCCTTAATTCATTCTATAGAGTAAAGTTTCCTGATCATTTTAAAGCAAAAATTAGGTTCTTATGTCAATTCAACGTTAAGATATCTTACGGATGGTGATACGACACCTACATCTTTTTTCAAAATTGTGTTATATAAATTTCGCTATATTTTTTATTTTATTACATTGAAGTACCTCATTTTGTAATTTTATAAGACTACAAACATACCTTAAAAACATCAGAAAGTTTAAATTAGTTACATTGAATACTTCTGTTTTTATATGGATTCGAAGCGAGAATTTTGTTTACATGTTTTTCGGTATCGATCAAGTCCTGAGACCCCTTAAAGTAGCAGAAATTCTAAAAAAATTCGCTCCTGAGAACATTTTCAATGCTGACGAAACAGGTCTCTTTTACAAGTGTCTCCCAAACAAGACTGGCGTTTAAAGAAGATAAATGTTTTGGCGGCAAACAAAGGGTTACTATTCTGTTGTGTGCTAACATGACAGGGAAAGAAAAATTAAAGATGCTAGTAATTGGGAAAAGTAAATCTCCTCTGTGTTTTAAAGTCACGAAGTCCTTAGAAGTGAACTATGGTTTTAATAAAAAGTCCTGGATGACCACTGAAATTTTTGACAAATGGTTAAAAGCATTTGACAATCAAATGAGAAAACAACGCCGAAAAATTGCTTTGCTTATTGATAACTGTCCAGCTCACTCACAAAACTGTAGAGAAAAACTGCAAAATGTTGAATTTATTTTCTTACCACCCAATTGCACATCAAAACTGCAGCCCTTGGATTTGGGAATAATAAAAAATCTAAAGGTGCATTATAAGAAAAGAATTCTTAAAGAACTGATCATAGCTACTGAAAAAAATTATTCCACCCAAGACATCATTAGTCTTATAAAGTGTATTCCGGAACTTTATAAAGCTTGAAATTTGATGTAACTGAAAAAAAAAATTACAATTGCTTCAAAAAAGCCGGCTTTTCTAAACTGGAGAATAATGTGGATTCTAGGGACGAAGAAGATGTGGCTTTAGCAGACTTAAAAGAGAAATGGAAATTAATTAAGGAACGCAGAAATGTCGAAGAAAATGTTACTCTCTTTGGTTTTTTGGAAGTGTATGACAATATCATTTTTGCACAGTAACCTACTGATAGTGATATTTTAAGCAGCGTTATGAACAATGATGATGAGAGTGACAATGAGCATGAAAACGAAAACGTGCAACAAGAGAAAAAGCCATCACGCAGTGAAATGATGAGTTCTTTTGATATTATAAGGAGAGGACTTCAAATGGAGGAAAATGTTCCCGATACAATTTTTTCTTCCTTGCTAACGTGTGACCATTTTTTCGAGAGTGTAACAATTTTGAAATCAAAACAGTGAAAAATTACATTTTTCTTCGTCTAAAATGAATGTAAGTTTTCTTTATGTGATTTTTATTATGCTTTCAAATAAATGTCAGTTCTCTTTTTTGGAACTGTTTAAATAATTAAAAAATACAATATTAGGTTAATATTTGTAGTTAAACATTTCAAATTCTTAATTAAACACATCAAAAATAATTTTTGTTCAAAATTTACACGTTAAATAGGAATTTTTATTATTTCTCTATATAGCGAATTTCTCTTTATAACGAATTTTTTACTGTAACAATGGATTTCGTTATATAGAGACTCGACTGTATTTCAATGGCACTTTATCATTATTTAAAGGGACAATTTCCCTGTACTGAAGGCTGCGAGCAGCACCTATATAGGCCGTTTTAATTCCCAATAGATCAGTTTCAACCACGTGATCACACGCCCACCAAGTTTCATCGAACCAATCATAATCAACTATTTGTAGCCTGTATTATGAGCCAACCAATCAGAATCGGCCAAATCTGGGGGGTCAACAAAAAACACGTCTGGTTGCTAAGGTCGTTGCTAGGGTGTGACGTCAGTAGAAACTGATCTATGGTAAAAAGAAAGTTATTTTACTATATCTATGGTTCAGAAGTGCAGCTAATGGCCCGCGCGCGCTCAGAAGTTTTTGCCATGGAGTAGATCTTCTCGAAGAAAGGAATCTTAAAATAATTCAATTATTTCATTATTGTTATGGTTCAAAACAGGTAAAAACAACGACTATATTTTTTTATACATGCAAAACATAGTTTTCGTAACAGAAATACATGCTATGTTCACTCAGATAAAATCCAAAATATTCGGGAAAAGCTTCACGTGACCTACTTCATCCACTTTAGCCCGTTCAGCGTTTAAAATTTGCTAACCAACCTCACACAAACTTGGCGCGGCCGATTCAGAAATATTTTGTGGGCGATTTGATAACGTGATTGTGCGTTTTGTGTGTAACAATTTTCTTTTTATTTATTTAAAAATGATTTATCCGTTGCTTTATATTTTTCATGATACGTAGAATGCTATTAATAGACCAAGATTGTGATATCAACATATTACGAGATTTATTTGTAATCTACTGGATGGATTTCAATGGAATTTGCACTCTTAGTTAGACAATGTTTCAGAGAAGGTTTTAGAATATATATTTCTTATTTTATGATTGCATATTTTAATACCGTGTGGATAACAGACCAAAATACATCATAAGACATACGAAACAAATGACACTCAAAATCATGTTAGTATGAGCTTAAATACTTAATTATACTTTCAGTAGAAAATTTATAAACATTCTAATCATACTTTATTCACTACAAAACTAGACAGCAAACCCCATATATTTTATCTCTTTAAAAAGTATATGTGCAGATATTTTTAGTTAAAATAATGTACATCTATTACATTTTATGTTGATTTTAACACCATAAAATATGATTTGCATCCTAGTCTCGATAAAAATTCACTCCTAAAGTATTAAAAAAGAAGGGGAAAAAAAGAGAGAGAATAAAGAACTAATCCGTTCAAATGTAAAACTTTCATTGCGAAATACCTCATTTTCTCGTAATTTAAATAAGTATTTTATTATTATAATAGAAATACGCGTGCTTCTGTATTATTAATATAAAAATTTATCTCTTTGCAAATTCTTTTAAATGAACCTAATTTCGGAGGCCCCATTGCCTTCCGCAGCGTCTAATGTGTTCCCATCAAACTTCTTTTCGAACAAACCTGTAATCTAGATCCCCACTACATATGGTAGCATTTACCGGAAGCGCCCGCACGTACCGGAGACAATCGAAAACCAAATTGAGTGGGCCAAACCTCATAGGAATCAAGTCCACAGAAACAACAACAAAAAAAGAATGTACCATTAGTGTTAGGAAATGTTGGTAACTAAAGTCTAAGATAAAATTTCATAATACAGAAAGTAGCTGAATTGTAATGTAAGTTAAAGGAAACAAATCCCGTTGAAATTGGGCCCTTAAACCCGAGGAAATAACGCGCCACCAAGCGGTGGAAGATGCCTCCTCACCCTGTAAATTTCATGAATTACTGTTAGCATTAACACGATATTTAATAAACGGATGAAATCCCTTATCTAAAGTTACCTTTAAAGTAACGCGATTTTTAATTTACGGCTGTAGTAAGTAGACGTAAGTTAATGCTGTAAAAAGAGATTAATGTTCGAAAAAGCTGGTAGCTGAGGTATAAAGAAAGACAGGTCCCTCGGGGCCAGGGTCTTAACTGGAATGTAGTTGGGTATAAGAAAAATTTTTAGGGGTTTAAAAGTAGCTGGAAGACGCTAAAACTATGTTAAAGAAAATTGCGATTGAATAGGATAGTTTTTAAAGAAGCTGCAACAAACGCCACATGAAGACGATTAATATTCAAAATTGGTGATAGCTGAAGTCTGCAATTTTTTTTTTTTTGTCGTTCATGTAGTAGCTGGAGAATCTAAGAAGTTGTTAGGAAAAAAAGTTCGTGAATCGGACCATTTTTAAGGGAGCTATAACAGGGACTCAAAAGGGCCCAATTGATAGTCGAGAGCAGGGCCGTAACATGAAAACATGTTTAAATGTTTTAGTACTTAGCGTTTTAGATTTTCAATTGGTCAAAATTAATCATAGGGTATGAAAAAATCATTAGAATAATATTTTAAAGAAATGCACAAAAATGGGGTAAATGCTTAAAAAGGGGCCCTAGAGCTCGAATAAAAATATGAGGGTGTTGGTCTACAGGGAAGAGTCCAAGACTCAATTTTAAAATTACGCAATGAGAAGGTGAGAAAATTAGGGTGTAAAAAATGCATAACACATAGTTAAAGGGGCCCCGGATCGGGCCCTACAGGACCCTAAGGTGCCCCAGGATTTTAACTGGAATATAGAAACTGGAGAATAACTAAATGGAAAAAAGGTTCCAAAAATGAAAATCGGATTAAGAGGGGCAATTTATTAACAATTTATGGTGCAAAAGCTTCAAGGGGCCTTGTATCGGGCCCCAAGGGGGTAGGGACTTAAGTGGCATGTAGTTTGGTATAAATACACTTTTTAATATTTTTTAATGTAATCCGAGGACGCTAGAACTATGGTAAAGAAAATTGCAAGGAATTCGGATCAGTTTTAAAGAAGATGCACCAAGGGCCCTAAGAAGACGATTTATATTCAAAATTGGTGATAGTTGAAGCCTGAAATATATATATATATATATTTGTCGTTCATGTAATAGCTGGAGAACCTAAGATGTTGTTAGAAAAAAATGCTTGTGAATCGAACTTTTTTTAAGGGAGTTTTAATAGGCCCAAAAAGGGCCAATTGATAGTTGAGAACATATGTTAGAACGTTTTAGTACTTAGCGTTTTAGATCTTCGATTAGTCGAGATTAAGCATAGGGTATGAATTAATCATTAGAATATAATTTAAAAAGAAATGTGCAAAAAAAGGGGAAATGCTTAAAAAAGGGCCCTAGGGCCCCAATAAAAATATGTGAGTGTTGTTCTAAGGAGAAGAGTTGAAGACTCAACTTTAAAATTAAGCATTGCGAATGTGAGAAAATTAGGGTGTGAAAAACGTATGGCACACGAAAACTTTAAGGGGCCCTGGACCGGGCCGACAGGACCCTAGGCGGGCCCATGGCCTTAACTGGAACGTAGATAAGGGAGAGTAACTAAATGAAGAAAGTATCCCAAAAATGAAGATCGGATAAAAAGGAAGCAATTTATTAACAATTTAGTGCACTAAAACTTCAAGGGGCCCTTTACCGGTCCCCTTGCAAGGGTGCCAGGGTCTTAACTGAAATGGGGAGAAACTGAAAGGAGAATTCACCCCTAAAACGAAGAAGATCGTATGGAAAAGAGGCATGTTATTAAAAATTTAGTGCACTAAAACTTCAAGGGGCACTGTACCGGGCCCCTTGCAAGGGTGCCAGGGTCTTAACTGAAATGTAGAAATGGGGCAGAAACTGAAAGGAGAATTCACACCAAAAACGAAGAAGATCGGATAGAAAAGAGGCATGTTATTAACATTTTAGTACAATAACACTTTAAGGGGCACTGTACCGGGCCTCTTGCAAGGGAACCAGTGTCTTAACTGAAATGTAGAAATGGGGCAGAAACTGAAAGGAAAATTCACCCCAAAAACGAAGAAGATCGGATAGAAAAGAGGCATGCTATTAACAATTTAGTGCACTAAAACTTCAAGGGGCACTGTACTGGGCCCCTTGCAAGGGTGCCAGGGTCTTAACTGAAATGTAGGAATGGGATAGAAATTGAAAGGAGAATTCACCCGAAAAACGAAGAAGATCGGATAGAAAAGAGGCATGTTATTAACAATTTAGTGCACTGAAACTTCAAGGGGCCCGACCCTTAAAAAATTAAAAATCCGAGCCTCAGGTGCATCAGGACCTGTCTTAGACTAATCACACCTGAATTTTCTGACTTCTACGTGCGGTAGTTTTCACTAGCCTTCGCACACAGACACACACACAGAAAGAACATTAGTATAGGTATAAAGCAACCGAAAAAAAAAAAAAAAATTATAAACACAATGGACTTTACCCGAGGCTAACGAAAAAGACAGGCTACCGCGGTGAGTCCGATTCTTCTTTTTTTACAGACCGCTGGAATCACGTGATGCTCGAATGCACCAATGAAGGTGTGCGAAAAGAGCATCACGTGACTCCAGCGGTCTGTAAAAAAAGAAGAATCGGACCCACCGCGATAGCCTGTTTTTCTCGTTAGCCTCGACTTTACCCATGTGACGTCAGCTGCGGGTAGACAGAAGAAAAACACCAATAGGCGAGAAGAACATTTTAACGCTGCTTCCCCATCGTCCAATAAGCAGTCTTTTTCGGAGGGTATCTACCCGCAGAGGTGTGGCTGTTGCCATTCGTGGGTAGAGTCCATTTGGTCCGCGAAAGATTCGAACCCCTAGTCTCGACTTCACTGCTGTATCCATTCAACCATTGAGAGCGCGTTCAGAGACCGAAACACGGGTAACTCGGAAAATTGGGGAATGACGTCATACTGGTTTCTCGGTGTAAGGTTGGGTAAAAACGGCTCTGAACGCTTTCGGGTAAAGTTGCGGAATTTTTTTATTTACATTTACAAACAGAAAGCATTATTTACATTACAAAACAGGCAGCTGCACTTTCGACAGTGCAAATAGATTCAATTATCACTTTTTTTAGATGGGAAACTGTTCCAAAAGTTAATTTTTATGTGGAATACTATCACAATAAATATGTACAGTCGACGCTCGTTTTTACGAACTCGCAGGGAACACCCAAATAGTTCGTAAAACAGAAAGTTCGTAAAATAGAAAAACACCAAAAATGATATGAATACGTACATTATTTATGTCTATTTTTATCAAACTGCCCCCTCTTCATGGTTGAAGCAGTATTTCAAGATTATTTATTATTTAATAAAGTTATACATGTATTTTTAAATATACAAGAAATAAATGCAAATTTATACACAAAAAATAATTTTAGTACACAGAAACATATGTTACCATGCTTTGAAAATATTACATATGAAAACGTAGACTGTATTAGTACTTAGTAGGTGAAAATACATAGATGAAAACATAGATGAAAAATTAGGAATGGAAGTAATCACTTATCTTTTTTTTAAAAAAATCACATTTTGAAAAAGACATGTTCCCATTTTATCTATGGAAACCTTTACTACCTTTACCTTTCACAGTTATTGTTTCCTTCAAAAAAGTGCCTTAGTCCTGACAACCACTACTTGAAATTGTTGCTATGCCCCTCCCTACGAAAGAGATTGGGGAAAATCAACACATTCTTGGAATGTACCTGATGTCTCATACCTGTATAGAGTTTAACTGACGTTGACACTGCATTCCGAAACTTAAAAAAAAAAAAAAAAAAAAAAAAAAAAAAAAATCAGAACTACGGAAAATGAGTTCGCAAAAAAGAGATTTTCATAATCTGTAGTTCGTAAATGGGAGCGAAAAATTACATTGATTCTATGGGAGCGTATTCGGGACCACTCTATAGTTCGTAAAATCGCAAGTGTTCGTGAAAAAGAGGTTCGTAAAAACGAGAGTCTACTGTATCACAGGTTTTGCTAGCCATTTTAGGCTGAATCGGAGATTCATTCATCCGAGGGAAAATATGGTACGTTCAAATTATCATGTGTTAAAATTATTATATGTCAAATTATTATTATTGTAATATGAAAAAACAGAAACAATGTGCGATAAAACTACAGGCGACTAGACTCTGGCCGTCCACATAACGCAAGTCTTCTCTGATTGGCTCGTAAGACGGACCATTTCTCTCAAAAAATCTAAGCAATTCTAGCTCAATGAGCATGCGCTGAAAAGAATTTTTTCGGGACGCTTTCTACTGAATGAGCATGCGCTAAAAAGAATCTTTTCTAGAATTACTGAATTATCACGTGTAACTGTTATTATTTTTTCTTTTATTTTGTCTTTGAAACATGGCTTATTAATTATACCGCAAGTGAAGCGAAGCTAAAAACCTCATAATCGAGCGTAGGCTTCGATAATAAATAAATCGGAGAATTAATATGGATACGTATTTTTGAAGTCATGTACATTTTTTCATAACAAGTTTCAACTGTACTACATTGCATCTTGATACAGGTAAAACAAATACTTGGCTGGAAAAATTTTCTAAAAATTCCCCACCCCTGGATATTTATATAATATATTATTGTTTCAGCAATATTGTATTCTAGTACAAGTATTGTATTATATTATTATTTTGAAATTGCTATGATAATTTATGTTTAGATATAAATGAAGTAATTTTATGTGTGCATTCTGAATAAAATCTATTAAAATCCTATTAAATGTAGTATAATAATATAAAATCGTATTAAATATATGTTTGTTTATGTTAGTAGAAAAAAAAATTGCTTCCTATTCTTTTTTATTTTGCACATTTGAAAATGTTGCAACTTGCAAAGTTACTTATGTAAATCTATCTTCACTTGTAATAAATCTTTTCTAAATTATCAAATTATTTTGAATGAATAGTTTACTTAAATTGAATTAAAGTTACTTCAATGTGTACCTCAGATTTAAATCAGTAGCGTTGAATGAAAATATCTTTCTGGGATCTCTTAATGTACATATGAAACTAAAAGAGTATTTATTTATTTTAACAACAAAATTAAATATATTCATAATGTTATTCATAACTTTTTTTAATCAATGAAAATATTACACTCATTTTAATTTACTTCATTTTAAATTAGTAGTTATTAATAACTCTTTATTAATTTTGGAATTCCTAATGAATTTTTAATTTATGAAACTCTTCAGACAGCGGTATAAAATGAATTTATTTACTGAAAAATAAAGGACATTTTAATATGGTTGTTATCTAAAAATGTGCAGTTAATATAACTTTCCAAATCCCAAATGAATTTAATATCAAAATATTAATTTAAAATGTGTATCATACTATACTTACTATCACTGAAGATATGGGTCAACTTTTGGAAGTCAACGAATGGAGTAATGAAGGATGGAAAAAAGATAGTGTAAAGTTTTTATGACAGCTGGATACACTCGCAGGCAGGACTTAATTTTGATTTTCTGTCTGCAAGTGTAACTTGCTAGAGTGCTTTACTACTATGGTTTTCCACATCGCAACAATATATCCAGAGGTTGGTGCAAAAGCTGTGCTTGCTATTAGCCTAGACGTCATCTACACCACTCTTGCTGCTGCCCTGGTTTTATTTATTACACAGTAAGTGTCACCAATGAACATGTAACAATAAGTTAATATTTTGACAATTAAGTTTATTTGGGATTTGAAAAGTTATTTTATTTCTACATTTTTTGAATAACTCTATTAAAAAATTTTTAATTTGTATTTCATATATTTTTATTTTATACCTTTATCTGAAAAGTGTTACACATTAGGATGCATAAGGAATTCTAAAATTAGAGTTATTTGTAGCACCTAAATTAAAAGCGATTCTTATGTGTTTAATATTTTCATTTTTTTAATTACATGTAAAGTAAAGTGTGAATACTACAAGAAACTATTTTTCAAATTTTATCTTTTCTAACTTGCTATATCACCAAATAATAAATTTTATGTTAGCTTTTAGAAATCATCAGTTCATCTCAACATAATTAGTTTTTTATACATCTTTTTTTCAAATTTATCGTTTCTAACTTGCTATATCACCAAATAATAAATTTTTATGTTAGCTTTTAGAAAATCATCAGTTCATCTCAACATAATAGTTTTTATACATCTTATCAGCTTTTTAGGTGCTTTGAGAAAAACTAATCCAGCTCCCCCACATACACCTTCTCATTGTTGTTGCAAAGCTAAGTATTTTTGGAGAAAAAAAATTACTTCATTGCATGTTTTTACTCAAGAGCACAATATCTAAATGGAATTATTTTAATATTTTTAATACTTTCAATATAGATTGATGATAACACAATGCCAACTAATTTAGATACAAAATAAAAATTTTAATGTATAAATAAAAAGCCATGGCAAATCATTTAAATGTTGCTATTCTTTTTTTTTTTTTTCTAAATATGCACTTTAAACATAATAATTGAAAGGCAGCCGTCAATTAATATAGTCATTTAAGATAATGTACTATTTATATTTACAAGTTGTTTCAATCATTGATTAACAGTCCTCAGTTTAGCATACATTTAGTTTATTTTACAGCCATTACCAAGTTCATTCATTTATCTGTAAGTGTATTGTAGTGTAAAATAATACAATTTGTTCATGCTTGATCAGGATTCTCCCCCTCCCCCCATCTGTCCTGAAAGCACTCCTTCTACAGCAATATGAACAAATTGGCCAATGGCTAATAAATTCCATTTCCTATTTTTAATTTATTATGTGAATAAAATCATATACCTGAATTTTTTTTTTTTCTGGGAAAATAAAATCTACAGATTATAGAGGCCTGCACGGGCCGAAATTTCCAGGCCCGGGCCGACTCATAGAAAAAAAAAAAATTGGCTCGCCCCGATAAAAAAATAAAATTCGGCCCGAGCCCAGCCAGATAAAAAAACCCAAAATTTCGTCCCGGCCCAAGTGAATTTCTACAAAACAATGATTTTTATGTCGATTTGGTTAAAAATTTGTCTCATATGAGGAACTCTTATCAGAAATATTTATCTTACTTTTTTTTTCATGTTTTATAATCTTAATTTTTATAGAAGTGCCGCAGCTGCAATGTTTATTTTTTTTTTTAAAGGAATCTCTACTTCTTATATGTAAATGGTTTCAGTTATCATTATACTGTTATTCCATGTATGTTAAAAATCAGAAAAATGAAATGCAGCAAAATCTTTTAAGGTGGAATTGCAAGGGAAACAAATGCGTTATGACAAGTTCCCTTCTTAGCAAGTGTAAATGTATTATATATTCTTTTCTTACGTATTAGTATATCAAATTTGCATGGATCAACATGTTTTTCAGTTTAAAAGAGAGTTCCGTCATATGCAGGCTCTTTTTCACACGTTTTACTAGATTTTAATTTAGCTATACTTTAATAAGCTTAGAAATATACTACTCTTTCAAAAGAATAAATTTTAATGTTTAAGTGTAGAATAATGGCGATTTAAAAATGCATGCATTTTTTGGGCCAGGTCTAATTTTACTGACTTTTGAATGGACCAGGCCATGCTGAAACAATGAGTTTGGGCTGGGTCAAAAATAGGACTGAAAATTTTAGGCTGTGAAGGCTAGGAATGAAACCAGTCCTGGCTCTGTACAGAAAAAATAAGCCAGGCCCGGCCCGAGCCTTCAGAAAAAAGTATGGACCGGGCTCAGGCTTCGGGCTGGCCCGTGCAGATCTTTACTACAGGTGAGGGATTTTTTTTCTATTGTATTTAATTAATAAAAATATTCAAAATCTGCATAAGCGATCACAAATTTAAAATAATGCTGCAAGAAAAAAATTGAAAATTTCTTTTTACAAGAAATTAATAATTTTTGGTAGCAATATTTTCACTATTGAATGAAAGAAACAGCATTCTGTCACCACAGGATATTAGTTGAATGAATTGCTTTAACTATTAAGGTTTAGTGAACAGTTAAAAAAAAAAAAAATTATATATATATTTATTTCGAATAGTAAGAAGAATTTTATTCTGTATATAATTAAATTAGTTAAATATTTTTATTTTCATCATCATCACAGTAATTTAAAAAATGAAAGCTTTATAAATCATAATGATAAATTAAAAAAATATATTTATTTATTTTACATAAAATTTATAATAGAATAAAACTTTTCTAGACACAAAAAAACAAACAATAATTAATGATATTATACATAGTAGTAGTTAAATAAGAATAAAAAATTAAATGAATTTTACACAGAAAAAAAAATATTAAGTTGCATTAATGGTTTAATAAAAGCATGTACTAGCATCATATTAAAAAGTAATTTTTTCTATGAAGTTGTGACTAAACAAACGTAAAAATATCAAAGTGCTGAACCACTGAGTGCAAAGCAAGATTGTAAATAAATAAAAACCACATTGGCTGTGATTTAAATGTCCTTAGTATTTGATATATAAGCTTTCTTGCTTTCTATTGGCTTATCATTCATTGAAATCATTTGTAATCGATGTGCTTTTTAGCATTTTTCAAACAGGAGTAACTACTTGCAAGCATTACAAATGCATGACTATTTTCAGATCTATTGCAAGTATGTCGTCATCCTATTGCAAGTCGTTTTGTTTGCATGTAACCTTTGGTGTAGCTTCTTTAAAAATGATCTGATTCTCTTACAATTTTCTTTAACATAATTCTTAAGTTCTCTGGAAACTTTATGAACTACTAAAAATTTTCTTATACCCAACTACATTCCGTTTAAGATCCTGGGATCAGGTACAAGCCCCCGTGAAGTTTTTAGGTACATTTCATAAGAAATACTACCTATTGCAATCTCCCTTATGTTAGAATTTCTGAAAAAATTTTGCAGATCTATGCCGATCATGACCCCTAAAACTCAAAACCACCCCCCAGTTCAGAACTTTATATATATATATATATATAATTTTTATTAAAAAAAGATGATGAATTGTAATATTATATAATATATAACTTTTTTATGGACACCATAACTTCTATAATTCTGCACAAATCTTTTTCAAACTGACACATAAAATCAAGGGCTGGAAAATCACGTTAATAGACAAGTGGGTGGAAATAGGGAGGAGTTTTGTGAAAACCAAAAACACCCATAACTTCTTAATTATAATAAAGTCAAGGATCCACAATTCGCATTACTTAATGAATGTAAACAATTAAACAAATTTACAAATTCTTGATCCAAAAATGACTTTTTAAAAGAAATATCTGAAAAGTTTAAATATATAAAAGTTAATATAATAAATTTTTTAATGCAAGAATTTGAAAAATGCATTTTTTGATTATAGCATATTAAATTAATTATTATATTTCATGTTTTTCTTTTCATATTATACTGAATATGGAATTAAAATAGTGTCCAGAAATAAGAAAATGATATATAATCCATAATCCACAATATTCCATAATCTGCACAACCTTTGGTCCCAACTTGTGCGGATTAAAGAACTTTGCCTGTATATGCCAAATCAGTTTAAGTTATTATTACTTTTAGGAAAAGTGCCGAAAACAGTTAACGAAAAAATTATCGTGTTAAGGGTGCAAATCCAAATGACTTATTTTCTGACTCATTTTTAAATTTATTTTTGCTCTCAAACGCATCCAATTGGCAGGTTCTCTTATTCAGAAACTATACAATGTGCTTTATTGGTTGATTTTTTGATAAAGGCAGAATATATTTCAAAAAATGCTGTCAAAGTGGGCATTTTGAACCAAATTTCCTGAAGCTGGAAATGAAAAAAATGGCCGTACTGAGAAAATAATTGTTTGTAAATGAAGTTCTAATTAAGTGAATGAAAAATAAAAACACAGATTGCTTATAAATATCTTAAAAAAAATCACGTCTTCATTAGTTATTCCTTTCAAATAAAAAAGTAATAATAATAATTAAAAAAAAGACATGCTTTCATTAACATTCACAAAAATGTACAAAATATATAGATATATACGAGTATATATATTTTTTCGGTACAGATGTCATATTCGCCCCATATTGGCGCGATTTTTTTCGGTTGCCAATTTGGCGAAAACATCAACAACATAATCCAGGTTACCACATCAAACAAAATAACGACACTTTGACGCAAGTTAAGTACCTGTTGCCTATATGATATTGGCGACAGAAAAAAATCGCGCGAATATGACATCTGTTCCATTTTTTCAAATATATATATATATCAGTGGCGTGGCGTGAAAATTTTCGGTGGTCATCGCAATTATTTAATTTTGTGGTAAAAAATTATTAACTCTAAAATTCAATGGTTGAATGTTCAAAAAAGAAACTTTAAATCTTACCTTCACTTATACATGAACTCCAAATGTTCTGCTAAAACTGGATCGTAGAGTTTTAAAAGCTTATTAAGAGTTTTAAAATATTGCTTGGTCATCGCCGCATCCAGCGATGACCGGACGCCATGCCACTGATATATATATATACTGAAATACAATTTAACTTTTCTTTAATTAAAATTTTTTGTGATATTATATAAATAAATTTGGCACCCCCATTTTAATTTTTTTTTTCCCTTGGACACGAGACAATAAAACAATTTCCTTTCTAGCCAAAAATTATTTTCTACCCTTTAGTGCATTTAAATAGATATATATTCTACATTTTTGTAAATGTTAACAAAAGCATTTTTTTAAAATTTACTTTATTTCTAATTTCCTAGTCATATAGCTGTTTTTTAGTCTTATTTTACATTTATTTTATTCTTAAATTTTTAGTCTTCCAGTACTTTATCGAAAATTTAATATTTAAACTTTTTGTAAAAACATACATTTTCGTATATTACAATTTAAATTCTGACCCATAGATTTTGAAAAAAAAAAAAAACCTTAAATGCATAGAATTTAAATTAAATTACAGTGAGGTTAATTATGAACAATTAAGGCTTTTCAATGGGAATTTCGCCAAATTAGCCAGCTATCGGCTTCATTTATGCAACTTATTTTTGTCACCAAATTTGGCGATATTTTGGCAAGTTGGTCAAAATTGGCACTATTGTGGTAACCCTGCTATTAGTACTTGTCAACAATTACTCATTATTGAAGCTGATATCGATGTCTCCATAGGAAGGATCACATGGCCGCGATCAATGAGACGGTCCAACTAGGATTGTGAGGGACACGCAGAGACTTGGATTTTATATAAATAGATATGTATGTATTAATTACTTAAAAAATTCTTTTTTGGACATTTTCGTTTTCGGGTGAAAGTAGGAAGATTACCTAAATTTGGTTTCTGTTTCAGCTGATCCTTACTTTTAACAATGTGAAGAAATTCTGTTACTGTGATTGCTATATTATTGCATTTTTATTTATTTTATCTGTAAGGCACTCATGCTTAATAATGGCAAAGCCAGGTAGTTCTGCTAGTTTGTTTATAGAATGACAGAGCTTATCCATAAATTTGAAGATTGCATGCTTGCACAGTAAATCCTTGCCTATGATTTTTTCCTATGAGGGTTCTTTTGTAGCCACTGAAAATGTTTTCAGATTAGGCATTGGGTTGGTGTGATTCTTTTGGATTTTTGACATTTCAACTAGAAACCAAGTTCATCTGGTTTCTTTGCTTCACAATAGGAATTCGTACTTCAATGAAGATAGCTACATTTTCAATTATTAAAGGACAGTTTAAAAGATGAAAATTCAATTCTTCACTTTTCTTATAATAATTTCAGAGCAATTGTCCAGGAAAGATACTCTAGTGCACGGCCACTTTTCAGTGAGAAGGGCTCTGTTCACCAGAGATGTCCACCTAGTTATTGCTCCAAATTTTCAAAGAAATCCCAATTTAACTAGCAGGTTCAAGTTTCTAGATTTTATATGCATCTTCAGACAGGTGTCTCTCATGAAAAGTCTTGTTTATATTTTTTAAAATCACTTTTTGGTATATGATTTAATTGCAAGAAAATCTCACAGAATTTTGATGTCCAAATAGGGGTGGAGGGATCAATAAAAAGCATAAGATTTTAGATGAAATATAAAGATGTGCAAGGTGAGTCACAAACAGCTTCTTGCTGTTGCTGTGGGACAGCTATTGGTACTTTCACGAATGCTTTTTCCATTTGTGTTCCTACAGCTTTTTCAAGATTTTATGGTAAAAGTCACGTAATGTGCACTGTTCAATTACTGTAGAAGGGTACACAAATTAATCAAGATATTCACCATCCCAGTCTCCTGCATTGCCAGAACTAAAATTCCTAACCCAACCTAACCCGCACATTTAAAAGTGAGATAAATTCAGAAATGTCATTTAGAGTAGAATAACAGCCTCCCTACACCCCTCTCTCTGGGTTTCAGACTTTCTTTTATCATTACCTGTTTCGTTTCTTTTTTTTTTTATAATTTGAATGTTTTTATTTATTTTTACCAACATATTGGTGCCTAATTTTTGAAAATGATTCTCAATATCCTGCTGTATTTTATAGGCACTTCAGAGAACCAATAAGGTTTTCTGAAGTGCCTATATTGGAGTATACTCTGGAATCCTAATTTATTTTGCTACCCCCCCCCCCCCCCCCCCCAAAAAAAAAAATAAATAAATAAATAAATAAATAAATAAAAGGTTTATTCTTCCAGATGGAGATTTTTTTGCTGCTCTAATTTTGCATTTAAAGGTTAAACAAGTTGGAAATTAAATTGTATGCCAAACTTGGCAAATGAGATGCATTCATACTATAACTAATTAACTAATTTTATAAATATTTAGATCTTGGTGCAATAACTTTTGCACCCTTATGCAAAAATACATGAATACAAAATTTATTACTATTATATATGTTAAATTCAGCCATACAGAAATAACAGGACCCCATCCTTAACAGGACGTAATTACCATGGCAACCTAGAATCATTACCTATCATGGGATATCATCGAATTAATTACGTATATATAGGATTTAATAGAATAATCACCATGGCACCTAAAAATAGCTTGGATTGAGTACACTGTATGCATTGCATTCCTTCCTTATCTAATGAACATAACTTAAAAATAAAAAACTATTAAACATAAGATTAAGTAAGATAATCCAACATTTTAAAGATTTTCCTTTGAAAAATTTCAACTTGGCAAAATTATCAGAATATTCTTTTTGGATACCATAAAATCTCAATTGAACCACCCCCCCCCCCCTCCTCGAAAGTAAGACCCCACCTACTTTTAAGTAGTTTTGATGATCTTTTCCATTCCCAAATATACTCCCCCCCCCCCTTTTTTTTCTGGAAAAAATTGATTTAAAAATCAAAGGGAGATAATTTTGAATCTTTTGACATTTTTGATGGATTTCCATATGCTTTTTCATAATCTTAAGGGAAATCTCTCTTCCCCCCTCCCCCCCCCCCCCCACACACACATGAAATGTTTGCTTTCCTTCTTTGTCCTCCTTCCTCAGCTCAAAAAGGTTAAAATCTTATTTCTTTTGTTGCTTGCTAGTAACAATAAGTAAATAATCAATTATGTAAATTACACTCCTTTCACCAAAAGTTCTTCTTTCCCTTCTAACATCCCACCCAGCGAAGTTTAAAATCTTAAAAATTATTATTTTTTTAATTCTGCCCTATTTCTCATTTTGTAGTAAGATGGTTTATCTAACATCTCAAATTGCCGCATAATTAATTTATATTGTGGCGTAATTACCTGTCGTAAAATTATGTATAGACAGGTCTATACTAAAAAAATTAACTTGTAATATTAGGTATTTAATACAGATAACATTATTTAGTTGTATCCCGTTAACAGCAGAGGATAAAGAAGTAACTATCGTACTTCTACATAATCCAATATGTCTCACTTATCTAAAATCTTTATCCTCTTTGAAATTTTTGCTCCAACCTTTCCCCCCGAAGGGAGGGGGGGGATTTCTAAATATGTGGGAGGAAAGCAATAGATTCTCTCTTTTGCAGTTTGGCTTTTCTCCCTCACTCCTGAATCACATGTGTATATAATGAAAAAAAAAAAAAGAGAGAGCAAAATAAATAAAATAAAAAGGAATTTGTACAGTGTATGTTGGAGGACAAAAAAAAAAAAAAAAAGATACATTTTTCGACTGCGGATGTGAAGTAATTTAGCTGGTGATTTAAATATTACAACAAAATCACAAATCAAGTAAAAAGAAAATAAAGAATTTTACAGATTTAAAACCAGGCATGAGATGCAGGGACGGCAATGCTAATGATATGAAGATGGCAGGTTTTATGGTAAAAGTCACGTAATGTGCATTGTTCAATTACTGTAGAAGGGTACACAAATTAGTCAAGATATTCACCATCCCAGTCTCCTGCATTGCCAGAACTAAAATTCCTAACCCAACCTAACCCGCACATTTAAAAGTGAGATAAATTCAGAAATGTCATTTAGAGTAGAATAACAGCCTCCCTACACCCCTCTCTCTGGGTTTCAGACTTTCTTTTATCATTACCTGTTTCGTTTCTTTTTTTTTTTTATATAATTTGAATGTTTTTATTTATTTTTACCAACATATTGGTGCCTAATTTTTGAAAATGATTCTCAATATCCTGCTGTATTTTATAGGCACTTCAGAGAACCAATAAGGTTTTCTGAAGTGCCTATATTGGAGTATACTCTGGAATCCTAATTTATTTTGCTACCCCCCCCCCCCCCCCAAAAAAAAAAAAATAAATAAATAAATAAAAGGTTTATTCTTCCAGATGGAGATTTTTTTGCTGCTCTAATTTTGCATTTAAAGGTTAAACAAGTTGGAAATTAAATTGTATGCCAAACTTGGCAAATGAGATGCATTCGTACTATAACTAATTTTATAAATATTTAGATCTTGGTGCAATAACTTTTGCACCCTTATGCAAAAATACATGAATACAAAATTTATTACTATTATATATGTTAAATTCAGCCATACAGAAATAACAGGACTCCATCTTTAACAGGATGTAATTACCATGGCAACCTAGAATCATTACCTATCATGGGATATCATCGAATTAATTACGTATATATAGGATTTAATAGAATAATCACCATGGCACCTAAAAATAGCTTGGATTGAGTACACTGTATGCATTGCATTCCTTCCTTATCTAATGAGCATAACTTAAAAATAAAAAACTATTAAACATAAGATTAAGTAAGATAATCCAACATTTTAAAGATTTTCCTTTGAAAAATTTCAACTTGGCAAAATTATCAGAATATTCTTTTTGGATACCATAAAATCTCATTGAACCACCCCCCCCCCCTCCTCGAAAGTAAGACCCCACCTACTTTTAAGTAGTTTTGATGATCTTTTCCATTCCCAAATATACTCCCCCACCCCCTTTTTCTGGAAAAAATTGATTTAAAAATCAAAGGGAGATAATTTTGAATCTTTTGACATTTTTGATGGATTTCCATATGCTTTTTCATAATCTCAAGGGAAATCTCTCCCCCCTCCTCCCCCCCACATGAAATGTTTGCTTTCCTTCTTTGTCCTCCTTCCTCAGCTCAAAAAGGTTAAAATCTTAATTCTTTTGTTGCTTGCTAGTAACAATAAGTAAATAATAGTAAATGTAACAAATTTAGTAACAATAAGTAAATGTTTTTTCATTCAGAATTATCTGATTTGCTTCAAATTTGGTATACCAGTTTATTATGTTAAGGAGCTTTCTGATTTCATTTGGATGTTCATTGCAGGGTGTCTACAGAAATTCTAAAAAAAAGTTCCCTGATTTTTCCATGATTTCCCTGACTATTTTTATCAAACTTCCCTGATTTCCATTATTAACAATACACATACAGTATTTTTTCATGTATGCCAATTCTTCGTACAACTCAGGTTATGCTAATGTATCATTTAATTAAAAATGTGTAAATTGCCTTCAATATAAGTGCTATGTACAGAAAATCAGGACATTTGATCACCTTAATTTACGTTAAATATCAAAAACTTATACCATGTGCATCTTTTAAAAAATATTGGGAAAGATTAATTAGCATGTGAAAAAAATCCCTGCCGGCCCGGCCTACAGGCAGAGGTAGATTTCGAAGTTAAGTATACTAATTTCACCAACAAAAACTAAATCATGATTAGATATAAATCCACTTTAACAGTTTTATCTGTCTGCTTTTGACGAGTTTTTATTTCCTTTTTATAAAATAGCTGGTTTTATGAGAATCATGTGAAGGCGATATTAAAAAAAAAATTTTCCATACTCAACAACTCGAAATTTTCTGGCACATTTTCAGATTAATTTTTAATAAAAAAAAAATATGAAACATGCTGACGTGATTTTTTAAAAGATTTATAAGCGACCTGTGTTTTTATTTTTCTTTCAATTAATTAAAACTTGATTAATAAACAATTATTTTCTCAGTAGGGCAATATTTTTCGTTTCTATCACAATCGCTTCGGGAAATTCTGTTCAAAATGCCCACTTTGACATCATTTTTTGAAATATATTCTGCCTCTATCAAAAAATCGATCATTACTGTACATTATATAGTTTCTGAATAAGAGAATCTAGCAATTGGATGCGTTTGAGAGCAAAAATGAATTTAAAAATGAGTAAGAAAATAGACAGTTTGGATTTGAATGCACCCTTAATAAGATGATTTTTTTCGTCAACCGCTATGTATTTTTAATTTGTTTTTGCTTAAAGAATTGGCCCTATCAAAAACTTGTCTATATAAATGTTGAAGACAATATTAAGAAGATATATGATAAATTCATGGAGATTTTATATCTTGTGAATTGACGGAGTTATGAAAATTTTTCTTCTTCAACCCCCCTTTTTCGTTTTCGTTTTTTTTTTCTTGCAGTACGAATTGGTCCTATCAAAAACTTGTGAATATAAAAGTTGTAGATATTATTAAGGAGATGTATAATAAAATTAATTGGATTTGATATATTGAGAAATGACGAAGTTAGGAATTTTTTTCTCAACAAAAACCCTATTTTTTGTGCCCCTTGAGTCCATTTTTAATTTTATCAAAAATCTGTGATACATAAATTTTTGGTCCTATTTTTAGAAGTAATAAAAACTTTAAACTGATTTGATATGTACAAAAGTTAAGAAGTTATGTGGTTTTTTTCGGTTTTCACAAAACCCCTCCCTATTTCCATCCCCTTTGTCTGCTTTTGCCCATTAACGAACTTGACCGAGATTTTATGTCCCTTGATTTTATGTATCAGTTTGGAAGCGATTTGTGCAGAATTGCGGAAGTTATCGTGTCCAGAAGAAAGTGATAACACAATTGCTTTGGGAAATTCCGTTCAAAATGCCCACTTTGACATAATTTTTTTAAATATATTCTGCCTCTATCAAAAAATCGATCATTGCGGTACATTATATAGTTTCTGAATAAGCGAATATACCAATTAAATGCGCTTGAGAGCAAAAATGAATTTAAAAATGAATCAGAAAATAAGCAGTTTGGATTTGAGTGCATCCTTAATGCAATGATTTTTCCAACACAATCCGCTTCGGGAAATTCGGTTCAAAATGCCCACTTTAACAGCATTTTTTTAAGTATATTCTGCCTCTATCAAAAAATCGACCATTACGGTACATTATATAGTTTCTGAGTAAGAAAACGTACCAATTGGAAGCCTTTGAGAGCAAAAATGAATTGTAAAATGAGTCAGAAAATATGCAGTTTGGATGTGAATACACCCTTACATAGATGATTTTTTTCTTCAACCGCTATGTATTTTTAATTTGTTTTTGCTGTAAGAATTGGTCCTATCCAAAACTTGTCTATATAGATGTTGTAGAAAATATTATGAAGATATATGATAAATTCATGGGGATTTTATATCTTTTGAATTGACGGAGTTATGGATTTTTTACTTCTTCAAACCCCCTTTTTGTTTTCGTTTTTAATTTTTTTTTGCGGAACGAATTTGTCCTATCAAAAACTTGTGAATATGAAAGTTGTAGATAATATTAAGGAGATTTATAATAAAATTAATTGGAATTGATATCTTGAGAATTGACGAAGTTATGAATTTTTTTCTCCCAAAAACCCTATTTTTTGCGCCCCTTGAGCCCATTTTTAACTTTATCAAAAATCTGTGATACATAAAATTTTGGCCCTATTTTTAGAAGTAATAAAATCTTTAAACTGATTTGATATGTACAAAAATTAAGAAGTTATGGGGAGTTTTCGGTTTTCACAAAACCCCTCCCTATTTCCATCCCTTTGGTCCGATTTTGCCCATTAACGAACTTGACCGAGATTTTATGCCCTTTGATTTTATGTATCAGTTTTCAGTTTGGAAGAGATTGGTGCAGAATTACGAAAGTTATCGTGTCCAGAAGAAAGTGATATATATAGATAGATACATATATATATAAAGTTTTTTACTGAGGGTGGTTTTGGGTTCTAGGAGTCATGATCGGTGTAGATCTGCAAAAATTTTTCAGAAATTCCAACATAGGAACGATCCCAATAGGTAGTATTTCATACGAAATCTACCTAAAATATGGTACATAAAATAGACGAATAAGTCTCATTGGCAAGGTGAAAATGCAAATATTTTCACAATATAGACAAATTTCCCTGATTTTCCAGTATTTTTACAAAGTTCCCTGATTTTTCCAGAGTGATAAACCTCCATGATTCCCTGATTTCCAGATTCTGTAGACACCCTGCATTGGTTAAGTATAAAGGGGGGAAACGGGGACTAATCTCCCTTCGTTTATTTTTTGAGGGGGGATTATTCTTTGAAATAAGAGTATAATATACAGTTAGTGTGAATAGCCCGTGAGCTCAATGCCATCAGTTTAACTGGGCACTTTTATTTTTATTTTTTTCTCTCTAGAGTGGCACAACCAGGTAGAGGTCTGCACGGGCCCGGGCTTGGCCCGAGGCCCATACCCGGCCCGGCGAAATGGAGGAGAATTTTCAAACGGGCCGGGCCGTCAAAAAAATTGAACGGGCCTGAAGGACCGGGCCCGGCCGATAAAAAAAATTAATCGGGCCTATCGGCCCGATATAAGAATTTGAGAGGAGCAGATAAAATACGAGGTAATTTCCAATGAATATGACTTTTTCGAGAAGTATAAATGTGCGTTACAAGCCGATGCGAGTTTAACAACATCAATACAGAAATGTAACATGTCCATCGTAGAGATCGGCATCGTACAGTTACATGATACATGATCCCGGGTTTAATTTTTTTCGGCAGACTTGTGCCGGGACGGAACTGGTCTTAATCGTTCTCAGGATGTGTAGGACAGGCATTATGTTTTGTAAAAGTATTAATAGCAATAATGAACTTCTGTTAACAGTAACTTTGGAAATGTACCTTAAGGTGGTTCTCATATTTACTGCTCAACAATGCGAAACTCTCAGACATATTTTCTGACTCATTTTTAACTATAAAGGCATAAAATTGACAGGCTGAGTATTGAAGGCAATTGGGATCAAATAGCGTTTCCATTTTTCATAAATTACGTACAGGGATAACAGAGACTCTTGTCACGTGACTGTACGTTTTCTCCTTTCCTGTGCTATCGCTTCCGGAAATTCGATTCAAAACGCTAACTTTGGCAGTATTTTCTGAAAGATATATTACTTTTATCTAAAAAAAAAAACGGCATTTACATGGTTTCTGAATAAGAATACCTGCCAATCTCATGCGTTTCCGAAAAGAAATGAATTCATAAATGTATCAAAATGTAGCTCCTTTGGATTTGAGAAAAGCCTTAAAAATGACAGAAATATTTTCACAAATCTACCTTTTCTTATAAGCTTCAAAAGTTATGTTTTTTAACCCTTTATTCTAAACTACAATAATCTTTTAATGAACCCTTATTTAAATTTTGAAACATCTGTAGAGACGTTGACTAAAACACTGTAAGTAATCGTTAACATTTACTATTGTGTGTTTTCTATTTTGCGAACACATAGTAATTTAAAATATACTGTAAAATGTTCCCATAAATATGCATGTAGTATTCATTAAAAGAATCTTAATTGCATGTCGAGAAAAAACGGAATTTTTTGTAGACATTTAGTCGGGCCGGGCCTGTTTTCACTGATTTTTGTACGGGCCGGGCCGAGAACGGTAAAAATGTAAACGGGCCGGGCCCGGGCCTGGAAATTCCGGCCCGTGCAGACCTCTACAACCAGGATCTTCACCATCACCCTCACCTGGGAAGGATTTTGAATCTTTACTACTCATAAATTTAGAAAAAAAATCATTGCTTTATATGATTATAAATTAGATTTTAGTAAATTTGTAGCATCTAAAAACCAACGCAATAAAAAGCATAAGCAACCATTGTAAATTTAACATTCAGATGACCAAAGTCGTTTGTTTTAGGTCGATTTTATGCCAGCCATCAGGCTCGGGCTTACTCTTTTTTAAACTGTAAAATTTCATTTACTCTCGCATGAAAAAAGTAAAAGAATATTTCTTTAAATATGAGAAGTGATCACATACTTATTAGTAGCAAATTTATCAAAATATATCAAATAAAATATATCAAAATATATTGTGTTGTTAATGCTTTTTAAACTGCGATTTCAAAACTTGCTTATTGTAATAATAGCAATTTTTCCATTAAAAAGCTCTTAATTTAAAGTTAAACTAATGTATAAATTTAGTCTTCTAGAGAGTTGCAATTTTTTTTTTCATTGTGGGAATGAAGGTGCTTTTTAAGTCAGATCTATTATAAAATCCCACATCTTTCATCTTGGATTTTTTTTCTTGGCGTGAATTAAAAATGGTTTTTAATTAATAGTTATAATTATTATATTCCAGTTTTATTTCATTATTATATTAATCTTTCAACAATATTTAACCATTGGTGACATTTACTACTTGGCGAAAAAGAAGTTACATGCAAGAAAAAAATCCAAGATGGTGGATGCAGGATTATAATACATCTGTTCCAAAAATTCATTTAAGGATACTTTAATAGGTTTTATTACAAGAAAGAAAAGAAGAAAAGGCCAGCTTTTAAAATGTTTAACATTTCAGTTTCAGAACTTTGAGAGTAGCTTCCCCTTAATTTAACACATGTATTTGTAATATACCATGTTTCAGATGAAATGATTTTTTAGTTGTATTTTTTAAACTAATCAAAAATAAGAGGAAGGGGAAAAGTTTACAAGATTTTAAAGTTTGTATGCTATGGTTTAAAAAAGAGTGTGATAAAATAAAAACTTTGAGAAGGATCAAACACACACATATATATACACAAAACCACGAGTTAACAAGAAATTATTACTGGTTAATAAACGTTTTATAACACAGAAATTAGTGAAAGTTATTGCTAAAAATTTTAAAGAAAACATTGAGTAAACAATGGGATTTTAAGCAACCTATATTTTATAAATGTTTATACATAAAAAAGTTGAATGTTTTAAAAAATTAGGCTTAAAATAAGGCAAACAAAATTCTTAATACAATTTCAGTTATTTACCTTTGAAAAGCTGAAATTGCTGAGCAACTGTCATTTAAAAAAAGATATAATGAAATAAAACAGCAATACATTATTAAAATTCTTATTTTAAATAAATAAATACAATTTCTTTTTTAATTCTTTAAAATAAATGCTTATAAATCAACTAACAAATGAGAACATTTTGAAATCTATAAATGTAAACAAACATTGTTTACATAGAGCAGCGACCTCTGGTGCTATTTTAAACCAAATGATACAAGCGCCATCTATTAATGAAATAACGAAACATAGTTAGGATAGTTTTAAAATTAGTGTTTTGATGTTATATTACTTAAAAGTTTTACAATTTTTACAGTAAAAGAAATTCGAACTCACAAATACAAAAAATAGACTAACTAGTAAAAATGCATTAGGAAAAAAAAGCTATGTACAAAAATATTTTTAACAGCCTTATATTATCTGTATAATAAATATAATATAAAAAGGTAATATATTTCACTATTTTCAAACAAAACACCAAAGATAAAAAATGAGACTATCATTTAAAAAAAATCTCTAAAATATAAATATTATTTATAATACAGTTTTAAAGAGCTTTAAATAAAGTTTGGTTAATATTGCATATCTATGTTCTGTAATATGTAGTCAAATTTCTGAATAGCAGAAACTACAGGATCATTGAATAATGTCTTGTATCAGATTGGGTTGCCCCCAATTTTTTTTTTATTAAGGTTGTGGTGACTAATTTTTTTGTTGTGCATCGGGGTCGCTCTAGAATGTTTTTTGCAGATCAGATTCAGCAAGTCAGAATGTTTGGATTTTAACAAATAAATTAATGAAAATAAGCAGAACTATACAGCAGATGAATTCAGTTTATAGTATTAAGTTTTTAAAATGTTTGTAACAATTAATTTGTTAATTTTATTCATATATATTACTAGTTACTTTTTAATTGTAAAAAAATGTATTTTCCAATTTTAAACAAATGATTAAGTGGATCTTTTGAAGCATTAATCAAATGGTACTAATATATTTGATTTAAGAAAAAAAAATCTTACATGTTTTTTCTAATTATTTCCATTAACAACACATCTTTTCTATGTAATGTTGGGAAAACTTTAAAAATCTACTTTATCTGAAGATTTTATTGATGCTTTTCCATGGGATGTTTGCAAAAAATACACCCTTAAAATAAAGTTTTCAAAACCTTAGACTCTCAGTTGCATAAATTAAATCTGCCAAAAAGACTTCTATAAATTTTTATTAGCACTTTAAGTTTCTGCTTCTTTTTTATACTAAAATTATGCATAATCATTCAATACCTTGGTGGTACTACAATAAGTCTTTCAATGGGTTGGATAAACCGATTTTACCCCCAAAACAACCTGACCCTCGGTCAAGTGATATTGCAGCGATATTTTCTCATTTCGTGTTGGGTTGAATTTAATTTTTTTCGGTTTCAGGTCAGTTTCAGTTTAAATTCTTGCAGGTGGTGTTCGGTTGAACCTATTTTCAAAAGAAAGGCCAAAATATTTTTTTAGGTAAAAAATTTATACGTAATAAAACCTCTATAATGGACATTAACCAATCTGCATTTAGTGAACACTTTTCAATTCTAAACACTCATATCAAGTAACAAATACCTCCAAATAGCAAACTGATTCAATTGTAGAAAGTGTTGCCAAGTGTCACGGGTAAATCAGGACTCCAAATGCTCTGGATGTCACTAATTACTTACTGTTTATTTAGCTATCTTTAATTGCAGATAATTCTACCATTATATAATAAGAAAAATACTTTAAAATTCTGGTGTCCAGAGCATTTGGACCCCCGATTTACGCGGGAGACCTGGCAACACTAACTATAGAACACTGTGTGAATGGGTTATATCCAGGTTGAACCAAAAAATATATTTGAATTTAACCTGCACCTGACGTGAAAAAAACAAAATCTTTTTTCTCAATATGCAACCTGACACAAACATGATGCACATCAACCTTAATCTGAATTTAAATAAAAGTAATAGTTCATTTAAAGATCATTAAAGAAAACTTTTTTTTTAAGTTAAATAAATTAGCAGCAATACTTTAATGCTTCAGCCATTTTGCATAATCTGTCATGTCATTTAGAGTTTTAAAATATCCCCCTTAATAATTAATAAAACATGTACTAATATACGAAGAAAATTAAGGCATTAATTATAGGAAACACAAATTCAAGACAATAAACTCAATTGATTTGAAACATAGTTCTGCTTATTTTAATTTTTTCTTCTTCTGAAAATCCCAACGACTCGACTTGCAAAAACCTAAATCAGACACGCAAGAAACACTCTAGATTGAACCCCACTCACAACAAAAAAAATTACAAGTCTCCCCCCCATCAAAAAAAGAAATAGGGACAATTCAATCCATGCATGGAATTATTCAACGATCCCATAGTTTCCATTATTCAGAAATCTGACTACATTTAAATATTACTCACCTGCAAGGAAAATAACACACATCGCAAAAATTCATTTTGCATTTTATTCAACTAATAGGCCTGTTATAGGTGCGTCTTGCTACACAAAAAGTTTCATAAGTGTAGTTGTACGGAAAATCACTTTATTACGCTATATGTCCATTTGTGACCACAGAAGAGGGGTGGATTGTGTGGGGAGGTAAAATGACCCAACTCTCCAAACCTCATTCTATGTCTTCATTCTTAAAGATTTTATGCATGTTTTTATTCCTGTATGCAGAGCTAAGTGCTATAATTTCATTTTAGAGTAAAATCATGCAAGTTTTCTCCCCCCCCCCCCTTTTGCCTCTCCTGTGAAATTTACTTTTGTCGAGATGTGTCACTTTTCTTCCAGGTGAGCGATATGTCCATTTTTCAATATAAAATTGGTATTAGATATAATTGTAACTACTTTTTATAATTGCATTAACAGATGAATTAATTTCCTTTCATTTGGGGTTCTTCATTTCAGTTTCGGATCATGTTACGGGCATGCGTAAATCATTTTGTCAGGTTCAGATTGGGTTGACTTCAAATGGAATTTTCAGGTTCTGGTCGGGTACAACATGTCATTTGGACGAAATCGCTGATCATTTTCTGTTTGTCAAAACAGCATAGGTTTATTGCAAAAAGCGTGGAAAAAAAAAACAGGCTGATTGAGAAACAAACAGAATTTGCAATTTTTTGTAATTTCTGTAATTACTAACTAATAATTACTTTATTAATTAAAACATAAAAATATAGATTATGTTGGCAATTAGAGATTCTATTGATCAGGGTTCGTACACATTTCTTTAAATAAAAGTCAAGGACTTTTAAGGTCTTTCAAGGCCCAAAACCAAAAAAATGTAAGAACCTGTAAAATTAAATAAACTAATAAATTGTAATATGCATTTTTTAATAAAGAGTTTCATTTTTGTAAATACAAGTTTCAAACCAGGCCAGGAAGGGGTTAATTTCAGCATGTTGCATGGCAATAGAAATTTAGAAAATTTTAAAATAACAAATACAGCAGAAGAAAAAACTAGTCGGATGTGCCAATCTCAAAACTTTCTTCTATTTCATATATATTAATACTTCAAAATTCACTATCAGAGTGCAAAAATTAAATGACAATCTATGCCCATCATGAGGATTCTAAAGATATGAAATTCTGTGCATTAGTTCTTGAGATATGACTATTGCTAAATTCGTGTAAATCCTGCAAAGTGCAGCACCACCTGTTGGGGGATTTACACCAAAACCTAATCAGCAACAACTTATGTCAACGTCTAACTGAATCCGAAGTTTGAAGAAAATCTGTGCAATACTTTTACAGATGTCATTGTGAAAATCTTGAAACATTCAATATAGCAGTGCCACCTGTTGGCAATTTTCAGCAAAACATAATCAGCACCAATATTTATCAAGGTATACCTGAATCTGAAGTTTGAGGAAAATTCATGCATTAGGTCTTAAGGTAAGCGCTATTGTGAAAATCATAAAAAAGGCAGCATAGTAGTGCACCACCTATCAGGTGATTTACACCAAAATGTAATCAAGCCCTTTTAAGGACTTATTGCAGATTTTGCATGAAAATAAGTACTTTTAAGCACTAAAAATTCTACTTGAAAAATGTAAGCACTTTTAAGGACTTTCAAGGACCGTGCGAACCCTGTTGATTTAGAAGCCTAAAATACTTGGTAGTTAACCAGTATTTTAATGTAGGGAAAAAAATCATAAAAATATCATTTAAATTTTAAAATATCTCATTTTTACAAAAAAAAATCAGGTTTTTTTCACACCTTAAAATTCAGAAATAGTGTTAACACAAAAAAAGGATAGTTCGCAACTATGCATTTTTATGAAAAAATGAATGAAATTTACAGAAATTAATATTTATATGGTGAAGAATGGAACAATGTTTTGCAATTTCCCATTAAAAGATGCATATCTTAAACTATAATCGATTCCTTCTGCATAACATTCTTTTGTGGCGAGTCCCTGAAAATCAGATTAAATTTGACACCATTATTGGAAAGATTTGATGCTTTTATAGAAAAAAGGGAAACACTGCTCTATGGCTTTCTATCAGAATAACAATACATGGCAATTATATCTACTTACAAATGAAAGTGACTTTGTAAATGTGTAGAGAAGAGCCTTAGTGTACATGATACAAAATAAATAGAAAAACCACTAACATGATTTTTATACTCATACGCAATAGAAGGCAAAAAACCTCAAATAAACAAAACATGAAGCTGATGCTCGTTGGCTTAAAGTAGAAAATATCCTTTTCAGGTTAGATATCTTAAAACAGCCAATTAAAAATTATCCTACTGTCACAAAAGAAAATCGAACTGAAAGCAAATTATTGTTCAGTCTCTTGAGTGGTGCCGACATAAATTTGTAAATATTCTTTAGAATAGAAAAACACAGTTTTATTTTCCCTTCATTCTGATCAAAATAGCATGAAAATGATTTGAAATAGAATTACAATATGTAATTTTGAAGGGGGAAAGTTTTTATATATATATATATATATAAATAAATGAAATTTTGAATATAAGACAGAGACAGATTGAGCTCAAGTCAATTCAAGCCCAAAAATTGTGTCCGTTTTATCTCCATCTTCTACGTGTGCGACACATAATGTCACATATAAGTATTTATAAAAGAATGCAAAAGCTTGGAGATAGGAAGGAAAGGAAAGGGTAATTTAGGCTTCGGTCTTTCTGAAGTGCTACTGCACTGGGCACCAGGGCCCTGTATTTATGAGCTCCAATGTATTCTAACCAATATTTAAATATTTACCTACTAAAAACAGAGAAGTGCCGGAGCTGGACTCCGGCACAAATTAAGCCCTGATCTCAACAAAAGAAAATTTTGCAGAAGAAGAAAAAGAAAATTTGCATGATTTTACTGCAACATGAAGTTACAGCACTTACTTCTGCATGCAAAAGTAAAACCATGCATATAAGCATAAAACCACTAAGGATGAAGATGTAGATGATGTGCGAAGGATTATGTAATTTTACCTCCGCACACAATCCACCCCCTTCTGCCATCACAAATGGACATTGAGCATAATAAAACGATTTTCTGTAAAACTACAAAGTTTAGTTTTAGAAGGTGTAAATATATGATACCAGTTTTCCATATCTAAACCTCTAAGGGGTTGTTAGAGAATTGAAAAAAAAAAAAAAAAAAGCACTATACATAGCATTATAATAAACTTATTTAATTTTGTTAACTATTAATGGAAATATAATACATAAACTATATTATATTTAGATAACTTTTTGTCATAAAATTACTCTAGAAAAAATAATGCATTATACACCTTATTTATATATAAGAAGTAATTGACGTTTACAATTACACTAGACATAGATAATTGGGTTTATTAAAAATATAATGTTTACCTGATCGTTATTCAAGTGAAGTTCCGCGATTTGTTTTTGGATAATCCATAAATGAAATTTTATTGCCAGTTGTTCAAATTGAGTTTAACCTGCAGGCATACGCTTTTAAAGCAGAAGAATAAATTACACTTCCTGCTTCTAAAAGTAACACCAGCTGGCCGGTTATATCAGAAACTGAATTAGAATAAAATATCCATCTTTATTTTTACTGGCTAGATAAACAATAATTCTATTCCTCTAACACGTAACAGTTACATATTTCAAAATTACAAAACTTTAAATAACTGCACACTGAATGAGGACTCTTCTTTTACTTAGAATATAATAATGGATTAAAAAAGTTTTAATTACAGAATCAAAATATCTAAATAATGGACGACAACAAATAAATTTCAAATTTAAGCAGATAACTCTGCTTCGTCCAGACAAAATGTAAACATTGCGGCTCCGCTCCGTAAACATTTTTAGCGCATGCTCAATGAATGAGATTCGCTTTAGATTTTTTGATAGAAATGGTCTGTCTTACGGGCCAATCAGAGAAGACTTGCGTTTTGTGGACGGCCAGAGTCTAGTCGCCTGTGATAAAACCTCAGAGTAAAGATAAGAAGTAGAGGCCGAATCCCATTGTTATTTCGGTCAGAATTTGAGGCACACATGTTTCCGCTTTCATCGCCAAAAGGTTCTCTTTTTTGGCGGTGATCACCTTATTGGCAACTGTCGGATTTGATTTATGCGAGAGAAACGCCCGACGCAAGAAAGTTTCAGCGGGAACCAGAGGAGAAAAACCGGTTTGGCGCGTTTTCTCTGCCCACCATCACGTGACGGTGGGTAGTGATCCCGGCGTCAAGAAAGGGTTGCTATTTCTGAGTCCAGTTATATGAGAAGTCTATGGATAAAACTGATCAAAACAGTGATTCCGATTAACAGTCACAGTTAAGCTATAAAATGGTAAACAAATCAGATTTCCCAACCACGTGATCACTTTACCCAACAAAATTTTTCAGGTAATGTGGGTTCCCCGAAATCTGGGTAATTTCAGGCTCTGAACGCTGCGGGAAACTCGGAAAAAGTCACGTGATGCCGGCTCTGAACGCTTCGGGTTCCCCATGGGGAACCCAGAGTGCGGCCCGTGAACGCACTCTGAGATCATCTTTCATTTGCAGCAGCAGCGTCAAATCCATGATCTGTTCCCGAACACAATGAACATTTATTTTATCCACGATAAAGATCCACTCCATATTTCTCTCCGCTGAGCTCGCGCGCGCGTTACCGGTGATTCTTGAACAGACCCTGTGAAGAATGATTTACGAGTCACCCTGAATGAATCATTTACTTTAAAAAATCACGCCTTTCAATAGTTTGTGTTGTGTATCACGAAGAATTATAATCCTTGATGTTTTTCTGTGTATGTATTTACCAGTTACAAATTATTACTTAGCGCTTCATTAATTGCTAACAGGTATATATTTTCTTTCTAAAAGTGTGCATGTTCCCCTTTTACTTTCATATATTCATGAAACTTTTCATATCAGTCATTTTGTTATATTTCTGCAAATGTTATTAAATTTCCATTTAGATTTTCCACATTTTAAAATGCAGTCAACTCTGTGAAATCAGCACAGTTAGGTACCGAGGGTTTTGTGAATTATACATTTGGGCGGATTATAGATACTCCCATACTCCCTTTCTTTACATTTTATTTTTTTAAGTCTGGCTATAAATTCAGAACAACTGCACAAAAAATACAATTACAATGGAAAAGGGTACTACTTAATTATCCCGTCGACCAATTTCGCCAAATTATATAAGTCGCCAAAATATACAAATTGACATAATTTTTATTTTAAATAACGAAAGAACAAATAAATTAGTACAACATTAATAAAAATACAAATAAAACGTCGAAATAAAAATCACTTGATGACGTAAACACGTGTAACTTGCTTAAAGTCAAGTAAATGGGACATTTACGATCAACCATTATTGGCATTTAATCTTACTAGGGGATCGAACCCGATATCCTCGGGTTACAGAGTATAGGTGAAAACCATTCTTTTCTTTTTAATTGCAATTATTTTTTTTATATGTAATATATATTTTAGATTGTCCACTAACATCAAAAAGAATTTTTATCTGAAAAATATCAATTGTGCAAACAAATAAAGTTTTAAAATTTATTAAAAGCGATACTTTCACATGCCACCGCATGCCAAGAGTTATTAGCCCAAGATTTTGCGACTTACGGCAGTCTTTCCGATCATTACTGTGCTTTAAGCGCGTGGTTCAATAACATGTCTGTTAAATTTGTTTCTTATTTACATTATTTTATTTATTTTTCTATAGAGGAAGTTTTAATTTTCTTATGGAACATTAGACGGAAACAAATGCTGAACTTTTTACATTGTTTTAAGAGCAAACGGATTAATCTTTCGTAATCGAGCTACACTTGATAGATAAATTTAAAAATAATTCATGCTTAAAAATCTATATATATTATGCTATCGTACGTGGCACAGAAATCGCGATTATTTCTTAATTGTTTAATGGCAACACCTGAATGAAACGCATCTCATTGGTTATTGTGCAATATTTTTAAAAAGGGAATAACAATAAATAAAAAAAAAAAATAATTAATACATATAGAATAAAACAATTTATATAATTTAAAAAAAAATAAAAGTAAATAAACAATTTATTAATAAACAAACAACAACTTCCGGGTTACCATATCAAGCAAAATAACGGCACTTTGGCGCCAGTTAAGTACCTTGGTGCGTACATGACATTGGCATCAGAAAAACATCACGCCAACGTTGTGCGTATATGACATCTGTGCTGTCTTTTATTCATCTAATTTAAAATACAATAAATAAATAAAGGTATTTTTCCAGTATAGGTACTTGGCGAAATAGAGAAGAGGTCCTTGGCGAGAAAAGAAATTTGGCAACCTATTTCATCAAAGTATTTTTTTCGAATAAAGCTACATAAAAGTTGCTATGAACGCAAAAAGTTTGTACTTTTATGTTAGCTGGGTGCAATTCTCGCCAATAGCATTTTTTATTTTTCGAGGGGTAAATTAAAACAATGCTTTGATGTTGAAATTAAATTGTTTATGGTATTTATTCTTATCTTTTTTAAAGAATTTTTTTAAAGTGAAATTCATGAATTTGAAAAGTTTCAGTTTTAAATTAAAGTTATCCATTTTAAAATGAGTGAAAGGATTATATTTTAATCTAAATTAATGAAATATGAAAAAATGCAACGGGTACAATGTTTAGCAATTTATCACCTGTGCCCGACTAACATAAAAATACCGAGTTCTTGATTTCTCTATCAGAATCTTCCGATTTGGCAAAGGATTGAGCAAGTAAATTAAATTATGAATAAAAGTAACATGATACAATGTCTAGCATACATTTAAGGGAGACCAAACTGGTCTCCACGGGCGGCTAGTTATTTTTAAAACTATAATAACTCAGTCAATTAAGATACAATTTTCAAACAAATTCATTTGAAAGTAGATTTTTTTCTCTATTTGAAGGTGTAAAAACTGAAAATGTGCAATATTTGGAAACTTAAAAAATCGCTGACATAGCACACATTATAATTTCAATTTTTTTTTAATGAAAAAATGGCAACAAAAGGTACAGTAATATATTACTATTTTCTTTCCTCCGTGATTATTTTTCCTCTACTTTCAACCTTCAATGACTTTCAACAAAAATGGAGTACTTCAGTTAGTTGCCACAATTACAAAAATGTATTAAAAACTACAAAAAAATTAGTATCTCAAAATTAAACTGAGATACAGCTTTCAAACAAATTGCATTAAAAAGTACATTTTTTCCTTATATGACGGTGTAAAAATTTAAAATGTGCGATGTTTAGAAGTTTAAAATTTTGCAGTAGAGATAATTTTAAAGTCAAAATTTCATTTCAAATTTCAAAGTGTTGCCATTCGCAAAATGACGTATGCGTTACGCACAGATATGTTTGTCCTTTATAATATAGATAGTTTGGCAAATAGATTTTTGGCCGACGGGATAACTAAGTAGCAGGGCTGCGGAGTCGGAGTTGGGCCCATTTTTTGAGCGAAAGAGTCTGAATCGGATCTGTTAAAATTCCGGAGTCGGAGCCAGAGTCATCCATTTTACAAGCAGTTCTGCATTGTCGGAGTTGGCCCATTTTTCAGCGAAAGAGTTGGAGTCAGATCTGTTAAAATTGTCAGAGTTAGAGTCGTCTATTTTTTCCACCAACTCTGCAGCCCTGTTAAGTAGTAGGTAAGTTACCTGGAAAAGAAAAGTACCTGAAAAAGAAAAACATAATGTTACACTGGTTTAATATATTTATTTAATAAGTAAGTTAATTTAAAGAAAAAATAAATTATATTCAATACAAATTTTACTGTTGATTCGTTATTTTAAACATTGACACAACACAATGGTAGTTTCAGGTTTGGTTTGTTGTCAATTTTTTTTTTCTGTAGTCTATGAATACAGTACAGTCTCAAAAATCTGCACTTCTAAAATCCGCAATCTTCTGAAATTCACATGCATTTCAAAATGTAAGCAATGAAATTTGCAATTAAGAAATATTCTTTATAATCTTTATTCCAAATAACAATGAATGAAAATAAAATAATTTTTAACGTTAATTTATAGGAAAATAGTAATGACACAGGACAGGGTTGACAGGTTTTTGACACGTGTCAGTTTTTGACAGTTTAAACTGTGGTTTAAACCGTCATGTCAAAAACCTCGTCGAAAACTTCAAATATTACAGTGATCTGTAAAATTTCACATTAAATGTCATATTTAAAATTCACTATTACTGTAATTGTATAATTAGTATATAGTATCAGTAATAATTACAGGATTGGCAGGTTTTTGACATGTGTCAGTTTATGTCGGGTCAAAAACCTCAAATACTACATTGATCTGTAAAAATTCAAATTAAATGTCACACATGACAACATTACATGTAATATTTTAAATTCACTCTTACTGTATATCAGTAATTAGTACATAGTAATGTATTATTGTTAAGTACAACTTTTTAACAGGTAAAATTTTTATTTAATTTTTTTTTTTTTTTTTTTTTTTGTAAAATTGTGTTTTTCTAAAAAGTAGACATTAAGCTCACCTGTGAGCTGTACATTTTTTCTCTTACTTAAAATCATTTTAATTTCACTTACTTTTGACAGCTTAAAGCATTAGCTAGTTTTTTTTTATGGGGAAAAAAAAAACTTAGAAAAGTGCAGTTTTTTTTTTTTTGTATATATAACAAGATAATGTGCATCAATTTTATTCTAGTCTAAGCAATAACCATTCCATTCAAAATTGAAATTGGATTATTAATATTAAACATTTACAAAATAAGAGAAGTAATTAAAAAAAAAGCTTAATGTCAAAATCTTTTTAAAACATGCTTTCTTTCAATATATAAAAATGTTTTCAATTTTAAAGCTGAACAAAATTGGCTCGATCATCTAAACGAAAATTCCTTTAAGCCCATATTGAAAAAGTACATAATAGAAGGGATCAAATCATGAAACCATACCATTGTTTGGCTTATACCTTGCATCCCAACCATCAGGGGCACAGGTTGACTGCTGTATCAGTTGATTTAGCTCACGCTTGAGCTACAGAGAGAATTTATGGATGCTTACCCATACTGATTGTGTATGAAGAGCTAAAGAATCCCCTTTCCCGTCTTCTTATTTCAGTGCTATAGGGAGGACTCCATTGCTTAGTGGAAAGGTATCATTAAATGCAACATCTTTTTGAGCCTGCTTCAAAACTTGCTCATCTAGCAATGCTTTTGCTATCAAGTCCCACTAGCTCAGCATCAATTAAGAGACAGACTATTTTCTAACGCTTCATACACTCTAAACTCAAAAATCTTTTGGGTGTAAATAAATGTGCTAAACACGTGGTGTGCTGCAGCATGCTGCAAGGTAAAATTGATCCGGATTATTTAATTGTACAAAATTATTTTCTTCTGGTTGAAAAATCTAAAAAAAAAAAATATTTTATTGCAAATAATATATTTTTTTTAATTATTAAATTTCAATAAAAGATCACATAAATCATTGACTTATTTAATGTTTACCTATTGTTAAAATGTTTTAGCGTGTTACATGTATTTGGCAGTTTTCGACGGTTTAAACCAGTTTTTGACGCTTATCATGTCAAAAACCCAACCCTGACACAGGATACTACACTAACAAAATGTTTTTATTTCACAGAAATTTAGGCTGAATCCCAAAACAGCCGAGACACTTGGCATCGTTCAATTTGGCGAGGCGATAAATGGATCTTTGTTGTTACCAGTTCGTTTCGTAAATTCTTTCCACGCCTTCAGTTGTGTTATCTTCAATTTGGATTGGTTGAATGGGATTGGTTGATTTCTTGTGTATTGGATGGCTACGGCTACCTTTGACAACTCAACTCCGCATGTTTTGTAATTTGTGTACAACGAGTTGCGTGACAAGGTGTAGAAGACAGACGTTTTGTAATTGTAAAATTAAATGACGGTAAGGCTAGAGTATGTTATTGTTAATATATTTTGCTGTTTTTAGTTGTAAAATTTGAAAGTTAAAGTACCTGTGTAATTTAGTTTGAAATTGTGAGTATTTGTTCATTTTTTTTTGCTGGAAAGTTAAATGAAGTTTATCGACGTCTAGAAATGTACGAAATTATGGCAATTCAACATTTTATAGAGTTGGTTTTCAAGAAAGGAGATGTTTGTTAAGGTATGTTAATAATTTTATGTATTTTTTAGTATAGTGTTTTATATTAGCCGTTTATTGTATATTTCCCATGTATGCTGACCTTACGAGTTTTGTACGTTTTGATATTGCTACGCAACGTGAAGTGCTGAATTTTGATATTGCTACGCATTGAGGACTGCTGAATTTTGAGATTGCTGGTAGCGAGAACTGCTGAATTTTGATATTGCTGCACACCGAGAACTGCTGGTGACAGTGATGTTTTTTTTTCGGTTAATGAACGCGAAGCGTTCATACATGTACGCTGATTGCCGCTTTAACGAGTTTCCTGCGTTTTTCAGATTGCTGCAGAACTAGGTTGCTGTATTCAGTGATAAATATTTTTTTTATGAACGCGAAGCGTTCATACTTTAAATTAGAAATGAATTGTTCAATGTTTACTATAATATAGGCACGTACTTTCAATATTAAATGACCCCATGATTTTTTCTAAAAGTTGTTGAGAAATGAAAATTTTAATCATTATATCGTTACTCTGATTTGAAAAGGTACTTTAAAAATTTCACATTTTCAATAAACTTACGTTGAAATCGTTTGTTTTATTTTGAATCTCATAAAAATCAGCTTTCCTGTGTTTTCTAATACGTCGTTATTTATAAATGTTCTATTTCCCATGATTCCAGGGTGATGACGTAGTAAAAAACAGTCTGGAAGCATTCAGGAAAGTGGGCCAATCACGTTAGTTTTCAGGTTGCCGCATTTTAGATTGGCGCATGTGGGGTAGTTGGCGCTTGTCAGAAAAGTCGCCAAATGGGGTGTCTCGGCTGTTTTGGGAATCTGCCGAAATTTAAATACAAGAAAATGTAAAATAATAGAAATCTACGAGCGATATAAACAAGTGCAGAAAAGTTTTAGCAGTTGCACCAAATATTGGCTACTAAAGAAAATAGCGAATTAATTTATTTTATATTTCATGCAAGGCTATAATTAATGCATGACATAAAATATGGCCTGTCATTTCATTTATCCAAAATGAGGATGAAGATAATGATTTTTCACTTAACCTTACCACAAACTAAAACCAAAAGAAAATACAAAAAGCTAATTTTTGTAGAAGGTTTGGTTTTAGTTGAAGATTTTGATGTTCTTTGAGCAACAGAGTTGTATAGACCAAGAGGAAATAATGGCTATTTACAGAATTCAAAAGAAACTTCAACAAGAGGAAATGGAAGTTCTCGATCAAAGGACTGTATGAAAAATGTTTAAAAATTGTGACAAAAAATAACTCGAGGTATTAAAATGATAATGTACAGGTAAATAAGGGATTCAAGTTTTGATTTGCTTAAATTGAATTATTGCATGCTCTTCTTGGAAATAAAAAAGGTATGTTGAAAAAAAGATCATTTAATCCCCAGTAGCAGAAATTTCCACAAGTGTCTGCGACAGATAATTCAGGGGCAAAAAATAATCTGCAGGTAAAATATTTTTATAATTGAAGCGTTAATTAATCAAACAATCACTTACCTGTAGCATTTTATTAATAATAATCTTAACTTTTTGTATAAATTTATAAAGAGCGAAACATAATACGAAGCAAAATAAAGGTTGTATGAAAAAGAATCTGCAAAAGAGAAAAGAAAATCTGCGATGTCCGTCCCCCGTCTCGAACTTTCTGCTACTGGGATTTAATCCAGAATCTACAAAACTCTAAAATCCGCAAAATTCTAAAATCTGCACTGCACAGCCTCTGGTCCCAAGCTTTGTGGATTTTTGAGACTCTACAGTACTCATTACTTCTTGCTCCAAGATAAAAATTTTGTTACTCAAGGAAATATAAATATTTATATTTAACTATTTATTCATTGGAAAATTGATAACTGAAAAAAATATATACTAAATTTAACTTTATGAGTTTAATTGTTAAGGAAAATTTTCATTAATGGAAGTTAAAATTTCAAAATATAAATTTTAACAAAATAAACATAATAATGAAAATTTTCATTGTTTACATTCCAACAAGTAGTGCAGATAATAGACGTTTGTGGATTACTTGTACATCGGCAGGTTTCACAAAGTTAATGATAGGTGAAGGTAGGTGATGCAATCATTCACACAAGTATAAAATTTTATATACATAAAATATTAAATGCTATTTTCAAGCCTTTGCTGTTGCATTGCATTTATAAAATTATTGAAAATGGCATTCTATAGCCTTCAAAGTTTAAGATAATGTTGTTAGTTAATTTAAAATTAAAAAAAAAATCTGATTTAAATCAAAATAACCTGATTTTATTTATTTATTTATTTTCCATAACCGTTTCTTGGCAAAGTTGATATAATTGTCAGGTAATATACAGATTTGATAATCCTGAAAGTAAATTGTAAATACAAAAAAAAACATTTGAAATATTGTAAAAGGCGCAAGATTTTGTGAAAATAAAAATAATTATCTAAATGAGATGTGAAAGTAATGGCACTTTTGATACATTTTGTCAGGGTTGTTTGGTTTAAACCAAATGTTTTTTTTTCTCTTTTTTCCTAATGTTTTCATTTATTTTACACATTATTGAAAAATGCAAAATCCAATTTATGCAGAAGCTACAAGCAAAGCTTTAGAAAAATGACGAATTAATAAATTTGTAAAGATGACAAACGTTTCTAAACAATCAAACTTTTCTTATAAGCTTTAAATCTGCATGGCAGACTAGAAAAAAACAAGTAGTTAGTTTTCTTTCTTCTTTTTTTTTTTAAGCCTTTTATTTTTAAAAATAGCCAAAATGGCATGTTTGAGCTAAAAATACACTTTTACTACTTAGATTGCTTGATTAGTTAAGATTTACTAAGGATTACATTATGCCTCAATGATGACATAATCATAGGTAATTCTCACCATTGTTTACTCTTTGCTCTATATGCCAATGAATGATTGGCTGTGAAGTTTCTTTTCTGTATGGGTATTTGGTTTAGTAAGCCTTTGTTTTTCCTTCATTTGGGATTGGGGTTTTGGATTATGATTTTATTCTGCTACCAGCAGGGTTAGCACGGTTCAAATAAATTGGTTAAACAACTGTTTTTTTAGAAAAAATCTAATATAATATTTTCTCATTTTTGTAATTTAAGTGCTTCAAATTATTGGATATAAATAATTTCTACTTTTAACATCTTATCCTTCACTATGTCACAGTGAGACATAGTGAGTCTAGGTTATATTTGTATGCATGTAGAATCAGGGTTGCCGGCTTTTAGCTAGGCCAAAAAAAGCCGGCCGGCTTTTTTTGGTTTTAACCACTTAAAAAAAAAAAAAAAAAAAAAAAAAAACTGGCTTTTATTTTTACTTTCTTCTATCTTCAATAGAAGAAAGTATTGTAATCGAAATTTTTTTCGACTTCCGGTTTTCGACGGATTTACATGTTTTAGGGGTCAGAGATCCCAAAAAACATGTTTATAGAAAATGTCTGCGTGTCCGTGTGTCTGTCGCCATTGTACCATCAAAAAGTGTATGAAGTTATGCATAGAATTGAACCAAATTTTTATTTTAAGTTTTTGGCTATGGCAAGCAGATCCTCCCTGAATTTGAAAAAAATTCGCCGGTAGGGGGCGCTGTAATAGCTATTTTTTTGCGATTTTGAATATTGTACCATCCAAAAGTATATGAAGTTATGCATAGAATTGAACCAAATTTTTATTTTAAGTTTTTGGATATGGCAGGTAGGTCCTCCCTGAATTTGGAAAAAATTCGCCGGTAGGGGGCGCTGTAATAGCGATTTTTGTGCGATTATGAATATTGTACCATCCAAAAGTATATGAAGTTATGCATAGAATCGAACCAAATTTTTATTTTAAGTTTAGGCCTATGACAAGCAGGTCCTCCCTGAATTTGGAAAAAATTCGCCGCTTAGCGATTTTGCATATTGTACCAACTGATGCGAAATCAAGCAACTCCTCTTACCCCTTACCCTTTGAAACAAGAACAAAAACGCACCTGCAGTGTGTTACGTCAGACCGAATGATCCTACTGCGCAAGAGCTGACAGAACTTGTTTTTTTTTTATTTTTTCTGTGAGAATTGACTGAGATTTAGATCAGAATAGAAACCAGATACGTGTGTAGATTGAAAAGAAAATAACTTTAAGAAAACTTTAATACTTTATTTGTAACTTGTAAATAATATATGTTTTGTGAGTGTCTAAGCATGTTGTGTACGTCTTCAAGAATGTTTAATGTAATATAGCTTTTTTTGTTTCGAAGATTCAATACTTATTATTTGGATGTTAATTTATTTACTTCATCGTATCCGGCTATTTCTTCTTATACAAAGGAAAAAAAACAGGTAGGACATTTAGCTTTTATTTTATGATTGTATAAGTTGAAAGCTTTTTATTAGATAATAAGATTAATGAGAAAATTAGAAACAGAGAATAAGATCAATAGTAACATTTTAGCATCCCTTCCGTGGATTATGACCTGATTATAAGATAAATAGAATAAGATGTTAAGATATTAGAATAATTAGAAATTATTTATCAAGCTATTTAATTTGAAGAACTGAAAAATTATTGAGCATATAGAACATATAGAGAATTGTACTTTTTAATAGAATCTTGTTGTTGTTGTTGTTATTAGTTAGCAATGGCTGAAAGTTTAGTTATCGCCAAAAAAGAAAGAGCTGTGCTACGTGAAAGCATAAATAAGTTTATAAATAAAATAGAAGCTATTTTGAAAGAGGGAGAACCAGACATTTTTGATTTGGAAGAGGTAGTGGAACAGTTAAGTGTGACAGAAATGGAACTGACACGAGCAGACGGGGAAATTAAAAAATTGGTGCAACAAGCACAATTAGATACAGAATTACAGGGCGCTCGCGAATTTAAGGAGAAAATTACGTCATGGCGCTTTAGAGCAAACAGAAAAATAAAAGAGTTAGATAAAAAGAAAACCCAGGATGATTCATTTTCTAAACGAGAAAATCCCTTAAAGGAAAATGTAAACATTAAATTACCGAAACTAAATATCGCAAAATTTTCTGGGGATTTTGTTGAATGGCTTTCATTTTGGTCAGCTTTTGAAACAACCATTCACAACAATGACGCATTAGATCCAGTAGATAAATTTAACTATTTGAAAAGTTTTCTAGCCCCCATTCCATTAAAAAGTATAGATGGATTTTGTGTCACTGCAGAGAATTATTTAAAGGCCGTCGATATTTTGAAAGAAAGGTACGGGAATAAAGATATGTTAATTTCGGTACATACAAATAAACTTCTTAATTTAACTCCGCTCAGACACTCAAATGACACCAAATCATTTCGAAAACTTTTTGATGAGATACAAACGAACATTAGAAGTCTAGAGTCCCTTAACATTTCATTAGACTCTTATGGAAGTTTATTATCCCCCATTTTATTTAAATTATTACCGAGAGACCTAGTTTTGGAGTTCAATAAAACGCATGACGACTCAATGTCGAAGATTTAATATCGTTCTTACATAAGCAATTAATATCCAGAGAGAAAATGTATGCGTCATCACTGAATGAAATAAATGAAAAAGCAACACAAAATAATTACGGTGCGCAGTCATTTAGGAAAAATCCTTCCTTTCCCTCCCGAGTCAATAAATTTAATTAGCAGAGTAATAAATTTGATTCTCCGAATAGAAAATTACCGACAGCGAGTGATTTATTAGTACAGAGCGAAAATGAGACTACTTGTGGATTTTGTTATGGCAGGCACCAGACAAATAAATGTTTTAGCACTTGTAATTTACCGTTTGAAAAAAGACTTGATTTATTGAGAAAGAGAGGCCTTTGCTATGTATGTTTATCCCGCGGACATATTGGGAAATACTGTGTATCGAAGGATTTATGCGGTATTTGCAATTCAAGACACGCCCAGATAATGTGTAATAAAGAAATAAATTCAAAAGGGAAATCTACTGATTCAGAGAGTAGCGATGTTACGAGACCGATGCTGTCAAATCAGGATATAATTTCTAATGTCTATTTACAAACCTTGATAGTGGAGATCCGTAATGATAATCAATCTTCCGAATTTATTCGTATCATTATAGATACTGGGAGTCACAATAGTTATATAACTAGATATGCTGCAAATAAATTGAAATTAACGAAAATTCGATCAGAAACAATTAGACACGGACTATTCGGAGGGGTAAAAAAAACGAGTAAACATACTCGCTATGAATTTACTATCAGTAATTTAGATCATAGTTTCCGATTTAAAATACAAGCTTTAGATGAAGAAAAAATCTGTTCAGGAGTAAATTTATGCCGCGATAGCGAAATGATAAAAATCTTAGAAAAAAGGGGAATTCATCTGACCGATGTTCGTGAAAATAATCGACTATGTTTATATGAGAACAATCCGGAAGAAGTACACATTTTAATTGGTGCTGACATGGCGGCGAAATTATTCACAGATAATATAAAATATTTTCCTGATTTGGGTATAACAGCTTTTGAAACAAAGTTAGGCTGGACAATTATGGGGAAAACAGAGGGTAATGGAAATGATTCAGAAAGCTCGTTGTCAGTTCTGTCGCTGTCATTATTTACTTCAAATGCCAGTTTATCACAACTGTGGAACTTAGATACCTTGGGTATCACTGATGAAGATTACAAAAATAAAGACGATTTAGCTAAAGAAACTTATAACCATTTTCTTGAAACAGTCAAACGTGATGAAAGTGGCCGCTACCGCTACGAAGTGATACTACCCTGGATTGTTGATAACTCAATTTTAGCGAGCAATCGCGTATTAGCAGAGAAACATTTGCGCAAGACAGAACAAAAACTTATCAAAACAAATAAGAAAATAGAATATGAAGACATTTTTAATTTGTGGAAGGATAATAATATTATAGAAGAAATTTCAGACGATAAGGAGAATAAAGTACATTTCTTACCCCACAGACCAGTAATTAAAGAAAATAGTGAAACGACGAAAATGCGTCCAGTTTTTAATGCCTCCGCACATAATGCAAACTCTTTCTTTAAACGACTGTCTCACAAAGGGACCTAATTTGGTTGAAATAATTCCGAGTATTTTGAATCGTTTTCGGAAATACAAAATAGGTATTTCTTCAGATATAGAAAAGGCATTTCTCCGGATAAAAATCGCAGAAAAAGATCGCGACTTTTTACGCTTTCTCTGGTTCGACTCCAAACATAATTTGGAAGTTTATAGACATTGTCGCGTAGTCTTCGGACTCACTTCAAGCCCGTTTTTATTAATGGGTACACTAAACCATCTTTTAAGTCAAGTACCCGAACAGTGGGAAAATACAGCACGAATTTTGAAGGATTCATTTTACATTGACAATTCCATTACTAGTTTAAAATCGATCGCAGATACTGGAAAATTTATAACAGAATCACAGTGTATTTTATCTTCAGCTCATTTTAATTTAAGATGTTGGCGATCAAACTTGCCTCAGGCCATGATCGATGTTTCTGAAGAAAATACAAAGTTAGCACCAGTTTTGGGATTGGTCTGGGACTTAGAGCAAGATAGATTAATGTGTAAAATAGAAGAAAAAATTGAAACGAAGGACCCACTCACGAAGAGAAAATTTTTATCGGTTACCCAAAAGATTTTTGACCCCATAGGATTCTCCGCACCGAGCACTCTTATTACAAAATTAATTCTTCAGGAAACCTGGAAACAAAAATTGAAATGGGATGAAGAACTTCCTGAAAATTTAAGAAAACAGTTTGAGACCTGGTTTAAACAAATTAAGTTTTTACAAGAAATTCAAGTTCTACGCTGGTTGAATGTATCGCCCGAAAATGAAAACAACATTTCCTTGCATACCTTTTCCGATGCGAGTAGACACGCCTGTGCCACTTGCGTGTATCTTAGATGTCAAACACAAGAAGGAGTTAAAGTTCAGTTAGTAAATGCTAGAAGTAGAGTAGCGCCCATTAAAGAACTCACAATTCCTCGACTGGAGCTACTCTCGTGCCTCATTGGAGCTAGACTCGCTAAAACTATCATGAGTGATCTTCAGTTGAAACCAGAGAAGACAATCTTTTGGAGCGATTCCTCAGCAGCTTTAGGGTGGATAAGAAGAGAACAATCCTGGGGTACATTTGTCCACAATAGAGTTTTAGAAATTAGAAGCCTTACCCAATTTGAAGATTGGCGACATATACCAGGAAATTTAAATCCGGCAGACCTCCCATCCAGAGGATGTTCCTTTGAGCAATTGGAGAAATCACGATGGTGGGAGGGACCAGCTTGGCTGTATTTACCGGAAGATCAGTGGCCGCAACCGGAAGAACACCCTGACGAGGATATAATAAATAAAGAAAGGAAAAAGACAATCCTAACATTTTTAGACAGTGAAGACACTGATTTACACCGTTTTTATCGATATTTTTCCTCTTATCGAAAAAACATAAGAATGATTGCATTTATATATCGTTTTTATAACAACACAAGAAAGAAAGAAAGAATTTCACCACCTAAGATCTTCGTTGATGAATTTGAAAAAGCAGAAAAAATATTACTCAGATTAGTACAAAAGGAATCCTTTTCAGGAAGCACAGATCCCAAATTAAGAGCCTTAAGACCATTGGAAGACAAAAACGGACTTTTGAGAGCAAAAACAAATATAATCTGTAGACAAGACAAAGAAGATTTTCGTTATCCAATAATTTTGCCCTCAAAACATCCTGTGGTCCAGCAGTTAATTTTTGAAAAACATTTAGAAAATCATCACGCTGGAGTTAGCATACTAATGGCTCAACTTCGAGAAAAATTTTGGATTTTGAAATCAAGAAAGTATATCAGAAACGTCATTAGACAATGTGTTAAGTGTCAAAGATTCCAAACACACAGAACAGAGGTCGAACCAGGAATCCCACCTGAAGACAGAATCAGAGATGCAGCTATATTTGAAGTGGTGGGATTCGATTTAGCCGGTCCTCTATAGCTTGCCGATGGATGGTTCAAAGGTGTGGATAGCGTTATTCACCTGTGCTGTCCATCGAGCGGTACACTTGGAGTTGATAACATCTTTATCAGCTGAATGCTTTATGCAGTCCCTAAGAAGATTTATTGTACGGCGAGGCAGACCACATACAATTTACTCAGATAATGGAAAGAACTTTGTGGGCACTAGCAGAGCACTTTCCAGTGTAGATTGGGAAGCCATAAAAGCCTTAGCCTCTATACAGAAAATAAGATGGAAATTAAACCCCCCCCTGCAGCCCCATGGTGGGAGCGCCTTGTTCGGATGGTAAAGGAAATTTTAAGAAAAGTTTTGGGTCGCGCCTCATTAAATTACGAAGAACTGAGCACAATACTCTGTGATTGTGAAAATGTTATCAATTCAAGACCGATCACTTACATCTCGGAAGATAATCGGGATTCTGAACCTATAACTCCATTGATGTTCCTTCAAGAACTGCCTACATCCGGTGTTCCAGATATTGATACATTAGACTCACAAGATCTTAACAGACGAGCAAGATATCGTCAAAGAATAAGAAATGATCTGCGAAACCGATTTAGAACGAAGTACTTAGGACAGCTGCGGCAACAGTCTATGAAGAAAGAATTCCAAACCTTTGCAAATAGGAGACATCGTTCTTCTGGAAGATACCAACAAAAGACGTCTTCACTGGCCTTTAGCCAAAATAATAGATATATTTCCAGGAAAAGACAAAATAGCAAGATTGGCCAAAGTCCAAACAGAAAATGGCATTTTCCTCCGTCCTTTCCAACGCCTGTTTCCTTTGAAAATTGATGCAGCTAGCGATTCCCCATCAGATAACAGAATTTAGCAAAAAGTTAACTTTAATGTCCATAATGTACAACGAAAGGCTACTCCAGAAATCGATCCGACTAGAATCAGTGTAGAAAAGAACCAACCCAATGACAGAGATATCTCTCCTGTGGTTACCAGAAGTGGACGATCAGTGAAACCGCCTCTGAGACTCCGATCTGGACTTCTAAATTGTTGAGTTCCTCCCATGAATCACAACTCAAGGTGGGAGGATGTTGCGAAATCAAGCAACTCCCCTTACCCTTTAAAACAAGAACAAAAACGCACCTGCAGTGTGTTACGTCAGACCGAATGATCCTACTGCGCAAGAGCTGACAGAACTTGTTTTTTTTTTTGTTTTTTTTTTTCTGTGAGAATTGACAGAGATTTAGATCAGAATAGAAACCAGATATGTGCGTAGATTGAAAATAAAATAACTTTAAGAAAACTTTAATACTTTATTTGTAACTTGTAAATAATATTTGTTTTGTGAGTGTCTAAGCATGTTGTGTACGTCTTCAAGAATGTTTAATGTAATATAGCTTTTTTTGTTTCGAAGATTCAAGACTTATTATTTGGATGTTAATTTATTTACTTCATCGTATCCGTCTATTTCTTCTTATACAAAGGAAAAAAACAGGTAGGACATTTAGCTTTTATTTTATGATTGTATAAGTTGAAAGCTTTTTATTAGATAATAAGATTAATGAGAAAATTAGAAACAGAGAATAAGACCAGTAGTAACACCATCGAAAAGTGTATGAAGTTATGAATAGAATTGAACCAAATTTTTATTTTAAGTTCTTGGCTATGGCAAGCAGGTCCTTCCTTAATTTGGAAAAAAATCGCCGGTAGGGGTGCTTTAATTGTGATTTTTGTGCCATTTTGAATATTGTACCATCGAAAAGTGTATGAAGTTATGCATAGAATTGACCCAAATTTTTTGTTTCTTTTTGGTCAGGGCATGAAAGTCCTCCCTGAATTTGGAAAAATTCCGCTGGAAGGGGGCGCTATAATTACGATGTCTGTACCATTTTCTTTATTGTACAATCGAAAAGTGTATAAAATTATGCATACAATTGAACCAAATTTTTTGTGCATGTTTTTGGCTTTGGCCAACAGGTCTTCCTTGAATTTGGAAATATCGCGCGGTAAAGGGGCTCTGTGATAGCGATTTTTGTATACTTTTCTTGATTTTTCGTAGTTCTATTGTCCATCGGCGGCTCGTGCAAAGGCGGGAACTCACTACCTGCTAAGCCGGCTATTCGCAAACATCTGATAACAACAGAAAAAGGAAAAACTATTACTTTTAATAAATATCATGATATAAATTAACTCGTTTTTAGCTCATTTAATTGACTGAAGCAGGAATTTAAGATGAAAATCAAAGTTGGTATATTTATGAACAAATAATATTGAAGTATTAACATGTGTAACTAGTTTTTGAAATATTAAGATGTATAAGATTAGAAGAAAGTTTTGGGATTGGCACATCCAACTAGTTTAAAGTTGGTTTACAGTTAATTTGTTTTAAATTTGGATCAATTAATTTTTAATACACTTATAAATATTTTCTACTAAAAAAAATTAGATTTCTATTAAATTTTGTCAAATAAGTCTATAACTTCTAGAAGGCAAATGTGAAGGCATTATGTCTGAAAAAAAAAAAATTATATATATATATATAAACATTGAAAATAATATAAGTTAGGCTCCAAACTGGTATTTTGAAATTCTATATTACATAGCTCCACATACACTACACATTTTAAAGATTATATTTAATTAGTGACAAAATGTAGCACATCAAATTGGAAACATTCTTGTGTGTCCGTATGGAGAGATTAAGTTATAAATGTTAAAAGAGAAATTAGGATATAATTTTTGAGGAGAGTGGTACATAAGTGTATAAAAAATAGAGCATTTAAACAAGAAGAAGAAATTCTCAAAATAAAATTTTGAAAAGCTTGTTGTTAAGCATATTCATGCATATGCTGTTCGTAATGTTTTTAGTAGTGAGAAATGGTGTTTTTATTAATATGACTATGTATAATTTTAAATGTTTACTAGAAATAAAATAAGAATTGTATATTTATTTATAGCTCTTAAAATTAAGTAATAAAACATGTAACTAAGTAACCATTGTCCTCTTTAATTTTATAAAGCAGTAAAAATGAAAAAATTGGCAGTTGGTATGTCCCTTTTAAAATTTAGCTGACATATTTGCAATTCTGACTACAAATCACTAGCAAAACCATTTAAGTTTTTTTCCACTATTAATGTCCTCATTATTGAGAAATTGGGTTACTTATTAAACTATAAATCAATTAAATGTCATTAAAACTAATTAAAAACACTTTAAAATGTGTAGTTTGTAATTACAATGCTTCATTGTATAAAAGCCAATTATGGCCAAAAAAGGCCAATTTTGGCCAAAAAAAGCCGGTTAAAACCAATAAATGCCACCGGCCTGGCTTTTTTTAATTTTAGCCGGCTTTTTTTGCAAACCTGTTGTTTACTGTGGTAAAAGAACCTGTTCATACATTATTATTAAATTAACATTGAACAATCAAAGTGAGTATTTTACTGCAAATTTCTTTATTTGATAAAAGCATAATTCTGTAACAGCAGTTGATTGTTATTAGTTATTGTATTTCATAGACTTGTATTTTGCTTTTGCTATTTGACTGTACCTCTCCTCTTCTCATTTATGGAATACTGGTGTTCAAGGTGCCTACGGAAATTGTAAAAAAAAAAAAAAAGTTCCCTGATTTTTCCCTGGCTATCTTTATCAGACTTTCCTGATTTCAATTACTAACAATATGCATATGTTATTACTTTCTTCTATCTTCAATAGAAGAAAGTATTGTAATCGAAATTTTTTTCGACTTACGGTTTTCGACGGATTTACACGTTTCAGGGGTCGGAGATCCCAAAAAACATGTTTATAGAATATGTCTGTCTGTCTGTTCGTGTGTCCGTCTGCCTGTCGCCATTGTACCATCAAAAAGTGTATGAAGTTATGCATAGAATTCAACCAAATTTTTATTTTAAGTTTTTGGCTATGGCAAGTGCGTCCTCCTTGAATTTGGAAAAATTCGCCGGTAGAGGGCGCTGTAATAGCGATTTTTGTGCGACTTAGAATATTGTACCATCGAAAAGTGTATGAAGTTATTCATAGAATTGAACCAAAAAAATTTTTTAAGTATTTAGCTGTAGCAAGTAGGTCCTCCCTGAATTAGGAAAAAATCGCCGGTAGGGGGCGCTGTTATAACGATTTTTGTGCGATTTTGAATATTGTACCATCGAAAAGTGTATGAAGTTATGCATAGAATTTAACCAAATTTTTTTTTTAAGTTCTTGGCTATGACAAGCAAGTCCTTCCTTAATTTGGAAAAAATTCGCCAGTAGGGGGCACTGTAATAGCGATTTTTGTGCCATTTTGAATATTGTACCGTCGAAAAGTGTATGAAGTTATGCATAGAATTGAACCAAATTTTTTGTGTTTGCATTTGGTCATGGCACGAAGGTTCTCCCTGAATTTGGAAAAATTGCGGAAGGATTATAATTGAGATGTCTGTACGACTTTCATTATTGTACCATCGAAAAGTGTATGAAGTTATGCATAGAATTGAACCAAAAATTTTTCTAAGTTCTTGGCTATGCAGGGCCGTAGCAAGGTCTTCTGAGCACCCCCCCCAAACATATTTTTCGCCCCCCCCCCTCTAAGATTTTAGAGAAATATCTATATTTAATTTTCCACCAGAGTTCCATTTTATAACAATACCAGCGGAGTTTCGCTGGATTTTCCAAAACGAACTTGAACGAATTTGTTGTTGGGCTGCACTGCTTTCGGCAGCGTACACCAATAGGGGCTATGTCCGCTCCGATCTCTAATCATACGAACCTTGAATTATATTAATTTTTTTATATTTCGATCCAGATTAAATTCAAATTTTCAGCATTTCGTTCACGTTGCTAGAGGAACAAATTTGAAATTTTTACAACGTGGATTTAATCAAAGGACTTGCAAAATTTAACTGAGAATTCTTCCATTTTGGAAAAAAATGTCAAAAAAATCGCCGAAGAACGCCAAAAATTGCATAAAAAATTCGAAGTTCAGAGATCAAACTTTACTGGGCTAAAAGATTGAAACCGGATTTATTTTTTTTTACGAATATTTAAAAAAAAACTACCAGAAAAGTGAAAAAAAGCTAAAAATTCTCGAAAATTTTAAAAACAGCAGAGGATAAAATTTGTCAAAAAAGTTTGAAACTGAATTCCTTTTACAAATGTTATAAACCGCTAAGTGTTGCTCATAAACAAAATAAATAAATAAAAATTATCGAAGTCGTTTCGTATTTTCAATTTTCTCTTCATTTTGACAATGCCATCCGCGTAGCCCAGACAGATTTTCTTTAAGCAGAAAATATTCACTTATAACAATTTTTTTCCTGCTCGGATTGGTACCTTTTATTAAATATATATATATATATATATATATATATATATATATATATATATATATATATATATATATATACAGATTTACTAATTTAAAAAATTACTTTTGGAATGTCGTTTTCATACATTCGGGTTTTTTCCAGTTTAAAATTGTCACCCAAATTTAAATTTAAAAAGAAAAAAAAAACCTTCGGATAGAAGGTACCTTTCTGTGGGCAACGAAGACGGGTAGATAATAATAAAGACAGAGTCTGTCCAGAGTTTTTCTTTGTCTGACCAGATGTTTTTCTGTTCAGGACAAAATTTGACAGGAAGGTTACCTGTATGCCTGAAGTTATGCACCCCGAAACAGATTTTTAAATTTTTTTTATTCGAATTTTTTTAATTTAATTTTTTGTATTTTTTCGAGTTTCGTGCTTTTTTCATCACATTCATAAAAGGAATCTTATTTTCAATCCATCTTTCCATTTTAGCCGAATATAGTAAAGTAGTCTTCTTCGATTTTTAAATATTTCGCAAATTTCTTATGTGATTTTTAACTTTTTTTCGCATTCCGACATGATTTTTTGACATTAGTAAAAGCAATCAGATTTCAGTCTTTTTTTAGCCCGATGCACTAAATTTCATCCTTTGCGATTTTTGAATTTTTCACGAATCTTTCTTAAGACCCCCTGTGATTAGAAGAGATTTTATCTCACATTTGAAGAAATTTTCGTCTTTAGAAAGGAAAATTTCTAGAAATTTTGATATTTGATTCGCGACTTCTTCGTGTTATGAATGAAAAAAGTCATTCGTTCAGTTTCCAGTAGGAAAAAGTACAATGCAGCAAAGTTGGCGGAACCCTCCTGCGATTTGATTTCACGAAAATGCATCTTTATATTTAGTAAGGATGTTAGGTAATTTTTACGTTAGATTGGTGAGTTTTCTATATTTTTGCGGAAAATGAGCAATTCAAATCAAAGCTTTTTTGTGTGTGTGCGTGTGTGTTTGAACGAAAAAAAAGTTACGGAAAAAATCCTTCAATTCACTGATTTCTTTTTTTTTTTTTTTTCCTTGAGAGAGAGTGTGTAAAAGGAACCCAGTTTCAATCTTTTATCCCAATATAGTAAATTTTGCCATCTGCGGCGCGGATTTTTGGCATTTGCGATTTTACTTTCTAGGGGGGCAATTCCAAATTTGTTGCTCACTCATTCGCTATAAGTTTTTTTTTTTTTTTTCTTAAGTATTGTTGTAGACTAAAAATAAATTGAATACTTCCCAATAAAGTTTAAAATACATTTAAAACCAGAATAATTATACTAATAATTTTTTTAAAAATTTTAATATAATTTAGTATTAAATCTGTCTATAATTTTTCTGGAACGAGATTTTACAATTTTTCGTAACGCTTCCGATTATTGAAAGAGCTCCTATTTGCTCTCGAAGATTCTTTTACAAGTGAAATTCCTTAAAAGCATATATAAATTTTGCTGTCTTGAACCTAAAAAATTAACCTAAACCTAACCTGATTAACCTAAAAAAATATATGAAATATTTGGAAAAGGTACTATCAACTTTATAAAACTTATACATCTTAAATAGTTCTAGGAAACGAAATGGGTAGATAGTAAATATCTATAGATCTAGTGCAGGCACCCTGCGCAGTACATTAATTTACCGAATAACATATACATTTTAAATTTAAAAATCATATAATAAATGAAAAAGACAATTAACCATATTAGGAAATGGAAACAGAGAAAATGTTTTGTGATGCGATAGGGAATAATGGCTACTTAATTTTGATAAAGATGATGATTTTGAAATATTCTTGTGTATTGTATTACCCATAGAAAAAAATTTAGTGTCCAAAACGTTTTCCACCAACTCTTAATAAATCACAAAAATAGATTGTAAAATGTGTGAATGTTATCAGTTTTAACGTTAAATTTAAGACTCTCTTCAAGATATTTTGTGAAGATAAAAATGCTGACCGTATAACTTTTATTTTAACATTGAGCAAAGTTAGGAAAGTACAAAAAAACTTTTTGGCACAAAGTAGAAGATGTATAACCCGAATGCATTTATAAAATATTAAAACTCATTTGTCACAGAAGATTCACCTCTTTGATAAGTTAAAATTTGAGAAATGAATAGTTATTGTTAAAGTTTTGTTGCGCCTCCGCTGTTTGAATAGAGTTCACTTTTTAAATAATAAGAGACATAATTTTCAGATCAGGGGGGGGGGGGGCATAGTGACTTTACTAGTGCTTTGATGGGGCGTGGCCGATAAAAGGTTGGGAACCACTGCTTTAAAGAGAATGGTGGCTATAGAAAGAAAGAAAGTGCATATCTGTTTTGGTCAAAAGAAGTAATGGTATTAAGAAAGCATTGAACTTTATTGGGTCCCCCAACGAGATTAAAAAGCATATTTTTAAAACATTTGAATAAAAAAATGAGGCCTAAAAGTTTTGAATCTTGGGCTCCAACTTTTCCTCACATTTATAGGGGCCCCAAAAAAAGACCAAAAAGAATTTAAAGCCTGCAAAATTTCTTTCATCTGGACACCTATAAAGAGACTACTGGCTATAGAAAAAAAAGCGCATATCTGTTTTGGTCAAACGAAGTAATAGTATTAAGGAAGCTTTGAACCTTATTGGGGCCCCCAACGAAAAGCATATTTTAAACGCATTTGAATAAAAAGATGGGGCCTAAAAGTTTTGAATCTTAGGCTCCAACTTTTCCTCACGTTTATAGGCGGCCCTACAAAAGACAATTCAAAAGAATTTAGAGCCTGCAAAATTTCTTTCATGTGGGAACCTTTAAAGAGAATGCTGGCTATAGAATGAAAGCACATTTGTTTGAAGGAACTAATAATATTAAGGAAGTTTTGAAACTTATTGGGGCTCCCAGCGAGTTTAAAAAGCATGTTTTTTAAACATTTGAATAAAAAAATGAGGCCTAAAAGTTTTTAATCTTGGGCTCCAACTTTTCCTCCCGTTTATAGGGGGCCCTAAAAAAGACAATTGAAAAAGAATTTAGAGCCTGCAAAATTTCTTTCATCTAGGAACCTTTAAGGAGAATACTGGTTATAGAAAGAAAGCGCATATCTCTTTTGGTCAAAAAAAGTAATAGTATTAAGCAAGCTTTGAACCTTGTTGGGGCACCCAACGAGATTAAAAAGCATATTTTTAAAACATTTGAATAATAAAAATGGGGCCTAAAAGTTTTGAATCTTGAGTTGCAACTTTTCCTCACTTTTATTGGGGGCCCCCAAAAGACAATTTAAAAAGTATTAAGAGCGTGCAAAATTTCTTTCATCTGGGCACCTTTAAAAAGAATAATGACTGTAGAAAGAAAGCACATTTGGTTGAAGGAAGTAATAGTATTAAGGAAGTTTTGAAACTTATTGGGCCCTCATTGAGATTAAAAAGCATATTTTTTATAAATTTGAATAAAAAAATGAGCTTAAAAGTTTTGAATCTTGGGCTCCAACTTTTCCGCACTTTTATATGGGGCCCTAAAAAAGACAATTGAAAAAGAATTTAGAGCCTGCAAAATTCCTTTCATCTGCCCCCCTTTAAAAAGAACGGTTGCTGTAGAAAAAAAATCGCATATCTGTTTTGGTTGAAGGAAGTAATAGTTTTGAAACTTTGGTTTCACCTTTTTCGCCCATTGATAGGCACACCCCAAAAATACTAAAATGCCATTTTATTTTTTAAGTAGAAATTACAGCCTTCAAAAACTTTTATAAAGAATGGTGGATATAGAAGAAAACACATATATGTTTTCTATTTCTAAATCTAATCAAGATCTTTGACAAAAAAAAAAAAAAAAATCGATAAAACAAAATAAAATGTTATTAAAAAACATAAAAAAATAATTTTAAAAGTTAAAAAAACATTCGGCTGAAAGCTACAATAGCTCACTACTGGGTCCCTGACTTTGCCCGCCCCCCCCGCAAATGGGGGATATGGGGGGCGGTCACTACGGCCCTGCGGCTATGACAAGCAGGTCCTTCCGTAATTTGGAAAAAAATCGCTGGTAGGGGGCGCTGTAATAGCAATGTCTGTGCCATTTTCATTATTGTACCATCGAAAACTGTATAAAATTATGCATATAATTGAACCAAATTTTTTGTGTATATGTCGGTAGGGCCTCCCTGAACTTGAAAAAATTCCGCCAGAAGAGGGCGCTATTTAATTGCGATGTCTGCGCCATTTATATTATTGTACCATCAATAAGTGTATGAAGTTATGCATAGAATTGAACCAAATATTTTGTGTATGTTTCTTGCTATGGCAAGCAAGTCTTCCCTGAATTTGAAAAAAATCTGCCGGAAGGGGGGCGCTATAATAGCGATGCTTGTGCCATTTTCTTTATTGTACCATTGAAAAGTGTATAAAATTATGCATACAATTGAACCAAATTTTTTGTGCATAATTTTGGATATGGCCAACAGGTTTTCCTTGAATTTGGAAATATTACGCGGTAAAGGGGCTCTGTAATAGCAATTTTTGTATATTTTTCTTGATTTTTCGTAGTTCTATTGTCCATCGGCGGCTCGCGCAGCGGCAGGAACTCGCTTCCTGCGAAGCCGGCTATTTTCAAACAGCTGATATCAACAGAATAAGGAAAAACTATTAGTTTTAACAATTATCATGATATAGATTAACTCGTTTTTAGTCTGTTTAATTGACTGAAGCAGAAATTTAAGAAGAAAATGAAAGTTGGTATAGCATTGAACTAATAATATTTAAGTATTAACATGTGTAACTACTTTTTAAAATATTAAGATGTATAAGATAGAAGAAAGTTTTGGGATTGGCACATCCAACTAGTTTTTTTTTTTTATGTATGCTGCTTCCACGTTTAACACACTTATTCAGCTTGCTAATCTCATTTAGGGAAAAAAAAATAAGAGGAAAACATAAAAATTGCACAATATATTCATAAAGTATTGGTTGACAGTAGGGATGCACCGAATATTCAGTATCTATTCGGTATTCGGCCATGTTACCGAATATTCGGTTTGGCTGAATATCAAACTATTCGGTATACCGAATATTCGGCTTGGCCGAATAGCAAACTATTCGGCCTGCCGAATATCGAAATATTCGCCCCAACCGAATACTTAAAAGAACTTTAAAAACATATTTTTAAAAACCTTTTACCACTTCTACGTTTAACAGTCAATTTATAAAGATATTTATAATAATTATAAACAGAATCATATATTTAAATAAAAGAGAATGTTTTTACATTATTTATTTGCTTTTTGTTAAGTATTATTTAAGGAAATTAACCAATCACGAGGATTTTCATAGGAATTAATTATGTACAAATGCAAGTTCCTGAACATCGTCCAGTAAATAACCTGTTTCTTGCTAAGATTTTAAGAACAACGTTTTCAATCTCTGACAATGATCGCCCACTCCAGACACCGATCTAGGATGCATTTAAAAACTTCCTTGCTTAATCAAAGGGAGTAAAACAGTTATTCTTGCTGAGTTGCCACCGTATAAAATTTGAATAGATTGTATTTATTTATTTACTTTTATTTTAGTCTCTTTCTGACAAACAAATAATATATGATCCTGTACAATGTTTTCACAATTTCTCTTTGATTTTAAAAGGTTTGTTTTAGAACTTAAGAAAATTTTATTCATTTGTTTTAATTCACAGAAAAAGCCATGAAATTTAAAATTTTATTAATTAAAAAAAGTTTTATAACTATCCTCTTCTTAAATAACTCAACGCAGATTTTTTTCAGCATAAAGTTTACTTGAAAAAAGTTCTTGATTATCAAAATGAAAGTTTCTGTTTTAAATATTATTTATAATTATTTTAAAATTTAACATTTTAATGCCTTAAACTTTGAAATATAAAATTATTCGACAAGCTGAATATTCGGTATTCGGTTCGCCTGTAGGCCGAATATTCGGTATTCGGCCAAAATCACTATCCGATGCATCCCTAGTTGAAAGCTTTATAAATCCGAACACAAAATCTAGTTAGCCTACAACTTCATATAGTGGCCAATGGATATTATACTTCCTTTATGAAACAAATACATGAAAAATCATGAGTTCAGTCATATTATCGAGAAATACATAAGGAATGATATAAAACTTAAAAATTCTGTAATTTTGTCTCGGCATCTGAACTGAAAGTTACATTGTTTACATCTTCGATGATGGGTGGGTTGTAGACATTTGAAAATTTTGTGGTTGTGGATTTGAGGGTGTCTATTGTACCAAGATGCTGTTACGGTTTCACCGAAGTCATTGCAAAGCTTATGTATGTATCATATACATGCTCAAAATGTTCACATATGTGCCATATACATTAACATATGTGTAATATAATGGATCTTGTATGTGTTATACATATGTCATATATATACTGTAAACTCCTTCAAATCCGCACAGCTTGGGAACAGAGATTGTGTGGGCTTTAGAATGTTGTTGATTTCTGATCATTGCTTTGTTTACATTTTTAAATAGTAATTTGAATGTAATAATGCAATCGAAATTGTAATGAATGCTTACAATACAGTAAAATATTAAAATAATTAAGTAAAATAATAAACTAAAATAATAAAAATTAAGATAATTTTAAAAATGATTAAATTAATAAACATAAAGATCAAGTAAATAGTAATTAATAATGTATAATTACTTAATAAAGATGAGATACATTTATCTTGAATTATCAATAAAACTTGCCTCATAAAGGTACTCTACGCATTCTCATAAAAATCATAAAACAAGGAAGTTTTATTTCAAATTTAGCCAGACGTAATAACCATAAAAGCTTAATCAATACATAAATGTATTTGGTAAAAAGGTTGTGATTACAGCGATATGTTGAATTTTTTCAGAAGTAAATTTATACTTCCTTCATGAAAAAGCATGAGTTCAGTCATATTAATGATAATTACGTATTAAAATCCATACAGAATGATATAAAAACAAAAAAGTTTGTAATTTTGTTCCTGTACTTGAAATGAAAGTTTCATTGTTTACATCTGCAATGATGTGCGGATTTAGGTGCTTGCGGATTTGAGGGAGCCTACTGTATATATATATATACATCTGTGTCGTATGTGACTATAATATAAATATATATTATAAAATGTCATATACATCGTATATGATAATATTGTATATATTTCTTACAATTAATTTAGTGATAAGTCATGTTTGCTTGATGTTTATCCTTGGGGGAGTCTATAACAAAGAAGTACTGATCTTTTCAAATTATTGTCCTTTACAGAATTAAATTTTTAATTCCTTACATGTATCATAGGTCCATATTACAACAATTGTTTTTAATTTTACACTGCATATTTTTCAAGACATTTATTTTTCTATTTTTTTCTTTTTAGGTTTTTAGAATAGCTTATTTCAGAAAATAGTAGCAAGTGAATAAAAATAAAGATTTCTTTTTTATGCTTAAAAAAGAATTTTGATTAGTATAATCTTTAAAATGTTGGTGGCTATGTCTCTCTACAGATATACAATTAAACATTAATGTGTGGTATCTTTATGAACTAATTAAATTTATTACAGGAAGATTTACAAGTAGATCAACTAATTTCTCATAAATGATTTGTTTGGCAATTTAAACTCGGTTTCGTCCGTTAAAATATTAATGATCCAGTTAAACAGTTCATACAACAGATTTAATAACAGTGAATGTTTTGTATAAAATGGATGATCAGTCAAAATTTAAAGAGAAAAATGAAGAAAAATCACATACATTTAATGTATGTCAAGAAAGTTTACCAGAAAAAGCCATGATAGCTCCATCTTTCCAAATTCATTCATCAGGGAGATTTGTTTGCCATGTATGTCAAAATTTTTTCTCAGACAAATTTGATTTATTTAAACATATACAAAGTCATGGCACAGAAATAACTCATTCATGTCATATCTGCCAAAAATCATTTTCAGCGAAAAGTTGTTTAGTGGAACACATGAAAATTCATAGTGGAGAAAAGCCATATACATGCAGCACCTGCCAAAAAGCATTTTTTCAAAAAAAGCATTTGAACCAACATATAAAAATACATTCAGATGAAAGACCGCATGTGTGTGAATATTGTGAAGTATCATTTCCCCGAAAGGAAAGCTTAAAAAAACATTTAAGAATACACACGGGTGAAAGACCATATGTATGTGAGGAATGTCAAAGATCATTTACCACTTTTTCATACTTATCAGCACATATCCGAATTCATACTGGAGAGAAATTGTTTGTATGCAATCTATGTCAAGAATCCTTTTCAAGGAAAAGCTCTTTGAAAAACCATCTTCGAACTCACTCGGGAGAGAAACCACATTTCTGTGATGTCTGTCAAAAATCATTTTCACTGAGAAGTTCTTTAAGGAAACATTTTCGAATCCACACAGGAGAGAAACCACATATATGTGATGTCTGTCAAAAATCATTTTGTAGGAAAATGTCTTTAATGAATCATCTTCTAACTCACTCTGAAACACATGTGTGTAATGTCTGTCAAAAATCATTTTCAAAGAAAAGCGCTTTAAAAAAACACCTTGGAACACACTCTGGAGAGAAACCACATGAAAGCAATAAATGGGAAAAGTTACTTGCATACAAAAACAGTTTGAAAGTTAATAATTGTGACGACGTTGGAGAAAATTGATTTGTATGAGACCAATATTAGAAATAATATACTGTAGACTCCCTTAAACCTGCAATCCTAAAATTTACATATTTTTTCAGATGTGAACAGTGAAACTACAGTTAAATTGCAGTAACAAAATTCAAGATGGTGCTCAAATCAGTAGTGATCACAATTTTTTTTTCCTAATTTTTTTTTTTTTTTTGTTAATCATGCTTTTTTGGCTGTTACACCTGATTAATTAAAAAATAAAATTATGTTACTTTTGATTTTCATGTAAATTAGTTTATCTATAGCAAAAGTTTGTCATATTGTAGGTCCTGCACAATATTCGCAAATTTAAACTGTAACCGAATTGTTTGTTTTTCTTGCATTCATTTCTCCGTGTTTCAATTTTATTTTGTCAATATTAATACGCATTTTAATATTAATCCTGCTTAATATGGCTGAACTCTAACTTTTCATGAAGAAAATATGAATTTATTTCTGAAAATAAATCAAGATATATCAATAGTTATCACTATTTTTTCAAGACATTTTTTAATAAATCAAGCTTTTTAGTTTGTTAAATATGGATAAACATGACATAAAATTTCATTATTTTACGATTGTGGTGTAAATCGTATTATGATCAAAGATAAAAATACAGCCAACAGTAGCTTTCGCACAATACCTGCAACTGTAACTGTTTAAATCATATTGTTTATGTTTACTTTTTTTTTGCATTAATTTCAGTTTTAATCTGTAATGATTTTTTTTTTCGTGATTTTGTGCATAATTCTACCTAATATGGCTGATTACAATATTTCTAATGAAACAGGCAAGACATCAATTTAACAATAATATTAAAAGTAGAGATCATAAAAAAGCTTGATTCTACTTTTAAAGCTTGTTTATGTTTTTAAAGCTAAATTTCTATTATTTCACATAATTATTTTATTTAATTATTAAAATATTTTACTTAATTATTTTAATAATTTACCTTATTATAAGCATCCATTATAATCTGCAATGCTTAACCACTTTCAAATTACTGTTTTAAAAAATGCAAACAAAGCAGTGACCAGAAATCCACAAAATTCTAAAATCTGCACAACCCCTGCTTTCAATATGTGCGGATTTGAGGGAGTATTTTAGACAATCATCTTCGTAGTCCTAATGTTAGATGTCATTTGTATGTGATGCTTTCCAGAAATCACTTGCACAAAAAACTATGTCATAATTTTTGTTGAACCCTGCTTTATGTACAGCTAATGATGAGTTTATGCTATTCTACTAATTTCAAAAGGCATATTAAAAAGGTGCTGATGAAACTGCATATCAATTCATATTAAATTTTAATTTATTTTTATTGCACTCATAAATGTTTTTTTAATTCGGTGTTACATAGTTACACATACACTATACATCTTACCAATTATATTTAATTAAACAATGACAAAATGAAACACGCGGAACAGGCAACATTATTCTTACATTACTGCTATTTACTTTTTAGATTGGGTAAAACTATGTGTATTTAGTAAATACAGTTATCCCATCTTACTTGAGTACATCCATTTTTAGTTAGTAATCGGTATATAATTATGCTTAATGATATAAAATATAGATATAAAAAGTTTTTTTTTTCTTTTCTGCTGCTAAGTGATTACGTAAATTATTTCAGATAAGTTCACAGGAAGAGATTAAATCATAGAATGACTAATTTAAAAGAGAATTTGTGAAGGATATAATATTTGAAAAGATTTTAATAGAAGTAATTGTATAAAAAAGAGAGACAATTTAAAAAAATATTTCCAAAATAAAACTTTTTGAATTATAATTTTGAAAAGCTTACCTATTATTTAAAAGAGTTATTTATGCATATGTTATTCATTATACTGTTTTTAACATTGACAAATAGTGTACTTATTAAATGACTTTCTGAAGAAAAATAAGACTTGCATATCAATAACCTTTAAAATTAATTAAGTAATAAAATATGTAATTAAGCGACTATTGTCTTATTTAATCATTTAAAGCAGTAAAAGTAAAAAGCCTTAAATGCCAGTGTAAATCAAATAAAGCAATTGCTATGCCTTTTTAAAATTTAGCTCATGTATTTACAGTTATGACTACAACAAATCACTAGCACTACCATCTGTGTGCTATTCGAACAATATTGTTTACATTACTGAGAAATTGGGCTATTTATTAAATTCTAATTCAGTTAATTGTCTTTAAAATTAATTTGAAATCATAAAAAGTGTGCATTTTATAATTAAAATGCTTCACTTGACACCAAATACATATGTATATATACACTATATGGCCATTAATGGCAGGACACTTTCAATTTTAGACATTTTGTTGAATATTTAGAAACATACTTGTCAGATTCTTCTGGAATTTCAGAAGTATTTATTTACTTCGATTTGATAAGGGACTAAAAAAATGAAAGAGAAAAAAAATAATACTGGGAAAAAAATAAATGATCTATCGCTGCAGAATACAAATTTGTGGATACTGTACAACATGTTTACTGATTTTTGTAAGAATAGCACGTTTATTCTTGGAGATATAGCGATAAAATTCATACATGTTTTAGCTTATATCACACAGGGTTTTCAACCAAATTTAAAGCCAGTTTCAGACAAATTGGCAAAATATAGTAGAAACAATATAGTGCAATAACACATACTGGACAATTGTACCATAAAATATAATAAATAAAGACGCAATCTTGCTTAATGGTACACAAAAACATGAAATTTAATAAGCTAAAAGTAAAATTCTACGTTTCGAGCTGTTTCTACAGCCGTCGTCAGGAAAAATTGATGGTTAAATCGCTAAAAGCTGAGAGATGAACCTTTCCTGTGCGAGAGATAATTTGTCAAACACTGACTAAAGATATGAAAACAAAAACGTAGTGGTGCCATCCAGTGAAAATAAATACTTATTAATTAAATGAGTCCAAATAAATCAAAAGATGGAATGAAGAAACCACGTGTGTCGCCATCTACGCATGAGGGCCAGAACCACATTCAACAAAGTTTTCATTCAAGTTTTGGACAACATGATTTAAGTTTAAATTGAAATATTGCAACTAGATACAGAATTATGATATTATGCCAGATTTTTGGAATATTATAGGATAAATTATCGTTACAAGGCTTATTCTCACGTGCAATGATTTCAACTGATTCTCTAATTTTACTTTGAAAGGGGTTATTGCACGGAACTATAATTTTTGCCTCATCAAAGGTAATATGGCAGACTTCATTAGCTAAGTAGAACCTAGAAAGAGCTGTATTCTGTTTACGTTGTTTAATATCCCTGCGATGCTCCATAATCCTTACTAATAACTTACGTTTTGTCATGCCGATGTAGACCTTTTCAACATTATTAGATAGAGTGATAGGGATTTCATATATACCAGATTTTTGATCCATTGGGATCCTATCGATCCCAATGACGACACCCACTGACGATCCCACTGACGACATCAATGAGGTAAGGAGGTGGAATAACGACCAACTTTATATTATATTTCTATGTGATATCCGATTACACAAAAAGCTTTTTAGCGATTTAACCATCATATTTTTCCTAACGACGGCTGTAGAAACAGCTCGAAACGTAGAATTTTACTTTTAGCTTATTAAATTTCATGTTTTTGTGTACCATTAAACAAGATTGGGTCTTTATTTACAATATAGTGCAGTTGGAATATAAATGTATTATATATTTTATGAAGTATGAGCAGTTGTATGAAATAATTTTTAGCTGCGCATGCGCGAATGATAACAAAGATTTTTTTGGCATAATTTAATAGTCAACTCTATGGAGCAACTCCTAAAAAACAATCAAATATCGTGAAAGTTTAGAAAGATATCGTCGATAGAGTGAGCTGATTTTTAGTTGCGCTCTAAAAGCAGCTGAATGATAAGAGGTTTTCCACGAATTGTCAATTTTCATTTTCATTTTTTATTCATGCTTTAGTTCTTCTTGGATAACCACCAGCATAAAAAAAAGTATCAAAATCGAAGCATTTGTTCCAAATATACTCATTGATACTCATTAAATGCTAACTTTTTTCTGAAAGTCAGTTAATACAAAATGGCAATTTGTGGAAAATCCCTTATAATTTACCTGCTTTTAGAGAGCAACTAAAAATATGTTCACTTTATCGATATCATCTTTCTGAATTTTCACGCTATTTGACTGGATTTTTTTAAGGAGTTGCTCCATAGAGTTGACTATTAAATTATGTAAAAAATCTGTGTTGTCGTTCGCGCATGCGCAGATAAAAAATTATTTCATACAACTGGTCGTATTTCATAAAATGTTTAATACATTTATATTCCAATTAAACTACATTGTTTCTACTACATTTTGCCAATTTTTCTGAAACTGGCGTTAAATTTGGTTGAAAACCCTGCGTGATATAAGCTGAAAACATGCATGAATTTTTGGAACTTAAAAAAAAAAATAAATCGCTACATCTCCAAGAATATACGTGCTATTCTTACAAAAATCAGTAGACATGTTGTACCGTATCCACAAATTTGTATTCTGCAGCCATAGATCATTTCGTGCATTTTAATTTACAGGGTGATCCCAAGTATTATTTATTTTATTTTATTTTTTTGTTGTCCCCCTTATCAAATCGACGTTGTAAATATGAGGTCAAACCTGTTCTTTTCAATCCTAAAATTCCAGAAGAATCTGACAAGTATATTTCTAAATATTCGACAAAATGTCTAAAATTGAAAGTGTCCGTTCATTAATGGTCATATAGTGTATATGTAAATAGAAGAGCACTTAATAAAGGAATGCCGTAGTCTTAAGGCTGTTCTCAACTGATCTGCTCAACAAGCGCAAAATATTTTGACACATTTACAAATTCATTTTTTAGCGGAAAGGTATAAAATTGGAAAGCCTGACCATGGAAGCGATTTGGAATCGAACTCTGTTTTCCATTTTTTGATCTATAAATTATCTATTGAGTTATAAGCGATTTTGATCACGTGACAAAGACGTTTCCCCCCTTTCCTGAGTAGATGTTCTTCTTTCGCGCGGAAATTCAGTTCAAAACGGCCACTTTGACTCTATTTTCTGAAAGATCTATTGCGTTTGCGAAAAAACAGCTCGATTGCATAGTTTCTGAACCTGCTAGTTTCATGCATTTCCGAATAAAAATAAATTAAAAATTATGTCATAAAGTTACTTGGATTTGAGAACAACCTTAAGAGTAGATTTTGACTACAAATCACTACCACTATCATCTGTGTCAGCCATATTCAACCTGCGGCCCAACGACCATTGATTTGCAAACCAGGACAAATGCTCATTAATCTCCATTTATAAAATTGAGATGTACATAAAAAAATTTAAGACCTTCACTGATGTTTTGTGTATTTTTAGACAAAGAAAAAAAAAATCTATCCTGTTATTTACTATGATTACTAGTTTAAAATTATCTCAAATGCTGTTTCTCTAAACAAAAGTTATTTTTACATGTAGTTTTATTTGTGCTATAGTGGTGTATCATTTCTTAATATTCGAAACTAGACAAACATTATTCAAAATTAATTAAACTTGCACTATACATTTAAAGAAAAAAAAAAGTTTTTGCTTTGATAAAACTACTGATTTATTAAAGAAACTTGAAGATTCTACACTGATATATTATTAAGTTTTTACTCATCGTATAGCTTATAATGCTTATTTGTGTTAAACATTTGCTCTTTGCTTAGAAAAATTGGAAGCAAAAGGTTTATACCACTATTTTCAAACCACAGTCTTCGCGGCATATTTCTATATCATTTGCAATGGAAATGCTACGAAGATTATTGTTTGGAAATGCTTGCGTTAAATTTTTTGGAAATATTTCTTTCGCGACAAATGTTCAATGCTAATTATATCAAAGTTTTATATAGCTTTGTTATATTACTTTAGTTATCTATTTTAATTACCCTTTTGTTACATTATTATATCAGTCTGTTGCGGCCCGCCAAACGTCGCAGACACATGTTTGCGGCCCGCAAGAAGAAAAGGTTGAGTATGGCTGATCTGTGTGCTATTCGAATAATTTTGTTTACATTACTGAGAAATTTGGCTATTAAATTCTAATTCAGTTAAATGTCTTTAAAATTAATTAAAAATCATAAAAAATGTGCATTTTATAATTAAAATGCTTCACTTGACACTAAATATATCACGGCTGCCACTTGTTACTAGAGGCGACTATTTTAGGGCGAAAACCATTAAAAAGCGACTATTTCAAGAAAACAGGCGACTTTTTTCGGATTCCAGCGACTATTTTTACTGAAAATAATCGATCTCTTTCTTCAAAGCGCGTGTAAAGTCGTCTTCCCAAATGCACTTTTCAACGGTTGTTTGAGGAGATTCGCGATTTTTTCCGCGACGAATTGCAAAAATTTTTCTCCAATCGATTGATGGAAGTACCTATTTCTTTCAGAGTTCTTTTCTGAAATTTCTACATTGCAGTATAATTTGAGATCTCTATACCCATTTTAATGTGAAATGGGGGGCGGGGGGTTCTCAGTGTCATTGTTGGATGGTGTCATTTTTTTTTCTCACCAAAATGGAATGTACGATTTTTTACCCGACTGCCAAGAAGAGTTATGTGTTTCACGCGTATCTGGGATTCCTTTATACCCTCGAAACATCCCAACGGCTGGATGGATTTTAATGAATGAAGTCTTTGTCGATCCGTCTTAACCGTCCGATAGTTATAGGCTAGGTTTTGTTTTTATAAATTTAAAATGGCGGTAGAGACGAAATTTTTTTTACGTACCCTATTGAGTGGCATATCATTGGATAGGTCTTTCAAAATGAAGACGATGTTTCATTGACTATTTTGCAGTCAGAATATCCGTTTAAATGTTACACAACCTGGAAGTTGTGTGGTTAGGATGCCTAGCTTTACTGCAACTCTAACCTTCATAGACATCTATAGTCCTCATCAAAACAGTGTTTACAGATAGGAACTAACAATTAAACACAACTTAAAAGTCATCAATACAAGTAAATAAAAAAATAGGTAAGTAATATAAAAAAGATAGTTTCACATTGATGAGAAATAATTAATTAGTTCGCTTTATACGCAGTCGGGTTTTGATTTTTTAAATTTAATTTTTACTCGTTTTAAATTTCTCTATAAAATTAATCAGTTTTAGATGGAGCGAATGATGTCTTCTTTTTTTTTTTTTTCAGGAAAACTTTTTTTTTATATATATAATACAGTTAAAAAATGGTACTATATTTCTGTGTGTCATTAGCATAGATTTATTGTTCGACACTTGACTGTATTCATTCGCCAGCATTCCTCTTCCCCACACTTGCACCTTTCGCATCAAAACACAGGAACATATGAGATTTACTTTGGATGTAGTTCACTATTTTCTTACTTATTTAAATTATTTTAAATGAACAGATATAAATATACCTATCAGGAATATAGTTTCAATACAATATTAAAACTGTATTATCTTTGGCATAGGGCCACCCATAAACATCGGACCTCTTGACAAATTTATTGTGAGACAGTCCTCTCCAGCTCTTTTCCATGGTCTTTTATATTTCAGGCATGAAAGAGTTCCTCCTAAAGGAGGAATTCCATCTTTTTAAAAGCAAATTTGGACATTCTCTGGATTGATGCGAAAATGCCAAAAAAAAAAAAAAAAATAGAAGCATATGGAGGGGGGCGGAGTCTAGAAAACTTAATAATTAGGCATTTTGTCTACTCAAATCCTTGGAGTTTGTTTCTGAATTGCTGTACTATCAAATCAAATGAGAGCTTTTATTATAAACATCTGAAAGTCATGTAAATTAAGTTCTTTAACTAGGGAAAGGAAGTTTCCATAATGTTATTTTTGGAATAGAATATTTTATTCATTTATAAAACACTTCTGGGTAATTTCAGTGATGCATTTTTGCAAATGTATTTCTGGAGTAAAGATCAATTTGGCGTGCATACGAGTATATTTAGCATAGAGATTTTTTTTTTTTTAAGTAAAGTTTTTAACAGTCAAATCATACATTTATTTTGAAAAAATAATGTCTGCACTTCGCATAAGTTTATCAGATACATCCAAATCGATTCTTTTAGCAAACTGATTCCAATTTTCTTTTTTGATTTAATGAATTTATACATTTATTATTATTTATTTATTTATTTTCTTTTAATACTTTCTAAGTTACAAAAAGAAAATAACAATCATATGTACAGTTATAATTCATTTTATTGTATGAATAACTGTTAAAATGTGTCTAAATTATACGAGTTTGGCCTTATTGTATAGATGGGAAAAAATTCCACCCTTTTTCCTATTTCTGTCTTTCATGCCTGATATTTGCATTACGATTAACACTATTTCTACCATGATTTTGTCTATACTTATTTCTACTAAAATGGTCTTTTGACACCTTTGCGTTTGAATGCAAGTAATTGCCAAAACTGTTGGGATTTCTAATTATCAGTTAAATATAGATAAATTGAGCAATGCATTTATTAATACATTCATGCGTATTTATTAGAGATTATTTAATCAGGTTATAAATTCTAGCTTAATTCAACAATCTAACAAGATATAAATACACATAAATGTAATCAAAAATGTTTTACGTCAACAGGAACAACAATTAAAAAACATTGTCTTCTATATCTTTTTAGTTTTTATTAGAAAATCAAACATTTTAATATTATTAACTCAAAAAACTTTCAGTCTCATGTATAAAAATTCAATCTTTGTAACAATAACAACAGTAATCATAAAAACAGCAGTATAATAAAATTCTTTCCTTATTCAATACCGCAGTTTTTACACGAATGAAAACAAAATTCATGTGTATTGATTGAACTCACTACCGGAATTGGAAGAACTAGTAGTCCAAGAGCCGACAGCACAAAAACCTATGTGATCAAGCACAAGAAAACCTTTGTTTTATGGAAGAGTAGAAGTAGGGGAATCTAATGATCCACGTCTGCCGGAAGTGAAATGATGCATAAGCCAAAAATTAATACCACCAGTGGTTGACTCGTAGGTTTATCATTGTGTTTTCCTGCTCCCAGTTCTCCATGTTTTCATATTTTTGTTAGTAGGACAAACACGATGATAAACCTACGAGTCAATCACTGGTGGCGTTAATTTTTGGCTTATGCACCACTTCACTTACGGCAGACATGGATCATTAGATTCCCCTACTTCTACTCTTCCATAACATAAAGGTTTTTCTCTTGTGCTTGATAACATAGGTTTTTGTGCTGTCGGCTCTTGGACTATAAGGAAAGGGCATGTTTAAGAACAAACACTTCCGTCAACCAATCTACCACTACATTTTTATCATGGCGATCATTGCAGGAAATCAACTTGGCGACGTAGGCCAATCATATAATAGATCTGTTAAATCAATCTGTTAAAGACGAATCAAATTCCCGGAGTTCATGTGTATAGTAGGAGTCATAATGAATGAACAGGTTTTTCTTGCAAACCAACAGTAATTCAACCAGCAGTGACGTCAGCTGCCCTTTCCTTATAGTCACTGCAATGATCTACAGTAAAATGCAACAGGGCCGGAAAACAAGCGAATATCAAAGTTATGGCAACTCCTGTATTTTCAGTTACAACTGAAATCGGGATTCTCTAATCTGATTATAATAGATATGATGCTGTAAAATGGTGTTAATATTTATGTATAAAAATGTTTAAAATTAGAAATTATAAAATCTTTAAAAATTAGAGATGATTAAATGCTTAAGGTGTCAAAAGACACCTGATGGTAGAAATTGGTATACCATATGCATATTTTTAGAACCAGGAAGAGCTGGAGAAAAATGATATTACTGAATTCACTATCAGTTGTAATTTAACAACTACTGTACGAAAAGTCAAAAAAATAATTGTGGAGAAATGATTAAACTTAGAGAATAATTTTAAGTTAAAATCCGAAAGATGTCATTTGGTACCTCTTGGTAGAAATAGCGTTAAGAAGTCTAAGAATCTAATAGCGCTTGAGGTTTTATTATAAATTTCATACATATTGAGTTACAGCTGATTTTTCTTTAAGGGGGCTGGTCACTCAGCATCGGAATTCTCCTCCGTAATGTTAAGTCTATGGGCATTTGATGCATTCGTATATTAAAAATAACTCCTCTGTAAATTGATATTTTTAACTTCTATTTCTTGTGTACACTTCCTAAAAGATGTCTCCTTTCTTCTTAGTTCTCGAAATACTTCTAAAGTATAGACTTGATTTTATATGAAGTGTTAAAATCTTACTGACAGTTCGCCCGCTTTTAACACATAAAATATTAAATTCAGTATAGATTTTAGAAATATTTTAAAAACTAAGAAAAGAAGAGACATCCTTTAAGAAGAGTACACAGAAAAAGATGTTAAAAATATGAATTTCCCGAGGAGATATTTTAAATATACGAATGCATCAAAAGTCCATAGACTTAACATTACGGGGGAGAACTCCAAAGCTGAGTTACCAGCACCCTTAAGAAAGAAAGAAAGAAAGAAAACAGAAGTCATTTAATGGGGTCGGGAACACATTTTAAAATAATTTTTATTTATTGAGTTAAAATTTTGAAATTTTTTGTTATGGTTTACGATATTATTTGTAAACAAAATCAGATGATAAAACTTCTCATGATTTAAAAAAAAAAAAAAAAAAAAAAAATTAATTAATTAAAAAAGTGGGGTAGTTTAAAATCATTATAACTCGAAATATTATTTGTAGAATTTAATTTTCTTTTCATTTAAAGAAATAGAAATATATAAGTTTTAATTTTGATTCAGTATTTTTAAAAATATTAATTTAAATAAGAATTAAAAATATTTAAAGTAAGAATTAAAAAAATGATTAACTTTTAAAGTCAGAATTAAAAAAATGATTAACTTTTTCATTCTTTTTCAAATTTTCTGAATCAAAATTAAAGTAAAACAATTGAAAAAGATATGTTCCAAGTTTGAACTATTTATCTTTAATTGTTCTTGACTTATAACAATTTAAGTACGAAGAATGGTGAAAAAAACCCACCATGAAGAAAAGCGCATCTTCGCAAGAAGTCGTTTCCATGACAACAGCTGCTTTAAAGCTACATTTTGAAAACAAATCAAAACGAAAAAAATAATATTTCCTTGTTCCAATTACGATAGAAACATGATTTAGACGTCATTTTAAGCAGAAAAAAAAATTTAATGCAATATTTTTTTTTTTTTTTTTTGGAAAATTTGAAATTTTTTGTGTCCCGGACTATGGAAATTAAAAACACAAAATTGCTAAAACATTAAAGTTTAAATCTTCGTTAAATCGAAAGAATGGGGAAAATGAAAATAGTTAAATAAAAATATGTCTAAAATATTTTAAGGGAAACTTTTTTGAAAATCACTTGTTTCGAAAAAGAGTAATGGAAAACGTCATTCTGATTTCTTTTATTAAAATCAACAAAAATGAAAATAAATATTAGTTTATTCTTTTTAATGATACTGAAGGTATTTTACGTCATTATAAAAAGCATAAAAGTGTAAATTTTCAATACTAGCTGACCCGCCCGGCTTTGCCCGGGCCTGTGATAATATTTTTAAATTAATCTTAAATTTGTATGATTTTATGTATGTGACTGTGTGAAAAAATTGTTTAAAGAAAAAAACTGATATTTAGCGGTAAAAGGGTCGAATTAACTGGTACGGAAACAAACGGGGGGGGGGGGGGATGCGATATGTTTCGACAACTGCGTAATTTTCATGCTAAAATATTGATAATAATCGAAAACACGGGTCTGAACTCTATAAAGTGCTGCGGTGTCAAAGAGTTACACTAGTTCAATGGCTTTTGTATTTTATCTGCTCCAAGCTCCTGTACAGGAGATTAAAAAAGGGACAAATGGAGGCTTCTGCGTTTTGATCACGTGATCAAGGTAAAAATGTCTAGAGTAAAGAAGGGAAGGCTCCGTAGACGTGTAATGTAAATCCCCGCTAGCCAATGAAACAGTTCTTCAGGCAAAGCAGTAGCATCTTCCCTTCTTATCAGTTAGAAGTTCCTTGGGTAAATTACTGGTATCACGTGACTTTTTTCAGCCTCGAACCCATATTTGGAATATCCTCCATTGAACCACAGCGAGAGTACAGCTATTCTATCGTCAAACTAAACAATGGACTATATTCCAAATCTGGGTTCGAGGCTGAAAAAAGTTGCGTGGTACCGGTAATTTATCCAAAGAATTTCTAACTGATAAGAAGGGAGGCTACTACTGCTTTCCTCATGAACTGTTTCACTGGCTGGCGGGAATTTACATTACATCTAAAGAGCCTTCCTTTCTTTACGCTAGAAGTTTTTACCTTGACCACGTGATCATAACGTAGATGGAATATCCTCCATTGAAAAAAAAAGTACATTTAAAGAACTTTTACTCTGATCTACAAGTTTCGTACGTACAAAAGGGCGCCTCTATTAAGATCAATATTAGACCGGGAGCCGGCCGCACAAACCTCATCGAGTTGATGGTTGAAATTCCAGGATTAGTTAAAACTCGATTCTCATATTAAAATGTAACTGGTCTGCCAAGTCATCTCTTGGTGGAAAATACTTGCAAACCCGATTTTAGTGGTTGACTGGTATGTTTAGCATTGTGTTTTCCTACTCTCAGCCCTCCATGTTTTCATATATTAGGGTGCAGGAAAACACACTGATAAACCAACCGATCAACCACTAAAAACGGCTCTGCAGGTGTTTCCACCAAGATATGACTTTGCAGACCAGTTGCATTTTAATATGCGAATCGTGTTTTAACTAATGCTGGGATTTTAGCCGTCATCTCGAAGAGGTGATAGTCTGTGTAGCCGTCTATATTGATAAAAAATTATTTCCGCAATTTTTTAAAATCAATATTGATCTTGATAAAGTCGCCGTTTGTGCATACGAAACATGTAGATTAGATTAAGAAGTATTTATATGCTTTTAAGGTTGTTCTCAACTGCTCTGCTCAACAAGCGCAAAACGTTTTGACACATTTACAAATTCATATTTTAACGGAAAGATATAAAATTGGAAGGCCTAACTATGGAAGCGATTTGGAATCTAACTGTATTTTCCATTTTTTGATAAATATTCTAAGTTTCATTTCAAAGTGATATATATATATATAGGACCCATTATCCATAATTTCAAAATCCGGAAGGAACCGAAATCAGGAAAATAAAATTATTTGAAAATTTTCTCAATTTGTAAATCTTTACTAAAATTTTGGAATTTCTGGATTTTTTTTGAAAATTTTACAGACTCCCAATTTTTTTTTAGTCCATTGTGTTTCAATGTGTAACCACTACAATATGTTACTTAAGTGGCGGGAGATCACGTAGCCCTTGCCCCCCCCCCCTCCCCCAAATTAGAAAAAGATCATTTTTCCTCTCAAATTTTAGTATAAAATTAATTTATAATACGATTTGTTAAAAAAAATCGTCAGATATTTCACCAGGGATGATTCTGTTCCGAATTTTCTGAAAATTTAAGTATTCTGTTCCAAAAATTTAAAAAAATTGGTTTTCAGTCCGAAAATTTGGACATAAAAAATATCGCGAATTTCGACAAATAGGCGGCGAAAAAAAATCAAATACGTCAATCGTCCGCAGAAAAAATCGGCAATTTAGCCAAACGATTGCGGTAAAAACGCGAATTTCGTCAAAGAGTTGCGAAAAAAAACGATAATTTCGTCAAAAGATCATGAAAAAATGCTAATTTCATCAAAGAATCGCAGAGAAAACGTGAATTTCGTAAAGAAAAACACGCGAATTTTGTCAAAGAATCGCAGAAAAAAACGCTAACTTCGTCAAAGAATTGCCAAAAAAAAAAAGAAAAAAGATTTTCTTTCAAAGAATCGCGAAAAAACGCAAATTTCTGCAAAGGATTGCGAAAAAACACAAATTTCGTCAACGTACCGCGAAAAACCCGCAAATTTCCTCAAATGATCGTAGAAAACATACGCAAATTTTGTCAAAGAATCGCAGAAAAATCGCTAATTTCGTCAAAGGATCGCGGAAAAACGCGAATTTCGTCAAATGATCGCAAAAAACGCTAATTTTGTCAAAGGATCGTGACAAAAAAAAACACTAATTTCGTCAAAGGATTGCGGAAAAAACGCGAACTTCGGGAGGACCTGAAATCCGGAAAATTCCAAAATCCTTCGATCCCGAGAATTCTGGATAATAGGTCCTGTACTGTATATATATATTAAGCAAATGATATCCGTTTGCGCGTAGATTTCTTGACGCTTTTTTTTTTTTTTTTTTTTTTTTTTTGTAAATGTAAAACTTTTATCGCAAAATACCTCATTTTTCTCGTATTTAAATAAGTATTTTATTATTATATTAGAAATACATATGCTTCTGTATTATTAATATAAAAATTTATCTTTATCAAAAATATCTTATTTATTATAAAAAAATATAAAGCGACCAATAAAAAAAAAAAATATATATATATATAACACAATTTGGGCCGCGAGGGATTCGAACACATAGCCCCTAGTCGCAAGTTCAAAGCTCTATCCATTCAGTCATCTAACTCCCCTTTCATTTGTAACAAATTACACCGGTCAACAAATTTGAACTTTTGCTCTGTTGTAAAACAGAAATTAGTTGTTTTTTATGCGGTTTTTTGTGCTGATTCCGAATCTAGTTTTAGAGTTACTCCAGCAGGTCAAGTTTGAGAGATATTTGCATATTTCAATTTATGCAAATTTAGTAAATTTTATACCATTATTTGCAAATTTAAGGTATAAAGCAATATCAAACAGGGTTTTTTGTTTTATGTTATGATTACTACCTAATTTACATCACAAAAACGTTGTTTCTGAGATTATACTGACATGAGACTGTGAAATATTGTACCTAATTTGCATATTTTTCATGTTTTTCTAATAATGTTTCTTGACGTTCAAATATTTCTGCCGCACGAGTACGCTAATATGTTTCTAAACCAGTATTTTGAGCTGATTTCAAATCTTGCATCTGTTTTCTTCTATCACGTCTAGTTTTTGAAAAAAGTGAAATTTTAGTTTTTGGTCAAAAAAGCCAGAAATAGCTTTTTATGATACTTTGTATGATAAACTTCAACTAGTTAGGATAGATTCTACTACTTATTTTATTTTTTTCGATTATATAAATTTTTGTTTATGTCTCTGATATGAATCTGACCCTGTTCACCTTCTTGTCAATGAATTACACACCCCTAAAAAGCACCTTATATCAAATCTGTGTTAATGCCGTGCAAAAGTAGAAATTCGTCTTACACAAAAACTAGACATGACACAAAAAAACAGACTGCAGATTTGAAATCAGCATAAAAATCTAGTCTAGAAAAACATTACGTCAATTCTGTGGCAACTATTTTAAAGTTGATAATGATGTAAACATTACACCATTGAAAAATATGCAAATTAGGCTTAATAACTGATAAATAAATGTTAAGAATATGCAAATCGTGACATTTATCTGAAGCAAATAGTCAAGTAGTCATTATCTAGAAAACTTAATTAGATGTGACATATATTGTATCTAAAATTTGCATAAAATAGTAAAAAAAGCTGAAATTTGTATAAATTTAAATATGCAAATTCCTCAAAACCTGGACCATCTAGAGATAAACGGAAAGCATATTCGGAATCAGCATAAAAAACTCATCTAGAATCAACTAATTTTAGTTCTACAACAAAACCACTGTTGACCAGTGTTATCTTTATAATTAGCACCATAATCAAACCATGATGTGTTCGTGAACGCATTGAACGTTTATTCCATCTACGATGGAAACCCACTCCATAGTCCTGTCTCCTGAGCTCGCGCGCGCGGTGCGCGTGCTTCTTGAACAGATCCAAATAAAATAAATGGACTATATTCTCCACTTGGGTTTGAGACTACAAAAATTCGTCTGCTTGGGAATAACATTCATGACCACGCTATTGAAAAGCATTGTGTTAAGAAAGTTTATGCTTATATTTTATTTTATGCGGAATTTTAGACCTTTTCAGGAACAGGTATGGCTTATACATGAATTCTTTTCTCTATTTTAAAGTAATGGCATGCATATTTTTCATTTTATTTATAAAATAAAAATTTTAAATTTTAGCTAATACGTATATATGGACTTTAATTAATATGTATATAAGTACTGATCGAAAATAATTCGTACAAAATAAATCTGCTGTATTTTACGCATGCAATTACCTGTATTTCTGTTGCATCCAATGACGCAATAAGGTAAACAAACGCGCTAGCCGCTATTTTTACACCCACTGTGGCGTCGCGAGAATACTGTTCATGAATGGTTCATTTTTCTTTTAATCGCCTCCTTTTGTTTTTATTGCTATTTGTTGCGTGTATGTATTTACCCGTTACAAGTTATTACTTAGCCCTTCATTGAATATTAACAGGTATATTTTGTTTCTAAAAAATTTACTTTCTGCTTTTAATTTCACATATTTATGGAACTTTTCATACTAGTCATTTTGTTACATTTCTGATTATTATTCAATTATTATGTTGTTATGAGTGTTATTCAATTTTCAATTAGACTTTGTCACGTTATAAAATTTAGAGAAACTTCACTACACTATCGCTTTTTTTGCAACAGTGCTCTTATTTTATATTGCATAGCATAAATTGATTGTTCGTTTACGATCTTTTTTCTTTTTGCTATTAAATAATAATTTTTAGTTACAGATATGAAAGGTAAGGAAATTGTTTTTGGCCTATTTTATTTTTTGACTTAGGTAGAACTAACTAATTTTAACAATCTTTTGTTGAAAAGCTCAATGGAAAGTCTTAAAATAATTGCAGTACTTTTCTGATAATCTTTCCATTTTAAAAGATGAATAATTTTTTTTCTGTTTATTCTTGAAGTAAAATCAAATTACATATGTTATAGGCAAACAAAAAAGACACATGTGTAAGTAGTGTGGTGATCCTTCTTCCTCCCCCACCTCTCCCTTAACAGTATTTATTCACTTATTTTTCATCTTTATAAATTTACTGAAAAATCATAATTACTTTTAGTTTTACCAAATTTGTCAGCGTATGTACAGTCGTGGGGGAAAAAAAATTAAACACCTACTACTAACTGAACAACAAATTTTTGTAGAAGAAATTTCTTGGTACCGAATGATTGGAAATAAAATCTACTTTTAAATGATCTATGTAAAATTTCCTTAAGGGCGGTCTATATATCAAAATGAACCCAAACTTTGCTTTTTTCAGTATCAATAACCAAGTTTGACACCATAAATAAATCTTACATCCCTCAATTACTCTAAATACCAATTTTTATGGAATTCTTACGATTAGTTTCATAGAAATTATTTTAAAATGAGCCTATTTTTAGGGCCGTATTCAAATTGCAGTTTGATACTCGATTGTTGAAATGTTACAGATGACTATGTCACTTCTGTTAATGTATTATTTCTTGCCAATATGACCATTTCACTTACTTAGTATGTTTCGATTATTACCAATGTTTCAATAAAATGAGTAATATATAGGGGAGAGGGGCAGGGTTGCCGGCTTTTAGCCAGGCCAATTTTAACCACTTAAAAAAAGCCCTGAAAGCCTTTATTGAAAAAAAGCCGGTTTTTATTTTTAAAAGTTGGTTTACAGCTAATTCGTTTTAAATTTAGATCAATTAATTTTTAATACTTATAAATATTTTCTACTAAAAAAAATTATAAATTTCTATTAAATTTTGTCAAATAAATAACCTTTTATAACTGCTAGAAGGCAACTGTGAAGGCATTGTTTGAAAAAAAAATATATATATAGTATATATAAATATTGAAAAGGTTATGAGTTAGACTTCAAACTGGTGTTTTGAAATTCTGTATTACATAGCTCCACATATACTACACATTTTAAAGATTATATTCCTTTAAACAATGACAAAATGTAGCACATCAAAATGAAAACATTCTTATGTGTCCATATGGAGAGATTAAGTTATAAATGTTAAAAGAGAAATTAGGAAGGATATAACATTTGAGGAGAGTGTGGTACGTATGTGTATAAAAAATAGAGCATTTAAACAGGGAAAAAAAAAATCTAAATAAAATTTTGAAAATCTTGTTGCTAAGCATATTCATGCATATGCTATTCATAATGTTTTTAATGGTGAGAAATGGTGTTTTTATTACATCACTATGTATAATTTTAAATGTTTACTAGAAATAAAATAAGACTTGTACATTAATAGCTCTTAAAATTAATTAAGTAATAAAACATGTAACTAAGTATACATTGTCCTCTTCAATTTTATAACCAGTAAAAATGAAAAAAATGGGGGGGGGGGCAGTTAAAGGTCAGTGTAAACCAGATAAAGCAGTTGGTATGGCCCTTTTAAAATTTATCTGACGTATTTGCAATTCTGACTACAAATCGCTAGCAAAAACATCTGAGTTTTATTGCAGTATTAATGTCTTCATTATTCAGAAATTGGGTTATTTATTGAACTCTAGATCAATTAAATGTCATTAAAACTAATTAAAAACACTTTAAAATGTGTAGTTTATAATTACAATGCTTCACTTAATAAAAGCCAATTATGGCCAAAAAGGCCAATTTTGGCCAAAAAAAGCCGGTTAAAACCAATAACAGCCACTGGCGTGGCTTTTTTTTAAATTTTAGCTGGCTTTTTTGCAAACCTGGAGAGGGGGGGCACATGTGAACAATTTTTACATTTTCGACTATTTCTCAAAATTGTTATGAGTTATTGAACGAAAAATTGATTTATATGAATATTTAGAATTTGTTCTTTTAGTGAACTTTTGGATGCATTTATCAAGAATTTCTAACTTATATCATCATACTAAAAATTGTCTAAATTTGTTTACATTTGCCCCGGTGGAGGGGTAGTTGTGAACATAGCTGAGGCACATGTGAACACATGCATAAATAAGACAAAAATAATTTTTCGTGAATAAAAGCTGGGATAAAAACTAATTAGATGCCCTCTTTCTAGTTGTGTGAATAAATCAATAAATGTTTCAACATAGATACAAGAAATTATTCGTAAAATTGTACAAAAAAATGACTCAAAAGGAGTAGGCATTTTAGCCTACTCCTTTTGAGTCATTTTTAATTGTATCTAACCTCCAGTAAATTAAAACTCTGAAGCAATCCTAAAAACGTTGAAGACATAGCTCAATGTTTGACAAGGGTAATTAAATTTTAAACTAAAAAAAATGCATTCACAGACTTAAAAAATACACTTGTGAACTGTTCACATCTGCCCCCATATGTTCTGTTCACAAGTGCCCCATCTACCAACTTCAGCCTAACTTATAAAAAAAGATATTTTTAATTGAAATAAGGAAGCAAAACTTTTTGTAGACTTACCTAATTAATGCCACTGTAGAATGCAAAGCTGATATTCTTTTTTAAAAAATGTCTTGAATGAATTTTTACTTCAATAACTTAGAAGGCTTTTTTACTTCACACCTTCTAAAACAAACAAATTACAACTACCAGAAATCAAAATGGCCTATTGTTTTGCAAATTCAGCCAAAAGATGGTACCAGTACTACCATCAATTATTAATTTTTTGAATTTTTTTATTTCAAATTAACTGAGTGAAATATGTACTGTTCACATGTGCCCTCCTCTCCCCTATATGTATATTTCAAATTATGCTTTTCTGCGCGTCCCAGACTGTCCCTTTAACCATCATTTTGACGTTTTTTAAGCATACTTCAAAAGCTACTTCGAAGAAAAATTTTAAAATGAGAATTTGCATAAGGCAGGACATAATAGTAAATATAAATCTATCAAAAAAATTCTAGATTGCATTTCATATTTTTTTTAATATTAATTTCATAATTCATGATAGCAAGGATAGCAATATTTCTGCAATATGTATTGCAGGATCTTCTTAAGTGTAAAATTCATTGTTTGCGTTTCAGAAGCTCTGTGTTATATAGAGAGTTGCATTATAGAGAATTGCATTATAAAGATCTACTGTAATTTGTTTTGATTGAAAAACTTGAACATGCTTGTAAACTTATCTTTTATTTCATTTTCTAACCTGTTGCAGAGATCTCATGCAAGATTCAATTTCGGATGGAGCTGACTTAAATTTCGATATAATGTTCTCAGTCGTAAGAAATAGGCCGGATCGTGTTGTGATATAAACCATGTTTGGCAATAAAGCTGTAGGCAAAGAAATGAAAGGGGGGGGGGGGGATTCTGAGCTTAAGACTTAGAAGTAGGGGAAGCCCGACACCACATAGGGGGCCCCTATTACTCTACGAATTACTTTTTATTTACTAAATCCATTTTTCATATGCTTAAATAATTTGAAATTTTACCATCAAAATTTCGAGTAAATAACACTTTTAACATTAATCTATATACATATATACATATGAACCTATATACCTATATACATATGAAATTTATTTTTATTATATATATAATGATACATATCCAATTAATTTTGTAAATGTCAAATACAGTTGAGAATATTTGAACTTCAAAATATCTTTTATGACTTACAAATTGCAGTATAGTAAGGAAAAAAAAGTTTAGTGAAGCAGGAAAAAATGCATTTTTTATCCTGGCTGAATTTTTATCTTCTAAAAATTAGGTTTGAAAAGTAAATTTGAGGCTCTTTTGTATTTCAGTGAGTAAGCACGGGCTTCACGGGCCTATTCGGTAAACAGGCACTGATCCTTGGACCCACACCCTCATGCACAGGGTTAGGGAAATACATCATTTTACTCACCACTGGCGAGTGGATGTTCTGACAGGATGAGTGAATTTTTAAGTAGTCTTTGAAAAACTGTAAGTTATAGAGATATGCCAAAACATTTTTAAAAACTAATATTGTAACTTTCCAAATTACTGCAATGTAAACATGGTACTAAGTTAACACTAAACTTTTCTCTGTTACCCAGTAGCAGAAAGTTATTGTGTCTGCGACAGCAATTTAGTGGCATGAAAATTGTCTGTGGGAGTAGCGTGTTACATTTTCTTATGTACAAACATTATAAGTGTTAAAATAAACAGCGTTCTTACTGATTAATACCAGGGGTGATTCTGAGTTTTTTAAAAAAATTCTGAAATTCACAGCAAATTTTCCGAAAGGTTACAACAGAAGGGGGGGAGGAGCGAAAATCCACTACAGGCACTATGCGTTTTTCTTCGCGCGCTTTTGATGAAATTTGCGTTTTTTCGCTATCTTTTGACGAAATTTGCCGTTTTTTCGAGACCTTTTGACGAAATTTGCCGTTTTTTCGAGACCTTTTGACGAAATCTGCTGTTTTTTCGCGATCTTTTGACGAAATTTGCCGTTTTTTCGCAATCCTTTGACAAAAATGAGCTCTTTTTGCGATCCTTTTCGAAATTTGCGTTTTTCCTCGATTCTTTGACGAACTTCATGTTTTTTCAGCGATTCTGTGACAGAAAATTACGTTTTTTCGGCGCCCCTGGGACGAAATTCACGTTTTTCCCGGGATCTTTTGACGAAATTCGCGTTTTTACAGCGATCCTTTGGCAGAAATTTGCGTTTTTCGCGATCTTTTGACTAAATTCCGCAAATTTAATTCCGATCATTTGTCATAAATTTTCTTTTTTTCGTGATCCTTTGGCAGTAATCTGCGTTTTTCGCGATCCTTTGACAGAAATTTGCGTTTTTTCGCGATCGTTTGACAGAAAATTGCATTTTTTCCGTGATTGTCTGACTAAATTCGTGTTTTTTCCTCGATCCTTCGATGAAATTCAAGTTTTTTCCGCGATTTTGTGACAGAAATTTGCATTTTTCTCGCGCCCCTGGAACGAAAATCACGTTTTTTCGGGATTTTTGGATAAAATTATATATATATATATATATATATATATATATTTTGTACAGCAATCTTTTGGCAGAAATTTACGTTTTTCGAGATCTTTTGACGAAATTCCGCGTTCTTTCCGCAATCCTTTGACATAAAGCTGCGTTTTTTCGCGATCGTTTGACTAAATTTGCGTTTTTCCCACAATCGTTTGACAAAATTCGCTTTCTTTCCGCGATCCTTTTGATAAATTCGCATTCTTTCCACGATCCTTTGTCGAAATTCGTGTTTTTTCCGCGATCCTGTGACAGAAATTTGCATTTTTTCCACAACCCTAGGACGAAATTCATGTTTTTTTCCGGGCTCTTTTGACAAAATTCGCGTTTTTATAGTGACCCTTCGGTTATAAATTACCGATTTTTTATGCGAACGATTGTCGAAATTGATATTTTTCGGCGACCATTTGTCGAATTCGCGATATTTTTTGTCAAAATTTTCGTACTTTTTTTTTTTAAAGGAAATCCTTTTTTTTTTTCTTTTTTTTCCAATTTGGCAAATTTATCTGCAAGGTCCAAAATAAATCTGCGACGCACGTCGCGCGTCACGCACTTTCTGCTACCGGGTTCTGTTGTAGAGTGCATTTTTTAATTTTATCTAAAAGAAAATTATGAAAATACTTTGTAGTATTAGTAATCAGTTATTTGTGCAGTCGTGTACGATTTTGTCAAAATTTTCAACTGTACGTTGAATTTTGCTGACTAGTAAAATAAATCCTTAGCTGCTAAGATTTTTTAAAAATTCCTCACACATGCCCATGCACAAAAATTTGTTTAAAAGTGCTAATTGTGTCTTTCATACGTTCATTTAAAAGAAAGGCATTGTAGTTTAAAATATATAAAATTATTCCTGCCCACCTCCGAAAGTAAAATCTGGATACGATGTCATTTCACACGAAATTAAACGCTTGATTTTCTCTACTTTCTCCTTTTTATACGAATCTACTTTTCACTATTATTTGTTGCACAAGACATTCAGATTAATACTGAAGTCAATTATACACATGTTTTCTACATTACACTTCAATTTGTTATCAAAAATATATATATATATTAAAAGGTACTTTATGATATACATATATATTTTTTATACTAGTGGTATATGTGTATATATACATGACAGGATGAAAAGTACATTATTGTCAGTGTTCGCTAAAACCCGGGTTTTTTTTGTTTAAAACCCAACCCACATGTGTGTTTTTTTTTTCAAGGTTTTTCATGGAAAACCCAATTTTACCCGGGAGAAAATTGGTTTTTTCAAAAGTAATATATCAAATATTACATTATTGTATACTATATTATTTATATATTATATATACAATACAACAAAAAAATATATATATAATGTTCCCTTTTATGCAGTATAGCATAATATAATTGTAATGCTGTTTTACAAATTATAAATTCTATAAATTATATTAATTTAAATTAATTAAACGTCAGTGTAGTGTTTCTCACAAATTTAATTTTTATATAAAATAAATTGTTAATTTGCATAAAAAGTAAAATTTTGATCTTAGTTAGAAGTTTCAAGTTTCATTTTCATGAATATAGTTGATTTGATTTTTTTATATAAAGACATTATTATCACATGCCTTTACTATGATTATATACATGTACTATCAGTAGCGTGGTTATTTAAAATGAGGCGCGGGGGGGGGGGGGGGGCTTAAATAGTTTCTAATGCAGTATGTTCAAAATAACAGCAAAACTAAAAAAAAAACAATCGATGATAATACATCTCATTAACCCATTAAGGACCGCACCCTTCTTATACTTGTAACAAATGAAATAAAATATTATTTTATGCATATTAATGACCAATTAAGAGAAAAAAAAAGCGATATTATAATTTTTTTTTTATATTTTTATGCGAGATATGGTACTTGCAAAAAGTACAAATCAACTGCATTTTTGCCATATGAAAATCTTTGAAGCATTTACTATGTAGCGGTACATTACAATTACTCAGGGCTGGAAAAATATTTATCTTTTTATTTTTTTTTATATAAAAATGTCTGAAAACCTGAATTTAATTAATTTTTTTTATCTTTTTGTTAACAGAATCATAACAAATAAGTAGTAATTAAAAATAAATGGCAATGTGCAGAAAAAAACTCATATAGGAGGAACTTATTGGGATACTTGACCCAAGGCCTTTTTCTCAGAATTGGGAAAGTTTTGTAAGTTGAAAGTGGCATCACTTCCTTTCTTACAGTTAGCTGACCACAAGGTAAAAATAACAACTTAATCATTTCGTGACTTTTTAAACTATCAGACGAAATATAATTTCATGCTCCAAAAGTAATTTTTTTGTGTTGTAAACTCTGATGTTATAGATTTTTTTGTTTAAAGCTAAGACTTTTTTAATTGGTCATTTGTTTTGTACATGTTTTTAGCTACAATAGCATGTACAGTACAGGATCTGTTATCCGGAATTCCCAGGACCGAAGGCTTTCCGGATTTTGGAATTTTCCGGATTTCGAGTCCTCCCAAAGTTCGCGTTTTTTCCGCGATCCTTTGTCGAATTAAGCGTTCTTTTTTCACGATCCTTTGACGAAATTAGTTTTTTTCGCGATCATTTGACGAAATTCATGTTTTTTCTGCGATTCTTTGACAAAATTAGCGTTTTTTGCGATCCTTTGATAAAATTCGTGTTTTTTCCTCGATTCTTCGACAAAAGTTGCGTTTCTACGATCGTTTCACGAAATTTGCTTTTTTTTCGCAATCCCTTGACGAAATTTGCCTTTTTTCGCAATCCTTTGAAGAAATTTGCGTTTTTTCGCAATCCTTTGGTGAAATTTGTGTGTTTTTCGCGATTTTATGAAAGAAATTCGCATTTTTTTCACGATTTTTTGATGAAATTAGCTTTTTTAGGATTCCGTACTTAAAAAGTAAAAACGGAACCATTATAAGATCACTCCTGCACTGTAAAAAAAATCCATGGACTTTCCGTTTCGGAAAAGGCAACTAGTTGCCTTTTCTGAAACGAATAGATTCTTTTTAGAATGAAAAGTTTTAATTTGCAACACAATTAGTTTCACATCTGCAATGAAAGTAATCTTTTTGGTAATGAAAGATGTCACTTTCATTGCAGATTGTGAAACTAATCGTGTTGTAAATTAAAACTTCTCATTCTCAAAAGGAATCTATTCCGTTTCGGAAAAGACAACTAGTTGCCTTTTCCAAAACGGAAAGTCCATGGATTTTTTTTTACAGTGTGTGTCTGTCTGTCTGTCACAGCCTTTTTACTCGTAAACTATGCAACGGGGAAAGTTCAAATGGACTTTACCCACGAATGGCAACAGCCACGCCTCTGCGGGGGAAAAACCCTCTGAAAAAGACTGTTTATTGGACGAAGGGAGAGCAGTGTTAAAATGTTCTTGACGCCTATTGGTGTTTTTCTTCAGTTTACCCGCGGCTGACGTCACATGGGTAAAGTCCATTGGGGGAAGTTATAAAGATTATTGACCCACATATTTACAGATTAATAAATATTCATAAATATATTTAGAAAAAATGTAGAGGGGCTATTAGGTTACTTGAACAAAAAAAATATATATATTCTTTATGTATCGTGTGAAAGCTTTCGTAACGCTGAACTCAAAAATACATCTCTTTTAATTTTAGATATTATATTTTCAGAGATATCGTCGAAAATGTAGTGCAAAAACATGTCCCCCCCCTCCCCCTGTCTATCTCCGAACCTACTGAAACTAAAATTATGAAAAAATTAGAGGTAGTAGACGTTAATTTAAGCCTTGCAGGAAAACTATAGCGATTACCCTTGGGTCACATACTTTTTGAGAAAAGCGTATTTTTCCATTACACACAAATTTCGAGTTGCGGGCATTCAGCAAAGGTGTTGAGCAGCGCTAGAGGTAACTATCGTAGCACAGGTATAAAAGCATTGTTGATCATGAATTTCGGAAAAAATCGTCGGTAATTAGCCGAGATATCAACAATTAAAGACACGGACGGTTTGAACACACATAGTAACAGGGACGGCGTATTCTATGCTCCATCAGCTTTTAAAGCCTAGATAACACATTTTAAGGATATATTTGTGTAATGCAATGCCGAGTAGCAGTATAAAAGCAATAAACGTCAAATTGTTAAAAATAGACTAATTTAATGAGACAATCACATAAATACTACGGGATTCGCTTCTAGTTTGCATTGAATGGTTCTCTGAATACACCTACCGTGTCTTTAAAGATTAACTAAAAACCTATATGGAAAACACATATGCAGAATAGCTATATTTGATATTATTTAGGTTCCATATATCTTTGAACTTTCATGGCATATCCATTTATACTTTTCTAGTATACAGGGTGCAAAGGAAAGACCCTTTAACCTGAAAATGCTTGCGAACGAAGAGAGCTATAGCTATGCAAGTGAGGTAACGGTATAGTAAAGCGACTACGCCAGATTTAATGAAAACGACAGCAGCGCTTCTAGTGGTGAAATTTGGAAGATCGAAAATGAAAAGAGATATTTAGCAAAATATAGAGGGAAATTTCCAGTTAGAAAGTTTTAGAGCATTAATTAATTAGTAGAAAACGACATGTGGTTTACATGGATTAGATAAATCTTCGCCTATATACCCAAAAATGTCGTAAATCGATGCACTCCATTTTGTGTAAACGTTTGAATGGAATAACCAGAAGTATGAAGAAATATGCACAATTTATGCTATAAATATGTACCTATCTCAATACATTTTGATAACATCGCACAAAAAAAAAAAAAGACAAACTGTCTCACAGTGATAAAAAGTTAATGATCTGCATGTTCGAAAAGTTCGCCATTGCTCACGATACACGTTTGTATTCGTGAGTGTAATTCTCCAGGCGCATTTCTCAGCGTGGAACGTGTATTGCAAGCCTCTTCCTCTTCAATACGACGACATAGATTTAACCCTTTCAAGGGCTGTGGCTAGACGGTCTAGTCACCTAATTTTAATTCCAAAACTGACAAATGGCACCAAGAATATTTTAATAAAATTTTGCTTTTGTAATGAAAGTGCAAATTAGCGGGTTTTTGTTTTCTAAGAAATTCGTTTTAATATTCTGGTCAATTATTTCATCAGTTTACGAACAGAATTTTTCTGCCACAAAAGGTTAATCTAAAATTGTAAATGCATTGGAAATTAAATTTTTACAGACATTACAGCACAGTACAACGTCACAATTGTGCACTGCTACATTTCCAGAATGTGAATACGCAAAGTAGAATCGTCGCTCATCGATTTCGGATATTTTTGGATATGCAGGCGACGATTTATCGTATCCGTGTGAGCCAAATGTCGTTTCATACTAATTGATGCTCTAAAACTTTCTAATTGAAAAATTTGCTCTACCTCTTTTCGTTTTCGATTTGCAATGGCTATCTTCCAAATTTCGCCACTAGAAGCGCTGCTGTGGTTTGCATTAGGTCAGGCGTAGTCGTTTTACTGTACCGTTACCTCACTTGCATAGCTGTAGCTCTCGCCGTTCGCAAGTATTTTCAGGTTAGGGGGGTTTTCCTTTGCACCCTGTACATATACTATACAGCTATACCCAACTCTACTTTGTATAGTTTTTACAAAGTCTTGGTATTCTTTTAGCAACGGTATTTTTTTAATAATACGCTTACTAATTCATATATTATTGTACGGTACCCTCTGTGCGCGAGTAATACTCGCACTTGACCGTTTATTTCGCGATCCTTTGAAGAAATTCGCCTTTTTTCCTCGATTCTTTGACAAAATTTGCGTATCTTTTCTACGATGATTTCACGAAATTTGCACTTTTTTCGCGATTCTATGAAAGAAATCCGCATTTTTTCGCGATCATTTGACTAAATTCACGTTTTTTCCGCGATTCTTTGGCGAAATTTGTATTTTTCGCAATTCTTTGAAGAAATTTGGGTTTACCTTTGATGAAATTCGCGTTTTTTTTCGCGATTCTATGAAAAATTCATTTTTTTCGCGATTCTTTCACGAAATCCGCATTTTTCTCACGATTCTTTGACGAAATTAGCGATTACATGACGGAATCTGCATTTTTTCGCGATCCTTTGACAGAATTCGCAATTGTTTTTGCGATTCTTTGGCGAAAATAACGTTTTTTCTACGATTATTTGACGAAATTAGCGATTTTTTTCCCACTAGCGTTTTTTTCGCGACCCTTTGATGAAATTCGCATTTTTTTGCTATCCTTTAACAAAATTCGCGTTTTTTCTGCAATCCTTTGGTGAAATTAGCAATTTTTTCCGTCAACGATTGACGTAATTGATTTTTTTCGGCGACCATTTGACGAAATTCGCGATATTTTTTATGTCCGAATTTTCGGACTAAAGACCAATTTTTTTTTAATTTTCGGAACCGAATGCCTTAAATATTCCGGAAATTCGCGATTTTTACCGATATACTGAGACTTTTTATTCTGTTATTAATTTAATGATGTATAAGTGTTTACATTTCATCTGTTTGTAATAGGAATACTTAGCAGTAAATCGGTAGATACGATTACTAGATCAAATTTCAAGCACAGCCATATAATAGTTACACAAAGTCAATAAAAAGAAGTTAAAACAACATGAAGAACTGAATAATATGAAATATATTTTAGTTGTTGACATGAATACTACTACCGAATAAAAAATACTTTGTGATGTAGTTGAACAGCAGCGAAACAGAAAATGCTAATTTCCACTCTTCCATCGCAGCTTCATTTCAATGAGGAAACCTTAAACGGAAAATCTCTTGAGGAATAGGTTTACAATTTCCTCTTTGCAAAGTTAACTTATGGACCAAGGGTACCTTCAATTAAGTACTATAAATAAATACCTTTATAATGCACAACGTCTCAGACGTAAACAATGAATTTTGCAGTTAAGAAACATGCAAAGATACTCTACTGTATTTTGATAGGTTTTAGAAATATTTGGTTATGTTTGCAAAGTATGTTTAACCCCTTAATTCTCGCTCCCTTCAATATCACGGGCTGAGGTGTCGTTCGTTATTTCTCGTGCCCGTCATATTCTCGGGCTGGAGATTTATTGCTGAAAAAAAATTCTGAAGCCAGAAAAATTTAACTGGCATTTCCGTGTGAAGTCTTTGAATATTAGCGTTTGGGTTTGGTTTTTGGCGCTGATTGTGATGTTGAACTGCATGTTTCGAAATATATCACACTAAAAAAAATTATTAATAATCAAAATTTAATGTATATTATATTATTTTAAATATTATTTGTAAAACTTTGTTCGATGATGATAAATAAAGATCTAAGATGTGAAAAATAAAGGTCTTATTTGCATTAATTTGTATGGTGTAAAACAAACATTAAAACACAGAATTCTCGCATGATGGCTTTCCACAAATGTGAATTTGTTCTATAACATCTTTTTTTTTTCCCTAAAAAAAAACAAAAAAAAAACTAATTGCATATTTTATATAGAAACCTTATAATTATTCAAATTCTGTAATAAAAAGTAGGTATTTTTTTATGGTTTTTCCAAATATTAAGCGACCGTTAAGGGGTTAATGACGTGTGAAATGTGATCTATATAACGCAAAGTTCTGTATAACACACAACCTCGCATTTTTAGGGTTGCATTATAAAGATCTACTGTAATAACACATTGCTAACTTCAGATATTTTTTATTTCAAAATTTAAACTTTAAATATGCATTAATTCTCCACCTCACTAATTTTATGTAAAACGAATCTCAATGTTTTTAAATAATGCATACAGTCAAAATTTTTATAAGATAGAAAAGAAATCATATAAATAATCTGATTTTAATGTTCAATTACTATATTGAAACAAAGGTCTATATACTTTCGTAAAAAAGGCAGAAAAACTTACAAAAATGTAGTGTAGCCCGTAGTTATTAATGGTTCCAAAAACATTTCCCTTATCTTAAGAAAATTTTAGGAGAAGACAGAATCGGAAACCAAAGTTAAAAATCTATCCATAACTTTGGACCACTTTTTCCTGGTTCCACTAACATTTTCATTATTAGAATATATTTTATATGATTTTTCAACGTCGAAATTGTGTTTCAAACAATTAACATGAAACAATAAAGCAAACTGCATGGTTTTAAAGAGGCAATTTTTAATTTTTTAACTATCTTTAAAGTTTTGGAACAAAGTACCCCCTGCTGGGTCTTCTTTGGTCCATTCATTTAGTTTCATATAAATTGAATACATTTCATATGTTGGACTATTGAAACCTTCTTGCAATAGGATCTGCTAATGAATTAACACTGCAAACTCGATACACAAATGTTTTTTTTTATAACATTTAAACACAATAAACCAACTGTAAATATTAAAGACACGAGAAACAGTTTTCGTCAGGTTATCCTCAGCAACTGGAACAAAAACAATTAATGTAACATTTTGCTACTGTAACATTTGAAAAAAATATTGCTTAAAACTTTTTTAAAGAGATTTGGTTGTATAAAAGGCATTTCTAAGTATCTAGAGCTAATTTGGACCAAACCAGGCCTGGCACAAAGTAGCCCCGAAAAACTAGTTTTCATGTTAGCTTTATGAAAACGTAAACATTTCCTGTCAAAATAAAAAGTTAAAGAAAAAATTATGATCACACATGGGTTACAGGTTACTAAAGGTAATATTTTGACACTTATTTGTAGCTCTTATCCAGATTGTTTGACTATAGGAAGTTTGGAGTGTTCAAATCTACACATGAAAACAGTTGTTTACAAACACATCCAGCGTTGCCACTAACAAAAATTTAAATTACCCCAAACTACTCCAATACCCTATACTATAGAATGTGAAGAATCCAATGGGGGCAAAACCTCAAATTATCTTGTATTATTTGTTCAATACAAAGAATAAACACTTTTTATGTCAAGGACCAAAGTACTGGTCGACGGTATGCTTCTAATTATTGCAGCCAGTATTGAATAAATGAGAAAAAGAAACGCAGCCCAGCAAAAATGCTGAATCCAAGATTATGAAATACACTAACCAACAGCGATAAATCATTATTATTATAGAATTAAGCCTATTTGGGATTTAAAAAAAAAATGTAATAAAATCTTCCTTTTGATTGTTCAATGTAAATTTAATAATAATTGCACGAACAGTTTCTTTTTCGCAATAAACTTCCATTGCTGATCGTGATCATTTAGACTTTGCTGCCATAAACCAATATCATCAAAAAAATTTTCATTGTGAATAATTTAGTTTACTGTGGTGGAAAAATGAGTCGCTATAGGACTTGGCGTAGTTCATTTGGCACTGCTGTATTTATTGCAGTGTTTTTTGCAACAGAATCAATACATGCTACTTTTTATGAATACTTAAGTTATCTGCGTTCAGATAACTTAATTACTAATATAATGTTATGAGCATAATTCATTAGCCTACTAATTTCTGCACCAGAATTAATAAATACTTGATTCACATCAATAACAAATTTAGCTAAGGATTCAGAATTATTCATCTCTAAAGAATTGTCCTCATGCAATTTACCACATAGAGAGATCTCTATATTAGATATAGAGAGGCCGGGAGAAGACTTTTGGAGTCAAATTATTGCTTATAGAATTAGAGTAGAGGAAATATAAAAAAAAGAAAAATCATTCTTCAAGCGCATAGTCCAAGAGCCGACAGCACAAAAACGTATGTTATCAAGCACACACACAAAAAAAAACTTTATTTTACGGAAGAGTAGAAGTAATGATCCATGTCTAATGATCCATGTCTGCCGGAAGTGAAGTGGTGCATAAGCCAAAAATTAATACCACGTTTGGTTGACTCGTAGGCTTATCATTGTGCTTGTCCTACAAACAAAGGTAAGTAAACATGGAGGGCTGGGAGCAGGAAAACTCAATGATAAACCTACGAGGCAACCACTGATGGTATTAATTTTTGGCTTATGCACCACTTCACTTCCGGCAGATATGGATCATTAGATTACCCTACTTCTACTCTTCCATAAAATAAAGGTTTTTTTCTTGTGCTTGATAACATAGGTTTTTGTGCTGTCGGCTCTTGGACTAGCAGATTATGAAACACTTTCCAACACATCTATAAAACTGTAACAAAACTTCACCGTTAAATAAGATACAAGAAGTTACATGAGTACAGTCTAAATAATATACAGTAGAAGATCTTTATAACGAAATTAATTCTCCATATAATGCACAACTTCTCAGATGTAAACAATGAATTTTGTAGTTAAGAAGGCACCTGCGTTCTCATATTGTAAAAAATTTCTACTTTCTAGAAAACAAAATTTGGTACATTAGTTCAACTTTATATCCTTAATTCAGAACTTTTTAATGAAAAAAAAATTACTATTATTACACTAAACAGTTTTGAAAGGGAGTAATATATTGAATGATTTGGTCCAAGTAATATTTGAACCTTGTTTATAAAACACTGTGTGGAATGATGTATATTATGCAAAAACTTACCTGGATAACTTTTGGTAACAGGGAATGCAGTATAAAGATACTCTATTGTATTTTGATAGGTTTCAGACATATATGGCCAATGCTTACAAGGTAAGTTCTATGATAATTATATGTAAAATGTGATCTATATAACGCAGAACCGTGCGTTTTTGGGTTTGCATTATAAAGATTTCTACTGTATAACTTATTAAAAACAGATTTTAGCAGTAACCTTCCATAATAAAGAAAAGTACTTTAATTATTTTGTACAGCCCTGTTTACGATCTATAGCTTTGCGTATTAAGCTACGTAGAATGATAAAATTTTATTCATGTAGAAATTCACTCTTAGCAGTTTTCGGTAGTAGATAGAAATGCACTCATTTCTTTTTTCATATTGCCCTAAAGGCCGTTAAGATCTAAAGACTTTTATACTCACCACATATTAAGTTAAAATTTAATTCAGATAAAAAATGTATAACACAACTTAAATCACATTTCCAGCACTAACGAACCATAAACGTCAATGTATCTTGTTCGCTTAAGTAGCATTGTATATGAATTTATTTATATTCCAGAAACCTATATTAGTATACAAGTACAGTTCAGCAGGAAAATGCATAACAAAATTAAAAACCACCTCCTAAGCCATTCAATTCCATAGTCACTAGTCAGTAATACTTACAAATTCCTTTGTGCAGCTTTTTATAGTATGATCAACAGAACACCATATTTTTTTAGTAAGAAACTTATGCTGTATCTTAGTAATGCATATAAATCTCATTATGTTTGAAACAGTGTAACAACATTGAAATATACTGCAAAGAATTTCCCCCCGTAGATAAACTATGTAACATAATTATTTTGTGTGATCCTGTAAATGAATAATAAATGATTTGCACTGCATAATACTCTACACAAAGCATGTTTTAGTGCACTTCGTGAATGCATATCAATTACATTATGTTTAAAATGGTGTAACATTATCAAAATGCACCTAAAACACTTTTTTCCCATTGGCCTTGATGTAAGAGAATACTGTTGACTGTTCTTGTTAAATGAGCTATGTATGCTATACACTCAGTTTTCAGTTGTGATCGTGCGATAAACGTCAATAACATACAAAAATTTCCAGGGCAATCCGATTATATTTATGTGAATTAGAGCGTGGAAAGTCGGACAGACAAACCGAAGTGATAAACACTTTTCTCAACTATGTTGGCAAATGTTAAAAACATACACATTTTTGGATACAAAGTAATTAAATAGGAAATGTTCATTTAAAGTATCTCTTTTATTATATGTCTGATGTATGTTTGCAGAGAGATTTAAAAGGTTTGAATTTAAAGAAGTGCAAGGCAATTTTTAGTATATGCTTATAAAATTCTAGCAGTTTCTAATTTAAAAGTAGCCTTAGATAATTTTCTATTCCGTCACCTCCTCCTTAAGCACCCCCATTGTGGGTTGGTAAACAAACATTTTTGTAATTGGTACTAAAAAGTTGTTTTGGCACTTCTTTTTTTACGGAGGCCACTAATTATGATTATGCGTAGGTTTCAGTTACGATTTTGCCAAAGTCATTATTGCAAAGCTTAATTTATATATACAAGGTGGCCATAATTAAACTGACAGTACTCAGTGTTCTGTAGCGCGATCTAATTGAGAATGACGCCAAATTTTGTAAGAAGATTAAAGAAGACGGAGGACGAAGGATTTTGAGAGAAAAATTTAGTTCCAAAAGTCATCGCTAGGGGAATATGTGGCGCTGTGTAATAAAAAAGAGAGTTTTAAAAAATAAAAAATCGATACTAAAATCGTTAAATGTGCTAAGTAAATAAAAGGTAATTTTCTTTCAGTATTGATTCTGCACTTTTTAAAACTCTTTTTTGTTAAACAGCACCACATATTCCCCTAGTGGTGACTTTTGGAACTAATTTATTTTTTCGCATAATCCTTCGTCTCCCGTCTTGTTAATTCTTCTTATAAATTTTGGCGTCATTTACTCAATTAGATCGCGCTACAGAACACTCTGAGTACTGTCAGTTTAATTATGGCCACCTTTTGCACGTACACATATATGTACTCCAAATGCTCATATATGTGTAATATTTGCATTTTATATGTCATAATACTTATACCTCATATATATCGTACAGATGTCATATATATATATATAATATGTCATATCTGTGTTGTATAACATATATAAGACTTTGCCACATATGTCATGAAATATCATATGCATCAGATATGGCGGGAATTTCATTTACTATTTTTGAAAAAAATTTATTTTTCCTTTCTTATGTACACTGACGAGCCAAAACATTATGACCACCTACCTAATAACGAATGTCTTGCCTTTGGTCCGCAAAAAAGCTGCACCCCGCCTTGGCATGGATGACACAAGTCCTCGGTAGATGACCGAAGATAGATTGTAGCAGATATTCAAGCAGCGGTCGCGCAAATCCGAAATATTACAACATGGTTGTTTTTGAGCGCTGAGCTGCCGTTCCATGACATCTCAAATCTGCTCTATTGTATTAAGATTCGTTGAGTTAGACTGCCAGGACATTAACTGGATTTCGGTATTATGCTCTTGGGGCCACCCATCACAATTCGAGCACCGTGACATGGAGCATTGTCGCACTCGAAGACTTCATTTCCAGTTAAAAAGACAGATAACATGTAAGGGATGTTCAGATAGTCCGCGGCCTTCATAGTGTGTTCTGCAACAATCAGAGGTCCCGTGGACGCCCATGAGAACGTTTCCCAAAGTATTATGACGTCTTCACTGGGTTGTGTATGACCTGCTGCATAAAGGGGAGCAACAGATCGCCTGAAAGAAGGCGTACCTTTACACTGCCTTCGACGTGTTGAATAATGAATCGTGATTCATCCGACCGGGCAACTCTTTGCCAATGATCCATCGTCCATTCACTATGTTGCCGGATCTAGTTTAGGAGTAGTTGGAGATGATGCTTTGTCAACAGAGGCTCATGAGTGGGACGTTTGCTGAGTAGCCTCATATCCGACATTGTCAGCTGAGCTGTATACTCAGAAAGCATTCTCCTTGGACCTGTATTGTATTGGGCTGCCAGCCAAGCCATTGCCTGTAGCCGATTTACCTTTACCAAGCGGGAGAGTCTCCGACGTCCTTTTTTCTTGATAACACGTGGACGTTCAACGTCATGGCATCTGCTAATAATCCACTTTTCATACGTACTAACAAAGATATGTCGCGAACAATCCATGAGTCGTGCAGTTTTGGAGATACTCGTTCTGAGCCATCGGACCATTGAATTCTGCCCTCTATCAATGTCGCTTAGATCAGTTGCTTTTCCCATCATCAGACCTGCCAACTGCTACGAAAAAATCGTAGTTGCTACGATTTGGACCTATGAACTACGATGCTACGAAAATCGGTCTTAAACTACGATTTTTTGCAAAAAACACAAAAGCATTTTTTGTTTCTAGTTGCGAATTTTATCCAGCATATTTTTCAGGAGTGATTCTGTTCCGAAATTTCCAAGTATTCATTTCCGAAAGTTTTAAAAAATTGGCCATTAGTCTGAAAATTCGGACATTAAAAAATGCTCATGAGAGAAAAAAAAATCTGGGCTGCAAAAAAAAAAAAAACTACTTAACGTAAAACACTCTAATCGTGTTTTTGTAAATATTTATACAGGAATTCCCTTCCTTAGAAACAAGGGTGCCATTTTAAGAATTCTGGAGAGGGTTCCTTGTGGGGCAAGGTTTGAAATAGTGTGCAAAATCGCACTATTTGCGATAAACTATCGCAAATTTCGATAAATGACCGTGTAAAAAAAATCAATTTCTTCAATTGGTCTAAGAAGAAAATAAATTTCTTTAAAGGATCGTGGTAAAAACGTGAATTTTGTGAAAGTATCGCAGAAAGAAAACGCCAATTTCGTCAAAAGATCAGTAAGATAATGCAAATTTCATCGAAAGATCGCTGAAAGAAAACACTAATTTAGTCAAAGGATTGTGGCAAAAAAACGCAAAATTCGTCAAAGGATCGCGTAAAAAATGCGATTTTCGTCAAAAGTTCATGGTAAAAAGTGCGGATTTCAACAAAGAATCGTGCTAGGAAAATGTGATATACGGTTGTGGGGAAAAAATTGTGAATATCCTGAAATGATGGCGGGAAAATAATCACGAATTCCGTCAAAATTTACTGCGCTGGGCTAAAAAATTGAAACCAGTCTCCTTTTACAAATGTAAAAAAAAAAAAAAAAAAAAAAAAAAAAAAACGCTGCGAAACTAAAATAAACTCTAAAAATCGTATACAAATTTTCAGAGGAAAAAATTTACTATATCGAGTTGAAAGACGGGAACCTTATTCCTTTTGCGAACGCAAAAGGTGGCTGTAAAACACGAAAAACCGACCGACCTCCAGATTAGTTTAAATTTTGTGTGCTACGATTTCTCATTTTCAAAGGTTGGCAGGTCCCCATCACATGCAGAAGTAAGCGCAAAAATGTTTTCTCATACTCCCTAGCAATAGTCAAATACCATCCCCAGCTAATCACGTGCTCTCCACGCCATCCAGGCGACTTTATTGCAAAATGTGGGGATGGTCATAATGTTTTGGCTCTTCGGTGTATATAATGACATGTGCATGTCCATATTAAAACAATTGTTTTTCATTTTACTCTGCAATATATTTATTTTTCTGTTTCTTGTTTTAGGTTTTTGGAATAACATATTTACTCCAGTTTAAGAAAAAGCAGCAAATGATTAATATAAAGTTTTCTTTTTTATGCCAAAGAAGAAAATTTTGATTAGTACATCTTAAAAATATTGGTGACTATCTCTCTCTACACATGTACAATATAAACATTAATGAGATATCGTTTGGAGCTAATGAAAGTTCATACAAGATTTACTGCTTTTTAACAGATCTTTTGAAAATTGTTTATTTGACGAATTAAAACCCTTTTTGTTTCTTCCAGCAAAAATTTTAATGATCCCATTAAAAGTTTCATTGTTGGCTAAGCACACATTTTATAATAAGGAATGGTTATCTATAAAATATTTTTTACTAAAAATCTAATATAAGGTTAAATATATAGATATATATTCAAGCCTCTATTAATAATAAATATTTTATATATTAATCTCTTAAAATATTTTTTCCCCATGCAACAACTTTTTAGTGCATTTAATGAATGTGTGTAAAATGGAACTTCAGTCAAAATTTCAACGGCAAAATGAAGAAAAATTGCAGTCATTTAATGTATGTAGAGAGAGTTTACCAAAAAAAGGCATGTTAGACCAATCTTTACAAACTTATACAGAAGAAGGGAGATTTTTTGTTTGTCATGTGTGTCAAAAATCTTCTTCTAACAAATATTATTTAGCTCAACATATTAAAAATCATGGTGCAGAAAAAACCCATACTTGTTATACTTGCCAAAAATCATTTTCATCAGAGCTATGTTTAGTGAGACACATAAAAATTCATACTGGAGAGAAACCATATGCGTGCGACATATGTCAAAAATCATATACAACGAAGGAATCTTTAAATTATCATCTTCGAACTCACTCTGGAGAGAAAACACATGTGTGCGATTTCTGTCAAAAATTATTTTCAGGGAAAAGTCATTTAAAATATCATCTTCGAACCCATACTGGTGAGAAGCCATACGTGTGTGATGTCTGTCAAAAGTCCTTTACAATGAAAACATCCTTAAAAAATCATATTCTAACTCACAATAAAACACATGTGTGTGATGTCTGTCAAAAGTCGTTTTCAAAGAAAAGAGCTTTAATAAAACATCTTCCAAAACACTCTGTAAAGAAGCCAGATGCGTGCAATAAATGGGAAAAGTTGCTTGCATACAAAAAAAGTTTGAAATTTCATAAAGGCGGTGGCACTACAGAAAAATAATTTGTGTGAAACCAATGTTAAAAATAATTTTCATGGAAAAATATTTACAGAGTTGGCAAGTTTCTTCAAAAGTGGAAAAAAACTGGGTGAAAGAAATGGGTTTCTTCCATAGGGAAGAAATGCAAGAAACTGTTATTCTTTAGAAATTTAGAATAATAGTTGAAAATTTGTAAGATACAATAAATGCATTTTTCTTATAGATATCATTAAGTAAATTTAAATAGACCTACAAAAATTTAACTCTATGATGAATTAATAATTACATCAATTTATTTAGCAATATCAAACACCTGACTTAAGCTTTTCAATCGTTGGATAGCCAGTGCTGTTGTCGGAAAAAAATATTCGTGGGAACTTACCTTTTCATAGAGTAGATGTTGATGCTACCGCGTGTTGATGCTGCGTGATGCTATTCCTGGGAACTCACCTTTTCATAGAGTAGATGTTGATGATACAGCATTTTTGCTAAGCAAAAAGCCAATTTAAAACATTTAGCCGAATGCCGACTTTTTTTAATAAACAGACCTAATTATTATGTTCTAGTTTTATAGTATTGTATTTGTATAGCATTCATTTAAAAGCAATATTTAAACAATCTCGTAGTACATTTTCCATCATGAATTAAAATTTAATTGATAAAACAGAAATAAATCCATACATTGTTTTACTGGCTATCTATCCTAGAAGTTTCCATAAAGAACGATAATGAGATTCTTTAAAGGGAGGTCCTACACGGTTTATGAATATAAGTGAATTAACTTTTTCTATAAGGAGTTAGTTTCTCGCACCGGTCATGATGTCCTTTATACTACTGAATACTCTTTCGTATTCAGACGTTGAAATGAGTATAGTTTTCATAGTCAGGAGTCCATGTTTAACTTGATTCCACTTAACTTGATATTCCATGTTTAACTTGAAAATCACTTCATTTTCATTTGCACAGTTTTAATGTATTTTGTTTGCTAACCGAAGATCTCGTCGTCCACAATCGATGCACTTATTGTAGTAAATCGTGCAGCTTTCGTGCAATCACCTGCAACAAGCAATACATGGAATTCAGTCACTGGTCGAAGTTATCTCCTGGTACAGTTCCAGATGTTCAATGCAATCATCCTCATAGACCATTCATTTTGTTTCCATCAGTTTTTTTTATCCCACTTTGTCTGGAAGCATCTTATTTTCAGCTATTTTTTTGGTAGCGGCATCCTTTTTAAGCCTTTTTTTCATATATATTTTGTGGATCAGTAACATTAGTTGCACTCTGTTTCCTTTTTTATTTCGGTAGCATTAAATTGCTTGGAATAGGTGAAAGCTTTTCCAAAACATTATAGGTGTTATTAGAAAATTTATTTTAGTTAACAAAATTAATTTATTTGCAAATTAACTGTTTATAAGTAAAAAAAAATATATAAATATTTAATTAATTTATTAACAAATATATTATTAATTTATTAACAAAAATAATTACATAAAATTAATTTAATAACAACTGTATTATTAATTCATTAACAAAAATTTTATCTGCAAAAGTTTTGACGAAAAGTTATGAAAATTGAAGCACTTACTTTCGAAAAACAAAACAAAATAGCAATGTTTATCCAAGACTCTTGGAACATTCAATGTGCACATTCATGTAGACACTGCACTAATGCTGTCTGTACAACTACCTGGAGTCATTGCGCGCGCACGCCACTCCTTCTCATCGAATCTCTTTGTGCGCGATCTCTCCTCGCTTTACCTTATGAAAATCTTTGAAGCATTTACTATATAGTGGTACACTACAATTACTACTCATAGTTTATTAATTCTTTATAGTGCATCTATGAACATTATCCGAAATTTATCAATAAAAATTTTGAAAACATTCCGTTATATTTCATTCATATTTCTAATTTTTTTTTACAACTGGAATCAGTTAACATTTTTTTTTTTTAAATGCGAGATATGGTACGTTGCGAAAAGTACAAATCAACTATATTTTTGCCATATGAAAATCTTTGAAGTATTTACCATGTAGCGGTACATTACAGTTACTACATAGAGTTATATTTTGACTGCTACAACATCTGTATCGTAAATTTCTGAATTTCATTTTATTCTTTATAGTGCATCTATGAACATAATCCGAAATTTAACAATAAAAATTTTGAAAACATTCCTTACTATTCCATTCATATTTATAATTTTTTACAACTGGTATCAATTAACAATTTTTGTAAATATTTTTATGCGAAATATGGTACGTTACGAAAAGTATAAATCAACAACATTTTTGCCATATGAAAATCTTTGAAGCATTTACTATGTAGTGGTTCATTACAATTACTATACATAGTTATAGTTTGACTGCTACAATATGTGTATCATAAATTTCTGAATTCGCACATCTATGTATCAATAATCAATATCTGTATCGTAAATTTCTGAATTTTGTTTCATTCTTTATAATGCATCTATGAACGTAATCCGAAATTTATCAATAAAAATTTTGAAAACATTCCGTTATATTTCATTCATATTTCTATTTTTTTTTACAACTGGAATCGGTTAACAATTTTTATTTTTATTTATTTTTTTTTTTTTTGTTAATGCGAGATATGGTACGTTGCGAAAAGTACAAATCAACTATATTTTTGCCATATGAAAATCTTTGAAGTATTTACCATGTAGCGGTACATTACAGTTACTACATAGAGTTATATTTTGACTGCTACAACATCTGTATCGTAAATTTCTGAATTTCATTTTATTCTTTATAGTGCATCTATGAACATAATCCGAAATTTAACAATAAAAATTTTGAAAACATTCCTTACTATTCCATTCATATTTATAATTTTTTTAGAACTGGCATCAATTAACAATTTTTGTAAATATTTTTATGCGAGATATGGTACGTTACGAAAAGTATAAATCAACTACATTTTAGCCATATGAAAATCTTTGAAGCATTTACTATGTAGCGGTACATTACAATTACCTTTTATTTAAATCGAAAGCAAAGATAATATTCTTATTAAATTATGTTTTTCGGAGATATTTGTTTCAGATTTTAGAACAAGGTTTTTATTTCAATTTGTTGCCAAAATAGTGAAAGAACAATATTTTTTTACATTTAAAAATTTATTTGCATGCGACTATTAAAAGCAGAAAAAACTAAGTTTGAATCAAATGATCACATTTAACATGTGATCATCTGATTCAAACTTAGTTTTAAACAACAGGAAAATATTGAAAATTACGTCATAAAAATTTTATTCACACTGACTATTAAAAGAGAAAGAAAACTTTAAAATAATAAATTCATTAATATACATTAAAAGTAGTAAGTTGGAGAAATTACATGATATTTAATCATACTGACAAACAGTTTAAATTTTAAAATATATTTACAATACATTTATTTCATAATAATAATAAAGGACTTTACGTTGTAATATCGATACAAAACAAATAGGTGTTGCTATCCAACGTACAATTTATTCACAAGTTTAACATAAAACTCTACGTTTCGGTTTAATCTTTAAAACCATCATCAGGAGAAAAATTTTCTAAAATATAAATCGACAACAAACTCTTTACATGCTACATTTTGAAATCAATTCAAAATACAAAACTTTCTAACGGAAACCTCTTACTCCCAAATAAACAGTTCAGTGGCGCCATCTTTTAACCAAAGATCTTTGGTTAAAAGATGGCGCCACTGAACTGTTTATTTGGGAGTAAGAGGTTTCCGTTAGAAAGTTTTGTATTTTGAATTGATTTCAAAATGTAGCATGTAAAGAGTTTGTTGTCGATTTATATTTTAGAAATTTTTTCTCCTGATGATGGTTTTAAAGATTAAACCGAAACGTAGAGTTTTATGTTAAACTTGTGAATAAATTGTACGTTGGATAGCAACACCTATTTGTTTTGCATTTATTTCATATTTCAAGATGATTTTTTTAAACGTTCGTCGCCAATTCTAAGGCAGTACAAGTAATATTTCCTTTCTAACAACAAAAAAGTATGTTCACAACAATAATAAAAAAAAAATCTTTACTATGATAAATTATTTAATATTTGTTGAAAGCAGTAAATTGAAGAAAATACGCCATATTTAAAATAGACAAATGATAAAATTGACAAACAGTTAAAAATTCAAAATATTTCTATGCGAGACATTTGTTTCATATTTCGAGAATGATTTTTTTAAATAATTTGCCAATTCCAAGACAGCGCAAATAATAATATTTCCTTTCTAAAAATATAAGTATTTCCATGTGAATGTTAAAAGAGAAAGAAAATTTTGGTGAAAATTAGGTCAGTACATTTAAACTATCTTATTTAAAATAATTTTTTTATAATGGTGTTAAAAAATACTGGGAGGCAAAGACTCTGTTTACTTGATTCGTTTAATATTAGCATATTTTCAAATGTTTAACTGATCTCATTTAATCAAACGAAACCAGCCGTTGGATGTCTTGACAGCAGCTGATTCGACCTTATAATTTCACAATCAAAGGGAAATGAATGGAGATCTGTTTAAAGGGAGATCACCGCTGGTTTTTTAATCATAATTAAATCTTCTGTAAACTTTTTAAAACCGATCAAATTAGCGCGTTTTTAGAATCTGCTGTGTCTGAACGGGGGTTGACAAATGCAGCTCACAGGGGGCAGAGCCCCTAGTATATGTAATATATACATACTACCTGCTACTTCCACCTCTTTTTTTCTAATTGTTCTACTTTCTTATTTAATGTATATGTTTCTTCTTCTTTTTTTTTTTTTTTTCTTTTTCATACGATCACAACTACCAATACTTTCTCAGTCAATTTGAAATAATAATTTTACAAAATCTGAAAATCAGTTGTCTCGTTTTCACCTGCAACTGCTTCTCAGCTATGAATTAGTACAGTAGACTCTTTCAAATCTGCAAACGTCTAAAATCCACACATGGTTGCAGATGTAAACAATTAAATTTACAGTTAAGATGTAGGTGAAAAATTCCATATTATTTTATATCATTCTATATACATTTTACTGTGTAATTCTGGCTAATATGACTGAATTCATGCTTTCTCATGAAGAAAGTATAAATTTATATACAAAAATTTCATAGGTAGTGCTGACATCAGTGACAATTGTGGTCTTTTTACCAAATACTTTTTTTTTGTTAGAAATTAAGCCCTGTGTGAAATGTGATCCATATAACGCTTGATCCTTGCGTTTTTTTCTTTTGTTTGCATTATAAAGATCTAAACACATAAAAAAAAATGTTTTAGCAGTTACCTTCCATAATTAAAAAAAAAGTAGTCTAATTATTTTGTGCAGTCCTCTTTACGATCTATAGCTTTGCATATAACGCTACATAGAATGATAAAATTCATTTCATTTAGAAAATTCACTTTTAGCAGTTTTCGGTAGTAGATAGAAATGCACTCTTTTTTTTTTTTTTTCATATTGCGCTAAAGGGTGTTATGATCTAAAGACTTTTATACTCACCACATATTAAGCTAAAATTTAATTCAGGTAAAAAGTGTATAACACAACTTAAATCGCACTTTCAGCACTTACGAACCATGAACGTCAATGTATCTTGTTCGCTTGCGTAACCCTGTATATGAATTTATTTATATTCCAGAAACCTATATTAGTATACAAGTACAGTTCAGCAGGAAAATGCATAACAAAATTAAAAACTACTCCCTAAGCAATTCAATTCCATAGTCAGTAATACTTACAAATTCCTTTGTATAGCTTTTTATAGGATGATCAACAGAACACCATACTCTTTAGTAAGAAACTTATGTTGTATCTTAGTAATGCATATAAATTCCATTATGTTTGAAATAGTGTAACAGCATTGAAATATACTGCAAAGAATTATCCCCCGTAGACAAACTATGTAACATAATTCTTTTGTGTGATCCTGTAAATGAATAATAAATGATTTGCACTCCATAATATTGTACAGAAAGCATGTTTTTAGTGCACTTCATAAATGCATATCAATTTCATTATGTTTAAAATGGTTAACATTCTCAAAATGCACCTGAAACGCTTTTTACCCATTAGCCGTGATGTAACAGAATACTGTTGGCTGTCCTTGTATATGAGCTATGTATGCTATACACTCCATTTTCAGTTGTGATCGTGCGATAAACGTCAATAACACAAAAAATTCAGGGCAATCCGGTTATATTTATGTGAGTTAGAGCGTGGAAAGTCGGACAGACAAACCGAAGTGATAAACACTTTTCTCAACCACAAATTATATTTAAATAATGTTAACGAAACCAGCATACATCGTTCTTCAGAAAGTCGTTTTCCCGCATTCATCGTTTTAAAATTTTTCTCATCACCAAAATAAAATTGAAGATCATGTGGCCTCATATGACATACAAACTGGAATTACTTCTTTTATCCTACAATAATTCATTTGTGTTGTTTTAGGCGAGAAATACAGGGATTAGTGCTGATATTGTGACATGTATATTGTATGTACGTGTAAATAAATGAATGCGGAACAAGTAATCTGTTTGGAGAATTGGTTATTCTATTCTGTGTAAAGGGGAGGATGGATGCATTTATTTTGGCCAGCTCCAGTTTCCACATTCTTTCGCATTTCTAGCTGTCACATTCCTAGCCTCTGTTGTGTGCAGTGCACGTGTTTAATTTCAAGAGTGTGAGTTTTCAATTTAATGCGCTCTGGAAATTTTAAGAATGGCAAAACAAATCCGAATTCTAGAAGAAAAGCTTCTCGTCATAGATAAAGTGGAAAAGAATCGTTTTGAGAAAAAAAATTAATATCGCTAAGCATTTAGGTATATCTCCTTCAACCCTGAATTCGATAATTTCGAAAAAGAAAGAAATTAGAGAGCAGGCTGATAAGTATCGAACTTCTGCAAAAAAGAGAAAAACTAACAAAATGTCTACTTACAGTGATTTGGAAAGACTTCTCTTACCTTACGAGCAGTTTAGTGCGTCAAACATTCCTGTGGATGGGAATATTTTTCGAGAGAAGGCACTTGAAATAGCTGCATCATGTGGCAAGGAATCTTTTTACGCATCAAATGGGTGGATTTCAAGTTTTAAAATTCGCCGTAGGTTAGTGTCCAGGAAATTATGCGGTGAAAGTGTCGCAATAGTAAATACTGATAATATCGAAAAACTTCCGAAGTTACTAGAAGGCTATAAGGATTGTGGCATCTATAATGCAGACGAAAGAGGCCTTATTATATATGCTTGCCAGAGAGAATGCTAGTGTTCAACGGGGAGTCTTGTCAAGGGGGTAGACATTCCAAAGAAAGACACAGTGCTACTATGCACAAATAAGGACGGTCCTAACAAACGAGTACTCCTCGTTATTGGTAAATCTGCTAGACCTTGATTCTTCAAGAAAGTAAAGAAACTACCAGTAGTCTACCATTCCAATGCCGAAGCATGGATGAAAATAATATTTTTTCAAAATTTCTTCATGATTTTGATAAGTTAGTCAGCGCTCAAAAAGAGAAAATCATTCTATTTATTGACAATTGTTCAGCTCATTCACCAGATACGTCGTCCTTGAAAAATATAAAAGTCAGTTTTTTCCCAGCTAATTGTACATATGTCTTTATTCATGCTGTGGTAATCAACTGCTTTAAGAAATTTTACAGGGGATGGCTAGTGAAAAGATCTTTATGTTTCATGGAACAAGCAAAACAACTCACGCCAAAAATAAACCTTCTGCATGGCATGAATTAACCTCTTAAGCCATCCAGAACTGTTTCGTGAAATGCGGTTTTGCGCGAAAAATTGATGAAGCTCAACAGAAGGGGAAGAAAATAATGATGATGGTGACGATAGAGGAAGAGTGGTTGCGTGTAGTAGAAAATGTATCAGCTGTGAAATTTAGCGATTATATTTCCATTGATCAAGATATTGCGGCATGTGGCGTCCTAAGCATAGAAGAAATGTGTGATGATGCAAAAAAGGAAAATAATGGCGACGAAGCAGATGATAATGTTCTTGCCGATGAAGCTGAGCCTACACCAGTGCCAAGTCCGTCTGATGAAAGTACGGCATTTGAAACTGTACGAACTTTTATGGATGCACATGAAATTAAAGAAAATGACCAGAAAAATGTTGTACATCTTGAAAATTTGTTGTTTATTTTAAAAAAGAAAAGAAAAACCCAATATGAAATAACTGATTTTTTTAAAAATATACCAATTTTCCACAACTTCGATTTATTTATTTTGTAGTTTGGAAAGTAACAAATTAGTATTTATTAGTATACTGTACACACTGCATGTATTAGTAATCTATAAACCTTATTTTTTTCGTGTTTTGACGTTAACCCGCATTCATCGTTTTTATTCACGCACCCCTTGAAAAACGATGGATCGAGGTTCTACTGTATATGTCTGATGTATGTTTGCAGAGAGATTTAAAAGGGTTGAATTTAAAGAAGTGCAAGGGAATTTTCGGTATACGCTTATAATATTTTAGCCCTTTCTAATTTAAAAGTAGCCTTAGATAATTTTCTATTCTCCCATCTCCTCCTTAAGCACCGCATTGTGTGTTGGTAAACAAACGTTTTTATAATTTGTACCAAAAAATTGTTTTGGCACTTCTTTTTTTATAGAGGCCACTAATTATGATTATGCGTAAGTTTCAGTTACGATTTTGCCAAAGTCATTATTGCAAAGCTTAATTTATATATACAAGGTGGCCATAATTAAACTGACAGTACTCGGTGTTCTGTAGCGCGATCTAATTGAGAGAATGACGCCAAATTTTGTAAGAAGATTTAAGAAGACGGAGGACGAAGGATTTCGAGAGAAAAAATTTAGTTCCAAAAGTCATCGCTAGGGGAATATGTGGCGCCGTGTAATAGAAAAGAGAGTTTAAAAAAAAGTAAAGAATCGATACTAAAATCGTTAAATGTGCTAAATAAAAGGTAATTTTCTTTCAGTATTGATTCTGCACTTTTTAAAACTCTCTTTTTTGTTACACAGCACCACATATTCCCCTAGTGGTGACTTTTGGAACTAATTTATTTTTTCGCGGAATCCTTCGTCTCCCGTCTTGTGAATTCTTCTTATAAATTTTCGCGTCATTCACTCAATTAGATCGCGCTACAGAACACTCTGAGTACTGTCAGTTTAATTAAGGCCACCTTTTGCACCTACACATATATGTACTCCAAATGCTAATATATGTGTAATATTTTCATCTTAAATGTCATATATAGATATATATATATATACCTCATATATGTCGTACAGTCATACATATATAATATGTCATATCTGTGTTGTATAACATATGTAAGACTTTAACTTGGCCACATATGTCATGAAATATCATATGCATCAGATATGGTGGTAATTTTATTTACTATTTTTTAAAATTTGGTGATTACATCTTGGTTGCTTGGCGGCAGCTATAACAAAAAAATTCCAGTCTTTTCAAACTACAATAACGCTTTACCAAAATTTTTTTTTTTTTCCTTTCTTATGTATTTAATGCAAAGCTATTATGTATATAGTGCATGTCCATATTAAAACAATTGTTTTTCATTTTACTCTGCCATATATTTATTTTTCTGATTCTTGTTTTAGGTTTTTGGAATAACATATTTACTCCAGTTTAAGAAAAAGCAGCAAATGATTAATATAAAGTTTTCTTTTTTATGCCAAAGAAGAAAATTTTGATTAGTACATCTTGAAAATATTCGTGACTATCTCTCTCTACACACATACAATATAAACATTAATGAGATATCTTTTGGAGCTAATGAAAGTTCATACAAGATTTACTGCTTTTTAACAGATCTCTTGAAAATTGTTTATTTGACGAATTAAAACCCTTTTTGTTTCTTCCAGCAAAAATTTTAATGATCCCGTTAAAAGTCATTGTTGGCTAAGCACACATTTTATAACAAGGAATGGTTAGTTATAAAATATTTTTTACTAAATGTCTGATATAAGATTAAATATATAGATATATATTTAAGCCTCTAATAATAATAAGTACTTTATATAATAATCTCTTAAAATATTTTTTCCACATGCAACAACTTTTCAGTGCATTTAATGAATGTGTGTAAAATGGACATTCAGTCAAAATTTCAACAGCAAAATGAAGAAAAATTGCAGTCATTTAATGTATGTAGAAAGAGTTTACCAAAAAAAGGCATGTTAGACCAATCTTTACAAACTTATACAGCAGAAGGGAGATTTTTTGTTTGTCATGTGTGTCAAAAATCTTCTTCTAACAAATATTATTTAGCTTGACATATTAAAAATCATAGTGCGGAAAAAACTCATACTTGTCATACTTGCCAAAAATCATTTCCAGCAAAGCTATGTTTAGTGAGACACGTGAAAATTCATAGTGGAGAGAAACCATATGTGTGCGACATATGTGAAAAATCATATTCAACGAAGGAATCTTTAAATTATCATCTTCGAACTCACTCTGGAGAGAAACCACATGTGTGCGATTTCTGTCAAAAATTATTTTCAGGGAAAACCCATTTAAAAGATCATCTTAGAACCCATACTGGTGAGAAGCCATACGTGTGTGATGTCTGTCAAAAGGCCTTTACAATGAAAACATCTTTAAAAGGACATATTCTAACTCACAATAAAACACATGTGTGTGATGTCTGTCAAAAGTCATTTTCAAAGAAAAGATCTTTAATAAAACATCTTCCAAAACACTCTGTAAAGAAACCAGATGCATGCAATAAATGGAAAAAGTTGCTTGCATACAAAAGAAATTTGAAATTTCATAAAGGCGGTGGCACTGCAGAAAAATAATTTGTGTGAAACCAATGTTAAAAATAATTTTCATGGAAAAATATTTACAGAGTTGGCAAGTTTCTTCTAAAGTGGAAAAAAACTGGGTGAAAGAAATAGGTTTATTCCATAGAGAAGAAATGCAAGAAACTGTTATTCTTTAGAAATTTAGAATAATAGTTGAAACTTTAAGATACAATAAATGCACTTATAGATATCATTAAGTAAATTTAATTAGACCTATAAAATTTTAACTCTATGATGAATTAATAATTACATCAATTTATTTATCAATATCAAACACCTGACTTTTCAATCTAAACTTTTCATTCGTTGGATAGCCAGTGCTGTTGTTGGATTCAAAATATTCGAGGGAACTCACCTTTTCATAGAGTAGATGTTGATGCTACCGCATTTTTGCTAAGCAAAAAGCCAATTTAAAACATTTAGCCAAATGCCGACATTTTTAATAAACAGACATAATTATTATATTCTAGTTTTTATAGTATTGTATTTGTATAGCATTCATTTAAAGCAATATTTAAGCAATCTCGTTGTACATTTTCCATCATGAATTAAAATTTAATTGATAAAATATAAATAAATCCATGTATTACTGTACTGCCATATCTATCTTAGAAGTTTCCATAAAGAACGAAAGTGAGATTCTTTAAAGGGGCGGGGGGACCTACACGGCTTATGAATGTAAGTGAACTGGCTTTTTTTCTATAAGGAGTTAATTACTCGCACCGGTCATGATGTTGTTTATACTACTGAATACTCTTTCGCTTTCAGACGTTGAAATGGGTATAGTTTTCATAGTCAGGAGAAGAGGATATAGCTCAGGCTCATTTCCAGTATCAATAAACTTGAATATTTTCGTTATAATAAATAAGAATAATCATCGTTTCTCTTGAAAACAGTGTTCTTGAAACTTGAAAAGTTTGTGTTCGTTCGCAATATATTTTTTTTACAGTAACAAACCAAATATTTTTGGGAACGGCGTTCCCACCCAACCAGGGTTTAAACCAAATGTTTTTTTTTTTTTTTTTTTTCATCTGGCTTTTTTAACTTTTCCCCTAATGTTTTCCTTTATTTTACTCATTATTGAAAAATGCAAAATCCAAGTTATTCAGAAGCTACAAGCAAAGCTTTAGAAAAACTTATGAATTAATAAATTTGTAAAGTGACAAACATTTTTAATGAATCAAACTTTTCTTATAAGCTTTAAATCTACATAGCAGACTAATTTTTCTAAAATTAGCTGGGAAGAAAAAAAACAAGTAGTTAGTTATTTTTCTCGTTTTTTTTTTAAGCCTTTTATTTTTAAAAATAGCCAAAATGGCAAATTTGAGCTAAATATATACTTTTACTACTTAGATTGCTTGATTAGTTAAGACTTACTAAGAATTACATATGCCTCAATGATGACATAATCACAAGTAATTCTCTCCATTGGTTACTTTTTGTTCTGTATGCTAATGAAAGATTGGCTGAGAGTTTTCTTTGCTGTATCATGGCTACTGGGTTTTGTAAGCCTTTGTTTTTCTTGCATTCCTGGATTGGGGTTTTGCATTATGATTATATTTTGTTACCAGCAGGGTTGGCACAGTTTAAAACAATTGGTTAACCAACTGGTTTTTTAGAAAAGATCTAATATTTTCTCATTTTTGTAATTTAAGTGTTTCAAATTATTGGATATAAATAATTTCTCCTTTTAACAGTCTTATCCCAGCAATCACCGTGAGACATAGTGAGTTTAGGTTATATTTGTGTGCATGTAGAATTCAAATTGCATGTGTTGATGAACATATTTGAAGCTCTAAAGAGAAAATTTAAAACATGTGAATTTAGCAAAGATAAAATAGATTAAAAATATTCAATATTTTGACTAAAATATTTTCCTTTGAGAAAGCACAGATTATTTACAATTAATAACATAAAATGACCATTAAGATTTCAATCAAGCTGTAAAAGAAAATTTTCTTGATTGGGGAGATTATCTTTTAAGGCTGTTCTCAACTGCTCTACTCAACAAGTAAATCAGTAAGTCAGCAAAATGCTTTGACACATTTACAAATTCATTTTTCATATAAAATTGGAATTCCTGACTATGGAAGCGATTTGGAATCGAACTGTGTTTTTCATTTTTGATAAATAAATTACCTATTGAGTAATAAGCAAGTTTAATCACATGTCAAAAATATTTTTAGCCTTCCTTAAGTAGTTATTTTTCTTTCGCATGGAAATTCGATTCAAAACGCCAACTTCGACGCTATTTTCTGAAAGATCTATTGCGTTTGCAGAAATGAAAAAAAAAAAAAAAAAAAAAAAAAAAAAACGGAAAACACAGTTCTATTACATAGTTTCTGAACAACAGCATCTGCTAGTTTCATGCATTTCCGAACAAAAATAAATTAAAACTTATGTCATAAAGTTGACCTTTCGGATTTGAGAACAGCGCGAAGCACCTGTTTACTTTTAACTAAAATATGCAATAAGATATATTTAAATCGTCTATTGCATGATCAAATCCACTATTTAGATCTGATAAAAAATGGGGGGGGGGGGATCAAGATACGGTTCGCGTGACATAACAGAAAAAAAAATCTCATAAAAATGCCTAAAAATATACATTATTAATTTTTAGTTTAGACATTTAGAAGTAATACGTATTATAACATAGCTTAGAAAAGAGCCTGTGTATTAAGTGTGATGGCTGGTTAAATGTTTTAGTGGATGACAACTTTTATAAATCAACTTTCCCTTTTAAGATCAATGTTATCAGTAGTCTAAAAAGCTGGTAAATAAATATTTCTGTTTATTTTGCTGTTGCCCCCCCCCTTTTTTTTTTTTTTAACCTGGCAGTTTCTGAGAAGTGTCAAATGATAATACACAATACTTCTTGAAACGTGTAAAGACTCTATTGCTAAATTCAAATCATTCCTGGAATTCTTTATAAAAAAAGCTTTACTTTCAAGATAATAATTGTTCATGTAGTGTTCTAGCAGAAAAATCAGATATGTCAGATTACAAATATTTCAAAGAAATTATTTTGAATAGCCATGGGAAAGTATATTATATTTATGAAATTACACCATATATTTATTTATAGTACTAGTAATCAAAAGATTGTTTATTAAGATTTTCAAGGTATCAATGTTTCACTATGTAGATCATTTTATTCATGGAACATAAGACTTTTACTAAAAATGTTTAAATTTTAAATGATTTCAATTTTCTACATAATTAATTGTAATTATCTAATTTAAATTATTTTTAAATTAAGTTATATTACTTATATATCCAACAATGTTTATTTTTATCTATAAATATACATGTATATGTAATAGGAAAATATATATATATTTTTTTAAAAACCCGTTTTAAACCAAAAAACCTGGCTTAAGCCAAAAAAAAAAAAAAAAAACTGGTTTTTTGGTTGGTTTTTTTTTCAAAAAAAAACCCGGTTTTTTACCAACCCTGCACCCAACTACAGCACTGTGGATAGCTGAAGAAAAAAAAATCATCCAAAATACACAAAATCCAATAAAAGTTATCAATTTCAATTTATCCAGCATATATATATTTTTTATATTTATTATAAACTTCTTTAACTGGTACTAAATATTAATCATTTACCTTTTGTTAAATAAAACTTATTTTACTGATTGTTTAAATAAAAGACAGTGTTTTTAATTACATCCATTTAATTAAGGGAACTAATATGAGGAGAATGTAATACCTTTCAGGCCCTGTGGCAGAATTGTTTAAAGCTTTCTGCGACTGCGATAAGCCTCATTAGCAGCAAAAATTTTCTGCATCGTGATACTTTTTAATAGTAGAAATTACTGACACATTTATACATACCAAAGTAGAAAAATACACTGAAGAAGTAATATCATAAACCAGGTATTAAATATATATTTTGTTATGTCTAATGTAATTTTTTCTTTTTGCCTAGATGTTTAGCATAAGATCATAATTATTCTTGATATAAATAAAAATACTAAACTTATTTCTTTTCATCAGATTAATTTACAGCCAATTTTTCAAAAACATATGATACTATGTTTTCAAAACATAATTATAATTAACCCTTTATGTACTGAATTATGAATTCATGAAAATTTTATCTCCTAAAGCATTTTTCGTGAATTGTTTAAACTACACTAGAAGATTTCCATAATCATTTAATAAATTTTGGAAGAATTTTAGAAGGATTGGGGGATTTAGAAGGCTTAATTAAATTTGAATTTATAGGGATTTTGTGCAATATTTTTAACCCCACTCAAATCTTTTAATTTTAAATATTTTTCTTAGTATTTTGTAGAAGTAGGAAATGTACAAATATAATGTTTCTTACAATACAAATATAGAAATATTTCCGAATTGAAAATCCCCCCCCCCCTCCCTCTCCCCTCCCATTCAACGCCAAGAAATCTGAAAAAGATGCAAAGGCAAAAGAAATCACCCTTTTAAAAATATTTTTGTTTTGCGTAACCAATAACGCTTTTAAAACAAGATAAAGTAATGTATCTATAACCCATTATAAACTGTATTACAACTAATCGATGTATTAAATGAATTTTATAACAAGTTATTTTAATGGTACTTATAAATACCGTCAGTAGGTGAAGCGTTAAACTAAGGTGTTATTTAGTGGCATAAAAAATTTAGTCTTCTAGAAACTTCTAATGGAACTTTATTTACTTTAATGCATTTTACTTTAAATGAAAAAATCAATTCGAAAAAAAATAATATTTTTATCAGCTACGTTTAGCGACTTGTTTCTGTGACAGCCTCGTCGTGTCGCAGCATTTCTGCCACGGTGCTTTCTGGTATGTAAGTTAAGTTGAAAATGAAAGGTATGATAATAATATGACATAATAGGATAATAATAATTGAATGAGATCGTACCAATACAAAAAGTTTTAGAACATTAGTCTTTTATAATTAGCATTGAGATTAACATGCTAGTAAAAAATGGGAATAAAATTCAAAAACAAATTTATTTATTTAATATGTTGCGTAATGCATTTTTAAACAAAGCATTTTTAAGAATTGGTTGGTAATTTTTTTTGTTACAAAAATGCATAAATAATGGTAAAACATCCCTCTATCTATAAAGTTGTAAAACAGTGTGTCTAGTTGTATAATAGAAAGTAATTTTGTGAAAATATTTCTCTTTTATTTATTAAGGCTTATCTGAAATCCAAAGGAGCTTATTTCTGACACATTTCTGAATTCATTTCTTTTCGGAAACTCATAAGACTAACAGGTGTTCTTATTCAGAAACTATGTAATCGAATAGCGTTATCCATTTTTTGATAACGTCAATTTATCTTTGAGAAAATACTGTCAAAGTTAGCGTTTTGAATCGAATTTCCGGAAGCGATAGCACGGGGAAGGAGAAAAACCTGCAGTCACATGACAAGAATCTCTTATATCTCGATAAGTAATTTATTTATCAAAAATGAAAAACGCTATTCGATTCCAAATCCCTTTAATAGTCAGACCTGTCAATTTGCGGCACACAAATGTATTCATGCTTTATGTTGTGCACTACCAAGGCGCTGCTCCTAATGCAGTTGCGTTAATTTCTGTTAGTTGTTTGTTCTGTTTACGGTTCTTCGTAATGTATCTCCCCGGTTTTGAGCGCTGTTCTCTTTGGCGTTCATTTAAAGAACTTGGCGCTGCTTACTTTAATTAAGCTTTTTGTTTTGTTGGCTGTGTTTTAACTTTTACAGTTAAAAATTAGTCAGAAAGTTTCGCGTTGTTGAGCAGTAAATTTGAGAGCCATCTTATCCAAATAATTTTTAGACATTGATAACGATGTCATTAGGGAAGGGTCGTGGAATGATAACGTACGATATCGTAAGGGAGGGGATTCTAAAATTTTCAAAAAGTTCATAACGTTATACAGGTTGATTAATAACAATCGAAACATTAGGCTATTTCCTTAAATGTTGCTCTAGACCTGTACTTCCAATTGCAAAGTTTCATAAAATTAAAAAAAAAAAAAAAAGATGCAAAATATGATGACATAAGTTGCAACTTCTTGGGTAGTCTATTTGAAAAAATACAAAAATCAATTACTTATACGGCACCCGTAGGGTAACATTTCCAATTAGGAATATTTGCCTTATCTATTCCTGTATAAACACAAAAAAAATTCATCTCGATATCTTCAAAATTCGCAGAGATATCAAAATCCAAAATTCGTGACTTACACCATTTATCCATGCCTCTGAGCAACGAGTTATTGACGCATTTTGAATGCAAGATAGCGATCATCCACAAATTGTACGTTATTTAAAGTCGATTTAATATTGTGCCTCTCCTTTGGACATAAAGTAGCAGCGTATAGAATTTACGTTAAACTTGCTTTCAAAATATGCTGAAGGTCTGCACTGGCTGGCCCATGGGAAAAAATATTCGGCCTGACCTGGAGAAATGTTAAAATTTAGCCCGATCCCGCGCCGGCCTGGCTGAGTTTGTACAAGACATAGTTTTTTACGTCGATGTGGTTGAAAATTGTTGCGTACGAGAAGTTCTGACCAAAAATACTTCATATTCCACGTATTGCAGACATTGAAAAATGCTATACAGTAAAAATCTTCTAAGACGGAATCACATAGGGAAAATTACGCGTTATAGACAAGTTCACTTCTTAGCAGGTGTACATGTATTCTATTCTTTTTTCAGGTATTATTAATTTTGCATGTATCAATACGTTTGTCCGTTTAAGACAGGTTTTCGCCATAGACAGACTCTTTTTCACACGTTTTACTGTATTTTATTTTTTGTTGCCTAGAAATCTGCTATCCTTTTAGATAAAAGGAATTTTAAAGTTTAATTGTGAAATAATGGCGATTTAAAAATATATGCATTTTTTGCAAAAAATTTTGTGCTGAACCAAATCTTACTGATTTTGGCATGGAGCAGGTCAGTCAGAGACGATGATTTTATACGGATTGGGTCGAGACCAGGACTGAAAATTTCCTCCCGTGCAGACCTAGGAAGAGGAATCCAGTCCCTGTTCGGTATGGAAAAAATACGTTATGTCAGGTTCGGCCAAGCCTTCAGAAAAAAGTAAGATCCGAGCCGAAAAGAATGATGACTAGGCTCTGTCCAGCCCAGCCCGAGTGTCTTGAAAGAAAATGAACCCGGGCCGTGGGCTGGCCTAGCAAAATGAAGCCAGATTTTCAAACTAGCCGGGCCGGTAGAATACAGGCTTTTTTTAACGGCCTCGCCGGGACGATATAAAATCTGAAGTTGTAAGGGTTTAAATTATGAAAAAAATCGAAAACGGTATTTTAGAAAAAGCCTTTTTTAACGTAACTAACAAACACTTAAATAGTACAGAAAGAAAATGTGAAAGGCAAAAGTTAAATTGAATCGGAAGTTTAAGCTACAGGAAGGAGTTACTTACTCTCCTGCAATTTTTTAAGAGGCATTTGAACATTTAATTAGGATCCAGTATAAATGCGTTTTTCTGCATGTTTTTTTTTTTTCGCAATTTCGCGTCTTTAAATTATTATAAGTAAAGAATTGTTAAAGAAAAATAGTGCAAACTTCAACATGCCTTTTTTTATTATTTTACATTAATTTTGTTTCGGCAAATTGGAAAAACATATTTATTTTGAAAGTATGATTTTTTAAAATAAATTTTTTAAATTTATATTTTAAAAATTATTATTTAAAAAAATCCGGAAACAAAACTAAAAAGTTATTTTCCTCTTTAACTAAATGAAAAAAAAAAAAAAAAAAATTCAAATTCGACAAATAATTTTTCGAGTTATTACGAAATTAAATTACCCCACTTTAAAAAAAATAATAATCATTTAAAAAAAAAATTAAAGCTTTATGAGGAATTTCAGGTTTTGATTTTGTTTGCAAATTACATGGTTAACCATCACAAAAATAAGAAAAAAAAAAAATCAAAATTCGAACTCAACAAATATATTTTTTACCTGTTGCCCGGATCCCTTAGATTAACATTGTTTCTTGAATTACACGCATTTCAATTTGTGTCATCCTTTAAAACCAGACGAATTATTTAAACGATCTCTGTGACCGAAACTCTGTGAATTTTGCAGATGTCAAGATGCAATTTTTTGTGTAAATTCAGAAATGGATAATGAAAATTTTCGTAATTGGAATTTTTTTCCTTCGGGGACCGTATAAAAAATTAGTTTTCGTATTTTCTCAAACAGACAGCCCCCCCCCCCTAACCCCAACGGATTTGCAACTTGAGTAAACCTTTTATTTCTATTCGCTTTGCTATATGTCACACGCAGAAACTTTTTACATGGGTAAAAAATTAAAAGTATATACAAATCTGATTGCCTTGAACATATTTAACCAAAAATAATATTTGAAATATCCAAACACGATAATACCAAGTTTAAAAAATATATGAATCTTAAATAGAATTAGAAAGGGAAATGGGTAGGTGGTAAATATCTATGACTCTAGTGCAGGCATCCCACGGACCGGTTAGTGGCAGCACAGACAATCACCTCATCGAGTCCACGGCTGAAATTCCAGAATTAGTTAAAACTCGATTTGTATATTAAAATGTAACTGGTCTACCAAGTCATATCTTGGCGAAAAACACCTGCAAACTCGATTTTAGTGGTTGACTGGTAGGTTTACTATTGTGTTTTCCTGCATCCAAAAGCATGAAAACATGGAGGATTGGGAACAGGAAAACACTATGGTAAACTTACGAGTCAACCGCTAAAATCGAGTTTTCAGGTATTTTCTACCAAGATATGACTTGGCAGACCGATGCGTTTTAATATGCGAATCGAGTTTTCACTAATTCCGGAATTTTAGCCGTGAACTCGACGAGGTGTGCCGCCTCACGATCTAATATACATTTTAAATTTTAAAATCAGATAATACACGGACATGGCAGACGTCTAACTATGATGGAAAAGGGAAAACAGAGAAAATGTGTTGATGGGAAATAATGTTTCTTTAAAATTGTTAAAAAGAAGAATCTTACAATGATTCTTGTGTATTGTGGAGGCTACTGCACCCATAGAAAGAAAACTTAACGCCCAAAACTTTTCTACCAACTTTTAATGAGTTATAAAAATGTATAAAATGCATCAATGTTATAAATTTTAATGTTAAATTTGAGGGTCTCTTCAAGGCATTTATGAACATAAATATGCAGGCCGTATGACAATTTTCATTAACAGTAAAGCAAATCGGAACATAACAAAACTTTAGCCTCATTGCATTTATAGAATTATGCTAAAAAGACCTTTGGGACAGAAGATTATAATCTCTTTGATAAGTTTTGAAATGTGAAATGGATAGTTATTGTTAAGGCTATGTTACGCTTCCACCTTGTGAATTGAGTTCACCTTTTACGCTCGTATTCACCAACTACTTCGACTCCGAGTTATGCCGATAACGTCGGTCGAACGCTCAAACGGTATGCACCTTTAATCCTGATTGGACGCCTCTTTGATAATGTCAAATCAAATGTTATCGTGAATTTCATTTAAGCATTTGACTGAGGTTTTCTAGGTTGGTTGGTTTTTGACGGCCGATTATCTACTCTAGGGATATAGGCCCGAGGGGGGAGTGCCCTCCGTGGGGGTCTTTCTAAGGGAACCTAACCCGTATTTGCGCATGGAAATCCATAGCTCGAAGAAAACCACGAAAACTCCGAACGATTAGGTCGACGGGCGCGATTGGGTTCGAACCCAGCACCTACCAGCTTCGAGAGCAGAACCTCTCAGCCACTGGGAGGGCTGAGTTTTTCTAGGTCGAGGTAGAAAAAAGGGGGGGGGGAGATCCTTTTCAACATTTAATATCTTAAAATGTGTATGATTTTAAAACACAATTTTTATTGAGATGAAAGATATAAGTATGTTCTTTCATTTCATGTATTTAAAAAATTGCAAGATGCAGAATTAGTATTTATAGGAGACTCCAAACTGCCAGCCATTTCTCGAACAGAAAATTGGTATAACAGCTTACGCGCAGGATTACAAAATAAAATTTACAAGTAGAATGAAATGTTTTGTGCAAAATTATACTTCAGACTATAATAATTACTCTGAACCTAAAACAATTTGTATTTAAAGCATTTTTATATTTTTAATACGAAGTTGTATTTAGCTAATGCAAAATTTAGAAAATTTCAACAGTATGATCATCTAAAAAAAAAAACATTTTTTTTTTTTTAACAAAAAGAAGGAACTTTTAGGTTCAGTTTATTAACATGAAACATACGTTTGGAAAATTTCATGAAAAAATATTTAGAAGTTTTTGAGATATCGTGCGCGTTATGCCGCAAAACGTCATTTGAAGAAAAATGACTTCAAAGCATCGGTAACACCACTTCAGCTATTGAGAGTGAATAATTCTAAAAGCCATAACTTCTGTTCTAATGGGAATTTCAAGAAAACAATTATATCAAAATATTCAGAAAAGATAAGAGTTTAACATGTAAAAAAATTAAAATTTTGAAGCTTTAAGAGTCCTGAGACGCCGTAAATAATAGCAAACATGTGTTACAAGCCGGTGTGTGTATTTGGGGGGGGAGGGGGATCGTGATTTTACAGATGCTTTGGTGGGGCGTGACCAGGGCCTGATTACCGCACAGGCCAATTAGGCCGTGGCCTTGGGCCCACTGCTGTTGGAGGCCTCAAATTGAATGAAATAATTTAGAAAAAGAATTCTTAAAATTACAGTTTCCTCAACTATTATCTCAAAAACCAAAAAATATTTTAGCTAACTTTTCAACCGTATCGTAATATCTAATAATGCCCCCCCCCCCCTAAAAAAGCAACTATTTTGGTGCGAGGGGGCCCCGAAATGGTGCTGGGCCTTGGTTCTCACACAACCTTAATCCGGCTCTGGTCGTGGGGTGGGCAATAAAAAGTTGCGAACCACAGGTCTAAAGGCAATATTTAAGGAAATAGCCTATTGTTTCGATCTTTATGAGTCCCCCTTTATATGTACAACCCCTTGCTGGTTATTGTTGGAAAAAAGATCTAAATGACAATTTATTAGGTGAGAGAAATAGTCACTAGTTACAAAAAATGACTTTCGACGGATCGAAATGGCTCATCGAACTAATAATGTTTACAAGTAAGTGCCTTCAAAAGGTAAAACTGCTAGAAAGTATTCTTAATGGAATTCAGAGCAGCTCCTTTTCGAAAGGATTTAAAGTTATTGAAAATGTATACAAAAAACTCCAATTGGTTTTTCGAAATATACACAAAAATGTAATTAAAACATTTGTGAAAATCAGATGTTTCATTTGAACGAGGCATATTAATGAAATATATTCTCCAAAAAAAAAAAAAAAAAGGAAAGAGAGATGCTGCCAAAAAATAATAAAAATGTGGAGTAAATCAACTTTGATTGCATGATAAAATAGCTCAAAAAATATCATTTAATGGAGAGCACATCTGAAATACATCTTCAAAATGCTGCCGGATGCGGATGAATATCCGTATAATCCACCATAACATCATTGTTTTGTATCAAGACCGTAGCCAAAAAAATATTTCGCAAGGGGATTTCAGTTCAAGATTTTATTTTTATTTAATTATTTAAGAGTCATTTTTTAGAAGTAATTTTTAATAAAGGTGAATGATTTAAAAAAAAGTCCTTTCGCATGTGCCGGAAGGAAAAGGTAGCTTTCATATTCCTTATTATTATTTTTTTAAATATAGCTTATTTTACTCAAACACGCGAAGCTAAAATTAGGGGAACTCGATTAGATGATTCAATAAAAATTCCCCATTTCTTGGTTTTAAAATTTTACTCAAATTTTAAAACTCTAAAATGCGACGAACCCGAAAAAAGAATATTCGTCAGTACTGAATTTAAATAAGAATTGCACCAAATTAGTAAGCTTCAGCCAAGTTGACATCATTTATGGTTGCTTAGTTTTGGTCGACAAATTTGTAGATATTTCGGCAAGTATCGCCAAGTTTGGCGAGAATTTGAAGCTAACGCCCACTCATAAATTAATACCTGATTTTCTTTAACCCTTTCGGGACAGCATTCCTTTCAGAAATTTTATTTGAATGGCACCGCTTTTCTTAAACAGTTTCCTTTACCAGTGAAATACCAGAAAATACTGCAATTAAAAAAGAGATATATTACATTTATTTATGAATGGTGCCAAAAACAAATTCCACATACACTTTTTCACGATGCATATATGTATCACCCGTCCGGAAAAGGTTAATTGTTGTCTTGTTTCAAAATGTCAACCAACCTAGAATTTCAAACTGCTATATCTCAACCATATTTTAAGTTAGAGTCCTCACTCATAAGGTGCGTCCCACCGAAATAAAGCCACCGTGATTGCGTGCCGTAATTGGACACGAAACAAACCAATAAGAACGAAACAAATATATTAAGAAAATCTATGTACAAATACATATTTATAAGTAGTAACTCACTCCATGCATTACCTGGACAGAAAAAAAATATTTGTACAAAAGAGGGGGGAAAATGTGTCCCGCCGAAATAAAGCCACTACTGTTAATAGACAATATATCCGCCATGATTATATATGACTTGGAATATACGATGTGGCATACCATTTACCACTCCTTGGAGGACAGTAGCATCAATGTTCTCCCACGTTTCAATGATGATGACCTTCAATTTTGTCACAGAGTGAAACTGCCGACCATTATCATATACAGCCCAATTGAGGATACCGCACACATTTTCTTGGGGATAGAGATCATGGAAAAAGGGCAGGTTATTTCGTGACATGCACCCGATTCTCTAAAAACCATTCCCAGGACAATTTTGTAGCATGAATTGAGGTTTTTTCCTTGCTGAAAAATCCACCTTAGTCTACCAAATCTGTTTGAAAATGGTAGTAAATGGTTTTCTAGCATTTCTTGGTAATCAGAAGCCTTCATGCGGCCTGAGAGAACAGCCAGGTTATGTTTATCTCCATAGCTGAAGCCTCCCCACACCATTAATTAGTCTCCACCTTGTTGTCTTTTGGAGAACATTTCCTCTTCTTTCATCATGTCATATCAATAGAAAGCAAGGCCGTCTGGCCATCCAGATTAATTTTTTTCTCATCTGAGACTATAACACAATGTCACTGATATTTCCAGGTTTGATTATATTTGGCCCAGTCGACCCTCCTTTGCATGTGGATAGCTTTTAACATGAGCTGCTGTTTCTTTTTTTTTCTTATATCGCAAGTTGCTTGTACGTTTTTCAATTCGTGACAGTGTTGATTTTGTCACAGGGATGTTATCCTCTTTGGCCAACTATTTTAGGGAAATACCACCTCCTGAGAGACGACGTAAATCTGCTCTTGCCTGCCTGGAAGTCACTTTTCTGCAGCACACCTCCATTTTTTTATACACGTACGCAGTTCTCTGATTTACAAAATTGTCTATTACGTTTTTAGATTGTTTGATTTGCTCAGATATTGGTCTATGTGAAAAACCTTGTTCCTTAAAAGCTGTTATATGTTCTTTCTCGAACTTTGAGAGCTGGGTTTTCCTTCCTATTGCAATACAGCAGGAGAAATAGAAAACACAACCTTCGAAAGTCAATACAAAGTTCGACTGGCACAGAACAAGTACTTGATGACTTCCTGACGTCATAAGCATGTTGAAATCAGCAGCTCGAATGTCGGTAGTTACCAATAAATACTAATATTTTCAGTGGCTTTATTTCGACGGGACACTTTCCCCCCTCTTTTTTTACTCATTTACCTTTTTCTCCTGCCCTTGTGGGGCTGGAAATAAGTTACTTCTTGTAAATATGTATTTCTATATACACTTTCTTAATATATTTGTTTCAATCTTATTTGTTTGTTTTGTGCCCAGTTTCAGCACACAATTACGGTGGCTTTATTTCGTTGGGACACACCTTAAATCAATTATCAATGGGAATACTTATATATTTTCATACTGTTTTTCTCTGAAAGCAGAATTGGCGATTCAAACACGGAAGTTCTCTATTGGGTGTAGGAAAGATGTAGATACTTGTTTCAGAAAAATCTCGTGCAAGCACATTACATTACATACATTTTTAACTTCTTCATAATGATTTTTTTTTTTTTTTTTTTTTTTTTTTTTTTTTTTTGCACAATGCCAAATATGATGTGACCTGAATGTTCTGTGTTATAGACAAGATAAAAATTATCCTAATTAAAATCAAAACGATCTATATGAAATCCATCTGAATAAATACTTTTAAACGAGTTTATAACCAGTAACAATGGACTATACCCACGAATGGCAATAGCCACGCCTCTGCAGGGGGGAAAACCCTCCGAAAAAGATTGTTTATTGGACGAAGGGGGAGCAGTGTTAAAATGTTCTTCAAGCTTATTGGTATTTTTCTTCTGTTCACCCGCGTTTGACGTCACATGGGTAAATCTTATTTCCATAGCACTTTACCATTATCCTCTTGTACCGTTAGCTCGGATTAGCGCCATCTGTAGAAGTTTTAATGTCTCAATGGTGATAAAAAATAAAAATGAGGAATGATTTACGAATCACACTGAATGAATGACTCATTATCTTTTAACATTCCCTTTTGTTTATTTAAAGTCATGTATTTGTTCCGTGTATGTATTTATCCGTTACACAAGTTTTTACTTAGCCCTTCATTGATTATTAACAGGTATATTTTCTTTCTAAAAAATTTACTTCCTGATATTTATGGAACTTTTCATACCAGTCATTTTGTTATATTTCTGATGCATGTATGTCTCATATGTCATGTATGTATGTCTGTGCAATTAGATTTGCACGTTATGAAATTTAGAGAAAAGTTCACGACATTATCGCTTTCTCTTTTTTTTATATAGTGCATCTATGAACATAATCCAAAATTTATAAATAAATATTTTGAAAACATTCCGTACTGTTTCATTCATATTTCTAATTTTTTACGACTGGCATCAATTAACAATTTTTTTAAATATTTTTATACGAGATATGGTACGTTGCGAAAAGTACAAAAGTCAACTACGTTTTTGTATTTGCAATATGAAAATCTTTGAAGCATTTACTATGTAGCGGTGCATTACAATTACTACACATAGTTATAGGTTGACTACTACAATATCTGTATTGTAAATTTCTGAATTTTATTTCATTCTTTATCAATGTCTAAAAATTATTTGGATTTTGCAATTTTTTTTTTTTTGATTGCATAGCAGTGACATACAAGCACAGATATGTTTATACATTTATTATTCGTACACTTTATTGTTTCAAATGAGGATACGTTAATTAAATATCACTATCATATATGAAATAACTTTATATCAAAAAACATTTAAAAGAAACAGTGGATATTTAATAATACATTTTTGTTGCATAATGCATTCAACAGTAGCAGTGCCTTATTGCACATTCCCCATACTGGTGAGGAAAGGAGACAGAACGTCTTATCAACAAAACACATGGACAACATTCTTTCTATTTTCTGTACTAACTAGTAAAAACAAGCCATTTCAAATGTGCTTCGGATCTAATTTCCCGAAAAAACTGATTATACGTGCATTAGAGGTATTGAAGACGAACTTTCAAACGGGCCAACAGAATTCGGACAATTTTTACAACTGGCTAGGCCGATAAACAAAATAAGCGGGCCTACCGACTTGATATTAAAATTTAAACGAAGACGATAAAATATGAGCCATTTTCAATGAATATGATTTTCTCAGGAATAAGTATAAATGTGCATCATGAGCCGATGCTAGTTTGACAACATGATACAGAAATGAAACATGTCCAATGTAGAGATAGAAATCGGACAGATACATGGTGTCTGAGGTTGGCCTTAATTTTTTTCAGCAGACTCGTGTTAGGCCGAGATCAGGCTTGCATTTTTTTCTATATAGTCGAGCCGGGCTGGAACTGGACTTAATTTTTCTCAAGATGTATAGGGCAGGCAATATGTTTTGTAAAAATATTAATAGCGATGACGAACTTCTGTTAACAGAATCTTTGGAAATATACCTTAAGTTGGTGGTTCTCAAATTTACTGCTCAACAATGCGAAACTTTCTGACACATTTTCGGACTAATTTTTAATTGTAAAGGTTTAAAATTGACAGGCCTGACTATTGAAGATATCTGGAATCGAATAGCGTTTTCCATGTTTGATAAATAAATTACTTATCGAGATATACTAAGAGATTCTGGACATGTGACTGCAGGTTTTTCTCCTTCCCCGTGCTATCGCTTTCGGAAATTCGACTCAAAATGCTAACTTTGACAGATTTTTTTCAAAGATAAATTGCCTTTATATAAAAAAAAATGAATAACGCCATTCGGTTACATAGTTTCTGAATAAGAACATCTGCCAATTTTATGAGTTTCCGAAAAGAAATGAATTCAGAAATGTGTCAGAAAGTATCCTTTGGATTTGAGAAAAGACTTAATAAATAACAGAGAAATAGTTTCACAAATCTACTTTTTATTATACAGCTGGACCAGGGTTGGATTTTTGACGTCACCCATCAAAAAGTATGGAAAAGTGTCAAAAACCTTATACACTTTTTTTAGCAATCATTAGTGTTATTTTATATTAAACTAAGATAAAAATTGATTAAATAATAATTTATATGTTATATAAATTATTTTTATTTAGTTCTACTATATTTAAGTTGTAATAAAATTATATATCATAATTCTAATTATTTGTAAACTGTCATTGATGCTCGGAAAAATAGCTAAAAATATTTAAAGTACTAATAAATACATTTTTTAAAATAATTTACATCTGCATTACTATTATGTTTAGTTTTTTATATCTATATATATATAAAAAAAAAACAGAAATCTAATATATGTTTTTAAAAAGAAGCTTGTGTAAAGATAAACTGGCCAGTATTTACCGACTGACAATAACTTACCTAGATTTTAGGCCGGGAAGCGGCGGCACAGACAACCACCTTATCGAGTTGGAGGCTGGAATTCCAGGATTAGACAGAACTCGATTAGCATGTTAAAATGAAACTGATCTGCCAAGTTTTATCCAGGGGCGGATCCAGAGACTCGTTTTGGAGGGGGGGGGGGGATACCAGATGGATGATATATAATCAACACAGTCATAGTTTCTGTTGGTTAAATCATTCCTTGCAGTTAATTATTAAATGAATATGAAATAATTTTTACTATTTAAAATTATTATAGACTCTCGATTATCCGACGTTCAATTAACCGACACACTCGGTTAACCAACCCTCTTATTATATAACAGGGTTGGTCGAAAAAGAACTTTATTTCGATTTTCGATGATGGATAGTGCGGAAAAGTTGCCATTGGTGGCACTAAGTTTACACAAAAAATTTGAGATTTTTCGTACAATTCCTTCATTTGCCGCAAATGGCTTGAAATTTTTCTCAAATGCTGATTTTTGAACTTTTTTAGCAAAAATTTTTAAAATAGTAAATTAAATTTGTTTTCGCTGAATTTACTTGAAATATCATGTTTAGCGTACGAAATGATTAAATAAGCTCTGACTATCTATTATTTATTAGTTATGTGTATTTTGAATTAGGCAATTTTGATAGCCTTTTCGCGTATAACTGAGCAAAAATTGTAAGTATTGTTTGGTTCGTTCGCCGGTTTCTCTCTTTTGTCTTTATTATGTTTCTCGCTCTTCCTTCGGTTTTTCGATGCGTTCAGAGTCACATATTGAATGCCGGACCACAGCATGTCTTGACAGCAGTCCTGGAAGGCGAGGAGATATGAAGTAGAAACCAATGAAAACGCAATCAGTCATCACAAGGATGAGGGAGGAAATTGGAGATGGGAGTAATTGCAAGATAGGATTTTAATTATTTTTCTGCTCTAAAATACAGCTATTTGTCAGAAGATTAAAAAAGTGGGAACTTTGAAGCAGGCAGTTCGTCTGAATCAGAATTTGAACCAGGGTATTCAAAAGCAGACACCCCCAAATGCATATACCTTTCTCACACAGAGTTCACCAGATTTAGAACTGGTATATCATATATAGTGCTGTCCTCTAAAAAAAACCCACAGGAAAATGTATCCTAAAAAAAACCCACCCTAGAACTTCATCAAAAAAATCACTGAAGTAAAATTTTCTTTTTGTCCTGTTTCCATATGCCATTTACAATAATAAAATTATCATGGAAGACGGTAGTATTCCGAGTGACGCAGCCTTAAGCCTAAAATCGTATCGTATCGTATCGTAGAATTCGTAGGTGGCGGAACTCATATATACAGCTAACTCGACATCAAAGAAAATGCGAAAAGCCGCCTGTTAATAACTCATCAAATATAGGTCCTATTGTTCTGATTTTTTTAAAACAGTCTTATATCTGCAGTCTAATCCTATTCTGAATTTTTTACAATTCTACGTGCAGTATATTTTCAGATCTGTAAACCCATTTTGAAAGCAATTTCGATGGTGTAAGTTTGTCTTTTTTTTTTCTCCGAAACGGTCTAGATTTTTTTAAAAACATTAATATATAAAATGAATCTGTTTTTGATGAAGTGGATAACACTAACCTAGTATCTAGGAAAACTCTTAATTTTTATATAATCCGCATGAAAAATTGGACTTCTTTAGGATCGCGGATTACATGTTATTCTATGGGCTAGCAGACAGAACGTTGCACATCGGTTTTGCGCGATTAAGGTCACAGTTAAAAATCTGAATATTGGCAATAAATCTTTTTTTAAACTACAAAAACAGTTTATTATGTGCTTTAAAATACTTAGACTGATTTTTTTAAATGGAACAGTATTTTGTAATTATATGTATTTTATTTCCTTGTTATTCATAGTAAGTAAACATTTTTTAAGGAGAAAATATTTCACATTTAAAAAAAAAGTCTCGTATCGAAATTCGATATTTATCGCAAATTCTCGTATCGAAATGAAAATTCATCGCGTTCGCCATAAGACTTCGCCATGTATCACTACGCGATACGCGAAGTTGACTGAAGAAATAAGAAATATCAAAGATCTTGAAATGGTATTCCAAGGGGAGAAAGTGAGTACAATTTCTAATTATCCAGACAGCATTCTTTGCAACCGATCCTTTCTAATTAGTATAATGTTCTGAATTGTTTTTATTTTCAACAATACTCATAACTGTTGTCCTTACAAACTAACGTTCATGTGTGGCATAGGTATTTCTTGTGATATGTGAGTGCAATACAGATAGATTACTAATTTAATTTTGTGTTTTGAGTCTTCTTTTAAAGAAATTAAACAATCTTTCATTTTTAAAGAACGCACAATTTAAATAAAAGGTATGAAGAAATCAAAATTAAGATTTCCAATCCCGTTTATAAAATGATTCATTTGCGAATCGTTTCTAATAACACTATAAACGAAAATTGACTTAAAATGACATCTTTTTCGAAATATAGGTATCTTTCGTTTATTTATTTATTTTTTTTTTTTATATATATAACTCTTTTCAGCTTCAAAAATTAAAGCATCGTAGTATTTTATTTTTATAAAATTAAACCTAAAGGGGAAAAAAAATTCTTGTTTCCGTTTATCTCTGTAACAAAAGAAAAAAAAAAAATAAAAACCCTGCAGCATTTCTTTTAGGCTGATTACAGCCATGGGTGCAAGACCTTCAGTCTCAGGACTGATTTCAGTCTTGGACATATTTTTGACTGATAGTAAATTCTACTTTATATGCTTAAATTATCACGATTAGCTCAAAATGAACCATTTTATCTTGACTGGTTGTTTTGAGCTCCTAAAAGTAAAAATTTTCATCATGATACTTTTCCTTATTTAGTAATTAAAGTTTATAGATAAATAAGATAAAACAGCTTTTTTGCAAAAGTAAGATACTTGTTTTTATTTAATTTTAAAGTTAATATGCTTAAAAGAAAGCTTTAAATAATTTACTTTTAAAAAATATAAAAGTAGCCAGCTCCCTTATATGGTATTTGTGGTAATGAAGTATTATTGTAAATAAGAACAATTCAGAACATGTTACTATTTAGAAAAGATTGGTTTCACAAAATTTCATCATCAGCTGCATTGTAGCTGTCATGATAATTAGACTTTGTATAAACTAATAAAGTGATTACCCAGTAACCATATCAATTAATATATTAATCTGCCTCGCATCTTAAATTAAATATTAAGTTTTTATTCTTCTTTCATTAAACCATCCACTATTCTTTAACATTCCGCATATTCCGATTACAAAAACTCTTTTTATCAATTCCACCTGTACACTGGAGGGTTGCCGTATCACTTACAGAGTAGCACGTTTATCGCCTCGTTGTGCAATAGCATTTGAAAGATCACCACACTAACATAAAAAAGTAGCAATAAAAGAAAAACAGAATTAATCAGTTGATTGTAAAAAACCCGCTCCATTCTCGGTCGGGGAAGGAACATCACAAGAAAAAAAAACCTCGCGAAATTTGACAGTATGTCAGGGAGGGGGGGTGGGGGGATCCAAAACTTCATCAAAATAGTTGTAACTTTTCTAATAAATATGTTACATATAACATAGGTAGTAATAATCGGTATATCTGATCAAAATACCAATAATTTTTTAAAATGAACTATTTAATGATTTTTTTATCCCTATTACTGTATTGGATTAATAGCAGTTTAAGAGCCATAATTTTATATTCTAAAATCATTAAAAGCACTCTGCAAGCAGTTCTTGTTCAATCACAAAAGTCTGCCACTTAAACATTTTAATGCAGAAAATGTAATGTATTTCTCATATGTAAACAAGGAATTTTGCAGTTAAGAAGCTTAGGTATTTCACAAATATTGCTATTTCTTGGAACACTAAATTTGATGCATTATCGTCTTTAACACATTATTTTGAAGTAATGAAAACAATGTTATTATATTAAATTTTTTTGTAAATGGGTGTTATAATCAGTAGTAACTCATGACAGGTTTTTCTTGCAGCACTAAAATGCATGCCTTCCAAAAGTTTTTTTTTACTAAATTTTTGCCTTATTTAATGGAAGAAAGTTCTGCCAAAAATAAGGCAAAGATTTCATTATTATTAAAAATAGTGAAAAAGGAATAAATTTGCCAACAATGCATTTAGTATCCCCAAAACTGTCAGTAACGAGCCACCACTGTTTATAATTGCAGTCGAACCTCGTTATCCCGACACTCTGATGTCCAGAAAAAAGTGTCATCATAAGCGGTGTGTCGCGATAACCGGAGTTAGAGAAAAATAGGTTTATAAAAAGCTGTATTTTTAATTAATTTAAGACAATTTTAAATTCATAACTGTTCTTGCAGTTTTAAGCAATACAACATTACTGTTAAACAAAATAAACACAAAAAAGAAAATTGAAAAGGATAAAAATCAGATTTATGATGACTGATTTTTTTATTGTTACATGAAATATCGATGAATTAAGGTTTGCTTTAGCTAGATCCTACAATTATTTTTTCGATATTATGCAATGAATTGTAATCAATATTCGTTGTTTCAGAAATGTATGTTAGATAACTACTGAACGTTTCAATGCAATGCAATGCTTCCGTTTTAGTCAGATGAAAAACGCCGTGTGGCCACAAGAAAATCCGTCGGGATATTCGGAGTTGAAAATCATTCAACGACGTAAAATCCGGAGTTTATTTGCATTAAAATCATATACAGAAAATCCGGACTTTGAAAAACTGACGTGATAAACGGAGTGACGTGAAAACCAGGTGTCGGGAAAACGAGGTCCGACTGTATTTTGCCCAGGCATATCTGGATCATGCTTTAAGGTAATTTAATAGTGTGTGATCTGTACCAATTATGTAAAATTTTATAATTTGCACAATTTCTGGTTCCAAGGAATGTAATTCAAAGCATGTATACGAGGTAAATTTAATGATGTATGAAATATGATCTAAATAATGCAAAATTCAATAATACACACAACTTCTCATCCCAAGGTGTGCTTTATAAAGATCTTCTACTATATTCATCTGTAGTTCAAGTTCACTCATGAAAAACCTTAAAGATTTAGTATCTGTGACTGCTCTGAAGAGGGCATTATTACAACTTTATAATTTTTTCATTTTGTAGCTCAAATTGCTCAGCTTAGAATTTACCAATCCAAACATTGCCATCTTGATTTTTTTCCACTGTCTTTATTTACCTCAGAAGTGATTAAGATTTTTTTATATTGTAAATCCTAAAGGTTATAATAGCAAAAAAGCATCTTTAAGCCCTTGGGGATGAGCGACCGGTATACTTAGCCACTTAAGGTGTTCAGAATCCTTCATTATTCTCACCACTTATTTTTAATTGTAAAGTTTACCTTCTTTAATTTGAGCATTTCTGTGATTCAATCACAGAAAATTTTCTGCTTTTAAAAACCTGTAGTAAAAGGTTAAAAATTAACCAAAGGGCTCTTGTCGCGAAGGGGTTAAATATTTTGAATTACAGTGAACTTTAATAACCATTGGCTTTAATTGCCAGTACTCTTCCAATTGAGCTATCTGTACGACAGCCCAGCCAACACATTATTCGCTCAGAACAACTATTATCATGACATCAATTGATTGTGTGAAAAATAATTTAAAGTGTACATGGTTATACGTATATTTTTTATTATTAAGCAACAGACTTTGCAGATCCGTTTTTCTCAAAAGCTTTAAAGATTGAAATCTCTAGGCTGGAGTGGGAAAGTGGTAATTTTGAGGAATAGGAGGATAATTTATATAGAAGAATTTTCTGTATAAAAATAAAGATTTAAATTATTTTAATGCTGGGGAGTAGGGGGAGGGAGAAAAGGTGAAATGTACAGTCGCGGAAAAGAAAAAAAGTAAACACCCTCTACTAACTCCTTAATAAATTATTATCGTAGACGAAAGTTATTGGTACCGAACGATTGGAAATAAAGTCTATTTTTAAATGATGTATATAAAATTTGCTTAGGGGGCCATCTACACATTAAAACAAATCCAAACTTCATTTTTTTCAATGGCAATACCCAATTTTAACGAGATATTTCAAATCTTCGGTTCAAACTATGCCTAGGCACCAAATTTCAAGTCATTTGAATAATAAGTTTTTGAATTATAAACATTCAAAATATAGTGCTTCTAATGTTGAATTACATTTTCATATTTTTATTCATATCTCCTGAAATTATGCTCCTAATGTGCTAATTTTTTGTGTAGCAGTAATACTAATATACTTAAACATAAATACGTTGAATTTGCAATTTTTATAATTTTATGATATGAATTATGAAATTAATATTCGAAAAAATTATGAATTGCAACCTACAATTTTTTTGATGGATTTAGATTTATTAAGTCCTGCTTTATGGAAATTCAAAATTTCACATTTTTTTTCCAAATAGTTTTCAAATTGTGCTTAAAAAACGGCAAAATGATGGTTTAAGGGGCCGTCTATGATAGAAGTGACTAGATATTTTGAAATGTCTTACGCTGTCCTGCAATCTAGCAGACTTCATTGACTGCTTGAGTGACGCTTTAGGTGCCTTGATCAAGAAGGGGGCTCCCTCGGTTAACAATCGAATACCGAACTTCAATTTGGATACAGCCCTTAAAATAAGCTTGTTTTAAAATAACTATTTTCTCGAAACTTATAGTACGAATTGCATAAAAATTTGTTTGTAGGCTAATTAAATGGTGTAGAATTCATTTATGCTGTAAGAATTGTGTACTGCTATTGAAAAAAAACAAAGTTATGGTTCGTTTTAATATGTAGATGACCCCTTAAGCAAATTTTATATACATCATTTAAAAGTAGACTTTATTTCCAATCGTTCGGTACCAGTAACTTTCTTCTACGGTAATTTGTTGATAGTAGGAGAGCTGTTGAACATTTTTGAGTAGGTATTTGAGGCACCCTGAAAATTTGTGCAACACTTCTTTTGTAATGCCTGAATACAAAATCGAATGTCTGGCTGAAGGATCGTGGCCCAAAAACTGTGCCAGACATGTGTCTGGCACAGTTTTTGTGCCGACTAAAGTGTCTGTCATTTTCAAAATATTTTTTTCTAAGCATAAATATTATTCTGCCTCAATCTCAGCGTGCCTCAAATACCTTTTTGGGTAGTCAAAAAATGGCACTTGACACGTGTCTGGCACAGTTTTTGGGCCACGATCCTTCAGCCAGACATTCGATTTTGTATTCAGCCATTACAAAAGAAGTGTTGCACAAATTTTCAGCGTGCCTCAAATACCTTCCCTAAAATGTTTAACAGCTCTTGGACTATGAGGAGTTAGTAGGGGGTGCTTACTTTTTTTTTTCCATGACTCTACATTAGGGAAGTTAGTGCTTATTTATTTATTTATGTTAGTGAGCAACAAATGTTGCAGATTTTTTTTTTCAAACTAATTTTTGAAAGATTTTATTATTTAGGTAAGCTGGAGAGGTGGGTCCAAAAGCAGAAGTGGAATCTTCGGAGCTCAGGGGATTATTTTATATGATTTATTATTATTGTTAATAAAGAATTTTAAATAGGGATGGTGAAAGATTATTTTATATAAAATTAAAGAATGTTTAATTTTTTTGCACTAGGAATGAGAAAAGGGAGAAGCAGAAATTTGTAGTTTTGGATTTAATATAAATGTATGTAATTACTTTTACAAGTGAGCGATGATTGTTATATATATATAAAGGTTTAAAGAGTAATATTTCTTGCTATTTTTCTTAACAAAGTAAATTTTTTATATAGTAAAATGTAACATAGCTTTTTATATCTCTGAAACAAACCAACAGAAATACCCTCTAAACATGCATGTTGTACATTACTTCCATATCTTACCAAAGCGTTCTTATAAAAATCTCATTGCACGGTGCTCTTTAAAATTGAAGCATGGTCATCCTTTTTTGCGGGGAGGGAGGGGGGAGAGATTGAAGGTGAATGGAAATCCTTACTATGAATTCTTTGTATTGGTCTTTAATTTTTTTTGTGTGTGTTTATTGTTTTATTTATTTTTTTAATAACCTCAAAAAAGTAATGATATCAATACAAAAACCCTTAACGGGTTAAAAGTTTGTGACGCAGCACTTTATCTTATGCTCTAAGAATTTTAAATATGGAACTTAAAAATAATGATATCAAATTTTGAGTGACGCTATGCTATTAATTATAATCTCTCTATATATTATTTATTTCATCTTTTAATTTTTTTATAATCGCATGTGCAAAAATTATGTTCAATTTAAAAAAACGTATAAAAGTTTATTCATTGATGCTTTAACATTTACACCTCTCATAAATTCAAAGTATGAGTTTTAAAAGATATGATATCAAAATTTTAGTGACGCTTTGATGTGGCTTTGAACGATTTGTTTTAAAATTAAATTTAAATTATTTTTGTTTTGGCTAAGATATATTCACACATCTAAATAATAGTTTTAATTTTCCAATATACTTTAAATATGTCACTTTCACTGAATTTATATGATGCATTTAAATGCATTTATTTGAATAAATTGATTTATCCTTTGTCCAATGCTATTAAAAATTTAAAATAAGATTTACGTAAATAATTTTTTTGCCTCATAGTATCCATTTGAATACATTTCACTTAGTTTGGATACAATGACGCAAAAAAATTATTTACGTAAATCTTATTTTAAATTTTTAATAGCATTGGACAAAGGATAAATCAATTTATTCAAATAAATGCATTATGCATCATATAAATTCAGTGAAAGTGACATATTTAAAGTATATTGGAAAATTAAAACTATTATTTAGATGTGTGAATATATCTTAGCCAAAACAAAAATAATTTAAATTTAATTTTAAAACAAATCGTTCAAAGCCACATCAAAGCGTCACTAAAATTTTGATATCATATCTTTTAAAACTCATACTTTGAATTTATGAGAGGTGTAAATGTTAAAGCATCAATGAATAAACTTTTATACGTTTTTTTAAATTGAACATAATTTTTGCACATGCGATTATAAAAAAATTAAAAGATGAAATAAATAATATATAGAGAGATTATAATTAATAGCATAGCGTCACTCAAAATTTGATATCATTATTTTTAAGTTCCATATTTAAAATTCTTAGAGCATAAGATAAAGTGCTGCGTCACAAACTTTTAACCCGTTAAGGGTTTTTGTATTGATTTAAAATTACTTTAGAAGTGTTTATTTAGTTTTTTTTTTTTTTTAAATAAGCTAATAATACAGAATTCTAGCGAAAAAAAGAGCTTATTTTCAATGTTTTTCTTGTTATAATACGACATGTTACAATGATGTACATCAGTTTTTAGATGCTTTTCTGTTAAACCATGAATATGTGAATAAAATGCACCATTTTCAGCTGATTATATTATGTGTGGCTCAATTTGTGACCTTTTGAAAACAGAGGTAAAAAAAACGCATGCGGGAACTAAAAATAGCCCACTTTTTTATATATAAATAAATGGTGGAGCATACATTTTTTCTTTAAAATATTAATTTTAAAGGGAAAAAACATAAATTATGCAAATTTAATGCATATTTTGCATTTCTAAGAATTTGTACAAGTTATGTCATACCTCCCCCCCCCGCCCCCCTTCGTTTTTGCAAAAATAAAACCCATCCACTTTTTTTTTTGTGTGTGTGCACAAAGATATCCTTTTACTTTTATATCATACATTGTTTTATTCTTTTACAAGCTTATTTTATTTTAATCATTATTTTACTTTTTTATGCAAATTTTATTAGGCGATTCTCAAGTTCACTGTTCAACAAGCATGAAACTTTCTGACACATTTATTCATTTTTAAACATAAAGGTACAAAATTGACAGGGCTGACTAAGCGATTTGGAATCAAAACAAGTTTTACGTTTTTGATAAATTACTTATCGAGTTACAAGTGATTTTCGGAACCATGACGACAGGTTTTTTGCCTCTCTTTGGGTGGTTTTTCTCCTTGTCTGGAAAATTTGGTTCAAAACGACAACTTTGGCATTATTTTCTGACAGATCTTGTATGTTTACCAAAAAATGGAACATTCTGTAGTTTCTGAATAACACAGTGCCAATTTCAGGCATTTCTACTTTCTGAACAAAGATTAATTAAAACTTGTGTAATTAAGTTGCCCTTTTGGATTTGATTGCAAAAAAAAAAAAAAAAAAAAAAAACTTTTTTTTTGCAGAATTGTGTTGTAAAAATAGTTAATAATGGAAGAAATACTTTGCTGTCTAATATTTTGGTTTCTAGAAGTGTTTTTGCATGTGGGTTTTTTTTAGGTAACATGGGTTATTTTTAGGAAAAAGTGGTTTTTTTTCAAATTCTTCTTTAATTGACTGCCATTTTGTAATATATTGACAGAATCAAAAATACTATACATTAAAATCTTAGTCAGAACAAGCTGTGAAAATGTAGCTACTCCAAATTGTTTTGTATTTTTTATTAAATTTTATATAGAGAAAAATTCAAAAAGTGGGTTTTTTTTTAGAGGACAGCACAATAGGTAGACTGCGTTAAGAGCTTCATCTGTGCTTCAGGATGCAGGAATTGTGACAACCAGGAATAAAAATCTTGTCATCGATAAAATCTTGGTGAGGAGACCGAAAAAGAAACTTGAAAAGAAGATACAGGAGGATGAAAAATTACAACCATATTTTTTTACAGTAGAAATAATAACACGATCAGGGATGCAGGTGCTGCGCATGTCTGCGCCGAAATAGCGTTTTTCCTTAAATTTGCGCCAAACCTGTGTCAAAACGTAGTTAAGTACCAAAATGAAATTTAGCACGATTTCGTCGATCCGAGAAACAAAAACAAATTCCATTTTTAACTTTTTCCAGGTGGTAAATTTCCCCCTAGAAATACATTAAAATCCGGGCCTTTATGTGATTTTTTTCTTCCTCTCTTCGGCAAAAAGTTGGCGGCGGATTTGCTTGGCGTACTCTCGGTATGGGAGAGTCGGTCGCACTCGCAGACTTCCTGATTTCTCTCCCGCTAAAATCTCGGAACTTCACTCCGAATGAGAGAAAGAAATCTGAAAGTTGCCAATTAAGCGATCGCCGCCAAAAAACGACACCCTCTTGACGGTGAAAAAGGAAATGTGTTGGAATTGTCTTCTGCCGGAAAGAACAATGGGATTCTCTCTACGTATCCGACGTCACACCTCTTGGCGGCGCATGTGTGGAATCCTACTAATCTTAGTCGAACAATGAGATTCTATCTGTGATTTAAAAACCAAAACCGAAGCTGCGATGTCTCTACATGGCAAGCAATCAGGTAAGTCTAATTATTTTTACAGCAAATTTAATAGTTTTATGATGTGAGTTATTAGAAAACTTTAAAAAAAATGTTCAGAGCAAGCTTAATATAATAATTTATTCAATATAATATGTAAAATAGGAGTTTGGTTAGGCTGAGAATAATATGGCAAAATAAGAATTTTACAGTATTTTCAGAAAAATAATTCACTTTAACAATAAAAAAGAAAACACCGTTCGATTTCTTTTCCTCTGCATGAAAATTCTTGCAGATTTTTACTATTTAGTCGCCGTACGCGTTGGTGTTCTGTTTTTGAGATATTCTTTTCATACTTCAGATGTTCTTTTTATTCATTTAACATAACTGTTTTCTATATTATTTTATAATTTACTGTTCGCAAAGCGTATGTACATCGTGAGCGTCCATAAATAGTTAATACGGCGATTGTTATAAAGCGGCGCGATCATAATACATACGGGACCCTGAACCCTTCGCGCCCATATGGATGGTGATCTTTCGGGGGAAAAAAAAAAAAGCCTTGCTACGTTTATATATATATATTAAAAATCTGCATGAGGGTCGTCCGCGTATTCGCGATTTTACAACTTTTTCATTTTTCTGCACCGTTTTCATTCGAAAATTTGATGCATTTTAATCTCTAAATGTGTTAAAATGAAAGTATAATTTTGTAAAAATGTTAAATATTTGACAAAAACAACGTTCATTTGTAGTGTTGGTGGCGACGGAAGGGGGGGGGCTTGCGCTTTCTTCCGAGGATCCACTATTTTTCGCTTTTTTCCGATTTTTTGTCGTTTGTTTCTCGCAGGGGTGATTTGTTCCAAAAATTTAAAAATCGGTCCGAAAATTCGACATAAAAAAATACTAATTTCAAAAAATGGCCGCCGAAAAAAAAATTCGTCAATCGTTCGCAAAAATAGTCAATTTCGAAAAGGATCGCAGAAAAAAAGCAAATTTCGTTAAAGTATCGCAAAAGAAACGTAAATTTCTTCAAAGGGCTGCGAAACAATGCAAATTTCGTCAAAGAATCGCGGAAAAACTCCGAATTTCTTCAAAAGATCGCTGAAAAACCGCGAATTTCGTCAAAAGATTGCGGGAAAACGCGAATTCTGTCAAAGGATCATGAGTGTAAAATGCGAATTTCATCAAAAGGTCACAGAAAAACGTAAATTTCGTCAAAGGATCGCGGAAAAACTCCGAATTTCTTCAAAAGATCGTGAAAAAACCGCGAATTTCGTCAAAAGTTTGCGGGAAAACGCGAATTCTGTCAAAGGATCATGAGGGTAAAATGCGAATTTCGTCAAAAGGTCACAGAAAAACGTGAATTTCGTCAAAGGATCGCGGAAAAACTTCGAATTTCTTCAAAAGATCGCGGAAAAACCTCGAATTTCGTCAAAAGTTTGCGGCAAAACGCGAATTCTGTCAAAGGATCATGAGGGTAAAGTGCGAATTTCGTCAAAAGGTCACAGAAAAACGTGAATTTCTTCAAAGGATCGCGGAAAAACTCCGAAATTTTTCAAAAGATCGCGGAAAAACCGAGAATTTCGTCAAAAGTTTGCGGGAAAACGCGAATTCTGTCAAAGGATCGTGAGGGTAAAATGCGAATTTCGTCAAAAGATCACAGAAAAACTAATTTCGTCAAAGGATCGCGTAAAAAACGCGAATTTCGTCAAAGGATAGCTAAAAAACGCGAATTTCGTCAAAGGATAGCTAAAAAATGCGAATTTCGTCAAAGGATAGCTAAAAAACGCGAATTTCGTCAAAGGATAGCAAAAAAAAAACGCGAATTTAGTCAAAGGAGCGCGAAAAAATTTGGTCCAACATTATTTTTCACCAGCTTTTCTTTTGCTGAATAGCAGGTTAAACATTAGCTAGCCATGTTTATTAAGTGATGGTTTGAGTGAAAGCATGTTAAAATTTGAATTGGACAACTGGCTAAGATTGCTGTGTAAAACATTGCACATCAGAATTATGAACTAAAAATAAAAATTTTCATTTCAGAATTATAGTATTTGTATAAATTATTAATTTGATTCTCTCTCCCCCCCACCCAAATAAAGCAGCATTTAAACAAAAATATTGTCTATTTTATTGCAAATAAAATAATCGTATTAATTCAATTGTCTTATAGGTGCGCTATTTTAAATAATTTCTCATTTTCCCATTTCATGTGCCTTTTCTTATTTTATCTTTTTGCAATCTCATGCCTGCCCTCTTAAAGAATCTATCTGAAAATGCAGTAAAATTGTTTTGAACAAATTTTCGGGATATGATGATCGCTGGTTATTCAGTAGCAATCTAATACAACTCAAAATCTATCAAATTAATAGAAAAATAAAAGAAATACTATTAGATTCTTAGACTTTTGGATTAAATATTAATTTTTTCTGAAATTTCCACCTTCTCCTCCCATTGATCAAACCATAAACTTTTTTATTTCTAAAGATATTTCTGACCTGTCATCCTGCAATACTCCTCCCTGAAATTCCTTACCCCCTTCCTTACTATAAGCGTATGTACACCGTGAGCGTCCATAAATAGTTAATACGGCGATTGTTATAAAGCGGCGCGATCATAATACATACGGGACCCTGAACCCTTCGCGCCCATATGGATGGTGATCTTTCGGGGGAAAAAAAAAAAAAAGCCTTGCTACGTTTATATATATATATTAAAAATCTGCATTAGGGTCGTCCGCGTATTCGCGATTTTACAACTTTTTCATTTTTCTGCACCGTTTTCATTCGAAAATTTGATGCATTTTAATCTCTAAATGTGTTAAAATGAAAGTATAATTTTGTAAAAATGTTAAATATTTGACAAAAACAACGTTCATTTGTAGTGTTGGTGGCGACGGAAGGGGGGGGCTTGCGCTTTCTTCCGAGGATCCACTATTTTTCGCTTTTTTCCGATTTTTTGTCGTTTGTTTCTCGCAGGGGTGATTTGTTCCAAAAATTTAAAAATCGGTCCGAAAATTCGACATAAAAAAATACTAATTTCAAAAAATGGCCGCCGAAAAAAAAATTCGTCAATCGTTCGCAAAAATAGTCAATTTCGAAAAGGATCGCAGAAAAAAAGCAAATTTCGTTAAAGTATCGCAAAAGAAACGTAAATTTCTTCAAAGGGCTGCGAAACAATGCAAATTTCGTCAAAGAATCGCGGAAAAACTCCGAATTTCTTCAAAAGATCGCTGAAAAACCGCGAATTTCGTCAAAAGATTGCGGGAAAACGCGAATTCTGTCAAAGGATCATGAGTGTAAAATGCGAATTTCATCAAAAGCTCACAGAAAAACGTGAATTTCGTCAAAGGATCGCGGAAAAACTCCGAATTTCTTCAAAAGATCGTGAAAAAACCGCGAATTTCGTCAAAAGTTTGCGGGAAAACGCGAATTCTGTCAAAGGATCATGAGGGTAAAATGCGAATTTCGTCAAAAGGTCACAGAAAAATGTGAATTTCGTAAAGGATCACGGAAAAAACGCGAATTTCTTCAAAAGATCTCGGAAAAACCGCGAATTTCGTCAAAAGATTGCGGGAAAACGCAAATTCTGTCAAAGGATCATGAGTGTAAAATGCGAATTTCGTCAAAAGGTCACAGAAAAACGGGAATTTCGTCAAAGGATCGCGGAAAAACTTCGAATTTCTTCAAAAGATCGCTGAAAAACCGCGAATTTCGTCAAAAGATTGCGGGAAAACACGAATTCTGTCAAAGGATCATGAGTGTAAAATGCGAATTTCATCAAAAGGTCACAGAAAAACGTGAATTTCGTCAAAGGATCGCGGAAAACTCCGAATTTCTTCAAAAGATCGTGAAAAAACCGCGAATTTCGTCAAAAGTTTGCTGGAAAACGCGAATTCTGTCAAAGGATCATGAGGGTAAAATGCGAATTTCGTCAAAAGGTCACAGAAAAACGTGAATTTCGTCAAAGGATCGCGGAAAAACTTCGAATTTCTTCAAAAGATCGCGGAAAAACCTCGAATTTCGTCAAAAGTTTGCGGCAAAACGCGAATTCTGTCAAAGGATCATGAGGGTAAAGTGCGAATTTCGTCAAAAGGTCACAGAAAAACGTGAATTTCTTCAAAGGATCGCGGAAAAACTCCGAAATTTTTCAAAAGATCGCGGAAAAACCGAGAATTTCGTCAAAAGTTTGCGGGAAAACGCGAATTCTGTCAAAGGATCGTGAGGGTAAAATGCGAATTTCGTCAAAAGATCACAGAAAAACTCTAATTTCGTCAAAGTATCGCGTAAAAAACGCGAATTTCGTCAAAGGATAGCTAAAAAACGCGAATTTCGTCAAAGGATAGCTAAAAAATGCGAATTTCGTCAAAGGATAGCTAAAAAACGCGAATTTCGTCAAAGGATAGCAAAAAAAAAAACGCGAATTTAGTCAAAGGAGCGCGAAAAAATTTGGTCCAACATTATTTTTCACCAGCTTTTCTTTTGCTGAATAGCAGGTTAAACATTAGCTAGCCATGTTTATTAAGTGATGGTTTGAGTGAAAGCATGTTAAAATTTGAATTGGACAACTGGCTAAGATTGCTGTGTAAAACATTGCACATCAGAATTATGAACTAAAAATAAAAATTTTCATTTCAGAATTATAGTATTTGTATAAATTATTAATTTGATTCTCTCTCCCCCCCCCACCCAAATAAAGCAGCATTTAAACAAAAATATTGTCTATTTTATTGCAAATAAAATAATCGTATTAATTCAATTGTCTTATAGGTGCGCTATTTTAAATAATTTCTCATTTTCCCATTTCATGTGCCTTTTCTTATTTTATCTTTTTGCAATCTCATGCCTGTCCTCTTAAAGAATCTATCTGAAAATGCAGTAAAATTGTTTTGAACAAATTTTCGGGATATGATGATCGCTGGTTATTCAGTAGCAATCTAATACAACTCAAAATCTATCAAATTAATAGAAAAATAAAAGAAATACTATTAGATTCTTAGACTTTTGGATTAAATATTAATTTTTTCTGAAATTTCCACCTTCTCCTCCTATTGATCAAACCATAAACTTTTTTATTTCTAAAGATATTTCTGACCTGTCATCCTGCAATACCCCTCCCTGAAATTCCTTACCCCCCCCCCGCCCCAATACAAGGCTATAGTCAAAGGGGATTTGGTGGTTCACCCTGCCCCAGAAATTTGGACTGACTTTATTGCTTATAAAACTTTAACTTTTAAATTTAGAGTTTCTTTGGAGGGGAAGGCTGTAAACCCCAAACATGTTGGTTGCACTGGACTGCTGAATATTGTTTATGTATGAGTTTATGTATTGAGTCTTCAAAGGTAGATTTGGTTGCTTACCCCCCCCCCCCCCCCACAACCACCACCCCTTACATCTATCATTGCTTAGAGTAGTATTTTCCATTTATCTGACAGCATGCTTATTGTTTTTTTTTTCTTTCCAGAAAGATGCACTCGCTTTAATCCAGATATTTTAAAGCAGCGAGATTGCAACAATGATCTAATATCTGATTGGTGTACATCTGGTTTCAAACCAGAAGAAGGGTTATGCACTATATGTGACATGATAATAAAGTGCAACCAACATGGTGTGAGTGCTATTAAACGCCATGCTGAATTAAAAAAACATGTGGAAAACTGTAATAAAATTAGAGATAGTTCTGGGCAAATAAAAAAAAAAAAACTGTCCAGAAAAGATTGGATTTAATGCAAAAGAACTGACAGCAGCTCACTGAGCAAGATAAGGTTGCTGTAGCAGAGACACTGTTTACTTTAGCAGTTGCAAAATGCAACATTCCATTTTCCTTCAGTAACACTGCTAGTGAAATATTTCCTAAAATGTTTCCAGATTGAAAACTTGCAAGTGAATTTTCAGTTTCCAGGACTAAGCTATCATATATTATTTCAGATGGGATTGGACCATTTCTTAAAGAAAAGTTGATTGAAGAAGTTAATAAATGTGGTTCTTTTTATTCCATTCAAGTAGATGAGACCCCTGTGCATGAAAAAAGAGTACAACAATTTGATGTTTCTAATACGTTTTACAGCGAAGTGCACAAAAAAGTATTAAATAAACATCTAGAATCATTCCATTTAGGGCATGCAACTAGTGATATTCTTTTTGACAGTATTAACAAGTCACTACATGAATTATCTTCACAAAAAATGGTTAGTTTCTACAGTGATGGACCTAATACAATGAAATTATTGAAGAAAAAATTGCTGGCATTGAACAACAATTTAGTGGATGCAAGCGAGTGCTCACTGCACAAAATCCATAATGTTTTTCCGAAGGATTGAATGTTTTTGGCACTGATATTGAAAGTATTCTAATTGATATTTATCACTTTTTCAAGAATTCAGCTGTACAGAGCTGTGATTTCATAGAGTTGCAGAAACAAATGGATTTGCCAGAACACATTTTCGTTAGGCATGTGTCAAGTCGTTGGCTTACAATTGAAACTTCGCTGGAAAGGTTTATTGAGCAATTTTCAGCTCTAAAGAAATTTTTTGGATTATCACCACCAGGACGGCAATCAATTCGCCACCAGAAGATTCAGAAAGTTATGAATGATAAAAGCTTATTTGCACAAGCTTTGTTTTTGCAAAATGTTTGCCCACTTTTCACCAACTTTTTAAGGGTATTTCAGAGTAAAGATCCTTTGATTCCAGTGCTTTATGATGAAATGGTGAATTTGGTTAAAGCTATCATGGGTAGATTTCTTCAAACAAAAAGTTTCATGGACAAAATTGGTTTTGATCTTAAAAACTTTGATGTGAGTAAAGGTTGTCACTGGAAAAGGCCAGAAGTTGGTACAGATACTGAAAAGGAATTAAAGCTTTTAGACGAACAGGGAAGAAAAAAATTCATTATGGGTGCACGATCCTTTTATATTTCCTCGGTAAAATATCTTTTAAGAGTTTTACCCCTTGAGAATAAATTTTTAGAACGTCTAAAATGTATTCATCCTGCATTTGTAAAAGAAGATTCCTCGGTTTCATGTATAAAAAAAAATCGCTAAAGAGTTGCCCAATGTAATTCCGATATCATCAATTTCTTCTTTGGCCGATGAATGGATTATACTCCTAAGTGAAAATATTTCTAGTGAAGGATCATCAACTGAAGGCTCAGACATTCAATGTTTCTGGAACTCAGTATTTTCGGTGACAAAACCAGATGGCAGTGCTAAATTCCAGCACATTCAAACTCTTATAAAAGCATTATTGTCTATACCTCATGGTAACTCTGATTGCAAAAGAGGTTTCAGTGTAAATAATCGACTATTGAGCAACCGAAGTAATCTATCTCTTCACACAAGCAATGGATTGAGAAATGTGAAATCTCATCTTGAGGACTATGATAGTGTCACTCATGTTGATTTATCGAATGATCTATTACGATCAGTTAAAAATGCTTACAAGAATTATAATCGTCGTTTAGAGACAGAGAGACAGGAAAAAGTATTAGATGAACAGAAAAAAGAAAAAGAAAATAATGAAATTAAACTGAAAGAAGAAGAAAAAGAGCTTAACTGCAGACTGGAAGCTTCCCAGAAGATGCTTGAGAATGCAGAAAATTTGATCAAAAATGGACTGAAAAGAAAGAATTTTCCCGATATAGAATCTGGGCAAGTTTTATTAAATGAATCCTCAAGCGAGATTAAATGTATTCTTGAAGATTTAGAAAAAAATAGTCAGGAGCAAGGGGCTCTCTCCAAGAAGAAGAAAATTTAATGCTTTCCAACTTACTTGGAAAGCAATTGGGGGGGGGGGGGTATTTTTTCTTTCATCATTTTCTTTTTGGTTTTTAAATTTCTCATTTTGTCTATATTTTATTGTGAATTCAACATTGGTTTTAAGTGTGCTAAATTTGTGCCTTCATGAAATAGTTTCAGTAAAAATATTCAGTTGATAACAGGGGCGCCATTTCAGAACTTTCTTGGGGGGGGCAAGGTTTTTTTTTAGGACAATGGCATAGTCAAGAGTGAGGTTCAGGGGGGGGGGTATCCTCTTCCGTCCGAACGAAAACCGATTCAAAATTCCGTTTTAAGCAGGTTTTCATCTTAGCAGGTATAATTTCAAGATACTAACTCAGGTTTTCCATTTAAGACAGTATTCCGTTATAGACAGTTTCCATTTTTACAAGTATATCTAAGGCTTTTAAAACATCTTTTCTATAGTAAACCTCTGAAGAGCACAGGCACATTACATTTACTGCAAAATTTGTAAAAATGAAGCCTGCAAAAAAGAATTCTTTCGGAAACGGAAAAAATATCACGTTTCCATAAAAAAAAAAAAAACACATAATTATACTTGCTAAGACGGAAAAACTGTCTAAAATGGAGCTTTTTTCCTGACCTTTCCACTTCTTCTTTGCAGATTTTGCTGCAGGGGTGAGGAGCCATTTCAAGAGGTCCTTGGAGGGGGGGGGGGGTGAACAAGTGGGATTTTGCCCACTTAACGTCTTTCAAAACCATGGGATTCTTCCAGGAATACTTTTCAATTTTCGTGGAAGACAGCAGTATCTTTTTTTGTGGAACTACGCGAAATCATTTCGCCAATCGACCGCAGGAAAAAGTCGCAAATTTTGCCAATTGAACTTGAAAAAATAGTGAATTTGGCAAATTAGTCGCGGGAAAAATATAATTTCCTAAAAGGACCATGGAAAAATATTGCAAAGATCATAGAAACAAACAGCGATTATTGTTAATCGTTTGCGGGGGGAAAAATCGCAGATTTCAACATTCGGTCACAGAAAAAAAAATCAAATTTTCCCATCAGCCGTGCAAAAAAAAATTGTGAATTTCAAATATCTATCAAGGAAAAAAACGAGAATTTCATCAAAGGTTTCAGATAAAAATCACGAATTTAGTCAAAGAATTGCACAAAAAATTCAAAAAATTCGTCAAACGATCGCATAAAGCAATCGCAAATTTTGTCAGTCGGCTGCGGGGAGAAAAAATGAATTTCAACAAATGATCATAGAAAAGAATCACGAATTTCGTCAAAATATCTCGGATAGAAATAGTGAATTTCCTAAATCGGTCACAAAAAATATCGTGAATTTTGACTAATGGTCACGAAAAAATTTCTGAATTCTGTGAAACGATCATGGAAAAAAATTTCGAATTTCATCAAACGGTCTGGAAAAAAAATCGTGAAATTCAATCGGTCACGAGATAATCAGCACACAAACATGGTCAACACGTCAAGAAGTTTGCAAATTTTGTGATCCATAGGGATAAGAAATTTTCACGTGTGATTTCCTGTCAGTAAAAAAATTCCTTAACCCCTTAACTACCGACGAAATCTTACGCGATCTCCAGTGCCTTACTTAAATCGCATATTTCTGAAATTATAGAAGGTGTATATAAGTTTTCTGAAATAACAGTAAGAAAATGCACATGTTATACTGTTATATATAATGGCTCAGGTGGTGAAAATTGCCTCGCTATAATTGGAATTCTCCATCCCTTTAATAGATACATGCATTTTCTAAAGACGCACATATACGTACGGGGCAGTTAAGGGGTTAATAAAAGACGAATCTCTTCAGACTATGATCTAAATCCCACACAATTTAGAAATTTGCAAAACATTTAGTCTCAGGTAGAGTCTGCATTGGGTTGCCCAACTCGATTTTTCTCAAAACCGACACGATCCGATGCCGATCCGCGGCACGTATCGAGGCGGATTGACGTTTCTTTTTTTTGTTTCGGCAGAGGAGATTATTAAGAACATACTGTTTATAATATGATTTAATAAAGTGAATGATTTGATAGCGTTCTAATGACTGCAGTAAATATAATGTGACACTAATTATGCAAAATAAAAAATTCAAATAATTAAGAACTTGAATCAATCCTCTTTTTAAACAAAAGAAAAAATCCTCTGTAAATTTCTGGCTAAAGGGGAAATTCACAGCGAAAATTCTCGCCCTGAGGGTCACGAGTTTTCATTTGATCTATTTTGCACACGTCTGGAAAGCAATAAATAGAATTTTTTCTCAAATACCTTTTTAAAATTAGCCAAAATACACATTAATAAGAAATGGTTCACCTTGAGAATGTTGGAATAGCAAAGTCTGTAGAAAATATTTTTGATAATTATTAGTTTACATGGATAAAGTGTTTATTTGTTGCATGTGTTTTTACTGTAATAAAATCTGACAAGTTAATTTAGCTTTTGAGCAATTTATGAAAAAAAAATTGAGTCTGACCTGTGATGACATATAGGGATGTATCGAATATTCGGTATTCGGCCATGCTGCCGGATATCGGTTAGGCTGAATATCAAACTATTCGTTCTGCCGAACATTCGGCTTGGCCAAATATCGAACTATTTGGCCTGCCGCATATTTGGTTTGGCTGAATATCGAACTATTCGGCCAAATCGAATACTTAAAAATATCTTTTGAAAAATATTTTTAAAAACCTTAAACCTTTTAACTGTCAATTTATAAAGATATTCAGAATAATTGAAAACAGAATCATATTTAAATACAACAGAATGCCGTTCGTTACATTATTTGTTTGTGGTTTGATAAGTGTCACTTAAAAAAAATAACCATTAATGATGACCTTCATAGAAATAAATGATGCACAAATGGAAGTTTCTGAACAATGTCTTGTAAATAATCTGTCTTTTGCTTTTTCGCTAAAAGAGTGTTTCTAAAGAAAATGGAAAAACTTTCAGATGTGATAATAGATGTCAAGACAGACCATTTTTGCCCAAGAAACCAGTATCGCAATCATACTTAATCAGTCAAACTAAAAAAAATGCAGTGTATCTCATCACACTTCATGTCAAACTTAGATTTTCATTTGTTACTTTAACGATAATAAAGATATCGTTAACTATATTTTCAAAAGAGTTACTTTGATTTCTGTGACATATGATATCATGAGAAGTGCCGCAAATTGTGTGTGTGTGTAAAGTTTACTTGTAAAAATGTCTTGTTTATCAAAATGGAAATATCTGGGTTAAATATTATGAAAAATTGTTTTAAAATTTCCTTTTTTAATATCTTTAAACTTTGAATTCGGCCTAACTGTCAGTATTCGGCTACCCAAATATTCGGTATTCGGTTTACCTGTAGACCGAATATTCGGTATTCGGTTACCTGTAGGCCGAATATTCGGTATTCAGTTTACTTGTTAACTGAATATTCGGCATTCGGCCAAAATCACTATTCGGTGCATCCCTAATGACAGATAAATTTTCTGAAATATCAAATTCCTTGGGGGGGGGGGCACAGCCCCCCCCAGCCCCCCTCAAATGGCGCCCCTGGTTGATATTTTGGTCCAAATTTTTATTTTAATGTAAAATTTAATATTTCATAATTATATTTATCAAAATTATTTTCACTGAGCTAAAATCTCATTTTTTTTAATGATATAAATTGTTGCTTTATTGGTTTTAATGCTCAGTATTTTTAAATATCTGAATTAAAAACTTGGCTCTAAATAAATGAAAGGTAAAAAAAGGTGAAACATCCATATGATTACTTTTTCGTGTAAATAAAAGTTTGTCACAAACTTGTATATTGATCCATCCATTCATTCATTTAAAAGTAGCAAGTTATTTGAGAATTGTAAAGGGGAGGGAACTTTATATTGACTTATGTCATGAAATTCTTATTTGTAATTATGCTTTTCTGTGTATGAAGGAAGATTATTCACTGCATTGTATTTTAAATAAATTTAAATCTTACTGAGCAAGTTGTCCTTCCATTTTTGTTAGTTTGTTTAATTTTGAAAGTAGAAATCTGAATAATAGTGGATAATACATTCTAAAAAGGATTGGTCTGCAGTATGTTTCTAATTCAGGTTAGTTATGTTTTATTCATATACGTTTCTTTGATTAGTTAAAATTGCTTTAAAATAATATTTTTTAAACCCAAGTAAACATTTTTTTTCTTCTTGCTGCTACTTTTTCATTATTATTCTAATCAGTACCCAACTGTCGTTTAGAATGTTCAGAGTTAGCAAAAAGTGTGAAGAAATTTTATCCGAGTAATTATTCTCTCAGATGTCAAAATATTCTCAAGATAGCAATCATTTTAATTTTTAGAAGTTTGTTAGCATTAGAGTTTAGATCTGCTCCAAAAACAGCTGTAAATGCTAGAAAATTAGATTTTTACTGCTCCAAAAATCGATTTTACTGCTCCAAAATCGGATGTTTGCTGCTCCAAAAATGGATTTTACTGCTCCAAAATCAGGTTTTTGCTGCTCCAAAAATGGATTTTACTGCTCCAAAATCAGATTTTTGCTGCTCCAAAATCGCTTTAGTGCACTTTCATCCCTGCACGATCTTTATAGAAAAAAAGAACAAGCGCCACCGTCGAGAGAAGTACGAAGCACATAATCCCTAATGGCTTGCAAAAATGTACTTGTTCATTTCTACGAGCCTATTTCTGTTTCGTGGACATCAAAAATGCAAAAGGCTGAAGATTTGAGTACTGTATTAATCTATCTCTGTTTCAGTTGGTAAAGGTCTTGGGCCAAATGGCTCTACCATCTAGTTTAGACAGTTGATGTCGCTGTCGGAGTGGGAGCTCGTTCGTATGAAGAATACATATCAAATGTTGCAGTTCTCTTCTTGATATTTTCAAAGCAGGCTTTACTCTGGCTTAGAAAATTATATAATGATTTTTCTATTCCTCGGAAGTGGTCAGAAGGAGGTGTCAAATGACCCAAATATTCCAAACCACGTTCAGATAACATGGTGATATTTGTTTCGTCTTTCTGTCGACGGTGCTGCAAGTCCCCTTTTTTATGAAGATCGTTTTATTTTTTCTACTATGAAAAGACATGCTTGTAATTTTTTTCCCCTCTAAGATCTTCCTCCTCCTGTATCTTCTTTCCAAGTTTCTTTTTCTACCTCCTGACCAAGTCTTTACCGATGACGAGATCCTTATTCCCTGTTGTCACAATTCCTGCAATTTTTGTTCACTTATACGCGTAAAAGCTGTAAAAGTCACCTAATTCAAAATGCACATAACTATTAAATAACACATAATTAGAGCTTATTTAAACATTTCGTACACTAAACATGACATTTCAAGTAAATTCAGCTGAAAAAAACTTAAATTTATCATTTTTTAAACTTTTGCTAAAAAAGTTCAAAAATCAGCATTTCAGCCAAACTTCAAGCCATTTGCGGCAAATGAAGGAATTGTCTTAAAAATCTCAAATTTTTTTCGTGAACTTAGTGCCACCAGTGGCAACTTTTCCGCACTACCCATCATAGAAAATAGAAAAAAAAATTTTCGGCCCACCCTATTATATAAGCCTCCTCTCCTCAAAATATTACTTATTGTTACTAATTGTGCCGAAAAATTAAAAATGTTACCAAAGAATCTATTTATTAAATGTCTTATTTTTATTCTTTTCATTTTTACTCTGGTAATTATTTATCTTTTAGTTTATTCAAAAAAGGGACTGAATAAAAATCTCAAGGGGTCTTAACATCCTTGAAAAGTCAAAATGTGTCATCTAAGCGGTGCGTATACTGCTTCATAATCTACCCATTATTAGTCCATCAAGGTTAACATTTGTTACTGAGACCTAAGGTCTGTTTCCATAGCTTCTCTACAAGAGGTAGAAAGACAGCGAAAAATGGTAAACAAAACAATTAATGGTGGGTAACCCTAGAAGGCCTTTCATTAAATAAATACATAAAGGAAGAACTGGTTCACCAAGTTGGCTTTAAAAAAAATAACACACCATATTCATTTTAGCTTTTAACTGACTAAGACATAATCCTTTTTTGTTCATTCATCAAATACCCCTTGAAATTCAACAATGCGGGTGGCAATAGCAGTAAATTTTTTTAAACATTAGTGGCTTTTTTCAAAAAATATTGAGATGCTTGAAGTTTTAAAAGGTCCTTTTTTTTCTTGTTTCTTTCTTTCTTTGAAAATTGCTACGAATCCCATTATTTTCTCAAACAAAGGAGCTCCCTGCAAAAATATCATACAGAAATTAGAAGTGCAACTTCTTTGAAAAGATGAAAAAGTTTCCAAACTTTAAAGGGATCCGCATAACGATGTGAATTTTCTGTTGTAGAAATTCAACAAAAGGTACACGAAGTGGCATCGACCCTCACCTCAACCCATAGTGTCAAAAATTATGGCTCCATATGCCTTTTGACAGGACATAATCCTTTTTTGTTCATTAATTGCTGAAACTTCAGTGAGATTTACCATTGACACCCGAAAAGTGTTTGGTTTTCGTTTGCTTGTCTGCCTGTTCCGCGAAAACTCCCCTTAAAAGCGTTGGATTTATATCTTGGGGGAGGGGGAGGGACCACCCCGATCGCCCCTGGATCCGTGCCTCGGGAAGTCTCCTCCTGGCGCTAAATATTCATTTTTTTCGCGGCCCTTTGACAAAATTCGCGTTTTTTTAAGCTATTTTTTGGCGAAATTCGCGTATTTTTTTCACGATCCTTTCGCAAAATTCACATTTTTTCCGAGATCTCTTGACAAAATTTGTGTTTTTTCTGCAATTTTTTGGCGAAATTCGCGATTTTTTGACGAAATTTGTTTTTTTCTGCGATTATTTGACAAAATTTGCATTTTTATTCGCGGTCCTTTGACGAAATGCGCGATTTTTTAACGAAATTGGCACTTTCTGCGCGATGCTTTGATGAATTTGGTGATTTTTTTCTGGGAACGAATGATGAAATTAATTTTTTTTCGGCGACCATTTGTTGGAATTTGCGATAAGCGGTGGATTTATCCTTTTTTTGGAGGGCCTATCGCCCCCCCCCCCCCAAAGTACAAAAACATGAAGGACTGGGAGCAGGAAAACACAATAGTAAGCCTACGAGTCAAGCACTAAAATCGGGTTTGCAAGTGCTTTCTGCCAAGATATGACTTGGCAGACCAGTTGCATTTTAATATGCAAATCGAGTTTTAACTAATTCTTGAATTTCAGCCTCAAACTATATGAGGTGATTATCTGTACTGCAACCTCCCGGTCTGTTTCTAATGATTCTAAAAATGATTGTTTTTGTACGTAATATAAACATTAATTATAAACCACAATTGCATTACAAATGTTCTCCGAGTAATTAAATGAAATTTAATGTGAAAGTAATATAATTAAAACGTTCTTTAACTCAATAACTTAAGAAAAAATTGTTTCTTTTCAATATTAACACATAATATATATCTTCATTTTATTATCTTAGTTTCAGTTTAATTATTTAGAACAATTTGTTCATGTTAAATTTTATTTTTATACATTATAAAATAGTTTAATTTTTTTTTTTTTTTTTTTGATCATATTATTTCACGTTTGTAGGCGTAAGTCTAGGCTTAATCCTTAATCATTTGTTTGTGGGAAAACACTTAGAATGGGACTAACATTAAAACAATTTAAAAATAAAAAGATGTATATTATTTATATGTAATTTTATACATTAAATTAAACAAGTATTTTAATCATGTAATTTCATTTTTTTAAATTAAAGTATTTTATAGTTTGATTAGTTTATATTTTTAATGTAACGATACTTTAAATTATATTTTATTCTATATTTATAACTTAGAATCAGACTTAGATAAAATGTGAAACTGTCTGCAAACTCAAAAAATTTCCTAAAAATTTTCTGCAGAAAAACGCCTCGCCCCTCCTAAGTCCTATATCGCCGCTAACAGCAAAAGTGAAAAAGTCCTCTTTCCAATCCCTCACATTACGTTACATGCTCTCACCCATCCCCCCCCCCCTCCAGTTTTCTGAATTAGACTTTATTGAAAAGAGAATAATGTTTGCTAAGATATTAAAACCGAATTCCCCTTTCGAATGTAAAAAAGTCACTGCAAATCGTAGAGAAATGCTAAACAAGCGCATAAACATTCGCTAAAATTTCCAACCAAATAAACTTTATTTAAGAGATCAACATTTAACATTTACTTTTCAACACAAAATTTATTTTTAATCTGTTAAATTAATCTGCAAAGCCTAAAATAATCTACAGCACCTACTTCGGTGCTGCACTGTTTCTGCTACCGGCCCTGGCCAAAAAAAAAAAAAAAAAAAAAAAAAGCATCGTACCTGCCGTTTTGGCATAAGCCCCACACTTCCAATATTTTTAAGTTTTAAAAATATATATGCCACGGCGCTTCTTCCATGGTACATGGCAAATAATTCCTAGATAGCTTTTTTTATCTGCAGACCTTCTCACAAGGCTGCGACGGGCCTCGCACAGATTCTCTGCCTGGGTTCTTAATAATTTTTTTCATGAAAAATTTGTAAAAAAAAAAAAAAAAAACATCAGAAATGTCTGCAAACTTTGAAAATTTTCTGCAAACGGCATTCGCATGTTCGTCTATATTATCTGACTCTGCTTAGAATTATTTTCTATGCAACTTGTTGAATCAAAAACATGTCTTGAGTTTTATACAGGATATGTGGTTTTTAATGTCTAAAACTGTGAAAAAGTTTATTCAAGTGTCTAAAACTAAAAATTATGAAAAATTGTAAATTTAATGTTGTTGTAAAACCAATTTTAAACAGTTTTGGACTCAATTTTAGGCTTTTGACAGTCATTGTAAAAAACTGTGTTGAAAAGGAGTTTTTGACATGACGGTTAAAACCGGATAAAGTCACCAAACTGTCAAAAACTAGCCAACCCTGAGCTAGACACACTGTTTTTACAACTTTCTACACTATATCGCCAAAGGTGACCGGTCACTTGCGATTTTAGACGTTTTGTTAAATATCTAGAAAAATACATGATGAATTAACCTGAAACTGCAGGTGTGTAAACAGTATTGTATAGGTCATATATTTCTGCAAAGATTTTTTCCTGAAACCCCATAGGGAACCATTAACAAATTGAAAAAGAACGAATATCTTTTGGATAACCCTGTAAAAACTAATGTAGCACAAGCATTCAAACTCGAGATTATTAATAAGTGGCTTATTGTAATATACTGTGTTCATTTTTATGAGGATAGCATGTATACTCGTAGAGAAATTAAGGTTTTTATAAAAACAGTGCCAAATTTCGCTAACTTTTTTGTTTATAATTTGCAGAGTTCTTAATACAGTAGATGATCTTTATAACGCAATTCTCCATATAACTCTCAACTTCTCAGATGTAAACAATGATTTTTGCTGTTAAAAAGCACCTGCATTTTCACATTGTAAAATATTGCTACCCTCTAGAGGACTAAATTTGATACATTAGTTCAACTTTATCTTCTAATTTAAGACCTTTTTACAGAAAAAAATGCTGTTATTACAATAAACATTTTTAAAAATATCTAATATAAGGGATGTTTGTGTCAGTTATATTTGGATCATGCTTATAAAGTAAATTTAACAATGCATGTCCTATATTATGCAAAAATTTATAATTTGGATAACTCTTGGTAACAAGGAATGCAGTATAAAGATATTCTAATGTATTTTGATATGTTTCAGAGATATTTGGCCATGTTTACAAGGTGAATTTAATGATGTGATCCATATAACGCAAAATTCTATGTAACGCACAACCTTGCGTTTTTAGGTTTGCGTTATAAAGATCTTCTACTGTATAAAAAAAAGTTCTTTTCAGAAAATATGACAAACAACATTGTACACAATACTCTGTAATCAGAATTAAAAAATAATAAAACTTGGTTGAAAAATGAGCAGGTTTACTAAAAAATGTTTCACTGTGCATGCGCGAATGCAATCAAGATATAATGTACATAATGTGTTAGCTAAATGTATAGAGCAACTTTTGCAAAAGTCTCAAAAACATAGTTTGAAAAGTTAATCATTTATAGAATAAGCTCAAAATCCGTTCCCAAAATGAAGCAAAAAGATGAGGGGTTGTATCCATATATCTATTGATTAGTGCCAATATAGCACACACAATATTGTATGTACTACTGTATTTGGATACAGACCCTCATCTTTTTGCTTCCATTTAGGAATAACGGATTTTTAGCTTATTCTATAAACGATTATTATCAATCTTTATAGTGCATCTATGAACATAATCCGAAATTTATCAATAAAAATTTTGAAAACATTCCGGACTATTTCATTCATATTTCTAATTTTTTACAACTGGCATCAGTTAACGATTTTTTTAAATATTTTTATGCGAGATATGGTACGTGACGAAAAGTACAAATCAACTACATTTTTACCATATGAAAATCTTTGAAGCATTTACTATGTAGCGGTGTACATTACAATTACTACACATATAGTTTGACTGCTACGATATGTGTATCATAAATTTCTGAATTTTATTTCATTCTTTATAGTGCATCTATGAACATAATCCAAAATTTATCAATAAATATTTTGAAAACATTCCCTAATATTTCATTCATATTTCTAATTTTTTACAACTGGAATCAATTAACAATTTTTTTTAAATATTTTTATGTGAGATATGGTACGTTGCGAAAAGTACAAATCAACTACATTTTTGGATTTGAATGTAATATGAAAATCTTTGAAGCATTTACTATGTAACAGTAAATTACAATTACTACACATAGTTATAGATTGACTGCTACTTTAGGTGAAAACTGGGAAATTGAGTTAGTAGCCAGTGGCCGGTAGACTCAGTTTCATTAGTGGCCACTTTTTAAAGTTAGTGGCCACTATAATGTTTCAAACTTTCTTGACATCTAGATAAACTATAATCGTTGTATATATACGCATTTTTCTATAAATCAGAGTTTTATACCAGCCAACTATTCGTGATAAGAATAGGGAAGCAGTCGAAATTCAAGAAAATTACACTTTAAAACCACAAAATCTATTATCATATTGATTTATTTTAGAATATATTTTTAGATTATTTGTATATGTTCATAAACACTATAATCAATCAAATTACTATTACTTTCTTTATATAAAAAATAACTAAATCAAAATTCCAACAGTTAGGTGTATACAATAAAAAAAATAATCAAATAAAACACAATAAAATGCTATTTGTATTTTATTTAATAAGTAAATGTGTTATTAACATACTACACACATTAATTACATACATCTGAAATCTAAGCTGGTGAGTGTATTTCGCAGGATTAAACAATATCTCTTCAAGAAAAATAATCTAACTGGTGAGCATGTGGCAGGAGTCAAAATATTGAAAATACTGCAATGTTCTTAAAACACGCTTGCATCCGGTGAAAAAGAAAAGAAATTATTTGAAATGCATGTGGAATCAAAGCTGATGAACATATTTTGAAGAATAAAACTGTACTTTTTGTAAAAATAATCCAACTGAAGGGCAATGGCAAAAAGCCGAAATATTGAAAATACAGCTAAATCACTGCAATCTGCTTGCATCCGGTAGAAAAAAGAATTAACCAGTTTGCTAATTAGATGTAATCAAAGTAGAGACGCATGTTTCTATGAAAAAAGCTATATTTCACTTGGCGATCGATAACAGATTTTTTATCGCCACGCCACTTGGCGAGTGGCGATCGATGGTCGATTTTTTAATCGCCACTTTTACAACTTTAATCGCCACGTGGCGAGTGGCGACCGCCAATTTTCACCTATAACTGCTACAATATCTGTATTGTAAATTTCTGAATTTTATTTCATTCTTTATAGTGCATCTATGAACATAATCCGAAATTTATCAATAAAAGTTTTGAAAACATTCCGGACTATTTCATTCATGTTTCTAATTTTTTTACAACTGGCATTGATTAACAGTTTTTGTAAATATTTTTATGCGAGATGTGGTACGTTACGAAAAGTACAAATCAACTGCACTTTTGCCATATGAAAATCTTTGAAGCATTTGCTATGTAGCGGTACATTACCAGGGGTCTGTATAGGGGGAAACTGAATCCGTTAACGGACTCTTCACAAAATTCGATGATAGTAGAACGGACTCTTCACAAAAATAGATTTTGGAAAACCGGCCCTTTCACAAAAAAAAAAAAAAAAAAAAAAAAAAAAAAATTGTGAATGGTAGATACACACTGTGCAAGATTTCAGTCTATGAACTGATTTTAGTTTTGGACATATTTTTGAGCGATAGTAAATTATACTTTATCTACATAAATAGCACTTTAGTTAGCAAAAAACTTTTAATCTATGCATATTTCTATATATACATATAATAATTATTCCATTATTTATACTAATTTCAACATTCTGTCTAAAAAATATATTTGTTTATTTCTGCAAAATTCAAACGTCTCCAATTTTGGGAGACTAGAAATAAATGGGTTAACTAATGTTTTGTGAAATTACTTTTTTCACAAAAATAATAATTAAATTCACAAAAATAGGACCCTGGAAAAAAAAAACCTGGACAGACCCCTGATTGCAATTGTCTTTTATTTAAATCGAAAGTGAAGACAATATTGTTATTAAATAATGTTTTTTGAGAAATTTTGAAAAAATAATTTATTAAATAACAAAAAACTATTATTTTAATCAAATTTTCATAATTTCAAGAGATATTTGTTTCAAATTTTAGGAAAGGTTTTTATTTCAATTTGTTGCCAAAATAGTGAAAGAATAATATTTCCTTACAATTAAAAATTTATTTGCATGTGACTATTAAAAGCAGAAAAAACTAAGTTTGAATCAAATGATCGCATGTTAAAACAGGAAAATATTAAAAATTACGTCATAAAAATTTTATTCAGACTGACTATTAAAAGAGAAAGAAAACTTTAAAATAATAAATTCATTAATATACATTAAAAGCAGTAAGTTGGAGAAATTACATGATATTTAATCATGCTGACAAAAACCCCGTAGATAAACTATGTAACATAATTCTTTTGTGTGATCCTGTAAATGAGTAATAAATGATTTGCACTCTGTAATATTGTACAGAAAGCATGTTTTAGTGCACTTCTTAAATATATATCAATTTCATTATGTTTAAAATGGTGTAATATTATGAAAATGCACCTGAAACGTTTTTTTCTCTTTGACTGCAATGCAATACTTTTGAGTGTCCTTGTAAATGAGCTATGCATGTTATACACTTCCTTTTCAGTTGCGATCATGCGAAAAATGTCAATAACATGCAAAAATTTCAGGGCAATCCGATTATATTTATGTGAGTTAGAGCGTGGAAAGACTTACTGACAAACCGAAGTGATAAACACTTTTCTCAACTATGTTGGAAAAGTTTAGAAACATACACATTTTTGGATACAAAGCAGGGTTTTATTCAAACATCTTTTCTTGTTACATATACATGCATATTTATTGATAAAAATAGACATTGTTGGATATATAAGTAGTATAACTTCATTTGAAAATAATTTAAATTAAATAATTATCAGTCAATTTATGTAGAAGATTGAAAAAAAATATATTTTAATTTAAACAGTGTTAGTAACAGTCTTGTGTTCAAAGACTAAATTGCTCTACACTGTAAAACATTGATACCCTGAAAATCTTTATAAACAATCTTCTTATTGCTATAATAACATTGAAATGTAGATTGTAACGCTTTTTTCCCATTGGCCGTAATATAAGGGAATACTTTTGACTGTCCATGTAAATGAGCTATGCATGTTATACACTCCATTTTCAGTTGTGATCGTGTGATATACACCAATAACATACAAAAATTTCAGGGCAATCCAATTACATTTATGCGAATTAGAATGTGGAAAGACGGACAGACAAACCGAGGCGATTAACACTTTTCTCCACTATGTTGGAAAAGATTAAAAACATACACATTTTCGGATACGAAGTAATTAAATAAGAAATGCTCATTTAAAATATTTCTTTTATTATATGTCTGATGTCTGTTTGCAAAAAGATTTAAAAGGGTTGAATTTAAAGAAGTGCAAGGTAATTTTTGGTATATGCTTAGAAAATTTTAGCCCTCTCTTATTTAAAAGTGGCCTTAGATAACTTCCTATTCCCCAACTCCTTCTTAAGCACAATAAATTTTTTTGTAATTGGTGCCAAAAAGTTGTTTTGGCTCTTCTTTTTTTACAGAGCCCACTAATTATGATGAAGCGAAGGTTGCAGTTATGATTTTGCCAAAGTCATTGCAAAGCTTAATTTATATATACATCATATACACACATATATGTACTCCAAATGCTAATAGATATGTGTAATCTTTGCATCTTATATGCTATATATACGTCATATATATAGGGGAGAGTGGGGAGGAACGGAGCACTTTTTAAAAGAAATAAGAAAATTAACTTAGTTTGACACAAAAATTTCAATTTATAGAACTCAAAATAAATGTATTTCTAATATTTTTGAGCAATATAGAAACATAATTTGCAGAAACTGTTAGATTCGAAATGTGTCCCATACCTCCGTACTAACAGTGAGGTATGGGACAGCTATAAAACAAAGTATGATAAGGCACAAATAGTCTAGTGTCGGCTATATTAACATAGATTGTAGGTTGATAATGCCTGTGCCATAATATCAAATTCCAGTATCTTCATTCAGGATTCCAGAATTCAGGATTGTCAGTCACAAATGACATTCAACAATCATCAGTTCAATTTATTTACATTTTGAAGTAAATGAATAAATTATCAATATTATAATTAATATGCTACCCTCTAAAAATATTTCCATTTTAGCAATTAACATTCATCTAATTAAAAAGAAGGAATTGCACTTTTCCAATCCCTTTGCTGGCATGTCCCACTCCTCCCCACTACCTTCTTTTATATTAAACTTATTGTATAAACAAAAATGCTGCTTTTAGGCTTAGTTTAAATTATGGATAATGTACAGTATAATGTTCCATAAATAGGGAACTTATTACATCTTCACATAAACAAGCCATTAATATACAGAAAGGATAAAAAGTATATGAAGCAAATTTACTTTTGATTCTTGAAATAATCTTTTTCTTTATACAAATGCAGGCTTATGCAGATCAGCAACTTTTTACTTTCTTCTATCTTGACAAGAAGAAAGTATTGGTTTCATGAAAATTTTCGAATTCCAGTTTTCGACGGATTTACACGTTTTATGGGTTTTAATAAAAATTTATATTCAGGTAGTCCCTGATATAGATTGGTGCTGATTAGTTTTTGGTGTAAATCGCCCTGCAGGTGGCGCTGCTATGTAGCATTTTGCAGGATTTCCGCAAAAGCTCTATCTCAAGAACTAATGCACGGATTTTTATAAAACTTCAGATTCCGTTAATCCTTGATATGAATTGGTGCTGGTAACGTTTTGGTGCAAATCGCCCAACAGATGGCGCTGCTATGCTGCATTTACACTATTTTCGTAATAACTCAATCTCAAGAAATAATGCACGGATTTTCATCAAACTTCAGATTCAGTTAGTGCTTGACATGAATTGACGTTTTGCCCCTTGTGGTGTAAATCGCTCAACAGGTGGCGCTGCTATGCTGCATTTTTTGAGATTTCCGCAATAGCTCTATCTCAAGAACTAATGCTTGGGATTTCAACAAACTTCAGATTCAGGTATACCTGGATATGAATTAGTGCTGTTTATGTTTCGGTGTAAATCGCTCAACAGGTGGCGCTGCTATGCAGCATTCTTCACGATTTCCACAATAGCTCAATGTTCAGAACTAAGGACCGGATTTTCAGGAAACTTCAGATTCAGTTAGTCCTTGACATGAATTGATGTTTTGTACCTTTTCGTGTAAATCGCTCAACAGGTGGCGCTGCTGTGCTGCATTTTTTGTGATTTCCACAATAGCTCTAGCTCCAGAACTAATGCACCTATTTTCATCAAACTTCAGATTCCGGTATACCTTAATATGAATTAGTGCTGTTTGTGTTTTGGTTCAAATCGCTCAACAAGTGGCGCTGCTATGCTGCATTTTTTAGAATTTCCCCTACAGCTATATCCCAATAAGTACTGCACGAATTTTCATCAAACTTCAAATTCAGGTATGCTTTGATACGAATTGGTTCTAAATTGATATAATTTCTTTTACTATTTAAATGATTTAATTGACGTGATTTATATAGAAGAAAGTTTTGTGATGGCCACAACATACTAGTTTCAAATGAAGATTGGGTTACCATTTATTCATCTAGTGTGTGATTGATGAAACGTTGCGAATGATACATAAAGAGAAAAACTTACTGTCCCATTCCACCTCACTCTCCACTATATATAATATGTCATATCTATGTTGTATAACATATAAGACTTACGCATGTTATAAAATATGATATACATCAGATATGGCAGCAGGGTACGCCGATTTAAACAAGCTTGATTTTAATGATGATTTAAATCACTTGATTTAAAAAAAATCATTGATTAAAATCACAATTTTTTTCATTAATTTTGAATAATACTCTAAATTAAAATAATCTTGGAAAGAGTGTATGTTATTTAAATCAAACCCAAAAAGTACATTCTCAATGCACTCTGAAAGTATGATCATTCATTTTCAACAGAAATTCTCTGAATGCTTTTCTTTGTAGTCACCTGGCGAGATAAGGGACTTCATTGAATGGGATAACAGAGGTATCCCAGAGTAAATAGATAAGAAAGAAGAATTTTGCCTTCTTTTGTCCACTGACCAACAGGGATTAGTTACAATACCTGTTTTGCATGAACGCTTGGTCCAAAATATTTCAATCAACTATTAAAAGCTCTACAAATTAGTGAACTGTAGATAGAGAAATTTGATATAGTATAGGACAATTTGGAAATTTTTTACAAAATGGCTGATAGGAAAAATGATCCCATGTGGCTTTATTTTTCAGAGATATCAATAGTTTCAGGCAAAGGTCTGAAAGCTATGCAAAAAATGTGGGAAAGGAATTATGAGATTAGTTGCAAGACTGAAAAACATCAAGAGATATGTGAAAATCCTATTGATGATGATGCCCCACCAGTGGCCGAGAGGTTCTGCTCTCGAAGCTGGTAGACGGGAGGTGCTGGGTTCGATCCCAATCGCGCCCGTCGGCCTAATCGTTCGGAGTTTTCGTGGTTTTCTTCGAGCCGTGGATCCTCCATGCGTTAATACGGATTAGGTTCCCTTAGAAAGACCCCCACGGAGGGCACTCCCCCCGGGCCCATATCCCTCGTGTAGATAATTGGCCGTCAAAAATCAACTCAACCCAACCCTATTGATGATGGGTCATGAAAAAGCAGGAAAATTAGTTTTTCTCTACAAAGCATTATGTTTGCTTAGTTACCTTGATACTTTGTCCCTTTTATTCCTTTGAAAATGTCAATATAAAGATTTTGTATTTTGAAAGAACTTAGCTTTTTATTAAAAATTTCATGATCACATTTCCTGATTTAAAATAAACAAATATAATTGATTACCTTGATAACTTGCACTTTTTTTATTTAAAAATGTCAGTATAAGGAATTTGCATTATAAGAGTTTAACAGAAAAAATAATATGTAATAATGGGATTTGTTTTGGGAAATGGTGTATTAAGGGAATGGATGGTACTTTGAATAGTGTTAATATCTATTGACAGCTCGTAAGATAAGTGGTGTAATCATTACACAAAAAAGTATAAAGATTTATATAGGGTCAGGTGGGGGAAAGTGGTGGTAAAATCAAGCTTTTTTTAGAAAAGGTCCTAAAATCAAACTATTAAATTTATTTTCAAGAAACTTTTGATGCATTTTCTATACATTGGATTCATATAGATTAAACATGAAGAATAACCACTCAATTTTATTAGATTGTTTTCTGACAGTGATACATTTAAAAGAGCATGTTTTGATACCACCACTGTACCCCATTGTGGGGGAAAGCGGGGGTAGTTCCAAAATTAGTGTATATTTAAATAAAAATGTGTAAATATTGTTTTTTAAATAAAAATACACTGAAATAAATGTATCTTAATTATTTCTAAAGGTACAAATGCACAAAAAAAAATATTTTTCAGATATTATTTAATTAAAGAAATAATGTCCATGGCTATCAAAATTAGGTTCACTTAGTATGTAGCATATATTGCTGAACTCTATATAATCTTCACCACCAAATAGCAAGAAAAGTCTAATAGTTCCCCAATGGTGACTTATTCAAATGCTTTATGTGATATAATGTATTAATTTTTATCACTTGGGCGATTATTTTAGCTGATCGACTTTTTGAGCATAAACAAGATAGTTTGTAAACATTAAATTTGTTTCCAGTTTCTAAAACTAAAATAAGAATAGTTGCCATAATCTCAATATATGTCTCTAAAAAAAGAATTAACATCTTAATTTAAAAGAGAAAATAAGTTTTTTTCAATATACCCCCACTTTACCCCACCTGACCCTATGTAAAAAATAACTTTTAATTTAATTGTATTATCATATTAAGATTAAAATTTATAAATAAAGCCTATTTTTTTTAGATTAATACTTTTATTACAGCCCATTTTTAAAAATTAATCACATCTGCAGTCTAAAATTGAATCATCATACAATATTGAGCTAAGCCTAACTATACCACCACTTTCCCCCACCTCAGAAAAAAAATCATAAAAAATTGAAATAATAAAATAATTTTTACCTTGATGCATGAATCTGTTTTTAAGAAGAAGTTCTACTGAAATGTATCAAAATATACTAATTTTTTCAAGTAAGAAAGGATCAAGAACAAAGTTTATCAATACCATGTGTTAAGAACAAACTGCACATATATGTAAACAAGAAGATAAACAACAGTAAACTTGTTGCCAGATTTACAAATCTTAATATAAATATTTGTCACAAACTCCAATTATGTATTAATTGAAAAAAAAGTAAAAATATGTACATTTATTGTGAAAAAAGTGCATTTTTTTAGATTACCACCACTTTCCCCCATCCCACCACTTTCCCCCACCTGACCCTACACAAAAAAAATTGAAATTCTATTTTCAAGTGTCTATCTAAATTGTATTTGTAAGATAATTGAAAATGGTTTGTTATAACCTTCAAAGTTTAAAATCATGTCGTTAGTTAATTTTAATCGGAAAAATTCAGATTTAAATAAAAAAAATCCATTTTTTTCGTAATTTTTTTCATATCCTGTATGGCAATAATTTTATTTACTATTTTTTATAATTTGATGATTACTCAGAGTAAAGATAAGAAGTAGAGACCGAATCCCATTGTTCTTTCGGTCAGAAATTGAAGCTAATATGTTTCCCCTTTCATCGCCAAGGTTGTCCTTTTTAGCGGTGATCACCTTATTGGCAGTTGTCGGATTTGATTCATGCGAAAGAAACACCAACACAAAGTTTCAGCGGGAAATTCCGAGGCGATTTTGGCGGGAGAAAAACCGGTTTGGCGTGTTTTCACTACGCACCATCACGTGACGGTGGACAGTGATCCCGGCTTCAAGAAAGGGTGCTATTTCTGAGTCCAGTTATATGTAGAGTTGCAAAAAACCCGCAGTTTTTGAGGGGCGGGAATAAACCCGGAAATTTTGGGGAATAAACCCGAAATTTTAGGGCATATTGGAAATTTTGAAGGAGTTTTGAATATAAACAAAACCAGTTTTTTTCCAATTTGAAATTTTTATTTTAAAGAAATTTCAGGGAAGAATGTTCCAAAAAGATAGAATTTACTTTATGAAGTCACAAAACTTATGATTTTACAGTCTAAGTCTTTATAATTTATTAGCTTTACAACAATGGCGGCTGTAAATAGGTGATGATTTGAATATTTCTTTAAAAAATGAATTTTTTCAGTTTCTGTTGGCTCGCATATCTCATTTTCAGGCATATTTTATATTAATTTTCTAACGAGTTGCTTTGTATTTTTGCATTGATTTCTTTTAATTTTGTTCATTTTCTTTTTTGTTTACATTCGTTGATTCGAAGAACAGAGGTGAAGTTTATATTCATGTCAGACCTCTCATTTGCCTCTTTCACTTTTTACTTATCGACGATTAAAATAACAAATTTTTTAATTTCTCTTACTTAATATTTCTGCAGCTTAAGCCTGTATTTCGATAGTTTTAATATTTTATGTTATTAGTTTGGTTTACATTGAGAAAAATTGAAATCATAAAAAATAATTGAAAATAATAAATTAAAAAATTTTCATGCTTAAAACTTTCTGAAATCTCCCGGAAATTTTGAAAATTTCCTTCCCAAAAGACCCGGTTTATTCCACCCTTTGCAACTCTAGTTATATGAGAAGTCTATGGGTGATTACATCTTGGTGCATTTTCGCCGATCCCAACCATTATAGCAAAAATAAGAAACTACTCATGTGTGGGGACTTATATTGAAATTTTCTTACTAGAAACCATGTGCGTACAGGATTACCAGCTTGGCGCTTTTATCATAGCAGGCGTGGCATTTTCATCCCATCAACTTTTTTTTTCTTTTGATTAGCAAAACTTTCTGTAAATGCTGATTAGCAAAACTTTCTGTAAGCTTATAATAAATAAAAATACCTCTACTATTAATTATATATTTTTACTCTTATTGTTTAGTTATTTTAAATAACCTGCAAAATATATTTTTAAATAATTTAAGGTAATTTGGTGGAAGGCCATGTAAAGTTTTATTAATTTCAACAAAAGGAACTGCATATTATTTAATATAATTCATTTATTAAATACACAACCGTATTTAATATTCTATTTTTATTTGTTTTGTAATTCCCATGTCAATTACATTATTATTTTATTTTTATTGACACACAACACTGCTGTAGAAATAGCTTCATGTGATTTTCTTAAAATATTTAATACTAACGCAATTAGGAAGTTATTTATTACTCAACAAATAAAGAGTTAAATTTTGCAAATGAGCTTATCAATGAGTAATTTAAACGTATTACTAATAAAAATGTAGCTGCAAATGTATATTATTCCTTTCCACACTTAATAATAAGAAGAATGATTTTTATTTTAACATAAAGTTAAAAATATATTCTTTTAAATCTTGCATGTTCTACTGCCAAAATAGTATATTTTTAAAGAAACATTATTAATTTATTTTAAGCAGTACATATAAATTTAAATGTAATAGTTTATAACTTTTACAAATTTAATAATGGATTATTTTTTTTACATCCTATTCTACTTTTTATGTAATTTTACTAAATATTAAATAACATTTTTTATTGAATATTATTACTATGGCCTTCCTTTTTAAATACAACTTCTTGGAACTGTTTTTTTTTTTTTTAATTCAATTATAAGGAAATAAAAGCTCTCTAATCAGACAATGATTAAATTCTTTTAATAACCAATTTCGCTTAAATCGCTGGACATAGATGGCAGCACAATAAAATTTTCTTTCACTTTTTTTTCTTTTTTTTATGTAAATAATTAATTTTTGATCTTATTTACCTTATTAATGATTAATGACTAAATATGTTTATTTTAATTTTTTTTAATATTTTTTTTATGTTTTTGTTTTAACTATCTCTCTTTTCTTTTTTTGTGTGTGTGGGTGGGTGGGTATGTATTATTTGAACCAACAATAAGCTAACATCAATATCATTTATACTTCTTTAGATTTGTTTTTCACTTATTGATTGACATGATATGATGTTTTTGTCACATTATAATTATGGTGTATAAAAATGAATAAAGGATTGATATGAACTTGTTTTTAGGGACACATTCAAATGAATAGTAGTCTTATCTTATAGCAGTGATCTTTCTCTTTTATTTCACTCCATATAAAATTGTACCTTAATATTATGTAACATCATACATCTATCAAAAAATAAAAAATACTTTGCAAAGATGTAGATTATTATTGTTTTTTTTTAATGGAGTTCATTTTAGTTATACTATTATCAAATTAAGTTATAATACACATTAATTAGATAATTAATTATTTATAATTAATAATTAATATAAATTATTTATTGATAGTATATTATTATATAATTTTCATGCAATTTATAAATAATTATAGCATATTTGAGTATGAAGTAATAGAATATTGAATATAGAATATTTAATAAAGATGAATTATTAATTATATTTTGTAATTTATAATTATCAAATTATTATTGTTATTATAAAATTAAATATGTCACTGTAATTTATAGGTAATTGGTTTGATAATAACAAATTATTATATTTGATTATTTATTATTAAAAATATAATGATACAATAATATTAACACTTAGATTATTATCCAATTATTATTATTATATTAGTGATGTAATACTATGCATATATTTCAATAAATGTAATTTTACCTATCAATATTTCATTGAAAATTACTGATAATTGATGATATTTATTTATAAAATATCTTCTTTAGACTATAAACAAGATAATATTTATTATGAATTACACCTGTTTTATTTATAAAGGAAATATTTAATGTGGATAATAAGTAAATACTATAAACGTAATAAAATTATCTATAATGATCAAGTATTTCAGTAAACCATTTGATGATTAAAATAAATAAATATATATATTCCAATACTACGTAATACCTTTATTTATTTATTTATTTTTTTTTTTTTACAAAATATTTTAAAATTTATTGAACAGTTCATAAAAAAATTATAATTATATAATATTTCATAAAATAGTATTGTAATATTTTATAGTATATATTATAAAATATCTCTCTATAACATATTACATATTTCATTACAATACGTTAATAATGATAAAAAATAAATATTATAAAATATAACACACTGTCAGTAATGATTAGATATTTCAATAATTATTTAAGTATCTTAACCTCTTCTCTACTGAGTATTAATGCAGTATTATTAATTGTTACTGAATTATTTCTTCTCTCATTTGACTTTTATTTGCATTAGTTCGAATATTACACTTCGAAACATATCATTCTGATATCGAAATTGACCATTAATAAAATGGGACAAAGCGGAGGTCCCCATTTCGGGACCCGGGGAGCGAAAAGGTCAATATGAATAAACCAGGAAACCGATTTAAAATATACTATAAATTAATATTGGAGATTTAAGTTGCTAAATTCACAAAAAAGTAAAATATCATAAGAAAATCTCAAGTCCTAAAACACCACTGTAAATCTAATAATAATAATAATAATATTTTTGTTGTTGTTGTAGATCATCTGTAAATTTATCAATATTCTGATTTGATTGAAGTAGTCACGATATTGACAAAAATATTAAATTATCAAATATAACAATTTATTATCTAATATAGGTAATATTGTTATCTATTTATAAATCACATTAAAGTTGATGACAGAAGAAAAAGTGTAAAAACTGTTTAAGAAAATATTTTTATCATTTTTGACAGGAATATACTTATACTGTTCAGGTAAATTCATTATAAATATCAAATCAAAAAACTTTACATAAGCTCTACATTCTATCACCGTTTCACAACAACAAAAAAATGAAATAATTTTCGAACGCCAATAAGTAATCGCCAATTTAGCATGATGACATACAGCAACCTCGGTAACCCTGTATAAGTTTTCTAATAATTTCTGTACAGTTTCTTATTTTTGCTATAACGGTTGGGATCGACGAAAATGCCATCTTGGTTGCTTGGCTATTCATCGACGATCATTGCTTGGTGGCAGCTATAACAAAAAAAATTCCAATCTTTTCAAACTATAATGCTTTACAAAAAATTTATTTTCCCTTTCTTATGTATATAATGACATGTGCATGTCCATGTTAAAACAATTGTTTTTAATTTTAATCTGCATATTTTTCAAAACATTTGTTTTTCTGTTTCTTGTTTTAGGTTTTTGGAATAACATATTTACTCCTGTTTAAGAAAAAGCAGCAAATGATTCCTATAAAGTTTTGCTTTTTATACCAAAGAAAAAATTTTTGATTAGTACGTCTTAAAAATATTGGTACTCTACACATATACAATATCAATATTAATGAGGTATCTTTTGGAGCTAATGAAAGTTGATAGCAGAAGATGTACTGATAGATAACATATCTCTTGAAAATTATTTATTTGACCCATTAAAACCCTTTTAGTTTCTTCCAGCAAAAATTTTAATGATCCAGTTAAAAGTTTCATTGATGGGTAAGCACACATTTTATAGTAAGGAATGGTTGTTTGTAAAATGTTTTTCAATAGAAATCTGATATAAGATTAAATATATAGATCTATATTCAAGCCTCTTAAATAATAATAAATATTTTAAATATTAATCTCTCATTTTTTCCCCATGCAACAACTTTTCAGTGCATTTAATTAATGTGTGTAAAATGGACGTTCAATCAGAATTTCAACAGCAAAATGAAGAAAAATTGCAGTCATTTGTTTGTCATGTGTGTCAAAAATCTTTTTCTAACAGAAACTATCTAGCTCGACATATTAAAATTCATAGTGTAGAAAAAGCTCATACATGTCATACTTGCCAAAAATCATTTTCAGCAGAAACATATTTAGTGGAACACATGAAAAATCATTGTGAAGAGAAACCACATGTGTGCGACATATGTCAAAAATCATATGCAAAAAAGTCTTCCTTAATTTATCACCTCCGAACTCACTCTGCAGAAAAACCATATGTGTGCGATATCTGTCAAAAATCATTTTCAAGGGAAAGCCATTTAAACGATCATCTACGAACCCACAATAGTGAGAAGCCATATGTGTGCGACATATGTAAAAAATCATTTAAAATAAAGAAGTGTTTTAAAATACATCTTAGAGTGCATACTGGAGAGAAGCCATATGTTTGCGACATATGTCAAAGATCATATTCACATAAGGCCACTTTAAATAATCATCTTCGAACTCACTCTGGAGAGAAACCATATGTGTGCGATATCTGTCAAAAGTTATTTTCATTCAAAACCCATTTAAAAGATCACCTTCGAACCCACACTGGTGAGAAGCCATACGTGTGTGATGTCTGTCAAAAGTCGTTTTCAGTGAAAATGTCTCTAAAAAGGCATATTTTAACTCACAATAAAACACATGTGTGTGATATCTGTCAAAAGTCATTTTCAAAGAAAAGAACTTTAATGAAACACCTTCCAACACACTCTGTAAAGAAACCACATGTATGCAATAAATGGGAAAAGTTGCTTGCGTACAAAAAAAGTTCGAAATTTCATAATGGTGGTTGCACTTCAGAAATATATGTGTGAAACCAATGTTAAAAATAATTTTCATGGGAAAATGTTTAGAGGAGTTGCCAAATTTCTTCTAAAGTGGAAAAAAAACTGTGAGGTTTCTTCCATAGGGAAGAAATGCAAGAAACTGTTATTCTTTAGAAATTTAGAATATTAGCTGAAACTTTGTAAGATAAAATAAATGCATTTTTTTTTTATAGATATCATTAAGTAAATTTAATTAGACCTATAAAAATTTTACTCTGTGATGAATTTATAATGACATCAATTTTTTTAGCAAAATGAAACGCCTGAGTAAAGCTTTTCAATCATTGGATTGCTGAAGAAAGAAGATTTCATGCAAAAACGCAAATTTCATTAGAAGTTATCAATTGCAATTTATCTAGCATATTTAAAAAAAAAAATATTTAAACTTCTTTAACTGGTAGTAAGTATTAATTATTTACCTTTTGTTGGATGAAATTTATTTTACAGATTGTTTAAATAAAAGACACTGTTTTCAATGTACAGAGTCGTCGAAAAAAAAAAAAAAAAGGTAAATGCCCCCTACTAACTCCTCAACAAATTATCGTAGACGAAAGTTATCGGTACCGAACGATTTTAAATAAAGTGTACTTTTAAATGATGTATATAAAATTTTCTTAGGGGGCCATCTACATATTAAAACGAATCCAAACTTCATTTTTTTTTCAATGGCAATACCCAATTTTAATGCGATATTTCAAATCTTAGATTCAAACTATGCCTAGATACCGAATTTCAAGTCATTTAAATGATAAGTTTTTGAATTATAAACATTCAAAATTTAGTGCTGGTAGTGTTAAATTGCATTTTCATATTTTTATTTATATCTCCTGGAATTATGCTCCTAATGTGCTTTTTTTTGTAGCAATAATACTAATATACCCAAACGTAAATACGCTGAATTTGCAATTTTTATAATTTTATGATATGAATTATGAAATTAATATTCGAAAAAATTATAAGTTGCAACCTACATTTTTTTTTTTTTTTTTTTTTTTTTTTTTTTTGATGGATTTAGATTTATTAAGTCCTGCTTTATGGAAATCCAAAATTTCACATTTTTCTTCCAAGTAGTTTTCAAATTATGCCTAAAAAACGGCAAAATGATGGTTTAAGGGACCGTCTATGATAGAAGTGAGTAGATATTTTGAAATTTATTCTACTATCCTCTAATCTAACAGGCTTCATTGACTCCTTGAGTGGCGCTTTAGGTGCCTTGATCAAGAAGGGGGTTCTCTTGGTTAACAATCAAGTACGAACTTCAATTTGGATACAGCCCTTAAAATAAGCTCGTTTTAAAATAAATAATTTCCCGGAAACTTATGGTACGAATTGCATAAAAATCTGTTTTGGGGCTAATTGAAGGGTGTAGAGTTCATTTGTGCTGTCAGAATTGTGTACTGCTATTGAAAAAAACAAAGTTATGGTTCGTTTTAATGTGTAGATGGCCCCCTAAGCAAATTTTATATACATCATTTAAAAGTAGACTTTATTTCCAAGCGTTCGGTACCAGTAACTTTCTTCTACGATAATTTGTTGAGGAGTTAGTAGGGTGTGTTTACTTTTTTTCCCCCCAACTGTACATCCTTTTTATTAAGGGAACTAATATGAGGAGAATGTAGTGCCTTTCAGGCCCTGTGGCAGTATTGTTTAAAGTTTTCTGCGACAAGTTTCATTAACAGCAAAATTTTTCTGCAGCGTGATATTTTTTAGCACTAGAACGCCCGGTAATTTTACTCAAGTTTCATAAAAATATTTTACATCAGAATTTTTATTTAAATTTATTTGACAGATTTATTTAACGTAAATCTGCGTTTTTAAAATTTAACTTATTTTGTGAAAGAATTTCTGGTTCGGATTGACATTTAATCATATGGTCAATTAATCAAAGCAGAATACTACGAAATTTGCAACGTACGTTGCAGAACAGACGCCTGAGCTGCAAAATAATTCTGTTCAAATGTGGAAAGAAAAATGCAAACAAAATCTGTGAAGCTACCATGCTTTACTGAGAACGCAAGTTCAGCCATGTGCCGTTATTCTGAGTTATTGCGCCGCTTCTAGTGCAAGATGCTTTGAACCTTCAATATTTTAACACAATGCAGCACATTTTTTTTTCAGATGAAATACATATTTTTTCCACGGTTCATTGGCAGATTTCGCATTTTTCTCTGCGATCTTTCGGTGCATTTTGCGTTTTTCTGAGATTTTTTGGAGAATTTCGCATTTTCTCCGCAAGCCTTGGACGAATTTCGCATTTTTTACATAAATCTTTGACAAAATTTGTGTTTTCTCAGTGATCCCTTGATAAAATTCGCATTTTCTCAGCGATCGTTTGATGAAATTAGTTTTTTCCCATCTTACAATTTTTCACAAATTTCATTTTTTTTGGGGGGGGGGGGTTACATTTTCTCCCATGATTTTTTGTCGAAATTTGCATGATTTGAGCCAAAAATTGATGAAAATTTCATTTTATCAGTAATCCTGTGACAAAATTTGCGTTTTCTCAGCGATCCTTTGACAAAATTTACGTTTTTTCAGCGATCCTTTGTCGAAATTTGAGATTTTCCCATGATTCTTTGCCAAATTTTGCTTTTTTTTTCGCAATCCATTGGCGAATTTTGTATGTTCTCTGTGGTCTTTTGATGAATTTCGTGTTTTTTTTCAACGATCTTCTGATGAAATTAGTGTTTTTCGCAGAAAATAGTAGTTTTTAGGCAGATTTCCACAGCATCATGGTTTTCAGTTTAAAGTTGTAGCAACTACGATATTTTCATAGTAGTTGACAGGTCTGCATTATATACATAATTAAGAAAATGGTTTTTTGAAAACATTCAGAAGATAAATTTATAATGTATGATTTTATCTTGCAGAACAATTTTAATCAAATAAATTTGTGTTGCAGAAGATCACAAAATGTTCTGATTTGGGGATATGGTCGGAATCGAATCGACTCTTTCTGGGCGTTCTAGAGTTAATAGTAGAAATGAATGACACATTAATACATAACAAATTAGAAAAATTAACTGAAAAACTAATATCATATGCCAGATATTAAATATATTTATGTCTAATGATCTTATCTGTTTTTAAACTGCATGTAAAAAACCTAAATTTAATGAATCAGTATAAAAATGAATTATTTAGCGTATTAAAGTAATTTATAATAAATAAACTGTCATTTTATTTTTCTCAAGATTTGTTGATTGAGTACGAGGTGAAATTGCTGCGATTTGTAGCAAAGCACCACTGATTTGAAAACCATAATTGGATCAATTTAGAGTGTGGGGGGGAGGGGAGGCATTGTATAGATATGCATAATTATTTCAAATAATTAAAATATCAACTAATGTGTACATACATGTGTAATTTTTTCTTTTTATTAGATGTTTACCACAAGGTCCTAATTATTTTTGGTATAAATAAAAATACTAAACTTATTTCTTTTCATCCCAGGGTTCCCAACGTCATGGAAAGTCAGGGAATTTCAAAGTAATCCGGGAAATTTCAAATTGCATTGGAAAAGTCAGAGAATTTACAAATATTTTCTAAAAAGTCTTGAAGGAAAAATGAAAAATGAAACGAATTTCATCAAATAGTCTCGGGGAAAAAAATCACGAAATTCATTAAAAGATCGCAAAAAATGGGGGGGGGGGGGGAAATCCAGAAATTTGAAGAACGATCGCAGAAAAAAATCGCTAATTTTGACAAAGAATTGCGAAAATAAGTAGCAAATTTCGTTGTATGCCCGCTTGGTCAGGGAATTTTTTGAGATTTGGTCTGGGAATTTGCCAGTCATGTTTTGCTAGGAACCAACCCTGCATCATCTTAATTTAAAGCCAATTTTTTAAAAACATACGATACTATGTTTTCCAAACATAATTATAATTAAACTAAGGAGTTATTTAGTTGCATAAAAAATTTAGTCTTCTAGAAACTTCTAATGGAACTTTATGTACTTTAATACTTTTTACTTTAAATGAAAAAAAAAAAAATAATAATAATTTTATCAGCTACGTTTAGCAACTCGAGGATGAAACTTTTCTGCGAGAGGACGCAGCGTTTCTGCCACGGTGCTTTCTGGTATGTAAGGTAAGGTGAAAATGAAAGGGATGATAATAATACAGTCTGACTTCGCTATCCCGACACCTGGTTTTCACGTCACTCTGCTTATCACGTCAGTTTTTCTATGTCCCGATTTTCTGTATTTGATTTTAAGGTAAATAAACTCCGGATTTTACGTCGTTGAATAATTTTCAACTCTGGATATCCCGACGGTTTATTAAAATTTTTAATAACCCATCTTATAAGCACGGAAATTAAGTGGTAAGAAATGTCAAACTTTTTACAAAAGTGTCTAAACCCATTGAGATAAATGAGAAATTTTACTTCAATCTTTTATCCGAATAAATAAACCTATACGCTATGAAGGATCCACTTAAGATCCAGACAGATGTATCAGTCTACTCGCGGTTTTTTTGCTCTGCTCAGGCGGCGCTTTCTTGTGGTTACACGCCGTTTTTCATCCGACTAAAACCAAAGCATTGCATTGCATTGAAATAGATCAGATATTATCTAACATCCATTTCTGAAGCAACGAATATTGATTACAATTCATTGTATAATATGGAAAAAGTAATTGTAGGAAGCACATGTAGGGATAAGCAAACCTTAATTCATCAATATTTCATGTAACAATAAAAAAAACAAGTCATCATAAATCTCATTTTTATTTTTTTTTTCAATTTTGTTTTTGTGTTTATTTTGTTTAATAATAATGTTTTATTGCTTAAAACTGCAAGAGCAGTTATGAATTTAAAATTGTCTTAAATTAATTAAAAATACAGCTTTTTATAAACATATTTTTCTCCAACAACGGTTATCGCGACACTCCGCTTATGGCGACACTTTTTTCTGGTCATTAGAGTGTCGGGATAACGAGGTTCGACTGTATAAGGTAGTAGGATAATAATAAATAATAATGATAATTGAATGAGATCGTACCAATGCAAAAAGCTTTAGAACATTAGTCTTTTATAATCAGCATTAAGATATACATATACATGCTAGTAAAAAATAGGAATAAAATTCAAAAACAAATTTATTTATTTAATGTGTTGCATAATGCATTTTTTAACGAAGCATTTTTGTTTGAAAAATAAGAATTGATAGGTAATTACTTTTTTTTTTTTTTTTACAAAAATGTCATAAACAGTGGTAAACAACCCTCTATCTATAAAATTGCAAAAACAGTGTGTCTAGCTAAGGGATGGCTAGTTTTTGACAGTTTGATGGTTTTATCCGGTTTTAACCGTCATGTCAAAAAGTCCTTTTTAACACAGTTTTTTACAATGACTGTCAAAAACCTAAAATTGAGTCCAAAACTGTTTAAAATTGTTTTTACAACAGCGTTAAATTTACAATTTTTCATAATTTTTAGTTTTAAGACACTTGAATAAACTTTTTGACAGTTTTAGACATTAAAAACCACATATCCTGTATAAAACTCAAGACATGTTTTTGGTTCAACAAGTTGCTTAGAAAATAGAAAATAATTCTAAGCTATAAATATAGAATGAAATATAATTTAAAGTATAGTTACATTAGAAATATAAACTAATCAAACTATGAAATACTTTAATTTTTAAAACTAAAATTACATGGTTAAAATACTTGTTTAATTTAACGTATAAAATTACATATAAATAATATACATCTTTTTATTTTTATATTGTTTTAATGTTAGTTCCATTCTAAGTGTTTTCCCACAAACAAATGATTAAGGATTAAGCCTAGACTTACGGCTACAAACGTGAAATAATATTCTCAAATAAGATTTTTTTTAAAACTATTTTATAATGTATAAAAATAAAATTTAACATAAACAAATTGCTCTAAATAATTAAACTGAAACTAAGATAATAAAATGAAGATATATATTATGTGTTAATATTGAAATTAAACAATTTTTTCTTAAGTTATTGAGTTAAAGAACGTTTTAATTACATTATTTTCATATTAAAATTCATTTAATTACTCTGACAACATTTGTAATGCAATTGTGGTTTATAATTAATGTTTATATTATGTACAAAAACAATCATTTTTAGAATCATTAGAAATAGACCGGAAGGCAGCAGTACAGATAATCACCTCATGTAGTTGGAGGCTGAAATTCAAGAATTAGTTACAACTCGATTTGCATATTAAAATGCAACTGGTTTGCCAAGTCATATCTTGGCGGAAAGCACTTGCAAACCCGATTTTAGTGGTTGACTCGTAGGCTTACTATTATGTTTTCCTGCTCCCAGTCCTTCATGTTTTCGTACCTTTGGGTGCAGGAAAAGACAATGACAAATCTACTAGTCAACAACTAAAATCGAGTTTGCAGGTCTTTTCCACCAAGATAAAACTTGGCAGACCAGTTGCATTTTAACACTTTATCGACCGGTAGCGGTTCGAACATACTATGCCCTTTCACCGCCCGGTCAGCCGCAGATCGTCCGAGACACCGGCTTGTTTTCGGCCTAGACTGACGCGCGGGAATATATGCGCTTTTCTTAAACTCTGGTAAAATTGTACGCTTTGTGTTATTCTAGGGTAACGAAATTTAATAAAATTTTTTACTTTAATCATATTAGTGTTAAACAATATTTATTTTATCTATTACAATCGTTTTCAGTTTATGATAGCGCTCGAAACAGTCACCTTTGTGTAATGAGACGTTGCAGTATTTACAAGCGAAACCTGTTCTGCTTAGTTTTTATTTTTACTTGCACAAACTCTGCATTGTCGTAGGGGTTTTTTACATTGACCGCTGGTCACTATATTTACTAGTTTATGCTTTCCAAAATTTGCTCTTCCGGGATGATCAAATCGGGATGTGGTTCTTGTGGGTTCGGAATTAGGTAGATCCTTACCTTGTTCTTCAGTTTCGTTGTCTTCTATCAATGAAAGGGCCGCTTTGTGCAGAAAATTTTTATATGTAATCTTCTGTCCATTCAGAGTTGTATATACTTTAAAGGAGTTAAAAGTGCACATTTGATGAAGAACATTACGACACGTTTCGTGCATTTTTTTGTTTTCCTAAAAATGGAGTAATAGGACAGATATTGATCTACGCCCTTCATATATTTATTATAATCTATCATTGAAATAAGTTTCTCTATGGGGCAGTCTGATGTCCTGCTTCTGTTTCTAGATTCCGCCATTTGTGCAGGATGTATTGTCGATATCATGTTTACATTCCTTTTGCCATTATTCCATACTTGTAATAAAATATGGCCATTTCTAAGAAATTGATGTTGGCCTCTTGAAAGCTTGACCGTTTGAAGTATTTGAGCAAGACCTCTGTTCTTTCGAATCGTCCCGCACACTCGCAATTTATTTTTAAATTTTTTTTAGCTATGTTGACACTATTATAATAATTATCTTGATATATATGATGCCACATGTTCTTATACGGTCCAATGACAGATAATACTGTCTCTTCTAATTTTTTTCCATCAGCGGCATACACACAAAACTTAGATACGTATCCTGTACGAGCTTCAGACAGCACTCTAACCAGTATTCCATATTTTGTAATTTTTGCCGGATTATATGTTTTGATTGACAGTCTACTTCTCCATGGAATTAAACATTCATCTAGAGACAATTGTTGATCTGGTTTATGTACGTTGTTAAATTTTTCCTTGAAATAATCAATGACAGGCTGGACATTCACCAGCCTATGCGAATTGGGAGAAATATCGTTATTATTACAAAAATGCCAGCTTTGCATTATTTGTAAAAATCTGTTCCTGCTCATAACCTTCGAGAAGAACGGCGTTTCTATAGATGGGTCTGTAGACCAATAATCGTAGAGAACATCCTTCTTTACTTGTCCCATGAGAATGATCAGGCCCATAAATTTCTTCATTTCAGTCAACGTGACGTCTTTCCATTTTTTCGTTTTTGATGTAATTCTATATTTTTCCACAATTTGATAATGATATCTATTAGACTCCCTCACAAAGTGCTCAATCAGGTCACTTCCAATGAATAAATTCACAATATCCATTACGCTTTCGGAGGAACTTGGCATAATTTTTACGTCAGAGCTGCCTTCGAAAGGTTCCAAAATTATACTCTTGTCGTTGGTTGACCATGTATCATTGTTGTCTTCAACATTATTATTCATGTCCTCATCTTCTGAATCACTGTATATTAGCGGTACAGGACGTCGCTTTCGAATGGCTATACCACTGCTATCACTTTCGTCATCAGTACTACTTGCTGAACGGCAGTCAAGACAATCTGACAAGTCGTCGAGATAAAACTCGCGGAGACTATCCTTTCCATTCATTTCTAAGGGCTAAAGCTTATAAAAAAGCACCGATTATCTGAATAAAGAATGCGAAATGCTTGCTACTTGTCAATCTAACCTAACCAAATCTAATAGAAAGATCAAAAGTCGATTAATCGACGACCGGTCGGTAAGCGCTGGAAAGCAAACGTCGAATAATCGACGGCCGGTCGGTAAGCGCTGGGGAGCAAACGTCGATTAATCGACGGCCGGTCGGTAAAGTGTTAACATGCTAATCGAGTTCTGTCTAATCCGGTAATTCCAGCCTCCAACTCGATGGGATGATTGATTGTCGGTGCTGCCGCTTCCCGGCCTAAAATCTAGGTAACTTATTGTCAGTTAGTAAATACTGGCCAGTATATCTTTACACAAGCTTCTTTTTAAAAACATATATTAAATTGCTATTTTTTTTAAAATAAAAAACTGAACATGTACTAGTAATACAGATGTAAATTACTTTAAAAAATGTATTTAATAGTACTTCCAATATTTTTAGCTATTTTTCCGAGCATCAATGACAGTTTACAAATAATTAGAATTATGATATATAATTTTATTACAACTTAAATATAGTACAACTAAAAAAAAATAATTTATATAACATATAAATTATTATTTAATCAGTTTTTAACTTGGTTTAATATAAAATAACACTAATGATTGCTAAAAAAAATCTGTATAAGGTTTTTTACTCTTTTCCATACTTTTTGACACTTTTCGACGAGTGACGTCAAAAATCCAACCCTGGTCCAGCTGTATAATAAAAAGTAGATTTGTGAAAATATTTCACTGTTGTTCATTAAGGCTTTTCTGAAATCCAGAGGAGCTACTTTCTGACACATTTCTGAATTCATTTCTTTTCGGAAACTCATAAAATTGGCAGATGTTCTTATTCAGAAACTATGTAACCGAATGGCGTTATTCATTTTTTTTTTTTTTTTTTATAAAGGTAATTTAACTTTGAAATAAATCTGTCAAAGTTAGCATTTTGAATCGAATTTCCGAAAGCGATAGCACGGGGAAGGAGAAAAACCTGCAGTCACATGAGTAGAATCTCTTATATCTCGGTAAGTAATTTATTTATCAAACATGGAAAACGCTATTCGATTCCAGATATCTTCAGTAGTCAGGCATGTCAATTTTAAACATTTACAATTAAAAATTAGTCCGAAAATGTGTCAAAGTTTCGCATTGTTGAGCAGTAAATTTTTGAACCACCAACTTAAGGTATATTTCCAAAGAGTCTGTTAACAGAATTTCATCATCGCTATTAATATTTTTACAAAACATATTGCCTGCCTTATACATCTTGAGAAAAATTAAGTCCAGTTCCGGCCCGGCTCGACTATGTAAAAAAAAAAAAAAAAAAAAAAAAAAAAAGGCAAGCCTGATCTCGGCCCAACATGAGTCTGCTGAAAAAAATTAAGGCCGACCTCAGACACCATGTATCTGTTCGATTCCGATCTCTACGTTGGACATATCTGAATGATGTTGTCAAACTAGCATAGGCTCATGTCGCACATTTATACTTATTCTTGCGAAAGTCATATTCATTGAAAGTGGCTCATATTTTATTGTCTTCATTTAAATTTTAATATCGGGTCGGTAGGCCCGCTCAATTTGTTTATCGGTCCGGCCAGTTGTAAAAATTGTCTGAATTTGCCGGCCCGTTTGAAAGTTCGTCTTCAATACCTGTAATGCACGTATAATCCGTTTTTTTTCTGGAAATTAGATCCGCAGTATGTTTGAAATGACTTGTGTTTACTAGTACAGAAAAGAGAAAGAATGTTGCCAATCTGTTTTGTTGATAAGAAGTTCTGTCTCCTTCCCTCCCCTCACTGGGGAGGGAAGGAGACAGAACTTCTTATGTGCAATAAGGCATTGCAACTGTTGAATGCATTATGCAACAAAAATCTATTATTAAATATCGGATATTTCTTTTAAATGTTTTTTGATATAAAGTTATTTCATATATGATAGTGATATTTTATTAATGTATCTTCATTTGAAACAATGAAGTGTACGAATAATAAATGTATAACGATATCTGTGTTTGTATGTCACTGCTGTGCAGTCAAAAGAAAAAAATTGCAAAAATCCAAATAATTTTTAGACATTGATAAAGATGTCTTTAGGGGGGGGGGGGGGGGTGGAATGATAGCGTATGATATCGTAAAAGGCGGGAGCTCTAAAATTTTCAAAAGGTTCATAACGGGTTCATAAGTTCATAACTTAATTATCAAAAAGTTCATACAGGGTGATTCATAAAAATCGAAACATTAGGCTATTTCCTTAAATGTTGCTCTAGACCCATACTTCCAATTGAAAAGTTTCATATAAAAGGTGCAAAATATGGTGACATAAGTTGCAACTTCATGGGTGGTCCATTTGAAAAAATACGAAAATTAATTTTTTATACGGCCCCCGTAGGTTAAAATTTCCAATTAGGAATATTTTCCTTATCTATTCCTGTATTAAACTCAAACATTTCATCTCAATATCTACAAATCTCACAAAGATATTCAATTCTAAAATTCGTGACTTACACCACTTAACCATGCCTCTGAGCAACGAGTTATTGACTCATTTTGAATGAAAGATGGGGATCGTCCACATATTGTACGTTATTTAAATTCGATTTAATATTGTGCCTCTGCTTTGGATTATAAAATAGCAGCATATAGATTTTACATTAAACTTGCTTTCAAAATATGCTGAGTTCTGCACTGGCCGAAATATCCAGACCGAGGTCGACCCATGGGAAAAAATGTTCGACCTGACCTGGGTAAATTATAAAATTTAGCCCAATTTAGTCGTGGGCTGGCCTAGCAAAATGAAGCGAAACTTTCAAACGAGCCGGACCGGTAGAATACAGGCTTTTTTATAACGGCCTCGCCGGGACGATATAAAATCTGAAGTTCTAAATGTTTAAATTATGAAAAAAATTTTAAACGGTATGTAAAAAAAGACTTTATCCCAACAAAAAGTTTTCTGTAAAAAAAAGCGCCAAATTCTCCTTAATGTTTCGGCCAGAAAAGGTAGTGATATCTGAAGTTCGCACAAGTTAAAAGCCAAACATCCCAAATCTTTCATTGAAAATGGCTTCCTGCGACTTGGCCGTTAATGCTTTCTAGGGGATTTTTCAAATTCTAAAGTATGTACAAATGAGCTACATGCCAACTACATTTTTTGGGGAATCTAGGATTCTGCTGCACAAAGTAATGAAATAAAATACACATTTAAAAAAAGCATATAAACCACTTCAGTCTATTTAAATGCTTAGAAGTTAAAAATAACAAAATAACTGTATTCAGAAGATAATATTCCAACAGAGCTAATTGTTAAAACACGATTAGTATCCGCTTTCAACAGTTTAACCCCTTCAAGAGCGGTGGTTTATTTTTGGACCATTTATATTTAATCCCTAAATGGGACATTGACACCAGAATTTTGATTTGAAAATTGTCGTTTTAGTTAGTACGTGAAGAAAAGCTTCTACTTATTTTCAAATACATTTGTTTGTAAATTCCGATGTCATTCATTCATTTCAGTATATTACTAATAGAAGAGCTTTGCCCCTGAAAGGGTTAAAGCGAATAAGTGCATTTTAAGGTTATTCCAATACCTCTTAAATGCAAACAAACTATAATAAATGTTCAGATGAAAAAAATCTCTTTCGTCAATGCACAAGATTTCAATATTATATATTAAAATATAATGTAACACATTGTGAGACTTGAAAAAAGTAAACTTTGTTTTATTTCTTGGGTTTCATGTTAATGACTTTAGGTTTAGACAGTGCAAAATAAATTTCAATTAAATCATAAGTGGACTAAATGATTTTTAATCAAAATTAATATTTGTTGAAACTCAATAGTATTTATCAGGAATCTTTTACTTGTAATGTCTTCATGTGAATTCGCCTCTTTGCATTCTAATATTACTTTTAATATTTAAATAATTCATAAATGCGTAATTTCCAATCATTAAATTGAAAATGATGTAGAAGGCATTAACGGCCAAGTCGCAGGAAGCCATTTTCAATGAAAGATTTGGGATGTTTGGCTTTTAACTTGTGCAAACTTCAGATATCACTTCTTTTTCTGGCCGAAGCATTAAGAAGAACTTGGCGCTTTTTTTTACAGAAAACTTTTAGTTGGGATATCACTACTTTTTGTATGTTTTTTCAAGTGTGTTTTTCTAAACGATATTAATATAAAACTTTTTTTTTTAATTTCGGTACTTTTATGTTAGCCGGGCACAAATCTCCTCAATAGCATTTTGGTTTTTCGCCAATAGCAGTTTTCATTTTTCACATGCTTAAATTAGAAACAATGCTTTGATCAGAATCAAATAAAATATTTTGGTTTATGTTATTATTTCTTATTTTTTATCTCTATGGTTTAAATAAAATGAGTGAAAGGCATCTATTTTAAATGAGATGACTGAAAAGTTTATATTTTTAAATGAAATGAATGCAATATGAACAATGGAGATGGAAACAGTATTTGGCGTTTTGCCATTTGCGCCCGGCTAACATAAAAATACCTAAATTTATTTTTTGAGCTTTACAAATTTATACTTTATTTCTTTTTATATTAAAGTACTAGCCGCCTCTAGCAAACAGTTTTTCTCCTTAAATGCATGTTAAGCATTGCATTATGTTACTGTTATTCATAGTTTAATTTACTTGCCCATTCTTTCTCCAAATTGGAAGCATTTCATAAAGAAATCAAGAACTCTTTACAATCATGGAAGCACATCATATATTATATTTTGTTTTGTTATGTATTTCATCTTTCGTGACAAATATCTCTTAACTCACTTATTCATAATGTATGTTTGCTTATTAGTTGTAATACGTTCGCTAGTGCGGGGATTTTTAATCCTATTAAGTAATATTTTATAATTGGGTTCACTGCCAATTATAATATTTTAACTGATACGATTTGGTGCAAGTGAAATGTTTCTTATGAAATTCCTTGGCAATATCTGCATTTACATTAAACCATATTGATTCTAATATCGTTTTGTTTCACGCTAACCTTTTCAGTAGATTCGATTACGGAAGAATAGAAAATCTACCGGCGCACTAACGTGATCCATTAGAAAATCTATCATTATTCTCATCTAATCATCTTGAACAATGTGCCAATGTGCCGTGTCTAAGATTTTAGCTAATTTTACTCGAAACCTGAAAACTTAAATGCGAGGAACCCACTTATAGAAGATTCATTCTAACGTACATATTGATAAACATGTTACATATTATAGAATTATAATAATCATAACGAGAACTGGCAGTTTCGATGCTTTAACTGTTTCTGCAAATTCTCTTTATATGATACAGGAGTTTTAACAGAGTAGAGACTAACAACATAGTAACAGTAAGTATAATAAGAGTATAATATAATAACAATAGCAGTGGTTTTGTGCAGTGACGAAACTATTAATACTTTGTAAATATTTATACGTTTTACTATTTAACTAATCAGATGATATGCGGAAAAATATAAATAGATGGTTCGCACTAATAATTAGCTCAATGAAAAATTGCCACTAGCGTCAAATTCTCGCCAAGCTTGGCGACATTTAGCGAAGTGTCGCCAAATCTGGTAATATATCATGTCAATTCTCAAATTTGGCGACGAAAAATGTTTTGTTTATTCTGACGTCATAATGATGCATATACACATACCTAAAATATGTATGATGCATAAGCATAAAGTTCATTAACATCACTAAAACGCACTTAAATGAATAGTGTTCCATAAATAAGGTGTGTCCCACCGAAATAAAGCCACCGTGATTGTGTGCTATAATTGTACACGAAACAAACCAATAATTACGAAACAAATATATTAAGAAAATCTATATACAAATACATATTTACAAGGAGTAACTCACTGCCTGCATTACCTGGAGAGGAAAAAAAATTAATTTGTAAAAAAGAGGGGGGAAAGGTGTCCCGCCGAAATAAAGCCACTACTGTTAATAGACAATATATCCGCCATGGTTATATATGACTTGGAATATACGATGTGGCATAGCGTTTACTACTCCTTGGAGGACAGTAGCATCAATGTTCTCTCACGCTTCAATGATGACGACCTTCAATTTTGCCACAGACTGAAACTGCCGGCCATTGGCATATACAACCCTACTGAGGATACCAGACACATTTTCTTGGGGATTGAGATTATGGGAAAAGAGCAGGTAGTTCCGTGACATGCGCCCGATTCTCCAAAAACCATTCCCAGGACGATTTTGTTGCGTGAATGGAGGTTTTTCCTGCTGGAAAATCCAACTTAGTCTACCAATTCTGTTTGAAAATGGCAGTAAATGGATTTCTAGCATTTCTTGGTAATCGGAAGCCTTCATGCATCCTGAGAGAACAGCCAGGTTATGTTTACCTCCATAGCCGAAGTCTCCCCACACCATTAATGAGACTCCACCTTGCTGTCTTTTGGAAAATATCCTCTTCTTTTCTCATGTCATACCAATAGAAAGCAAGGCCGTCTGGCCCATCATGATTAATTTTTTCTCATCTCAGACTATAACACAATGTCACTGGTCCTTCAAGGTTTGATTATATTTGGCCCAGTCGACCGTCCTTTGCATGTGGATAGCTTTCAACACATGCTGCTGTTTCTTTTCTTTTATCGCAAGTTGCTTGTTTGTTTTTGAATTTGTGACAGTGTTGATTTTGTCACAGGGATGTTATCCTCTTTGGCCAACTATTTAGGAAAATACCACCTGCTGAAAGACGACGTAAAACTGCTCTTGCCTGACTGGAAGTCATTTTTCTGCAGGTACACCTCCTTTTTTTAATACCTGTACGCAGTGCCCTGATTTACAAAATTGTCTATTACGGTTTTAGATCGTTTGATTTGCTTAGATATTGGTCTCTGTGAAAGACCTTGTTCCTTAAAAGCTGTTATCTGTCCTTTCTCGAACTTTGAGAGCTGGGTTTTCTTTCCCATTGCAATACAGCAAATGAAATAGAAAATACAACCTTCTAAAGTCCGCACAAAGTTCGACTGGCACAGAACAAGTACTTAATGACTTCCTGACGTCATAAACATGTGTAACTCAGCAGCTCGAATGTCGGTAGTTACCAATAAATACTAATATTGGCAGTGGCTTTATTTCGGCGGGACACTTTTCCCCCTCCTTTTTTACACATTTACCTTTTTCTCCTGCCAAGGTGGGGTGGAAAGTGGGTTACTCCTTGTAAATATGTATTTCTATATGGACTTTTTAAATATATTTGTTTCTATCTTATTTGTTTGTTTTGTGTCCAGTTACGGCGCACAATTTCGGGGGCTTTATTTCGTTGGGACACACCTTAGTAGCGGATATTTGCCAGATTGACTAGCTATTGAGATTAGAATTCCGACATTTATAATAGCCCGGGAGGCGTCTGCACACTCCATCACCTCATCGAGTTTACAGCTGAAATTTTAGTATTAGTCAAAACTAGATTAGCATATTAATATGCAACTGGTTTGCCAAGTCATATGTTGGTGGGAACCACCTGAAGACCTAATTTTAGTGGTTGACTGATAGGTTTACTATTGTGTTTTCTTGCATCCAAAAATTTGGAAACATGGAGGAATGGGTGCAGGAAAACACAATGGAAAATCCACCAATTAACCAGTAAAATCTGGTCTGTAGGTGGTTTCCACAAAGATATGACTTGGCAGACCAGTTACATTTTAATATGCTAATCGATTTTTAACTAATCCTAAAATTTTAGCCGTCAACTCGATGAAGTGCTGATCTGTGTAGACCCCTCCCGGTCTTTAATAAAATTTGTTTTAAGGAAGTGAAAGATTGAAAGATGGACAGATAACCTGAAAGATTTACCTTATCAAGATTTTTGTAAAAGAATATAAAAATTCATTCACTTGAAATCATGAAACACCTTTATAACTCAGGCTAATTTTCTGCAATCGTGTTTTGGCGACAAACATATCTATAACTATAATCTTTCTTTCACAGATTTAAAATTAATAATAAATTAACAGTACGAAGGCTAATAATACGATATAATAACATTAGCAGCGGTCTTCGGACACCGAATCTGTCGCACATCATTAAAGACAGCTTTATTAGTTACACATTTCACTTAATTAAAAGGAGATTTTAAAAATTTCATATGAGAATTAGGATATTTTTCCACTATAGGGGCCTTGGCATTTTTAAAAAATCTTGACGCAATTCGGGTTTCAGAAACTGAGATGAGAAATGTTGCCAAATGATATAAGCAACTATGAAAAGAAACCTGATGAACCTTTATGTTGTTTATATATGTATTTATATATATAAACATTTTATTTATACATGTATAAAATATTGTTTTTATATACAAATTATTTCTGTTTGCATATAAAAAATAAATAAACGGGTTCCTTACATTAAATAAATTGTATTCATATGGAAAAAATTGCTTGCGTACATGAAACAGTAAATAGGCTGCCAAAAAATACGTTACCAAATTTCTTTTTTCATCAAACCAATTTTCTCTATTTCGCCAAGGCTATATCGGAAAAGTACCAAATTGCAATTATATTTTGTTAAATGTTTTAATGTCGTGAATAGATCATAATTGTACTGATCAAAAATTTCAGGTATATTTATTTTTTCTATTTAACAAATACTTTTGGAAAAGCATATAAAATTTTATTCTGCTTGAAATTACGTGACACCGTCAAAACACTGTAATCGAGTTTTGGCGACCAACATTGGCCCAATTGAATGTGTTAAGGAACTGTTTACAGCCAAATCAACACCCCCTGTTTGAGGGGTTTAGAGGCGAAAATGCTGTGTTTTCATATTTTTCTGGTTAATTGTGCTACAAACCCAACTTAGTTGTGAAATTTCATGATTCTATGACTTTTAGAAGTAAATTAGTTATTTGATGATGGGAAGTGAGTCAGTGACAAAAAAGCGCTTTTTCGGAATTTAATACTTCGAAAAGTACTAAATACAAAAATATGAAATCGTGGAACCTAGTTCAGTTTTATTATACGAACGTGTTTATAAAAGAAAAATTTCTATATCTCTTCCTAAAACGATGTTATGAGGGGGTGAAAAGTATACCGAAATGGTTCAGGAAAAGGTAGCTTACGGCTTGTGCGAATTTCATGATTCTACGACTTACATCCTAAAACACCACTGTAAATCTAATAATTATAATAAATCTAATAATAATAATAATATTTTTGTTGTTGCTGTAGATTATCTGTAAATTATATCAATAGTCTGATTTGATTGAAGTAGTCACGATACTGAGAAAAATATTCAATTATCAAATATAACAATCTAATATCGGTAATACTGTTATATATTTATAAATCACATTAAAGTTGATGACAGAAGAAAAAGAGTCAAAACTGTTTAAGAAAATATTTTTATCATTTTTGACAGGAATATACTTATACTGTTCAGGTAAATTCATTATAAATATCAAATCAAAAAACTTTACATAAGCTCTACACTCTATCACCGTTTCACAATAACAAAAAATTGATATAATTTTCGAACGCCAATAAGTAATCGCCAATTTAGCATGATGACATACAGCAACCTCGGTAACCCTGTACAAGTTTTCAAATAATTTCTGTACAGTTTCTTATTTTTGTTATAACGGTTGGGATCGACGAAAATGCCATCTTGGTTGCTTGGCTATTCATCGACGATCATTGCTTGGTGGCAGCTATAACAAAAAAATTCCAATCTTTTCAAACTATAATGCTTTACAAAAAATTTATTTTCCCTTTCTTATGTATATAATGACATGTGCATGTCCATGTTAAAACAATTGTTTTTAATTTTAATCTGCATATTTTTCAAAACATTTGTTTTTCTGTTTCTTGTTTTAGGTTTTTGGAATAACATATTTACTCCTGTTTAAGAAAAAGCAGCAAATGATTCCTATAAAGTTTTGCTTTTTATACCAAAGAAAAAATTTTTGATTAGTACGTCTTAAAAATATTGGTACTCTACACACATACAATATCAATATTAATGAGGTATCTTTTGGAGCTAATGAAAGTTGATACAAGAAGATGTACTGATAGATAACATATCTCTTGAAAATTGTTTATTTGACCCATTAAAACCCTTTTAGTTTCTTCCAGCAAAAATTTTAATGATCCAGTTAAACGTTTCATTGATGGGTAAGCACACATTTTATAGTAAGGAATGGTTATTTATAAAATGTTTTTCAATAGAAATCTGATATAAGATTAAATATATAGATATATATTCAAGCCTCTTAAATAATAATAAATATTTTAAATATTAATCTCATAAGATATTTTTTCCCCATGCAACAACTTTTCAGTGCATTTAATTAATGTGTGTAAAATGGACGTTCAGTCAGAATTTCAACAGCAAAATGAAGAAAAATTGCAGTCATTTGTTTGTCATGTGTGTCAAAAATCTTTTTCTAACAGAAAATATTTAGCTCGACATATTAAAATTCATAGCGCAGAAAAAGCTCATACATGTCATACTTGCCAAAAATCATTTTCAGCAGAAACATATTTAGTGGAACACATGAAAAATCATTGTGGAGAGAAACCACATGTGTGCGACATATGTCAAAAATCATATACACAGAAGTCCTCTTTAATTTACCATCTCCGAACTCACTCTGGAGAGAAACCATATGTGTGCGACATCTGTCAAAAGTTATTTTCAAAGGAAAGCCATTTAAAAGATCATCTACGAACCCACAGTAGTGAGAAGCCATATGTGTGCGACATATGTAAAAGATCATTTAAAATAAAGAAGTATTTTAAAATACATCTTAGAGTGCATACTGGAGAGAAGCCATATGTTTGCGACATATGTCAAAAATCGTATTCACATAAGGCCACTTTAAATAATCATCTTCGAACTCACTCTGGAGAGAAACTATATGTGTGCGATATCTGTCAAAAGTTATTTTCAGTCAAAAGAAATTTAAAAGATCACCTTCGAACCCACACTGGTGAGAGGCCATACGTGTGTGATGTCTGTCAAAAGTCCTTTTCGGTGAAAATATCTCTAAAAAGGCATCTTTTAACTCACAATAAAGCACGTGTGTGATGTCTGTCCAAAGTCATTTTCAAAGAAAAGAGCTTTAATAAAACAGCTTCCAACGCACTCTGTAATGTAAAGAAACCACATGTATGCAATAAATGGGAAAAGTTGCTTGCGTACAAAAGAAAGTTCGAGATTTCATAATTGTGGTGGCACTTCAGAAAAATTTGTGTGAAACCAATGTTAAAAATAATTTTCATGGAAAAATATTTAGAGGAGTTGCCAAATTTCTTCTAAAGTAGAAAAAAACTGTGTGAAATAAATAGGTTTCTTCCATAGAAAAGAAACTGTTATTCTTTAGAATATTAGCTGAAACTTTGTAATATAAAATAAATGCATTTTTTTATAGATATTATTAAGTAAATTTAATTAGACCTATAAAAATTTACCTCTGTGATGAATTAATAATGACATCAATTTTTTTTAGCAAAATGAAACGCCTGACTAAAGCTTTTTCAATCATTGGATAGCTGAAGAAAAAAGAATTCATCCAAAAACACAAAATTCATTAAAAGTTATCAATTTCAATTTACCCAGCATATTTTTAAAAAAATATTTAAACTTCTTTAACTGGTAGTAAGTATTAATCATTTACCTTTTGTTGGATGAAATTTATTTTACAATTTGTTTAAATAAAAGACACTTTTTAATTTACTTCCATTTTATTAAGGGAACTAATATGAGGAGAATGTAGTGCCTTTCAGGCCCTGTGGCAGCATTGTTTAAAGCTTTCTGCGACAAGATTCATTAACAGCAAAATTTTTCTGCAACCTGATATTTCTTAATACTAGAACGTCCGAAATTTTACTCAAGTTTCATAAAAAATATTTTACACCAGAATTTTTATTTAAATTTATTTGACATATTTATTTAACGTAAATCTACGTTTTTAAAATGTAACTTATTTTGTGAAAGAATTTCTGGTTCGGATTGACATTTAATCATATGGTCGGAATCGAATCGACTCCTTCTGGGCGTTCTAGTGTTAATAGTAGAAATGAATGACACATTACTACATAACAAATTAGAAAAAATCACTGAAAAACTAATATCATAAGCCAGATATTAAATATATATTTTTTATGTCTAATGATCTTATTTGTTTTTAAACTGCATATAAAAAACCCAAAAACCTAAATTTAATGAATCAGAATAAAAATGAATTATTTAGCAGATTAAAGTAATTTATAATAAATAAACTGTCATTTTATTTTTCTGAAGATTTGTTGATAGAGTACGAGGTGAAATTGCTGCTATTTGTAGCAAAGCACCACTGATTTGAAAACTATAATTGGATCAATTTAGAGCGTGCGGGAGGGGAGGCATTGTATAGATATGCATAATTATTTCAAATAATTAAAATATCAACTTAATGTGTACATGCATATGTAATTTTTTCTTTTTATTTCATGTTTACCATGAGGCCATTATTATTCTTGGTATAAATAAAAATACTAAACTTATGTCATCCCAGGGTTCCCAAAGTCATGGAAAGTCACAGAATTTCAAAGTAATCGGGGAAATTTCAAAATGCATTGGAAAAGAATTTACAAATATTTTCTAAAAAGTCTTGAAGAAAAAATGAAAAATGAAACGAAATTCATCAAATAGTGTCGGGAAAAAAATCACGAAATTCATCAAACAATCGCAAAAAAAAAAAAAAAAAAAAGGGTGGAGAAAAAAAAAAAAAAAAAAAAAAAAAGTCGAGAAATGGGATGAACGATCGCAGAAAAAGATCGCTAATTTTGACAAAGAATTGCGAAAATAAGTAGCAAATTTCGTTGTATGCCCGCTTGGTCAGGGAATTTTTTGAGATTTGGTCTGGGAATTTGCCAGCCATGTTTTGCTAGGAACCAACTCTGCATCAGATTAATTTAAAGTCAATTTTTCAAAAACATATGATACTATGTTTTCAAAACATAATTATAATTAAACTAAGGAGTTATTTAGTTGTATAAAAAAATTAGTATTTTAGAAACTTCTGATGGAACTTTATGTACTTTAATACTTTTTACTTTAAATGAAAAAAATAATATTTTTATCAGCTACGTTTAGCAACTTGAGGATGAGGCTTTTCTGCCACGGTGCTTTCTGGTACGTAAGGTAAGGTGAAAATGAAAGCGATGATAGTAATATAAGATAGTAGGATAATAATAATGATAATTGAATGAGATCGTACCAATGCAAAAACTTTTAGAACATTAGTCTTTTATAATCAGCATTGAGATATACATATACATGCTAGTAAAAAATAGGAATAAAATTCAAAAACAAATTTATTTATTTAATGTGTTGCATAATGCATTTTTTAACGAAGCATTTTTGGTTAAAAAATAAAGAATTGGTAGGTTTTTTTTTTTTTTTTTTTTTTTACAAAAATGTCATAAACAATGGTAAACATCCCTCTAATCTATAAAGTTGTAAAAACAGTGTGTCTAGCTCAGAGTTGGCTAGTTTTTGACAGTTTGGTGGTTTTATCCGGTTTTAACCGCCATGTCAAAAACTCCTTTTTAACACAGTTTTTTGCAACGACTGTCAAAAACCTAAAATTGAGTCCAAAACTGTTTAAAATTGTTTTTACAACAGCGTTAAATTTACAATTTTTCATAATTTTTAGTTTTAAGACACTTGAATAAACTTTTTGACAGTTTTAGACATTAAAAACCACATATCCTGTATAAAACTCAAGACATGTTTTTTGTTCAACAAGTTGCTTAGAAAATAGAAAATAATTCTAAGGTATAAATATAGAATAAAAAATAATTTAAAGTATCGTTACATCCAAAATATAAACTAATCAAACTATGAAATACTTTAATTTTTAAAAATGAATTTACATGGTTAAAATACTTGTTTAATGTAATGCACTGTAAAAAATTTTGGTCAAAAAATACGGTACATATACTGGCAACTTTGTGACCAGTATATGTACCGTAATTTAACTGGACGGTATATGTACCGTAAAATATTTAAAGTATATGTACTGTAAAAAAAATATTCGTACAGTATACATACCGTATGTTAAATATACAGTATATATACCGTAAAAAACATTTATACAGCACATATGCCGCAGGTTAAATATACAGTATATGTACTGTAAAAAACAATTATACAGCATATATACCGTGGGTTAAATATACAGTATATGTACTGTAAAAAATATTCATACAGCATATATACCATAAATTAAATGTGTGGTACATATACCGTAAAAGTTTCGTAATCAGTATATGTACCGTAAATGAAATATATGGTATATATACCATAAAATTACAGGATGACCCCAAAATAGCTCCCACATTTGACAGGATAAAAAACAAAAAGGACTGTAGAGAGAAACTTGTTTGTTCAAAAATATACAATAGGTATGACAAGAGTTTAAAATGACTATCTTTCAGAAATGATGTCTGGTAAGCAGCGTTGTCCATTGCGAGAAATATACAATTCAAGACAATGTCTGAAAACTATCAACACCGACGCCTCGTCTTGTGAAATAGCTGCTACTTTCACCTGAATGGGGAACCTCTTGGGGTCAGAATAAGCGTAGGTCTTATGTCTCAAGAGTAATTCAAGCGGAGGTAGCACCTTCCAGAATACACGATGTGTCAGGGGATGATAGATTTCAGATTTGTCTTAAAATGTATATTGTTTGCAATGGACAACGCTAACCAAACATCATTTCTAAAACAGTCATTTTAAACTCTTGTTATACCCATTGTATATTTTAAAACAAACAAGTTTCTCTCTGCAATCCTTTTTGTTTTATATTATTACTTTATATTTAGAAAAAGTAGTTTGTAAGAAAAACTGTCAAAAATGTATTGGATAATATTTAATCTATAGGAAAATGAAAGGTATAATGAGTATATCATAAATAATTTGGATTTCTGTACGGATAGTTCAACTTTAAATAATCATTTAAAGAATTAATAGTTTTAGAAATGTATTTAATTTTTGTTTCTGCATTTTTGGTGAGAATGAAACATTGATATTCTTTAATGGAAGTGCCCATAACTTCTGCAATATAAATTTATGCACTGCTATTTCGAGTCAGACTCGACATGATCTTTCTTTGCAAAATTTGTTTTTAACATGAGAAATAAGGGAAAATAAAATTTTCCTTTAAGTTTAGTAAAATAAGTAAATGAATATTTATAGTACTGGTTGATATAGAAACAATACACCATATCTACACATTTTTTAAAACAAAACTACTACCATAATTGGATAAAAAATACTTCTGAACATCTACATGTTAAAAAAAAAAATATGTTCATCATACCTTCTTTACTCATTTCTTTTCTTAACAAACTTAATCATAATAAATAGCTTGATAAAACAAACTTTTACAAACCAAACAATTTGAAAATTTACAAGAATTTTTTATAACCCAGATAAAACACTGATAGACAGCACATGAAGTAACAAAAAACCTTTAAAAATGCATTTTTATTTTATCAGAAATTAAATGAAAATCCTTATTAAAATTTTTCAGGCTATAAAAATAGGTTTCACTTAGCAATTATTCAATTTAAATTGAGATTAAAGTTGAAAGGTAATTTTAATTATTGATTTAAATATTTAAATGTATTTCCAGACTATATGACCAGATACTGTCAATGAAACTGTTTAGATTTTAAACAATGTAAAATTTATTAACTACTGAAAAAAGTAATAATTTTTTTTCTCCCCAAAATCTACTTGCATTAATGAAAATATCAAGTAAGCAGTTTTAACACCACTGGATCAGTTAAACAATCAGAAGCAAATTTTACTATTTGAAAACTGCATTCTAATCTGAAAGGAAAATATGAACTTGTGAAGAGTACTTGTAAAGATTCTTAAAAATGAAAAGCAAAATAAGGAAATATAAGCACTTTCTTACAATTGGAACCCAGTTGCAGGTAAAAAAAAATAATAATATTTAAAAATCAAAATTTTTCCATGATCTATCACAAAGAAAGTAATCTTTGGCATTTTTTTTTTTCATTCCTCAGTGCTGTGTCAATTAATTAAAAAATAAGAGTATGCAATTAAAAAAAAAATCAGAGTTGGTAAATACGTATGTGCATTTTTTTTTTTTTTTTTTTTTTTTTAAGTTAGCAAAAACAACCCAATCTCAAATACTGACTGAAGACGTTAATAATAGAATAGAAAAACTCGAAAAGAGTTTAGAGCGGAATGCCACATTCATCCTGCATTAATATAACTAAAATAATCATCAATTTTCTAAAAAAAGGTGCTTAAAATTTATTTACTATTCCATTACAAATGAACTGGTCTTAAAAACTCAAAATCATTGATATTAAAAAAACATGTAAAGGAAAGAAAGATGACATGTTCATTAACCCTGAGATCTAACGATCACAAATATGATAATTTTCATGTGATTTTTTTTGTGACAGCTATCCTTTCAAAAGATCTCTGAGTTAATGTAAGACCTCTCTTTTCTTTACATATGTTTTTAATATCAATGGTTTTAAGTTTTAAAAATCAGTTTATGATGTTAATAATATTCACCATCATATTTGAAATGCAAAAATTTAAGCATAACTAATGTGACAATAAATATAAATAATAAATACTTAGTTGTGTATTTTTGTTCCGTTTAAAAATAATGAAAAAAAACTAACAATTATACAGTAAAAGAACATTTATTTAAAACAAAACTACAAGTCAAATTGTTTTAACAAGCACATACATGTTGCTAGCAACAACGAAACTAGCTTTGTAACACATTTCTCTGAAAACAACTGCTACCTCATTAATATACAAGGACAGCATCATATCCTTTTTCACATTCCAATTGCGACAAGGAGGGTTGCTTTTAACTGGAATGACGTTGCCCACAGCAGTATTATCCTGTAATAATATTATTAACAAATTTTACTGAACTAATTGCTAGTCATTATGTACATTTAATTGGACAAAAACAGAACAGAAGCAAATAATGATTAATACCTCAGTGATTAAAAAAAAATTATACAATTTGAAAAAAATTTCAAGTTTACAGGGTTTTAAAACTACATATTTTAACATTTAAGGAAACTTTTGAAAACTCTTATTTTCCAAATCTGTCCATAAATAAATTATATTAATAATTTGTTATTTACATGTTCACAAAGACATAATGAGATTTCTACATAATATGAATAAAAATACTTTTGAATGACCTACACTTAATTATTTAAAAGTTTCCCATATCCTTGCAGAAAATCTCCATTTTTTTTGCATTAAGAAAAATCAGTACTTTTCAGTTAGACAGCTGCCAGTGTTATATATATACAATATATGATATACATATATGTGTGTATATAAATATATACAATATATGTATATATACATATGTGTATACATACATCTATATATAACACTGGTGCCCGGCTAACTGAAAAGTACCTAAAAATCAAATAAGATTTAAATATTTTCTAATTTGTAAATATATGCATTAATCACTTGATATGTTTCACAATGTATTCAGTGTGTACAATGTAACAATGTGATGTGTAAGCTGACATTCTTTATTTTTAATTTAGAATTTTTAATCTTTAAATGTGATATTTGATTAAGGTGTAAAAAAAATCATTTTTTTTTAAATTGATCTTTTTTATTTAAATCATATTTTTTAAAATTTAAATCATATGTTTATGATTTTTTTTTTCCCATCGTTCAAATACAGAATAGCTACCAACAGTTTTAGGTTTCCAAAACAAACCTCTAATTGCAAATGCAGAGATTCCCCTAGACAGTTTCAGGAGAGTGCTGCACCCTACCTGCCCTTACGTTTACAAAATAGTACCCCTCTTGCCCCTGATGAAAAACATTAGCACCCTTGTTGCCCCCAGCTGAAAAAAATGTCTTTACTCCTTTGTTTATTAAAAAATTTACTTGCATAGTAAAAATTGACTCATTGCTGTCTTTTAAATAGCGTCCTGTCTATTAAATATTAAAAGTAGTTTTAAAAATCAAAAGAATACCTTTAAAAATTTTTTAAAAAGTGCCTTTCAGAATCCAAAAGTGCCCTTTTCCTACAAGAAGCACCCTGCCCTTTTTTAAACCTGGGGGAAACTCTGGCAAATGTAACCTGTGTTTTTACACTTTAATAAAATTATAATTATTAGTAATTAACATAAATTATAAACTGCAAATTAGTAGTTTTATTAGTTAGTAGCATACAATAATGTTATATACATTGATATTTTGTAATAATTATGTAAAACTAAATTAAATACTAGTGATTTACATTTATTAAAATTATTAATAACTGCATTTAATCTTAAATTGTTTAACACTATTTAAAATTAATAATTATTAAACAATTAACTCTGTAATTAGGGACATAACACATCTTTATGAATTAATTCATAATATGATAATTAATAATTTATAATTCATGGTAGAAAGTAAAAAGGACAGGATGCTAGTTGCAAGAAAGGGTACTATTTCATGAGGAAATATATAATTACTAAACACATTAGTAGTAATACAAGAAAAAAAAAATAATACATAACTTCTTAGTATAATAAATAAAATGTCATTTATTTTATGAATTACAAATTGAAAAATACAATTAAATAACATGTTTTATTTTTTTTTTTCTAAAGAAATAAAGTTCTATCATTTTTGCAAGGTCTTATGCACATATATTTAGAAATACTAATGTGGAATTCGGAAATTTTTTACATGAAATCTCAGTCTACAGCTACAGATGAATTTCATTATTTTTCAAAAATTAAGGGTGCTTTTTGTCAATTTCAAATGGGGCAGGTTGTGGTGCCCTTAAAAAATGACCTAGAGGAAACAGTAATTATAGAATTTATAAAAACTGCAAAAAAGTTATTTCATTAGTTAATAGCACAAACAACAAAGCTATCAAACATTATTTGCAACTCAGTTTGCATTTGTACTGTTAATCACCTAAATCTAAACTTACACACATGTATGCATATGCTACCCCCCCCCCCCACCCAGGCAAAAATAATATATATATATATATATATGTATATGAAAATGTTTTAACCTATTCATACACACATACAGAATAAATATAAGGAATAGCCAGTTATATCTGTAATCCTCAAAACATTAAACAGCAGTATTATTAACACTCAGTGCGAAATCTCAGCATTTTGTGTTTCAAACAGTTTTGCCGAGTTTTTAATCCCTAACAATTTTTATTTAGTGTATACAAGTATTTAAAAAAAAAAAAAAAAAAAAAAAAAAAAAAAAAAAAAAAATCAACATTTACTTAAGATCTTTCTCTGCTTAACATTTTATACCAATTGGTTCCTTTTCTCTTATACATTCTTTTACAATAGCGGCTTAGCCGATGTCATTCTTTCATTCATCTTTAGCTCCAGTATTTGATATAAATTTATTATTGCAAAAGTAGAATGAGAAAATAAAATTCTTGCTATTTTATTCTTTTACTTGCAGAAATTTATTATATTTGCTGCGTTTATTTTATATAAAAAAATGAATATTTTGATTACTAAAAGGAAATTTATAAAAACTAAGCTTTTTACAAGTTTGCTGTACTTGAACTTTTTACAATAGTCAGGAATTAAGCTTAAAAACAATTATTTAAAGTTTTTTTGTGTATTCATGAATCATGAGTCAAAATACCTGTAGAAACTTTCCAAATTATGTTCACCTCAGATTTTAAACATTTAGAAAAATTATGATTTTAATCAATGATTTTTTTTAATCAATTGATAAAAATCACGATTTAATCGCTGATTAAACTAATTAAAACCATTAACACCTTATATTTGATTCAAGTTTAAAAAAAAAAAAAAAAAGCATCGTTTTTCAGTTCTCAGCCTCTCCCACTTTTAAGTATGACTTTATGATATTTTAAGTATACCATGCAATTTTTAAAATGTGTCAGATTTTCTCCAGAATGCTGCTCAACTTTTTAAAATATACCAAGTAACATATCAACTCTACTACGTTCATGATCATCAATGTTCAAACTTGCCTTAGGGGATGTGCATATATAACGTTATCAGTTTAGGGGGGAAGGAGGGGCCTGGCACATGATCTCGTAAGATATCGCTAGGGGGAGGGGGGGCTGTCTTTTGATATCGTTATCAGTTTTGATCCAACCAAAATTTTCTCTTTTTATTTGTAACTTGTTTTTTTACATCAAAATAGCCTTATCTGTTTTTTATGGAAATACAAACTTATGATTAAAATCTTAAATGATAAAAATATTTAATTCAAAAATATGGAATACCCCACCGTTTAGCATTCCTATTCTTCTGTCATATGTTATGCATACATAATTGGTTACATCTGTGGTTCGAGAAACCAATTGATGATACCTGTTATGTTTATTAGTAGTAAATGAATGAGAAAGAATGTTGTCCATCTGTTTTGTTGATAAGAAGTTCTGTCTCTCACCCCCTCCCAACCCCGTGCTGAGGCAAGTGCAAGAAATCATTATTACTGTTGAATGCATTATATAAACAAAAAGCTATTATTAAATACTTTTAAATGGCAAATACGAGGCATGTTTTTTAAGTAAGTACCGTTTTGGAATTTTAAAAAAACGTGCAAAGATATCGCAATAATTTTATTTTTACATGAAAGTCTGTACCTTCATCTACTTTTCTACATAATTTCCGTGATTATTGAGGCACTTGTCATAACGTGGCACCAGTTTTTGAATACCCTCCTCATAAAATTCTGCCGCCTGACTTTTTAACCACTGTAGCACAAATGTTTTGACTTCGTTATCGTCTTGAAGACGCTGACCACCCAGGTGTTTCTTCAAGTGCAGGAACAAATGGTAGTCGCTGGGCGCCAGATCAGGGCTGTATGGAGGATGATCTAGAGTTTCCCATTTAAAAGATTTGATGAGATCTTTGGTCCGATTAGCCACATGTGGACGGGCATTGTCATGCAGCAAAACGATACCCTTACTCAACTTGCCACGTCTTTTGTTCTGGATTGCACGACGCAGATTGTTCAATGTCTCACAATAAGATGCTGCATTGATTGTCTCATTACGAGGCAGAAACTCCACTAGCAATACTCCTTTTTTGTCCCAAAAAACTGTGCACGATTTTCTGGGCAGAAATTGTTTGCTTAAACTTCACTTTTTTGGGTGATGATGAATGTCGCCATTCCATGGATTGTTGTTTTGATTCTGGTGTGATGTAGGCCACCCATGTTTCGTCACCAGTAACAATTTGGTCTAAAAAATCTTCACCTTCATTGTGGTACCGCTCAAGGAAAGTCAATGCACTGCCTAAACGTTGGGTTTTGTGCAAATCCGTCAACATTTTTGGAACCCAACGTGAACACAATTTCCGGTAATTCAAGTTCTCGGTCACAATGCGATACAAAATACTACGAGAATATTGAGGAAAGCAGTCGCACAATGACGAAATTGTAAAGCGTCTGTTTTCTTTCGCCTTTTCGTCCACTTTCTGCACCAAATCTTCATTAACGACCGAAGGACGCCCACTATGTTCTTCATCATGCACATTTGTGCGGCCATCTTTAAATGCTCTCACCCATTTCCTTACCATTCCATCACTCATAATGTTTTGTCCGTAAACTTCACAGATCTCACGATGAATATCGATCGGTTTTACGCCTTTAGCACTAAGAAATCGTATAACAGCCCGTACTTCACGATTGTCGGAGGCATCTTAAACACTCAGTAAACAACGTATACAATGAAGAATCAGACTGTAATGACGTCAGTGCATAGACAAGAGATGTAGGTAACCAGCGCGCATGCGCGGAACGCCGACCGTAGCGCTGCGGCGGCGGAATCGCAAAACGGTACTTACTTAAAAAACATGCCTCGTATTTCTTTTAAGTATTATTTGATATAAAGTTATTTTCATATACAAAGTGAAATTTTTTGATTTCTATTCATTTGAAGGGGGGGGTGGGGGGGGTGTTTGAGGTATGATAATGTATGATATCATAAACGGGCGAGGGAATCCAAAAATACCAGAAAATTGATAATGTTATATAAGTACAGCCCCTTACTAAGTAGTTTTTTGCAAAGAAGGAGGGGGCACTTTTGCAATACCTTCTAGATGAATTTTTGTAACACACTTTTTTTTTTTAACATTTTGTATCCTGTTTTTTCTTTAAACCATGAATTATTTTTGCAGTTGCGTACATTCTGCCATAACAATTTTCAAATGTACATTCTTTCTTGCTGGCTGATAAGATTTTCTGAAAACTTCCCACCCCCTAAGAATAACCATCACAACCCCCCCCCCCCCCCCTCCTTCAAAGTAGAATATGCCATATGTCGCAAAACAACAGATTTCTCTGCAGAAGATTCAAATTCTCATTTTCAGTGAAATTCGCAATTCAGTCATTGGAAAAATCTTGAAATTTGTCAGTCAATCATCGGGAGAAAAAAAAATTGTTCACTTAAAAAGATTTCAAAATTCATCAATTGGTCGGAGGAAATCTCATGCAATTCGTAAGTTGATCGTGTAAAAAAAAAAAAAAAAATCTTCAGCTGGTTGTGGAAAATAAGAAATTCGTTGAACAAGTCGAGGGAAAAATGCACGATTTTTACCAATCAGTCGCAAGAAAACAGCAGCAAAATTTGTCATTTGGTATACGGAAAATATCATGAAAATCATCAATTGGTCGCAGGTATTTAAAAAAAATGAAATTTGTAAGTGGATCATCAGAAAAATCACGAAAAATACCTGTGAATTTTGCCAATGCAAGGGTTAGAGGCAAAATTTGCTGATCAGTTTCAGTAGAAAGAAAATATTGCAAAATGTGCCAATTGGTCGCGAGTAAAATATCTGAAATTTGTCACTGGATCGTCGGGAAAAAAATATCACAAAATTCGTTGATCAGTCCCCCCCCCCCCCAAAAAAAAATACAACCCTAATTTCCCTCCCAATCGGTCTCAAAAAAACAGTCAAAATTTGGCAATTCATAGAAGGAAGATAAATTTTAATTTATCACAGATTTTAAAATCGCAAAATTCGTCAATGGAAGTCAGAAAAAAAAATCTCAAAATTCAGCAATAGGTCGTAAAAAAGGGGAAATTTGTCAGTGGATTATAGAAAAAACCTGAAAATCGTCTATCAGTTGTGGAAAATAATCTACGATTTTCTCTAATCGGTCAATAGAAAAAGCTACAAAATTTCCCAATCAGTAGAAGGAAAATATCGCGAATAAAAGAATGAGAAATTAGTCTGTGGATTTTCTGAAAGAAATGCAAAATTCGTCGATTTGTCGCAAGGAAAAAAACTTGCACTTTTTGCAAAGCAATAGAAAGAAAATATCGCAAAATTCGCCAGTTGATCGCTGTAAAAAAAAAAAAAAAGTGAAAGTCACTGAATCGTCGGAAAAAATATTGAAATTCGTCGATCAGACATGGAGAGAAAAAAAAATCATCGCCCATTAGTCGCAAGGAAAAGCCGAAAAATTTACTAATCAGTAGAAAGAAAATGTCACAAAATTCGAACAGTCGTGGATAAAAAAAATGTCAAATTCGTCGGTGGATCATCTGAAAAAAGAAAGAAAAAAAATGGACGAAATTCTTCAGTCAGTCATGGTACGAGTTCGTCGATCAGTTGCACGAAATTCATCAGTAGATCGAGGTAAATATCTAAAAAAATATTGCTAAATAGTCAATTATGGGAAAAATTGAGAAATTCATTATTCGATCGGGGTAAATCGAAAATCATCGGTAATTGCGAAAATCATCGATCAGGAGAAAATCACAAAATTCTTTAATCAGTTGCAGGATAAAAATGCAAAATTTCTTGATTGACCCGGGAAAAAAAAATCAGGAAAGTTGTTAGTCAACCAAGGGAAAAATCACAAAAATATTGCAAAATTCATCATTCGGTTCTAAAAAATTATGAAATCTAGCCAGACGTGGGGGGAGGGGGGGGGGAAGGCAACATTTTTCAATTGGTCACAGGAAAATATAATGAAATTTTACTGATAAATGAGGACTGTAAACAAACCAGTTCAAATTACAGTCAACTCTGTGGAATTTGCTGATGTATAATCCACACTACACGTTGGAATGTAAACAACGGAAATTGTCATTAACAGTTAAACTCATAAAGCTAATTTTTTTTTTTTCAGTTATCAATGCTCCAATGGATAAATATTTAAATATAAATTGGATATAAACATTTAAATTTCCTTGAGTAACATAATTTTATCTTGGAGCAAGAAGTAATGAATGTTCATAGACTACAGAAAAAAAAAAATATTGACACCATACCAAAACTGCTATTGTGTTGTGTCAATGTTTAAAATAATGAATAATCAGTAAAATTTGTATTGTAATATAATTTAATTTTTCTTTAATCTTAGTTATTAAATGTATTAAACCATTATATGTTTTTCTTTTCAATTTTAATTGTAATTTTTGTGCAGTTGTTCCTAATTTATAGTCAGACTTTAAAAAATAAAATGTAAACAAAAAGGATGATCTATAATCTGCAAAAATGTATAATCTACAAAATTCTCGGTTCCTCAGTGTGCAGATTTCACAGAGTTCACTGTATATAGTTTATAGAATCTCTTAGAATACATTTTTAACACCATTTTTTCCAAACAATAATCTTCTTAGTAGATTTATATTGCAAATGTTACAAAAATATGCCATGAAGTTTTAGACTAATGTCAGACAAACGTCTTTTTGCACGCTTTTTTACCTACGTATCATCCCTACACAATGCTAGTAGCATTAGCATTGTGTAGGGATGATACGTAGGGAAAAAAGCAATGTCAGACGAACGTCTTTTTGCATGCTTTTTCCCCCTAAGTATCATCCCTACACAATACTAGCAGCATTGTGTAGGGTGTGTAGAGATAATACGTAGGGAAAAAGCGTGTAAAAAGATGTTCGTCTGACATTAGCCTTATTGTTTGGAATACTAGTGTAATTTACACTATGCAACTTAAATATGTAAAGAATATAATTACCTATCTTTTGATGCTTTGTGGGCGGGCAAAAACAATAGCTGCTTTTAGCTCCATTACTTTCTTCATACTCATATGATGAAGGTCTCAATATTTTGCTAAGTAGTTACATCGTTTAATCACCTCTTGGATTACCATTCGTTTTCTGAAAGAATCACAAGTAGAAATCACATATTCAATTTTGGCAGTATTGTTTACTTTCTGAAATCACATTCCATTAAAAAAATATACTGTAAAAGCATTTATTTTCGCGAGCCCGTTGTAATCGCAAAAATTTAAGCCTCGCGAAATATATATATATTTTTTCACCTCAAATAATAATAAAAAATCAGAAAATTTTCACTTATCCAAAATTTAATGATTACTTAAATGTTAAGCCAAGATCAAAGTTGATAAGTACTGCGTGTGTTTTTAGAGTGATGGGGAGAGGCAGGGCAGAGGGGGCATGTGCCCCATGTGCCAGAACGAAGGGGCGCCAAATGCAGGATTATACTTTTGGAATGGATCATTTTCTTCTGATGGACTTATGGCTTCCATTATTAGGAAGTAGCCATTATAAATGAAGTGTTAGGTGAAGATGAAAGAGCAGTCGTAATAAGTTAGAACTCTGATTTTCTGGTCAGAATTTAAAAAAATGCCTTTTTTTTTTTAAATTATGGCCGTTTTTTGACCAGAAAATCAAAGTTCTAACTTTTTACGGCTGCTCTTTCATCTTCACCTAACACTTCATTTATAACGGCTATTTCATAATAATGGAAACCAAAGTCCATCAGAAGAAAATAACTTGGCTAAAGCTGAAACTCGGTTAAGCAGGACTCTGTTAATCCGAACTCTACTGTATATGTCATTTTAAAAATAATCTTTAGAATATTTTTGTTGGTGTTCAGAGGTGGGGGGGGGGGGTGTCATGCACCCTGTGACCACCCTCTTGGATCCACCATTGCAGATTATGTAGTTCAGTTATTACATTTTTAATTTAAAAATAAGTCGGCTATTAAAAAATTAGTAACATTCTCTTTGTAAATATACTTTGTGGAAGAGGAGGGGGAGGGGGGGGGGAGAGTCCAAAATCCATGTTTGCCCCGAGTGCAAAAAAGGCTAGTTTCAGCCCTGGAGAGAAGGGCGGGGGGACAAACTTTTGGGACAAAAGGAAGTTTCTTAAAATGTCTTAAGCAAAAGGGGTTCTATTTAGGTAATTTCGGGATTTTTCGACTATAAAATTTCGATATAAAATTCACGAAAATTTTAGCTTGCAAAATTACCAATATCTTCATTTTCTCGAAAAATTCGGCTCGCAAAAATAAGTGTTTTTACAGTATACATATTGTGCAGGATACGATATGGCGAATTTTTGCTTTACATGCACTAATTTACATTAAAATCATAAGTAATGAAATTTTATTTAGTAATTAATCAGCAATAATAGCCAAAACAACACAATTAACAAAAAATTCAGTAAAGGAAAAAAAAAAAAAATGCTATCGTCACTGATTTCAGTGCTATTTTGAATTTTGTTTTTTCAACTTAACTGTAAATTTTGCTGTTTGCAACCGCAATGGTATGTGGTTTTGAGGACACAATCAAATTTGGCTAAAATAAGATTCTGGAACCTAACAGATCCTGAAATGTAAATATATCCGCTGCCCTTAGGGTTGTGGAGCCGGTGGGGAAAATGACCAACTCAGACTGCTGAAATTTTAAAGAAACCAACTGATTCTGGGGTGGCTAATGTACTAGATATAGTAGGGTTTCTATTATTCAGATTGCTTCATCGGTACCATGTGTTTTGAAATAGTCTATTTATTAAGTTTGTAATTAAATAAATCAAATATTACAATTTAAAATATGTGGTAACAATCAAGCAATCTGAATTTTAAAAAATATGCAACTGGCAACACTGCAACCTACTGACACATTCCTATTTGACCTTGAAACAAGTAATTAATGTGCATATCCACTGTTTTTTTTTTTTTTCGTTTCATTTTTTGGTTGACAAATGGGTGCAAGCTGTGATAGGTTGTCAAGGCCAGGACCCAGTTACCTCAGAGCATTATTTAGTATAAAACATTTCACCTTTTTTAAATGCATAATTTTTGTTTTAAAAGGGTAAAAGTACTTTTAAAATACTGGTCGGACTTTGCCCCTTCATTAATCGGCTCTGGCCAAGACTTAAAATATTTTCCATATACTCACATGAAAAACCTTTCTTAAATATTTTTACATATGCCTCAGAATTTTTTCAGAGCATAATTTCAAATACATAAAAAAAAATACAGTAGCCTCCCGCTTAACCGGCCTAAATGGGACTGAGGGTTGGTCGGTTAAGAGGAAAACCGGTTAAAGCAGAGAAGTAAAAAAAAAAATTAAATAAGTATCTGTGTAATTTAATTAATTAAGCCCATACGATGCATTTAGTTTTTCAATTTGTAAATTTTTAAAAAAGTACATATTTTCTATATTTTGTTAAATGAATACTAGTTATAGTGTTGACTCTAAGCCGCTTTAGCAGGGCGCAGCGGCCGGCGGCCCTTTTTTTTCCTTTTTTGCACCCGGCGGCCCTTTTTTTTCCTTTTTTGCACCCGGCGGCCCTTTATTTCCTTTTCTGTGACCGGCGCCCTTTTTTATTTCTTTTTTGCGCCCCGCTACCCTTTTAACACTTCCTATGATCCCTGTGGCAATTTAGTTGATCCCGGGTAAATATCGCAAACTCTAGGGACTCGAAACAAACCAGTTCAAAATATTTTTTGTGAACAAGGTACAAGTGTACCCTTTTTGAAAAAATGCACCCTTTTTTAGAATAGTGTTTGTCCCCTTTTTGAAAAATATACCCTTTTTTTAGAATAGTGTTCCCTTTTTGAAAAATTCCCACCCGGCGGCCCTTTTGTTCTAGAGTCAACACTATAGTTATAATTAATTGAATTGCAAGGAAAATTATCGCTTATAACAAATAATGAAAAATATTTAACACAAATTAAATTGTTGAAAATTGTGCCACACACCTTTATAAGAAGCTGAACTTGTTCTACATAATGTATATTTAAGTTAATCAACAATAAAGAAATGAGTGACCTTCTAATGTTGAAGGCAAAATGGCAGATATCTTGCAGCTTAATCTCTCCATTTCTTTAACATCATAAGTTCAACCGAGGAAACTGTTAGCTGCTGCTCAACTAGCATAACACCAACTCCAATGCTTTTACCCCTTCCAGTATGTAGAATTTTAGCAGTATCAACTTCATCTGGATCATCATCAGATTCGTCTTCGTATTGAACAACATCAGTCACAGTCCTAATTATATTCTCATCAAATAATGTTTCATGCTTGATATCTTTATCAGACTTAAACGAATTGTATACATCTTTTACGGTGATCTGTTCGCATCCCTCAAGCTTTTTAAATGTTTGTACTAAACAGTTTGAAGATAGATCAGACATTACAGAGCTCCGTGGGGAGGGGGAATTACACTTTTGCCTATTAAAAACGCAAAATCTCAAATCTTCTGGGGAGGACATCTCATTTCTCCTTGTCCTTGGGGGAATGCCTGCACCCCAGGGCCACATCGGCGAAGGCCAACACATATCCACTTAGAAATGACGTTCTTCTTTCTGAATTTTGCATCCTTCCTCTCAAGATTGCACTTCAACTGGAAAGCGTAAGCTGAGTTCCCGAGGTCGTCATCCCTGAATTTTGCCTGATGTTGGGAAAAAAAGTCGGCCGGTTAAAGCGGAGTTCCGGTTAAAAGGGAGGCTACTGTATATATTTATGTTCATAAAGTGGACCATGCCCCAGAAGCGGGATACTAAGTATTATTTGAAATACAAATATCAATTTATTTTTTATTAATCTAATTCCTCTTTATTTTTCATTTACCTACCTCCAAAATAACATAGATAATAATGCAAATTTGCAAGTAACATTTTCAAACAAAACGGAAAAGTTATAAAAAAAAAAAAAATTACACATTTTTAATAAGATTACGATACAGGAAAAATTCCAAATAAAGTGAAGTTATTAAATAAAATAAAGGCTTTGCACATTAAAATCCTAAATACATATGAGCCTGAAATTTTCTGAAATACTTTTGGGTCTGAGCGAGCTGAGGGCGATTTTATGATAACACTGATATAAACAGATAAATAACCATAAAGTTTTGATTCAAATTTGTTTTATGTTACATCTAAAATGAGTAATATTTCAGAATCTACCAGAAATATTTTCATTAATAATACAGGTTAACTTCAATAGGATACTGGGCCTTTCCATTGTGACGGGTGTGACATCCAGACACAATTTTAAGATGTTATATCTATATTTTGGGCAATAAATTAGCTAATAAATCCCTGAAAAGTGTTTAAAAAATGTTTTTCCATGCATTTGCTTGAATAATTGTGCAAACACGAAACTTCAATAGCTTTCAATTTAAAAAAATAAATAAAATAAAATCTTGTGATGGGTGTGACTTTCTCCAGACATGAGTTTTCACTAGCATACACATTCGTTAAAATTCCTGTGAATATTTTAATGTTTCATTATTAAAACAATTTTTTTCTAATAAAAGAGATTCAGATTAAACTTAATGCATAATTTTCATAATAAATTTTAATTATTTTAATGTACAAGAAATTTTTTTCTATTGTGACGGGTGTGACATTATGAAAAGTATACAATTTTAAAGTTATTTACAAAAAAAAAAACAGCGATCGGTATTGACAGAAAACTTGACAATAGCTAATATACAAACAAAATTTAATAAAACTAACATCTTTATGCAGTTAGTTTAAAATTTGTAGTGCCCCCTACATGTTATAAGTGATGGGGTAGCTACTTTTTTTACAATGGCAAAAAAGTTTTCAATTGAGATGTCACCTTTCTCTGGCCAAATCCAGTGTGGTCCACTCACTGCCTTGCATGTATTTCAAGCTTTATTTCTTCCTTATGGAAGTTGATATTCAAGCCATTACCGTAGTACAAAATACAAGCTATTGCGCCTTTTGTTACAGGCCAGGGAAACCACAACATAGTCTCCGATATTTAAATCTGATGCTTTCAAAATCTTGCTGGGGGGAAGATTCGCAAATAGCAGTGACTTACCTCTTTTAGTATTGATTCCGTAGTTTTTCCAATCAAAAAGTTGGTACTATCAGCACTTACCTTAAAGTGGTGATATGACTTGATGCCTTCCCATCCTTCTGTCAACATTTGTTTAGTTTCCAGTATTTTCTCTGCTGACACATACAATGTCTTTATTGCACCAGTCTCCTGTGCACATTTTAAAAAATCCAAAGCAGATTTAACTATTGCTTTTCTGGATTTAAGCAAACCCCACACTCTTGACTTTTCATTTCCAAATCCTGTCAACCGCTCCTTTACCATAAGAAGTGGCCAAAAAGTTCCATTCACATGTTAGCTTAAAATCTTTGATAAAGAAGCACAAGTGTTTGAAATTTTGTATTTGTTTTTAAACATGGCTGCACAGCCATCAGAATTTTTTTTCACCTTTTTGAAACGGGGGGGGGGGGGGGGTCAGACTAGCATATAATGGCATTTAAAAATGCCCATACAGCATTACTTATTTAACACGCTGCAATTCGTTATTGATTATTACAAAAGAGCAAATCACATTACCTTTCAACGATGCAAAGCATGTAAAAATGGTTATTTGAGGATGAGTCCAGTGAGCACTCTGGATCTCATTTTGAGAGGCAGCACTATAGTTCTCGGCAAAGCCCACTTGTATTATTGCTTAGTGTCTCCCACATTATTTTTGGCTTCTTCAAAATAACTGGATTGAGTTACAGTTATGTATAAAGAATATTAATAATAAATTTTCATTTTCTTGATAATCTATCAAAAGTTAAAGTAAATTACCACCAACTCACAATTTACTAAAATAATTCAAATACAGTAGAACCTTGATTATCCGAAGTAATTGGAACCGACCCTCTTTTGGAAAATTGAAATTTTCGGACAATTGAGAATGCTTCAGTTTTTAGATTAAGGACAAATATATGCACTGTTTCTTATAATGGTAACAAGTGCTTAATAAAAATAAAACAATAGAAAAAGAGAAACAAGAATAAATTAGGGGCTGTGCAAATATAACGTTATCAACTTTTTGGTAATTTCGGACCCCCTCCCCCCCCCTTACGATATCATACATTATCATCCCTCGAACCTCCCCCCCACTGGTAATAATATCATTATCAATGTCTAAAAATTTGATTTTTTTCTACTTTTGTTTGGAGTGATACATAAATATGGTTCCATTATTATTCGCATACTACTTTATTGATTCAAGAGAAGTCAATAAAATATATCACATTACATATGAAATAACTTTATACCAAATAATACTTAGAAATGATTACTATTTAAAAGAATTTAATAATAGCTTTTTTTTACATAATGCGTTCAACAGTAATAATGTCTTCTTGCACTTGATCACACAGGGGGAGCCGGGGGGAAGGGGCAAACAGAACTTCTTATGAACAAAACAGATGGACAAAATTCTTTCTCCTTTATTTAACAGTAAACACAAAGTATCATTTGAAACATACTTCGCATATGGTTTCTCGAACAGTGGATTATATATGCATACACATATGACAGAAGAATAGGAATGGCAAACGTTACATATTTTTAATTAAATAATTTTATAATCCTTCAAAGATTTTAATAATAACTTTGTATTCTCAAAAAATAGATAACAGGCTAAAAAAAAAAAAGATAACATACAATTTTGATGTAAAGACCAAGTTACAAATAAAAAAAGAAAATGTTGGTTGTGTGAAAAATGATAACGATATGAAAAGACAAATTCCCCCCCCCCATCCCCTAGCGATATCTTACGATATCATGTGCCAGACCCCCCCCCCCTCCCCTCTAAAATGATAACGTTATATATGCGCAGCCCCTTACCTAAATTTTAATTTTAAAATTAAGTACCTTTTACATGTTTCAGAAGGGTTTGAAACAAAGTTTTGTTTGCCGCAGTTTCTATTGCCTTTGTTTTGTAGCTCTAGCACAAAGTTTTTTACTACTATGAGTTTACCAGTATTACAGTCTTTCTGCTGCTCAGCCATGCCAGACATTTTGCAACGAATTCAAAAGCTTCAGATCTGCTAATTTCTTCGCCCTCATCATTGTCCTCTTCTTCGCTTTGACCAGCAAATGTTCCTCAGATATTGCCAATGATTTCTTCATCGCTCAATATATGAAATCCGTGATCATTTGAGTCACATTTTAGCCAATCGTTTATTCCTGAAATATTACAGCCATCACAACCAGGTATTTTATTAAATTCTAATTCCTAATCGATTTTTTTTTTTTTAAATCTTTAAAAATGGATTTCGGTTAACCCAGAGTTTTGGTTAAAAGAGTTTCAGATAAAAGAGGTTCTACTGTATATCTGTTTTAAGATTTATCTTTTTTAAGGCACATTTGTCTTAATATGTTTAGAAACAATAAGGATTCAACCTTACACTTCATTTAAGAAACATTTAAATATATTTCTAAATAATTTAAAATGTTGTCACACCCGTCACACTAAAATTCCACACAAAATAAAAATTTAATGAATTTTTAATATTTCATATTTATTCAGAATTGCAATAATTAGACTTTCAGAAAGTTTCATGTATTTTTGTGAAAAAATGAATTTGGTATAATAAGTTGATCATCTTTTTTTGTGACGGATGTGAAAGAGATACAATATAAATATATTTGTATTAAAAATCGGTCTTTGAAAAATTAAGTGCTTCATAAGGTAAACAATGGTCACAAATAGTAATGTATGCACATACAGCGAAAATGCTGCTGTTTTAAATATTGCATCTGGCGGAATAAAAATACCTTATTTTAAATGCTAGTAAGTAGGGATTGACCGAAGCAGCAATTTTGCCGAATACCGAAGCTTCGGTCAAAGTGTACACCGAATATTCGGTATTCGGCAACCGAATACTTAAAATTTTTTAATATACATTTTTTCATATATTAGCTTTTTTAATAAACTTTAATTAAAATTAAATTCTTAGTAATTTAATTCAGTTACATTTTTATTCTTAAATCTAATTACACCAAAAAAAATTTAATGACTACTTTCCACTCACAATTTCATTAACCCATCACTTATTTTTTATTATTTTATCACTAGTCAATACCCAAAATAACCTATGAAAGTATTAAACTATACAGGCTATTATTAAGGGTAAGAATTGTTAGAAAAACTAAAGTTCATTCAAATAAAAAGAAACAATGTTGTCATTAAGCTGATTTACTGATTGTCTAATTATAAACGTATTGAATAGGAATGTTCCCAAATACAAAAGGTATATCAATTTATACATTTAACTATTTTCTGTCAAATTATTGATACATATTTATATTTTGATTAATAATTTAACATTGTGGTGATGAAGATAACAAATTTGAGCGATTTTAATGATTATAAAAGCTATAGGATAGGCATAGAGGCAGGGTTGGGTTTTTGACATGACAAGCGTCAAAAACTGGTTTAAACTGTCGAAAACTGCCAAATACATGTAATACGCTAAAACATTTTAACAATAGACAAACATTAAATAAGTCAATGATTTATGTGATCTTTTATTGAAATTTAATAATTAAAAAAAATATATTATTTGCAATAATTTTTTTTTTTTTTTTTTTTGGGGGGGGGGGGGATTTTTCAACCAGAAGAAAATAATTTTGTACAATTAAATAATCCGGATCAATTTTACCCCGCAGCATGCTGCAGCACACCACTTGTTTAGCACATTTATTTACACCCAAAAGATTTTTGAGTTTAGAGTGTATGAAGCGTTAGAAAATAGTCTGTCTCTTAATTGATGCTGAGCTAGTAGGACTTGATAGCAAAAGCATTGCTAGACGAGCAAGTTTTGAATCAGGCTCAAAAAGCTGTTGCATTTAGTGATATCTTTCCACCAAACAATGGGGTCCTTCCTATAGCAATGAAATAAGAAGACTGGAAAGGGGATTCTTTAGCTTCTTACACAAACAGTATGGGTAAGCATCCATAAACTCTCTCCGTAGCTCAAGCGCGAGCTGAATGAACTGATACAGCAGTCAACCCTTGCCCCTGATGGTTGGGATGCAAAGTGTAAGCCAAACAATGGTATGGTATCATGATTTGATCCCTTCTATTATGCACTTTTTCAATATGGGCTTACAGGAATTTTCTTTTAGATGACCGAGCCAATTTTGTTCAGTTTTAAAATCGAAAACATTTTTATATATTGAAAGAAAGCATGTTTTAAAAAGATTTTGACTCTAAGCTTTTTTTTTTAATTACTTCTCTTATTTTGTAAATGTTTAAAATTAATAATCCAATTTCAATTTTGAGTGGAATGGTTATTGCCTAGACTAGAATAACATTGATGGACATTATCTTGTTATATATACAAGAAAATCTACACTTTTTTAAGTTTTTCTTTCCCCATAAAAAAAGCTAGCTAATGCTTTAAGCTCTCAAAAGTAAGCGAAATTAAAACGATTTCAAGTAAGAGAAAAAATGTACAGCTCAGGTGAGCTTAATGTCTACTTTTTAGAAAAACACAATTTTACAAAAAACTAAATAAAATTTTACCCTGTTAAAAAGTTGTACTTAACAATAATACTTTACTATGTACTAATTACTGATATACAGTAAGAGTGAATTTAAAATATTACATGTAATGTTGTCATGTGTGACATTTAATTTGAATTTTTACAGATCAATTTAGTATTTGAGGTTTCTGACATGACGGTTTAAACCTGACATAAACTGACACATGTCAAAAACCTGCCAACCCTGTAATTATTACTAATACTATATACTAATTATACAATTACAGTAATAGTGAATTTTAAATATTACATCTAATGTGTGACATTTAATGTGAAATTTTACAGATCACTGTAAGTATTTGAGGTTTTTGACATGACGGTTTAAACCGCAGTTTAAACTGTCAAAAACTGACATGTGTCAAAAACCTGCCAACCCTGCATAGAGGTATACTTATTTGATGCGTTTTCTTTCATATACACCTTAGATATACAGAGATGAAATCTGACGTACTTATTTGAGATATATGTTAAAGAAAATACACATTAAATAAATTTAAATTAAGAAAACTAAAGTAGAAATAATTAAAATTAAATTATAAGAGAAAGATGCCCACCTTCCTTACTTTTTTTTTTTCTCATCGTAGATAGTTGTTTTGATTTCACCCCTATGTAGGCTATTTTAGGAAAGAAAAAGTTTTTTTTATATTAAAAATGTCCTTTGACTTGTTTTTTGTAGTGCAACTGAACTCTGAACTCATGTACATAATATTGAAACTCATCGTTTAGCCTATTCTACTTCTAATTAAAAAAGAATTCTTCTACTTCTAAGAAAGTACTTGCCCGCAATTATTCGGCCGAATACTTAAAAGTATTCGGCCGAAGCCGAATATTCGGTTTACATGCCGAATCACCGAATCGACTATTCGGTCAATCCCTACTAGTAAGTTTTTGAAATTTTTCTAACTTTGAGCCTAGATAAATTATAAAAGAATAATTTTTGCAGCTTAGTTCTCTGTAATTTCATATGTATCATATTTTTACCTTTAATTTGATACATTACTAGTAATAATAAAAGTTTGAAATATCAACCTTCATGTCTACTTTTTCATGGAAATGCCCATATGTTACAAGAAAGATCAGTAAAATAATTTTTTGCATAACCGATTCCACACACATAGCTAAATGCAAAAATTCTGCACTACTATTCTGAGCATGCAATTATTTTTAAAATGCACTCGGTACCTCTCCTTTATCCCGTCAACTGCTTTCCATAAAATTATAATGCCAATAAACAAATGGAAAAATGTTCCCATTAGAATTTCAGGAAAAAAAAAAAAAAAAAAAAAAGAGATGCCTGTCTGAATAAAACGGCAACTATCAGTAACTTAAGCAATAAAATTTACAATATAGGGTAGATGTGCTAGCAATGGACACCCTTAAGTAATTTCTTATAAAAGTATTTTTGGTACTTTTCGGTTAGCCGGGTGCCAGTGTTATATATACATATTTATATACATAAATGTATGTATATATACATGTATATATATATATGTGTATATATACAATATGTGTATATGTATATATATGTATATTTACGTTTATGCATGTATATAAATGTGTATATATAACACTGGCACCCGGCCAACCGAAATGTACCGTATTTTTTTAATTAATAGTTATAATTATTATATTCCAGTTTTTTCAATATTATATTAACCTAACCATTCTTATAGTCTCATTTCCCAATATGAATCGAAATTTAATTTTAAATAACAGAAATATACCAAAACACCCAGTAATGGACACCCTTTGGCCCAGTAATGGACACCCCATAAAAAGTAATAAATATAATTGTTTTCATGACTGTATTTAGAACCAGAATTTAATGAATACATACTAATCAAAACAAAATAGCTATTTTCAAATAAATTTAACAATCAGGATACCAGTAATTAATAAAATATTTGCGATAATCATTTACTGTTTGCATCAATTATTGTAATTATCAGAAAATCGATGTTTTAATTATTTTAGATGAATAGTTTAAAATACTAAATATCAGGCAATTACAGCTATCAAATTATTGAAACAGTGAGGGGATTTAAAAGGTAATTAAAAAAAAAGTTTTGGAATATTAGTGTTTAGTTTTGTCTCACTATTTTTAACAATTAATCTTCCAGAGACTACTTGATATATCATTTATAATAATTAATATTACAAATATGAAAAAAATGATATCGTGGGTTGAACATTTTAAATACTAAATAAAATACTTTCAAAATAAAATAAAACTGTTGAACTGATGTTTGAGGCCACTGATCTGCAGATTTACTAGTTTCATGAATATTACCAATAACTTTCATTATTATTATTATTTTGTCAGAGGTGAATAAGGAAACATTTAAGACAGAAAATAGATTCTTAATAGCTTCTGTAACTTAATTGTTTTTATTTAAACGGAGAGGGATTAAGCCCTATGAGCCAGGGTTGCAAAAAAGCCGGCTAAAATTTTAAAAAAGCCACGCCGGTGACTTTTATTGGTTTTAACCGGCCTTTTTTGGCCATAATTGGCTTTTATACAATGAAGCATTGTAATTATAAACTACACATATGACATTTAACTGATTTAGAGTTTAATAAGTAACCCAATTTCTCAATAATGGAGACATTAATACTGGAATAAAACTTAGATGGTTTTGCTAGTGATTTGCAAATATGTCAGCTAAACTTTAAAAGGGCCATACCAACTGCTTTATCTGGTTTACACTGACCTTTTAACACCCCCCCCCCTTTTTTTCCATTTTTACTGCTTTATAAAATTAAAGAAAAGAAGGACAATGGTTACTTAGTTACATGTTTTATTACTTAATTAATTTTCAGAGCTATTAAATATACAAGTCATTATTTTATTTGTAGTAAACATTTAAAATTATACGTAGTCATATAATAAAAACACCATTTCTCACTATTAAACATTATGAATAACATATGCATGAATATGCTTAGCAACAAGCTTTTCAAAATTTTATTTAGAGAATTTGTAATTCTTTTCTTTTGTTTAAATGACCTTTTTTTATATACACTTATTGAACCAAACTCTCCTCAAATATTATATCCTTTCTAATTTCTCTTTTAACATTTATAACTTAATCTCTCCATATGGACACAAGAATGTTTCCATTTTGATGTGTTTAATTAAATATAATCTTTAAAATGTGTAGTATATGTGGAGCTATGTAATATGTAATTTCAAAACACCAATTTGGAGTATAACTTATATTCTTTTCAATGTTTATAATTTTTTTTTTCCAAACATAATTGCCTTCACAGTTGTCTTCTAGAAGTTATAAAAAGTTATTTATTTGACAAAATTTAATAGAAATGTATAATTTTTTTAGTAGAAAATATTTATAAGTGTATTAAAAATTAATTGATCCAAGTTTAAAACGAATTAGCTGTAAAACAACTTTTAAAAATAAAAACCGGCTTTTTTTAAGTGGTTAAAACCAAAAAAAGCTTTTTTTGGCCTGGCTAAAAGCCGGCAACCCTGCTATGAGCCTCTCTGACTGTGCCCTTAAACAATATTTTCTGATTCCTGGCTGGTTTGATAGCCAGATTATAAAATATGCAAGATATGTACATAAAAAAGATAAATAAATAAAATACTGAAATTTTATTAATCACATAACTTAAAAGCAGCCATTTATAAAAGTTTTGATGTTATTACATTTTGGTAAACATAATTTAAAAATTAAATTTGATTATTTACGTTTGCAGTTAATTCAAAATATTATATGCACTATAAACATTACTGAAATTGCATTTTTAGCAATGTCTACATGGGGTGTCCATCACTGGAAAATGACTGATTAACCATCCCAGTAATGGACATCCCCTCTTAAAACCTTAAAACTAAATGAAATTTTGTAAATGGCTGTCAGTATATAAAATTCTAAGCTTTCTATTGCTACTCAAACAAAAACATTAAAATTTTGCAAGAAAATAAATGATATATCATAGGCGTAACCAGCCTTTTGAACGGGGGGGTGCCCAGACTTTTTAACCTGAATATGTTGGATACAAACAATATCTTATATAGTAAAACCCCCGGTAGCAGTAAGTGCGCGACGCGCGACGCATATTTATTTTGGACCTTGCAGATAAATTTGCCAACTTGGAAAAAAAAAAAAAAAAAAAAAAAAAAAAAAAAAAAAAAACGAAAATTCTGACAAAAAATATCGCGAATTCGACAAATGGTCGCCGAAAAATAACAATTTCGATAATCTTTCGCATAAAAAATCGGTAATTTATAGCCAAAGGATCGCTATAAAAACGCGAATTTCGTCAAAATAGCCGGAAAAAACATGAATTTCGTCTCAAGGTTGTGGGGGAAAATGCAAATTTCTGTTACAGAATCGCGGAAAAAACATAAATTTCATCAAAGGATCGCGGAAAGAATGCGAATTTATTAAAAGGTTCGCGGAAAGAACGCGAATTTAGTCAAACGATTGTGGAAAAAACGCAAATTTATGTCAAAGGATTGCGGAAAGAAAGCGGAATTTCGTCAAAAGATCTCGAAAAACGTAAATTTCTGCCAAAAGATCGCTGTACAAACTTCAATTTTATCCAAAAATCCCGAAAAAAAAACGTAAATTTCGTTCCAGGGGCGCGAGAAAAAAGCAAATTTCTGCCACAAAATCACGGAATAAAATTGAATTTCATCAAAGGATCGAGGAAAAAACACGAATTTACTCAGACAATCGCGGAAAAAATGCAAATTTCTGTAAAACCATTGCGAAAAAACACAAATTTCTGTAAAACAATCGCGAAAAAACGCAAATTTTTGTCAAAGGATCGCAAAAAACGCAGATTACTGTCAAAGGATCACGAAAAAAAGAAATTTTATGTCAAAAGATCGGAATTAAATTTGCGGAATCTTGTGAAAGATCGCAAAAAACGCAAATTTCTGCCAAAGGATCGATGTAAAAACGCGAATTTCGTTTAAAGATCCCGGGAAAAACGTGAATTTCGTCCAGGGACGCCGAAAAAACGCAAATTTCTGTCACAGAATCGCGGAAAAAACATGAAGATCGTCAAAAAATCGAAGAAAAAACGCAAATTTCGTCAAAAGATCGCAAAAAAACGAGAAATTTCCTATAAGATCGCGAAAAAACAGCAGATTTCGTCAAAAGACCTCGAAAAAACGGCAGATTTCGTGAAAAGATCGCGAAAAAACACAAATTTAATAAAAAGCGCGTGAAGAAAAACACATAATTAGTGCCGGTAGTGGATTTTCGCTCCCTGTCTCCCCCTTCTGTTGTAACCTTTCGGAAAATTTGCTGTGAATTTCAGAATTTTTTTTTTTTTTTTTTACTCAGAATCATCCCTGGTATTAATCAGTAAGAACACTGTTTATTTTAACACTCATAATGTTTGTACATAAGAAAATGTAACATGCTACTCCCGCAGACAATTTTCATCCCACTAAACTGCTGTCGCAGACACAACCATAACTTTCTGCTACCGGGGTAAAACCTGCTAAAACGGAACCCATGAAAGCGGTCGAATTTCCGTTTTAGACAGGTTTTCCTCTTAGAATTTATAATTGTATAGTATTTCTTTTTAAAAGGGTTCAAATGTGACTTTGTTTGCGTGAGAAAGGGTTCAAAACATCAAAACTAAATCTAATGGTAAAAAAAAGATATGTAAATCTCCTTGCAGCAGTGAAATAAGACAGTGACTAAGTGTGGTCACAAGTGTAAAACCTTTTGCAACTCTAACTTCTTATAAAGATTTAAAAAGGCCTTTAATTATGCTAGAAACTTCTATAGGCACAGGGGCATTGCATGAGACCTAACATTATCTAGGTCAAAGTCTTGTAGATGAAATTTTGCCGGATGATAAATCTCAGATAATACATGCTGTACATTAGTACATACTCACGGAAGTTTTTCAGAATGTGACTCCATGACTTCTTAGGGATCACCGGGAGTGGGGGGACCCAAGAAATTTTGGAGGAAAATGCATATAAATAATTATTATAATATTGTGAATAATTACAATATTCGTTAATAATTCATCTTTTTACCTCAGAATGTGTCCAATGTATTAAGTAAAGCAGATCATGATAATACAGTAGACGCTCGATTTTACGAGCTCGAGTGGATTCATACAATGCGTTCGTAAAATCGAAAGTTCGTAAATGAGAATAACAGTTCAATAGGATGCTGGTCGAGACCAGTACATCAGTTCGTAAAAACAAAGAATTCGTAAAAAAGAGGTTCGCAAAATCGAACGTCTACTGTATACACTAAATTTTTGTCAAGGTGGTAAAACTTATATTATCATGATGCGACTGTAATAATAAAGATAGGTGCTTGTCTGTCACTGGGTGTGTGTGTGTGTGTACGCGCGTGCGCTGAACTCTGAAAAAACAATGCAGTCTTCACAGCCGCAAGATTTGACAGGAAAGTATCTGTTTGCCTGAAATCATGCATATCGAAGGCAATTTCTGGAATTTTTTCAATTAATTTTTTATGCGAATTTTTTCAGATTAGTTAAAAACAATCCGATTTATATATTTTATCCAGTAAACCTTGTCTTCTTTTCAATAAAGTTTTTTCGAGATTCTTACCGCGATTTTTCAATTTGTAACAATTTTTTAATGTTATTTTTAGAGGGTTTTTTTCGCGTTCCTAAAAGGAATCAGGTTTAAATATTTTACCCAATTAGTTAATTTCGTTCCCTGCTGTTTTTTAATCTTTTCCGAATTTATAATGCGATTTTTAGCGGGGTTTTTTGCACTTTGAGGCGATTATGAGACTTTCTTTTTAAACAGAAAACGAACTCCGGTAATTTTTGCAATTGCCGTGATTAAATTCGAAATGGAAGAATGTCAAATCAGTTCTTATAAGAAAGCTCAAAATTTAATTTGGCTCGAAACAACAACAACAAAAAAAAAATCGCGATAATTCAGGATTCGTTTGTTTCGAGACGGAAGTGATCGTAGCTTGGTCGAGGGTACGTTGCCGAAGGCTGTCTCCCCCCTCTTCAAATCCTAGATTTCTTTAATTCTATGTTCGTTTAAAAAAATCAACCAGCGAAACGCCACTAGTAATGAAGTTTTCTTTGACGGGCAGGTTTTGAAATAGCGTGCGAGATCGCGCTCTTTGTGCACAGAAAAGAAAAAGTCTCGCATAATAAAAAATGCTGAGCAGTAAATACGCCCTCAAAATTCTTTCACAGATTTGTGATTCTTCAGTGAGTATTTAAAAATTTTTTTGAAGTCCGCTATTTTTATTTCTTTTGTGGAACTTCTCAAAATCAATTCGTGACTCGGTCCCGGAAAAAATTTGGAAATTTCTTCAAACGATCGTGAAAAATATCGTGAATTTAGATAAAATAGTGCAAAAAGAAATCTCAAATTTTGTCAAAGATAGCGCAAAAAAATCACGAATTACGATAAATGATTGACTAGTAAACGTTGCAAATTTCGTCAAAAAGTCGCGGAAAAGTGTAGAAGATTTTGATAAATGGTACGGAAAGATATCGAGAATTTTCCCGATCGGTCGCGCAAAACTATCGCGAATTTCGACAAATGATCCCTGTAAAAAAATAAGTTTCGAGAATAGGTCGCCAAAAACAATTCGTCAAAGGATCCTGGTGAAAACGAGAATTTCGTCAAAGGATCGCAGAAAGAAAATGCGAATTTCGTCAAAAGATCGTGTAAAGAAAATACGAATTTCATCAAAGGATCGTGCTAAAGAAATCCCAATTTCGTCAAAATATCGCGGTAAAAAATGCGAATTTCACCAAAGGATCGCGGGGAAAAACACGAATTTTGTCAAATGTTAGTGGTGAAAAGTGCGCTTTTCGACAAAAGACCGCGTAGAAAGACGTGAATTTCGTCAAATGATTTTGGGAAAAATCGTAAATATCATGAAATGATCGCAGAACAAAATCGCGAATTTTGTCAAAATTTACTGCACTGGGCTAAAAGATTAAAACCGGGTCCTTTTCCTAGTTTCAAAAGAACTCCGCAAAACGAGAAGAAACTTCAAAAATCGCATAAAAATTTTCAGAGGAAAAAAATTACTATATTGACTTGAAAGATTGCAACCATATTCCTTTTACGAATGTCAAAATATGGTCGCGAAACACGAAATTCAACCAACCAACCAACTCCAGGTTAATTTTAATTTTCTGTGCTATTATTTCTCATTTTCAAATGAGGCAGGGTCTGTGCACCCCCACCTTTCCCCCGGCTAATCGCATTTTGCAACTACTGTTTCACATCTGCATTCTCTTTCAAATTTTTTTGCTTCTTTCTAGACTTCAGACTGCGCAATCAAAGAGACAAATAATTTATGTTTCTATCCTCGTCAAGAACTTGCTTTAATTTCTCATGAAATTGCAGAAACATGCAATAGAAAGAACGGTGTTAAAAAAAAAAAAAAAAAAAAAAAAAAAGACGTCAAAGTGGTATTATAAAACCTCCTTTTTGACTTAATATGACTAATACAGATTGTTGTAAATATTCTAGTTTAAAAAAAAATAAAGAACATAATTAAAAAAAAAGAACGAGGAATTCTTTTTTTTTTTTTTATCACAGTTCAAAACTTAGGCTGTTAGTTTTCTGAATTAAACTAATTTGTTAAACTAACTGAACTCTGCTTTCACTTCTTTTTTCTTTTGTAGATTTCGATTTTTTTAAAATAATTGTGCTTGAGTCTGCGCAAGCGGGGGGGTGCCCGGGCACCCAGGGCACCCCCCCTGGTTACGCCTATGTATATAAATTAAGTAAACAAAGCCAGCTCTTAGCCTGTTCGTTAAGATTTTCAGAGAAAAACAGCGAAACTTTGAAACATTATTTTCTGCTTCCTGATTGGTTTGAATAAAAGTGTCAACAATAACCCAGTTTTATATAACATGCAAGAGGGGATTATTAAAAAAATAATTAAAGTTAAATATTTATTAGTCATTTTTTTATGAACCAAAAACATCAAGTGGTGTCCATTACTGGCACATCTATCCTACATCATAATCGTAAATTTTACGTGTAAAACTTATAAATCAATAAAATATTAGAGCTAGTTATGTGCATTTTGAATGAAGATCGCAATAAACCATTTCAACAAAAATATTTAATAAAGCAAAAATGTATTTACTTTGAATATATAAATTAATTTTTCGGAACATAACACATTACATTCTTACTCGTGCGATGACTATGCCTATTTTTTATATAAACGTTTTCCGACATTATACAAATATATTGGTGGAATAGTTATAAAAGAAAGCATTACAAATAAAAATGAAAGAAAATTCTTACCTTATAATATCCGTATTCACTTTTTTCTTATTCGAATTCGGAACGAGCTCGCCACAACAAACAACCGTTGCAAGGCCGTTGGAATCAAAATAAACGGATTTCTCGTCAGTCGGTTGGTCGGTTGCTGCACATTCGAGTACAGGAAGAAGAACCATGGAGTCAAACTGCGCATGTACGTCCGTCAAGGAATATCTTACCGTCGTTTTGGGCACAATACAGCCGGAGGGTCAGATTTTCAGTATTCTGGGGACATTCAGAAGATAGTTTTATAGGATATGACAACTACAGGATCTTTAGGATCATTGTAGAGCGTCCGAAAGATGATTGTGGTTGTTTGTGACATAGATTAACATACAAGATGGGACATTTACAGCAAAATCTGTAACGGCAACAGTACTAGCGTCACTACCGACAAGGGGGAAGAATTAACGAGCCTCCGAAATTTACCTATGTTGAAGAAATATGTTTACACTATGTTTTGAACATCTATTCTTTCCAAAAACGAAGCAGCAGAGACAACGAGAGGGCAGACGATATATTTATGTGTTATTTATTTAGCTGCTTTTTTTTTTGTTGTTGTTGTTGTTATCGTACCTGTAACATTCATCTTTAACTTACAAAATGATAATTAGAGTAATAATATAAAACAAAACGCTAGAAATTCTATGTAAGTTCATAAAATTAAATTGTAAAAAATCAAATTCAGGTATGTCAATTTATCCACATCGAATAAAATTTTATTGAGTGTAATGTCAGTACCTCTAATTATTTTTAACTTTTAGATTTATACAATTCTAAAAATTTGTCTAAAAGAATTTTCCCCTATCTGTAATAATTATTATTATTCCTTATATGTTAATATTATAAATTTTATTGAATTGATTGTACGTTATTTACATTAAAACAATATTTTTATTTTATCTCTAAGGAAGTGAAAATTCGTTAATTTTAAAAGATTATCGTAACGATTGTTTAATACGTTAAACTTCATAGATTAATAAAATATAGGATATACAAATTTTCCGATCAAAGGGGAATAATTATGAAATTTTCTGGGACTTGTAGAGGCAATATTTGGTATATTTTTATATTACACCATTGCTTTTGATATATAGCATTCAAGACGAAATTTTAACCTTGTTTTTCGTTGCACTTAAACCGTTCACTCATTAAAAAAAAAAAAAAAAAAAAGAATATATCCGTGCATGAACATAGAATATATATTAGATATATAAAATAGAATATCTATTCTATGTTCATGTATCGGCGTAAGATTCTATTGAAAACGTAAACATGCAACATTAAAAAAAAGAAAGATTACAATAAGGTAGATACTCAAAAATAAGCATACTACAAGGATGGGGAGTTTCTTCCCCATTGTCACTAAAGGCGCTACGATCGCGATCGCATTACCATTACGCTCTATGGAAGTGTCCGATCTTGGATGTTAATCTATGGTCTAGGATAGCACCCGAGATAGGTAGGCACCCCCTGGCGGTAAACAGTGGAACTAAAATATGTACGGCTATGATGCATAATATGAAAAAGTGGTCAAAGGGGTGTCGGCAAAAGTTAGAAAAGTGCCTCTGGGTGAAAAGGGGGAAGGTTAGAAAAATTGCTTAAAATACACAAGTTAGAGCTCAGAGGGGTAAATAAAAGACATTTTGAAAATTTTATGAATTATCGTGTGATCGCAAGTGTTCAGCTATAAGAATGCAAAATTTCAAGTCTCCAACTTAAGTAGGGGCTCAGTTTAAAAAAAAAATGCTTAAAATACACAAGTTAGAGCCCAGAGGGGTAAATATAAGACTTTTTCAAAATTTTATTATTTGTCATTTGATGTGTAGTGTTCAGCTATAAGTATGCAAAATTTCAAGTCTCCAACGTATGTAGTTTCTGAGAACGGGCTTTGTGACAGACAGACAAACAGAGGAGTGAGACGAATAGGGTTTCGTCAGATGAACGAAACCCCGAAAAAGAAACGGTAGAACGCATCGTGTGTGCCCAGCCTGGAGTTTTCGAAAAATAAAAAGTACCATATTTTGGTGCTTCTCTTTATTTTACTCCATGGATTAATTCAACTTTGAACGGAAATTTTTAACATTGTATTATTAACTTTTTTTTTTTGAATGAATTTTTAAATTCAAGTAATTTTTAGCTGGATAAAAAAAAATTTCTTATTTGTCAAACGTAAAAAAAAAAAAATGCTTTTTAAACCTAAAATAAATTAACAAGGCAAATATGTAACATTAAAGAAAAACTTTATTAAGCACTAATGCAAGTTAAAAATGTATGAAAAATAGATGCATAATAATTGTTTTCACTTAAAAATAATTAAAATGTTACGTACCTCTTTGTCCCGCACTTCCGGTATGAATATCCAACTGAATAAAACACAAAGAGCACACAAAAGCGAGCAAATCCTTTCAACACAGGTTTATATTTAATGGTACACAATATTACAATGCCGATTACATGACTTTGTATAACTGATTAATTAAACTAATTTAAAGTCTTAGAGTTTCAATATTCTACGAATGTCATAATTTTTTAATAAAGAATAAAGATCGCTTTGACATAATTCAACATGTTAGACTGGAAGTTCCGTCTAGAAAGACAGCATGTATTCAAGGATGACGAGAGTCGTGACGGGCCCAGGGTCAACCACACATCCCCCCCCCCCCCCCCACACACACACTCTCTCGAGAATCATAAAAAGCATGTGAATCTTTAATAATACCTAGCCGACTTCGGCGACCACTTGGTTTGTCTCTCTTGATTATATTTATTTTCCAGTACTTACGGCTAATAATTATACATTTATACTGTTTTACAAGAGTAAAATAAATTACAGACATTTTTCTTCTTTCTTTTAAATTATGGTATACATAGAAAATAAATATAGAAAAAATAAAAAATAAAAGTGCCCAGTTAAACTGATAGCTTTGAGCTCTCAGGTTATTCATACTGTTTGTATATTATACTTTTATTTATGTCTATTATTCATAAAATAGAACTCACTCTTTTTGAGCAAAACGCTAAATAATCAGGGAAGCGCCTTATCAGAATAAACCGCTGGGAATTAGCCCGTTCCTCCCCTTTATACTTTACCAATGAACCTCCAAATCTAATCAGGGAAGCGTCTTATCAGAATATACCGGTATACCAAATTTGAAGCAAATCGGATAATTCTGCATGAAAAACCCATTTATCAAAATTAAGGGGATTAGCCCCCTGTTCCTCCCCTTTTATGCTTAACCAATGAACCTCCAAATCTAATCTGGGAAGCGCCTTATCGGACTAAATTGGTATACCAAATTTTAAAGAAAATCGGATAATTCTGCCTGAAAAACCCATTTATCTAAATTAAGAGGGGGGAAGGAGGTTGGCAACCCGTTCCTCCCCTTTTAGAATTAATCAATGAACCTCCAAATTTAATCAGGGAAGCGTCATATAAGAATAAATCGGTATACCAAATTTCAATAAAGTCGGCTAATTCTGCATTAAAAATCCATTTATCTAAATTAAGGGGGAATTAACTCCCGTTCCTCTCCTTTATACTTAACCAATGAACCTCCAAATCTAATCAGGGAAGCGTCTTATCAGAATATACCGGTATACCAAATTTGAAGCAAATCGGATAATTCTGCATGAAAAACCCATTTATCTAAATTAAGGGGGGATTAGCACCCTGTTCCTCCCCTTTTATGCTTAACCAATGAACCTCCAAATCTAATCTGGAAAGCGCCTTATCAGACTAAATTGGTATAACAAATTTGAAAGAAAATCGGATAATTCTGCCTGAAAAACCCATTTATCTAAATTAAGAGGGGGGGGGGGGTTGGCAACCCGTTCCTCCCCTTTTAGACTTAATCAATGAACCTCCAAATCTAATCAGGGAAGCGCCATATAAGAATCGGTATACCAAATTTGAATAAAGTCGGATAATTCTGCATGAAAAATCCATTTATCTAAATTAAGGGGGGATTAGCCCCCTGTTCCTCCCCTTTTATGCTTAACCAATGAACCTCCAAATCTAATCAGGGAAGAGCCTTATCAAAATAAACGGGTATGGAAATTTGAACAAAATCGGATAATTCTGTATTAAAAACCCATTTATCTAAATTAAGGAGGGGGGAGGGTTAGCACACGGTTCCTCCCCTTTTATACTTAATCAATGAACCTCCAAATCTAATCAGGGAAGCGCCTTATCAGACTAAACTGGTATACCAAATTTGAAAGAAAATCGGATAATTCTGCCTGAAAAACCCATTTATCTAAATTAAGGGGGGGGGGGGCGGTTAGCACCCCGTTCCTCCCCTTTTGGACTTAATCAATGAACCTTCAAATCTAATCAGGGAAGCGCCTTATCAGACTAAACTGGTATACCAAATTTGAAAGTAAATCAGATAATTCTGTCTGAAAAACCCATTTAACCCCTTGAAGGGCGCCGGTATATTATATATACCACTTAATTTTAATTCCCAAATGCCATATTGGCACCAGAATTCTAAAACTAAATTCTTCTTTTACATAGGCCCTTACACATAGTCAAAGAAACGCTTTTAATTAAATTAATTTCATATAAATTTTCTTTATATCCTGGTGTCATTCAATCATTTTAAGATTTTAGCAGCTGAAGTATCTTGCCCCTGAAGGGGTTAAGAGGGGGGGGGGTGGGGAATTAGCCCCCGTTCCTCCCCTTCATACTTAAACAATGAACCTCCATTTTTAATCAGGGAAGTAGAGTCCTGCATCGGGTCGTGTTACCCGCTTTTACCCGAACCCGACCAGACCCGCGGTTCGGGTCGGGTAGGGTTGGCGCTATATTTTCCAGTTGCGGGTCGGGTCGGGTCGGGTTGACTTTAATTTTTTGTGTGCGTATCGGGTTCGGTCGGGTTGGCTGTTATTGTTTCGGGTTCGGGTTGGCTTTTAAACTCTTGCGAGTCGGGATCGGATTGACCCGTTTTTTTAAAAGAATGTGGAAAATATCTTTTCCCGTTAAAAGCCTATATAAACCGCAGATCAAAGTTTCACAAAAGCAAAATGTGCGCCTGTCTGTTTTGTCTTTAGTCATCCTTTCACGAGTCTTCGAAATAAGAAACTGCATTATATTTTTATCGTATTTTAAAAATACAATACGCAGCAAAACGGTAAATGGTACTTCCTGTCTAATGTATCAAGCGAATAATTTAATTGTGGTCATACGCGATGCACTATGTTATAGACGGGAAATTTTTCAAAATAATAACTGCTGGTAAACTAAAGGCAGATGGCCACTTGTGTAAAACAAGGTGTATCGTTATAAGTGGGACTTTTGAAACTGCAACTAATTTGAAAGCATATTTAAAGATTAGATTTTTAGTTTTGTACCATTTAGAGTCTTGCATCGGGTCAGGTCAGAGGTTTTACTATGGTTCAATATTAAAGAATATAGATTTGTTCATTCTTCTATGTAAAACAAAAAAAAATGGTATTAGAGAATTAGAGGTCTGCACGAGCCGGAATTTCCAGGCCCGAGAACGGCCCGCTCCGCCACGTCTCGTCCCGTGTAAAACTTAAAAGTTCGACCCTAGCCCGGCACGGCCCGTTTATGATTTTATCGGCTTCGTCTAAATATTTATATCGCGCCGGTAGACCGGCTTAATTGTAGTTATCGGCCGGGCGTGGCAGGCCGTTCAATTTTTTTGCCGCCCGGCCCGTTAAAAAAACTGTCCTAATAAAGCGGCCTGTCCAGTTTGAAATTTTGCCACCCCGCCGCGGCCCGCGGGCTGGACCGGGTGCAGACCTCTATTAGAGATATAATTGTAGATTATTTTTCATAATGGTATTAAAACATTATTTGCCTTCCTTCCTTACATTCCGGGTTCGGGTCGGGTGCTGGTTGATATACGTCGAGTTCGGGTCGGGTTGTGGGTTGACGAAAATTATTTTTGCTGGCTCAGGTCGGGTTGCGGTTTGACTTAAAATGGAGTTTGCGGGTTCGGGTCGGGTTGTTGCCTGAAACTATTTCTGCGGGTGCGGGTCGGGTTGCGGGTTGTCGAAAATTATTTTTGAGGGCTCGGGTCGGGTTGCGGTTTGACTTAGAATGGAGTTTGCTGGTTAGGGTCGGGTACAACCCGACCCGCGCAGGACTCTACAGGGAAGTGCCTTATCAGAGTAAACCGGTATAGCAAATTGGAAGTAAATCGGATAATTCTGCATGAAAAACCCATGTAGAGGGTGGGATTAGCCCTCCGTTCCTCCCCTTTTATGCTTAACCAATGAACCTCCAAATCTAATCAGAAAAGCGCCTTATCAGAATAAACCGGTATACCAAATTTGAATTCAAACGGATAGTTCTGCATGAAAAATCCACTTTTCTAAATTAAGGGGGGGGGGAGCACACCGTTCCTCCCCTTTTATACTTAATCAATGAATCTCCCAAATCTAATCATGGAAGCTCCTTATGAGAATAAACTGGTATACCAAATTTGAAAGAAATTCGGATAATTCTGCATGAAAAACGCATGTATCGAAATTAAGGGGGGGGGGATTACCCCCGTTCTTCCCCTTTTATACTTAACCAATGAACCTCCAAATGTAATCAGGGAAGCGCCTTATCGGGTTAAACCGATATGCAAATTTGAAGCAAATCGGATAATTCTGCATGAAAAACCCATTTAAGAGGGTGGGATTAGCCCTCCGTTCCTCCCCTTTTATGCTTAAACAATGGACCTCCGAATCTAATCAGGGAAGCGCCTTATCAGAATAAACCGGTAAAGAAAATTTGAATTCAAACGGATAATTCTGCATGAAAAACCCATTTATCTATATTATGGAGGGGGGATTACACCCACCGTTGCTCCCCTTCAAACTTAAGCAATGAACCTCCAAATCTAATCAGGGAAGTGCCTTATCAGAGTAACCGGTATACCAAATTTGAAGCAAATCTGATTATTCTGCATGTAAAACCCCTTTAAGAGGGGTTATTACCCCCTTCCTCCCTTTTTATACTTAACCGATGAACCTCCAAATCTAATCAGGGAAGCGCCTTATCAGATTAAACCAGTATGCAAATTTGAAGCAAATCGGATAATTCTGCATGGAAAACCAATTTATCGATATTAAGGGGGGGGGGGGGGATTAGCCACCGGTCCTGCCCTTTTATATTTAACCAATGAACCTCCAAATCTAATCAGCGAAACGCCTTATCAAAATAAACCGGTATACCAAATTTGAAGCAAATCGAGTAATTCTGCATAAAAACCCCATTTATCTGAATTAAGGGGGATAAGCCCCGTCCCTTCATTTATACTTAACTAATGAACCCTCCAGAACCCAGAGAAGTGCCTTATCAGAATGAACCTAGAAAAAAAATTGAAGCAAATCTGATATTTCTATCGAGTTGTCTCGTTACGTACATACATACATAGAGAACTTGCGGGCACATTAGCTCTCAGGCTTTGATAGCCTAAAAGCTAAAAAAATATAATATATAATTGTAAGAGCTGCGCCCCATTGAGCTCCTTGGACCTCGAAACAGTGTACCGGCTGCACCTCCCCTCTCCTCAGGTCTACACGCATTAAGGAACAAGAGCAAGAGCATCACTTCAGGGGTTGCCGTACACCGAGGACGAGCTACAAGCTTTTTCCTTACTGCAAAATAATTATTTTACGGTATAAATACCGAGTTTTTATTGAAAAACAACCATTTTACGGTATAAATACGGTCTATAATCGAAATGGCACATATACTGTTTTTTTACGCCTAATATACCTTAGAAATACGGTACTCATACCGTAAAGAGTGAAGACGGTACAAGTACCGTAAAATTTACGGTACATCTACTGAAATTTTACGAAATTTTTTTACAGTGTGTATAAAATTACATATAAATAATATATATCTTTTTATTTTTATATTGTTTTAATGTTAGTCCCATTCTAAGTGTTTTCCCACAAACAAATGATTAAGGATTAAGGCTAGACTTACGGCTACAAAAGTGAAATAATATGCTCAAATAAGAATTTTTTTAAACTATTTTATGATGTCTAAAAATAAAATTTAACATAAACAAATTGCTTGGTTTTGCAACATTGCTTTTAAATAAACAAATTGTTCTAAATACTCGTAATTAAACTGAAACTAAGATAATAAAATGAAGATATATATTATGCGTTAATATTGAAATTAAACAATTTTTTCTTAAGTTATTGAGTTAAAGAACGTTTTAATTATATTATTTTCATATTAAAATCCATTTAATTACTCGGAGAACATTTGTAATGCAATTGTGGTTTATAATTAATGTTTTTATTGTGTACAAAAACAATCGTTTCTAGAATCATTAAAAATAGACCGGGATGCGGCAATACAGACAATCACCTCATATAGTTGGAGGTTGAAATTCGAGAATTAGTTAAAACTCGATTTGAGTATTAAAATGCAACTGGTTTGCCAAGCCATATCTTGGCACTTGCGAAAGCACTTGCAAACCCGATTTTAGTGGTTGACTCGTAGGCTTACTATTGTGTTTTCCTGCTCCCAGTCCTTCATGTTTTTGTACTTTTGGGCGCAGGAAAAGACAATGACCAACCTACTAGTCAACAACTAAAATCGAGTTTGCAGGTATTTTCCACCAAGATAAAACTTGGCAGATCAGTGTCATTTTAACATGCTAATCGAGTTCTAATTCTGGAATTCCAACCTCCAACTCGATAAGGTGATTGTCTGTGCCGCCGCTTCCCGGCCTAAAATTTAGGTAACTTATTGTCAGTCAGTAAATACTGGCCAGTTTATCTTTACACAAGCTTCTTTTTAAAAGCATATATTAGATTTCTGTTTTTTTTATATATATATAAAAATGAACATATAATAGTAATGCAGATGTAATTTACTTTAAAAAATGTATTTAATAGTACTTTCAATATTTTTAACTATTTTTCCGAGCATGACAGTTTACGAATAATTAGAATTATGATATATAATTTTATTACAACTTAAATATAGTATAACTAAAAAAAAATAATTTATATAACATATAAATTATTATTTAATCAGTTAGGTAGATTTCGTATGAAATACTACCTATTGGCGTCGTTCCTATGTTGGAATTTCTGAAATATTTTTGCAGATCTACACCGATCATGACCCCTAGAGCCCAAAACCACCCCCAGTAAAAAACTTTATGTATCTATATATATCACTTTCTTCTGGACACGATAACTTCCACAATTCTGCACCAATCTCTTCCAAACTGATACATAAAATCAAGGGGCATAAAATCTCGGTCAAGTTCGTTAATGGGCAAAATCGGACCAAGGGGATGGAAATAGGGAGGGGTTTTGTGAAAACCGAAAAACCTTCATAACTTCTTAAATTTTGTACATATCGAATCAGTTTAAAGTTTTTATTACTTCTAAAAATAGGGCCAAAAATTTATGTATCACAGATTTTTGATAAAGTTAAAAATGTGTTCAAGGGGCGCAAAAAATTGGGTTTTTGGGAGAAAAAAAATCATAACTTCGTCAATTCTCAAGATATCAAATCCAATTAATTTTATCATGAATCTCCTTAACATTATCTGCAACTTTTATATTCACAAGTTTTTGATAGGACCAATTCGTATCGCAAAAAAAAAATTAAAAACGAAAACAAAAGGGGCGTTTGAAGAAGAAACAAATCCATAACTCCGTCAATTCAAAAGATATAAAATCCCCATGAATTTATCATATATCTTCTTAATATTGTCTACAACATCTATATAGACAAGTTTTGGATAGGACCAATCCTTACATCAAAAACAAATTAAAAATACATAGCGGTTGAAGAAAAAAATCATCTTAGTAAGGGTATATTCAAATCCAAACTGCTTTTTTTCTGACTCATTTTACAATTCATTTTTACTCTCAAAGGCTTCCAATTGGTACCTTTTCTGACTCAGAAACTATATAACGTACCGTAATGGTCAATTTTTTGATAGAGGCAGAATATATTTTAAAACATGCTGTCAAAGTGGGCCTTTTGAACCGAATTTCCCGAAGCGGATTGTGTTGGAAAAATCATCGTAATAAGGGAGTATTCAAATCCAAACTGCTCATTTTCTGACTCATTTTTAAATTCATTTTTGCTCTCAAACGCATCCAATTGGTAGATTCGCTTATTCAGAAACTATATGTAATGTACCGTAATGATCGATTTTTTGACAGAGGCAGAATATATTTCAATAAATGATGTCAAAGTGGGCATTTTGAACGGAATTTCCCGAAGCGATTGTGTTAGAAACGAAAAATATTGTCTTACTGAGAAAATAATTGTTTATATATCAAGTTTTAATTAATTGAACGAAAATTAAAACCACAGGTCGCTTATAAATCTCTTCAAAAATCACGTCAACAAGTTTCATGTTTTTCCTATTAAAAATGAATCTAGAGTTATGCCAGAAAATTTCGAGTTGTTGAGCATGGAAAAGTATTTTTTTTTAATACCGCTCTAACATGATTCTGATAAAACCGGTTATTACATAAAAATGAAATAAAAACTCGTCAAAAGCGGCCAGATAAAATTGTTAAAGTGGGTTTATCTCTAATCATGATTTGGTTTTTGTTTGTGAAAATAGTATACTTAACTTTGAAATCTACCTCCGCCTGCAGGCCGGGCCGGCAGGGATTTTTTTTTTTTTTTTTTTTTTTTTTTTAATATAATATAAACTAATGATTGGTAAAAAAAATGTGTATAAGGTTTTTTGACACTTTTCCATACTTTTTGACACTTTACGACGGGTGACGTCAAAAATCCAACCCTGGTCCAGCTGTATAATAAAAAGTAGATTTGTGAAAATATTTCTCTGTTATTTATTAAGGTTTTTCTCAAATCCAAAGAAGCTACTTTCTGATACATTTCTGAATTCATTTCTTTTCGGAAACTCATAAAATTGGCAGATGTTCTTGTTCAGAAACTATGTAACCGAATGTCGTTATTCATTTATTTTTATAAAGGCAATTTATCTTTTGAATCGAATTTCCGAAAGCGATAGCACGGGGAAGGAGAAAAACCTGCAGTCACATGACCAGAATCTCTTATATCTCGATAAGTAATTTATTTATCAAACATGGAAAACGCTATTCAATTCCAGATATCTTTAATAGTCAGGCCTGTTAATTTTATACCTTTACAATTAAAAATTAGTCCGAAAATGTGTCAGAAAGTTTCGCATTGTTGAGCAGTAAATTTGAGAACCACCAACTTAAGGTGTATTTCCAAAGATTCTGTTAACAGAAGTTCGTCATCGCTATTAATATTTTTACAAAACATATTGCCTGCCCTATACATCTTGAGAAAAATTAAGTCCAGTTTCGACCCGGCTCGACTATGTAGAAAAAAAATGCAAGCCTGATCTCGGCCCAACACGAGTCTGCTGAAAAAAATTAAGGCCGACCTCAGACACCATGTATCTGTCCGATTCCGATCTCTACGTTGGACATGTTACATATCTGTATGATGTTGTCAAACTAGCATCGGCTCATGACGCACATTTATACTTATTCTTTCGAAAGTCATATTCATTGAAAATGGCTCATATTGTATTGTCTTCGTTTAAATGTTAATATCGGGTCGGTAGGCCCGCTTAATTTGTTTATCGGCCCGGACAGTTGTAAAAATTGTCCGAATTCTACCGGCCCGTTCGAACGTTCGCCTTCAATACCTCTAATGCAGTATAATCCGTTTTTTCGAGTAATTAGATCCGAATGCTACATTTAAATGCATTATGCAACAAAAATCTATTATTAAATATCAGCTATTTCTTTTAAATGTTTTTTGATATAAAGTTATTTCATATATGATAGTGATATTTTATTGACGTATCTTCATTTGAAACAATAAAGTGTACGAATAATAAATGTATAACCATATCTGTGTTTGTATGTCACTGCTGTGCAATCAAAAGAAAAAAATTGCAAAAATCCAAATAATTTTTAGACATTGATAACGATGTCATTAGGGGGGGGGGGGGGTATCGTGGAATGATAACGTATGATATCTTAATAGGCGGGGGTTCTAAAATTTTCAAATAGTTTATAACGTTATACAGGGTGATTCATAAAAATCGAAACATTGGGCTATTTCCTTAAATGTTGCTCTAGACCCATACTTCCAATTGAAAAGTTTCATATATAAGGTGCAAAATATGATGACATAAGTTGCAACTTCATGAGAGGTCCATTTGAAAAAATACGAAAATTAATTTTTTATACGGCCCCCGTAGGGTAAAATTTCCAATCAGGAATATTTTCCTTATCTATGCCTGTATTAAACACAAAAATTTCAGCTCGATATCTACAAATCTCACAGAGATATTAAATTCCAAAATTCGTGATTTACACCACTTTACCATGCCTCTGAGCGACGAGTTATTGACTCATTTTGAATGCAAGATAGGGATCATCCACATATTGTACGTTATTTAATGTTGTGCCTCTCCTTTAGACATAAAATAGCAGCATAGATTTGGCATTAAACTTGCTTTCAAAATATCCTGAGTTCTGCACTGGCCGAAATACCCAGGCCCAGATCGTGACCTTCGACAATACTGTCGTATTGATATATACAGTATTGTCGAAGGTCACGCCCAGATCGACCCATGGGAGAAAATGTTCGACCTGACCTGGGGAAATGTTAAAATTTAGCCCGATTTAGCCGTGGGCAGGTCTAGCAAAATGAAGCGAAACTTTCAAACGAGCCGGACCGGTAGAATACAGATTTTTTTTCAACGGCCTCGTCGGGGCGATATAAAATCTGAAGTTTTAAGGGTTTAAATTATGAAAAAAATTGAAAACGGTATGTAGAAAAAGCCTTTATTAAATCAACTAACAAACATTTAAAAAGTACAGAAAGAAGATGGAAAAGGCAACTGTTACATTGAATCAGACGTTTAAGCTACAGGAAGGAGTTACTTACTCTCCTGCAATTTTTGTAAAAGGCATTTAAACAATTTATTAGGAACCAATCTTTGTTTAAATCCATAAATTCTTTTTTTTTTTTGCATGATAGTTTTTTCACAATTTCGTGTTTTTAAACTATTATAAGTAAAGAATTGTTAAAGAAAAATGGTGCAAGCTTTGAACGTCTTTTTTTTTTATTATTATTTTACATTAATTATGTTTCGGCAAATTTGAAAAAAACATTTATTTTGAAAATATGATTTTTTAAAAATAAGTTACATCATTTTTTAAATTTATATTTTAAAAATTATTATTTAAAAAAATCCGGAAATAAAACTAAAATTTTATTTTCCTCTCTAACTAAATGAAAAACTGGGCAGATGTAGAACTTTTTTTCTATCTCATACATGTTAATACTTCCTGAAAAATGAAGCATATCAGCGCCACTGGTTAGGTGATTTACACCAAAACCTAATCATCAACAACTTATGTGTCCTCTGATTTGTTAGGATGAAGTGTATACCATTGCTCAATTATCAAGACTTGCAACCTTTAGAAATAATCGCATGATTTTGGGAAATCGTATAAAAATCCGCATAGAAGCGCCACCTGTTGGGCGATTTACTCCAAAAATTAATCAGGACAAACTTATATCTGGGTCTAACTGAATCTGAAGTTTGATGAAAATTCATGCATTGCTTCTTGAGATACAGTTATTGCAGAAATCGTGATAAGTGCAGCGTATCGGCGCACAGTGGAGTATTTGACCCGAAATCCTGGTCAAAAATATTTTTCGTTGTAAATATAGTCCGATTGGCTTGAAATTCTTAAATGTTATTGGGTATCACTATGGCATGTTGGTATTGTAAATGAAGTCTATGGCCTTTACGGTTCATTTACAGAGACACCCGAAATAATTCCCTTACATTATGGTCTATGGGGAAAAATCGTTTTCTCTGTATTTTAATGATATCACACTTTTAAACGTGCTGAAATTTATATACATCACTAAGGTGCATTAAGGCACTTATTGTAGAATATGGTGTGCATACAATATATCGTTCATTTACAGGGACACACAAAAGAATATGGCTGAAGAATAAATTTAACTATTGAAGTCTATGACCAATAATTGCAGGAAGTGCGATTGTAGTTGTGACAGGAGTTTTAAAATAGAACAATTTTTTTTTTTAATATTACTTGGTGTGGATACATTCTATAGATCATATACAGGGCTGCACAAAAGTTCGCAAGTATATTTCCGTTTATTCACGGAAATCGCTGAATGGACATTTTTAACTGTGCTATGTGTTGCACTGAACTAATTTTTAGCATACTATGAAGTATACATACAAATCCAGTTTAATATTTTATAACTTAAAAGCTGACGAAGTGTAAGTAAGATTTTAACACTTCACATAATAGTAGATATACATTTTATAAATATTTTGACAATTAAGAAAAGAAAGAGTCATCATTTAAGAAGAGCACAAAGAAAAAAGAAGTTAAAATATTAATTTACTAAGTAGATATTATAAAAAATACGAAGAAATCACATGTTCATTGTCTTAACATTATCAAAGGGAGTTTGGAAGTTGAGAGACTTGTAACCTTATCTATTTACTGTTTTTAAGAGGAAAGTAATCGTTGATAGGTTTGTCTTATTCACTATTAATGTTTAATTAAGTGTATTTAATTTTACTATATATAAAACTCATTATTTACATTTAATAATGCTTATTACATTTAAATTACATTTAATCATTGCATTTAATTTATATTTAATAGTGTTATATTTAATAGTAGGTTCAGTAAATTGGAGTCTATATAGTATAGATTGCTAGTTTTTGAATGTATTTAATATATTACCAGTTTCAAAATGACTCTTCAGAACTCTTCATCTTCTTCATCACTCCCTTCTTGGCTTTTATCGGGACTACCATCAGACCTTGCAGGAAGAAGTTGTAGGGTCTCGCTACTGTATGGCTTGCTCTTTTTAGTTGATAAACTGAGTTATTTAAAAAATATGATGTTGCTTATTTTCACGTACATTATAAAAGGAAATTTTTAATTAAATTTTCTTGGTGCCGCTTTTCAGCATTGGAATTAAAATTATGTGTCCCTTTTTAAGCACACCGCCCTCGAAAGGGTTAATTGCCTCCTTTCTCTCCTCATGTTACACACATGAGCCCAAGAACTAATTATGGAACCATTTTTCAATAAATAAGTATATGCAATTTGAAGGCGATCGGATATTTCTATCAAAAGTTATCGAGTTGCGTGCGTATGTACGTACCTACGTACGTACAGACATAAAGACAGAATATGTAGGTGCAAAAGTTCTCCGGTAATAGCCTGTGAGCTAAAAACCTGCAATACGACAGCAAATATATAGTTCTTATCTCTTCAATTCGGTGGCCGCAAAACAGAACCTTTAAATAGTCATCCCGAAAAAAAATTTTATAAAAAAAATGGCAACAATATGCGGAAGATTTTTTGCAGAAATTGACACTCTAGACTATATTCAATTCGGTGGCCGCAAAACAGAACCTTTAAATAGTCATCCCGAAAAAAAATTTTATAAAAAAAATGGCAACAATATGCGGAAGATTTTTTTGCAGAAATTGACACTCTAGACTATAACTAATACGATTATAATTCAAACATGGCTGGGCAAAGCGCGGCACATATTTAAAAAGCTTTCAATATGTATAAATCAGAGCCAAAAACGCTTTAAAAATAACCCTTTTACACATTTAATGTTTTTTTTATTGCATTAAAAACGAAACTATTTAAATTAACACATAGTTTAACACTAAGCTCTGACCTTTGTTAAACACGTAAGCCCTGTTTAGTTTCAACTCTACAATTCATTGAGCCACAAAAAAAAATTATATTTAAACATAACAACAATGCCAAAAAACAACAAAAAACCAAGTCTTCTCAGAAAGAAACTTCCTCTTCAGCTGAGGCCAGGAGCCACCGGATATAACTCAGGCTCCTAAAATAGACATAGATCGATGCACCAATTAGTTAGCTATTAAAAAATATGATTTTTACAATTGTTGGCGAAATTTAAAATTTTGCATTTTTGGCCAGGTTTTTGGGTTAAATACCCCACTGTGCGGCGCCGCCTGTTGGGTGATTTACACCAAAAACTAAACAGCACTAATTTATATCAGGGACTAACAGAATTTGAAGTCTGGTGAAAATTCGTGCATTAGTTCTTGAGATTGCAATTCTATTGCAGTTATCATGAATAATGTCGCGTAGCAGCGACATCTGTTGGGCGATTCACACCAAAAAGTTATCAGTACCAAATTATATCAAGGACTAATGGAATGTAAAGTTTTATAAAATTCTGTTCTTGAGATATAGCTATTGCGGAAATCGTGAAAAATGTAACACAGCAGCGCCACTGGTACGATTTACACCAAAATCTAATCAGCACCAGTTTATATCAGGAACTAACTGAATCTAAAGTTTTATTAAATTCCGTTCATTAGTTCTTGAGATAGAGCGCACACAAAATTTGTGTCGCATACATACATACAGAGTCACACACTCACAGACGCATTTTGTAAAAACATATTTTTCGGGTTCTATGACCCCCCCCCCTCCCCCTAAAACGTGTAAATCCGTCGAAATTCGAAAATTTTCACGAATCGAATGTGTACTGTACTAGTAATAATAAGAATAAATTTTAAATACAAATTTTTATAGGAAAAAAGGCCATAAGCAAGAATTCCTTAAAATTTAAATAGTTTCTCTTCTTTTGAATTAACTTTTTTGAAGTATTACGGAATTTAATTATTATTGAGTTCGACATTAAGTATTTGACGTATATAATCAGTTTTAAAGTTTCGTAAACGAAATGCCTTTCATTTTTAAAATACCTTTTTTTCCGCCTTATGCAAAATTTTGGTTTCGGTGGGACTTCAGAACCGTTTCCGTTTCCGCGTTAGGCAGATTCCGGTTTATGCAGCAAGAATTAATGTTATTTTCTATAGGTTCGCCGGTACTTGAAAAATTTTCCGCGGTAGACAGATTTCCGGCTTACACAGAGTCCGCCTTAGACAGAATTTACTGTACTTTCTTCTTGTAAAGATAGAAGAAAGTAAGAAGGTTGTAGTGACTATGGAGCAGGGCCGGCGGCCACCTCATGGCGCCGGCATAAAGGTCGGCATTTGCATAGCATATTGAATCGTTACCATTATATGTGTCAAAACTTTTTTTTTTAAGTGTGATAGATATTTCTTTCTTATTTTAGAATAATTATACGGAGTACATTTCACATAATTACAGCCAAACAATAATTGTAAAATGTCATAATCTTTAATATGGAACATGGATTAAATCTACATACAGAAACAAATTCATGTTTTGTTTTGTTTTTCTTCTCGCTGAGATAACCTTGTGCTGAAGTCAGCAGAATTCACGAAGGGTATACAACGCCAACGAATGCAACTTAAAACAAAATTTCAAGTTGTTTATATTGTTGCAGCGTTTCGTACAGGGGCGCCATTTCAGAACTTCCTTTTTTTTGGGGGGGGGGGGGGGGGAGGAAGTTTTCTTTGAAAGCAGTGGCATACCCGAGGGTGAGGTCGGGGTGGAAGGGGCTGTATCTCTCCCCTCCAAACGAGAATTGATAAAAAAAAATCCGTTTTAAGCAGGATTTCATCTTAGCAGGTAAAATGTCCAGATACTGGCTAAAAAAGTTTTCCCTTTAAGACAGCATTCCGTTATAGACAGTTTCAATTTTTACGGGTGCCCTTTAAGGCTGTTTAAAAATTCTTTCTATAGTATACCTTTGAAGAGCATAGATGTAGTACATTTACTGTAAAACTTTTAAAAACGAAACCTGTGAAAAAAAAAATATATTTTACAAAAGGAAACTAGTTGGATGTGCCAATCGGAAACTTTCTTCTATCTCATACATCTTAATATTTCAAAAAGTAGTTACAGATGTTAATACTTCAATATTATTAGTTCAATACTATACCAACTTTGATTTTCATATTAAATCTCTGCTTCAGTCAATTAATCGGAGTAAAAATGAGTTAATCTCAATCGTGATATTTATTCAAATCAATACTATTTCGTTACTCTGTTGTACATCAGCTGTTTGCGAATAGCCAGCTTAGCAGGACGCAAGTTTCTGTCGCTGCACGAGTCGCCGATGGACAACAGAACTACGAAAAACCCAGAAAATTATACAAAGATCGCTATCACAGCGCCCAATTCTGGCGGAATATTTCCAAATTCAAGGAGGACCTACTGGTCATAGCGAAAAACATACACAGATAATTTGGCTCAATTCTATTCATAACTTCATACACCTTTCGATGGTAAAATAAACAAAATGGCACAAAAACCGCTATTACAGTGACTCCTTCCGGCAAAATATTTTCAAATTCAAGAAGAAACTGCTGGCCACAGCCAAATATATACATAGAAAATGTGGTTCAATTCTGTGCATAACTTCATGCACTAATTTATAGTAAAATAATGAAAATGGCACAGATATCGCTATTGCAGCTCTCCTCTCCGCCGGAATATTTCCAAATTAAAGGAGGACCTGCTGGCCAAAGCCAAAAACATACAAAAAAAATTTGGTTCAATTCTGTGCATAACTTCATACACTTTTTGATAGTACAATAATGAAAATGGCACAGACATCACTATTACAACGCCTCCTTCCGGCAGAATATTTCTAAATTGAAGGAGGACGACCTGCTTGCCACAGCCAAATACATACACAAAAAATTTGGTTCAATTCTATGCCTAACTTCATACACTTTTCGATGGTACAAAGACGGACAGACAGACATTTTGTATAAACATGATTTTTGGGATCTCTTATCCCTAAAACGTGTAAATCCGTCGAAAACTGGAACTCGGAAAAATTTTCGATTACAATACTTTCTTCTATTGAAGATAGAAGAAAGTAAAAAATACAGCAAATAATTTTTCGAGTTATTACGAAATTAAATTACCGCACTTTAAAAAAAAAAAAAAAAAAGCATTATGAGGAATTTTAGGATTTTATTTCTTTTGCAAATTATATGGTTAACCATCACAAAAATAAGAAAAAAAATCAAAATTCTAACTCAATAAATATATTTTTTACATGTTTCCCGGATCCCTTAAAGGAACATTGTTTCTTGAATTACACGCATTTCAATTTGTGTCTAATCCTTTAATATCTGACGAATTATTTAAACGATCATGTCTCTGTAAATTTTGCAGATGTCAAGATGCAATTTTTACTTTCAACTATCTTCAATAAAAGAAAGTATTGTAATCGAAATTTTTTTCGACTTCCGGTTTTCAATGGATTTACACATTTTAGGGGTCAGAGATCCCAAAAAACATGTTTATACAAAATGTCTGTCTGTCTGCCCGTGTGTCGCCATTATACCATCGAAAAGTAAGTTATGCATAGAAATGAGCCAAATTTTTTGTGTATGTATTTGGTATGGCAAGCAGGTCCTCCCTCAATTTAGAAGTATTCTGCCGGAAGGTGGCGCTGTAATAGCAATTTTTGTATTATTTTCATTATTGTACCATCGAAAACTGTATGAAGTTGTGCATAGAATTGAACCAAATTTGTTGTGTATGTTTTTGGCTAGGGCCCGTAGGTCCCCCTAAATTTGAAAAAAATCCGCCAGAAGAGGGCACTGTAGTAGCGATGTCCGTGCCATTTTCATTGTTGTACCATCGAAAAGTGTATGAAGTTATGCATAGAATTGAACCAAATTTATTGTAATATATGTTTTTGACTATGGCTAACAGGTCCTCCCTGAATTTTAAAATTTTCTGCCGGAAGGGTCGCTGCAATAACGATTTTTGTACCGTTTTCAATATTGTACCATCGAAAAATGTATGAAGTTATGCATAGAATTGAACCAAATCTTTTATGATGTTTTTAGCTATACCATGTCATTTTTCGATTTGGAAATATTTCGCCGGAAGGTTGCGCTGTAATAGTGATGTCTGTTCCATTTCCATTATTATACTATCAATAAGTGTATGAAGTTGTGCATATAATTGAACCAAATTTTTTGTATTTGGCTGTGGCCAGTAGTTTTTCATTGAATTTGAAAATACTCTTCCGGTAGGGGTTGTTGTAATAGTGATTTTTGTGCTATTTTCTTTATTTTATCGTCGAAAAGTGTATGAAGTTATGAATGGAAATGAACAAAATTTTTTGTGTATGTTTTTGGATGCGGCCAGCGGGTCCTCCTTTAATTTGGAATTATTCCGAACAAAATGGGTGCCGTGATAACAATTTTTGTATATATTTTTCGGTTTTTCGTAGTTCTGTTTTCCATCGGCGGCTCGTGCAGTGACGGAAACTCGCGTCCTGTTAAGCCGGATATTCGCAAACAGAAAATGTGCACCAGAATAACAAAAAACTTGATTTTAAGAAATATACTGATCGAGATGAACTCGTTCTTATTCCGATTAATTGACTGAAGCGGAAATTTAAGATGAAAATCAAAGTTTGTTTAGTATTGAACTAATAATATTGCAGTATTAATATCTGTAACTGCTTTTTGAAATATTAAGATGCATGAGATAGAAGAAAGTTTTGGGATTGGCACATCCAACTAGTTTGTGTTAAATTCAGAAAAGGATAGTGAAAATTTTACTAATTGGAATTTTTACCTTACGGGAGCCGTATAAAAAAATTAGTTTTCGTATTTTCTCAGACTACCCCCCCCCCCACCCCCCCCACACACACACACCCCAACCCCAACGATTTGCAACATGAGTGAACCTTTTATTTCTATTCGCTTTGCTATATGTCACATAAAGAAACTTGTACACGTGAAAATGCTTAAAAGTATATATAAATCTGACTGCCTTGAACTTATTTAACCTAAAAAATATTTGAAATATAGAAAAGAGGTAATACCAAGTTTATAAAATATCTTAAACGGAATTAGAAAGGGAAATGGGTAGGTGGTAAATAGTTATCGCTTTAGTGCAGGCATCCCACAGACCGGGAGGACAGACAATCACCTCATCGAGTTCACGGCTGAAATTCCAAAATTAGTTAAAACTCGATTCGCACATTAAAACGTAATCGGTCTGCCCGGTTATATCTTGGTTGAAAACACCTGAAAATCCGACATTAACGGTTGACTCGTAGGTTTACCATTGTGTTTTCCTGCACCCAAAAGTATGAAAACATGGAGGACTGGGAGCAGGAAAAAACGATGGTAAACCTACGCGTCAACCGCTAAATTCGGGTTTTCAGGTATTTTCCACCAAGATATGACTTGGCAGACCGATTGCGTTTTAGTATGCGAATCGAGTTTTAACTAATTCCGGAATTTCAGCCGTGAACTCGACGAGGTGATTGTCTGTGCTGCCGCATCCCGGTCTAATGTACATTTAAAATTTTAAAATCAGATAATACTCGGACACGGCAGACGTCTAACTATGTTGGGAAAGGGAAAACAGAGAGAATGTGTTGTGATGGGAAGTAATATTTCTTTAAAATTGTTAAAAAGAAGAATCTGGAAATGATTCTTGTGTATTGTGGGAGGTACTGCATCCATAGAAAGAAAATTTAACGCCCGAAAACTTTTCTACCAACTTTTAATGCGTTATAAAAATGTATAAAATACGTCAATGTTATAAATTTTAATGTTAAATGTAAGAGTCTTTTCAAGACATTTTGTGGATATAAATATGCAGGCTGTATGTCAATTTTCTTTAACAGTAAGGCAAATCGGAAAATAACAAAACTTTAGCCTCATTGCATTCATAGAATTATGCTAAAAAGACATTTGAGACAGAAGATTAAACTCTTTGATAAGTTTTGAAATGTGAAATGGATAGTGATTGTTTAGGCTATGTTACGCTTCCACCTTGTGAATTGAGTTCACCTTATAAGGTGTCTCAGGACCCTTAAAATTGGGAAAAAAGACCATTTTCAACATTTAATATCTTAAAATGTGTATGATTTTAAAACACAATTTTTATTGAGATGAAAGATATAAGTATCTTCTTTCCTTTCATGTATTTAAAAAATTGCAAGATGCAGAATTAGTATTTATAGGAGACTCCAAACTGCCAGCCATTTCTCGAACAGAAAATTGGTATAACAGCTTACGCGCAGGATTACAAAATAAAATTTACAAGTAGAATGAAATGTTTTGTGCAGAATTATACTTCAGACTATAATAATTACTCTGAACCTAAAACAATTTGTATTTAAAGCATTTTTATATTTTTAATACGAAGTTGTATTTAGCTAATGCAAAATTTAGAAAATTTCAACAGTATGATCATCTAAAAAAAAACATTTTTTTTTTTTTTTTTAAACAAAAAGAAGGAACTTTTAGGTTCAGTTTATTAACATGAAACATATGTTTGGAAAATTTCATGAAAAAATATTCAGAAGTTTTTGAGACATCGTGCGCGTTATGCCCAAAAACGTCATTGGAAGAAAAATGGCTTCAAAGCATCGGTAACACCTCTTCAGCTATTGAGAGTGAATAGTTCTAAAAAACATAACTTCTGTTCTAATGGGAATTTCAAGAAAACAATTACCGGAAACATATGTTTCGAAAATTTAATGAAAAAATATTCAGAAGTTTTTGAGATATCGTGCGCGTTATGCCCAAAATTTTTCGATTATTCCGGTGAGAATTGAATATTTGGAGATATTTTTGCTTGCCTCTCAAGGGGTTAAAAAGAAATTTCCTGCATATTCGCGAATTAATTTTTCTTCCTAAATGCACTAAATTTGTAGTTCTTAGTATTCAGCGCTTTCTATTTTTTGGGTTAAAAGATCTTTTATAAAATGCTGCCAAAGCGTTTTAAGACAATTTCAACATGCGGTAGCCCAGGAATCTCCGTCATGAGACAACAATCAATTATAAGTGAAGGTGAAATATATATGTATATTAAATGAAAAATACTGTTCGATTCCAAATCAATTCAGATATCACGTCTACACATTTCATGCTTTTAGGTAGATTTCGTAAGAAATACTACCTATTGCAGTCGTTACCATGGTGCGACTTTTGAAAAATTCCTTCATAACTTTTCATTATATAACCCCAGGAACCCAAAACCACCCCCACCTAAAAAGTTTATATATATATATATATATATATATATATGTATGTATGTATGTATGTACTAAATTTTGTCCGCACGATAAAAGTCGCAATTATGCACGGATCGTCTTCAAACTCGCCAACAACTTTGAGATGGCTAATATCTCGGCGGGGATTGAAAATGAGCAAAATCGGCCCAAGGGAATGGAAATGGGGAGGGTTAAAAATTTTGAATACCGTCTTAACAAAATTCTGATAAAACCATCTCTTACACAACAATGACAGGAAAAAACAAATATTTTTCATTATAGCAGTTGCCAACAATTAAAAAAAAACAATAAAATTATCACCACAACAATTGCTTTTCTATTGCAAGATATTTCACGTGAAAAAATAAATTAAATAAATAGTTTGACAAATTGAAAACAAATTGAATATTACGTCATAAGTTTTCTTGAGCAAGATTTCAACATGAAAACTCAAAATGAAATAAATAGTTTGACGAATTAAAATATATATATATGACGTCATATTGGAAATATAATGTACCTCAGTAGGTGAATATGTAACGTCATGTGAGTTTGAAGAAACGTATTAAAACATGATAAAAACCCGACTATGGAAATATTAACATATTTTAACACTTTGAGGTTTTCTGAATTTGTTTTAGCCATTTTTAACCCTATTCCATATGCATGCGTGTGTGTATTCGTGTATATTAGAATTTTCACAAAATGTTTAGCTCCCCTAGAGCTCATTCTTAGTGAAGGAACGGGGTTTATCTCTAATGTTGATTTAATTTTTTTTTTTTGGTGAATTTAGTACTTAACTTCGAAATCTACCTCCGCCTGTAGGCCCGAGCCGGCAGGGATTTTTTTATGTATATTAATGACTCTGTGAATGAGTCAGAAAGTTAGTGTTGTTGAAGGGAGAAAAATATTTCTTTTGAGATAGCTTTAAGTGGAAAGTTTGACTTCTAAAGGTAGGATTAACGCAAACATATGTATGAACTCACTTAATTACTTCAGTGAAACTTACACAGGAATTCCAGAGAACACAATGATAGAAATATTTTTCCTCTGATTTTAATAAAAAAGTTCCGTGGCAACTCATTGGGCTGCTTTCGAATTGCATGACATCATTCGATTCTTTTAGGGAAAATGAAATTGTAAATTTAGAAATCAATTATTGGTAATAATTTTATTAAATACAACATTTCAAATAATAAGTTACCGTTACAATTTAAATAAAAAACTTTCCCAATAAAAATGCACATATTCTATAACTTTATTTGCCAAAAGATGTTTGTTCTTCCGATAGTTGGCTTCGAATTTCGGAGCTGGTAGAAATGACGTCATTTGGTGAGCTTATACAAAAATGAATTTGTTTTGGTAAATTTATTCAAAAACATTTTATATTTATTAATTAAAAAAAATACTTAGAGAAATATAATTTTTCTCGCTAAAACGTTTTGTTTTTAACGTCCATGTGAAAAGTTTTAATAGCCGTCCTAAGGAAAAAGATAAAAATATTTTTTTCTTCTTTAAATTAAATTACAAAATGTATGATGGGTTTTTTTTTCTTTTTACGTCAATGGAATTTATCTCCATTGTCTCCGGTTGACTAAAGATTTTTTGCTTTCTAAAACAAACATTCCTGAAGCTTGAAATTAGTTGCAGATGTGAAAATAAGTTTTATTTCTTCAAATTCTCTAGAAAAATACAATTCAATCACAATATTATTTTCACTATATACTTAAAGTTAAGGTTAATTTGAAAGCGATTTCAAACAAAGAAATCTAATAATACTTATCATTTTCCCTTTTCTCCGCAAAAATGGAGCAATTTAGTTGCCATCATTACAGAAATGCCATTAAAAATTTCGAAAAATTTAATATCTCGGAAACTAATTCAAATTTTTAAATCCTAAGGTCACTTTTGAAATCCCCGATTTTTTTCCTATGTGAAGGTGCAAAAATTGGAAATCTGCGATGTTTTAAAATTCAAAAATTGCAAAACCAAAATCTCATTGTTAAGTGTTTCCATTCGCAAAATGATGTCAGCGTTACGCTCAGAAACGCTTGTCTTTATAATATAGATAAGTGTATAAATGTTTAAATCCTCTCCCCTCGGAAAAGACTGAAAACATTTTTTGCATTCTACTATGTCAAAGAAAGGTGTTAATCAAATTACTACTTCAAACTTGAATAAGGTCAGTGAGGAAAATTCGTTTTAGTGGATGTTTGTGATGCATATATTGGAAGATGTGTAATTAGTGAGATCATATTTGCAACATGCCGTCCTACATAAAAGATGGGTTCATTTTATTAAAAAAATTGTTAAGTCATTATAAATGAGGAAGGCGCATTTTTTAACCCAAAAAACACAGAAAATTTATAAAATTAAAAAGCTTAGTATGTTTTGTCCGTAAAAAATTTTTTGTTATTGTCCTTCTTAAGACTTTTTTCTAATGCCACTCTTTTTCTAAATATACGTTATACGATAAGGAGGCCGTATAAAAATTAAATTTCGTATTTTAATGTGCATGCAGCCTCTTTTTAAATAAATACCATGAATAATAAATGCTGAAAGGTGTACTTTATTTGTATACTTTTTGTAACTGCAGGAATTTATTATCAGCTATTCTAAAAATATTCCATTTTGAATAATCGGTATAGTTTAAGAAAACAGTACTATTAATACAAGCATCTCAGTGTATTTGCATTAAATGCCCATTTTAATATTTTTTACTCTTTTGCGTTTTAATTTGTTATCAAATTCATGGTACAGTAGTAAATATTATAGTCATTAAAATGAGACTCCCCCTCCCCAATTAGACCCCGTGAGAATATAATTAAATGAAATCGCAACTTGTTCCACTCTAAAAAAAATTCTAACTTATCATAACTTGAAATATTAACTTTTCCCAAATTATCAAAGAAAGCAAAATGGCCGTGACATTCTACTCTAAAATGGTTTTGAGCCCAATATTTTTCAAAAGTTGGCGCCACTGGTTACAGAATGTGTGTGTGTGTGTGGGGGGGGGGGGGGGGTCGTGATTTTATAGATGCTTTGGTGAGGCGTGGCGTGGGCAATAAAAGGTTGAGAACCACTGGTCTAGAGGCAATATTTAAGGAAATAGCCTATTGTTTCTATCTTTATTAATCCCCCTGTAATGTACAGCTCCTTGCTGGTTATTGTTGAAAAAAAGATCTAAATGACAATTTATTAGGTGAGACAAATAGTTACAAATGATGGCTTTCGATGGATCGAAATGACTCATCGGACTAATAATGTTTACAAATAAGTGCCTTCGGAAGGTAAAACAGGTAGAAGGTATTTTTTAAGGAATTCAGGGTAGTTCACTTTTTAAAGGATTTATTGTAAACTTTGTATTGTAAGGATTTGTTGTAAAATGCATACAAAAAACTCCAATTAATTTTCCGAAATATGCACAAAAATGCAATTAAAACGTTTGTGAAAATCAGATGTTTCATTTGATTGAGGCACATTAATGAAATATATCACCAAAAAAAAAAAAAAAAAAAAAGAGAGAGAGAGATGCTGCCAAAAAATAATAAAATTGTGGAGTAAATCAACTTTGATTGCATGATAAAATAGCTCAAAATATATCATTTAATGGAGAGCACATCTGAAATACATCTTCAAAATTCTGCCGGATGCGGATGAATATCCGTATAGTCCACCATAACATCATTGTTTGATGTTTTGCATCAAGACCGTAGCCAGAAAAATATTTCGGAAGGGGATTTCAGTTCAAAATTTTATTTTTATTTCATTATTTAAAAGTCATTTTTTAGAAGTACAGTGAAATACTTTTAACACGAAAACTGAGGGGGTCGAAATTTCTTTTCGTGTTAAAAGAATTTCGCGTGAAAAGATTCGTAAAAAAAGAACAAAATTCACAAATTTTTTCGACGTCGTCAAATTTTATTTTGATTTCTTGTTAAACAGCTAGTAGGTTGCCTCTATTAGGAAAACAAGAGAGTAAAAAAAATATTGTTTTGGGGAAAAAATCATATATCTTTTTTTTTTGAAGTGTCTTTTTCAGCATTCTGAGATTTAGCTTGTTTGAATCAAATAAGCAAAGCTGTCTCTAAATCTTCGTGCTGAGCGGTTCTCATACTAGTCCAAGAGCCGGCAGCACGAAAACCTATGCTATCAAGTACAAGAAAAAAACCTTTATTTTATGTAAGAGTACAAGTAGGGGAATCTAATGATCCATGTCTGCCAAAAGTGAAGTGGTGCATAAGCCAAAAATTAATACCACTACTGGTTGACTCGTAGGTTTATCATTGTGTTTTCCTGCTCCCAGTCCTCCATGTTTTCATATCTTTGTTTGTAGGACAAACACAATGATAAACCTACGAGTCAACCTCTAGCGGTATTAATTTTTGACTTATGCACCACTTCACTTCCGGCAGACATGGATCATTAGATTCCCTTACTTATACTCTTCCATAAAATAAAGGTTTTTTTCTTGTGCTTGATAACATAGGTTTTTGTGCTGTCGGCTCTTGGACTATACGTTTTCTCTCTGGCTTAAACATACTGTGCTCAAACATTAAGGTAATGGGATCCCTGTTTTTTATTATCGTTGATAAGGTAGAATTGACAATGCCAAACTCTTTACATATTTCTGTTTTCGTCCTCCTTTTTCATTAGCAGTATTAAGCAGCTTCATCTTCATTCGAAGCGAAATAACTGTTTGTTTTCGCACCGATTTCTCAGCCATTGTGCTCATGAAACATAAGCTAATTTACAAAAAAAAAAAAAAAAAAAAAAAAACATGAAATTCACTGATTTTCACCCAAAATTCAGTGGTTTTAACACAAAATTCACCAATTTCAACTCAAATTAACTAGATCGAAAGCGAATTTTTTTCGTGTTAAACGATTTTTGTTTCGTGTTAAAAGAAAAGAAATGTATTAAATTTCACAGTGTACTGCCCGGACCGCTACATGATTTCTTGTTAACCGATTTTTCCCGTTAAGCGTTTTCGTGTTAAACGTATTTCACTGTAATTTTTAATAAAGGTGAATTTTAAAAAGTCCTTTCGGCATGTGCCGGAAGAAAAGGAAGCTTTCATATTCCTTTTTTTTTTTTTTTTTTTTTTTTTAAATATTGTTTATTTTACTCAAACACACGAAGCTAAAATTAGTGGAACTCGATTAGATGATTCAATAAAAATTCCTTATTTCTTGGTTTTAAAATTTTCTAAATTTTACTCAAATTTTAAGAAGCTAAAATGCGACGAACCCAAAAAAAGAATATTCCTCAGTACTGAATTTGAATAAGAATTGCACCAAGTTAGTAAGCTATAGCCAAGTTGACATCATTTATGGTTGCTTAGTTTTGGTCGCCAAATTTGGAGATATTTCGACAGGTGCCGCCAAATTTGGCGATATTTCGCAAAGTGTCGCCACGCTTGGCGAGAATTCGAAACTAACGTCCACTCATAAATTAATACCTGATTTTCTTTAATTGTTGTCTTGTTTCAAAATGTCAAGCAACCTATAATTATAATTTCAAACTGCTTTATCTCAACCATTTTTTCAGTAGAGTCATCACTCATAAATCAATTATCAATGGGAATAATTACATATTTTCATACTCTTTTTCTCTGAAAGCAGAATTGGCGATTCAAACACTGAAATTCTCTATCTGGTGTAGGAAAGATGTAGATACTTGTTTCAGAAAAATCTCGTGCAAGCACATTACCCATACATTTTTAATTTCTTCATAATGGTTATCTTTTGCACAATGTCAAATATGATGTGACCTACTGCCACCTTAGTGTTCTGATTAAGATAAAAATGATCCGAATTAAAATAAAAACGAAATAATCTATCTGAATAAAATCCTTTACACGAGTTTATAATCAATAACACGAGTCTATAACCTAGCATTTTACCTTTTACCGTTCTTGTACCATTAGCTCTGATTAGCGCCATCTGTAGAATGTTCCCATACAACACAAACACGTCCTGAGGACATACGAAAGACGTCCTATGAAGTATATTGCCTCGTCCGTCGGACGTCCTACAATATCCCATCGTTATCCGGCGGACGTCCGCGGGGGAGCAGAAAGAGACACCTAATCACGACCTTCGGACGTCACTTTCAGCCATTCATAGGATGACAGTAGGACGCTCATAGGACCAGATAAAACAAATAGAATTTGCATCCTCTGCTCGTCCGGCATGCGGCATTCATAGGATGTTCTTCGGATCAGTAGCGGACGCTTTATATAAAAAAATAAAATAAATAGGAAGGGAGGGCAATTGCCCCACCCTGTTTTTCCTAGATGAGGCTTCAGATTTCTATTAATTTTATCTTAAACTGAGCAACGGCACACACTGAAAGATTTCTATTAAAAAATAGTGGTAGCCTGGACAATTGTTGTCCAGGTTACCACTATTTTTTAATAGAAATGTCAGTGTACAATAAAATTAATAAAAATCAGAAGCATCATTTAGAAAGGACAGGTGGGACAATTGCAACCCCCTTCATTTTTTTATTTTTAAAATCTTATATTATTGAAAAATATATTTTATTAATTAAATAGATTTCTTTTTGTATGATTATTTTTCCTGTTGTTTTTCGCAAATATAGGAATCCTTCAATATAAATAAATTGTACTAAAAATATTTAAAAATAAGCATGAAAAATGAATACGAAGAAAATACTAGTTCATTTCAAGAGAAAAATTATTTATTATTTCTGTTATCAACATCTCTTTTTTTCAACTAATAAGTAGCATACGATGAATGGGGTATCATTGGATAGGATTCTTTGCCCATATCTAATATAACAAACTGAATTTTCTTTATACTTTTAGATTAATATCATCATACACATTTTTTCTGATTTCAACACCCCTTTTTTTAGGTAAATACACAAAGTTGAGTTGGATTTTATACAAAAAGCTTTTGACATAGTACACTCCTATTAGTACAATTTGTTTGGTTAAAAAAAAAAATTGCAAATATAAATTTAGGAAAAATGCACTTAATTTACAGTAAAGATTACAGTGCGAAAGCCTTGCAAGGGTCTATTGGTCTAGACTTAATATACTTTTCTAACAAGTGAATTTTACTCCTAAGCAAAATCTGCATTAAAATTAGTGATGAAAAATAACCCGAATTGAAATTTTTGAAAAATAACAAATTTTATCAGTAATAGCTGAATGCATAAAAAATTCCTCATTTTCTTAGAACAGTTTAAAAAATTGTTAAATATTGTTATCGGTATTGAATTCAGACCTCTCGGGGAGGGATTTCTGTGGCTCCAGGCAGGGGAGGGGGGTGTATTTTAGAGATCTGGGGGGTCAAATTGCACTTTTGTTCATTAAAAGGGATAAATCTCAAACCTTCTATATGGGGAAGAGGAGGATTCCCTCCTGGGCCACCCTCTGAATTCAACATCAATTGTTATATATGTATTAAATAAATTTAATTTCATTCTTTTGATATTCCTCATACTTTTCCACAGTCATTTAAATTCATAAATACATCAAATTTGCAGTTTTTTTATTTAATATAGGTAAAAATAAAGTTAAATAGCAATTTTAATATTTCTAAAAAAATAAATAAATAAATAAGAGGGTAAAATCTTTGTTTTTTAACACTGTCAAAATTTTTATTTTAATCAGATTTTTGAGATACAACAGGGGACAGGCCACCATCGAAAACATCGGTTATAACTTAATACAGACCCTACTTAAAAGAAAAAAAAAATTCGTATTAAAATAATGTCTGCAAACTTCACATGTGTACGTGTATTTAGACAACCACAATTTAAGACATGTCTCATTTGAGAGAATTGAAAAATGTAGTAAGCTTGTTTAAAAATTTCATGTATTTAGTTTCAAAATTGAAATTGTGAATGTGCAAGAAGTTTTCATTTAAAATGAAAAATTTGAGTATGCACTAAATGAAATTTTAACAAAAAAATTCTCAGAATTTTTATCGATTCTTCTGCAGTATCAATTTTCTCATACTCTTTTTTTTTTTTTATGATTTATAAAAACAGGTAAAGAACATTACCTACTCCATGGCGAAGAAATAATGAAAACTCAGAATGAAAATACTTCATTCTCATGTAACAAATATGTTTTGTATTTGTTATTTTTTTTTCTGAACTAATTACATTTCTTTAAATTAAAATTCAAGAGAAATACATTTTTTAAAAGTATGTAAGCATTTAGCTCAATATTTACTGTTAATAATATATTAATAAGTTCTGTTAATAATCAATTATATATATTACATTTACTTTAAACAAAACAAAAATTTTTAGTATTTAATTTTTAGGATAAATCAAAAGAAAATAATGATAACATTTTATGATGTCAGATTTTAAATATGAAAGCAATTAAATAGGCATTCTTTCCAAGTGCAATAAAAACTTCTATTTTTAGGTAGGGTAGAATTAGGTATATTTTCTCTTCCCTTTAGCTTGAAGTAAAAACACACAAGATCATAAAAGTTTCATAATATTTATACCATTAGATTCTATTATATCTAAAACTTCTTACCTGATAACTTGTTCTGCCAAGTTTTGGTTTTAATGAAATAATAAATAGTACATTCAATGTAGTTGTTCTATTTCTGAGATCCATTGAATTCCTTATTATTTTTTATAGTAAATAAATGAAAAGCTTGCCATTAAACACATAAAAAATATATTAAAATCACTTCACATCATGATATTCTTTACAAAATACTTAATAAACTCCTGTAACTAAATCTAGTTACATCTTCTATTCCAGTATGGATGTAATATTTTAAAATAATTATACAATTATTTTACTCGCTGCTTTAGAATGCATGAATTTTAAGTTTTAAACAATGCAATTGCTGAAGTACATACATTTTAAATCACTGTTAAGAAAGAAAAAAATACTGTAAAATAACAACACCAATAAATACATTTAAAGTACTTTAATTTACATTTATAGACTTTTTTTTACATAACATTTACGTTCTTATACATGTTGTAACTATGCCTTTAATACTCTTTCAATGTGTGCCCTTGATATAAGTTTCTTTCTCAACAGCATCTGAAACAAATAATTTTCAAAACATTAAAATTCAGAGTAAAATATCATTATGGCTAGAGGAGTTAAACAAAATTTTGTGTAAAAGAAAATAAGAGAATTTTTAATTTCTAACTTGGTATTGGTACTACTTTTATGTTAGTATATCAGGTGATAAATTGACAAAAATTCATTTTATAGCCCTACTTTGTGTTGAATTCATTTAATTTTAAATATAAACCCTTCACTTATTTCATTTAAAATACATAATTTTCATTAAATTACATACATGCCTTTTACTAATATCAGTTAAAATACAGAAAAAATAAAAAAATTCTCATACTGTCTTTTTAAAGAAGTTTTATAAAAACAAAATTTTGTAAAAACCACAAAGCAAAATATTTAATTTCATGATCGAAGTATTATTTCTAATTTTCATAGCAAAAAATAAAAGCTGTCACTGACAAGAAAAAAATTGAGGTTGGCAGGATTTGCACCTGGCAAACATAAAAGTTCCCAATCTTTTTACTTAAATAAAAAAAAATGTATGCATAAAAAATTACTTGAGAATTAACATATGTAAGAAAATTTGAATTGCTTCGACATATTTAAGGATATTCAAATTATACATATACATTATTCAAACATAATCAAATTTATTATGCTTCATTAAGGCTCCCAGTTAACGTGCATTTTCTATCCCCCCCCCCCCCTTGATTCGAACTTTTATCTTAAACAGTTTATTTGTAAGTTAAGTCATCATGATCATAATTAAAATTAATTTAAAAAATATAAAATATTAAAAACTTTTTAAATCTAAACAAAGTGATTTTCACTTTACATGAATGTAAAAAAGAAGAAAAAGACAGCTTTTAAAAGTTTAGCCTTTCAGTCTCAGAATTTTGAGAGTAGCTTTTCCAACTTAATTTAACACCAATGTTTGCAATATATCATGTCTCTGTTCAAATTATTTTTCAGTTGCATTTGACGAATTTCCAAAACTAGTTTAAAAAAAAAAAAAAAAAAATACAAAGAGTTTTAATCAATAATCCCTGCAGTTTAAAAACAAATTTGGATTGTGTTATAGATCCCATCTACATAGTATTGTTTGTGAAGTATATAAAGGATGCAATTTTAAAGGAACAAATTATTGTGGTTCTGGCATTATTATAAATGTTATTTTTAAATCTTTCATTCTACAAAAATTGGTAATTTTTATAAAAAATTAGCAAATTACCCTCCCCCCCCCCCACCCTGGCTTACAAAAGACGCTTTAGTATGATGTCAGTATTAACATTTCGGTTACAAAATGACCAAACAACATTTGCTCTGTTTCATTTTTTCTTAAATATAAATCACAGATTTTGGTCTCAGAAATTTTTTATAAAGTTACTTTCACTTTCTAAACCGGTTCTGAAAATGAAAGTGTCATTCTACAAAATATCTGCAACTCAAATTGAAAAAGTAAAAAAGGTGTGATGTAGAGATGGAAACTCGGCTATCCAATACAAAAAAAAAAATTATATTAAAATGTCGAAATGCAAACGAGATATTAGAAAAATCTTTCCCCAAATGATTCACATTAGTTCTTGAGTGCCTTCGCTGGCAGGGACAGGAGCCTGATGGCTGCCAGTTGACGTACATTTTCCATCACTTCCCCCCTCCCCCCTTGATTGGAACTTTTATCTTAAACAGTTTATTTGTAAGTTGCGTCGTCATGATCATAATTAAAATTAATTAAAAAAATATAAAATAAAAACTTTTTAAATTTCTCAAAAAACAAAATGATTTTCACTTTATATGAATGTATTCTAAAAAAAGAAGAAAAAGCCAACTTTTAAAAGTTTAGCGTTTCAGTCTCAGAATTTTGAGAGTAGCTTTTCCAACTTAATTTAATACCAATTTTTGTAATATATCATGTCTCTGTTGAAATTATTTTTCAGTTGCATTTGACTAATTTCCAGGAGAAATAGTTAAAAAAAAAAAATAATACAAATTGTTTCAATCAATATCCCTGCAGTTCAAAAACAAATTTGGATTGTGTTATAGATCCCCATCTACATAATATTGTTTTTTAAGTATATAAATGATGCAATTTTAAAGGAACAAATTATTGTGGTTCTGGCATTATTATAAATGTTATTTTTAAATCTTTCATTCTTTAAAAATTAGCAAATTACTACCCCCCCCCCCACACCCCGCCGCTTTCAAAAGACACTTTAGTATGATGTCAGTATTTAACACTTTGGTTGGAAACTGACTTCAAACAACATTTGCTGTGTTTCATTTTTTCTTAACGCAAACCTAAAACCGCAAGGTTGTACGTTATATAGATCACATCATTAAATTTACCTTGTAAATATGGCCAAATATGTCTGAAACATATCAAAATACATTAGAATATCTTGATACTGCATTCCTTGTTACCAAGAGTTATCCAAATTATAAATTTTTGCATAATATAGATCAGACATTGTTAAATTTACTTTATAAACATGATCTAAACATAACAGACCAAACCATCCCTTATATTATTATAAAAAATTTTTACTGTAATAATAGCATTTTTTCCATTAAAAAGGTATTAAATTAGAAGATAAAGTTAAACTAATGTATCAAATTTAGTCCTTTAGTGAGTAGCAATATTTTTACAATGTGAAAATGCAGGTGCTTTTTAACTGCAAAATTCATTGTTTACATCCGAGAAGTTGTGCGTTATATGGAGAATTGCATTACATAGAGCTGCGTTTTAAAGATCTTCCACTGTAAATCATAGAAAATGTTACCCCCCACATATAATATTAAAACACTTAGCTGTGAGATATCAAAATAGAAAATATAACATAGCAATTGTTTGTTTAGAGTAGGTTTCTAACAGGGCTGCAAAAAAGCTGGCTAAAATTTAAAAAAAGCCACGCCGGTGGCTTTTATTGGTTTTAACTGGCTTTTTTTGTCCATAATTGGCTTTTATACAATGAAACATTGTAATTATACACTACACATTTTAAAGTGCTTTTAATTAGTTTTAATGACATTTAATTGATTTAGAATTTAATAAGTAACCCAATTTCTCAATAATGAAGACATTAATACTGGAATAAAACTTGGATGGTTTTGCGAGTGATTTGTAGTTAGAATTGCAAATATGTCAGGTAAATTTGAAAAGCGCCGTACCAACTGCTTTATCTGGTTTACACTGACTGACCCTTAACCCCCCCCCCCCCCCAAAATTTTTTCATTTTTACAGCTTTATAAAATTAAAGAGGACAATGGTTACTTAGTTACATGCTTTATTACTTAATTAATTTTAAGAACTATTAATATACAAGTCTTATTTTATTTCTAGTAAACATTTAAAATTATGCATAGTCGTAATAAAAACGTCATTTTCTCACTATTAAAAATATTATGAATAGCATATGCATGAATATGCTTAGCAACAAGCTTTTCAAAATTTTATTTAGAGAAATTTTATTTATTTTTTTGGAGTCTAACTTATATTCTTTTCAATATTTATGTATATATTTTTTCAGACATAATGCCTTCACAGTTGCTTTCTAGCAGTTATAAAGACTTATTTATTTGAGAAAATTTAATAGAAATTTATAATTTACTCAGTAGAAAATATTTATAAACGTATTATAAATTAATTGATCCAAATTTAAAACGAATTAGCTGTAAACCAACTTTAAAAAATAAAAACTGGCTTTTTTTCAATAAAAGTTATCTTTTTAAAAGTGGTTAACACCCCCCCCCCCCCCCCAAAAAAAAAAAAAAGCCGGCAAACCTGGTTTCTCACCAAAATGACACCACAATTGAACGCATATAATATATAATTTTCAATTCCCACATATTTAGTTTTGATATAACTGCCAAGTCTAAACCCAAACCAAAACTACATTTTACTTTAAGTTTTAGATTCTCAATATACATGTTAATAAATAATAATTAATTTTCTCAATATATTTATTAATTAAAATTATAAAACATGGATTTTCACTTACTTATAAAAGTTGTTTTCGACTAAATTTGTTGCAAAAAATTGTTTATATTTTCTTTGTAAAGTTTAATTTAATTAATATATAGATACATTTGAACTAAAAATAGTTAAATGTTTTTTTATGATTATCATTTGATTACATTAAAATTGCAGTTATAAAATAAAAAAAAAATTGTAATTTAATTATAATCAATTAAAAAAAATCAATAAAAAATATCAATTATAATTTTGCTGCAGAAAAGTATAATTAAAGAATATATAACAGGGAGATACAAATATGCATAGACTTGATATGAATCTTTATTATGGACCCTTATTCAGAAATACTTAAAAAAAACTTACCAATTTTGAAATTGAATTTCTTTAACATTTTATGTAGAACTGAGCTTTGACTGCTGGATGTTTGCAGTATCTTTTTTAACCTCCATTTATCCATGCTGGGACTTTTTGGATCCTAAGTTTGTGCCTACAAAAAATAAATAAAATTACTGAAGATACAAAAGTCAAATCAATTCAAAATAAAATTTAATATAAATGATCACACGTGGCATTAAGCAGCTTCTATTATCTTTACATTCGATCTAAACAAATTCAAAGAAATTAAAGTACTTCTCCATTATTCCTTCGCAGGGTTCATTTATTTTAAATCATTTTAGTTTTAATCGTGATTTAAATCAACTGATTTTTTTTTTTTTTTTTTTTTTTTTATGTTTAAATAAATTCAAGATGTAAACAAACATATTAATGTTTTTAAATATATTTAGTTTTATATAATACAGATAATGAATCAGTTTTTAGAAAGATAAGGCTTTTAAGCTTTATAAGATTAAAATTTTTGTCAAGTAAAGTACAATGTAATAGAAAAAATGGTTTCAAATTTAATTTGAATCAAATTGTAAAATAAACTAGCAACAGTAAGGAAATCTAAGCAGGAATATATTAAATATAGGAATATTTATTTTGATTACTTCATAAAGTATTTAGAAAAACTTCTGCAAGTTTAAGTAAAATAAAATTATATATGACTTTGCTCGTTACAAACAAGCATTGTGACTAACAGATTAATTATCCCATCTTTTGCATTATGCAGGAGAGAAACTAACAAGCTGTGAGAAAATAACCAACATTATCGTTTGCTTAAAAGAAATTCTTGACTTTAGTAATACCTATTACATTAAAATTTGAACCATTAATTTTCATGTCTGTGTATATAATTTTATAAATAAAGTCGTAAAATAATAATATTGTGCGAGGTTTAAAAAAAAATAAATAAATAAAAAGCTCTACCCATTGACAACTTTTCATTAAAAAAAAAATAATAATAAAAACTATTGTATCTTAACAAACTGTATGTAATGCCTAATAAACAAATGGAGGTACTTTTCCGTTATACAGACACCACTGTCGCCAAGCATAATAGTTGGCACAAAATGAAAATCACGTGAATTGAAACATTTGAAAAATTAAAGAAAAAATTGATAGTACAGTGAGCATTTTAAAAATATAACATTTGAAAATTACAGACTTTTTCAAACTATTTTATTAAATCACAAATATATACTTAAAATAAGTGAACAAATAACTGTTATTCAATAAAGTAATAAAATAAAACTCATATTAAACTTCTGGCATAAAATTACAAATATCTTAGAAATATCGCATGGTTATTTTCAATAAAAATCCCTTCCACGATCAGGGTTGAAATAATTAGCACATTGGAAAAGCCCCACTTTTTAAAGTGTCAGCTATCAATAATTTTAAACAATAAAATTAATGAAAACAGAAAAAGGAATCTTGGATATTTGACCCTTTTCATTAAAATAAAAAAAAAAGTATTCTATCGTAACAAACTCCAATTTTAAAATTTGTAATACACAGTAAACAAATGGAAGAATGAAGCCATTGGACACCCCCCCCCCCCTCTCCACTGCACAAAATAAAACAAAAACAAAAAATTTGGAAAAGACTCACTCACTAAAGTTTCAGCTATCAATAATGTTAAACAATAAATTAAGAATATCTTAAAACAGAAAAAGAAATCTTGGATATTTATTTGTTTACATTATTTTCTTAATTATCTCTATCGGCTGGTGAATGTTTGTAATGGTCAGTTGAAATGGATCTATTGTAGGTAACTATGAATCACAAATTTTTCAAGCCCTTTCTCATTTAATATCATAGTGCCATCATTTAAAAGCTTTACTCTTATGTTAATTAATGAAATAATTAGTAAACCAATAAAACACCATTAAAAATACAGAAAAAGGTCAAATTAAAAATTCCCTGATGACAAACACATATAAGATATATCACATATAAGATGACATAAACACATCATATATAATATTATGGATTAAAATAACATCTGACATCAAGTGAATGTAACGCTACAATCATATATCTTTGGCATTTAATCCTATTTTGGCCAAAGTTATTTTTACTGAAAGCAGTCGACAAGATAATGGAGGAGTACCGAAAAAGCTACCATCAAACTATAAAATTGAATGCCAAAATTACATGATCGTAGCGGCACATTTACTTGATGTCAAATGTGTTTATATACTGTTTTTAATGATGTTTTACTGATTTATTAGATATTTTGTTGATTAAAATAACAATTATGTTCTTAAATAGCAAATAGCAACAAAATGATATTAAAAGAGGAAAAACTATTGAACAAATTTTATGATGCATAGTTTCATATAATAGATTTGTTTGAATTGATATCAAAACATTCACCAGACGAGAGGGATAGTTAAGAAAAATAATGTATTAAATATCCAATATTTTTATTTCGGTTTTCAATAATAGTATATTATAAAATATATCGTTTAAAATTGATAATTAGCAAATTAGAAACAGAGATTTTCTGATTTTTTTTTTTTTTTTTTTTTCAATTTCAATGGTAACATTCTTATTTTTTATTTATTAGTTGTTGAAATTTTTTGGCAATATTTTTTTTTTAAGAAAAGTGATTGATGGGATAACGGAGAAGGACTGAAATTAATAATGAGTTTAGACATCCAGTTAAAATTATTACAAAAGTACCAATAAAAATTACAAAATAAAAATGTTATGTCTGAAAAATGGTATTATTTACTTTTAATTTTAAGACCATGTACACTTGCAGACCCAGAAGCAGAATTTTCTGCATCAGTCTGCAGCAAACTAAAATTTATCTGCGACTCAATAAGCCTACTATCATAAGAAATGACAAAAACACTTAAAGTAAGCAAAATTTCCATTTAGAAAGAAAATATAATATAAGGATACAATAAATACTATAAATCTAGCGACTTAAAGCAAATTTCAGCTATTTTTTAACCCCAGCATTTCTTTTTAACTTGGTGGATTAATCTGCAAGGTTTAATACTATAATCTACAGTGCCTGCTGCCGTGCTGCACTGTTTCTGCTACTGCGCTTGCAGAACTAACAAAATATATGGGATGGAGCAAGAATTTGAAAAAATTTTGCTACCAGGCCTAGTGTTTACTGTAGAAGGAAAATAAATACAAGGAAGAATACTTTAAATAAAATAAATAAAACAATGTGATTACACGATTCAAAAACATTTATTATTAAACAGGTGCAAATATTTGCACCTAAATGATGTTTCAACTTGAGATATAGAGTGTTTCTTACATTTTGAACTATTTTTTCAAGAGAAATTGAATTAACATATTTAGCAGCTTAAAAAAAAAAAAAAAAAAAAAAAAAAAAAAAAAAAAGTGATTTTTATGTAATGGTAAACAAAGAAACATTAACTTTAAATGATTTTATGGATTAAAAATTTAAAAAACACAATTGGATTACAATGATTGAATAACTTGTTTTCCTAAAGAAATAAGGAAGTTCTATAATTTTTGCAAGCTCTAGGGCACACGGATTTTGAAATACTGCAATACTGCAATTTGTTGAAGAGTTTTATGAGATATTTTTGCAAAAATAGGGGTACATTTCACTATATTAAAAAAAGAAGGCAGGGTGTATTTTGCCGATTTTAAAAAGACAGGTGCTGCGTCTTTAAATAATGACTTAGAGGGAACACAGACAAGGCTAAAATGTTATTTATAATGAAAAACAGACAGATGAAATAAGCTATTCTAAAAATCTTTTCTTTGAAAATGCAAGACAGATTTTAAACACATCAAAACAACAAACAATACAGAAATGTAACATAAAAACACATTTTTTAAAATGAGGAATTAAAACAGCGTACTTTATCTTTTTTTCAGGGGTTCTGTGTGTCTCACTGAACTCCCCCCCCCCTCCCCCCATCCAAAAAAAAGCAAGCTAAAAACCAGCTAGTATATACATACTTTTTTAATACAGTATATGTGTATAAATGAAGGCAAATTGAAGCTGCTAAAGTGTCACAGAGGGGCCCCAACTGGATCTTTGCTATTGGGCCACATGTAGGCTTAGTTAGAGAATTTAAAAATCCTTATCTTATACAAAATTAATTTTATAAGCAGGTTATTCTTGAAATAAAAATATACTTTACGAGTATCTTTATTAGATTTTTTAAAGATAAATAAATTTAATAGTTAAATAGATTTAAAAGTTGAATTTAGAGCTTTATGAATATTTTTACTTGTTCGTCATCAACAAAATGAATGTTTAATGTATTTTTATATCTAATCCAACACCCAAACAATGGGTCATAAACAATGTTTTGGTGATTCAGGAAATATCTATCTTTAAAAATAATACTATTTCAGTATAAATATAATGAACAAAGGTTTGTTTTACGATCATACAACATTATTATTTCGAGTATTTATATGAAAAATGCTTATAACTGTTTATATGTTTTCTATGAAAATTTGCCTGTCTCATGGTATAGATTACGACAAAAGCCTTATATTTTAGTGCAAAATTCAAAAGTTCACTCGAAAAAGTTAAGATTCGAAAGTTTACTTACCTTTAGGATAAATTCAATCATTATTAAAAGAAATAAGTAATACAACACAGTTGTTTAAAAGATATTTCTTTTCAACAACAAACGGACAGGGACAGAGCAGTTGAAGTCAGAATTTCTTGCGCATGCGTACAGGTGACACGGATGTTCTCCGGACGATCGTGGATGGTTCGTCCGGATTCTGGCGTCCTGCGAACGTCCAAATTATGCTCTGTACAGGATCTGACGGGTATCGGACCGCCCGGCTTTATATAGGACGTCCGGAGGCAGTCTTTGGTTGTATGGGTTTTAATGTCCCAATGGTGATAAAAAATAAAAATGAGGCATGGAGGAATGATTTACGAATCACCCTGAATGAATGACTAATGGACGACAAGCATTCCTGACGTCATACAACGTCACGATCGATTATAGCTATCAGCTTCTCGATTTTTCCCACAATCGTTAACCAAAAGCCAATCAAATGCCACAATGCTTGTGGGAAACATTGCAAGCTCCGCCCATTGCGTGTGGTCAATTTTCTTTTTATCATTCCCCTTTTGTTTATTTATAGTCATTCATTTGTTGTATGTATTTATCTGTTACACAAGTTTTTACTTAGCCCTTCACTGATTATTAACAGGTATATTTTCTTTCTAAAAAGTTTACTTTCAGCTTTTAATTTCACATATTTATGGAACTTTTCATACTGGTCATTTTGTTATATTAGCAAATGATATCCGTTGGCGCGTAGGCTAATTTCTTGATGCTTTTTTTTTTTTTTTGTAAATGTAAAACTTTTATCGCAAAATACCTCATTTTCTCGTATTTAAATAAGTATTTTTAAAAATACATATGCATCTGTATTATTCATATAAAAATTTATCTTTATCAAAAATATCTTATTTATTATAAAAAATATAAAGCAACCAATAAAATAAAAAAATTATAACACAATTTGAGGCGCGAAGGATCCGAACCCATAGCCCCTAGTCGCGAGTTCAAAGCTCTATCCATTCAGTCATCTAACTACCCTTTCATTTGTAACAAATTATCTTTATTAATTATGTTAATTAATCAAACCATGATGTGTTCGTGAATGCATTGAACGTTTATTCCATCTATGATGAAGACACACTCCATATTCCTGTCTCCTGAGGTCGCGCGCGCGGTACGCGTGCTTCTTGAACAGAGCCAAATAAAATAAATATTGAGTAATGGGGGAATGATTCACTCTGAATGAATGATTCATTTTTCTTTTAATCGCCCCCTTTTGTTTTTATTGTTGTTTGTAGCGTGTATGTATTTACCCGTTACAAGTTATTACTTAGCCCTTCATTGAATATTAACAGGTATATTTTGTTTCTAAAAAATTTACTTTCTGCTTTTAATTTCACATATTTATGGAACTTTTAATACTAGTCATTTTATTATATTTCTGATGCATGTGCTATTCAATTAGTCTTGCCACGCTATAAAATTTAGAGAAAAGTTCACGACATTATCGCTTTTTGTTTTGCAACTGTGCTTTTATTTTATATTGTACAGCATCAATGGATTGTTTGTTTACGATCTTTTTTCTCTTTGCTATTAAATAATTATATGAAAGGCAAGGAAATTGTTTTTGGCCATTTTTATTTTTTGACTTAGGTAGAGCTCACTCATTTTAACAATCTTTAGTTGAAAAGCCCGATGGAAAATCTTAAAATAATTGCGTTACTTTTATAATAACTTTTTTCCATAGTAAAAGATACGTAAAGGTTTTTTTAAGTACAATCAAATTAAACATGTTAAAGACAAACAAAAAAGACATGCATAAGTAGTGTGGTGATCCTTCTCTCTCCCCCCCCCCCCCTCTCCCTTAACAATATTTATTCACTTATTTTTCATCTTTAAAAATTTACTGAAAAATCATGATTACTTTTAGTTTTACCAAATTTGTCAGTATATATATATATATATATATGTACAGTCATGGGAGAAAAAAAAAAACGCCTCCTACTAACTCTACAACAAATTATTGTAGAAGAAAGTTACTGGTTCCAGATGATTGGAAATAAAATCTACTTTTAAATGATGTATAGTGAAACCTCCTACTTAGCAGTCACTCCGAACAACGGTAATCTCCGAATATTGGTCATGTTTTAGTGTTACTGAATCTCTTCCATAGAAATAAGATTACACTAAACCTCCGAACAACGAGCACTCCACAGAATTTTTTTATTTTAATTTTTATTAATGGTATGTTTTAACTACAACTGAGATTGTGAAGATTGTGGAAGAGGATTTTCTTATTTGACGTCCTTGCAAATTCTTTACTAACCTCTAGCGGCTGCTTAACAAAACCCTGTTCGTAAGTAGGTATAGGAGGGAGTGGATGAAATTTAAGTGTCACCAAGCAGTAGTCATTTGTACTCTTTGTGAATCGTGTGATGATTTTTCTTATGTCTATGTGTAGCATGTGTTTTTCACTTAAAGAATGAATTCAAAGTGAAAATTTTTAAGTTAAAGTCAGTGGCGTAGCTAAGGGGGGCGGGCGCCGAGGCCAAGGGGCGCCAAATTGAGAGAGGTTTAAGCCAAAATTATCCCACATATTTTGACAATAAATAAAAATTGTTCTTTTTGTGTGTGTGTGTGACCATGTATGAATGTTTTCTTTAGTAAGATATTTTTTATATCAAAATAATGAAGAAAGAAAAAGCTTCTGTAAATGTTTCTTAGGATTGGCTTAACACACTTTATACCTAAGATAATTATGTACCTAAATTGAGGTGCAAAGTGATTATAAGAGGCGCTAAATTGAGAGGAGCTTTAAACCGAAATTATTTCACATACTTTCAAAATAAGAACTGTTGACATTTTCTTTCGTGTGTGTGTGTGAAAGTTTTGAAGAAATTCAGTGAAGGTGGGGGGAATGGAGAGATCCATAACTGCCAATCGATGATGTAGGTTTCTAACTGTCTAGCCTCACGTTTATAAATCAAAAGGCTATCTTTTGATTATCCGTTGGCGTCTTGGCGTTACATTTTTGCATCAAAAAGAACATGTTCGTTCATTTATATATTAGCTGACCCGCGGATCAATTTTTCCAAATGACCCGTGACTGATTAAAATTAAAAAACATATAACAAATCTCTCAAAATGAACGTCTGGGATGGGTCCCCACTATCTTCAGCAGCGTAGACCAGACCTCTTACGCACCCTTCTCTAACCACTAAAAACCTGTATTCAAATTTATCTCTTTTAAAATAAATCTCCGGCACGGGTCCCTCTTTCTGCGTCCCCGTATAGCAGGCGTGCGATGCATGCACTAGAAAATCTGAAGAGAATCATGAGATGAGTCGAAAGGAAAAAAATCCGCAGAAATCAGGCCCATGAAACCTCAGATAAAAATGCCCACTGTCGGTGGAAGGTAGGCTTATAAACTGCAAGACAATCGAAAACCAAGTTGAATGAGGAAAGTTCAGTTGAAATTGGGTTTATAGAACCCGAGATAAGAATGCGCCCCCTGCACTGGAAGATGGAGTTAAAAACTGCAAGAAAATCGTAAGCTAAGTTGAATGAATCAATTCCCGTTGAAATCTGGCCAATAGGATCCGAGAAAAGAATGCGCCGTTAATGTTCGATAATGGTGGTAAAAGAAGTCTGTATTTTGGAAAACATACTTTTAAATGTAAATAAAGAGAGAAAACCCTCGTAGAGGAACTCTTTACTCATATCACGGAACTCTTGCCACCAAACACATTAATAATCTTCGATTAAATTGATAAAATGCTTTTAAATTATGTTTTTAGCATTTGGCAATGTTTAATAATTAAATTGATTGTCTATATGTCATATAATCTCTGATCCATCGATTTTCGAAAATTAAATGGAGAGGTTGGCCGGAAAGGAGATCTCTTTTTAGTTCGCTTTTTAATCAATGTTCGTCACTGTATGGTTCTTTCTCCGAACTCTTGTACTGTCGCCGTCAATTTTTTGAAAAAATTTAGAAAAATTACCGACGCCAAAATAAGAAACCTGAGCCTCATGTGCATCAAGATCTGCCTTGAACTACCCTCACCCAAATTTTCAGAATAACGCGTGCGGGAGATATTTCTAGCCATCTCCGCCATACACACAAAGATTGGTTTTCACACTGATTTTTGCATTCTTAGCATTCCATATGAATATTTTCATGTAATGGGGGACCAATGCAAAATGGATTTAGCTGGAAGAAAAACAAGTAATGATAGTATTTTGTCTTTATTGGAAATTCCATTTTTTCCGTCGAATTGGCATTGAGAAAAGCAATAAAATGTTGGCGACCTACCTCAAATTTTCCTTTCTTAAATCTTATAAAAAACAAAGCAGGACTTTTCAGTCTTCCTACTACGACCAGTACAAATATCTGTTTTCGTCGTTTTAAAAGTTAAATATATTTCATATATACTTAAATTTAGCGCATGTGCATTAGAGAAAGCTATAGGGGAGACCAGGGTACAGTGGTCCACTTTTGTAGTTAACATTTTTTTTCTCTTTAACGGAGAGACCAATCTACCTGAAAATATTTTTGAATATTCTTTAAACCTTTCTACATGCCTCATAATTTTCACAGAATATAATTCCCAATACATTTTTCAAAAAAAAAATTTTTTTACATACACTCGTGAAGTGGGCCAGTGTACCCCGGAAGCGGGTACACTGGTCCACCCACTGGGGCACAATGGTCCACTATTAGTTATTGTCTAAAATACAATATAAATCTATTTATAATTAATCTAATTCTTTTTTATTTCCCCTTTACCTCCAAAATAATGTAATAATACAAATTTGCAAGTAGCATTTTGAAACAGAAAACATACAAAACTAAAAAATTATCAAAAAAATTATTATATTTTGAAAATAAGATACATGAGTGATGGCAAACAAGTTATTAATTAAGTACAAAAAAATCAGCAAACATTAAGACAAATATGATGATCAAAAATTAGAAAACTCAAAATAGTCTGGATAAAATAGTTTATTATAAGCTAACCATATGCTCTGAAGTTATACATAACCAATCCAGTGAGGTCATCTATTACTTATTAGGCTACAGTTATATTTTTCAAAGGTAGTAAATACAAAATAAAATATTTCTTAATATGTTAACTCTACAATGCATGATTTTCATTTCTCTCCTCCCCCCCCCCCCCCCCAAAAAAAAAAAAAAAAAAAAACTGCTATATTGAACAAGAAAACTTATTTTAAAAATCACATGTGAACTGTTATCCATAATTTAGGAGAAAACTAAAGTGTCAGATGGCTACATTATAACCTGAACAACATACATAATAACATGAAATTTAAAGTGTGCCAAATGACTAATCTATGCATTGTAGGGTTAAATAAATTGTCGTTTTTCTTTGTTTACTTTATTTTATAGTTAAATATTTTAAAACAATATTTCTTTATAGAGAATAAGTAATTATTAAATATTTTGAAAATTCTTCATTACAGGAGCAGTATTCATTGTGGAACACTGTACCCCAGCAGTGGGCGGTCCACTGTGCCCCATGTTAAAGTTTAATACATACTCGTAAAAATATTATTTAAAGTTTTCTTTTAAGCATATAAGCTTTTCAATTTAATAAAGAGCAGTGTTTTACCTTTTCAAAAAAGTTGTTTTATCTTATTTATCCATAACCTTTAATTACTCAATAAAGAAAAGTATGATGATGAAAAGTTTTACTTTTAGGAGCTCAAAACAACCAGTCATGATTAGGGATTGACCGAAGCAGGAATTTTGACGAATACCGAATACCGAAGCTTCGGTCAAAGTGTAAACCGAATATTCGGTATTCGGCAACCGAATATTTAAAAATTTCGAACAAACATTTCTGCATACATTCTCTTTTTTAATAAGCTTTATTAATTAAAATTAAATTTTAAGTATTTTAATTCAGTTATATTTTTATCCTTAAATCTAATTACACACAAAAAAAAATAAGACTTCTTTCCACTCACAAATTTATTAGTTCATCACTTATTTTTTATTGTTTTATCTCTAGTCAAATGTCTAATTATGAACACATTGAATAGAAATGTTTTCAAATAAAAAAGGTATATCAGTTTGTACATTTAACTACTTTATATCAAATTATTGCTATTTATATTTTGATTAATGATTTAACTTAGTGTTGATAAAGATAGAAAAAAATTAAGTGATTTTAATTTAATGGATATAAAAGCTATTACGATAGGCAGAAGAGTATACATATTCGATATGTATATTAAAGAAAATACATATTAGATAAATATATATTAAAAAAACTAATGCAGACAAAATTTAAATTAAATGATAAGATAAGGGAAAGATGCCCTACCTTCCTTATTTATTTTCCTCCTTTGTTTGTAGACAGTTGTTTTGATTTTAATCCTATATAGACTATTTTAGGAAGGAAGATGGTTTTTTAAAATTAAAAATGGCTTTTGATTTGTTTTTTGTAGTGCAGCTGAACTCTGAACTCATGCACATAATATTGAAACTCATTGTTTAGACTATTCTACTTAAGTGAAAGAGAATTCTTCTAAATCCAAAAGAAAATGCTTATCCACACCTTCTAGCTGAGTTTATAGTGAATATTTATTTTCTGGAGCTGGACAGATTTATAAGCAAAAATGAAACATTACAACCAGATAACGCCTAAAAACTTTTATTTTTATTTACACCATAATTTGCCTATATTAAATTTTGATTACAGATAGTAATGTACTGCTTTTATAAATGATCATTTATCACTGAAGCATATTAAAATAACATCAAATGAGCATTGGTCATCATGTATTTTAACAACTAGTAAAATTTTACCTATTGTTTTTCATAAACTAATTACTCGGAATATTCGGCCGAATACTTTTAAGTATTCGGCCGAAGCCGAATATTCGGTTTACATGCTGAATCACCGAATACCGAATCGACTATTCGGTATTCGGTCAATCCCTAGTCATGATAAAAGGGTTCATTTTGAGCTAACGATGTGTTCTGAAGGCTATAAGTAATCAATCCAGTGCTGTTATCAATTAGCCTGAAAGAAAAGCTTTAAAAATTTAAAAATAAGTAAAATATAAGGGGTGGTCCACTGTGTACTTAGGTCCACTGTACCCTGGTCTCTCCTATCTATATCTGTCTATATGTAAGGAATAACTGTAAGATTAATGTGGGTTAAGAATTTACTCGAGAATCTCTTTAACTGACCTCGTTTATTTCCTTGCTGCATCTTAAGATCATCTTCACGAGTTCGATCGGATGTCCGTCGAGCCATTTGCGTCAATTTCAAGACCTACATGGTCGTTGATTGCACACACCTCGAATGGACAAAATCTAATCTTTTTTGTGCTCGTTCTTAACCCTCCGACTGTCTTGGAAAAGGGCAAAATTGTAAAGTTGTCTTCTCTGCATTTTGTTTTAAATGCTAAAAAAAATTGTTCTTTGAGCATTTTATAAAAAAAACTGGCTAAGATGTGTTATTATCCCACCCTCCGCGATGTTGAGTATTTGGCGATTTTTATCGCTCTGGCAACCCCGGCGTTTGGCGTCTAGTAACTTATTATGGCAACCCTTTTTTATGACGCGAGAGCGTGAACGTTCATTTCACTGCCAGGTGTCGTTGCTGACGGTTGCTTGACTCTTGTACCAGATACTCTTTGATATCGTGTTCTATGGCTGTCTTTTTATTTTTATGTTAAATTTATTGGATGTATTTCATTGACTATAGTTTCTGTAGTCCGTTTAAACGCTCTTGCTGAAGTAATTAAGAAATATGAGGAAATTTTGACATGAAAGGGAGGTTTGTTTATAGCGTGTCAATGCGTATTAAGCCTATTTTGGAAAATGACTGCGGTGTTATATTTTGTGCTGTAGGTTTCAAGAAAGCAGATGTCTGTTAAGGTATGTTGATAATTTTATGTATATCTTGTTGCTTTAAGAGTTTTTTACATTTAGAGATTGCTACAAAACGAGAACTACTGAATTTTGAGAATGCTATATCGCGAAAAATGCTGAATTCGGCGATGTTTTTTTTTCGGTAAATGAGCGCGAAGCGCTCATACAACTATTGCTGATTGCCACTTTAGCGAGTTTCGTTTTTTAGGTATATTTTGCTGTTTTAAGAGTTTTTTACATTTTGAGATTGCTACAAGATGAGAACTGCTGAATTTTGAAAATGCTATATCGCGAGAAATGCTGAATTCGGCGATGTTTTTTTTCCGTTAAATGTGCGCGAAGTGCTCATACAAGGATTACTGATGTAATTAAATTATATAACTATATAAGTTTAAGCAGAGTTTAAGTTAAAAAGGCAGAAGAAACGTTTATTAGCTGAACAACCCCAAAACCTATTCGTAAAATAAATCAAAGTCTGGAAAGTCAAAAGCATATCTATTAAAAATAAAGACAAGACTGTCTAATTAAATAAATACCAAAGAAGTTTAAAATACACGAAATGTTTATTAAAAACAAGATATATATAAAAACAGATTAATCATTTAAGTAAACTAACTTTAAACTTTAACAGAAAAATATATTGCTTTACTTTGTTAATTATATCAGGGAGCTTCATAATAAGAAATATGAAAGAATACTTTCAATTTAAAAAGGAGCATATGTAATCGACGCTCCAGAGGAAGCTAACATTCTATCATCGAAACAACTCAAGATGAACAGCACGTAATCAAAGACTCCAATTCCATAAGTCAACAAGTTGATCCGGACGTCAGTAAAATGAACTGTAGTAAAAGCAACGGTGTTGATTCACAAACAATCTACAATAGATAACTGGATCACAACTATTCAAAGCCGACATATTCATTTCACTATAAAAACACTTCATCCATGAATCCACTTAAAGAAAACAAGACATTACGAAAGTCCATCACTCACGCCGCCACCTTCCTGTCGCTCGTTAAACACCATATCAGAGGTTAGTAGGTCAAGGTACGAAAGGCGAGATAAGAATCTACTGGCCGGCACTTTATACGATCCAGAGAAACGAAAACTAGGTCATTACGCAATGCAACTGACAGCTTCAAACACATGCAAAGATACGACATGATTTGTACATCGTAACGTGATAGCTGTCAGGATTACGTCATCAAGTACTCCGTGGAATTATTGAAACATGACAGAAGTAAATAACGAAGTAACGATACATAAGTTAAGGAATAAAACAACGTTATTTAAAAAGAGAAAGTGAAAGGAAATAAAGTAAGTTAATTTATTATAATGCATTCTATCTTACTGTAAATAAAAAGTACTTTAATAAAGGAAAGTGAAATAAAGATAAATAGATTTGTCAATGGAGATACACGTACGGTGACAAGACAGGTATATATAGTTATCAATTACTGATTGCCAGTTTAGCGAATTTTGTTTATTTACATTTTATTTTCATTGAGCCAAACATGCGTATAAACGGGTGCTTGGCGACATTTACTACTTGGCGGAAAAGGGGTTTTCTCGCCAAAAAAAATCCAAGATGGCGGAGGGTGGGATAATAACACATCTGTTCCAAAAAACTTAATAACGAATATCAATGCAACCTTTGGAAGTATTAATCATTGTTCAATGTATTAAAAATACATTAAATCAATAGAATTATATTACTTTAAGTATTGCTTGTATTGCAGTGAAACCTGGAGCTTAGTGAATGTATTAACACGGGCTTGTCATTGAGGGGGTTAATGTTGATGCTTGTAATACTTCCAGCAGGGAGCGAAGGTATCAATTCGGAGGAACATTTCTGTACTTTGGAACAAAAAGGGCCAATGTCCAAAATTGAGAAGTTTGAGTTAAATGCATGAATGAATTCAGGATGCGATATAAAGTAATTGTTAAAAGGGCCAAAGTCCTCCCAATATTAGATCATTGAAAACAAAATATTTTGTCAAGGCCAATGTTACTTACTGTTAATGTAATGTGTCAAACTTAAATTGGGTTTCCTGCCATTTGAGAAAAATGGACATTGGCCCTTTGTGTTCCAAGGTACAGATTTAGTTTAATAGGTTAATTAGCTCTTGATTGATTTGTGGTCATGACCCGCACAATTCCCGGGATTTGTGACGTACAAGGCTTTAACCACAAACGAAGGACAATTGTCCAAACGTCAGCATTTTCTATCTTAAGTTGTTCTCTGATTTTAATGGTGACCGTAATAAATATTATGCTGAGGAACAAAGTTACAAGGGGTAACATGGATTATAGAATACAATATTTAAGTTAGGAAAACTAATTTGAGGATTTTAGTTTATATTTTTGAAATTTAATTTAAATTTTGAATTTTAAAAGGATTTTAATTCTTATCCCTTTCATCTATATATATATAGTAAATATCTCTCTACATAGATAGGATCATTGTCATGTGGCTGCATTCGTATTTATGACCCGATTTGGATGTGATTGAGCATATGTTAGGAATTTATTAAGATCTCAAACAAATTCATTGGACATCTTGATCGCCATCTTGTTTCAAGATGGCAGCCCTTTAAAGATTTCAAACTAAAGAAAAATACATGCAAAAAATTATAAATGCAAGTTTATTTCTTGCATAATCGTTAGGTCTTGATAGAAGGAAAATCTCTTCTTGCCCCGGGTGCCGAAAAAGTAGCTACGCCACTGGTTAAAGTGATAAATTGAAAGTTATTCAGGATAGCAAAAATGGTGTAAGTGCAAGAAAATTAGCTGAAATGTACAATTGCGGAAGAACCCAAAAAGATGACATTCTGAAAAAAAGTTACTTTTATTTAGAAAAGACATTTTTAGGTGTAAATTAGGGATCTTAAACTAAGTGTCGAAGAACTGGTTATGATGAGATTGATAAGTTTCTTTTGGAATGGCTTTCTAACTGTCAAGAGAAAAATCTCCCAATTTCGGGGCCAATGTTGTAGGAAAGTACTCCAGAAATTGCAGAGAAACTGGGAAATTAAAAATTTTGCATTCGCTCAAAATGATAACGAATTGTAAAACAAATCTCCAGAAACGATTTTGCCTTTAGAGAAAGAGATATGCTTAATATATTAATTTCATAATTCATGATAGCAAGGGTAGCAATATTTTTACAATGTGTGTTGCAACATCTTCTTAAGTGTAAAATTCATTGTTTGCATTTTAGAAGCTCTGCGTTATATAGAGAGTTGCATTATAGAGAATTGCGTTATAAAGATCTACTGCAATTTGTTTTCATTGAAAGACTTGAACATGCCTGTAAACTTATTTTTTATTTCATTCTCTAACCTTTTGCAGTGATGTCACGCAAGATTCAACTTCAGATGGTCTGACTTAAATTTCGATATAATGTTCTCAGTCTTATGAAGTAGGCTGGATTGTGCTGTAATATAATCAGGGGTGGGGAAAAACATTATTTTACTCGCCACTGGCGAGTGGATTTTCTGACAGGGCGAGTGAATTTGTAGGCAGTATTTAAAAAACTCCATGCCAAAAGATATGCGAAAATTTTTATTTTTATTTACTAGTTAGCTATATTTTATATTTTTCCAAATTATTGCGATGTAAACTCGGTACCAAGTTCTATTCTTTATTAAACTTTTCTCTCTTGTGTATATTTTTCTTAATTTTACAGGGGAAAAAATATATTTGTGAAAATGTATTGTAGCAATAATAATCAACTGTTTTTGCTGTCGCTTAAGTTTTATTATAACAATTTCCAACTGGCATTGCATTTTGGGGGGGGGGGGGTAAAATAAATCCTTGGCTGGTAAGATTTTCTGAAAAGTCCCCACCCCTGAATATAATCCATGTTTGGCAATAAGGCTATAGGCAGAGAAATGAAAGGGGGTGATCATGAGACCACACCCTCATGCACAGGGGTGGAGAAATACATTATTTTGCTCACCACTGGCGGGTGGATGCTCTGACAGGGCAAGTGAATTTTTAATTAGTCTTTGAAAAACTGTAGCTTATAGAGATATGCCGAAACTTTATTTTAAAAACTAATATTACAACTTTCCAAATTACTGCAATGTAAACATGGTACTAAGTTAATACTAAACTTTCCGCTGCTGCATTTCTTAATTTTATCTAAAAGAAAATTATGAAAATGATTTGTAGTATTAGTAATCAATTATTTGTGCTGTTATGTACGATTCTGTCGCAATTTTCAACTGTATGTTGAATTTTGCTGGCTAGTAAGATTTTTTGAAAATTACCCACTCCTGCCCATGCACCAAAATTTGTTTAAAAGTGCTAATTGTGTCTTTCATATGGTCATTTAAAAGAAAGGTATTATAGTTTAAAATATATAAAATTATCCCTCTCCACCTCTGGAAGTTATAGGTGAAAACTGAGAAATTCAGTTAGTAGCCAGTGGCCAGTAGACTCAGTTTCATTAGTGGCCACTTTTTAAAGTTAGTGGCCACTATAATGTTTCAAACTTTCTTGACATCTAGATAAACTATAATAGTATATATACGCATTTTTCTATAAATCACAGTTTTATACTAGCCAACTATCTGTGATAAGAATAGGGAAGCAGTCAAAATTCAAGAAAATTACTTTAAAACCACAAAATATGTTATCATATTGATTTTTTGCAATATATTTTTAGATTATTTGTATATGTTCATACACACTATTATCAATCACATTACTATTCCTTTCATTAAATAAAATATAACTAAATCAAAATTCTAACAGTTTGGTGTATACTATAAAAAAATAATCAAATAAAACACAATAAAATGTTATTTGTATTTTATTTAATAAGTAAATGTGTTATTAACATACTACATACATTACATACAGCTGAAATCTAAGCTGGTGAGTGTATTTCACAGGATTAAACAATATCTCTTGAAGAAAAATAATCTAACTGGTGAGCATGTGGCAGGAGTCGAAATATTGAAAATACTGCAATGTTCTTAAAACACGCTTGCATCCGGTGAAAAAAAAAAAGCAATAAATTATTTGAAATGCATGTGGAATCAAAGCTGCTAAATAAAATTGTATTTCTTGAAAAAATAATCCAACTGAAGGGCAATGGCAAAAAGCCGAAATATTGAAAATACAGCTAAATCATTGCAATCTGTTTGCATCCGGTAGGAAGAAGAATTAACCAGTTTGCTAATTATATGTAATCAAAGTAGAGATGCATATTTCTATGAAAAAAGCTATATTTCACTTGGCGATCGATAACAGATTTTTATCGCCACTTGGCGAGTGGCGATTAGGGTGGCGATCGATGCCCGATTTTTTAATCGCCACTTTTACAACTTTAGTCGCCACGTGGCGAGTAGTGACCGCCAATTTTCACCTATACTGGAAGTAAATTCTGGATACAATGTTATTTCACAATAAATTAAACACTTGACTTTCTTCTTTCTCCCTTTTTATACAAAACTAGTTTTCGCTATTATTTGCTGCACGAGACATTGAGATTAATACTGAAGTCAATTATACACATAGTTTCTGCATTATACTTCAATTTATTAGCAAATATATATATATATATTAAAAGATACTTTATGTTATATTACATATATATTTTTTTATACTGGTGGATATATGTATATATATGACAATTGAAAAGGACATACTGTCAGGGTTAAATCCAACCCAATCGTTTTTTTTTTTTTTTTCAAGATTTTTCCTTGAAAACCCAATTTTCCCCAGGAGAAAATCAGTTTTTTCAAAAGTATAATACAGTCGGATCTCGTTATCCTGACACCCGGTTTTCACGTCACTCCGCTTATCACGTCAGTTTTCCAAAGTCCCGATTTTCTGTATATGATTTTAATGTAAATAAACTCCGTATTTTACGTCGTTGAATAATTTTCAACTCCGGATATCCCGACGGTTTAGGAAAATTGTCCATTTTTCATAATCCATCTTATAAGCACGGAAATTAAGCGGTAAGAGATGTCTTATCTAAACTTTTCACAAAAGTATCTAAAATATCCATTGAGTTAAAGGATTAAAATAAAATTTCTCATATATCTTTATAAATAAACCCACACACTATGAATGACCCACTTAAGTTCCAGATAGACATATCAGTCTACTTGCGGTCTTTTTGTTCTGGCCACATGGCGCTTTCTTGAGCTTACACAGCGTTTTTCATCCAACTAAAACAAGCATTGCTCTTTGCATTGAAACGATCAAAAGTTATCTAACATCCAATTCTGAAACAACGAAAATTGATTACAATTAATTGTATAATATTCAAAAAATAATTGTAGGAAGCACATCTAGGAATAAGCAAATCTTAATTCACCAATATTTCATGTAACAATAACAAAAGATTCATCATAAATTTGATTTTTATTCTTTTCAATTTTGTTTTTGTGTTTATTTTGTTTAATAATACCTAATGTTTTATTGCTTAAAACTGCAAGAACAGTTATGAATTTAAAATTGCCTTAAATTAATTAAAAATACAGCTTTTTATAAACACATTTTTCTCCAACTCCGGTTACTGCGACACTCCGCTTATGATGACACTTCTTTTTGGTCATTAGAGTGTCGCAATAATGAGGTTCGACTGTATTATATTAATCAGTTTTTTCAAAAATCTAATATTACATTATTGTACTATATTATACTATTATTATTACTATTATTATTATACTATATTATTTTTTTTATTTATATTATATATACAATACATCAAAAAAAATATATTGTTCCCTTTTATGCAGTGTTTACAATTTAATTGTAATATGCTATTTTACAAATTATAAATTATATGAATTTAAATTATTAAATGTCAGTGTTTCTCACAAATTTATTTTTAACATAAAATAAAATATAAATTGTTAATTTGCATAAAAAGTAAAATTTTGATGTAGTTAGAAGTTTTATTTTCATGAATATAGTTGATTTGAATTTTTTGTAAAGACATTCTTATCGCATGCCTTTACCTAAGATTATGCACTATCAGTAGCGTAGCTATTTAAAAATTGGGGATGGGGGTGGGGGCGCTCAATTAGTTTCTAACTCAGTATGTTCAAAATAACTGCAAAACTAAAAAAATCAATCGATGATAAAACATTTTATTAACCCATTAAGGACCGCGCCCTTATTATACTTGACACAAATGAAATAAAATTTTATTTTATATATATTAATGACTAATTAAGAGAAAAAAGCTATTTTTTAATATTTTTATGTGAGATAATGGTACATTGCGAAAAGTACAAATCAACTGCACTTTTGCCATATGAAAATCTTTGAAGCATTTACTATGTAGCGGTACATTACAATTGCTCAGGGCTGAAGAAAACCCGTTTTTTAAAACCCAACCCGTGTGGGTTTTTGGAGTTTTTTCTACACATTTCTTTGAACAGTGCCAACTATGTTTAATTACTTATTTGTTATGATTCTGTTATACATGTAAAATAAAAATTGAATTAAATTTAAATTTTCAGACAGCTTTACATAAAAATTAAAAATGATTTGAAAGAACTGCAAGACCCAAGACTCACCAAATTAATATAATCCAAAGAACTTGTATTTTTAATTTTTTATGATTACATAGGAAAAATGACTATAGTGTATAGTTTATAATTCATTTTTTTAATAAGTACATAAAAATGTGTTCATAATGTATTACTATGTATTTTTTCAGTTGAGTTGTATTTAATATTTCAATTTTACTTATATGCAGAGTGTCTAAATTAAAGAAAAAAAGTTTTCTTATTCAGACAGGTACAGATGACAAATGTCTCCTTTATCATTTTCTGATTTTCATTGTATCTGTTATCTTTAGTTGTACCCTTTAATAATAAAAATGGGGATTTTTGGGTGTAAAACAAAATGAAATATTAAATGCAGTTCAACTGGAAAAATACATAATACATTATAGACATATTTTTAAGCAATTGTTATAAATTTTATTGATAAATGAACTTTAATGATTGATAAGTAATACAGTAGACTCCCTAAAATCCGCAAATGCCTAAAATTAGCACATCATTGCAGATGTAAACAATGAAACTTTCAGTTAAGATGTAGGGGCTAACTTAGAGAATTTTTTAGTTTTATATCATCCCGTATGTATTTTAATATGTAATTCTCAATAATCTAACTGAACTCATGGTTTTTCATGAAGGAAGTATACATTTATTTTTATTTCTGAAAAAATTTAAGATATTCCTTATATCATTGGTAATCCCAATCTTTTTACAAAATATATGCATGTATTAATCAAACTTGTTTGTTTATTAAGGCTTGCTAAACTGGAAATAAAACTTTCTTACTTTATGATTTTTATGTGAATATGAATAGGGTACCTTTATGGTGAAAGTTTCATTGAATAATTGAAGGAAAATGTGTCTCATCTTCATTATGCATATTTGATTATACATTATTAATTATTTACTGGACCTTTACTTTTAATAATTTAACAATTTTTAAAATTATCTTACTTTTTATCATTTTAGTTTGTCACTTCACTTAATTATTTTAAGATTTTTAATGTATTGCAAGCATTCATTATAATTTCGGTTGCTTTATTACATTCAAATTATAGTTTTAAAAAAAAATGTAAACCATGAATGACCAGAAATCCACAAAATTCTAAAATCTGCACAACCTCTGGTCCCAAGCTGTGTAGATTTGAGGGAATGTACTGTATATATATAATATAATGAATAATAAATTAATCATTTTTTTATGTAATAATAATAAAAAAAAAAATTCAAGTTATTTGGGTCATTTTAATTTGGTGAGGCTTGGGTTTTGCAGTTCTTCCAAATCATTATTATTTTTTTATACAAAGTTGTGTAAAAACCTAAATTTAATTAAATTTTTATCTTACATATTAACAGAATCATAACGAATAAGTAGTAATTAAAAATAAACTGTGCACTGTGCAGCAAAAAACTCATATAAAACCAATAAAACCCACTTTTATGTGGTTATTTTAAGTGGGTTTAAAAAAAAACACCCGGGTTTTTTGGGGCGGGTAGGTGGGCCCTGTAATTACTACACATAGTTATAGTTTGACTGCTACAATATCTGTATCGTAAATTTCTGAATTTTATGTCATTCTTTATGGTGCATCTATGAACATAATCCGAAATTTATCAATAAAAAATTTCAAAACATTCCATACTATTTCATTCATATTTCTAATTTTTTACAACAATCAATTAACAATTTTTTCTTAAAAATAAAAGTCATATATACAATATGTGATAGTAAATTTGTTGAAAAAAATATGCACAATAAAGTAACAAAATCACAAACATAATGTTGCGAAAACACAATGTCTGTTTTTAATGGATTAATAAGTAATTACATAGATTTATCAGTAATTATTTTTATCCATAATTAAAAATGTCTATGTGCATTACTTCAAAGTAAACATTAAGAAATAAATTATATTTTACAATTTTTCGAAATGTTACAGGAGAGTACGAAAGAAAAGAAATATATTGTTTGGAGGCCTTTTTGCACTCACTCTTCACTCCCCCCCCCCCCCTCCTTATCCTCAAACAGCACAAATATCTACCAATTCAAATGCTGGGTTTTGAAAGAAAATCCTTTTTTGTTGAACTTTTCAATGCATCAAGAATGTTCGATTAGTCACAGTAAATGGAATGTGAACACTGAACATTCTCTGTAGAAACTTCAGAATTCTTTGAATTGGTTCCCACTACAATCCCCCCCCCCCCCCTCTACTAGTCTATTCTAAATTTTGCAGTTTTGTTAAATATGACAGGAGAATATGAAAGGAAAAAAATGTATGGCTCTGGGGCCTTTTTGCATTCCCTCTCCAGTCTCCACCCACCTTATCCTCAAACAGCACAAATATCTATACCTATTCAAATGCTACGGATTTTGAAAGAAAATCCTTTTTTGTTGAACTTTTCAATGCATCAAGAATGTTCGATTAGTCACAGTAAATGGAATGTGAACACAGAACGTTCTCTGCAGAAACTTCAGAATTTCTTGCATTGGTTCACTAAAATCCCCCCCCCCCCCTAAAAGTGAATTGTAAAATTCTGAATTTTACAATTTTGTGAAATATGACAGAAGAGTATGAAAGAAAAAACATGTATGGCTCTGGGGTCTTTTTGTGCTCCCTCTCCACCCCCCTTACCCTCGAACAGCACAAATATCTACCAATTCCAGTGCTATGGATTTTGAAGGAAAATCTTTTTTTTTTTTTTTTGTTGAACTTTTCAACGCCTCAAGAATGTTCGATTAATCACAGTAAATGGAATGTGAACAGAGACAGAATGTTCCCTGTAAAAACTTCAGAATTCCTTGAATTGGTTCCCACTACAAATATCCCTTTACCAGTCTATTCTAAATTTTTGGTAACATTACAAGAATTCTGAAAGTGATCAGCTATGTTACTTGCCTTGTACATGAAAACTGCGACAATAAGCCAGATTAGAAAAAGGTAGCAACATTGTTACAAAAGAAAAAATCATTTTTTTCTATGGTTGGAATTTAAAGTTTACTTTAAAGGAGACATTATAATCCAATGGGAAAAAAGTTTTCCAATGAGTAGGTGTGTGTGTGTGTGGGGGGGGGGGGGAGGCTTGAGCTCTCCTTCCCTACACCCCTGTGTACTATGTATGTTGCCTACTACATTCTATGTTAGTAAAATATTTCAATGTGCTGAAATACAGGATTTTTTTACTTTTTTTTTTAACTTTATGTAATGTCTTTTATCCATTACCATTTTTTTTTCATTAACTGAAATGACTTAAATTCACTAAATGTATATGTTTAAAATTTTAAATATGGCTAAAAATTGAAAAAAATCACATTATAGCTATTTCAGTATGCTGTGCTTTTTCAAGTGGGCCCAGTCTGAAAAAACCCACTGGTTTTTAGGGTTCCGTACTTAAAAAGTAAAAATGGAACCATTATAAGATCACTCTTGTGTCTGTCCGTCTGTCACAGTCACTTTACTCGTAAACTATGGAGCGTGGAAAGTTCAAATTCGGGGAAATAATAAAGACTGTTGACCCACATATTTTCAGATTATTAAACATTTAAAAAAGATATTTAGTAAAAATGTATAGGGGCAAATTCAGTTGCTTGAAAAAAAAAAAAATATTTTCTTTGTATATCGTTTGAGGTATCGTGTGAAAGCTTTCGTAACTCTGAATTCAAAAATACATTTCTTTTAATTTTAGGCATTACATTTTCAAAGGTATAGTCGAAAATGTAGCGCAAAAATATGCCCCCCCCCCTTCCCCATCTAATTCCGAATCTACTGAAACTAAAATTATGAAAAAATTAGAGGGAGTAGACATTAATATAAACCTTGCAGGAAAATTATAGCGATTACCCTTGGTCACATAGTTTTTGAGAAAAGCGCATTTTCCCGTTACACACAAATTTCAATTTATGGGCATTCAGCAAAACTGTTGAGCAGTGCTGGAGGTACTTAATGTAGTAGAAGTATAAAAGCATTGTTGATCATGATTTTCGAAAAAAAATCGTCCGTATTTAGCTGAGATATGAACCCTTAAAGATATGGACGGTTTGGACATACATAATGACAGGGGCGGCATACACTATGTACCATCGGCTTTTAAAGCCTAGATTACAACTTTTAATGATATATGAGTGTAATGAAATGGCCAGTAACAGTATAAAAGCAATAAATGTCAAATTGTTATAAACAGATTAATTCAAGGGGTCTCAGGATTCTTAGAGCTTCAAAAAATTTTTAATTTAAATTTTTTTAGATGTTAATCTTCCTTTTTTTCTGAACATTTTAATATAATTGTTTCCTTCAAATTCTCATTAGAACAAAAGTTATGGCTTTTAGAATTATACTGGCTTAATAGCTTAAGCGACATTTTCGAAACTTTTAAGTCATTTTTCTCCAATTGACTTTCTTGGGCATATCGCGCACGATATCTCAAAAACATTTGAATATTTTTTCATGAAATTTTCAAAACATACGTTTTATATTAATCTGTATAAACTGAACCTAAAATTTCCTTTTTATTGTTCAAAAAAATATTTTTTTAAGTAATTATGTTGTTCAAATTTTCAAAATTTTCTATTAGCCAAATGTAAACTTTGAACGAATGTTTCGTTTTAGCAGCACTGTAGAAAGAACGGTTATTACTATGCTGAATTTAGTTTTATGAAATGCCAAATGAAGTTTAAATATGCATTTCTTTTATTGTCAGTATCGAATTAAGTTCATTATAAAGAGATTAAGATAATATTAAACTAGTCGGATGTATCAATCCCAAAACTTTCTTCTATCTCATACATGTCAATACTTCCTAATATATGCAGCACAGCAGCGCCACCGGTTAGGCGATTTATACCAAAATCTAATCAGGGACAACTTTCGTGAACTTCTAATTGAATTTGAAGTTTGGTGAAAATTCGTGCATTTTTTTTTTCTTTTTGAGATAGAGCTATTACGGAAATCGTGAAAAGTTCTGAGTTGCAGTGGAACCTCTTGGGCAATTTACACCAAAAACTTATCGGGATCAGTTTATATCAGGGACTAACTGAATCTAAAGTTTGATGAAAATTCATGCATTAGTTCTTGAGATACAGCTATTGCGGAAATCGGAAAAATTACAGCATAGTAGTGCCACCTGACCAAAAAGTAATGAGCACCAATCTATATCAGGGACTAACTGAATCTAAAGTTTTATTAAATTCCGTTCAATAGTTCTTAAGATAGAGCGCCCACAAAATTTGTGTCACACATGGATAGACAGACTCACAAACATTTTGTAAAAACTTGTTTTTCATTACTTCTGTACCCTAAAACGTATAAATCCGTCGAAAACCGAAATTCGAAAATTTTCACGAATCCAATACTTTCTTCTTATAAAGATAGAAGAAAGTAAAAATGAGTTATACAGAATGACTGTATTTGATATTTTTTAGGTTCCATATCTCTTTGAACTTTCTTGGTATATCCATTTACATTTTTCTAGTATATATTGTTATACCCAACCCTACTTTTCATAGTTTTTTACAGAGTGTTAGTATTCTTTTAGCTACGTTTTTTTTTTAATAATACAATTACTAAATTCATATATTTATTGTACGGAACCCTCTGTGCGCAAGTAATACTCGCACTTGACCGTTTATTTTATTTTTTTAACTGGATTCAATTTTGCGAACCCTGCATACTTTACATATTTACCCTATAGACATAAAATTCTAATGAAATGACAGATTATGTTTCACAGCTATTACTCCTAAAATATGGAACCTTTGGCAGTGAAATTAACACCAATTATCCATATTGTTCCGCATGTATCAAAAATGGCATTGGAATTTAAAAATTTGGATTAGTTTTTGAGATATTAATTATTCTCTAATTTTAATGAATGTCTTTTATGATGGCAACTAAATTACTCCATTTTTGTGGGAGAAAAAGAGGAATAGGGAAAATATAGAATTATTAGATTTCTGGTTTTTTCGATATTTTCAACTTAAAATTATCTTTTATTTAAATCGAAAGTGAAGACAATATTGTTATTAAATTATATTTTGGCGGAAAATTTGAAAAATAATTCATTAAATAACAAATAACTATTATTTTAATCAAATTTTCATCATTTCACGAGAAAAGAATAATATTTCCTTATTATTAAAAATTTATTTGCATGTGACTATTAAAAGCAGAAGAATTGTTAGAATCAAATGATTACATGTTAAAACAGGAAAATATTGAAAATTACATCATAAAAATTTTATTTACACTGACTATTAAAAGAGAAAAAAAAAAAACCCTTAAAATAATAAATTCATTAATATGCATTAAAAGCAGTAAGTGGGAGAAATAACGTGATATTTAATAATACTGCCAAACAGTTTAAATTAAAAAATATATTTACTATACATTTATTGATATTTCAAGATGATTTTTTAAAATGTTTGTCGCCAATTCTAAGGCAGCGCAAATAATATTTCCTTTCTAACAACAAAAAAGTAGTTCACAACATTAAAAAAGAAAAAACTTTAAAATGATAAATTATTTAATATGTGTTAAAAGCTGTAAATTGAAGAAATTACGCTCTATTTAAAATGAACATATGATAACATTGACAAACAGTTAAAAATACATCTATGCAAGACATTTATTTCATTTTTTGAGAATATTTTTTTTAAAATAATGGGCCAATTCTTAGACAGCACAAATAATAATATTTCTGTTCTAAAAATAAAAGTATTTTCATGTGAATGTTAAAAAGAGAAGGAAAATTTTGGTGAACATTTGGTCAGATTTAAAACAATTACATTTAAAATGTTTTATTATTATTATTATTATTTTTATATTATTGTGGTGTTAAAAAATACTGGGAGGCAAAGACTCTGTTTACTTAATTCATTTTATATTAGTTTATTTTCAAATGTTTAACTGATCTTATTTAATCAAACATGAAAACAGCCGTTGAATGTCTCAGGCATGAAAGAGTTCCTCCTAAAGGAGGAATTCCACCTTTTTAAAAGCAAGTTTGGACATTCTCCGGATTGATGCAAAAATGCAAAGAAAATATTAGATGCATATGGGAGGGGGGAGGGGGATCTAGAAAACTTAATAATTAGACATTTTGTCTACTCATATCCTTAGAGTTTATTTCTGAATTGCTGTACTATCAAATCAAAGGCGAGCTTTTATTAGAAGCATCTGAAAGTCATGTAAATAAAGTTCTTTAACTAGGAAAAGGAAGTTTCCATAAGGTTCTTTTTGGAAGAGTGTTTTATTCGATTTATAAAACACTTCTGGGTAATTTCAGTGATGTATTGCTGGAGTAAAGGTCAATTTGGCATGCATATATTTAGCATAGAGATTTTTAAGTAAAGTCTTAAACAGTCAAATCATTCAAAATAATACATTTATTTTAAAAAAATAATCTCTGTACTTCACATAAGTTCATGAGATACATTTGGGTGGATGCAAATGTTTCCAATTTTCTTTTTTGATTTAATGAATTTACACATTTATTGTTATTTTTTTTCTTTTAATACTTTTTAAGTTTCAAAAAGAAAATAACAATCATATGTGCAGTTATATTTCATTTTATTGTATGAATAACTGTTAAAATGTTAGTTATAAGAGTTTGGTCTTATTGTATCGATGGAAAAAAATTTCCACCTTTTTTCCTATTTCCCACATTCATGCCTGATGTCTTGACAGCAGCTGATTCGACCTTATAATTTCACAATCAAAGGGAAATGAATGGAGACCTGTTTAAAGGGAGGTCACCACTGGTTTTTTAATCATAATGAAATCTTCTGCAATCTTTTTAAAACCAATCAAATTAGCGTGTTTTTAGAATCTGCAATGTCTGAATGGGGGACAAATGGAGAATCAAACATAGCTCACAGGAGGGCAGAACCCTTAGTTATATATAATAGATACACACTACCTGCTATTTCCACCTCTTTTTTTTTCTTAAACCCAATTACTCTACTTTCTTATTAATGTATATGTTTCTTCTTTTTTTTCATACAATCACAACTAGGGATGCACCGAATATTCAGTATCTATTCGGTATTCGGTTCGTTTGGCCGAATATCGAAATATTCGCCCGAACCGAATACTTAAAAACAACTTTCTAAGCATATTTAAAAAACCTTATGCAACTTCTACGTTTAACAGTCAACTTATAAAGATATTCAGAATAATTAGAAACAGAATCATATTTAAATAAAATAGAATGTTTTTACATTATTTATTTGCTGTTTGTTAAGTATTTAAGAAAATTAACCAATCACGAGGAATTTCATAGAAATTAATTATGTGCAAATGCAAGTTCCTGAATATTGTCTCGTAAATAATCTGTTTCTTGCTAAGATTTTAAGAACAACGTTTACAATCTCTGCAAATGATTGCCCCCCTCCAGACACCGATTTAGGATGCATTTTAAAACTTCCAATTTAATCAAAGGGTGTAGAACCGTTATTCTTGCTAAGTTATCACCATATAAAATTTGAATGGATTGTATTATTTATTTACTTTTACTTTAGTCCCTTCTGACAAACAAGTAATATATGACCCTGTACATTTTTTTCACAATTTCTCTTTGAGAATTTAAGAAAATTTTATTCACCTGTTTTAATTCTCAGAAGAAGCCATGAAATTTAAAATTTTATTAATTAAAAAAATATTTATAACTATCCTCTTCTTAAATAAGTCAAAGCAGATTTTTTTCAGTATAAAGTTTACTTGTAAAAAGCTCTTGTTTATTAAAATGTAAGTTTCTGTATTATATAGTATGTAAGATTGTTTTAAAATTTAACATTTTAATGCCTTTAAAGTTTGAAATATAAAAGTATTCGATAAGCCGAATATTCGGTATTCGGCCTAGCAGTTACGATTCGGCTAGCCAAATATTTGGTATTTGGTTCGCCTGTAGGCCGAATATTCGGTATTTGGAACCAAAATCACTATTCGGGGCTTTCCTAGTCACAACTCCTGATACTTTCTCAGACGCCATGTTAATGTTGAGTCTTTTATAAACATGTTTGAATTTAATTTGATTTTGTTTAAATTATTGTATTTCACACAATTTATATGTCTCTAGTGTATATGTAAATACATTAAATGACACAATTTAATGAACTGTGATAAAAATCTTTCTTTTTTAAGAAATCTTCTGTTTTCAGTTTGAAATAATAATTTTACAAAATCTGAAAATCAATTGTCTTATTTGCACCTGTAACTGCTTCTCAGCTATGCATTAGTACGGTAGACATTCTCAAATCTGCAAACATCTAAAATACACACATTGTTGCAGATGTAAACAATGAAATTTACATGGTGAAAAATTCTATATATTTTTATTTTCATATCATTCCATATACATTTTACTGTGTAATTCTGGTTAATATGACTGAATTCATGCTTTCTCATGAAGAAAGTATAAATTTATTAAAAAAAAAAAAAAAAAAAAAAAAAAAAAATTCAAGGTAGCGTTGACATCAGCGACAGTTGTGATCTTTTTACCAAATACATTTATATATTAATCAAACTTTTTTATTTATTAAGTCTGACTAAACATGAAATAAAATTTCATTATTTTTAAATTTTTGATGAAATTGTTACAGAGTGGCGAGTGGTCAGGGAAAAACATTGTCAAAAAAGGTGTTAAATACCAGTATTTTGTTAAAGAGAAATACGTCTTCTTTAATCCCTTTATATTATTTGAAGTATCTTCTATAAGAAAATACTGGTACTTTCCTCTTTTTTTTTGACTATGTTTTTCCCTGACCACTCGCCACCCTGAGTGCACCTTTATGAGGTGAGTATCAATGAATAATTCAAGTAAAATGTATTTCACCATTAGTCATACATTATTATTTACTTGACCTATACTTTAAAAAATTAATCATTTTTTTTTCTTATTTTACTTTATTACTTATTTTACTTTATTATAAGCATTCATTATAATTTTGAGTGCATTATTATATGCAACTTTCTCTTTTAAAAATGTAAAAACTATGCCAGAAATCTGCACAACCTCTGGTCCTATAGGTGAAAACTGGGAAATTGAGTTAGTAGCCAGTGGCCGGTAGACTCAGTTTCATTAGTGGCCACTTTTTACAGTTAGTGGCCACTATAATGTTTCAAACTTTCTTGACATCTAGATAAACTGTCATCGTTGTACATATACGCATTTTTCTATAAATCAGAATTTTATACCAGCCAACTATTCGTGATAAGAATAGGGAAGCAGTCGAAAGTCAAGAAAATTACACTTTAAAACCACAAAATCTATTATATTGATTTTTTTAGAATATATTTTTAGATTATTTGTATATGTTCATAAACACTATTATCAATCAAATTACTGTTACTTTCTTTATATAAAAAAATAACTAAATCAAAATTCCAACAGTTAGGTGTATACAATAAAAAATAATCAAATAAAACACAATAAAATGTTATTTGTATTTTATTTAATAAGTAAATGTGTTATTAACATACTACACACATTAATTACATACACCTGAAATCTAAGCTGGTGACTGTATTTCGCAGGATTAAACAATATCTCTTGAAGAAAAATAATCTAACTGGTAAGCATGTGGCAGGAGTCGAAATATTGAAAATATTGCAATGTTCTTAAAACACTCTTGCATCCGGTGAAAAAAATAAAAATAAAAAAAGGAATAAATTATTTGAAATGCATGTGGAATCAAAGCTGATGAATATATTTTGCAGAATAAAACTGTATTTCTTGAAAAAATAATCCAACTGAAGGGCAATGGCAAAAAGCCGAAATATTGAAAATACATGCTTGCATCCGGTAGAAAAAAGAATTAACCAGTTTGCTAATTAGATGTAATCAAAGTAGAGACGCATATTTCTATGAAAAAGGCTATATTTCACTTGGCGATCGATAACAGATTTTTTATCGCCACTTAGCGAGTGGCGACTAGGGTGGCGATCGATGGCCGATTTTTTAATCGCCACGTGGCGAGTGACGACCGCCAATTTTCACCTATATCTGGTCCCAAGCTATGCAGATTTGAGGAAGTCTACTGTATTGCACACTTTTGTTCTTGAATAGCTTGATATTAAGGGCTGTGTGTTGTAGTGTTATGCGTAAGTTTAAAGCGAATCCGGCCAATTTTTTTTTAAATCTTTTTTTAACCTGCACTGATGCATGTTTTTCCAGCCCTTGAGTATCATCCATAAAAGTAACGTCTTACTTTCTGTGGTATATGCATCATAACCAAAACAAAATATTTTTAATTTGTTAAAAATATTCAACCGTACTCAAAATACAATAGATAGAAAAATATTTTTACTGATATAACCGTTTATTCTGTTATTATTGCAATACAGGCATCCCTCGACTTACGTAAGTAATGCGTTCCGTAAACTTTTGCGTAAGTCGAATTTGTAAATTCCTTAGGTAAAATTTCGTCAGAAACTGCAATATTTATTATATATATATAATATATATACATTATTTACACAGTATTATTTTATAAATAAAGTAACATGCAGCAGTATTTACTTGGATATAAACTATAAAAGTATGAAATAATATAAAAACAAATTGAAAGAACATTTTTCAAATAAAAGTATCTTGTGAAATATGAGATTTATAAATTTAACATTGGTGAATTCATTTTTATCAATTTTGAATCGACATCTAACGAACAGCTCTGAAGCTAGAAGAAAAAATACTCTCGTTCCTCTTCACCGAAACTTCAAAATTAGGTTTCGTTATGGTTTGAATTCAGCTAACAAAATTGTAACGGTTAAACAGAGGGTTTTTTTTTTTTTTTTGCTCATTTTAATCAGATTTGTGCTTGTTTTATTGAAGATTTGATTGTATATCCCAATAAAAATATAACTATATTATTGTTGTAGTTTTTATATGCATATTTTGTTTATAAAACAATTGTCAAAAATATGCAAATGCATATCAAACGCACTAGTATGTTCATAAGTGTAATTTCCGAAATTTCTTACGTAAGTGCGAATTTACGTAAGTCGAGGGATGCCTGTAATGTATAAGTGTTTATATTTCATCTGTTTGTAATAGGAATAAATCGCAGTAAATCGGTAGATACGAATAAAAGATCAAATTTCAAGCACAGTCATATAGTAATTACACAAAGTCAATAAAAAAAAAGTTAAAACAACATAAAGAATTGAATAATATGAAATATATTTTAGTTGTCAGGGATTGAAATTTAATTTTTCCTAAGAGAGGAGTCTCCCTACCAACATTTATAAATGGAGGGGATTTGAGCTATTTGGGAGGGAGAAAAAAATCTAAAACCCACTGTTATTTTACGTGCTATTTAAAGATTTACATCAATTATTTTGTCATATCTGTATTAATACAGACATGATAAAATACCATTGAAGCAATTTAAATCAACAACTCAGATTAATTATGCAAAATGTTTTTTTTTATTTAAGAACGTTAATCTTTTATATCATCCATTTTTCAACTTTCAACCAAATATCATGGGTTCCTAACAATGGGGTTGTTAAATGAATTTCTGAATTTAGATTTTATTCCATTTTGGGCGCTGAATCTTCTTTCACAAGTTAAACTTGTGACAGAAAGCACAAGTACAACATTTATAACTTTGGAAGTTATCGGAAACGTATATTTATGCTCTCTTAAAAAATTTTCAGAAAACTTTGCAATATCTGAACAAAATTGTTTTATTATGTCATTAATGAATTATAGTCAAAACCTGACTCCCTGGCATTTTCTTTGCTTAAAATTTGAATGCTCGTTCAATCAAAGTCAAAATTTTGAAATGGATACTGTTGATTCATTTCTTCTACTACACGAGAAATGTAGGTTAACTTTAAATTGTCAACTCCCAATTTCTGTTAATTGCAAGGATCAACTTGTTTGGTCTTTCTATATTACATGTTTGATTGGAGCTCGGAATTTTTCTTTGATGTGCACCACTAGATCTTTGCAGTCCTTCTAATCTTATTTTTGTTTAATACTGAATCTAGACCAATTTTCCAGAGCACAGTGCCCGGTGACACTTAAAGTCCTTTTTTGACCCACTCTTTTGGATATTTTCCTTTTTCTGTGACAGGAAAAAAATATCGTGAAATATGCCAACTGGGCATAGGAGAAAAAAAATCGTGAAATTCGTCGATTGGCAGCAGTATAAAATCGTGAAATTCATCGATCAGACGTTGGATAAAGCTGTGAATTTCGTCAGTCTGTCTCAAAAAGTAACCGTAAAATTCACCGGTGTTTCTGAGTAAAAAAAAAAAAATCTGAAATTCACAGCAAATTTTCTGAAAGGTTGGGAAGGGATTGGGATATCCTCTTCAGGCGCTAATTGTTTTTTGTTGCAGGTCGAGTAAACCCTTTTTGTTGTTCGGTTTGATTTCAGGCTGTTTTTTTCTGCAGCTCTTTAACGAAATTCGCATTTTATCCGCGATCTTTTGACGAAGTTTGCGTTTTTTTTTTCGCGATCTATTGACGAAAATTGCATTTTTTTCGCAATCATTTGTCGAAAATCCCGTTTTTTGCGATCTTTTGACGAAAATCGCGTTTTTTTTCGGGATCTTTTGTTGAAAATCGCGTTTTTTCGCGATCTTTTGACGAAATTTGCGTTTTTTACGTGATATTTTGATAAAATTCGCGTTTTATCGCGATCTTTTGACGAAATGTTTTTTTTTTATCGCAATCCTTTGTGGAAATTCGTATTTTCCCGCAATCTTTTGACGAAACGCGCGTTTTTTCCGCGATCCTTTGACAAAATTCACGTTTTTTTGCGATTCTTTGATGAAATTAGTTTTTTTTTTCAGCGACCCGTTGACTAAATTGACGTTCATTCCGCGATCCTTTGACGAAATTCTCTTTTTTTCGTGATCTTTGCCAAAAACTCGCGTTTTTCCCGCGTTCCTTTGCCGAAATTTACGATTTTTTTACTGTTCTTTGATGTAATTTGCGTTTTTTTTACGACCTTTGATGAATTTCGAGTTTTTTTTTCTTCGCGATCTAACGAAATTCGCGTTTTTGCGTGATACTTTGGCAAAATTTGCATTTTATTCGCAATTCTTTGCGATGAACTTGGCGTTTTTTTCCTCGAACGATTGACGAAATTGATTTTTTTCGCCGATCATTTGTCGAAATTCGTGATATTTTTCTCTTGAACTGATGACCAATGTTTCATAATTTTCGGAACCTAATGCCTTAAATTTTCGGAAAATTCGAAACAGAATCACCCCGAATTCGCCAATCGGTCGCGGACGCTTGTCAACCGATCTCGAGGAAAAAAAAATAATGAAATTTGTCTATCGGTCGCGCGAAAATATCGGGAAATTCGCAAGGCGTTCGCAGGAGTTGACCGTAATTTCAAAAGGTAAAATTTTCAGGAAGATGGTGAGATTTTTTTTGGACGGGAGCCTCCCGCCACCGATATTCTTTTCAGCGGGATTTCAAAAATTAAAGCGCGAATCCCGCCCTCCCGCCCTGAAATTCAAGCCCTGGTTGTTGACATGAATACTACTACCACATAGAAAATACTTTGTGATGTAGGTGAACAGTAGCAAAACAGAAAACGCTAATTTATACTCTTCATTTCAATGAGGAAACCTTACACAGAAAATCTCTTGAGGAATAGGTTTACAATTTCCTTTTTGCAAAGTTAACTTATGGACTAAGGATGCCTTCAATTAAATACAGTAAAGACGCTGTATTTAGATATGTTTTAGACACGTTTGCAAGGTATGTTTAATGACGAGTGAAATGTGATTTATATAAGGGCATTCTCACAATCTTTTGACTTTTATGTCCCTGAATAATAATTTTTATTTTAATACATTTTTTGTGTTTTTTTAAATTTCATATCCTGGGGAACATCCCATTGCATGATTGCATAACAATATTAACGAGATAAATAAGTTTTGGACGACGTTGGGGTCCAAATACCAGTAAAACTCCTATACCGTCCCGTTTCCCTTAAGCTGATTTTTAAGTTTGGAGCTGTCTGTATAAAATTGTTTCAATAAAAGTAATTCGATGTAATTTTTTTCCGAAACTGGGACATTTGTTTTATATAAACATGTAGCAAAAAATTAACCTGCACACATTTTTACAGTTGATATTATTTTTTGAACTCTGTCCCTGGGTTTTTCATCCTTACCGTCCCTCTTGCTAAACTTATACAGAAAATCACTTCAGATGCAGCCATAGAATTTTTAAGTTTTTTCTCATGCAGAAGTATGCTAGAGAAAGAATGTCTAAAATTCTTTGACAGGAAATTTACTGCAGAATTTAAATCAGCATTTAAATATCAATTTCAAGATCGTAGCTTTATTGGTAGTCTTATCGTCCCGAAGGTTTATTCCTGCACTTTTCGAGGTAAATAAAAAAAATTAATAATAATAATTTAATCCAATGTTAACAACTGTTTCTAAAAATCAACGAACATTGTGGCTATCACTTGGTCTTAAAATGATTAACCTAAAAATAGGTGGTAATTTTCCTTACCGTTCCATCCTTACCTTCCCTTTTTTTTCCCATTTCGTCGCTTTTTCCTATACCATCCCCTTTTTTTTACCCTACCGTCCCTTCTTTAACACCCCTTTAAGACAATGTTATACAAAAATTCTGTATTAAAAGTACTACATTTTTATTATTTTTTATTTGAATGTCCTGTGGGTACTATGCAAATTCATTATAAGTAAAAATTTAGAAGAAAATAAAAAGTTATAGTGGTAAAATGGTAAGGAAAATTAAACTCGCAAGTTTAACTTAAACCTCAGTTAAATAAAAAAAATTTCGCTGCTGAACATTTTTTATATTTTGAATCGTTAAGGCAGTCGTCTATCAGATTAAAATGTTATTTTAGCAAGTTTAATTTCACCAGATTTTTATTCGCGAAAGTCAAAAGATTGTGAGAATGCCCCATAGCGAAAAGTTCTATATAACACACAAACTGGCATTTTTTTGGTTTGCATTATAAAGATCTTCTACTGTAATAACACATTGCTAACTTCAGTTATTTTTTATTTCATAATTTAAACTTAAAATATGCATTAATTCTCCACCTCACTAACTTTATGTAGAAAGAATCTAAATGTTTTTAAATAATGTACAGACAAAACTTTTATGATTAAGATAGAAAGGAAATAATTTAAATAATCTGATTTTAATGTTTAGTTACTATATTGAAACAAGAGCATTCTTAGTCTATATACAGTGTAAAAAAAGACAGAAAAACTTACAAAAATGTAGAGTAGCCCGTAGTTGTTAAGATTCCAAAAACCTTTCTGTTATCTTAAGAAACTTTTAGGAGAAGACAGAATCGGAAACCAAAGTTGAAAATCTATCCCATAGGCTTCTGATCATTGCAGCCAGTATTGAATAAATGAGAAGAAGAAACGCAGCCCTGCAGCAAAAGCAAAAATGCTGTATCCAAGCTTATGAATACATTAACCAACAGCGATTAATTATTATTATAGAATTAAGCATTTTTGGGATAAAAAAAAATTGCAGTAAAATCTTTATTTTGATTGTTCAATGTAAATTTAATAATCATTGCGCGAAAGGGTTCTTTTTTACAATAAACTTCCATTGCTGATCGTGATTATTTAGACTTTGTTTCCATTAGCCAATATCATGGATTTTTTTTTTTTTCATTATGATTAATTTAGTTTACTATGGTGTCAGAAAAATTAGTCGCTATAGGACTTGGCATAGTTCATTTGGCACTGCTGTATTTATTGCGCCTTTTTTGTAACAGAATCAGTAGATGTTGACTTTTTATGAATACTTGAGTTATCTGCGTTCAGAGGACTTAATTACTATACAATGTTATGAGCATAATTCATTAGCCTACTACTTTCTGCACCAGAATTATACTTGATTCACATCAATAACCAATTTAGCTAAAGATTCAGAATTATTCATCTCTAAAGAGAACTGTCTTCGTGCAATTTACTACTCATACTAGATGTAGAGAGGCGGGGAAAGACTTTTGGAGTCAAATGATTGCTTATAGAATTAGATTAGAGGAAATATGAAAAAAAATAATGCTTCAAGCGCCGATTATGAAACAATTTCCACCACATCTATAAAACTGCAACGAAACTTTACCGTTAAATAAGATACAAGAAGATATATGAGTACAGTTTAAATAATATACAGCTGAAGATCTTTATAACGCAATTTTCCATATAATGCACAACTTCTCAGATGCTGTAAACATTGAATTTTGCAGTTAAGAAGCACTTGCAATCTCATATTGTAAAAAAATTCTATTTTCTAGAAAACTAAATTTTGTACTTGAGTTCAACTTTATATCCTTAATTCAGAACTTTTTAATGAAAAAAAAAATACTATTTTTACAATAAACATTTTTGAAAATGAGTATATATTGAATGATCCAAGGTGCGATTTAAGTTGGTCCAAGTAATATTTGGACCTTGTTTTTAAAGTAATAGTAACACTGTGTGGCATGGTGTGTATATTATGCAAAAATTTATCATCTGGATAACTTTTGGTAACAAGGAATGCAGTATAAAGATACTCTACTGTATTTTGATATGTTTCAGACATATTTGCCCATGCTTACAAGGTAAGTTCAATGATATGTGAAATGTGAACCATATAACGCAGAACCTTGCATTTTTTGGTTTGTATTATAAAGATTTACTGTATAACACATTAAAAAAAAAAAAGATTTTAGCAGTTACCTTCCATAATAAAAAAAAAGTAGTCTAATTTTTTGTGCAGCCCCTGTTTACGATTTCTTTGCATATTACACTACATAGAATGATAAAATTTACTTCATTTAAAAAATTCACTTTTAGCAGTTTTCGGTAGTAGATAGAAATGCACTCAATTTTTTTTTTTCAGATTACCCCAAGGGTTGTTAAGATTTAAGGACTTTTATACTCACCACATATTAAGCTAAAATTTAATTGAAGTGAAAAATGTATAACACAACTTAAATCGCACTTCCAACACTTACGAACCATGAACGTCAGTGTATCTTGTTCACTTGCGTAACCTTGTATATGAATTCATTTATATTCCAGAAACCTATAGTAGTATACAAGCACAGTTCAGCAGGAAAATGCATAAGAAAACTGAAAACTACTACCTAAGCCATTCAATTCCATAGTCAGTAATACTTACAAATTCCTTTGTGTAGCTTTTTATAAACAACATTGAAATATACTGCTAAGAATTTTCCCCCGTAGATAAACTATGTAACCTAATTCTTTTTTGTGATCCTGTAAATGAATAATAAATGATTTGCACTCTATAATATTGTGCAAAAAGCACGTTTTATTGCACTTCATAAATGCATATCAATTTCATTGTGTTTAAAATTGTCGATAACATACAAAATTTCATGGCAACCTGATTATATTTATGTGAGTTAGATCGTGGAAAGACAGGCAGACAAACCGAAGTGATAAACACTTTCTCAAAGGTTAAAAACATATACATTTTAGGACACAGAGTAGAGTTCGCAAAAAACCAATTTTTTTTTTTTTTTTTTTTTTTTGAAAAAAAAAAAGTATTGTTTGTTTGTTTGTTTAAACCGGGTTTTATTAAAATTATTTTCTTATTGCATATACATGCAGCATATTTATTGATAAAAATAGACATTGTTGAATATATAAGTAATATAACTTCATTTGAAAATAATTTAAATTAAATAATTATCAGTCTTATGTAGAAGATTGAAAAAATTCATATTTTGATTTAAACATTGTTAGTAACAGTCTTGTGTTCAAAGAATAAATTGCTCTACACTGTAAAACATTGATACCCTGAAAATCTTTATAAACAATCTTCTTATTGCTATAAAAACATTGAAATGTAGATTGTAACGCTTTTTTCCCATTGGCCGTAATATAAAGGAATACTTTTAACTGCCCTTGTAAATGGAACTATGCATGCTATACATTCCATTTTCAGTTGTGATCGTGCGACATACATATGTCAATAACATACAAAAATTTCAGGGCAATCCAATTATATTTATGTAAGTTAGAGCGTGAAAAAACGGACAGACAAGCCGAAGTGATACACACTTTTCTGAACTATGTTGGAAAAGGTTGAAAACATACACATATTTGGATGCAAAGTAATTAAATAATAAATGTTCGTTTAAAATGTCTCTTTTATTATCTGTCTGATTTATGTTTGCAGAGAGATTTAAAAGGGTTTAATTTAAAGAAGTAAAGTTAATAATTTTTGGTATACACTTATAAATTTTTAGCTCTCTCTGATTTAAAAGTGGCAAGTAATTAGATAATTTCCTATTTCCCACCTACTCCTTAAGCACCGCATTGTGTGTTGGTAAACAAACATTTTTGTAATTAGTACCAAAAAGTTGTTTTGGCAATTCTTTTTTACAGAGGCCGCTAATTATGATTATGCGTAGGTTGCAGTTGCGATTTTTCCAAAGTCATTATTGCAAAGCTTAATTTACAAATACATCATATACACATATATATGTACTCCAAATGCTCAAATACGTGTAATATTTGCATCTTATATGTCATATATACGTCATATATGTACTAACACCTATCATATATATATGATAGGTGTAAATATATATATACATGTAGATATATATTTATACATGTATATATATATGTAAATAAATAAATATATATATATATATATATGTAAATATATATATATATATATATATATATAACCATTAATTAAACATAACCTTCCACCGTCAAATATTATGAATTAAAGCTGTAAGTATTAAAAAAAAAAAAAAAATTAATATAAGAATTATTATGGAAGAAAAAGAAAAAAGTGGACACCGACAAAAATTGAAAAGCTTATACATTGAATTACGTTATCAAGGGCACAGAATTCAATGATATAAGCAAAATGGTAGTTTTCTGTGGGAAAAATAAGCTAAAGCTAAAAGTTATTTTCCCCTGTGCCCAAACAACCATAAAATCAAGTGAATTGATTAAAAATGAAAGCAGAATAGAAACAAATAATATGAAATGGAAGAATCAATAAAACGTATTTAAATATTTATAGGATATAAAATATAAATAATAAACACCATACCGATTAATATTTCAGTATTTTACAAAAATCCACGCGCACATGGCTGCCAGTATATCAAAAAGATTAAGGTGAATAAAACAGTTAAGAAATCACAGTAAATGATACCAAAGGATGCAGTTAATACATTTTGAAATAAAATTTGAAATACCTTGTTAAACACATTTAATCTAATATAAAATAAATAGATATTAATTACATTATTTAAAATGCACTATTAAATTAATTAATAACAGTTTAACAATATCATCAAAATTTAGCTAAAAATACCCCCTGGTGAATTAAATTATAACTGAAATGGAGCTAGAAAAATTAACAATTAGAGCTATCTTAAAGAGACAAATTTAGTGCTGCCATCTAGTATTACTTCTATTAAACAACTAACGCAAGATAAATATTTGTAAGCATTTGAATGTAAATAACTGTATAAATAATTGTAAGCATTTGAATGTAAATAACTGTATAAACAGCAAAACCAAACATATCCTTATATATAGAGAATTATAAACCGAATATAAACCACACAATGTATTTAAAAACTATTGTAAATAAAATTTAAAAGCATACAATATATTCTATTAGCTAACTTATTTAAACTAAACTAAGAATTAAATAATTCTAGAACATTGATAATATATAGCATATAGCTATATGCTATAATACAAAATAAAATTCAGATATATATATATATATATATATATATATATGTAAATATATATATATATGTAAATATATATATATGTAAATATATATATATATGTAAATATATATATATATGTAAATATATATATGTAAATATATATATGTATATATATATATATATGTAAGTAAATATATATATATATATATATAATCATATCTGTGTTGTATAACATATAAGACTTTAACTTGGACACATATGTCATGAAATATCATATTTACATCAGATATGGCAGTAATTTTATTTACTATTTTTTATAATTTGGGGATTACATCACATCTTGGTTGCATGGCGATTCATCGACGATCATTGCTTGGCGACAGCTATAACAAAGAAATTCCAATCTTTTCAAACTATAGTGCTAAACTTTCTTATGTATTATATAATGACATGTGCATGTCCATATTAAAACAATTGTTTTTCATTTTACTCTGCATATTTTTCAAAACATCTATTTTTCTGTTTCTTGTTTTAGGTTTTTGGAATAACATATTTACTCCTGTTTAAGAAAAAACAGCAAATGATTCATATAAAGTTTTCTTTTTTATGCCAGAGAAGAAAATGTTGATTAGTACATCTTAAAAATATTGATGACTATGGCTCTCTACACATGTACAATATAAACATTAATGAGATATCTTTTGGAGCTAATGAAAGTTGATACAAGAAGATTTACTGGTAGATAACAGATCGCTTGAAAATTGTTTATTTGACCAATTAAAACCCTTTTTGTTTCCTCCAGAAAAAATTTTAATGATCCAGTTAAAAGTTTCATTGATTGGTAAGCACACATTTTATAGTAAGGAATAGTTGTTTATAAAATGTTTTACTAGAAGTCTGATATAAGATTAAATATATATATATGTATTCAAGCCTTCTAAATAATAATAAATATTTTAAATATTAATCTCTTAAAATATTTTTTCCCCATGCAACAACTTTTCAGTGCATTTAATGAAAGTGTGTAAAATGGACGTTCAGCCAGAATTTCAACAGCAAAATGAAGACAAATTGCAGTCATTTAATGTATGTCCAGAGAGTTTACCAAAAAAAGCTATGTTAGATCGATCTTTACAAACTTATACAGCAGAAGAGCTGTTTTTTGTTTGTCATGTGTGTCAAAAATCTTTTTCTAACAAATATTATTTAGCTCGACATATTAAAATTCATGGTGCAGAAAAAACTCATACTTGTCATACTTGCCAAAAATCATTTTCAGCAGAAACATATTTAGTGGAGCACATGAAAATTCATAGTGGAGAGAAACCATATGTGTGCGACATATGTCAAAAATCATATACAAGCAAAGCCTCTTTAAATTATCATCTTCGAACTCACTCTGGAGAGAAACCTTATGTGTGCGATTTCTGTCAAAAGATATTTTCATGGAAAAGCCATTTAAAAGATCACCTTCGAACCCACACTGGTGAGAAGCCATACGTGTGTGATGTCTGTCAAAAGTCCTTTTATCAGAAAAGCCATTTAAATGATCATCTTCGAACCCACTCTGGAGAGAGACCCCATGTGTGCGACATATGTAAAAAATCATATATACAGAAAAGCTCTTTAAAAGAACATCTTGTAAGCCACACAGGAGAGAAACCATATGTGTGCGATATCTGTCAAAAGTTATTTTCATTGAAACACCATTTAATAGGTCATCTTCGAACCCACACTGGTGAGAAGCCATACGTGTGTGATGTCTGTCAAAAATCCTTTTCAATGAAAATATCCTTAAAAAATCATATTCTAACTCACAATAAAGCGCATGTGTGTGATGTCTGTCAAAAGTCTTTTTCAAAGAAAATAGCTTTAATAAAACATCTTCCAAAACACTCTGTAAAGAAACCATATTTGTGCAATAAATGGGAACAGTTGCTTGCATACAAAAAAGGTTTGAAATTTCATAATGGTGGTGGCACTAAAGAAAAATAATTTCTGTGAAACCTGTGTTAAAAAAAATATTCATGGAAAAATATTTACAGAGTTGGCAAGTTTTTTCTAAAGTGGGAAAATGCTGGGTGAAAGAAATAGGTTTCTTCCATAGGGAAGAAATGCAAGAAACTGCTTTTCTTTAGAAATTTAGAATAATAGTTGAAACTTTGTAAGATACAATAAATGCATTTTTCTTATAGATATCATTAAGTAAATTTAATTTGATCTATAAAAATTTAACTGTATGATGAATTAATAATTACATCAATTTATTTAGCAATATCAAACACCTGACTTAAGCTTTTCAATCGTTGGATAGCTGAGGCAAAAAAAAAAAAAAAAAAAAACATCCAAAATAAACAAAATTCTATTAAAGTTATCAATTTCAATTTATCCAGCATATATATTTATATTTAATATTTAAACTTCTTTTACTGGTAGTAAATATTAATCATTTACTATCTGTTGGATCAAACTTATTTTACAGATTGTTTAAATAAAAGACAGTGTTTTTAATTTACATCCATTTTATTAAGGAAACTAATATGAGGAGAATGTAATACCTTTCAGGCCCTGCGGCAGAATTGTTTAAAGCTTTCTGTGACTGCAATAAGCCTCATTAACAGCAAAGTTTTTCTGCAACATGATATTTTTTAATTGTAGAAATGAATGACACATTAATACATAACAAAGTAGAAATATGCACTGAAGAACTAGTATCATAAACCAGGTATTAAATATATATATATATATATATATATTTATGTCTAATGGTCTTATGTGTTTTTAAACTACATATGGGTCATTCTCCAGAAAGTATACTTTTTCAACAACAATATTTTTCAATTTCAAAACCTTGCGTTTCCCCCTCTTTTTTTTTTTCATTTTTATATCAAACTTTTACTTACAAGAAGTAACCATGAACAATGGTCCTACTTAATTTTAATTAGTTTACTCATAAATAAATTAAAAAATATATATATATAACCTTATTCAGGGAGATGAGCTTTAATTCACGGAGGTGAGAAATCTTCTATAAAAATAGGTTTAATATATGCTTTTTTTTCCAAGAAAATACATTTATTTTTTTGGTATTACAATTTGCACATGTTAAGCATATTAAAACAGGTAAACTTGTATTTTTACATTCCTGAAATTCAAGTTCACGGAGGTGAGAGTTCTCAATAACCACACTTGATTCTTAAAAATAAAATCAATCTTCTTGTTTCTCAACTAAAAACTCAGAACTTCTTTATAGCTGTAAGTAAACAAGATCGATGACTTGTATCCTGGGAAATAAAATGTGATGCAAGTACTGCTATCTATCAGTGAAAAATGGAATTTTATGTTTGGGTAATGGAGGTGAGAATTTATTGTGTCACAGAAGTAATTGTTCTATTAAAACAAACCAAATCACAATATAAAAAATTTAAATATTTAGTATTTGAGACACTTGTGGAAGGAATAATAAATATATAAATATATTTTTAAAATTAAACAAGTTATTAAACAACATTAACAGCCACACCAGGTGTGTGACATGCCACGGAGGTGAGAATTCACCTACTGTGGACCAAAAAAATAATAAATTAAAAATTATTATAAAAAAATTGGGTACCAATTTAAATGGACAATATTTTATTGCAATTAAAAAATATAGTTAAATGAATAAGTCTTTAAAATTTGTACTGTAAAATGCATGTGACGGAAAGGTTACACTTTTTGAAGAATGACCCATATAAAAAAAAAAGCCAGAAACTTAAATTTAATGAATCCTTATTATATGACTTATTTAGCATATTTACGGTAATTTATAATAAAAATTGCTGTCATTTTACTCTTTTTTATATTTGTAGTTTGAGTACCAGGTTAAATAGCTGCAATTTGTAGCAAAGCACCACAGATTTGAAAACTATAAATGGATCAATTTAGAGTGTGTGTGTGTGTGGGGGGGGGGGGCATTGTATAGATATGCATAATTATTTAAGTAATTAAAATATCAATGTGTATACATACGGATGTAATTTTTTTATGTTAAAATGTTTAGTATAAGGTCATAATTATTCTTGATATAAATAAAAATACTATACATATTTCTTTTCATCAGATTAATTTAAAGCCAAATTTTCAAAAACACATGATTCTATGTTTTCAACAGGGCTGCGGAGTCGTTGGAAAAAAGGAACAACTCCGACTCCGGGAATTTTAACAAATCCTACTCTTTCGCTCAAAAATGGGCCCGACTCAGACTCCGCAGCCCTGGTTTTCAAAACATAATTATAATTAAACTAAGGAGTTATTTAGTGGCATAACAAATTTAGTCTTCTGGAAACCTCTAAAGGAACTTTATTTACTTTAATACTTTTAACTTTAAATGAAAAAAACAATTGGAATTTTTTTTTAAATATCAGCTACGTTTAGCGGCTCGAGGATGAAACTTTTCTGCAAGGGGACATTCTGTTAATGCGACAATGTCGCAGCGTTTCTGCCACGGTGCTTTCTGGTATGTAAGGTAAGATGAAAACGAAAGGGATGATAATAATATGAAATAGTAGGATAATAATTGAATGAGATCGTGCTAATGCAAAAGTTTTAGAACATTAATCTTTTATAATCAGCATTGAGGTGTACATGCTAGTAAAAAATGGGAATAAAATTCAAAAACAAATTTATTTATATAATGTGTTGCATAACGCATTTTTTAACAAAGCATTTTTATTTGAAAAATAAAGAATTGGTAAGTAATTATTATTATTATTATTATTTTTTTTTTTATTTATTTATTTTTTTTTACAAAAATGTCATAAATAATGGTAAAACATCCCTCTATCTATAAAGTTGTAAAAACATTGTATCTAGCTGTATAAAAAGCAGATTTGTGAAAATATTTCTCTATTATTTAAGGCTTTTCTCAAATCCAAAGGAACTACTTTCTAAGTTAATTTATTTTCGGAAACTCATAAGATTAGCAAGTTTTCTTATTCAGAAACTATGTAATCGAATGGCGTTATCCATTTTTTGATAAAGACAGTTTATCTATGAGAAAATATTGTCAAAGTTAGCGTTTTGAATCGAATTTCCGAAAGCGATAGCACGGGGAAGGAGAAAAACCTGCAGTCACATGACAAGAATATCTTATATCTCGATAAGTAATTTATTTAACAAAAATGGAAAACGCTATTCGAATCCAGATCCCTTCAATATCCAAGCTCTTCAATTAGAGTTCCAATTAGAGTCTGACCTTTACAGTTAAAAATTAATCAGAAAATGTGTCGGAAAGTTTCGCGTTGTTGAGCAGTAAATTTGAGAACCATCTTAAAGTATTTCCAGATTCCGTTAACAGAAGTTTATTATACAAAACATATCGCTTTCCCTACGCATCTTGAGGACAATTAAGTCCAGTACCGGCCGGCTATATGTAAGAAAAAAAAATGCTAGCCTGATCTCGGCCCAACACGAGTCTGCTGAAAAAATTAAATCCGAGCTCAAGCACCCTGTATCTGTCCGATGCTGATCTCTACGTTGGACACGTTACATTTCTGTATGATGTTGTCAAACTAGCATCGGCTCATGATGCACATTTATATTTATTCTCGCAAAAGTCATATTCATTGAAAATAGCTCATATTTTACCGTTTTCCTTATTTTATTATCGGGCCGGCAGGCCCGCTTAATTTGTTTATCGGCCCGGCCCGGTGTAAAAATTGTCCGAATTCTGCAGGCCCGTTTGAAAGTTCGCCTTCATTTCGCTGTGCCAGATGCCCGATGCCGTGCAGACCTCTAATTCATGTATAATCCGTTTTTCGGGAAATTAGGTCTGAAGTATGTTTCCTAGTGCAGAAAAAGGAAGAATGTTGTCGATCTATTTTGTTGATAAACTTAAAACTCCTTACGAAAACTAGGTTTTAATTACTGCAATAAAATGTCACTTACTTAGTATTATACTTTAACATCATTTTACCGTGAGCAACCGCATATAAACAGATGCAGCACTCAACAACTACAAGTACGGTAAGTTAACAGTTAATATCTGGTATACAGTGAATAAATAATAGGTGAATATTTAACAGCTATTGATTTATACTTAACAGATAAGGAGTTCTGTCTCCTTCCCTTTTTAGTGCGGGGGAATGTGCAATAAGACATTGTTATTAAGTGTATGGTTGTACGGATGATCAGTACTATTGTACACGGTTTTACGCACGGATAAAACGATCTCGAAGGATCGTGAAAAAACGGGGATTTCGTCAAAGATTGCGTAAAAAACGCGAATTTCGTCAAAGATCGCATAAAAAACGCGAATTTCGTCAAAGATCGCATAAAAAACGCGAATTTCTTCCAAGGATCGTGAAAAAACGAAATTTTGTCAAAGGATCGCAAAAAAACGTGAATGTCGTTAAAAACCGCGGAAGGGTGGAACACTAATTTCGTTGAAGGATCGCAAAAAGAACGCTAATTTCGTCAAAAGATCTTGAAAAGAACGCAAATTTTATCAAAAAACGCGAATTTCGTCAGAGAACGCGTAGAAAAACGCTAAGTTCGTCAAAGGATCGCGAAAAAAATGCCAATTTTGTCAATAAATCGCAAATATAGTCAAAAATGCCGTAAAAACACACGAATTTTATCAAAGATCTTAAAAAAAAAAACTAATTTCATCAAAGATCGTGTAACAAACGCGATTATCGTCAAAGGATGGAAAAAAATTGCGTATTTCGCCGAAGATCACAGAAGAAACGCCAATTTTGTCTGAGGATCGCGAAAAAAACGCGAAATTTGTCAAAAGATCGCGGGGAAAACGCTAATTTCGTCAAAAGAGCGCGGAAAAATCGCTAATTTCGTCAAGAGGATCGCGAAAAACACGCCATTTTTTTGCCATATTACTCGTATTAGAGACATTGAAAAATACTACAGAGTAAAAACTTTTAAGACGGAAACATATAGAAAAAAAAATGTGTTATAGTCAAGTCCCCTTCTTAGCAGGTGTAAATGTATTCTATTCTTTTTTCAGGTATTATTATATTAATTTTGCATGTATCAACGCACTTTTCCGTTTAAGACAGGATTCCGTTATAGGTAGGTTCTTTTTCAGAAAGTTTTATTGCCTAGAAATCTTCTATCCTTAAGAAAGAGAAATGAATTTAAAATTTTAATTGTGGAATAATGGCGATTTAAAATACAGTAGAAGATCTTTATAACGCATAATGCACTCCGTATAATGCACAACTTCTCAGATGTAAACAATGATTTTTGCAGTTAAGAAGCACTTGCATTCTCATATTGTAAAAAAATTCTGCTTTTCTAGAAAACTAAATTTGGTACATTAATTCAACTTTATATCCTTAATTCAGAACTTGTTAATAAAAAATATTACTATTATCACAATAAACATTTTTGAAAATGAGTACTATAATGAATGATTTGGTCCAGGTAATATTTGGACCTTCTTTATAAAGTACATTTAACACTGTGTGGAGTGATGTATATTATGCAAAAACTTATTATCTAGATAACTTTTGGTAACAAGGAATGCAGTATAAAGATACTCTACCGTATTTTGATATGTTTCAGACGTATTTGGCTATACTTACAAGGGCAGTAGTAGTAGTATAGACAATCACCTCATCGAATTCACGGCTGAATCTCCAGAATTAGTGAAAACTCGATTCGCATATTAAAACGCAATTGATCTGTCAAGTCATATCTTTGTGGAAAATACGTAAAACCCGATTTTAGCGGTTGACTCGTATGTTTACTATTGTGTTTTCCTGCTCCCAGTCCTCCATGTTTTCATAACCTTTGCGTGCAGGAAAACGCATTGGTAAAGATTGTGTCAACCAGGGTTTGCCCAAGCGGGCCCACTTGAAAAAGCCCATTGTGGGTGTTTTCAAATTTTCTCATGTTTTCTCAACTGTAACATTATTTAATCTAAGGTATGAGAATAAGTGAAAACTAAGTTAGTAGTCAGTGGCTGTTAGACAGAGTTTCACCAAGTGGGCCCAGCCCGAAAAAACCCACCCAGGTTTTTTTCGGGCGCGCTCACTTCTTGAAAAACCCATTGTGGGTTTTTTCAAATTTTCTTGTGTTTTCACAACTGTATCATTATTTAGTCTAAGGTATAAGAATGCAAAGATAAATGCCAATTGCAATATATTTCAAAAGAACCAGATTTAAAGGAATTTCTAATAAGAGATAAAATGACCAAAAAAGAAATAAGCTGTAAAGAAGGAAGATTTGCATGCCTGTAATCTAAAATATGTCCAAATGCTTTAAATCTTAATGCATGCGCAAAGATGACACTTGAACCCCATCCTGATTGTTTGCATTGTTGTAGCTTTTAAGATTAATCATCCCATTTATTATCCTTCTTCAATGTTCAATGAAAGTGTTATATAGGAGTTTTCAACACAAACATGGTTCAGATCATGGCAAAAAAGAGTGAAACAGATAAGTTTTTCCTCCTGGATTTTGTCAGTTTTTCTTTTCTACATTTAGTACCAGCTACCTCTGCTTCTATCGAACAATACTTTGAGTTGATAAAGCAGCAAATCTAGTAATAAGCGTATCGCCATTTGCAATCTAAATTTACAAATATCACTGACACTGACTTCCATCACAATCTAATTTAACATTTAATACTATTGCAATATATATGTAGCAAATTTTGCTAACATTTTCAAATATATTTTTACAAATCCCGTTTCTTTAAGGGGGAAAAAAAAAGTCTTCAACTGATTTCTGATTTGAAGTGAATGAAAGAAACTAAATAAATTTAGCATGTTTAACTTAAGGTAAGAATTATATAAAGAAATCCAGTTCTGGCTCACTTAATATATCCTTACTGCAGCAAATTAGTCCCATGAGATACAGATGTACCTACCTTTTAAATTAATTTGATTTTCTTTTCTTTTTATATATTTTTTGGTCATACATAATTAATGCTAAATTATGTCGAGGTTTCACTGCTAAATGGAGCATTTAGGTATTATGCATATGAAAATTAGAAGTTTAAAGTGTTCTCCAAAAAATTCCATAAAGCCCGAAAAAACCCGGGTTTTTCCAGAAAACCCCGAAAAAATCCGGGTTTTAGACTAGTGGGCCCAATGGGCTGGGTTTTTTCGAAAATACCCGGGTTTTTTCTAACCCTGATGTCAACCGCTAAAATCGGGTTTTCCACCAAGATATGACTTGCCAGACCGATTGCGTTTAAATATGCGAATCGAGTTTTAACTCATTTTGAACTTTCAGCCATGAACTGGATGAGGTGATTGCCTGTGCTGGCACCTCCCAGTCTAAAAGTTGAATGATATGTGAAATGTTATCCATATGACCTACGTTTTTTGGTTTGCGTCATAAAGATCTTCTACTGTATAACACATTTAAAAATCAACAAAAAAGAACAGTTTTAGCAGTTGCCTTCCATAATAAAAAAAAAAGTAGTTTACTATTTTGTGCAGCCCTGTTTACCATCTAGTATAGCTTTGCGTATACACTACATAGAATGATAAAATTTACCTCATTTAGAATATTCACTTTTAGCAGTTTTTGGTAGTAGATAGAAATGCACTCATTTTTTTTTAAATATTGCCCTAAAGGCTGTCAAGATCTACAGACTTTTATACTCACCACATATTAAGCTAAAATTTAATTCAGGTAAAAAATGTATAACGCAACTTAAATCGCTCTTGCAGCACTTACGAACCATAAACGTCATATATACGCATATATGTACTCCAAATGCTCATATATGTGTAATATTTGCATGTTATATATATCATATATACAGGGTGGTTATAATTAAACTTCTCCTATAAACAGCATCCTACAGCGCAAACGGTTGAACGGAATGCAACGAAATTTGGTATATAGACTGTACACGAGATACGCTCACGGAGTTTCGAAAAAAAAAATTAGTTCCAAAATGTCCACCAGAGGGCGCTTTTTCCGGAAGAAACATTAAATTTAACACAATAAACAGCCAAAACAGAATCCAGAAATGTCAGTAAATGTTAATATTGTTTCTGGATTCTGTTTTGACCGTTTGTGTCAAATTTAATGTTTTTCCGGAAAATGCGCCCTCTGGTGGACATTTTGGAACTAAATTTTTTTTTTCGAAATTCCGTGAGCGCATCTCGTGTATAGTCTATATACCAAATTTCGTTGCATTCCGTTCATCCGTTTGCGCTGTAGGATGCTGTTTATAGGGGAAGTTCAATTGTAACCACCCTGTACGTTATGTATGTCTTACACACATGTCATATCTGTGTCGTATCAATCTATATTATAAAGGACAAACATATCTGTGCGTAACGCATACGTCATTTTGCGAATGGCAACACTTTGAAATTTCAAATAAAATTTTGGTTTTGCAATTTTCTCTACTACAAATTTTTAAACTTCTAAACAACGCACATTTTAAATTTTTACACCGTCGTATAAGAAAAAAAAGGCTCCTTTAAAATTTGTTTGAAAGCTGTATCTCAATTTATTTTTTAGATATTAATTTTTTGTAGTTTTTAATTCCATTTTTCTTATCGTGGCAACAAAAGTACCCCATTTCTATTGAAAGTCGAAAGTAAACGGAAAATAGGCGATACTGTATCTTTTTGTTGCCATTATCTCATAAAACCTGTAAAAAAAGTTGAAATTAAAATATGGGTTATGTCAAGAATATTGTCTGTTATTCCATGAAAATGACGTCATATGCATACTTTCTATAGACGAAGTTTAAGACTGGATTGTAAAAGTGGATTGATTTAGCGGATGCAAATGACGTCATTTTATAAAAAAGCATGCATTTTAATTCTTAAACCTGAATTATGTTTTGTAGAAGTGCGTCATTTTCACACCCCAGCTGCTTTGAAATTCTTCACAGGTGAAAATGGTTCACTTTTGAAAATAATGTAATCGAAATCACACACTGATAAAACGCAATGTTTTACAAAAAATTAGAGTGTCTTTATAAAACAGAGGTGGCATGCAAATAATAGCGATTTATATTACAGAAATTGATGATTCTCGCCTGGATGGATTTTCTTCGCCGAGTTAGACAAGCAAACAAATAATTTGTGGTTTAAAATAATGTCATGTTCCTGACGTTTTTGTCCAAAATTCTCTCGAATAATAACATTTTAATGCTATTCTTTGGGACATTCTACTATAATTTTATAAAAATAACATAATTTGCTTAAATTAATGTTTCCTAATTTTATATAACCTATATATTTAAAACACAAATGTGTTTTTCAGCCATCTGCCCTGACCTTTCGGCTGAACCAATTTTACTAATATATTTTTTTTTTAACTGAAAGCTCTTCATTTGTAGATGTGATCGCACTATCTGTAATTTTTTTTTAAATATCCCTTCTTTTATATTTTAATTTTAAAAGTATTTTATGAAATTTCTTCAAAATGGTAAAAATTAGATAGCTTTCATTATTGTAGACAAGAGAGAAATAATGAGGTATTTTTATTTTTATTCATGCTATTTTCTGATACAAATTCAAAATTGTTGTATAGGGTTTAGTGTCGCAAAATCCCATTAGAAGCAGAATATTATATTAGGGGCACAATAACGGAAAATAACATACTGCTTTTTAAAACACGCATTTTTCCTCATAAATTTTCTATAGTGTTTTCCTTCTACATGTTTACTGATAGTAAGTTTCAGACACTAGGCGAAATGCTTATTTAAGTGAAAATGAAGTCATATTTAAAAGAAAACGATCATTTTCTTAGATAAAACTAAACATTTTAAAATGCGTCTAAAAATCATAAATTACGGAAATTTTTACTCTCCGGAATTGAGATTAGAATCTCAAGTAAAGGGTGCGTCTGTTCACATGAAAGATGTTGCTGACAATCGTGACTTCAAGTTTTGAGTTAAAATGATTTATAAATGATCAAACAAAATACAATTTTTTTAAAAATGATGGCTATGCATATGAGAAGTGTGTATGCAAATTTTGAGAAGGTGAAAATTGCTGTTTTTCATTTCGGAATATCAAGCATAAGAGCCTCAATTGATAACCACATCCTAATAACTGATCTTTATTATATTTTACTGATTAAGTATCTATATAATGTAAGAACAAACGTATCTGTGCGTAACGCTGACGTCATTTTGCGATAGGCAACACTTCACGATCAAATTTAGGTCTTGAAATTTTCGCTACTGCAATTTTTTAATCTTCTGACCATCGTACATTTTCAATTTTCGTCGCATAGGGAAAAAAAATTACTTTCAAATGCAATTTGTTTAAAAACTGTATCTTAATTGACTGATATATTATACTTTCTAAAATAACTTTTAAGCATGATTTTTTTTAAAGTTTATCTTATCACGTGCCGGTTTCAATACATAATAATAATAAACATTTTGCACATAAAGCAACAAACATTTTTCAGCATTTGTTTCTGACTATTTTTGCATAACGAAATTAGTACTTCCATTATAAACAAATAAAAGAATAATTAAAAAAAAAAAAAAAACACAAATCTAACATATTTGAGAAAGACAAATTAACAAAATTAATACTTCTTTTATCAAACAAATAAAAGAATAATATTGAAAAAACTACAATTTTAACATATTTGTAATCGTACAATTTAAATTTTTAGATCACCAAATAGGATTTTTTTTTTCAAATGGAATTTGTTTGTAAATTTCATCTCATTTTACTGATTGTCTATGGTTTTAAAAACAATTTTAAAGCATGAAATATTTTTTTAATCGCGCGGAGCTCGATTACGAAAGATTAATCCGTTCGCCCTTAAAACAAAATAAAGAGTTCGTCATTTTCTTACGGCTAATATCCATTTAAAAAAAAACTTCCCTGTGAATAAATAAATAAAATAACATAAATAAAACACAAATTTAACAGACATGTATAAGCTCTGAAATTATCAGAATATAAAAGGATGCCATAAGTAGCAAAATCTTGATCAAATAACTCTTAGCATGTGGCTAATTAGAAAATATCGCTTTTAATAAATTTCAAAAATTTATTTGATTTTATAATTCGTATTTTCCATATGAAAAATGCTTTCTTAATGTAAGTGGGCAATCTAAAAAATTTATTGCATATAAAAAAATATTAGTTTTCAATTAAAAGAACTGTTTTCACCTATATTCTTTAACCCGTTAAGCCCGGGTACGACCCCTAGTAACATATAAGACTTTAACTTGGACACATTTATCATGAAATATCATATGCATCAGATATGGCAGTAATTTTATGTACAATTTTTTGTAATTTGGCGATTACATCGTAGTTGCTTGGCGGAAGTTATAACAAAGAATTTCCATTCTTTTTAAACTATAGTTCTTTAGAAAAATTTATTTTTCCTTTCCTGTGTATATATGACATGTGCATGTCCATATTAAAACAATTGTTTTTAATTTTACTCTGCATGTTTTTCACAACGTTTATTTTTCTGTTTCTTGTTTTAGGTTTTGGATTCACATATTTACTCCTGTTTAAGAAAAAGCAGCAAATGATTAATATAAAGTTTTCTTTTTTGTGCCAAAGAAAAGAATTTTGATTAGTACATCTTAAAAATTTTAGTGACTATGTCTCTCTACACATATACAATATAAACATTAATGAGTTATATTTTGGAGCTAATGAAAGTTGGTACAAGAAGATTTACGGGTAGATAACAGATCTCTTGAAAATAGTTTATTTAACGAATTAAAACCCTTTTTGTTTCTTTCAAATTTTTAATGATCCAGTTAAAATTTTACTGACGAGTAAGCACACATTTTATAGTAAGGAATGGTTATTTATAAAATGTTTTTTTACTAGAAATCTGATGTAATATTAAATATATATATTTTTTTTTTCAAGCCTCTTAGATAATCATAAATATTTTAAATAATAATCGTTTAAAATATTTTTTCCGAAGCAACAACTTTTCATTGCATTTAATGAATGTGCGTAAAATGGATGTTCAGTCGGAATTTCAACAGCAAAATGAAGAAAAATTGCAGTCATTTAATGTATGTCGAGAGAGTTCACCAAAAAAAGCCATGTTAGAGCAAACTTATACAGCAGAAGAGATATTTTTTGTTTGCCATTTGTGTCAAAAATCTTTTTCTAACAAATATTATTTAGCTCCACATATTAAAATCCATGCAGCAGAAAAAACTCATGCATGTCATACTTGCCAAAAATTATTTTCAGCAGAAACATATTTAGTGGAACACATGAAAACTCATTGTGGAGAAAAGCCACACACGTGCAGCACCTGCAAAAAAGCTTTTAAGAGAAAGGCGCATTTGAATCGTCATATAAGAACACATACCGGTGAAAGGCCGCACGTATGTGAGTTTTGTCAAATGTCATTTTATCGGAAGTATCGTTTGATAGAACACTTAAGAATACATACCGGTGAAAGACCACATGTGTGTGAAGCATGTCAAAAATCATTTTCGCTTAAATCAAACTTAACAGCCCATCTTCGAACCCACTCTGAAGGAAAACATATGTGTGACGTATGTCAAAAATCATTTAGAACAAGCAACACTTTAAAAGAACATCTTAGAATTCATGCTGGAGCGAAACCATATGCTTATGAAAAGTGTCAAGAATCATTTTCAGAGATATTACAGTTAAAAAATCATCTTCGAATTCATAATGAAAAGAAACCATATGTGTGTGACATATGTAAAAGATCATTTAAAATAAACAAGAATTTTAAAATACATCTTAGAATGCATACTGGAGAGAAGCCATATGTATGCGACATATGTCAAAAATCATACACAGGGAGGACCTCTTTAAATTATCACCTTCGAACTCACTCTGGAGACAAACCATATGTGTGCGATATCTGTCAGAAGTTATTTTCATTGAAAAGCCATTTAAACGATCACCTTCGAACCCATACTGGTGAGAAGCCATTCGTGTGTGATGTCTGTCAAAAGTCCTTTACAATGAAAATGTCCTTAAAGAATCATATTCTAACTCACAATAAAACACACGTGTGTGATATCTGTCAAAAGTCATTTTCAAAGAAAAGAGCTTTAATAAAACACCTTCCAACACACTCTGTAAAGAAACCATATGTGTGCAATAAATGGGAAAATTTGCTTGCATACAAAAAAAGTTTGAAATTTCATAATGATGGTGGCACTGCAGAAAAATAATTTGTGTGAAATAGATGTTAAAAATAATTTTCATACAAAAATATTTACAAAGTTGGCATGTTGCTTCTAAAGTGGAAATAAACTGGGTGAAAGAGGTTTCTTCCATAGGGAGAAATGCAAGAAGCTGTTATTCTTTAGAAATTTAGAATAATAGTTGAAACTTTGTAAGATACAACAAATTCATTTTTCTTATAGATATCATTAAGTAAATTTAATTAGACCTATAAAAATTTAACTCTATAATGAATTAATAATTACATCAGTTTTTTTTTTTTTTTTTTTTTTTTTTTTTTTTTTCTGAATCAAAATGAAACACCTGACTAAAGCTTTTCAATCATTAGAGAGCTGAAGAAAAAAAAATTCATCCAAAATGCACAAAATCCAATAAAAGTTATCAATTTCAATTTATTCAGCATATATATATACTTTTTAAATATTTAAACTTCTTTAACTGGTAGTAAGTATGAATCATTTACCTTTTGTTGGATGAAATGTATTTTACGGATTGTTTAAATAAAAGACAATGTTTTTAATTTACACCCATTTTATTAATTGAACTAATATGAGGAACACCTTTGAGGTATATAAGGTAAGATGAAAATGGATTATAATAATATGAGATAGTAGGATAATAATAAATAATAACTGAATGAGATCGTACCAGTACAAAAGTTTTAGAACATTAGTCTTTTATAATCAGCATTGATATACATGCTAGTAAAAAATGGGAATAAAATTCAAAAACAAATTTACTTAATGTGTTGCATAACGCATTTTTTAACAAAGCATTTTTATTTGAAAAATGAAGAATTGGTTGGTAATTTAGTAATTTTTGTTACAAAAATATCATAAACAATGGTAAAACTTCCCTCTATCTATAAAGTTGTAAAAACAGTGTGTCTAGCTGTATAATATAAAGTAGATTTGTAAAAATATTTCTCTGTTATTTATTAAGGCTTTTCTCAAATCCAATAAACCTACTTTCTGACACGTTTCGGAATTCATTAATTTTCGAAAACTCATAAGATTGGCAGGTGTTCTTATTCAGTAACTGTGTAATTGAATGACGTTATCCATTTTTTTAATAAAAGCAATTTATCTTTGAGAAAATACTGTCAAAGTTAGCGTTTTGGATCGAATTTTCGAAAGCAGTAGCACGGGGAAGGAGAAAAACCTGCATATACGTCACAAGAATATCTTATATCTCGGTAAGTAATTTATTTATCAAAAATGGAATACGCTATTTGATTCCAAATCCCTTCAATAGTCATGCCTGTCAATTTTATACCGTTACAGTTCAAAATTACCCTGAAAGTTTTGCGTTGATGTGCAGTAAATTTGAGAACCACCTTAAGGTATATTTCCAAAGATCCCCTTAACAGAAGTTCATTATCGCTATTAATATTTTTACAAAACATATTACCTACCCTATGCATCTTGAGAACAATTTAGTCCATTTCCGGCCTGGCTCGACTACGTAGAAAAAAAAAAAAAATGCAAGCCTAATCTCGATCCAACACGAGTCTCCTGAAAAAATTAAGCTCGAGCTCAGACACCATGTATCTGTCAGATGCCGATCTCTGCATTGGACATAGTGCATTTCTGTATGATGTTGTCAAACTAGCATTGACTCATGACGCACATTTATGCGTATTCTCCCGAATGTCATAGTCATTAAAAATGGCTTATATTTTATCGTCTTCGTTTACATTTTAATATCGGTAGGGTATCAATGAATTTAATCAGTTGATTTAATCAGTGATTAAATCATGATTTTAATCAACTAATTTAGTTTTTAAATCATTGATTAAAATCATAAATTTTCTAAATGTTTAAAATGACATACAAAGTATTAAAATCTAAGATGAACATAATTTGGAAAGTTTCTACAGATACTTTGATAAATAAACAACAAACAAAAAACTTTAGATAATTGTTTCTAAGCTTAATTCTTGAGTATTGTAAGAAATTATGTGCAGTAAGTTTATGAAAAGCATAGTTTTTATCTGGCATAAAAAGCATTTCATTTAAAAATGATATTTAACTCTAATATAATTTGCAATGTCATAATTTCCTTTGAGTAATCAAATTATTCATTCTTTTATATAAAATAAGCATAGCAAGTGCAATAAATTTCTGCAAGTAAAAGAATAAAATAAACATAATCTTATTTTTTCATTCTACTTTTGCACTCGGAATGTCTATTCTCACGCAGTCTACTGCACATGTTCAGTCGAAGGTTGCCGTAACGACTGCCGGAGATTCTTGATGAGAATGGATCGGGGAAAATGAGCAACTCACTTGTGACCATGCTCATTATCGCCGTATGCGTAGCCATGATGGTTGTTTTGATGGATTTCGTTATCCCTAATAGCTTATGGATAATTTATTATCAACTTTTTCAGATTTTGAGAAAAACTGCAGCTTTATAATGAGACTAAATTTGTTAAATTTTACACCTCTGATTCGCGCACGGTGGAGTCACGTGTGGCATTCACTAAATGAGAAAATAATATAAAGAAATGCATGGGTCATCGTAAATATATTTTATTTTATAAATAGTTTGTGAACATATGCAAATTGTTATACATGTTTCTATACACCGACAATCCCCCCCCTTCCCTCCCTCCGCGAAAAAAAATGTTAAAGTTAGATAATACTAAATTTATCTTATTCTCATTTTAATTGATATAGATTATTATTATTATTTTATTAATTCTAGCCTGGAATAACATAAAAAAAATACATAAATTCTTTTAAACCAATCAATAAAATTTTATTTAAGCTGAAAAAACGAGGTAGTCAGGAGGGAGCTGACCCCACGAGCCTTTCTTTGAATTCACCTTTGCTCGTAAAAAGAAATAATAATAATAAGGAGATACAAATTAATAAGCTATATCAATTAAATAGAGTGTTGTAGTCATAAACAAACCAGAGGGTATATGCTAAAGTCGAAAATGTCATGTCTAGATAATATGCTATAGCTTTATTTGAGAAACAGAGGGTCTACCGAGCTTCTTCTTAAAAAATCCAGAAGGTATACAGTGTATATTCACACTACACCCTTTATTAAATAAGATAAATTTAGTGTTAGACAACCTTAAACATTATTTGGGGGGGGGGGGGGGGTGTTTATTTAAATATGCAAAATAATATATAAATATGCACATGTCCACAAACTATTTTTAAAATAAAATTTATTTGCAATAACTCATGCTGCATTCCTTTATATCCTTTTCTCATTTTGTGAATGCACTTAAATTTTAAGTTTTAACTGCCTCCAAAATTTTTCTATTAGTAAGATATTGCTTACAAGTGGATTCCAACATGTGTGAACCAGAAACATAAATATTAATTAATTTAGTCTTTTTGAATGTCAGTTGTTTTTTTCTCGAAGTCAATATGTAGGAAATAAAACTGCATAAGTGATCACCATATTAGCAATCAGGATAACAGACCAGGGCCGAAACTAAGGGGGGGGGGCAGAGGGGGCATGTGGCCCGGGCGCCAAATGAAGGATTATACCTTTGTAATGGATGATTTTCTTCTGATGGATTGATGGCTTCTATTATTATGAAACAGCCATTATAAATGAAGTGTTTGGTGAAGATGAAAGAGCAGTCGTAAAAAAGTTCTAACTTTTTACGACTGCTCTTTCATCTTCACCTAACACTTCATTTATAATGGCTGTTTCATTATAATAGAAGCCATCAATCCATCAGAAGAAAATAACTCGGTGAAAGCGGAAACTCGGTTAAGCAGGACTCGGATAATCGGCTTCAAAATTGAAAAAATACATACGTCTTTGTATCCGAGAAAAAGGGTCGCATTTTCATTATCTTCTGCAACAATGCTAATTTTTGCTCAGTATTGTTACTCTTTCAATTTAGTTTATGGGTGAATATCACAAAATGTGAGATTTTGAAAACAAAAATTTTGAAAATTTAAATCGTTTCAAAGCTTCTGATTTTTTTTTTTTTAAATGTTGGTTGAAAAGCTGAATAAAGGAACTTATATGTAAAATTGTCAAAGTTTGAAGAGCTTAAGTTCATTTTTATGTAATTATAATTATATGTCATTTTCTTGGCATATGTATGCCAGGATAATGACAATTTCATTCTAAAACATTCTTCACATTCTTGTTTTTTTTTTTTTAATTCTTAGATCTAACATTTTAATTTTGTTTAAAGGAACATGTTTCCTCTATAGTACCTCAAATTCAGTGTAATGTTCAGTTTTATTTGTAATTTATAGAAGCCAGGAAAATGACATAATAAAAGCCTACTCAATTTTTACAAAGCCTTTAAACACATTATTTTCTAAGAAATATCTAAAAGATCTTGCTGGTAGCAATGATTTTATTACTTCTGACTTGAACTATGTCAAGAACAAGAAGAATTACTCTGCAGCGCCCTCTTTATACGTCATAAAGAACTAAAATGAGCAGGCCAGGACAATGACATTCATTTTCAGTGACAATCATATTTTAATTATGGAAAATTATTTGTAAAATACAGAACTTGTTACCATCCACTTATATGTGTTATATAAGTTATAATTATTAATTAGAAATAAAAAAAAAATAGAAAAAGATATTTGTACATGATAGCAGAAATCCTTTTACTTTGCACACATAACAGTGTGACATGCCAGGAAAATGACAATCTGAAATTTTAAGTCTTTTAATTGCTTTATTCTTGTGTTATTATGAATATAATACCTCTTGAAAATACTTCTAAGAAGATTTTCTATTAGAATGTAAAAAAGAAAATTGCATTTTATAACATTAAATAGAAATTTTACTGTTCGGACTGCAATTTTCATATTTTGTGATATTGACCCTTATATGCTTGTAATTTGAATCAATGCAAAAACCCTTGACGGGTTAAAAGTTTCTGACGCAGCACTTTATCTTATGCTCTAAGAATTTTAAATATGGAACTTAAAAATACTGATATCAAATTTTGAGTGACGTTATGCTATTTCTTAAAAAATATATTTGTATTTATTTCATCATTTTATTTTTGTTTTATTTATAATCGCATGTGCAAAAGTTATGTTCAACATGAAAAGCTGCATAAAATTTTATTCGCTGTTGCTTTATCATTTACATCTCTCATAAATTCAAAATATGAGTTTTAAAAGATATGATATAAAATTTAAGTGAGGCCTTGATGTGACTTTAAAAGGTTTGTTTTAAAATTCAATTTAAATTATTTTTGACTTGGTTAAAATATTTTTTTACATCTACACAATACTTTTAATTTTCCAATTCACTGTTAAATATATCACTTTCATTGAATCTATACTATGCATTGAAATGTATTTATTTCAATAAATTGATTTATCTTTTGTGTCACGCTATTCAAAATTGTGAGTAAGATTTATGTAAATGATTTATTTGCGTCAAACTATCCTTTTTCATACATTTCATGTAGTTTGGACACAATGACGCAAAGAAACCATTTACATAAATCTTACTCACAATTTTGAATAGCGTGACACAAAAGATAAATCAATTTATTGAAATAAATACATTTCAATGCATAGTATAGATTCAATGAAAGTGATATATTTAACAGTGAATTGGAAAATTAAAAGTATTGTGTAGATGTAAAAAAATATTTTAACCAAGTCAAAAATAATTTAAATTGAATTTTAAAACAAACCTTTTAAAGTCACATCAAGGCCTCACTTAAATTTTATATCATATCTTTTAAAACTCATATTTTGAATTTATGAGAGATGTAAATGATAAAGCAACAGCGAATAAAATTTTATGCAGCTTTTCATGTTGAACATAACTTTTGCACATGCGATTATAAATAAAACAAAAATAAAATGATGAAATAAATACAAATATATTTTTTAAGAAATAGCATAACGTCACTCAGAATTTGATATCAGTATTTTTAAGTTCCATATTTAAAATTCTTAGAGCATAAGATAAAGTGCTGCGTCAGAAACTTTTAACCCGTCAAGGGTTTTTGCATTGATATCATTACTTTTTTGAGGTTAGTGATAAAATGATTAAAAAAAAGATACTTATGGAATTTAATGCAGATTTAATTTTTACTATTTTATTACAATTTTCCTTATAGCAGTTTGTATGTAAAAACAAGTGGGTAAGTATAATCGCAGATCGCACAGAGGGTTTCATTTTATATTCCTTTAAAAACACTTTATCCTTAAATTAATAAATCCAAAATGTTAATTTATAATTATTAAATCCTTACATAGATGGTGCACCAATAGTTCCAATTTTCATGGGGCACGGAACGCACTCTTTTAAACAAACCACCTTCCAATTGAAGTCATCAAAAACCAAGTTGAATAAGCCAGACCCCGTTGTGTTGTTTGAAAAACAGCAGTCTATTGTCCCCTCCTTCCCCCCTTTTTCAAAATTTTTCAGACCATTACCTAAGAATGGAACCGAAATAATTTTTGCTCTTCAGAAATTACGATAAAAAAATAGTATGCAGTACTCATAAATTTACTTTAATGCTATATAGGGTGATTTTTAAGTTAATTATAACGTTTGGAATCTGTTGCATTGATGTCCGAAAGGTAGTTTCTGAGTTATGGAAGCTGGACCCATAAGGCGCCATGGAGGGGCGAAGCCCGCTAGTGTCTATCATAATTATATCTGCCATGTGGACTAATTGCGATATTTAATCAAAATAGTCCCCCCCCCCTCATCCCCGGAAATATAACAAATACAAAATGTGTCTTTATAAACCTATCGTCAAATAGGTTTTTATTTCTTTTTCCCTAAAAAAAAAAACATGATTTTTATATCCGTAACGTAAATAGCGGACGAAGCCCGCTAGTTCCTATCATAATATATATTTTTAATAATTTTATATAGTCTATAATAAAAATCAGACTTAAAATAGTCTAGTTCCATGAGTACTTGTTGTGTCAGTTACATGCTACGATTTTTGGATACCAGTATTTTAGAACGGGAAAATGTGACTTATTTTATCGGAGATATCTCATTAATTGAATAAGGTGAAGCAAACTTTTTGAAAAAAAGGTGGCCAACAAGCATGGCAGTTATTAGCTATGTGACTTTGTGCTAAAGTCCATTAATTTGATCTGCTTTAAAAGGATTACGGAAGATTGAATTATAGTAGAACCTGGATTAACCGAGCTTCGATTAATCGAGGTTTCTGTTAACCGAGCCGATAACAAAGTCTGATTTTTTTCCCTTTTGAATGAGCCTTAAAAATAACCACACTCTTTAGCTCACTGTCCGTGCTATACAGGCCCTTCTGCCTCCAAAAGCACTCAACTCCAAAGAAACATTGGACCCTGAGAAGTCAATAGCGAACAATGCTTTGTTTCCAGTGGCTGTGTGAACTTTCGTAATTTCTTCAATTTGCATTTTAAAATTTACTACTGGTAGTTGATTTTCTTTTTAAATTTGTTAAGCTGTGAAACAGAACTTTACATATATTTATTTTTATTATTTAAAAAACGTTCTACATATTTTTTTTTAATGAGATGTTAAATTCGCAAGCACGGCGAGTTTTTACACACAGTTTCTATTAACCGAGATTTCCGATATCCGATGTACTAACAGTCCCAATTAGCTCGGATAATCGAGGCTGCACTGTATAATTAAAAAATCAATGGCGATCTTACTGTAAACGGGTTTCTCTTTTACTGAGGGATTTCAAGACCGAATCAGCTGATGTTAGTTGCTGTTTCCGTGCTTGATTAAATAAGATTAGTTAAACATTTGAAAATTACCAAATATAAAAGGAACTAAGTCAACAGAGTCTTTGCTTTACGGTATTTTTTAACAACGCTATAAGAAAATGATTTTAAATAAGAGATTTTAAATGTAACGTTTTAAATCTGACATAATTTTCACCAAACTTTCCTTTCTCTTTGTAACATTCAACTGAAAATATTTTTATTATTAGAAAGATAATATTATTTGCGCTACCTTAAAATTGGCAACTATAGTTAAAAATATCATCTCGAAATTTGAAATAAATCTCTCATATAAATATATTTTTTAATTTAAACTGTTTTGCAATATTATTATTTGGCCACTTTGGCCAATATGACGTAATTTCCTCCATTTACGACTTTTAACACATATCAATGAATTTAATATTTAAAAATTTTCTTTTTCTTTTAATATTCACGTGTAAATATAATTTTTATGACGTAATTTTCAATGTTTTCCTGCTTTTAATGCGTAATCATTTAATTCTAATTTGAAAATAATTGATTATTTTATAATTTTCTTTCATTTTAAGTAAGCATGTGTAAAAACAATTTTTATGACGTAATGTTTAATATTTTCCTGCTTTTAACACGTTATCATTTAATTCTAATTTAAAAGGATTTTTTTCTGTTTATAATAGTCACGTGTGAATAAATTTTTAATTTAAAGGATATATTATTCTTTGCGCTGTTTTAACAATTGGCAGCAATTTAAAATAACCTTTTCTAAAATATGTAAGAAATATTTCTGGAAATTCTGAAAATTTTAATTTAAAATTGAAATAAACCGTCAAAAAATTAGGCAAGTTAAAAATAATAAATGCATTCTTCAAACTTCTAGTTTCTATTGAATGATTAAATTGAATGAAAATGATTAAATTCCCATGTATATATTTTTTTTTCCTATGAGAATTTTTTATTGAGACAATTTTATCCAGATTTAACATTAAATATCTCTTAAAATAATTCTTCGATTTAAAAACTGTCAACTTCAACGTTTTTATCAAACATTTCTCTATAATACTACCCATTTTAATATTTTTGTATGCAGTAATTTTCTTAATATTTGCGAAATAGACCTCTAGTCACAAGAGATTCTTTCAAAGCGGCGAAGAGCATTAGTTTTTTTTTTCAGAATAAGAGACAAAATGTAGTACGCAATTGCGTCAAAAGATGGCGACACCAGAATTCTGATACAATTGTCTCGGGGTTATCAAACTTCATTGATATTTATAAATAAAATATTTCAACTAAATTATTTATTATAAAAGAATTATTGCATCACAATAGTTTTTATGCAAGGAAAATAATAATAATAATAATAATAATATTATGGATGTCAGTGATTATATATTGATTGACGTTCATAATAATAAAAAATGATATTATAAAAAGAAGAGCTGAAATGAATTATTTTTTTATGTTTCTGATCGTGTGATTTATATTCAAATAATAATTATTAATGTATATTTTTTGTAAAGTGATTGAAATTAAATATATTTATAAAATTTATGGTAATATTTTTATTGTTGAAAAATTGCCAAGAAATAATCATCATCAAATTGGCGTCATTATAATTGTAATTTTATTTAACTTAATAGCAATTAAAAAATTACAAAGGAACTGAGAATAATGGTCAACTAGCAGACTTAAAAAAAAAAAAAAAACACATTCACATGTGAAAACACGTATCAGCGAGTATCGAACTGCCTATCTGAAGGTCAGTAGACGATGGCCCTTAACCACTCAGCCAATGGGAAGACAAAACTTTTCTCCCCAAAAGTGGTTAAAAAGAAAGCATGTGTATGAATACAGTGCCATGCATTTTCGGTGAAATTTCCATAGAATGGCGAAGAAATATAGTCCGATTTTTCATGCGCATTATAAAACGAACAAGAGTCTTGCTGGAAACAAGTAAATTGTTATTTGGTTCATCTGAAACATATTTATTTGATTTTTAAAAAATCGCCCGTGTCATTTTCGAGAGAAAAAAAAATCGAATTATTTAACAAACAAGAGTTTTCCCAGAAAAAAGAAAAGTGTTATTCACCTCGCCTTAATCACATTTATATTATGTATCAATTTAAAAATAATCGTTAGAACCGTTTTCGAGATTTTCAAATTAGGAACTTCCTCGATAATCATACCAACGTTTTCACTTTAAAAATGGCTATTTAGATCTCAAAATATACTGCACGTAGAAATGTAAAAATTTCAGTATACGATTAGACTGCAGATATAAGACTGTTCTAGAAAATTCAGAACAATAAGACATATATCTGCTGAGTTATTAAAAGGCGGCTTTTCGCGTTTTCTTTGATGTCGAGTTAGCTGTATATATGAGTTCCGCCATCTACGAATTCTATGATACGATACGATACGATTTTAACGATACGATACGATACGATTTTAGGCTTAAGGCTGCGTCACTCGAATACTACCGTCTTCCATGATCATGTTTGTATTTTAGTAAACACACTATTTCTCAAAGGTTACGCGACTTTTTGATCATCCTCTACTAGACAATTCAGTATTTTAAACAACGAATTTGGGCTAACATTGTAAGAGTGATTCTGTTCCAAATTTTCAGAAAATTAAAAAAAATCTGTCAGTCTGAAAATTCATACATAAAAATATCGTGAATTTTGACAAATGGTCGCCGAAAAAAAAAAAAAAAAACATCAATAGTTCGCAGAAAAAAATCGCCAATTTTGTCAAAGCATCACAAAAAATATGTGAATTTCTTCAAAGGATCGCTGGAAAATGCGAGTTTCGTCAAAGGACAGCAAAAAATCAGAAATTTCATCAAAGGTTCGCAAAAAAAAAAAAAAAATTGTCAAAGGATCGCAGAAAAAAAGCGAATTTTGTCAAAGAGCTGCAGAAAAAACGCAAATTTCGTCAAAAGATCATAGAAAAAAAGCTAGCAGTCTGTTTAGGAAACAGCACACATACAAGCATCTATGTTTATTATTATAGGTATAGTTTTTAATATGAAATAATATACTGAATTAACTTTTGAAAAATTGGGTTCAACCCAAATGCAACTTGAAGAAATCTACACTCAGCCTGAAATCGTAAATAGAGTTAACTCGACCTGCAAGAGAAATAATTAGCACCAGGGGGAGATTTCCCCTGGTGCTAATATGGAGATTTCCCCTCCCTCTGCTGTAATCTTTCAGGAAATTTGCTTTGAATTAGATTTTTTTTTTTTTACTTGGAATTATCTCTGTAACAGTGCTACAGTAAATGGTAACTTTGAAGGGTCAAACAACAGTTACGAAATTTTATGGAAAACAGCTCATATTTACTTAACTTTTCACCTGAACTACTGAAGAAATTTGAATACGCGCATACATATATATATATATACAGTGTATTCTCGATTAGTCGAAGTCTGATAAGTCGAATATTCGTTTATGTCGAAGTTTACACGAAGTCCCGACCCCTTTATTACAAATCAATGTTAAACTTTCTCGCTTTGTCGAAGTCTAGATCTTTTAAGTCGATTTTTTTTTCAGAAAGACAAATAACAATAATTGGACTAATTTCGTAATTTTTCAGCCACAGCTCAAAAATGCTGACGCTTTCTGTTAGATAAAACTTTTCTGAACTCCTTCGCGGCCTTTGAAGGATGCTATTTTTACTTCCCACCTTGGATAGTGAGAAGAGTCTGCGAGTTTGCAATTTCGGTGGTAATTGTTACCCCTCCCCATTCATTTCTCCTTTACGCATTCCCTTTTCTCAACTCTCAGGTGGCTTAGTGTATTCTAATTTGCCAAATTTCTCATGCTTTTAAGGAAGGATTTTTTTTTTTATCTTTCGATTCCATTATTGAGATTTCATTCGGGTTCTTTGTTTTAAAATTGAGTCTTGTCATTTTAGTGTTTATTGCTTTCACATCGTGATACATTTTTAGTCGGGTTTTTTAAAATGTCGAAGCGGAAATTAGAAATTCTTACTTTAGAACAAAAAGTAAATTTGATAAAAGATATTGAAAACAATCCTAATTTAATGAAAAAGATCTAGCCCTGAAATATGGTATCCCTCGCAACACTCTATCTACCATACTCAAAGATAAAGAACGCATTTTCAAAAGACGTAAGTCAAGTGTCAACTCAAAGTGGAAAAGGATGAATACGTGTGCCTTCTAAGATATCGAAACAGACCTCGTAAGGTTTACATCTTGCAGTGTACTCAAAACAGTGTAATTCCTTTAAGTGGCGCGATGTTACATGAGAATGCTTTGTATTTCACAAAATTATTGAATGTGGAAGGATTCTGTGCAAGCACGGGGTGACTGAGAAAATTTAAAGCTAGACACAACATTGTGTTTCGGACATTAGACACTGAAGCAAAAGATGTGTCTGATACGCTCTGTGATGAATGGAAGACAGTTTCATTACCCAAACTTCTTGCAGGCTATAGTGCGGGCGACGTTTACAATATGGATGAAATGGGAGATTTTTACAAATGTTTTCCTAAAAAGACAATGATGTTTAAGGGGTAATCATGTTCCGGTGGAAAGTTAAGTAAAGAACGTTTAAATGTACTTGTCGGTGCAAATGCTTCTGGAACAGAACAAATACCTTTACTGGTCATCGCTAAATACAAAAATCCTCGCTGTTTCAAACATAAAAAGTCACTTCCGGTAGAGTAAAGATCCAATAACAAGGTTTGGACGACACTGATATTGTTCGAGAAGTTCATCAAAAATGTAGATGCAGTGTTTCATGCAAAAAAGCGTAAAATATTGATCTTCATTGATCCGTGTACAGCTCACGATCAACTTTTGAACTTGAAATCTATCAAGTTAGAATTTCTCCCTTCTAACACAACTTCTAAACTACAGCCAGCAGACCAGGGAATAATTAAATGTTTAAAGCATTCCTACAGAAAAGGGTGGAAGGCAATCGAAGGTGATGAAAATGGAATAAATCAAAAGTGTGATGTGTTAGAAGCAATTAGACTGATTTCAAGTCTCTGGAACAACGACGTGAAACAAATCGCTATCAAAAATTGCTTCAGTAGATGTGGCTTCTTTGCAAGCAATGCGCACTCATGTGTTGTGAATGAAAATCTACACGACCAAGCTATTTCCGAAGATGACGATAATGATTTTTGAATATTGACGAAAATGTCGCAGTTTGCGGAGAAATTAGTGCTTCAGATATAGTTGAAGCACTGAAAAAGGTGGAGAACGATTCTGAGTTTGAGGATGATGAGGAAATAAATTGCGTTTCACCTCCAAATAATCAAGAAGCACATGCGGTAATGACGACACTACAGCAATATCTCGAAAGTAGAGACGGTTAGGACGATTCTCTTTTCCTTTGTTTACATACTTTCTGACATATGTAGCATTAAATTATATTTCTCTTTAGCGCTCATTTTGCAGACTCCGTTATTACAGTATAATTGCAGTTCCTATGTATATGATTGAATTATTTATCATATATTTTCTGTACGAATTAAGTATTTTTGATAAGTCGAACTTACGATAACTCGAATACTTTTGCCGGTCCCTTCGAATTCGACTTATCGAGGATTCACTGTATATATATATATATATTTTGAGGGGGAGAAGGAGAAATAGTAATTAGTTATATTTAATTCTTTTTTTCTATTCCTTTTTAGTAACATTACTTTTTTTTAAATTATAATTGTTTACTTGCAAAATCGCATAATTATTGCATTTTATTTTTGTTTCTTGCTGAATAATCAATCTGTAGTTTAACTACTAAGTTCCTTGGAAAAATGTACTTTAATATCAGCTGTTCCCAAAGAATTTCACAAGTGTTGTCGCAATAAATTGAAGGGCACAGTTCAACAAATTGAAAAAATTCTAGTAGTCAGAAAAATATTTGTAAACTCCCTTCAATTGATGTTGTTGTCCCCCCCCCCCCCCCAATTTTTAACTTAATCGTAGACTTTTAAAAAACCCAAAATCAATTGAAAAAGAATTATCAGCAGTACAGTTCTAATACAGTAGACTTCCTCAAATCCGCACTGCTTGGGACCTGAGGTTGTGCGGATTTCTGGTCATTGATTTATTTACATTTTTAAAACATAATTTGAATCTTACAATGCAATCGAAATTATAATGAATATTAAAATAATTAAGTAATGAACTAAAATAATAAAAATTAAGATATTTTTAAAAATGATTAAATTATTAGTAAATGTCAAATTAATAATGCATAATTAAATATGCTGTATAAAGATGTATTTTTCTTGAATTTTTCAGTGCAACTTCATAAAAGTACCCTACTAATTTACATCAAAATTATAAAATCAGGAAGTTTTATTTCAAGTTTAGCCAGATTGAATAACCAAAAAAGTTTGTTTAATACATAAATATATTTGGTAAAAAGATTGTGATTGTCAAAGATGTCAGCAATAATCTTGAATTTTTTTCAGAAATAAATTTATACTTCCTGAAAAAGCATGAGTTCAGTCATATTAATGAGAATTATATTTAAAATATGTACAGAATGATATAACAGAAAAAAAGTCTCTAATTTTGGCCCAACATCTGAACTGAAAGTTTCATTATTTACATTTGTTATGATGTGTGGATTTTAGGCATTTGAGGGAGTCTATTGTATATCTTGAAATTCCCTTAATTATTCAGTTTAGTTAATTTAGAAAGACAATAAAGTTTCTCAACAGAAAATATATAAATCTAAAAAATGGCATATGCATTACAGAGTGTGAATTAACAAAATTTAGAGTATCATAAGAAAAACATTTTTTTTTTTTACTAAAATCATTTTTTTTCTCACAAAAATTATTTTACAAAACACTGACCAGTATATACATAAAGTGTGAGTTGAATGACTACTTTTTGCTTCTCAGTACTTAGCATATATTCTTGTACATGCATAGATTTTTTTATTTAAAATACTACCTATCTATTGTTTTCTCTGGTTTATAATTGCTAGAAGTTGTGGGAAATTTTGAGAAAAACTTACCAGCCAGCACGATACAACGTACAGTTGAAAATTGTTATTAAAAATGTAAGCGACTGCATAAATTGATAATTACTATAACTACAATGCATTTTCATATATTTTTTTCTGTAAATTTTACAAACATATACCACAGGGAAAGTTCAGTATAGGATGGAACTTTGTAACATGATTACATTGCGGTAATTTGGAAAGTTACAAAATATATTTAACTAGTAAAACAAAATCACGTTTTTTGTATATCTATATCCTGCAGTTTAGCAAAACCTACCTAAAAATTCACTCGCCTTGTCAGAAAATCCACTGGCCAGTGGCGAGTAAAATGATGTATTTCCCCACCCTTGATCACCAGCATAGCCATATAAACACTGAGGATATTCGCTAGATAATATCCTTTATAGTTTTACTAACAACAGAAGGTATTCACAATATCTAATTTAAAAATTCCAGAAGGTATGCATTGTATACCATCACATACTCTACAACATCCTTGTTTATAATCATTAAGAGCCTACACTAGTCACAGGAAGAAAAGCTCAAGCTAATGTTAATCTTATGCGAGCATTTTTACAGATTTCTCGCTTGCATTTTATATTTTTAAATAAATATATTTTTTTTTTGGATGGGACACCTGAAGTCGATATCTTTTATTGTGTGTTTGTACTTTTTCGATTTTAGTTTCAGTTTTTTAAATATGCAGATACTTTCACTTTTGGAATAGGTTAGAACCAGTTCCAAAAATGAAACTATCCTGATATAAAAAAAAACTTTAACCGAAATCGAAAAAAAAAAAAAAAAAGATATCGACCTTGGGTGTTCCATGTCAAAAAAAAAAAAGTTTTAAAATATTAAAATGCAAGCAAGAAATCTGTAAACAACACTCCCATAGGATTAATATTATCATTCAAATTTCTCTGTGCGACTAGTGTAGATTCTTAAATAAAGGGCTGTTTAAGTGAATCAGTAATGTTGATGCTTCGGCACCAGTTACAATATTTTCATCTTCAATGACAGTTTAGCAACCTTCTTGAGAATTGAGAACTAATGAGAAAAAAAAAAAAAAACCTGCCGGCTCGGCCTACAGGCGGAGTTATATTTAGAAGTTAAATACAGTGGAACCCGGTTAAGACGCTCACGGTTAATACGCGATTCCGCTTAATACGCGGATTTTTTCCGATCCCTTGAACTTCGCCCATAAGAATCATGTAAAAAAATCACGTTTAATACGCGAACGGTTATAACGCGATCCCGCTTAATACGTGATAAATTTTCGGTTCTTTGGGGGGGAAAATCACGTTTAAGACGCGAATTCATTGATCAAGATGCGAATTCCTTCTCTCTTCTCGAGTGTTACCGATTTAGAGGATTTTTATTATTCAAATAAAAAACAATCTTTCCGAATAGTATTTAATTTATTTAACAACAGATTAATTAAGGCGAAAATTACTAATCGGAAATAGTTGTAGATGTTTGAATTAAAAAAAAACCCCGCTAAATTAGCAAAACTGCAATTCTTCTTTGATCCCACTCCTAACATTCTTTGTCTTTGGCTTCGTGTATGATTTTACTGTAGTAGAAAGAGATAGACGAATTTAGGTTACTCAGATAGGTCATAAAAATGATTATATTAGAGTTGTTCATACGTGTTGTTAGAGATGTTTAAAATGTACGTTATTACAAGTACTAAATATGATTTTAAAAACTGGGTTGTGCTTCAAAGATTTAATATTATTTTCCTTTCTGTTAAAAAAATGAGTCTATTAGGAAAATTATTTTTAGTTGTAACGCATTAATGGACAATAAAGTAACGTTGTAATCTATATTTATTTTCCGTTGTTATTCCAATTTGTCCTATAAAAAGAAACAATGTGGATTCAACAAAGTGAAATACAATTAAATTTCAATCTGAATATATGTCAAAGATACAATTTTCAACCGTAAACGTATAAATGAAAGCTCTGAAGTTCATTTAGGTGATTAAATGCGTAAATAAGCCCAATTGATGCAACATTATAGAAATCACGTTTAATACGCGATCCCGCTTAATACGCGACTTTTGACCACTCCCTTGAAACGCGTCTTAACCGGGTTCCACTGTACTAATTTCACCAACGAAACCTAAATCAAGATTAGAGATAAACCCAATTTCTTCACTAAGAATGAGCTCTAGGGACCTACACTTTTTGTGAAAATTCTAATATACACGAATACATACACGCATATATATGGAATAGGTTTTAAAATGGCGAAACAAATTCAGAGAACCTCAAAATGTTAAAATACGTTAATATTTCCATAGTCGGGTTTTTATCATGTTTTAATACATTTTTTTTAAACTCTCATGACGTTACATAATCAACTACTGACGTCCATTATATTTCCCGAGGCTAACGAAAAAGACAGGCTACCGCGGTGCATGCCACGTGTCTTTCTTTACAGACCGCTAGAGTGACGTGATGTTCTTTTGGCACACCTTCATTGGTGCATTCGACCATCACGTAACTCCAGCGGTCTGTAAAAAAAGCTGCGTGGAATGCACCGCGGTAGCCTATCTTTCTCGTTAGCCTTGATATTTCCAATATGATGTAATACATATATATATATATGAATTCATAAAACTATTTATTTCATTTTCAGTTTTCATGTGGAAATCTTGCTCTAGAAAACTTATGACATAATATTCATTTTTTTTTTTTTTTCAATTCGTCAAACTATTTATTTCATTTTTCACGTGGAAATCTTGCAATAGAAAAGTAATTGTTGTGGTGAGAATTTTATTGGCTTTTTTTAATTGTTGGCAACTGCTATAACGAAAAATGTGTATTTTTTCTTGTCATTTTTCTGTAAGAGATGGTTTTATCAGAATCATGTTAGACGGTATTAAAAATTTTGAACCCTCCCCATTTTCACTCCCTTGGGCCTATTTTACCCATTTGCAATACTCGTCGAGATTATTAGCCATCTCAATGTTTTTGGCGAGTTAGAAGACGGTCTGAGCATAATTGCAACTTTTATCGTGCGGACAATAGTACATACGTACATATATATATATGTGCAAACTTTTTAGGTGGGGTGGTTTTGGGTTCCTGGGGTCATATAATGAAAAGTTATGAAGAAATTTTTCCAAAGCCGCACCGTAGTAACGACTGCAATAAGTAGTATTTCTTACGAAATCTACCTAAAAGTGCAATAAATAAATTTCCTTTTTTTTTTCAATTCCTACTATTAGTTCACACTCTCCTTATATTTATTTATATATCTTGTTTAAATTTTCAATCGTTAATAAAATACTTATTATTCATCCTATCAAGCTGAAATAATTTTTTTTAAACTTGTACTGGATGACAATTGATGTTAATACAGATTTTTCAAATATTAATTCATTAATTAAATTTTAATTAAGTAATTTTAGTTTTATATGGAAGACAAAATGGCGGCCATTGGTTATTGAACAGCATTTAATGCATCTTCATATCTATAAGGGGGTTACCATACGGGAGACCCTGTTCTGTCGCCAACTTGGCGATATCTCTAATATTTCGCCAAATTTCCACAGACTTCCACTGTAAACCTACTTGCTTATAGAAAATCAACAAATTGTGGTATTTTAATGCAACAAAAACTAATATTAGGTTAAGGGATTATATTAAATTTTTCTTTAATGACCTAAGTAGGAATTGACTTTAAAAACAAAATTTTTATATTACTTGTTTCTATTAATAAAAAAGGCTGATAGTTGATTCAACTTGGTTTTTGCATGTAAAACTGGAATTTTGTAATTGATTTTTTTGAACAATTCCCGATAGGCTGGATTTGTAAACAGGTTAGATTTATAAATAGGTGTGTTTCCAATGATAATACATTTTAATATTTTTAAAACCTAATTATAATTTAATTAATTTTAACTGCATTTTTCCATTAGTCCACTACAGCTGATAAATCACCAACTATTCTTTATGGTTAGAATTGTATGCAACTTACAACAAAAAATTGATTTAATTATGTGCCAAAGCGTGCTCTCAAAAGTTGGCCAATTTGCTGTGAAACTGCAATAAAAACATATTACAAACATTAAAAAGCAGAAAATATAAATTAAAGAGTGTAATATTTATTTTTAAGAATATGCTGGTGCTGATAGATTGTCAAATTATTGTTTATAACACCACCAATTTTATTGAATTCATTTAATTTAAAATACAATGGAAAAAAAAAACTATTTCAACATCAACAGATTGTTTCTGATTTATGCACTCAAAAATAAGCCTCTATCTATTGGCAAGATTTATGCGTAGCTAGCATAAAAATATCAATGTGCTTTAATCCAATAATAGTTTCATATTAATTAAATTATGATTATGTTGAGAAATAAATTTAAAAATTCTAAAAAAGGATAGTTTAAGTTATGTTTTTACTCTTTCCTGTCGCTATCTTAAAAAAGAAACTCAGAAAAAATGATATTTTAAAAATAAATTCACTAGCTTGTGCTTTGTGCAAGCATTAAAAAAGGGGGCTAAAGAATTTTTTGATCTTATTATTAATTTTATTTTAATAATTAAATTAATTCAATTCTTATTTTTAATTTAATTTTTTAATTAGATGTTCAAATTCCTGACCTGTAATTACTTGATAGTTTCCTAAACAAACATACTCTTTGATAGAACCCCTGTCTTGATACCGAGTAACGGCCTTATAAACAGTCGATTTGATGATGGGGGGACAATCTGGAAGGTTACCATTAAATAAGGGTACAACTTTTTATGATGTTATTTTACCACTGTACACTTGCAGTATGAGGATATCTATTCTTTCTTTCTCTGTCTAAGACATGCCAACTAACAGTAACAGAAAGATGGCGATTTTTGATTTATTTAATATTGCATTACGTGCATTAATTATGCAGAGTGGTTTATAAATACATTCAATCTGCTCGAAGCAAAAATAATCGACAAGTACATTTTCAAACATTCATGTACTTGCTATCGGTTTTCATTGATTATATAGCACCATATACAGTAGAACTTCCTTTTAACAAAGTCCCTATTTAACACGTTAAGCGCCACGTCAGCCATCGGTGGCTGACACCGAACTTTTCGTTTAGATTGCATCATTCATCGATGACTGACGGTCTAAAATATGATATAAAACTAAAAATATATATACTGTTTTAAGTAATTACTGAAAATGTATTTAAAATTTACTTACCTTTTATTTATTACAGGATTATACTTTCTTAAAAATTACTTAAAACAATGTAAATTTTTCAGCTTCACTGTCAGTCACCGTGGCACTCAACGTGTTAAAGAAGCTTTCTATGAAATTTTCTAGTAAACCTTAACTTTATACACCATTCACATGTAAATTAATCTCCATATTACGAAAAATGTATTCTCTATAACGACGTTATGTCAAACATGTGGCTTGCCGATAACTTATCTATGGCCTTCCAAGCCTTCAGCATTTTTTTTGTATTTAATGTGCATGCTGAAAATACTCTTGCATGAATACACTTGCAAATGTCGTCTTAGCAACATCCGAAATATATGTTGAAATTATTGTTCAGAATTTATTACTGCAGATAATTAAAATTCAGTGTAATTCCATATTAGCGCGGAAATATATGGATATGGGGTTTCCAAATTTCTGTAAATATTCATCAATCAACCAATTTTTTGAAATGTGTCACATTTTGCTATCGCTACACTCTCCACAGACATTCTGGCGTTGGCAGTGGGGGGGGGGGGGGAAGCCTTCAATACAATAAGAAGGGGATTCCAGTTTCACGAAAATGTTCAGATGAATTGTTCGGATATGAGAAAATTTTAATGAACAATCTATTTTTTTTTTTTTTTTTTTTTTTTTTACAAGAAAGCTGTACATAGTAATATTACAGATTTTTTTTTAAAGTTAAGGATCTGCAATACTGTGATAAAAGAGAAAAGGTACACTATGCTTCAATTTTTGTTAATCTCTCTTGATTATGTGTTATTTTTTTTAATTAAACTTTTCTCATGTAGCTACATTGCATTTAAAAAAAAAAAAAAGAAAAATCTCTGCCCGAATTAAAATACATTTTTCGAATATTTCCATTTTATGTGTATTTTATTCAACAAATTTCATGAATTTAAGTTTAGTTACATTTAACAATCCCCCTCCCCCCACCCACCCAAAGTTCACAAATTTCTTTAGTCTTGGCAAAATAACAAATCTTAATAAGCAAATTTAGAAAACAATTTCTAACTTTTTTGCAAAATACAGAGTAAAACCTACAAAAACGAAATCAGAAAAAAAAAAAAAAAATCCATTTTAGATAATCTTCATCTTAACTTCTATAATTGCGTGATATTTATAATGCAAAAAGATGCTTTTTCCATTTAAGACAGGTTTTCATCATAAACAGTTTCCATTTCCATTGGTTTCACTAAAATTTACTTTCCGTTAAATGCACATAGTTGCGAAACGTCCATAATTGACTTGACAATTTTAAAGCCCCCCCCTCCCCCCCCCCGACCAAGCAAAGCGAGGCCCCTGATGGTTAATATGCGATTCTGCTTAATATACAGATTTTTCTGGTCCCTTGGACATCGGCCATAAGACTAATGCAAAAATATCACATTAAATATAGGCAAGCAATTATGTGTTCCTGCATAATACATGAATCCGTAGATCAAGATGTTAATTTCTTTCCTCTTTTCCAGTGTTAACATTTTAGTGGGAATTTTTTATTCAGATATCTACCAGTATTTCTGATAATAATTTACACATTATTCAATGATAGATATTACTCAGGAATAGGGATAGATATCTGAATTTAAAAAGCCTTGCTAAATTAGCAGTACTGTAACTCGTCTTTGATCCAGTGTCCTAACATTATTTGTCTCTCGCTTCGTGTATTTTTGTTACTTAAGTAGAGAAAGAAGGTCGAATTAAGCAGGCAGGAAAATTATTTTTGTTGCTTAATTCTTGGTTATAATGTATTAATCTACAATAAAGTCATATTTGAATCCATATGGATTTTTACTTATTTCGGTCTGTCCTATAAAAACCTAATGAATTAAACTTGAATGCTGTTAAAGTTTCATTTAAATATGCGTAAAAAACACTTTTAAACCATAAACATAATATAAACAAAAGTTCTAAAAGTCATTTAGATGATTAGATGTATAAATATGAGATGTATAAATAAGCCCAGTTCCTGAAACGTTATGCAAATCACTTTTAATATGGGAACTCGCTTAATATGGAACTTTTGTCCAGTCCCTTGAAGCATGTCTTAACCGGGTTTGATTGTACATACTTACCAATCTTCTGTTATTTTACTTTTTTTCTCAAATCAAATAAATGAAGAAATTATTAAGTAACCACATAGTAACAAGAGACGTTTCATTAAATAATTTTTCTAGTTCAAATTATACATTTATGACCTGAAAAAATTAGAAAGTTGCTAATTTGCTAATATTGTTTGATGAAAATGGACATACAGTAGCTTTATTATATGTATCACTCATTGTAATATGCATTGAACTAATATTTTGGGAATTTTCTTTTTTATTATCTTTCTAAATTGCCTAATGATCTTAGTTGCATCACACTTTTTTCGTGTCTTCCAATATAGGCGATATAATCTGAGGTTATAACACAAATAATCTCAGTTCGCCCCTAATACTAATTTAATTGGGAAAATATGGTAGTGTAAAACTGAAACAGCTTTTGAGAAATACGGTATTTTTCATGTACACGCATATTCTTTTAATATTTCATTCTATTTAAATTTATGAGGTTTTTTGTATGCTCTGCACTATAAAACACACTGTGTAATAACTTTCAGAGTATTGAAGAAATTTCGATTTAAATTGTTTTAAAATAAATTCTTATAGCAACGCTGAACTTTGAAAAATAAATATTTTCATCATCCACAGTTTTATCCTGAAAAATTCTTGGTAGTATTTTTTAATTCACAGACAAAGATTTTGAAGAAAAAACAAGCACTTCTATCAATATAGCCTCAAAATGCCGATTTAAGCCGACTGCAGATGCACCCGTTTTGCTTATTTCGGATGGGCATTACACTCATGTCCGAAATGTCTAAATAATTAACATAGATAAAATAAATCTTGTGACACTCATCTCTCTGCCTCCTCATTCCACGTACAAGCTGCGACCGCTTGATAAAACCTTCATCGACCTCCTTAAAGCCCACTACAGCAAAGAATTCAGATGGTATTTACGCCATACAAACAAACGTGCTACAGACTATGATGTGATAGAACTATTTGGAAAAGTCTACCTGAGAGTTCAAACTGGAGACTTCGTTGTAAACGGTTTTAGAGTGATTGGAATTTATCAGGAACGAAACTAAAAGGGGGCAGAGGGGGCTTGTGTCCCGGGCGTCAGAACGAAAAGCGAAGGGGGTGGGACGCTAAATGAAGATTTTGTTTGTCGTTTCATGTAAAAATGTATATATATATATATGAAATACAAAGAAACTTGCAAGCTAAAGTTAAATCTATGGGAGCGTTCCTTTCAAATTTGTGAAAGTGAAAGCAACTTTATATATATATATATATAAAAAATCTGCAACCAAAATCGAAAAAGTAAACACTAACCCGGTTAGAATTCAATTTTAGCTATTTCAAGCAAGAAAAAAATCATTTAAAACTATTAATATGCAAGTGAGAAATTTTTAAAAGAACGCTCCCATAGGTTTAACATTAGAGATACAGTGTCTTCGCGAAACTAGTGTATGCTCTTAATGCTCAAGCTAATGTTAATCCTATGGGAGCGTTGTTTGCGTATTTCTTGCTAGCATTTTAATTATTATTAAATGATTTTTATTTTTTAAGGATTTTTTTCCCTTTTTTTTTTGCATAGGGTACCTGCAGTCGATAACTTTTATTGTACGCGAGGAGGGGGGGGGGGGATGTGTCAAAATCCATGTTTGCCCCGGGTGCTAAATAGGCTAATTTCGGTCCCCTGGAATTTATCCTTTAAGAAACAACGTCATTAGTGACACGGCACTGATTTCTTAGCCACTCACGTTGAGGCAGAAAAGACATGCAGCAGTTTTATGGACTCGCACCACATTCCGATACTCCGATCGTGGGATCACTGTACATGTACAGCTACCCCTGCACCATTAAGCATCTCCACTTGAGTTTCTGAGACCCACTTCAGAACTTGTAAATTGGTGAGTATTGATGAAATAATTTCAGTCCCCTTTCGTAACGTAAAAAAAAAAAAAAAAAAAAAAAAAAAAAAAAAGCAACCGTGACCGTAAGTCTTCCGAAGAGACACTGTTTATCGAATCACTTCACAAAAACACCTCACAAGGGAACCACTTTTGCTGCTGCTTGCACCTAGCATTGAGGAGACCTGATGCATTTTAAAGCCCTATATTACAAAGTTTGAGAATCGATAAAACTTTTCTGTTAACATAATATTTCTTGATTTTACAGCAGCATAACTTTCTGAAAATGCAATTTTCGAGACCACTTATCAGACTATTAACATTGAAGGTTTTTTAAAGAAAAGCATTTGAAAATAAAAATTAGTTAGTAATAAGTATAAAATATTGAAAAAAGTTTACAAATTTCTCCAAAATCCCATGAATTTGATTTTGAAAAATTGCAACATTATATTCACATTTTTGGCGAGGAAACAGTTGGCGTTTATTTTCAAAAGTAGAGCTTTCCGGCAACCCTAGCCAAATGCCATAGCTGTTTGTCTTGTGTAACGGAGTGGTTTGGACTTTAATAGAAATTGTAATGTCCGACCTAATTAGCAACAGTAATTTTTCTAAATTATGTAAAAATATTAATTTACTTTATGATTACTTTTACCAAAGGGCCATTAAATACAGCAACATTTCATTTTAAACATTCGAAACTTTATTCCATTCGATTTCAAAAGAAAATAGTTTGCTTATTTTGTATTTCACTAAAAAATAGTTTTCAATGATCTTGAAAGATTTTAGAATTATATTTACTTATTTATATATTTATCGTCTGCATAGAAAAAAAAAAGAAAAACCTAATATCTGTTTCTTATGCTATCAATATAAAAAAAAAAAACGCAATCTGATATAATTCTTGTAATATATACTGTACATTTATTCTTTGGATAAAGCGGCGGAAAAATTGTAGAGCCATATTTGGCGACTTAACTCACTTTTGGCGTGAAATAAACAAATAAAAATGTAATAATAAAAAATTAAAAGTATAAAAAAGTATATAAAATATGATTTTAACAGAGAAATTTTATCGGTTCTCAAACTTTTATGTATAGGACTACAAAATGCACTAGGTCTCGATGCTAGGTGCGAGCAGTACCAAGAGTGGTTCCCTTGTCAGTGGAACACTTCCAAATCGCCTGCAATAAATCTGAAAAAAAAAAAAACAATTAAAAGGACGGAGGAAAACTTAAGGGGTCTCAGGAATTTTAAAATTGGAAAAAAATAAAAAAAGACTATTTTCAACATTTAATATCTTTAAATGTATATGATTTTAAAACACAATTTTTATTGTGATGATATATGTATGTTCTTTCATTTCATGTATTTGAAAAATTGCAAGATACAGAATTAGCCTTTATAGGGGGCTCCAAACTGTCAGATATTTCCTGAGCACAAAATTCTTGGACGTAATATAACCTGTGTGGTTTATATACGTAACAGTCTATTTAAACATGCAGAAAAACCCAGTGGAGGTAAAGACTGGTAAATAGGACGTATTGGAAGTGAAAATATTTAAATGAGCGTATATGAAAAACGATCTCTTAACTAGGATAATAAAACAAAATGCATAATAGTAAAGTTAACGAAAAACGTTTATTTCACTTCGATGACACTAGATGATGATACAGCAAATAATCAATATGAAGATTAACACAGCAGTGGTTCTTGTACACATAACGACACGCCATAACAATGGCGGTTTGCAGAAGGCTTGAAGACATATTTTTCAGACATTACTTTAAGATTTACAACTATTTAAAAATAAACTCATAGTTAAAATAAAATAATAAGTATGTTAATCAATACTTCCAGAATGTTGGACCAGCCAACATTCAGTGTCAAGAAAAGTTACTTCCATTTAAAGGAAGATAAAAATGCAAACTAACGATGTCCGGATCATTTATTTATATGAAATGGCTAGGATTGAAATCGACGTTTCGGAGCAGAGACCACGAAACGGACCAATCACAGAACGGCATCGAATCGATGCAAAAGCTAGATTCGATGATAGATTCGATAATAGATACGATATTGTCAGTCGCCATCTGGCGGGGAAAATATCGTTACGGAAATACGTAATCACTTTGAAACGTGGTTTTGCCGATGCAGGTTGCAAAGAAAATGGAGTCCGTGAACGGAAAAAGATAGAGATAGCTATTGACGTTACAGGACCAATACATTATGTAAAACTGATAGATACAGTCCGGAAATGAAGTAAAAAGGTAAGTTAAGTTTTAGAAACATTTATTACTGATATTATGAGATATTATAATGAAGTAATAAATAAAAAATAAAATATGAATTTGTAAATAAAAAAGATGATTGTGGTATGAAATTATGATAAATAGGAAATAGGAGGCGATGAGAAAACCAGTGTTTGGTATCTCTATCAAATGCCCCCGCCCCCCCCTCTCATTGCCTCTTTAAATAAAGAGATAACTATAAAAAAGTTAACTCAGAGAGCAAAGGATTGAAAAATCCATAGATATCACCATTCAACCCAACTCACCAAAACTATTTAACGAACAACAAAAAAAAAAATTTAACTTTTTAAAAAGGTGAAAATTTGAAAGGTGAAACATTTTAAATTTGAAAAGTTAAGATTGCTTCAAAATGAAAACTTGAAGAAATACATCTAGTTCATTTCTGAACCCAAAACGTGAAACAACTCCAATAATTGAAAAGTTGAAAAACTTGAACTTCAAAAAAAGTAGAAGTCAAAAAACTTTAAACGAAGTTTTTAAATATACTTCGAACATGAACTAACAATTTAACAATTTTAACAAATGACTAGAAAAAAAAAATTCAAATGATGAAAGTTCATAAAAGAACAAGTTAAATTAAATTTTAAAGTTTAAGTGAAAATGTATAGAGAATTTGCTAAACGAGAAAAATCAATTAACTCTTCAAAACAATTTGTTGGCTAATAACAGATCTTCTTTGCCTAAAGACAGAGGTATACGTATCTCAGACTGAAGATTAACAGAAGCCTAACAAAGAAGTTAACTTTAAAAAAGTGCAAAATTCTCATACAATTTAAATTACAAAAATGAAAATGATGACGTACCATTTCAAAAATATAAGTTTCCAATTTGGAAACGTTATCACCAGCTCTCCAAGATGTCTTGATCACAATAGTTACAATTGAAAAATATTTTTATTACAATTTTAAACAATTCATATAGATAAAATTTTAAGCAATTATGAGAAGTTGAGATCCAGGCATCTAGGCTCAAGCAACAAAAACGACGGCTCTTTCAACATACTAACGTACAAATCCATTGAGAATGAATTAAGGGCACATTTATACCACAATTAGTCTCCCGGTACCAGGAATCACTCACACACAAATATTGGGTGTCGCTCTAGATGCCTAGAATAGATAAACACAAATTAATGATATGCATAAGAAAATTCATTGTATAAGCACAGATACAAACAGTTTAAAATAAGATTTCTTTAAATATTTAAAAGCTGTTTTATAAGAAAGAAACCCTTTTACTAAGATATATTTATGGTTGATTTTAAGTTTTAAAAAAACTCTAACCAATTAAACTTAGACAATGGTCAAGATAGCTGGTAACGCATGAAAAAGAATATATACTGGCAAATGAACAGGAATCAAAATAGCAATCGTTTACACTTATCCTTTAAACTGAATTTAACAACATTTAGGTACAGTGTAACAACAAAAAGCTTAAAAGGATTCAACAAAATTCACCAGCATAAACATGGGTACGATGTATGAAAAATTTATATATGATATGAAAAATTTATATATGGAAATGAGATGAACTATATGAAAATCTAATAAGTACTTTCCATCATGAACAGAAGCTTTATAAAACTCAAAATCTCATTTTTGGATAATGGCTTGGTAAAAATGTCCGCCAGGTTTGATCTGCTACGCACGTGACTGAGCAAAAATTCCCCCCTATTAAACAAATCCCGAATAAAAAACAGCTTAACGTCAATATGCTTGGATTTGTAATTTTCCACAGGAGATTTAACAAAATATATTGCTGCTTGATTATCTGCTTTCATCTCAGCTGTCCTCCCCAGTACAGGTACGATCCCCTCCTGTGCACACTCGCGACGTATCCGGTCAAACCAGACCAGGTTCTTGACGGCCTCAGTCATTGCGACGAATTCAGACTCCATGGTCGATAACGAGACGCACTTTTCTTTAAAAGTGCGCCAATCGACGGGAGCCTCGTCAAGCATGACTATTTGACCGCCAACCGAGGTCCGATCGTCGCGGTTAGCCGCAAAGTCGGCATCAGTAAAGATCGTGAGATCGTTAGACCTGCACGAGAGTTTCAGCTTAAAATGCATAGTAGATTTTAAATATCCTAGCAATCGTAGCAACCCATCCCAATGGACTATACCTGGGTTCGCCTGAAACTGGCTCAGTAAGTTCACGGCATAGCAAATGTCGGGTCGAGTAGGTTCGCAACAAAAGAAAGACAACCCAATAAATTACGGTAAGGAAAACGGGACATTTCCTGAATGTCATGATCGGTTACTGGACAACTGGATCTTGAAAAAATAATACCTTTACTTATAGGCAATGATGAGACTGGAATTTTAAAAGAACTAAATCTATTACATACATCTTGAATGTAGTTTTGCTGGTGTATGATAACTCCTGATTGAGTATCTTCAAATTCAACACCTAATAGCTTTCTAGTTCTACCCAGTTCCTTTATATCAAATCTTTCTTTTAATTTCTTTAAGATGTTATCTATAAGCTTTTGAGTTTTTCCAAAGACTATGTCTACAAAAACTATGTCGTCCACATACAATAGTAATAAAATATTAGAATTAAAAATATAAACACAATTACATGTTGAAAATTTCTTAAAACCAATCTGTAGTAGAGCTTTATGAATTTCCATGAACCACTCTCTCCCACTTTGATGCAAACCATACAAAGCGCGATCTAGTTTGCAATATAAATGCTCTTTTCCAGGCTCTGAGAATCCGGGAGGTTGGTTCATATACACATCCTCACTCAGTGGTGCATACAGGTAGGCGCAGGTCACGTCACACTGAGTGTGTGACCATCCGCTACACGAAACAAGAAGGGAGAAAAAGAATCGGATAACGCCAAAGTTCACAACAGGGCTAAAAGTCTCTTCGTAGGACTCTCCCTTTATTTGTTTGAACCCTTGGGCAACAAGTCTAGCCTTGTGCCTGGCGATCCGTCCAAATTCTTCCCGTTTCGTCGTGTAAACCCACCGGCAACCTACTGGAGTGACATGTACCGGTAATTCTTCCAAATGCCAAACTCCACGGTCTCTCATAACCTTCATTTCGAGCTTCATTGCTTCCCACCAGATCGAGCTCTGTTCTGATCTGCATGCCTGCTTAAATGTTCTGGGAGTTTCACTATTGTTAGCTAGTCACGCGGATATATGTGAAAAACTAGACTCGCTAGAATTGTCATCTTCACTATCAGAAGGAGAGGATTCTTCAGGAATGGGGACTATACCAGAATAAGAATTGGCCTGTGTAAAATCAAAAATTTCAGGCTTAAATAGAATATTGTTTTCTTCACAGTATTTCTTTACTTCATTTAAAGAACGTAACCTGTTGTTTTTACCCATTTCATAGTAATAGATGTCTATACGATCTTTTTTTCTACGCATGACAAGTTTTCTAAGCCAACAAACATCTTTAAGAATAGTTGGCTGAATAGTGTCACTGGACCCCGAATCCTTGTCCTCCCCCCTCCCAAGCGGGTAATCTTGAGAACTGCCGGAAGGACCTGGGATAGCCTCAGGTTCATCTTCAACGGCAACATCTCGATTAACCTCAGCTTTGGGAGGGAAGAGGGCATAATCATCGGTGCCCAGTACAGCTACACTGCGTCTTAACCCAGTCGTACATTCATTAAAATACACATTTGAAGATTCAACAATATCATCTGTTTCTGGTATCCAAATTCTATAACCCCGTGTACGAAATGCGTACCCTACCAAAAATCCCTTTCTGGCACGTGCTTCCAGTTTCCACGACCTTTGCTTTGGAATTTTAACATATGCTTCTGTACCAAACGGCTTTAAATGCCGGACAGATGGCTTTCTATTACCATAAAGTTCGAAAGGCGTTTTCCCCAGAAGTTTTGGACAGATTCTATTCCAGATGTATACAAAGTATTTTAAAGCCTCTGGCCAGAATTTTGAGTCTAAATTACTATCAATTAGTAATGTTCTAATCCCGTCTGCTGCCGTAGCCATGAAACGTTCCGCAACGCCATTTTGCTGTGGCGTGTACGAATTCGTGAACTCGTGGCGAATACCCTTTTCATCAAAAAAACGCGTAAAAGAAATGTTGTCAAACTCCCCACCGTTATCAGTCCGAAAGCTCTTGACTTTCCTATTCAGGTATGTTTCTGCCCGTATAATATGCTTTCTAACGACATCAAACGTGTCGGATTTCAATTTTAACGGGTAAACTGACACACGGCGGGAAAAATCATCAATAATCGACAAAAAGTAACGTTCGCCACCTCTTCCTTCTATACGGCATGGACCCCACAAATCTGCATACAGAAGCTCAAGTGGATGATTAGAGCGGATATTCTTGTTAAATTTATGTGAAATATTCTTTAACTTGCCAAATTTACATGATTCGCAAAATAAATTGGTCTCTTTTAGTCCTGGTAAGCCACGTACGCCTTGCTTACGGCTTGTATGTGCAATTAAAGAAGGACTTATGTGACCATATTTGCGGTGCCAATGTAACATTTTTTCGTCCTGTTTAACGGCAGAAGTTTCAAATTTAACAGATTTATGAACAGAGATTGGAATTTTTGGATACAGCTTATAAATTCGATCTTTTAAATATGCACTAAACAAGTACTCGGCCCCCCGACGGACTTTCACCTCACCATTATGACCCTGAAAGGTCAAACCATTTAAATCTAACTGAGGACCAGAAATAAGGTTTCCACGTAACTGATCAGAATACATTACGTTACACAAGGTAAAAACCCTTTGACCAAAACGAAGTTTAACTTCCCCTTTACCCTTTATGGGAAATAGTACATTTTTTACGGCAACTGACATTTCATCATTTAGTTCTTGAAAATTAGAAAACAAATTTTTATTATTACAGAAATGATGGCTCGCTCCCGTGTCTAAAATCCAGTCACAATCATTTACAACATTACTCAAACTAGAATGTGAGATAAAAAGATTTGACTTACATGTACTTTTTGATAACTTCGAGCGAGAGCCACCACCTCTGTCATTAGAAACATATGGAGAAGAACGTCTAGTATGCTTGTGCCTGGGATTCTTGCTTCGTTCTCTGGAACCTCTAAGACCTCTAGGAGATGAGTCGTAGGAACTAGAAATGGAGTTGGAATCATCATCCGGTGGGCTAGAATATGAAGTATCACTGCGGTACCTCTCGGGAGACTGTTTGAAGCGATTACGGGAACTGGATCGGCTTGAGGAGTGACCACGTCGAGAATATGAAGAGGGAGAAACATCTCTGTGACGAAACTGGTTATTTGGAGACTTTGAAAAGCAATTGGTCTGTAAATGACCCAATTTGCCACATTTCCAACATCTTTTTCTTTGATATTTTCGAAAATGAGATTTTCCATTAAACGATTTCTGCACTTTTACTGTATTGGAGATGTTCACTTGTTTAGCATTATCTCGATCACGCAACTTTTGTCTGGTCTCTTCAGCCACCAGTTCATCGACCACCAAATCAAATTTAAATATATCCGCAGGTTTAGCCAATATCTGTTGTACTAAAGTGTCGTAATTTGACGGTAGAAAACGGAGGAATTGGTAACTTAAGTAACATTCAGCAAAATTTTTATCTATAGACTTAATTTCTTGGTAAATTTTCTTCAGCCTTGTCGCAAAAAGATTTATAGATTCACCATATCTTATCCTTTCTTCCATAAGCTCATTAAACAAGGACATATGATGAGTACGTGAATCTGGATGAAAATTTTTGTGCAATTTTTCCCAAGCTGCAACTGGTTCTTGACAATCATCAATTAATCGCTTAAATTCTGGCTCTATATTAAGAAAAATCAAGGAAAGAGCCTTATTTGCACGGGAGGTCAATTGATTGACCATATCGGCAGTAACACTCGTACTAACTTCAGGTACCGTCTGTTTTAAACTTATTATATCCCACAGGCCTTTTTCTAACAACAAATATTTCATATCGCTACACCATGTAGCATAGTTCCTTGAACTAAGTTTATCTATTATATTTGTGGCCATCATGGGAAAAATTTTTTTTAAACACAGCCAAAAATATTTTAAGTACCAGAAGTGCTACCGCCCCCCCGAGCTTTTCGTCCGTTATCTTCACCTGTGCCTTTAACTTCTTTAAAAAAAATATTTTAAAGTTGAAGAAAAGTAATCTATCTAAACGAAAAATTCATCATCAATCAGCAAAGTAAACCAGTCTATTGTAGAAAAATCATCAAATTCGGAATAAAGTTCGTTAATATATGCAAAAATCCTATAACTAAAAAGAGTTCGTTGAAACCCAGGTAGCACAGCAATATCGGCCTGATACTGCCCAATATCGGCCAATCTTGGTGTGCATCGGCAAAGATCGGTCATGTTTACCGGCATTGGCCAGTATTGATCGATGTTGTCCGATGTTGGATTTGTAACATTAAAACTTCTGGAATCATGAATATTTAAATTTTTTATTCACATATTGTATTTTTTGTGGGAAGGTAGAAAACAGGAAACAATTATAATAACATTTTAAGTTCTGTAAATCCATGTAGAAAAACTCACATTGACCAACATTGCCCGACGTTGCCCGATATCGGGTCTCATCGGGAGCAATGATCCACAAGGATGTGCCAGCCAGCCAACCAATCAAATACAAGACAAGTACCCAACATGGCCGCCGTATTTCTCGCTTTCTCGCCGTATATCTAATCTACTCTACCTTCATGGCTGTTGCAGATTAAAAACGAGAATATTTATAGTGATTGTAGTATGGAAAAGTGAGGTGTGTCATTCGTGAAATCCGAAAGTCACATCTTTATGTGAAACGAGTAAGTGCTCTTTATATTTCATATAATGTTTGTTTATTGAATACATATAATCAGACTCATTTCATATATTCAAACTTGTTTTTTAAATATTGTTTTCTGTTCACATTGGTATTATTACTTGATTAGTTATCCATAGTCTTGTGTAGTGTGTATTTTCTGTTCATATCATATTTATACTTGTCTCGGAATGTATATTATCCTTAAAGATTTTCCTCACTAATGATAGTAAACAATGCATATGAACTTTTGGTAGTGTTCGAGTCAGTATATTATTTAACCGCTTAAGTAACACCAAAACACTTTTTCATTGTTTATATATTAATTAAATTGTCCGTTTACTTTATTCTTGAAGTAATTATTTATATTAAAACGTGATTTTATTTTTTTATTGTACGTAACTGAAACGATTTACTTACTTAAATGGCACAAGTACAATTAAAGTTGTGAGCAATTTATATAACCTTGAGGTCCTTGGCTTAGAATTTGGAATAAATGTTTCAGATATCTTAATTCAAGTATGAGGAATTTTTTTTCTTCTTCCCTTATAAGGGAGAGTATCGAATTTTTTGTTTTTGTTTTGTCATACTTGCTACATTAAACATAATTTTCCAAATATAAAAATCGTTAAAAGACTCAAAATCAGTCATCAAACAATTACAATCAAAGGTTATTTATTCTTTTTATATTTACTTTGTTATTTATTTATTTATTGGTTTATTTTTTAGTTTTTACTCCATCCAAAAATAAAAATTTGATACATTGTTAAAGCTGATTCCTCTTATTTAAGTTTAATCATTTGTGATTTTTTAAAAAGATTTCTACTGATAAATTATCTAGTGTGTGTGTGTGTGGAGGGGGGGCTAAGATTTCAAGGTTCTGTATAATGCTTCTTCCTACCACCAATACAGCTAAAAATCTTTAAACTCCTTATTTTGTTTATCTTTAATTTGCATAATGTGTTCTTATTTAAGTCAAATACAGAAATTTAATCATTTGGGAAGAGTTCCCTATCTTGTGCCACTTGGTGCGACTGGCAAAAAAGTAAGCAATGTTGTCAAAAGTCTGTTTTAGCATCTTACCAAATTTTTATTTTAATTATATTTTATTAATATTATTTGTAATATTTTATTTTTAAATTTACCAAATCATCTTACCAAGCGCCAAAAGATTGCAACAACCACATCTTAAGCAGTTATCGCCCAAAATAACTTTCAAAGTTTTCTGGCACATTGCACATGTTATGGAACTCTTGTCATGAATTTTATAATGGCTATGTTAAAGCACTATTATTTATCTGATGTCTATTAGGAAAACATTAAAAAATGCAAATTTCCCAAAAATTTAAGATTTTTTGAATAAACTATTTCTACCTGTTAAATTCCTCTTGGGCAAACTAAATGTAATAAGTTCATCATTGAATTTGGGTTAATTTGAATTCGTCTTCTATTATGTAATGTTATTTTTCACAAAACTTTTGTTTCACATTAAACGGGCCAAAAGAAGAAAAACCTTGCATTGACCCTTGGCACGGAAATTTTTTTCTTATGCAACCTCCAATTTTAGTGATTAAGTAATAATTACAAGAAGAAAAAAATTGTCAACTGGTATTGAAGAATTAAAAGTGTATAAGATGCTTTTTGTGTATAAAATAAAGTTTGTTAATACAGTAGACTCCCTCAAGTTGAATAATTGAAGGAAAATGATCTCATTTTTTTGTGCATATTCAAATATGCATTATTAATTATTTACTTTTAATATTTTAATCAGTTTTTAAATTACCTTGCTTTTTATCCTTTTAGTTTATTACTTTACTTATTTTAATATTTTACAATATCACAATCATTCATTATAATTTTGATAGCATTACTGCATTAAAATTACTGTTTAAAAAATGTAAATAAAACAATGGCCAGAAATCCGCACAACTTCTGGTCTCAAGCTGTGTGGATTTGAAGGAGTCTACTGCATTATATTGAAACATGTCAGTTTTTTAATCATTCATACATATATTTCCTGGTTTGTGTGGGCCCATAGGGACAGAGGGGCTTCTGCCTCTGTGCTGTCTGCCAGAGATGCCCTCAAAAATGTTGTAAGATTGAGTGTTAACGCACATAGCATGGGTCTCTATATTGCAGTCAATATTGTATTTTTACACTCTTTTATTTAACTTGGTTTTTATATGTAAAGAAGGAATGGGACTACTTGTGAATACGCCCGGAGTCCGCCATCTTGAATTTGGCGCCTATTTTGGCGATTTCGTGCTGGCGATGCTTTACTCCCGATGGACATCCGACGATTGTAGTGTTCTGGTAACCCTAAATTCCTTCCGCGATTATTCTTGAAGCGTCATTTGATTTTTGGAGGTTGTCTCATCCAGGCGTGCGTTTGTCGTTCCGAAATTCTCAGCTACACGTGGTCAAGGTTGTATTGTTTCATATTGTTTTTTTCTTTTATTTGATTAAGAAACTTATATTTAATCTAATTTTATCGCATATTTATTGAATCAAGAAAAAAAATTACACTTGTATCTCATTTTATTGCATATTTATTTAATCGAGACAAGGAAAAAATTACATTTGTATGTCATTTTATCCGCTATTTAATCGAGAAAAAAAATCATTTTTTTTTGTGTGTATAATGTTACAATGCGGCTATTATAAATATATATTGCCTTTTTTCTTGGATAAATGTCCGTATTTTGCGTTTGGGCTAATCGCCGATTTTGAGTAATCGCTCGATTACTATCGCCCCCTATTCTTATTATTAATAATAACGATTCGAGTGCTGTTTTCTGTTCAATTTGCATTGTTTTTTATTTAAAATTGATAGATTAATATGAATTCTGCAATCAAATAGGGCAATGAAAACTATTCCAAAATACTGATAATAAAATGGAATGATTTTCATTCCTTTAAAATTTTGGTGTTTATTTACACGTGAGTACATATAGTAATAAATTTATGATTATATGTTAAAAAAATAGTTTAGAAATCCTGTATAACAGTTTAAATAATAATTTTTTCCCCTGTTACAATATTTTAAAAGATAAGTAGAACAAATATTATATTTTAAATAAATTCACGTATTCGTGCTATTTATCGAGAAATACATCAAAGCAGTGATTTTTCAATAGTTGGGCTCTTTGTAAAATTAATGCATTGTAACGGATTTTTTTTTAACGGCATAAATTGTAGTCATGAAATTAGGTGTGATTCTCAAGATAAACATTGAATGCTTATAAAAGTGTACTCTTTTAGAAACTATTTTTACTTTTATTATTTACGGAAAGAGTTTTAGTTTTGAAAATTAACTTTAATTCGAAAATGCATTTTTGAATATTATGTTCAAATTTTGTAAGAGGAAAAAAAAACTAAAGTAAAATTTTAATATTGTAAGTTTGCAGTTTGTAAGTTAAGTAGTTGGTTTGCAATTTTGTTTTCTGATTTATAAAACCATTAAACAATAAAGTTGTGAGTACTGTGTGATTTTAGCACTAACTATTGGATACAGTAGACTTCCTCAAATCCGCACATCATATGTAAACAATAGAACTTTCAGTTCAGATGTAGGGACAAAATTACAGACTTTTTTATTTTTGTACTAGTGTAAATGCCCGTCCTAGGACGGTGGGTAAAAATTCTGTTTTTCACTTAAAACTTGAAAAACTGCTAAAAAAAAAAAATAATTGACAATATGGAAGCGTTTAGATGAGCAAAGTTCGGTTAGTTTATATTCTAATAAACACACAATTAGCATTTACAATGTTTCTGTGTAAACCATGTTTTCCGGCTAATATACTATAACAAAATTAAGATTTATTAATAAAACAAAAATTTAATAAATATGCAATAAAAATGCGTAATTAAAACAGTCTGCTGCAACTATTGAAATAATACTATTTTTTTTAATAACACTTTGAAATTGTAATTTATCGTTTACCCTCCCCCTCCTCCCCCCCTCCAAAAATTTTTTAATATGTATATTGATTAATAAATAAGTATCTTGGGTTGAATCTCAACCGTCTAATCCCCTAAGCTTCTGTCCTCCTGATGCAAAGCTATAAATAAAAAATTATTAATTTTACTTTTCGTATAAATATTAATTTTTTACTTTTAAAATATATATATATATTTTTTTTTAAAGTTTAAATTTACATACACCTGTATATAGAAAAGGAGAAATATAAGTAATGTGTAATTTAAAAATAAGTTACAAAATAATAAGCCTAAAATATTTAAATTGGTTACTTTTTTAAAAGAAAGTCAGTTTTATCAATTTTTTGCAGGGAAAAAAAAAGGATATTTTTAAAAATACCATATCATTGTTTTCCGTGAATCACTTTATATGAGAAATAAATTAAAATTCCTTACATGTCGCAAAGAAAATTTAATATGATTGCAACTTAATACTTGAAATAATCTCAAGTGACACTTGGCGATTTATTTTGGTGATGTAATGCGATGTGCCTTGCACTGATTTGTTAGGAAGAAATGTCTACTACTGCTCAATTATCAGGACTTGTAACCTTGAGAAGTAATCGCGCGATTCTTGTTTCTTGTCAACCAATGGGAGAATGGATCCTTTTCCCCTCGAGTCTCTTCCTGGGAGACTGATAAGATTGATGGATTCGCCACGCCCAGCTTTACACTGGCTTTTATTATATAGAGATAATTCCATGTGTATTTTAATATGTAATTCTTGATAATGTGACTGAACTCTTGCTTGTTCATGAAGGAAATAGTATAAATTTATTTCTGAAAAATTCAAGATATTGCTGATATCACTGGTAATTGCAATCTTTTTACCAAGTATATTTATGTATTAATCAAGCTTTTTTGGTTATTAAGTCTGCCTAAACCTGAAATAAAACTTTTTTATTTTATGATTTTGATATGAATTAGTAGGGTACCTTTGTGAGGCAAGTTTGGTTGAATAATTCAAGAAAAATGTATATAATCTTTACTATTATGTATATTTAATTATGCATTATTATTTACTTTTAATAATTTAATTATTTTTTAAATTATCTTAATTTTTATTATTTCAATTTACTATTTTACTTAATTATTTTAATATTTTACTATAAGTAACCATTCATTATAATTTCGATTGCATTATTACATTCAAATTACTGTTTAAAAAATATAAACAAAGAAAGCAATGACCAAAAATCCGCACATTCTCTGGTCCCAAGCTGTGCGGATTTGAGGGTTCTACTGTATTAATATAATAAAGTAAAAATATTTCATTTTCAAGCTGAAATTTTGGTGAATAAATTCAAATCTCCCATTTAAAATTTGTTTATGAAATTAAAAAAAAAAAAAAAAAAAAAAAAAAAGCTATAGCAAATTATAAATTGTTATAGCAAAAATGTACTTGGTCTGATTGTGATTTTGGTTCATTGTACTTTTCTAGCTAGTGTGGAAATGAAGTTTGAAGGAACAGAAACCACTGCTATCTCTGGCTGCATTGGAAAGGTGCTTGCAGAATTTGACAACAGGGATGGAAACACTTTTCAAATGAGAAGAAGATGACTAACAAGAAATAGATGATTTGTCGAAAAAATTTTTGTTAAATAATAAATATGATTAATAATAGTTTGTAAATAAAAAAACATTTAATTCTTTTTTGTGATTAATAAATTTTATTTGGTTATACGTGGTAAGTTTTTATTTAAATTCTAAGAATTGACTTCTAATTTTTGTATTATCAAACTAGTATCCAATGTTTAAGATATTTCAATAAAATACAATTTATAAAATAAATTTACAAACTTCTAAAATCACCTTGTAAATTTTATCTTAGAGAAAAACTGTTGATAAAAATTGACTCATATAAAATCTATCTAAAATTAGAATTTTTAACGAAATGTAAATTATGATGATATTTAAATGCTAAGTTTTTCGATTTCTAATTATTTCAAATGCCTTACTTATGTGCAATTGAGAGAATCTATCAATTTGAATTTCTAAAATGTATTTTATAGCTCCCCCCCGTCCTCCCTGACTCAAAAGAGAAAACATATAAAGAAAATTAGCTATTTTGTCCTTTATATAATTTCTGATATTTTCAAAGTGTTTTTTATCTATTAATTTTTTTGAGGGGTGGGGAAATGTCCTGAAATATATTTAAAAAAGTTTCTACCTTCTATCAGTCACAATTTCTTTCTGCTTACATAAACTTAAGGAGGTAATATAAATTCTGAAATGGAATTTAGATAGCCTTAATGTCATGTTAGTCTACTTTTTGTAGGGATGTATAATTTCTAGAAAGATTCAAGTGTTGGAAAAAAAAAACATTTTTCTATAAAAATTGATTTTTTACAAATAAGAGCTTTTTTGTTTCTAAATTTTCTTTGAAAATATAAAATAATATACATTTTTTGAATATACATATGTACATTAAAAATAGAAAGATTTTATTTTTACTTCATATGAATACATTACAAATAGAAATAATAAACTTACTATTAAAATTTTAGTTCCAGAATAGATTTTCTCGCTTAGTTTAATGACATTGTTTGTAACATATTTTTTTATTCTTTTAAATGGTCATTTCAGTTGCACTTTCAATTTTACACTGCCATTAAAACTTGTAATATCAATATTTGCTGGCAATTGTGTTTATTTAATGAAAAAATTCCATCGAAGTGTTTATCCCCCAGTAGTATAGTTCAGACTCTCATTCAGAATGAAGAGAGTATAAAGATAAAATATAAATTAATGTTTTACTAATTTTTAATGTAGGAGTAACTAAAATAAAGTTGGTTAAATAAATAAAAAAAACAACAGGTGGATTTACTTTTTTCAACCAAATTTTTCTTGCATTTTTCAGTTAGCCGGGCACCAGTGTTATATTTACATACATATATATGTACACACGCACACACATATACGTGTATGTAAATATAACACTTGTGCCCGGCTAACCAAAAAGTACCAATTTTTTTTTTCAGGTGTGGTGGAGAGAGGGGGTAACATTTCATTTATACAGTAGAAGATCTTTATAATCCTATATAATGCACAGCTTCTGAGATGTAAGCAATGAATTTTGTACTTAAGAAGCACCTGTAATCCGTATTGCAAAAATATTGACACCTTTTAAATGATTAAATTTCAAACATTATTTCATCTTTATCTCCTTAATTCAGATATTTTTTAAAATGAAAATATTGCTATTATTAAATGTAAAAATTTTGGGATTAAGTAATGAGATGATTTTGTCCCAGCATGTTTGGATAATTTTTATAGGCGATTTAACAATATGTGAAATGATCAATATTATGCAAAAATTTTTTACCCTGCACAACTTTTGGTCCTAAGGAATGCAATATAAATATCTACTGCGATTGTTTTGTATATTGCCATATTTACAAGGTAAGTTTTAATGTTGTGTGAAATGACCTATATAATGCAAAATGTTGCATGTTTTGGTTTGCATTATAAAGATCTTCTACTGCATATAAATACTACGTTAACGTTTATTGTAAAGACATAAAAAAAAAATCATTTCAGCAACGTTATTTTTATTATTATTTTTTTATAATGGTTAAGTGTTTATTGATTATGTGAAAATAAAATATGGAAATCCGCTTATGATAAACTGATTTTTTTAAATATTCAATTTTTCAACATCACTATAACCACAAAGTGGTATTACGGACATAATTTTACATGTGAATTTTTAATAAGGAAAGTAGCATTTACTTATGAGTTTTTCAAAAAGTTAATGTTTCAATGTAGAACGTTGAACATTGGAAAGAAAAAAAAAGAGAAACCACCAGAATGTAGAGTGAACATAAGAGAGAGAGTATTCATCTTCCAATACTATAGAATCGGTAAGTTCATACTCTGATTCAGGATGATGGCCATACAGATAAAATATAAATTTTCTTCTGAGTTAATTGGGTAGAAATAATTAATTAAAGTTAAGTTTGAGAAAACAACAAAGGTAGAATTTTGCATATGTAACTTAAGAGGACACAGTACCTTTTAAACTATTTTTCAGTTTTCAATAGTATTGTAATATCTGTGGTGGCATTATGTTTAATACTATAATGGAAATATATATATATATATATATATATATATTTAATCTTACAAAAATGCCTATTTAACTAAAATTTAAATTTTTTGAATAATTTTTAACTTTTTAAAAATCCCTACTACTTTTTTAAATATGAATATTTTTTGCTTCAGAAATTTCTGTAATTTCAATTATGAGTTTGTTGAATTTCCTTGATTTTTTATTATACAAAAGAGAAAAAGATTTATATTAAATGTAATATCCCATACATCTAAAAATCCATGGCACAGTTTTATGTAGTATAATCTAAGGAATGTGGGGAAAAAAATTTGAAACGAAAATATTGATATTTAAAAAGTTGGGATTTAAAAAAAAATTTTTTTTTAATTTAAATTTTAGTTAAATAGAAATAGGCAAGATTTTTTTTTTTTAATTACATGAAATTTAATTTGCTTTATAGTATTAAATATAATGTCACTACAGATATTACAGTATTATTCAAAATTCAAAAAGTAGTTTAAAGGGTACTGTGTCCCCTTAACATAAATTGTTTTTGACTAACTTTTACTAGTTTTTTTTTCCTTGCAAAGTTTATACATGAATACAGTTAAATAAATTTGAACATCTATATTTATGGTAAAGGCAGAAAAGAATAAATCATTTCAGTTAAATATTTTTTTTAATTTTAATATGTTGAATATTTTTATTGATTATATGAAAAAAAAAATTATCAAAATTGCTTATATGGTAATAAAAGTTATTTTATTCAAATAATACAATATAACACTTTTCAACTTTACCATTTCCATAAATTCGTAGTATAGATATAATTTTGCATATGACATTTTTAATGAGAGAAGTATAATTTAATTATTAATTTTACACGTAATATTTTTACGTACAACACTGAACATGAAAAGAAAAAATTTAAAAAAAAACATCAGAATGTATAAAATATTTGAATAAATTATTTTATTAATGGTATTTGAATTTTCGTAATAAGATACCTTTTAATAAAAGAAAAAAAATTCCCAAAAATTTTTGGGTTATTTCAGAGCAATCACTTTCAACATAATCATGAAAAATTTTCCTTTTAAATATTTTTTACATTACCATGGCAGTGAACTTAGCTATGATTTTCCATATAAACAATATATAAATATATATTTCAATAATAGCAAAAAAAAAAAAAAAAAAAAAAAAAAATTGAAATAGTTAAAAATATATATATTTATATGCATATGTTTTCTAACCTGGATTCATCAATATAAAATGGCAAACATTTTTTCACTAATATAAAGAGATATTTATTACCAATACTATGTCAAGACAGGTAATCAATATCTCTCTATATTGAAAAAAGAAAACTTTGCTAATTTATAGTGTCGAATCCAGTTTTAACCAATATCGGCCGGTCCGGCGTTCCCCGATATTGGCCGATCCGGCGCTCACCGATATCGGCCGGTCCGGCGTTCGCCGATATCGGCCGGTATTGGGTCCCGATATCGGTCGGTATTGGGTGCCAATATAGGCCAATATTGGGAAAAAGTTTGCCATGCAATATCGGCCAATATCGGTATACCGATATTGCGAAATCGCTGTTCCCGATATTGCTGTGCTACCTGGGAATATGCATGAATCCTGTAACTAATATAAGTTCGTTGGAAAAAAAAATTCAATAACCAGCATTTAAAATAAAAATTTGTTTTGATAACTCAGGAAAAGTTCAGGTTTATTGCAAATAATATTTCATTTTATCCTATGAGATCGATTAGCTCATACACTTCCTAGGTTATGTCCGCCCATAACCCATATTCTTGGACGTAATATAACCTGTGTGGTTTATATACGTAACAGTCTATTTAAACATGCAGAAAAACCCAGTGGAGGTAAAGGCTGGTAAATAGGACGTATTGGAAGTGAAAATATTTAAATGAGCGTATATGAAAAACGATCTCTTAACTAGGATAATAAAACAAAATGCATAATAGTAAAGTTAACGAAAAACGTTTATTTCACTTCGATGACACTAGATGATGATACAGCAAATAATCAATATGAAGATTAACACAGCAGTTGTTCTTGTACACATAACGACACGCCATAACAATGGCGGTTTGCAGAAGGCTTGAAGACACATTTTTCAGACATTACTTTAAGATTTACAACTATTTAAAAATAAACTCATAGTTAAAATAAAATAATAAGTATGTTAATCAATACTTCCAGAATGTTGGACCAGCCAACATTCAGTGTCAAGAAAAGTTACTTCCATTTAAAGGAAGATAAAAATGCAAACTAACGATGTCCGGATCATTTATTTATATGAAATGGCTAGGATTGAAATCGACGTTTCGGAGCAGAGACCACGAAACGGACCAATCACAGAACGGCATCGAATCGATGCAAAAGCTAGATTCGATGATAGATTCGATAATAGATACGATATTGTCAGTCGCCATCTGGCGGGGAAAATATCGTTACGGAAATACGTAATCACTTTGAAACGTGGTTTTGCCGATGCAGGTTGCAAAGAAAATGGAGTCCGTGAACGGAAAAAGATAGAGATAGCTATTGACGTTACAGGACCAATACATTATGTAAAACTGATAGATACAGTCCGGAAATGAAGTAAAAAGGTAAGTTAAGTTTTAGAAACATTTATTACTGATATTATGAGATATTATAATGAAGTAATAAATAAAAAAAAAAATATGAATTTGTAAATAAAAAAGATGATTGTGGTATGAAATTATGATAAATAGGAAATAGGAGGCGATGAGAAAACCAGTGTTTGGTATCTCTATCAGTGGTGAGACAAAATTACTACAACAAGATCACAAAATTAATACAACAGCTTACGTGCAAGATTATAAAATAAATTCTGCAACTAGAATGAAAATTTTAGTGATTACTTATACTTGAGATTGTAATAAATGCCCTGAACCTAAATAAATTTGTATTTAAAGTACTTTTATATTTTTAATAGAAAGTTGTACTTGGCTAATGCAAAATTTTGAAAATTTCAACAGTATAATCACCTAAAAAATATTCTTTTGAACAATAAGAAGGAACTTTTAGGCTCAGTTTATACAGACTAACATGAAGCATATGTTTTGAAAATTTCACGAAAAAATATTCAGAAGTTTTTGAGATATCGTGCGCGTTATGCTCAAAAATGGCATTTGGAGAAAAATGACCTCAAATTTTCGGAAACGCCGCTTCAGCTATTGAGCGGGTATAATTCTAAAAGCCATAACTTCTTTTCTAATGGGACTTTCAAGGAAAATATTATATCAAAATGTTCAGAAAAGATAGGAGTTTAACATCTAAAAAAGTTAAAATTTCGAAAATTTTGAAGTTTTAAGAGTCCTGAGACCCCTTAAGAAAGAAAACAGGCGAAAGGTGCGGAAATTGGATTTAAAAAAATTAAAAAATATATCTAACAGAGGAAGATGATGCAATTTGCTTCTTCTGCGAGGATGGTTTCTCTGCGGACAAGAAGGGGGAATTCTGGGATCTTTGTTTAGAATGCGATATAGTGACTCCATACTGACTGCACCGACGCAAGAAAGTATGATTATTACGTTTGTCATTTTTGTAGATAAAATAATCTACATTTCAAGCAGCAAGCTTTTTTTTTCGTTGTTGTACACGTTAAAAAACAAAACTAAAAATAGAATGGAAACAAGACTGTCAGAGATAGTCGTTAAGATTTTTATAAATTTGACAAAAATGCTTGTTTATTAAAATTTAAATATTTTGTCTGTACATAAGAAATGTTATTAATCAATAAAATTTATTAAAACAATGTTCTTATATCTTAATAACTGAAATTAGCAACATTTGTGTGATTCGTTCGGAAAAAAACTTAGGTAGAACGGTATTTAGACCCCATTTTCAAAACTCAAAATTTGCAGACTCTCAGAATTTTGCCTTTATATACAGAAAATGACTTTTTAATTTTTATTTCGCTAAACAAGTGTAAAAGAAATGAAGGTAGCCTGCCGTGAATTTTTCCTTTAGTAACTTTCAAAATTGTAGGAACTAGATTGAAAATAAAAGTGCTAACCAGTATTTGGACCTTCTCCTCTATCAGTTTGGAAGAGATTTGTGCAAAATTATTTAAGTTATCGCGTACATAAAAAGTGATACATACATATATATACTATATATATATGAGGACGCGAGTTTCAAAACTCGCCTTATCCAAAATTAAAAAAAATCGAGTTTTTTCTGTCAATCACTTCTATTGAGGAATATTAAAAAAAACTAGTTTTATGGTGTATTTCTGGCATTGAATATGCTGGTTTACAGTGAAAATCAACAAAAGGAGTCAGAGGTATTTCGCGATTTTCCAAAATTTGATTTTCTGGATAAGGCGAGTTTTGAAAGTCATATCATCATATATATATATTATAAATATATATATATGTTACAATATTAGATCCATCTCCGCGATTTCCCTGTACTAGTCTAAATTCACTAAATCCTTATTCTTAAATAATCTCTATCATTAATTCTGTTAAATTTCCTTTAATTTAATGTCTCAGTTGTCTAATTCACTTAATTATTACGCGTTTAGTATTCTTAAATTAAATGTTCTATTTCCGATCTTTCGCGTTTTAGAATGTTCTTTTGTAGCCACTTTTATTTTTATTCCAGCCGAGATTTACCTTCCCGCGCTTAATTCCGGTGTTCCTTTTTTGCTTTATTATCCCTCCACTCGCTCTGTCAGTACTCTTTCCATGGCGCGATATCTTTACATCTTAATTGGTTTAGATCGCGTACTATGTCAAAATTATATTCCTACGCTTAGGAAGTAAAAAGCAGTTACGCACGATTCTCCAGCAGATTTTGCTGCGTTTTTTGAAATGTAAACTGCCCCCTGGCTGTGTGTCTGACAAAATGACATTCGTTCTAAGATTTTACCCTTTTTATGTAATCAAATGATTACTATTGATTATAGATGTTTTTACATCGACGTTATTGATGGCACTGGATCGTGATTTGTGAGAACTGCCGCCCGATCTTATTGAAAAAAATCCTGTGAACAGAATTGCTTTCGTTACTTGTCTCCTGGAGAAATACCTATCTTCATCTCCATTATTTTTTGTCATTAGCCACTTGACTGACAATCATCTTTAATGAGAAATGATGATCGTATGCAAAGATTAAGCTGTTCATTTAAATAGGTGAAGCTGTTGATCTAGTTTCACTTACTACATGTTCGTACATCTATGCTCCAGCTCCATTCTACAGTCATTTTCTTCATCTACATCGCTACTAGATCGATGAATTTGTTTTCCAGTAACCCGATATCATAACAGATATATTGATAGATAAAGTTTCGAAATGGGGTAGATTTCGGTTCGAGGGGTCATGATCGGCGTAGATCTCCTAAACTTTTTCAGAAATTCCAACAGAGGAAAGAATGTAATAGGTAGTATTTCTTACGAAATCTACCTAGAAGATGATGTATAGAAATTTTATTTCCCAGACATTCCAGATGTAAGCGTGGTAGACTTCGACGACTATGTTCTTAACCCCTTCAGGGGCAAGAAATTGCGTTTGTGTGATGCTGATTTTCTACCGGAAATTTAGAAAAATATTATTTCAAAATAAGGAAAAGCAATTTTACGACTTTCCCCCACCAAAGTTAGAAAAGTAAAATTTAATAAAATTTTTCCGGTGCAAATCTTCATTAATCGTAGGTGGGATAAAATATATCCCACCGCCCCTCAAGGGGTTAAATTGTCACCTTCATCACTTGTTGGACGAACATTTCGGACAACTGCTGCAATGATATTTTCTGTAAACTTTCCCATCTACATAGTCCTATAAATGATGCAGTTAACTAAATAAAATAATAAGATGAAATGCAATATTTCACCTTGATTCAATCATAAAATACACAATATAAACTTCAAAAAGCTCTCTCTTTTACTTAAAAGGCGACTAAATATAATATACATTTTATTTAAAACTAATTAGTACTGTCGGCTTGCATTTCCCGTGACCATCATCAGAGAATACAGTACAACCCCGATTATCCGCGGAATTGGGTGGCAAGGGCACCGCTGATAACAAAAATCGCGGATAACCCGAAAAAGACTGAAAATGGGGGTGCAAACACGAAAAAAAAAAAAAAAAGAAACTATGTTTTAGTGTACAAAAACATAATGAAACGTTTAAAATACATACATATGCACAGTAGAGCAGAAACCTTTGCTTTACGTCTAAATCACTAAAATGAAGAACAGTAAACAAGAAACAATGCCACATACTATACAAAAAGTTGAGTTACACCTTTTGAAAAAAAATCAGCCCCTTGTTTTTGCTTCTTGCTTTGGAAACACATTTTTTCTTTATTCTAAATTGTAAACTATTGTTTTTCTTTTAGTATGGAATAATTTTTATCTTGAAAATGAAGCTATTCTTTATATGCTCTCCTGGAATTTATCATAATAGTCTTATTTAATTGTTTAATATTTTAATTGCTGTGTTTACTTTTTGTTAATAAAATCAAGAAAATGTATCAAGACTTTATATCTGATAGTTTGGCAACCGAATCTAGAAATATTCTTCTATTACTTTCGAATACATGAAATTTTCTGTTTATATTTATTAGTAGGGCTTATTGTATTTTCTTTGCTGCTGGCTTAAATTAAAAAAATTCGCTTCGCGGATAAACCGCACCGCGGATCATCCGCTCGCGGATAATCGGGGCTTTACTGTATTTTAATATTGCTGTTTATTTATGCAAATATGTCACTTCGTTTTGAAATGGGAGAGCCAATAAGTACTAGAGTTGAAAGTAGAAGTAGCAGTTCCTTGGAGTGAATTTAAGTAGAGAAGGGACAGCTTTATTTTTTGCTCTAAATTTTAAGTTAACTCTTAACTCTTGCAAACGCATATATAGTTAGCAGCACAATCTAACTTTCACGCGTGTTTTGATTCCATTGATGAACCAGGCAAGAATTTATTAAGATTTTTATTTTGCAGATGCGTCTAGTAACTTCCATGTAAAAGTTTGATAAATTGCAAAGTGGAATTTGATTGAAAATATTTTGAAATAAAAGGTAATATAATGAAATTTAAAGCTTTCTCTATAAAACTGATCTAATGTATAATAATAGTTCTAGTGCTAAGCTTAACAGCATGGCATTCTAAAATTCCATAGTGGGTATAGGGTGCACCTTGGGACACAAGATATGCCTAGCTAAATTTTATTCGAAATATTTTAACAAACATTTGTGTTTAAAACATTTTTTATTTAATCTACATAACATGTATTTCTTAATATTTATTATTTCTTCTTTTAAGAAGTCATTAGGCTTATCAATGGCAAAGATTAGAAATTTATAATACAAAAAAGTGCAGCAATTCATGCTGACAATATTCAGAAAACTGCTGCAAAAATTTTATCAGCTGAAATGCCTTTTCAGTTTAAATAAATTTCTTTTCCTGAATAAACAATTCCATGTATATTGTAATTCGATTATTAAGCTTTTCAGATCTATTTTTAACTATCCCAAGGTGCCCATGCCCCATCACGTCGTACACATTGGGACAAAGCACAAGTTTAATAAATATTTAAAAAGAAATTTTATAATGGATTTAAGATAAAAAGCTATTTAATAATGTAGGCAAATGTTAAAAGAATGAATACCAGGTTAAATTTTGATAATTGATCAATATAAAAAAAAAAGAAAAAAACTAGAAAACAGGAATTCTGCTTTTTCAGAATTTAGTGTCGCCCCCGATGAAAAAAAATATTATACATATATAAATAGTACAAAACATATTTCAATTTTAAGACTTAAAACACACACTTTTATTTTATGTAAAATGACGTCATTCGCATCCGCTTAACAATTCCACATTTACGATCCACTCTTAAACATATCTACCGTAAAGCATGCATAGAATGTCACTATCGCAAAATAATACACAAATGTAGGAAAAAGATGCTGTCATTCAAGAAACTCGACAAAAAAACGGCTATCTAATGATTCATAGGTCTTCATTTGTTTGTAACATTAATATAGATAACTTAAAATTTAGTTTATAATAGCTCCATGTTTTAACAGAAATTATTCGTTTATATTTTTTTCAAAATAGCACGCATTTTAATTACATTTTCTTTCGGCTGTTATGAGAAAATGGCAACAAAAAATATATAATTGCTATTTTTCAACTATTTTCCCTTCACTTTCTACATAAATAGAGTACTTGAGTTGCCAAAATGAAACAAATGGTGCTAAAAACTACAAAAAAATTAATATTTCAAAAATCAATGGAGATACAGTTTTCAAACAAATTGCATTTAAAAGTACTTTTTTTTCAAATACGACGGTATAAAACTTGAAAATGTGCGATGCTTAGAAATTTTTAAAAATGCTATAGAGTATTTAATTGTACAATGATACATCTGCTTTGTTTATTGCTGGCTTCTGTTAGGTAACGTTACTTTTTGGACACAAAATAAGCTGACAGAAAGAAATAGCATACCGTACCGGGGGCTAAGAAGCAGGGTTGCCGGCTTTTAGCCAGGCCAAAAAAAATCGGCCGGCTTTTTTTTGGTTTTCCACTTAAAAAAAGGCGGCTTTAATTGAAAAAAGCCGGCTTTTATTTTTCAAAAAGGTGGTTTATAGATAATTCATATAAAATTTGGATTAATTTATTTTTAATAGACTTATAAATATTTTCTACTAAAAAAATAGAAACTTCTATTAAATTTTGTCAAATAAATAAGACCTTATAACTGCTAGAATGCAACTGTGATGATATAATGTCTGAAAAAAAAATTGTGAATATTCAGAAGAATCCATTAAATTAGACCCTAGAGTACTGGTTTAGAATTCTTTATCATGGCTCTACACATACCACACCTTTTAAAGATTATATGAAATAATAAGAAAATGTCACACATTAAAATAGAAACATTCTTACATATACCGATATTTACTTTTAAAATTGATTAAAACTAAATAGCTTATATCTATATTATAAAGGACAAACATATCTGTGCGTAACGCATACGTCATTTTGCGAATGGCAACACTTTGAAATTTGAAATGAAAATTCGGTTTTGAAATTTTTGCTACTGCAATTTTTTAAACTTCTAAATATCGCACATCTTAAATTTTTACACCACCGTATAGGGAAAAAAATGTTCTTTTAAATGCAATTTGTTTGAAAGCTGTATCTCAATTTAATTTTGATATATTAATTTTTTTGTAGTTTTCAACACATTTTTTGTGATTGTGGCAACTGAAGAACTCCATTTCTGTTGAAAGTCGTGGAGGGTTGAAAGTAAAGGGAAAATAATCATGGAGGAAAGAAAATAATGTATTACTGTACCTTTTTGTTGCCATTTTCTCATAAAAACTGGAAAAAAATTGAAATTAAAATGCGTTCTATATCAGCAATTTTCTAAATTTCTAAATATCGCACATTTTCAAATTTTAAACTGTCAAATAGAGAAAAAAATCTACTTTCAAATGCAAGTTGTTTGAAAATTGTATCTTAATTGACTGAGTTATTATGGTTTTTTAAATAACTAGCCGCCCGTGGCGACCAGTTTGGTCTCCCTTAAATGTATGCTAGGCATTGTATCATATTACTTTTACTCATAATTTAATTTACTTGCTCATTCCTTCGCCAGATTGGAAGATTCTGATAGAGAAATCGATAACTTCCTACTTTTATGTTAGTCGGGCACAGGTGATAAATTGCCAAACCTCGTATTTTTTCATATTTCATTAATTCAGATTAAATTATAATCCTTTCACTCATTTTATTTAGAATGGATAACTTTAATTTTAAAATGAAACATTTAAAATTCACGACTTTCACTTAAAAAAAATTCTTTAAAAAAAGAAAAAGAAAAGAAAAAGAATAAATAATACCATAAACCATTTAATTTCAACATCAAAGCATTGTTTTAATTTACCCCTCTAAAAATAAAAAATGCTGCTGGCGAGTTAAAAAATGCTATTGGCGAGAATTGCGCCCAGCTAACATAAAAGTACGAACTCTTTGCGATCATAGCAACTTTTATGTAGATTTATTCGAAAAAAAAAATATTTTGAGTAAATAGGTTGCCAAAAAATGCGTTGCCAAATTTCTTTTCTCACCATGGACTTTTTCTCTATTTCGTCAAGTACCTAAACTGGAAAAGTAACTTCATTTATTTATTTATTTATTGTATTTTAAATGAGATGAATAAAAGACGGCACATGTGTCATATACGCACCACATTGGCGCAATTTTTTTTTTTTTTTTTTTTTTACGCCAATGTCATATACGCACCGGGGTACTTAAATGGCGCCAAAATGTCGTTATTTTGCTTGATATGGTAACCCGGATGTTGTTGTTTATTTATTAATAAATTGTTTATTTACTTTTATTTTATTTTAGAAAATTATATAAATAGTTTTGTTCTATAGTTATTAATTAAATTTTTTATTTATTTATTGTTATTCCCTTTTTAAAAATATTACACAATAACCAATGAGAAGCTTTCATTCGGGAGTTGCCATTAAACAATTAACAAATAATCGCGATTTCTGTGCCACGTGCGATAGCGTAATATATATATATAGATTTTCAAGCATAAATTATTTTTTCATTTATCTGTATCACGTGTACCTCGATTAAGAATGATTAATCCGCTTGCCCTTAAAACAATGTAAAAAGTTCAGCATTTGTTTCCGTTTAATGTTCCATAACAAAATTAAAACTTCCTCAATAGAAAATTAAATAAAACAATGTAAATAAGAAAAAAAATTTAACAGACATGTGATTGAACCACGCGGTTAAAGCACTGAAATGATCGGAAAGATTGACGTAAGTCGCAAAATCTTGGGCTAATAACTCCTGGCATGCGGTGACATGTGAAATTATCGCTTTTAATAAATTTTAAAACTTTGATTGCATAATTGATCTTTTTCATATAAAAATTCTTTTTGATGTTAGTGGGTAATCTAAAATATATATTACATGATGTAAAAAAATAATTAGAGTTAAAAAGAAATGGTTTTCACTTATACTCTGTAACCCGAGGAGCTCGGGTTCGATCCCCTAGTGTATATAATAACTGAAATTATCTTATATGATACTCAAGCAATAATAAGCAATCGATATATAAAAAATACTTATAAAAATGATAAATGTAAAAAGTTTTTCTGCTACTAAGCTGTTATGTAACTTATTCCAGATATGTCCATACGGACAGATTAAAATCGTAGAATAAACGATGTTGAAGGAGAAATTAGGAAGGATATAACATTTGAGGAAATTTTAGTACATGCAAGTGCATAAAATAAAGAGAACAATTTTTTAAAAAAATTCTCCAAATAAAACTTGAATTAGAATTTTGAAAAGCTAGTTGTTATTTAAAATAGTGCATATTCATGCAGAAATTAATGCATATGTTATTCATAATACTGTTTTAATAGAGAGAAATTATGTTTTTATTAAATGACTTTATGCGTGATTTTAAATAAATGTTTATGAGAAATAAAATAAGACTTGTATTATTAATACCCCTTAAAATTAGTTAATAAAATATATAACTAAGCAACCATTGTCCTTTTTAATTATATAAAGCAGTAAAAATTAAAAAACAGATTGTTAAGGTCAGTGTAAACCAGACAAAGCAATTGGTATGACCTTTTATTCCAATATTAATGTCCTCATTATTGAAAAATTGGGTTATATTGCAGACCTGCCAACTTTTGAAAATGAGAAATCGTAGCACAGAATATTGAAATTAATCTGGAGGTTGGTTGGTTGGTTTTTCGTGTTTCGGAGCCATCTTTTGACATTCGTAAAAGGAATAAGGTTTCAGTCTTTCAACTCAATATAATAAAAAAAAATTTCTGAAAATTTTTATACGATATTTAAAGTTTCTTCTCGTTTTGCAGCATTTTTTTTACATTTGTAAAAGAAGCCTGGTTCCAATTTTTTAGCCCAGTGCTGTAAATTTTGACGAAATTCTCGAATTTTTTTTCCCGCCACCATTTCTGGATATTCACAATTTTTTCCCCACAATCGTAATTCACATTTTTCTATCACGATTCTTTGTTGAAATCTGCACTTTTTACCAAGAACATTTGACAAATTTTGTGTTTTTTACCACACAAAATTGAAATGTTTAATAATAATTCGTAAATTGAAATGTTTAATAATAAATAGTACAAATCGTACGATTTTGCACACTATTTCAAATCTTGCCCCCAAAGATCCCCCCCCCCCCCGCCTCCAGAAATTCTTAAAATGGCATCCCTGTTTCTAAGGAAGGGAATTCCTGTATAAATACTTACAGAAACACGATTCACTTGTGGTTGATATACATAAAGAGGGTTTTATGTTAAGAAGTTTGTTTTGCAGCCCAGATTTTTTTTTTTTTTTTTTATCCCATGAGCATTTTTTAATGTCCGAATTTTCCGATAAATGACAAGTTTTTTCAAACTTTCGGAAAGGAATACTTTGAAATTTTACAACAGAATCATTTCTGAAAAATATGCTACGCGGGATAAAAATCGCAATTAGAAACAAAAAATGCGTTTTTTTTGTTTTTTGCAAAAAATAGTAGTTTAAGACCGATTTTCGTAGCATCGTAGTTTATAGGTCCAAATCGTAGCAACTACGATTTTTTCGTAGCAGTTGGCAGGTATGATATTGATTTCTACCTCAATTAAATGTCTTTAAAACTAATTAAAAAACACATAAAAATGTGTCGTTTATAATTAAAATGCTTCACTGTATAAAAGCCAATTTTAGCCAAAAAAGCCGGTTAAAACTAATAAAAGACACCGGCATGGCTTTTTTAAATTTTAGCCGGCTTTTTTGCAACCCTGCTAAGAAGAAAAAAAGTGTCCCCCCAAGGTGAGCCACTCTCCCTATTAACTGCAGTTCCATTTATTTTACTGCATCACTTTGTTCTCATATGTCACTTTAATTTTTGTTTTTAAATGCGTAGATGGGCAGTCGAAGTAGCAGTGTTTCAGATATAATTTGCGTAGAGGAAAATATTTAATTGCCGTGCCATTCATTTTAATACGCCACTTTGCTCAAGTTTTCAGGATATTTAAATATCCCATTTCAAAACGAAGTGACATATTTGCATAAATGAACAGCAATTAGTTATTAAAATATTCTCTGATGATAGCCTCGGGAGATGAAGGCCGAAAGTACTAAGAAGTTTTAAATGAAATGTATATTTTTAACTTGTAACACCTATTTTATTATTTTAGTCGCTTTTTAAGTAGAACAGTGAGTTTTTTAATGTTCGCATTGTGCATTTTATGGTGCATATAATTTCCTTTGGAAATTATAATTATCCTTAATATAGACATTTCTTAAGCTTTGCACATATCAGTCGTACTGATTGAATTTTATTTTCTAGAAATTATAATTATCCTTAATATAGACATTTCTTAAGCTTTGCACATATCAGTCGTACTGATTGAATTTTATTTTCTATGTTTCAACTTTTTTTTTGACATCTGGTTCTGCTTCTCACTGTAAAACAACTATAAGTTGATATTAAAATTTTTTCTGAAAAAGCCAATTTGTAACACGTATGTTTAAAATTCATTTCAAATAAATTATCAAATGTGTTCCAAAGCGATCAAAGGTACCCCATGATGGGGCACATTCGACAAATTAGGCTGATTTGCAAAAAAATTTAATCTACCAACATTCTCAACAAATAACTATTTATTATTTCTTATATGCATTGACCAAAGTTTAGAACATTATAAATTTACGAGGAGTAATTTGTGAATTAAAATTTCAGAGTTAATAAGCGAGCTAAACTTGGCTCTACACATGATCTCAGAACTTTTTACGGTTAAAGAGTTACAAGAGTTGGTTAATTTTTTACATGATATGTTTTTGATGGAATAATCTTTTTTTTTTTTTAAATATGAAAAAAAAAAAATCTTGAAATGATGAAATTTGTATTAAAAATAAATAAGACTAATGTGAAATAAATAAGAAATTATTATTTATTTAATAATAAATAATAATATCTAATGAATTATTTTTTCAAAGTTTCCTGATAAACATAATTTAATCACAATATTGTCTTTACTTTCGATTGAAATAAAAGATAATTTCAATTTTAGTTTGAAAATGACGAAAACAAAAACAGAAATCTAAAATCCCTATATTTCTCCTTTCCTACTTTTTTGTCACAAACATGGTATCATTTAGTTACTATCCTTACAGAAATGTTATTAAAATTAGAAAAAAAAATATCTCGAAAACTAATTCAAATTTAAAAATTCTACTACCATTTTTGATGTACGCAGATCAATACGAATAACTGGTGTTAATTTCACCGCCAACTGTTCCATATTTTGGGAGTATTAGCTGTGAAACATAATCAGTCGTTTCATAAAGATTTTATACAGTACAACCCCGGTTACACGAAAAGCATGGGACCAAAGCATTTTCGTTTAACCGGGTTTCTATGGGAATTTTCGGATAACCGGGGTTCCATAGGAATTTTTCAATAACCGGGAGGCTTATGGTGAAAACTTGTTTGATGAAAAGCTGTGATCGTAATTTAAATAATCGTTGTAATAAAAATGTTGTGGTACCGTATTCAAAGTAAACTGAGTGACAAACCAAAATTACAAGTCGCTCCAACAGCATAACAATCAGAGCATATTTTGTAAAAAAATGAAGTGTCGTACGTGTCTATCTAATAAAGTGCCCGAAATTACGCAATGGATCAAATAAATAAGTTGCCTCTGTTTATTTATTTCATAAAAAACATCCTTTTTTAACACTATTTCTACCAGTGTCCCGTAACACCTTTCAAATTTTTGATTTTTACTTATTTTGCTTCTAATTTTTAAAGCTAATAAGTATTAAAACAACTGTTCAATGTATTAAAAATTGTTCGGAATTGTTTTGATCTAAAACTTGCACATAAAATAGTAATCATAAATCAAAATATGTTTAAAGGTGTCATTTGACATTGGTAAAAATAGTGTTGACAATAGAAATTTTCACATTTAAAAAGGACTTTAAGAAATTTTAAGGTCTTTCGGTTAAGCCGATTTTCGGATAAACGGGGTTCTACTGTATATCGTCACTTCAGATTTTATATATCGTCGCATTATTACTAGATGTCCTACTGGCGTAGGACATCTAGTAATCGATATATCAAAAATAAGATGCCTGACTTACTGCTATGAAAAACTATGTAGTGGAACAGTAGGGAATTTTTACGAAACACATCGGAGATATAGTATTAAACATAACTTTGTGCTTCAAAAGTTGTTCCACTAGATGCAAACACAGTTTCTCATAGCAGTAAGTCAGACATCTCATTTTTTTATTCGTTTCTTTAAGATTTTATATATCGTCGCCTCAAAGCAACAGTAGGACATCTACTAATAATAGAAAATGAGATGAATGGCTTACTGCTATGAAAAACTATGTAGTGGAACAGTAGGGAATTTTTATATAAAACATACCTGAGATATAGTATTAAACATAAATTTGTGCTTCAAAAGTTGTTCCACTAGATGCAAACACAGTTTCTCATAGCAGTAAGTCAGACATCTCATTTTTTTATTCGTTTCTTTAAGATTTTATATATCGTCGCCTCAAAGCAACTGTAGGACATCTACTAATAATAGAAAATGAGATGAATGGCTTACTGCTATGAAAAACTATGTAGTGGAACAGTAGGGAATTTTTATATAAAACATACCTGAGATATAGTATTAAACATAAATTTGTGCTTCAAAAGTTGTTCCACTAGATGCAAACACAGTTTCTCATAGCAGTAAGTCAGACATCTCATTTTTTTATTCGTTTCTTTAAGATTTTATATATCGTCGCCTCAAAGCAACAGTAGGACATCTACTAATAATAGAAAATGAGATGAATGGCTTACTGCTATGAAAAACTATGTAGTGGAACAGTAGGGAATTTTTATATAAAACATACCTGAGATATAGTATTAAACATAAATTTGTGCTTCAAAAGTTGTTCCACTAGATGCAAACACAGTTTCTCGTAGCAGTAAGTCAGACATCTCATTTTTTTATTCGTTTCTTTAAGATTTTATATATCGTCGCCTCAAAGCAACAGTAGGACATCTACTAATAATAGAAAATGAGATGAATGGCTTACTGCTATGAAAAACTATGTAGTGGAACAGTAGGGAATTTTTATATAAAACATACCTGAGATATAGTATTAAACATAAATTTGTGCTTCAAAAGTTGTTCCACTAGATGCGAACACAGTTTCTCATAGCAGTAAGTCAGACATCTCATTTTTTTATTCGTTTCTTTAAGATTTTATATATCGTCGCCTCAAAACAACAGTAGGACATCTACTAATAATAGAAAATGAGATGAATGGCTTACTGCTATGAAAAACTCTGTCTGCATCTAGTGGAACAGTAGGGGATTTTTACAAAACACATCCGAGATATAGTATTAAACATAACTTTGTGTTTCAGAAGTTGCTCAACTAGATGCAAACACAGTTTCTCATAGCAGTAAGTCAGACATATAATTTCTTTTATTATTACTAGATGTCCTACTGCTGCTCTGAGATGACGATGTATAGGGGAGATTTTTATATTTGACATATTCTTGAATATTTAGCAGATAAATAATTCTGAAAAGTGATCAAATCTGCTTTACTCCTCTAAGTGGAATTTCGAGGCATACTTAAGAATGTCAAATCGATGAAGTTCACCCACTTTTTTTGCAGAGAGGAAAAAATTACTTTTTTTTTTGTTGACCAGTGTAAATTATACCTTTAACTTTCTTCATCTTTATTTCTGTTACTATTCGTCGATTTACAATATAGGTAAGTTTTTTGTTTTTAAAATGAAACTGTTTTAATAATTTCCATATTCTCCACTTGGGTTCGAGGCTACAAAAATTCGCCTGCTTGGGAATAACATTCATAACCGCACTATTGAAAAACATTGTGTTTAGAAAATTTATGCTTACATTTTATTTTATACGGAGTTTTAGACCGTTTCAGGGGCAGGTATGAGTTATAGATTCTTTTCTCTATTTTAAAGTATTGGCATGCATAATTTTTATTTTATTTATGAAATAAAAAAATTAAATTTTAGTTAATACGCATATATGGATTTTAATTAATATGTATATAAGTATTGATAGAAAATAACTCTTACAAAATAAATCTGCAGCATTTTAGGCATGCATTTACCTGTATTTCTGCTGCACCAAATGACGCAATAAGGTAAACAAATGCATTAGCTGCTATTTTTACGCCATGTGATTTCTACTGTGACGTCACGAGAATACTGTTCATTATAGAATGTAAGAGACAGTGTCGCTACTCATACTGGAGAATGAAATGGACAGTATTCTCCTGGCATGACAGTGGGAATCACGTGGTGTAAAAATAGTGGCCAGAGCGTTTGTTTACCTTATTGGCTCATTTGATGCGGCCTACATACAGGTAAATACATGCGTAAAATACTGCAGATTTATTTTGTACGAATTATTTTCGATGAATACTTATACATACATTAATTAAAATCCATATATACTGATTAATAAAAATTTTGAATTTTTATTTTATAGTTAAAATGAAAAATATTATGCAATTCCATTAAAATAGAGAAAAAAGAATTGTATCTGTCCCTGTAAAGGTCTAAAACGCCATATAAAAATAAAATTAAGCATAAATTTTCGGAATACCATGCTTTTCAATGGCGAGGTTGTGAATGTTATTTCCAAGCAGACGAATTTTTGTAACCTCGAACCCAAAGGGAGAATATTGTCCATTCCCTGACTTTTCCAGGTGTAAGTCAAGGAAATTCTAGTGTAACGGTGTAGTGCGCAGTGGACATGCTGAGGGAAAAGCAAATGTTATATCACTCAAAAACACTAAAACTTCCTGAATAGAGAATTGGCGAAGAATTGAGCAAGTAAATTAAATTATGAATAAAAGTAACGTTATACAATGCTTAGTATGCATTTAAGCATTTTAAGGGAGACAAAACTGGTCGTCAAGAACAGCTAGTGTTCATATAAACGTTATTTTCAACAGAAGGCAAAGTGGGAAAGGAAGCAGACATTCCAATGGGGAGATGGAGTCTTGTGATAGTTGATTGTTACTTGAAAATAAACAAGTAATATAAAAATTTTGTTTTTAAAAAAATTCCTACTTAGGCCATCAAAGAAAAATTTAATATAATCGAGCTAATATGAGTTTTTGTTGCATTAAAATATCTCAATTTGTTGATTTTCTATAAGCAAGTAGGTTTACAATGGAACTCTATGGGAATTTGGCGAAATATTACAGATATTGCCAAGTTGGCGTCACTTTTGGCGACTCATTTTGGCCGCCAAATTTGGCGATATATCGCCAAGTTGGCGACAAACTTGGCGGTATTTGGCGACAGAACAGGGTCCCCCCCTATGGTAACCCTTATTGAAAATACTTTCATTGAAATTCAATAACCAATGGCGGCCATTTTGTTTCCCATGCAAAACTAAAATTAATTAATTAAAATTTAATTAATTAATTAATATTTGAAAAACTTTATTAACATCAATTGTCATCCAGTACAAGTTTAAAAAAATTTATTTCAACCTGATAGGATGAATAATGAATATTTTATTAACGATTCAAAATTTGTACAAGATAAATATATAAATATATAAATAAATATAGCGAGAGTGTGAGCTAATAGTAGGAATTGAAAAAAAGACATTGCTGGAAAAAGTTTTAAAATTTGTAATAATGAGTTTTAAAAAATTAACCTATTTGCTATGATGGATAGGAAAGGGGTGGAAAATGAAAGTGGAAATTTTTGAAAAAAGGGTAATTTAGATAATATTTTCTTTTATTAAACCGCTCGGATCTGGTGTGCTATTAATAGTACATGTCTTTGCATTGAGTATTATTTTGTCTTAGCAATTACTTTTGTTACTATCTACATGTAATAATGGTAGTATAAAATAAAGCTAAAAATGCTATAAAAATGATATAATACCTTTCGCACAAACGGCGACATTTTCAAAATCATTCTAGATAGAAATATTGTCTCAAACAATTAAAAAAAACAATAAGTGGGTAAATAATGTTACGAGACTTCATGCATAATGAAAATCTGTGCAGACATAAAATAAAATGATATTGGATATTTGTGGGGGTGGATTAATTTTTACTATTGTCACTAAAATTGCATAGCACCTCTTTCCAAATTTTAGGTAACTCAACGGACACTTAATCATTGCAAATATTCTCGTTGCGTAACAATATCTCTATTGATTCCCGGATAATGGATGGTAAATAAAATCTGGACGGATAAATTATTCTACTATTTTTAAAATCGATCTGTAAAGGTTCCTTGTTGCATAATCTTGCCAAAGCTGTGGTTCTCCTGTTGTATTTGATGTCTGTTATATGTTCTTTGATTCTAGTTTCTTGTCATATCTATATAAAACTGCATTGTTCCATCTTCTTTGATGAAAGGTATAATATACTCCTGACAACTGATTTTGCATGAAGTCTCGTGACATTATTTACCAAGTTATTGTTTCTTAAAATTGTTTTCGAAAATATTTCTATCTGGAAGGATTTTGAAAATGTCGCCGTTAGTGCGATGAAACTTGCGTAAATCTAAATAAAAGTATTATATCACTTTTATAGCTTCACTCTTTAAATTTAAAATATAGGTTACTTTTATGAAGAAGTCATGTGTGATACAGAAAAAAATATTAGAAAGTTGTAATATCTGTTAAATCCTGTTGTAATACGATATTTTCGAAACATCCCCCACAACTCTTCCTTAGCCTATTATCATATGAACATGAATTGAATAGTACAGAAAATAACTACATTCGTTAGATATCAGACAATAACATATTCATTAAACTTCAGCAAATCTATTTACATAGTTAATATTAATGATATTAATGTAAAAGTAATTTTGTTCTCAAAATTTAAAAGTTTATCCAAATTCCCTGACTTTTCCAAATTTTGTAAAAATATTGAAACTCCCTGACTTATTTGGTCAATTTCCCAATTCCCTGACTTTTCCATGTTCTCCAGTGGTGTAGCAACCCTGGTTTGTTAAAATTTGACTTAAAACATTTTGATTTATAGAATGTAATAGATTTTTTTTTATAATTTGATGTTTTAAAAAATTTGAATTATAGAATGTAGTAGATTTTTTAAATATAATTTGATGTTTTAAACAATTTGAATTATAGAATGTAATAGATTTTTCTTATAATTTGATGTTTTAAATAATTTGAATTATAGAATGTAATAGATTTTTTTTATAATTTGATGTCTTAAACAATTTGAATTATAGAATGTACTAGATTTTTTTTAAATATGATGTTTTAAACAATTTGAATTAATGAAATGAAAACTTTTTTTTTAAAAAACCGTAACCTTTTATATAGAAAAGTACTTTCTTCTAATGAAAGCTTGAAAAGTCCATTTCTTTTTATTATTAAAAAACAAAATCTTCAAACAGTAAGAAAATATTCTCACGCTGTTGAAATTTTCATTTAACGAGCTGTTCTTTAGGTACACTTGTGTATGCTTATGGAGTTCTAAAATCTCTTATTTTCCCTAATCAATAAAGTGCTGTTATCCAATACAATTACAAAATCAATTTTATTCCTATAAATTAAAAAAAAAATGTTTCTATGCCAGTTCCAAAGAATTTAACAATTTTCTATACAATAAATTTCTATTAACCACAATATCTGTAACCTCATATGGCAATCAATTTAATAGACCGGAGGCGACTGCAAAGACAATCACCTCATCCAGTTGAGGGCTGAAATTCTACAATTAGACAGAACTCGATTACCACATTAAGCCCTTGCCTGTGTCGGGCAACGGAAATGCGCCAATTTTGGAAAGCCTGACCTGACTTCGGGCAATAGAAAAATGGGTGTTTCAATTCCGTGAAGCTCGAACTCAGTTCGTCCAATGCATAATATGTAATTTATCCTTTTCCCAATAGATAACGATACTTTTCCACGAAAAGTTCGTCAGTTTCGCACCATTTGTCGGATTTTTGTAATTTTGCAGTTCTTTCCAAATTTTCGTATATACCCTACTGCAGGGATGGCGAACTTTTTTAAGTATGCGTGCCAAAAATTTCAAAATTATTATGTACCCACATTCTAACGTGCCAGAACATTTTAAGTTAGATAAAATCCAATAACTAATTTATACCCATATTTATACCCATTAATTTATAACCATAGAATTTTTGCTTAAATATTTTTACACTTACTCTAAATTCGATTCCTAAGTTATTTAGTATGCTGTGTTTAAATTTACTCAATAATATAGCCATGTTGCATAGAATTCCATGTTAATAATCTATAAATGAGTTTTTCTTTTATTGTATACTTCCGAATCAGATCATTTTTAGTTGTAGAAACAGGTTCAATAGATACATCTTATTTACAGTAACAGTTAAAATTCAATTTTCAAAATTAAAACCTAAATACAATAAAACCTAAACTTACTTAAAACCCTAAACCTAAATAAAATAAAGCCTATTCTGAAGTAGAAGCTTGTCAATTATATATATTACTATGCAAACTATGTCTAAAAATTCAATTTTCAAAAACCTTTGAAATTTCATAAAGAAGCGAAATGATTTGGAAAACACTATATGTTGAATGGTTTGGCGAGAAAATGACGCTATAGGGCACTTTCATTTAAATTTATAATACCTTAATTCATTCAGAATTTACGGATTATTCTAAAGTAAATTATATACACCTGTTACACAAAATTATACTTTTTGTTAAAAAACATAAAATGGATTGTTCTCCATAAACTGAATATAATCTATAATTTTTTTCGCATGCCAGAGAAGTTTTCTTACATGCCAAGTTTGGCACGCATGCCATAGGTTCGCCATCCCTGCCCTACTGTAAAGGATTTGAGAAATTCAAAGGAATCTGAGGGACATGGAATTCATGACAGTTGATATAAATAATAATATTGTTGTATTAGTTTGTTATATTTATCTTGAAAATTATGTCATTTGATTTATTTTGCTATAATTTGAGCAAAAATTATTGTAATCCATTAACATTTCCCATACATGTTCCCATACATATTCCCATATTGAATATAGTAGTTAATTCGTTAAATTTTTTTTGTAAATAATCTATTTCAAACATTTTGATGATAATAACGAACAAAAAGACAATTTCCCCCCCCCATTTTTGACATGTTTTTCTCAAATATATTCTACAGGCAAGGGTTTAAAATACAAGTAGTCTGCCAAGTCATACCACCTACTGACACGATCTTAGTGGTTTATCGACAGGTTTATCGTTGTGTTTTTCTGCACCCAAAGGTATGAAAAACATGGAGGACTGGGAGCAAGAAAACACAATGGTAAACCTAACATCATTGGAAAATGTTGAATTATTTTCGCCTTTTAAAATATCATTGGTTATAGAAAACCCAACAGTTATCAAAAGAAATTTGTCCAGAAGAATTTCCAAACAATTTTATAGTGCTATAAAATCTCTGCTTTATAAGAAATTGGATTGACTCATAAAGTTTTTACAAAATAAACACATAAATATAATAAAATGAATAAAAAAATAAATAAACAAATAAAATAATGAAAATAAGCATATGAAATATAAAGAAACATTAAAAAATGCTTGAAAAAAAGTTAAACAATCAACGAATTTAATAGAACACACATAAATAACGCCTGCATTCAACAGTTAAAGATATATATAAATATTATACAGCATACAAACAATAAATACAATAAACCAACTGGAGTGAAAAATTAGCCAGCGCCAGGAATCGAGCCCGGGACCACAGTATACAAGTCTTGTATACTGTGGTCCCGGGTTCGATTCCTGGCTCTGTCTAATTTTTCACCCCAGTTGGGTTTACTGTATATATGTCTGTATAATATTTATATATACCTTTAATCAACGAATTTGTTTCTTCAAGTTTTTTATAAACATTTTGTAACAATACAAAGTCCAGTATGCAGGACTCCCAAATGGTCCGCCAATTGAATACCAATATGTTTTTAGAAAACTTTTCTTTTTAGATTTTTCTTACCAACCGCCCGGAATTACATTTGAAAGTTAATTCTAGTGCAAACCTACCATAAAATTTTCTGTTAAAATTTATTGGTATTCAGTTGGCGGACCATTTGGGAGCCCTGAGTATGACTAAAAATGAAAAACTAGTTTTTATAACCTTGGGGGCTATGCATATATAACGTTATCACTTTAGGGTTGGAGAGGGGGTTCTGGCGCATGATATCGTAAGATATCTCTAAGGGGAGGGGAGTTTGTCTTTGATATCGTTATCATTTTTGATCTAATCAAAATTTTCTCTTTTTATTTGTAACTTGTTCTTTACATGAAAAAGGTCTGCAATCATTTTTAGTCTGTTATCTATTTTTATGAAAGTACAAAGTTATTTTAAAATAGCATTTAAAGCATTTGTGCAGGAATATTAAAAGGCAGAAAACCAATCTCTCTATTAAAAAAAAAAGTAACTACCGCTGTCACCGCCGCCGCCGGTTTTGATTTTTTTGTGACCGGAGGCCTTTCTTCGTTAATATTAACAAAAATAATGCATACAAAAATATGAAAATCGGTAGTTTTATACAGGAATGTTTGATAAACACGCCGATGCAGACAGTTTTCAAATCGAAGAATTATTTTAAGAGTTATTTAATGCTAAAGTTGGACAAAATCGTTCCACTAAAAAAGTTTTATAGCAGCAAAAACTATACATGGTAGTGTAATCATTTTTAGATCATTTTATGCGTTAGAATTTGCCGGAGTGCAGATTGCATTAATTTTTTTATTTTGACTCATTTTTTCAGGTTTTATTTCTATTTTAAATTCAAATTTTCAGCATTTCTAGAGATATTTTTTACAGATTTCAGAAAATTGTACTAATTTAAACTGTTGCCAACTGTATAAAAAGCGCAAGCAATAATGTTTGCTTCAAATTAAAAATTTATTTACACGTGACTATTATAAACAGGAAAAAAACTTTCAAATTAGAATTAAATAATTACGTATAAAAAGCAGTAACTTATTAAAAATTACGTCATAAAAAGTATACACGTGAATTTTAAAAGAGAAAGGATATTGTAAAATAATAAATTTATTAACATGCGTTAGAAGTCTTAGGAGAAATTACGTCATATTTACGTCACATTATAGTTATTACATAAAATGAACACAAAATAATATTGCAAAAAAGTTTAAATTTAGAAATTGCGCTAGACATTTATTTGATATTTTGAGAATTAATTTAAAATGTCTCATTTAAAAGAACTTTCTTTTCGCTTTGTTAAAAAATACCAGGAGACAAAGACTCTCTTTACTTAATTCCTTTTATATTAGCTTATTTTGAAATGTTGTTACACGTGTATACGTCATCAAGTTATTTTTATTTCGATGTTTTATTTCTGTTTTTATTAATCTTGTACGAATTTATTTGTTCTTTCGTTATTTAAAATAAAAATTATATCAATTTGTATAATTTGGCGAGTGGTTTGGCGATTTATATAATTTGGCGAAATTGGTCGACAGGATAATCAAGTAGTACCGCAGCGGATTTGGCGTTAAAATTCCCCAATCAAAGAGAAATGAATAGAAATTCGTTTATAGGGAGATCGCCACTGTTTTTTTAAATTATAATTCAATCTTTCGAAATCTTTTTAAAGCCGATCAAATTAGCGTGCATTTAGAGTCTGCGGTGTCTGGACGGGGGTTGGCGAGCGTAGCTCGTAGGGTGCCGAGCCCCCTAGTGTTTAAAAATGCACCAATAATACGTGAAAAGCAGCAAACAGCTGTTTCGAATCTACTAGCGAGATTCTTTTTCAGTGAAAGATAGAGCAAGACACAGCGTACTAGAAAAAGCAAGGCTGAGCAAAATGACAGAGACGCGCCAGTTTATATACCCGATACGGGTAGCGAATGCGTCAAAAACAACCAATGAGACAGAAGCAGATGAAACGACTGAGTGGACAAGTAGCAACATCTACCGGAGAACGAGAGAAAAAGAAACCAGTAAAAAGAAAACTGCCCAGTTAAACTGATGGCATTGAGCTCACAGGCTATTCACACTAATATTATACTCTTATTTCAAAGAATAATGCCCACAAAAAATAAATGAAGGGGATTAGCCCTCGTTCCTCCACATTAAACTTAACCAATGAACCTCCATATCTAATCAGGGAAGCACCTTAACATAATAAACCGGTATACCAAATTTGAAGGAAATCAGATAATTCTGCATGAAAAACCCATTTATCTAAATTAAGGGGGGCACTAGCCCCTTTTCCCCCTTTATACTTAACGAATGAACTCCCAAAACTAATCAGGGAAACGCCTTATCAGAATGAACCTAGAAAAACAATTTGAAGCAAATCGGATGTTTCTATCAAGAGTTATCGCGTTACATACATACATACAGAACGGGCGGGCACATTAGCTCTGAGGCTTTGATAGTCTGTGAGCTAAAAAAGGTTAAATTAAATTAATGCTTTCCAAAATACTTGGAAAATCAGGAGTACTAGATAAGTCATTGACTAAAGAATGAGAATTTTTAATAATGTGGCAAGCTTCTCAAAACTCAAGATCAAGGTTAGAAGAACATTTCTGCATAATGAAGGCTGAGAAAAATTGAACCTATGTTGAAAAGACCAACAATGTTGAGCAATAGAAAAATGTTTAAGCTCCTGATTTTTAACATAACCTTCATGCTCTTTTAAACGACTCGTTTTAAATGCTCGTTCATTATTCGTTTCAATGCGTCGTCTCTGCCATTTTGCTCAGCCTTGCTTTTTCTAGCACGCTGTGTCGTGTTCTATCTTGCACTGAAGAAGAATCTCGCTAGTAGATTCGAAACAGCTGTTTGCTGCTTTTCACGTATTATTTGTGCATTTTTAAACGTTCGTTTTCTGCCTTTTACAAAGTTATTATTAAAATCATTAAATGCTTATAAAATTATTTAATTAAAAAATATAGAATACCTCAGCGTTTGGCATTGCTATTGTTTTATCATATGTGTATGCATATATAATCCGCTGTTCGAGAAACCAGGTGCGAAGTATATTTGAAATACTTGTGTTTACCAGTAAAAAAAAGAGAAACAATGTTGTGCTGTCTTGTTGATAAAAAATTCTCCCTGCCTCCTCCCCCTCCCTTTGCGGCGGCAAGTGCAAGAAGGCAATATTACTGTTGAATGCATTATGTACCAAAAATGTATTATTAAATGTTTTAAATAGTAACTATTTCTTTTTTAAGTTTTCTTTGATATAAAATTATTTCATATTATATAATAGTGATATTTTATTGACTTCTGTTCATTTGAATCAATAAAGTATGCATAAATGTATACCATATCTGTATATCACTGCAAATTAAAAGAAAATTGCGAGAATCAAAAGAATTTTTAGACATTGTTAACGATATCATTAGGACGGGGGGGGGGGAGTTTGAGGAATGATAACGTATGATATCGCAAGGGGGGAAGGGACCTAAATTACCAAAAAGTTGATAACGTTATGTACAGTGGCGGTCTAAAGTTTCCGGCCAAGTTAGTTTCTTTGATTTGTTTGCCAGAACGTTTCAGCGAAGAAGAAGCACAATTGGTACAAAAGTTAGGGGTAGGCAGATGACCTCTGACCTCGTGATAATTTTGATTGGATACTGAAGATACTTGATGCAAGGGGGAGGAATTCAAAATCCGCGTGTGCAAAAGTTTCCGGAAATTCGTCATTTGTTAGTTTTTGCTATCGGTAAGTGTTTTTCTTGACCGTGTTCGTTAATTAATCAACGTGAATAACGTATTTGAAATTCAAAATTTAAAAGTTCTACACTTATTGTTCGTAAACGAGTGGTTTGTTTGTCGCTAAAGGGCCAATCCTCTCGTGAGATTGCGGCAAAGTTATCGATCGGAAAATTTACCGTGAACGATATTTTAAAAAATTATAAAGATGGCGATGGCCTTCAGGACTTGCCACGATTCGAGAGACCCCTGAAAACGACTATTCGTGTAGACAGAATAATCAGGAGAAAAGCAGTTGATGACCCGCATAAAAATGTCGCTGCAATTCCCTTCGATTTACGGTCTTAAAATAATGTTGAAATAAGTCTGTCTACAGTGCCAAGACGCTTACGTGACGTAAGGACTTTATGGAAGAGTCGGTGTTAAAAAATCTTTCATAAGTAAAAAAAAAATCAGAGGGCCCAACTGGCGTTTGCCAAGGCACACAAAGACTTATCAAACGTAAACTGGAAAAAAAGTACTATTTTCCGATGAATCGAAGTTCAACCTTTTTGGGCTTGTTATTAATTTTTATGGAAATACAAAGTTATTATTAAAATCATTAAATGCTTATAAAATTATTTAATTCCAAAATATGGAATACCTCAACGTTTGGCATTACTATTGTTTTATCATATGTGTATACATATATATTACAAAATTTAAATTTTTGCGCCAAGTTTAAAGTATTTTATGTAAATTTTCCTTTTTCAGTAATATTCCGTATATTATACCGGCTTATTAAATTAAAACCCTAGTCTATTAATCTCTAAGATCTTAATTCATATTTATTCCAAATTGCGTAAATCTAAAAATGGCTCATTTATATTTCTTTAATAAAACTTTTATTATTTAAATTCCTATTAAATTCCGCTATTAAATCCCGGTAAATCATATTCCCCTTAAATCTTTATTTAACTGCTAAAATATTATTCTGTCTTAAAGAAAAAACCTACTTATTTCAATTTATTCTTTTATTTAAAATATCCAGGTGTAATTAAAATATTTCAAAGATTAAAACTTCGCAGACATAAATTCATTTTTTTTATCGTCTGAAGAGGGAAAAAAGGGTTATTTTTGCATAATCTCGACTACAGATTTTAACATTTGTTTATGCTTTAGATAGCTGCGGCGAGGATATAAGAATTTTCTAGAACAATCTTTTCAGCAGAGTATAAATACGGATGGCGGGAACCAGAGAGAAGCATATAGCATATAGTAGATGGGCTGTGAGCTTAGAAGCTTTTCAGTTTTTAGCATGTAGAGGTGAACGTAGTGGATTGCAGTCGTAGCAGACTGGATATTCAATGTGATTGCTCGATGGAGGTAGTAAAATGTTGGATGAATACTGTTTATTATGTGTGTAGAATGAGGAAGCAACGGTATCGTAATGGGTGATAGAAGTTAGATGTTAACGGATTAAAGAATAGAACGCAGTCAAGAGATGGAGTGTTTTTAAAACTAATTGTGAGATGAGAATAGAATTTATTCTTTTTACCATGGAAGGAGTGAGCATCTTCCCTAGATTCAATCGTGAGTGTGGAAATAAAGTGAATAATGTTCCAAGCGACTGCCATGTGTTAATTCTTCATTTTTCTTTAGTATTTTAAAACCAATCGGCTGCTACCTGTGTTGTGTAGGAATGGAAACCCTCATTTTTTTTTTTCGACAATACCAACTACTTGCCGTCAAAATGTCACAGAGAAAAGAAAAGTCCGACAGGATATAGAAGTGACGGCAATAAAAGCGAGTGTGTCTCCAAAATTACAAATGTGTAGTGGTACTGGTACACGATAGCTTGTGATAGTTACTAAAGATCAGTGCCGGAAAGTTAAAAATTTACATCGCTAATGTGAATAGCAAAGTATAGTGCTGGTGATTGTGAGAACAAGAAGCTTGGAGTGAGTTCTTTTTTACAATATTTTTGCACTTCTTATGTTATTATTTCTGTTATTGTTAGTTATTTATTGAGATTTATTTATTATTAAGTATGAGAATTATTTATTTATGAGGTTTATTTATTATTTCGAAAGAGTATTTATTTATTTATTTATTTATTTATTTATTGTAAAGTTTATCATGAAGTCATGAGAATTATTTATTTCTTTATTATTAAAGTCTGAAATAGTACTTAATCTATTATGAAAAATAGAACTCTATTAGTTTAAATGTTGTTAAGATCAGGATGTATTAAAGAGAATAGAAGTGCTTCTTTTATTTTAATGAATACTGATATAATGGCTGAACCTAAATTAATTGAGTTTGATCCTAGTACTGGAATGGAAATCCAGGCTTGGTTAAATTATTATGATGATATGAGTATTAGAGAAAATAAAGATTTAGAGTGGAAATTTAAATCTATTCCACAGTATTTAAAGGGTGAAACACTAAATGTCTATATCAATGATTGTGTTAATTGTACTAGTTATGAACAGATTTCAAAAATCTTGATAGAAAAATTCATTGAACTAAATGTTCCAAATTTTTCTGATTTCTCAACTCTAAAATTAGATAAATTAGATAATTTAGAAAATTATTTTCACAAAAAAGTAGGAATTGGGAGGAAACACCATCTTTGTGAGACTCTTCTAATACAAGGGTTGACAGATGGATTAAAACCAGAGTATAGAAATAATATTAATGTAAACCCTCCAAATAGTACCACTGAATGGTACCGGCTTGTTAAACAATTTGTTGAAGCCACTCCTCAAATTTCAAGCCAAACAGTAAATCAACAACCAGTTAGACAAAATTTTCAACAATTTCAACCACCTAGGCCTTGGACTCAACCAAGTAGACCTAATTTTCAGCCAAATAGGCCCAATAATGAACCTAGGAATTGGATTCCACAAAGACAGTATCAAAATCAGGGGTCTAGAAATTTTCAAAATAATTACTTTCAGAAACCATATCCTTCTAGACCATGTAGAATATGTACAAATAAAGGAGTAAATAATACATATCATTGGGAACAAGAGTGTTTATTTAGAAATGATGCAACATCCTCTGATACTCTTCCTAGTAATTCACCACCTACTATTCCTAATATTTGACAACTAATTGTGTATGGATGTACCAATAGTTATAATTTACCATGTATAGTGGACACTGGATCCACTACGGCAATATTACCCCTCAAATTTGTTAAAGAACTAAATGCTAAAATTGAAACTATACCTACAGTTATTATTGGTCAGGCAAAAGGGATGTTAAAATTAAATCAAAAATGTAAAATTTCTCTAAAAGTGGGTAAAATTACCAAATGTGTTAACTTTTTAGTGTGTAATACTAATTTGGAGTATGCTATTTTGGGTTTAAGGGAATGTTCTAAATTTAGTTTAACTATAGATTGTAGAAATTGTACTGTAAAACAAGGAAGGAAAATTATAAATAAGAGTATATCCATACATAATGAGAAATCTCTTCATTTTCATACTGTAGATATGAATAAAGTGCAACAAGAGAATGATTTGGTCACAATTGATTGTGATGAGAATTTGAATTTATATAATGATGATAGTGTAATAACAACTAATGATAGTATTGAAACTTTGAATTTATGTAAGAATGATATCGAATTATCATCTAATTGTGAAAGTTATTTGACTACTCAGGACTGTTTTGAGAATGATAGAAATGATTATATTGTGCAACCTGATTATGGACAGTTCATAACTTCTCAAAATTTTCGCGATGTTAATAATTCTGATTCAGATTTAATTGGGGATTTAAATTTAATTCAAAATGATGATTTAAGGGAGATAGTTCAAAATTATGGGGATATTTTTGCAAAACATAAATATGATGTGGGTAGGATTAATATTGAGCCACAACGCGTTCTTCTAAAATCTGACCTACCTGTATCTTTGAGGCCCTACAGAACTTCCCCCTTAGAAGAAAAAGAAATAAAAAGTCAAATCCAATCTTTATTGGAGGCTGGGCTCATAAAAGAAAGTAATAGCCCATATTCTGCCCCTATCACTTTAGCTATGAAAAAAGAAGAAGGTAAAAAGACCCGATTATGTATAGACTATAGGAAACTAAATTCAATAATTAAAAATGATGCAGAACCCTTGCCCCGTATCGATGAAATTTTAGACAAATTGAGTAGTGCTCAGTACTTTTCAACTTTAGACTTAGCCTCTGGCTACTGGCACATACCAATACATCCAGCTGATACCGAAAAATTAGCTTTTGCTAGCAACTTTGGCCTCTTTGAATGGCTAGTTCTTCCGTTCGGTATAAAAACAGGTCTCCCAATATTCAATAGAACTATTAGAAGGATCCTTAACAAATATAAAATAGATTTCGCGCGTCACTATTTTGATGATATTATAATATTCTCCTCCTCTCTAGAAGAACACTTAAATCACTTAACTCAAATCTTTGAAATCTGTAAATTAGAAAATATTAAACTTAAACTTTCTAAATGTAAATTAAGCCAAAATAAAATAAATTTCTTAGGCTACGAAGTCACCAATGGGACTTTAACTCCAGCTAATGCAAATATTGAGACCATTCAAAAATTAATACCCCCCTCTCATGTTAAAGAATTACAACGATTTTTAGGTTCTATTAATGTATACCATAAATTCATAGACAAATATGCTGAAATTACCCACTTAATAAATTACTTAGAAAAAACACAATATGGGAATGGAACTCAGAATGTCAGGACTCTTTTGAAAAACTAAAAAATGCCTTAATTGCAAAACCAATCCTCAAAATTTATGACCCAAAATTGCCCCTCCACATGTTTGTAGACGCCTCTCAGGTAGCGGTGGGTGCAGTTCTAAAACAACCTGATAAAGATAATTTCTTGCATCCTATTGCTTACCATTCTAGAATTTTGAAGAGTTATGAGCAAAACTATTTTATAACCGAGCTAGAATGTTTAGCAATTATAGATACTCTTGATAAATTCTATCACTATTTCCATGGAATCAAATTTACAATCCATACCGATCACGCATCTCTAGTATGGTTGAAGAGCGTTAAGAACTTAAGAGGTAGACTTTTTAGGTGGTCACTTAAACTTAGCATGTTTGATTACGAGATTAAGTATGAGAGGGGTTCAACAAATGTCGAAGCAGACATGTTGTCTCGAAATCCTGTTGCTTACTTCAATCAACATGTAAGTTTATTGTTGGACAGAAAAGAAATCATAGAGATGCAAAACAAGGATAATGTCTGTGATAAGAAATATAAAAAAGAAAATGGGATTATTATAATTCAGAGAAAGGGATTCAAAAAAAATAGTTGTACCAATGTCATTGAGGAAAAAATTACTTCATATTGCTCATGATAATTTTGGACATTTAGGAATCCAAAAAATGCTTAACTTAATATCCCCTAACTATTATTGGCCTAATATGACTATAGACATAACACAATTTGTTAAACATTGCGACACCTGTCAAAAAAATAAAAAACAAAAACAAAAAAGATTTGGCTTGTTACAAGCTATGCCAGCCACTGATCAACCTTTTGAATGTCTTTCTATTGATACTGTGGGTGGATTTAACTATTACAACTCAACAAAAAAATTCTTACACATAATAATAGATCACGCAACTAGATTTGTTTGGGCTTTTCCTTCTAAAAATGTTACTACTGAAGCATATACAAACTGTTTAAAGCAAATTTTTAATGTTCAAACACCTCAAAAAATACTGAGTGATAGACATAAAGCTTTTAGGTCTCCAAGATTCAAAAAATTCCTCAGAAAACATCATATTCAACAGCGTTTTACGTCATCACACCATCCACAAACCAATGGGAAGGTAGAGCGCATTAATCAGACAATAGTTACCAGACTTAAATGTAAAGTCAATTCCACTTCTTCTAAAATACCTTGGACAAGATTATTAGACCAAGTAATCCAAGAATACAATAATACCCCACATTCCATAACTAAATTCCCACCTGCCTACTTATTTTACGGTCAATTATCCTATCAATCTCCTTTAAAACAAAATTATTACCCACCAGTCAGTAAAGCACTCAAAATTGCAAAAGCGCGAACTCAAGAATTTCATCTTAAAAGTAAAAGACTATATGATAGAAATTTTGTTGAATCCCCATTAAAAATACAAGATTCTGTAATTTATGAAGAATTTAAGTATCCTAACACTCAAAAATTAGAACCTACTTTCTCAGGACCATATAAAATTATAAATAAACTTTCTGAAGTAACTTATGAAATAGATAAATTTAATTATGAGACAGGACTAAATTCAGTTATTGTACACGTTTTTAAATTAAGACCCTATTTTTCACCAAATGATTTCAGAATGTTTCATGAGCAACCCATAAAACAAACAAAACCACAACCAACATCACCACCACAATTGCCATCACAAACTCAAACTAAAGTAAAAACCATAGATTAAATTCTAATTCTTTAGATTTTTTTTTCTTTCATCAATAGTTTTTAACATTACCAAGTATGACTTTGGAGCGCCACGGGGATATTACTTGTGTTTGGAAGTTTTGGGATTAGGTAGACAATCTATGCAGGCATAGGGTGTGTATTTGATTTTGGGAGTTTTCAGATTGATGTTGAAAAATAAAAATAAATATTTTTAATTCTATATCCAGTTTATATCAAAATAAACTATATTTATTTTATTCCATTTTTACCACTTGTTTACAAAAATAGTAAGAATTGATAATATTATTATAATAACATAAACATAGAAAATTGATAATTGTGATGAGATTTTGTAGTGATTGTGTAGCAATGGAAAATTTAGTACATAAACAAATTATCTTTTATTCCTATTTATTTTCTTTATTTTACCATTTTAAGTTTATCAAATGCACGTCTATTCATCAAGAGTATCAGAGAGATAAATTATTGTAAAGAAATACTGGTTGAGAGTCCACTTTCTAAATATTTAGAGTTAAATTTATTTGGACTTTGGAATTATTATTATTATTATTTTTTTAATGTTTCGACTGGCAAAAATACTTTCTTATATAAGTAAAAAATAAGAAAATTATTAATTGCTATGTATTATTTTTATCCTCAACCATTATTTTCCGTGTCAATAAGTAAACAATCTGTGATATTTTCTTAGAATATAATATTGTTATTAAGTATTATTATTGCTATTATTCAAGTATACTGTTGAGAATTTTATTATTATGATTATGAATTGAAAGTATTATATTATTTTCTGAAAGATTCATTATTTATTAAAGAAAAAGAGAACATAACTTATAAGTGAAAAGTTATGATATTTACTAAAACAAGTGAGAAGTTGTAAAAGATGGTGAGTCCCAATTAGAATGGGAAAAGGAGCTCAAAAAAGAAGTTGATAAACAAACGTTAAAAGGTAGTTGAATAACTACTAGGAATTTGTTTATTAAAATAAAACTACTATTGTGATGACAAATAGTATTTAAACATAATGTAAAGGGTTTAACAGGCAGAGTAGTCAAACAAATTTAGTAAAAAATATTTATTGCAGCTGAACTTTTTACTTAAGGACTGTATCACTATTTTTGCTAAAGGACTTTTATGACGTACGAACTGATTAAGCCAATGGGACTTAAAATTCTACTTGAAGTAAATAAAGTGTTAAACATTACTTGATTGGAAATATGTTTGTGATAAGAGAAATGGAAATACACTAAATTTCCATAAGATAAAAGAATTTGTTGTTATTTATTACTATAGTTTTATTATTTCTTATTATTTATTTCTTATTGTATTTATACTTATTCTTTATTTCTTATTGTGTTTATATTTTTCTATGCACTTACAAATGGTAAGTGATGTTGTAACCATTATTTGTATTCTTTTACAGGGGAAATGCTCTCAGCTAAATTTAAATGCTCTTAGTATATATTTTTTTTCTCTTGCATTGCTAAAATTTTACTTTTCCATCTCTTCGCTGACGTCTCTAAAATTTTCAATATTCAAAAATCAACTTCCAAATTTATTACAAATCTGTTGTCTGAAATTGTAGTTAATTAACCACAAATTTCATACAAAGTCTTTGGGGAGGGGGGATAATATTACAAAATTTAAATTTTTGCTCCAAGTTTAAAGTATTTTATGTAAATTTTCCTTTTTCAGTAATATTCCGTATATTATACCGGCTTATTAAATTAAAACCCCAGTCTATTAATCTCTAAGATCTTAATTCATATTTATTCCAAATTGCGTAAATCTAAAAATGGCTCATTTATATTTCTTTAATAAAACTTTTATTATTTAAATTCCTATTAAATTCCGCTATTAAATCCCGGTAAATCATATTCCCCTTAAATCTTTATTTAACTGTTAAAATATTATTCTGTCTTAAAGAAAAAACCTACTTATTTCAATTTATTCTTTTATTTAAAATATCCAGGTGTAATTAAAATATTTCAAAGATTAAAATTTCGCAGACATAAATTCATTTCTTTTATCGTCTGAAGAGGGAAAAAAGGGTTATTTTTGCTTAATCTCGACTACAGATTTTAACATTTGTTTATGCTTTAGATAGCTGCGGCGAGGATATAAGAATTTTCTAGAACAATCTTTTCAGCAGAGTATAAATACGGATGGCGGGAACCAGAGAGAAGCATATAGCATATAGTAGATGGGCTGTGAGCTTAGAAGCTTTTCAGTTTTTAGCATGTAGAGGTGAACGTAGTGGATTGCAGTCGTAGCAGACTGGATATTCAATGTGATTGCTCGATGGAGGTAGTAAAATGTTGGATGAATACTGTTTATTATGTGTGTAGAATGAGGAAGCAACGGTATCGTAATGGGTGATAGAAGTTAGATGTTAACGGATTAAAGAATAGAACGCAGTCAAGAGATGGAGTGTTTTTAAAACTAATTGTGAGATGAGAATAGAATTTATTCTTTTTACCATGGAAGGAGTGAGCATCTTCCCTAGATTCAATCGTGAGTGTGGAAATAAAGTGAATAATGTTCCAAGCGATTGCCATGTGTTAATTCTTCATTTTTCTTTAGTATTTTAAAACCAATCGGCTGCTACATGTGTTGTGTAGGAATGGAAACCCTCATTTTTTTTCGACAATACCAACTACTTGCCGTCAAAATGTCACATATATAATCCGCTGTTCGAGATACCATATGCCAAGTACGTTTAAAATGATATTTGTGTTTACTAGTAAATAACAGAGAAAGAAAGTTGTCCACCTGTTTTTTTATATGAAATTTTGTCTGCCGTCAAACCCCCACGCGTGAGCAAGTGCAAGGAAACGTTATTATTGTTGCATAAATTATTTAACGAAAAGCTATTATTAAATACTTTAAAAAGTAACCAAATTAAATAGGTTCTTTTAAGTGTTGTTTCATATAAAGTTATTTCATATATTAAAGTTATATATTTTGTTGACTTCTCTTTATTTGAAGAATGCGAAAAATAAATGGGACCATATTTGTATATCACTCCAAGCAAAAGTAAAAAAAATTCCGAAAATTAAAGGAATTTTTTGACATTGATAACGATATCATTACCGGGGGGGGGGGGGATTCGAGGAATGATAACACTGGTCAACAAATTTGAACTTTTGCTCTGTCCTAAAACAGACATTAGTTGTCAGACATTAGTTATGCGGTTTTTTGTGCTGATTCCGAATCTAGTTTTAGATTTACTCCAGCACGTCAAGTTTGAGAGATATTTGCATATTTCAATTTATGCAAATTTAGTAAATTTTATACAATTATTTGCAAATTTAAGGTATAAAGCAATATCAGACAGGGTTTTTTGTTTTATGTTATGATTACTACCTAATTTACTTCACAAAAACGTTTTTTCTGAGATTATACTGACACGTGACTGTGAAATATTGTACCTAATTTGCATATTTTCCATGTTTTTCTAATAATGTTTCCTGACGTTCAAATATTTCTGCCGCACGAGTACGCTAATATGTTTCTAAACCAGTTTTTGAACTGATTTCAAATCTTGTATCTGTTTTCTTCTATCACGTCTAGTTTTTGAAAAAAAGTGAAATTTTAGTTTTTGGTCAAAAAAGCCAGAAATAGCTTTTTATGATACTTTGTATGATAAACTTCAACTAGTTAGGATAGATTCTACTACTTATTTTTTTCGATTATATAAATTTTCGTTTACATCTCTGATATGAATCTGACTCTGTTCACCTTCTTGTCAATAAATTACACACTCCTAAAAAGCATCTTATATCAAACCTGTGTTAATACCGTGCAAAAGTAGAAATTAATCTTACTCAAAAACTAGACATGACCTAAGAAAACAGATTGCAGATTTGAAATCAGCATAAAAATATAGTCTAAAAAACATTACGTCAATTCTGTGGCAACTATTTTAAAGTTGATAGTGATGTAAACATTACACCAATAAAAAATATGCAAATTAAGCTTAATAATGGATAAATAAATGTTAAGAATATGCAAATCGTGACATTTATCTGAAGCAAATAATCAAGTAGTCATTATCTAGAAAACGTAATTAGATGTGATATATATTGTATCTAAAATTTGCATAAAATAGCACAAAAATGGTTAAATTTGCATAAATTTAAATATGCAAATTTCTCAAAACCTGGTCCACCTAGAGATAAACGGAAAGCATATTCGGAATCAGGGCCAAAAACTGATCTAGAATATACTAATTTTAGTTCTAAGACAAAACCACTGTTGTACAGTGTAACGTATGATATGGAAAGGGGGAGAGGTGTCCAAAATTACAAAAAAGTTGATAACGTTACATAGTACAGCCCCTAAGAAATAATACAGACTGTGAAATCTCACGATTTTTATAATAGTAAAAATAAATAAGGAATTTGTGTAAACGAGATATTAATTTAAGTATAAAATTCTTCATTACATATCAGATTATAACATCAAATTTGACATAACTTTTAGGTGCGTTCGTAATTATATAAATATCCTATCAGTGTACGAAATATTGGTGGTCCGCTGGTTCGAGACCACCAAAAATTCAATCGGACCACTAATTTGAAAAATTTGATGGTCCGCAGGACCAGTAACTTTTCCTCCTCTCTCACAGTTATTTCCCGTCCCTGAGAAAACCGGAATCAAACACAAATCGCATAATTTTATTTTATTTAAAAAAATAAATTTTAAAAAATTGCATTAAACCTTAGTCAGGTGAAATAGATAATCTGAAATGAAATATTTAATTAATAATTTTATAGTTTTTCTTTATGTACTGTTTAATTTTTAGCAAATTATAATTTTACATTTTATTATGCTACAAATTTTGGATAACCGCAAAGGAAGTTTGATTTATATTCTAGGAAGGGGGGGGGGTCACTCAAAGGGTTAAAGGGAATAGAATTTCAAGTAGCAGGCCAGTGATGATTACTGCGGACCAGTAAATTCATATCCCTTTAAGACCCGATGTGTTTGTAAACAAAGCTAGTCATGCCTGTAGAAAGGAAAACATGGACTGCAATCGCTACCTGTTGATAAAAAAAATCATACTTTACTCTATCTGCAAACCAGAACTATCGTTCGATTCAAGTTTTTATTACATACGACTCACAAGGAAGGTCTCCATACTGGGCATACTCAGAATATGTTGAAAAAAATGCTAATGAAAGTACTCATGTATGTAATATAGGATCAGTTAAAATTAGCGGCGGAATTACAGTAGAAAATCCGTAAAAAAATAAAATACTTTCGAATAATTGGCGTGAAATGACGAAAGCGGCACGCAATTTGGCGAGCAGCACTTTTCCTCGCCAAAAGCAAGCGATTTGAATGAATCTGAAAATTGTTTGCTAATTGATTTTGAGAATATGCGGATTTTTATGAATTTAAACGTAAACCATGAAAGAAATTATTATTATTATTATTACATTTTGTATTATACATGTTGCTTGTTGCCGATTTGAATGAAATTTTGCCATTGTTTTATTCTCCAATCGCTTTATCGGTTATAAAAATAACTTTTAACGCCAAATGAATAATGCTATGCGGTAATACATTTCCATACCGAAGAATTTGTTTCCATAGCAACAAAGTTGAATCAACAGTGCTCAATGTGGCATATTTTTGAGTTTGGAACAATTTTATTCAATTTAGATTTTGTTTAAATCGTAAAATATGATAGTTAAAAATCGTTATAAGTACATATAAATATATATGACAAAACTATAGTTTAAGCAAACTAAAAATGACAATGCTAAAGTTATTTAAATTAAACTTATTTAAACAAATTCAACATAAAAAGTTTTTTCCTTAAAGAGTATTCGACATGCGTATTTTTTGAAATTTTATTTCTTCGCCAAACGGTGATAAGCCGCCAAATAAACGAAATTTTCGTTATTTTTTTACGGAGGTTCTACCGAGGTTCCGCAGAAATTTTTTATAAACATATATACCCATGGGAGAAGAACATTCTATATTTTTTTCAGATTTTTCTGAGTATGCCCGTATGGAGACCTTCCTTGTTAGAAGCAAATATTTAAAGGAATGTTTAACCCGCACGATTGTGCGGGTTGGGTCTTAAAGGGTTATGCTTACTGGTCCTTGGGACCAGTGACTTTTTTATATGAATTCTACCGCTGCCTATAGCCGTCAAATGGCCCGCCCGTCAGTTTGTCAGTCCGCATATAACAGCGCAAAAACTACCCAACCGAATGGTTTGAAATTTAATACACCGGGTGAGCCAAAAGTTAGTTAAAACTTTAAAAACTCATAAAAAAGGGAAGAAATTATGATAAATGAGTACGGTTTGCAAGAAAGAGTTCACAAGGTAGTCGGATTTTTTTTAGCAGCAAAAAAAGAATTAATTAAAAAATCACATGTAGAGGGCGCTGACGACCCGAAACACAATGCTGTGTCGTAGAATGTTCTGGAGGTCATATTGAACATTTGTTACTGGAAGAACAAATGAATGGAGCGTATTGTTGTCCTTTTCATTGTGTTTCGGGTCGTCGGCGCACTCTACATGTAATTTTTTAACTAAAGTTTGTTGATGCTAAAAAAAATCAGACTACCTTGTGAGCCCTTTCTTGAAAATCGCACTCCTTTATCATAATTTCTTCCTTTCTTATGAGTTTTTAAAATTTTAACGAACTTTTGGCTCACCCGGTATATAATCGTTGCAGAATTTTGTCGAGTCATTTCAAATTTTATGAAAATCGAACCAAAACTTAAAAGGTTTTCGTCCTTCTATTAAATCCTATCATACGTAATCAATTCGATGATATCTCATGATAGGTAATGATCATATGTTGCGATGTTGATTATTTTATTAAATCCTATCATACGTCATTAATTGAATGACATCCCATGATACGTAGTGATTCTAGCTTGACATGGCGATTACGTCTTATTTAAGATGGAGGTCTATTATTTCTGTATTACTGAATTTAATACATAGAATCGTAATAAATTTTGTATTCATGCATTTTTGAATACGAGTGCAACAGCTGTTGCACCAAGATCTGAATACTTATAAAACTAGTTATAGTACGAACTCACCTCGTTTGCCACGTTTGGCGTACAATTTCAGACTTGTTTAAAAGTTAATTTAATTTTGTAGGGAAAAACTTTGTTCGATTCTATAGAACCTGAGTGGGAATATATGAAAATGTTTACGTAAGTTTGGTTTAAAGTAATCTGAAATGAGAACAGACGCTTTCAGTGTGACGTCAGTCATGACGTTTTGGTTGGAAACTGACTCCAAACAAACGGTTTCTATGCGTCATTTCTTTTTAAATATAAATCGTAGAAAATGTTACCACTACATATCAAGTATTAAAACACTTAGATGTGAGAGATAGATATAAAATATAGTTATAACATATGAAGAAAATAGAAAATACAACATAGCAACCGTTTGTTTGAAGTCAGTTTGAAACAAAATGTCGTGACTGATATCACGACTGAAATCGTCTACAGTCTTCAGTATTTTTGAAGATAACAAAAATTTCTGCAGTGAAAGACATGGTACTTAGACTATAATATTTTTTCACGACTTGCTGTATTCAGATTTTGTCGTTCATACATTACATTCAGCTATACATGTTGCACAATACATTTAAATGCTTTATTAATATCCACCAGCAATGTCTGTGACGGTGATTTACAGATTTATAGTTTTAACTTTTGCTGGTAGCCACCTTATTTGTTTAAGTTTCCACGATCTGTGGACTTTTCTTCTGATTACACGAGGAGCAATCCATAACAGAGCTCTTCACGGTACAATTTATGAATATGTTCTTGTACCATATTTTTCTGTGGGAGATATTTCTGACATAATCGCTAACTAATGATATCAGCCATTAATACATTAATATGAAAATAATTGTCTAAAGCACTTTTGCGTGAAAATGATTTCTGATATTGGTCTCAAACAAGCAGTTTTTTTGAAGTTTCGCCGTGACAATGAAATTCCAAACTGGTTTTATAAGCAAGTGATTTTTTTCCATTTAGTGCAGACTATGATTTATATCCACAGTAAGTTCCTAGATTTTTTTTAAAAGCTTTTCTTAGAAAAAATGATTTCGACAGCCGTCACACACACATGGCTTTTCTCCAGGGTGAATTGGAAGATGTTTTCTAAAATATCTTTTTAGTGAGAATGATTTTTGACAAACATCGCACACATATGGTTTCTCCTCAGCGTGGATTCAAAGTTGTTCTATTAACCCCTTGAGGGGCAAGTAATTGTGTTTCAGGTATGTCGAATTCACGCCGCAATCTGCAAAAAGATTTATTGCAAAATAAGGAAAAACAATTTTACGACTATTTACCACCGAAGTTAGTGAAGTAAAATTTAATAACATTTTTTTGGTGCACATCTTCATTAATCGTAGGTGGGATAAAATATCTCCCACCGCCCCTCAAGGGGTTAAAGAGCTACTCTCTGAAACTGATTTTTGCCAGACATCACATGTGTTTTCTCCCCGGAGAGGGTTCGACGATGATATTCTAAAGAGCTTCTGTTTGTAAATGATATTTGTCAGATATCACATGCATATGGTTTCTCTCCAGAGTGGGTTCGAAGGTGATCTTTTAAAGAGAATCTCCATAAAAATGATTTTTGACAAACAGCGCACACATGTGGTTTCTCTCCAGAGTGGATTCGAAGATGTTTTTTTAAATAGCATCTCTGTGAAAATGATTTTTGACAGACATCGCACACATGTCGTTTCTCTCCAGAGTGAGTTCGAAGTCCAGCGTGAGTTCGAAGGTGTTCTTTTAAAGAGGATCTCTGTAAAAATGATTTTTGACAAAAATCGCATACATGAGGTTTCTCTCCAGTGTGGATTCGAAGATGTTGTTTTAAATGGCATTTCTGTGAAAATGATTTTTGACACACATCGCACACATGTGGTTTCTCTCCAGAGTGGATTCGAAGGTGTCCTTTTAAATGGCCTCTCTGTGAAAATGATTTTTGACAGACATCGCACACATGTGGTTTCTCTCCAGTATGGGTTCGAAGGTGTTTTATTAAAGCATCTTTCAATGAAAATGATTTTCCACAGTCATGGCACGTATGTGGTTTCTCTCCAGTGTGGCTTAGAAGGTGTCTGTTTAAAGAACTTTTTACTGAAAATGATTTCTGACAGATATCGCACACACATGGTTTCTCTCCAGTGTGAGTTAGAAGGTGTTTCTTTAAATAGATTTGCTCTGAAAATGACTTCTGACATACATCACATACAAATGGTGTCTCTCCAGAGTGAGTTCGATTATGAATTTTTAAAGAGATCTTCGAAGAAAATGATTTTTGACATACATCACATGCAAATGGTCTCTCTCCAGTATGAATTCGAAGGTGATTTTTTAAATTTGACATAGATGAAAATGATTTTTGACACACCCCACAAACGTGTAGTCTTTCACTGGTATGTTTTCTTAGATGAACTTTCAAACTATCCTTTCTTAAAAATGATTTTTGGCAGATATTACACGCATGAATTTTTTTTGCACCATGAATCTTAATATGCATATTTAAATAATAGTTGTTTGAGAAAGATTTTTGACACACATGACAAACAAAAAATCTGTCTACAGTATGAGTTTTCGAGAATGAATCTAACACAGATTTTTTTGATAAACTCTCTATACAAACATTAAATGACTGCAATTTTACTTCCTTTTGCTGTTGAAATGTCGACTGATCTTCCATTTATTACAAAATTGTAGGGTTATTAAATGCACTTAATAGCTGTCTCGTGTTAAAAAATACTTTTCTTTGGCATAAAATGGTAAACTTTAAGGAAAAGTAGTAAATGAATAAAAATATATAGAAGTACATACGTTACTCAAAAACCTATAAAGAAAAAAAGAAATATATGAAAAATATGCAGTGCAAAATTAAAAATAATTGATTTAATATGGTCATCACATACAGAAGAAACAAGAAATTATCGTTACTAATAAAAGAAAGTTTTGTTCTGTGTGCGTGTCTGTCTATCTGTTCGCGATGGGTCGCAAAATCTAAGGCACGTACGAGACTCAAAATGTTTGTGAAGATAATCGAAGGCCTCTCCTGGTGCACACGAGTTTCAGAATTTACAATTTTTAATAATTAGTTGATAAATTAATTAAAACCCACAAATTTAAAGAATGGTAAAGCATTCATAATTCAACAAAATCATAAATTTTAATAAAATAAGCAGAATATTTCTTTGAAAAGTCGGAGAGATGGGAAGGGGTAAGAGAATTACAGTGCTCCTAGAGCGATAAATGTGCTGGGCTTTTTTCAAAAGGGCTACTACTTAAAATTTTACTGGGCCTAAAAACTGAAAAATTCAGACCTGTCAACTTTTGAAAATGAGAAATCGTAGCACATAAAATTAAATTTACTCTGGAGGTTGGTTGGTTGATTTTCGCGTTTCACAGCCATCTTTTGACATTCGTTAAAAGAATAAGATTCTGGCTTTCAACTCAATATGGTAAATTTTTTCCTCTGAAAATATTTATACGCTTTTTAGAGTTTCTTCTCGTTTTGAAGCGTTTTTTTATTTTTATAATTATTTTATTTATTTTTTTTACATTTGTAAAAGGAGCCTGGTTCCAATATTTTAGCCCAGTGCAATAAAGTTTGACGAAATTCGCGATTTTTTTTCCTGCGATCATTTCAGGATATTTACAATTTCTTCCCACAATCGTAATTCACATTTTTCTATCACGATTCTTTGTTGAAATACGCAATTTTTAACACGAACTTTTGACGAAATTCGACTCTTTTAACGCGATCCTTTGACGAATTTCGCGTTTTTTACCACGATCCTTTAACGAAATTACTGTTTTCTTTTCGCAATCTTTCGGTGAAATCTGCCTTTTCTTACTAATCTTTCGATGAAATTTGCATTTTCTTACTGATCTTCTGGCGAAATTAGCGTTTTCTTTCCGCGATACTTTAACAAAATTCACGTTTTTACTACGATCCTTTGACGAAATCTATTTTCTTCTGCGACCAATTAACGATTTTTTTTTTTTTTTTTTTTTTTTTTTTTTTTTTTTTTTTTTTTACGCGGTCATTTGTCCAAATTCGCGATAGTTTATCGCAACCGATTGGCAAAATTTTCGATATCTTTTCACGACCAATTAACAAAATTCACTACTTCCGCGACCTTTTGATGAAATTTGCAATACTTTTCCCTCAATAGTTTAACGAAATTCGTGATTTTTTTGTGCAATCTTTTGACGAAATTTGCAATTTCTTTCTGAACTCTTAATGAAATTATCGATTTTATTCAGCGACCGACTGAAAATAATCACTATTTGTTTCTAAAATCTTTGACGAAATACCCGATACTTTTACACGATCATTAAAAAAAATCTCAATTTTTCCCACGATCGATTCACAAATTAATTTGGGTAAATTCCATAAAAGAAAAAAGTTCGCTGACTTCCAAGAAATTTCGAAATATACTCGCAAAAGAATTATAGGTCTGTGGAAGAATTTGCAGGGGGAAATACTACACAGCATTTTTCATTATGCAAGAGTTTCCATTCCCGTGTGCAAATCGTGCGATTTTGCACACTATTTCAAACCTTGCCCCTCAAAGACACCCCCCCCCCCTTCCAGAAATTTTTAACATGGCACCCCTCTTTCTAAAGAAGGGAATTCCTGTATAAATATTTACAGAAACACGATTCACTCGTGGTTAATTTACATAAAGAGGGTTTTATGTTAAAAAGTTTGTTTTGCAGCCCCGATTTTTTTTTCCTCATGAGCATTTGTTAATGTTCGAATTTTCGGACTAATGACCGATATTTTAAAACTTTCGGAAATGAATACTTTGAAATTTTGGAAATTTCGGAACAGAATTACTCTTGAAAAACGTGTTGCGCGGGATAAAAATCGCAACTAGAAACAAAAAATGCGTTTGTGTTTTTTGAAAAAAAAAATCGTAGTTTAAGACCGATTTTTATAGCATCGTAGTTTGTAGGTCCAAATCGTAGCAACTACGATTTTTTCGTAGCAGTTGGCAGGTCTGAAAATTGCACAGCCAGACACGAAAAAATTCCCCTTTCAGAAATTCTAAAAATTATTTCACTGCGGTTAGAGGAAGTAAAAATAAAATACACGAAAAATCGATTTATAAAATATCATTTTATTTCATTTGAAAGAAAGGTTCGAAAATCTCTCACAAGGACGCCAGATGCTCATTGCAGACAACCGACGCCTTTCATTAGTGGGTATTCCTTTCATTAGTGGGTATTCTCGAACGAATATAAAAATTTTTAAATATTAAATTTATAGATTTAATTTTTATGCATCCAGATGTAGAATTTTTCGATGATATCAGATATGTAAATTTCTTCACGGTTGCTCAATTACAACCCTAGACATTAATTATTATTTCATTAATTGGATGATTTCTTTTAAACTCTCATAAAAGCCAGTCTCCTTAAACCACAAATGATTTTTATACTAGGATTCTTTGGAACACCGTCAATTTTTTTTAAATACATCATTTAGAGATTTTAAAGTTATACATCTAGCCCTATCTCTAAACGCTGTTTAATAATATCTAAATTGTATAAAAATCGATCCGCAAGTTTTTGCTTTATAAAAAATTCGAATTTTAAAAAGGAAATGAAATGCATTGTTGAAACGCAAATTTGTTAAAATTAAGAAAACTGACAAACCGATCGATTTGGAGCTTTCGGATACTTTATAACACATAACAAAGATTTTAAAAAATTGAGGACATCACATTTCGGGACTGGGGAAGGGGGGGGGGGGTGATGTAACTTTGTTTGGGGCGCGATCAAATATTTAAAACCGCACCGTTTTCTACCATTTTAGATGCGGTTTTTTGACGGAGCCATGGGATAAAAATTATTTATTTAATATAAAAATTTCAAAAGTGTACTTATCGCTATTTTCGAACAGTAATTTCAACAAATATCTGAAAGTCTTGCTTAAGTCCGCCACCCCCTTGACTAACATATCTACGGGTAGGTTGTTTAACGGAGTTTCGTTCAAAAACAGTTTTGTTAAGAAAAGAGTTCCTCCCTGGTAGTGGTTGAATGTGGAACTAAAAGATTGTTTTTTTTTTGCAAGATTTTCAGTGCATGCTGAGCTCGGCTGCTAAACGATGCCGCAGGCAGCGGGAACCTGGTTCGAGGTTCGTTCGATTCAAGATTGTTTTTACTTTACAATATATTGCAGTGCGTGCGTAGCACTCCTGCTATACGGTGCCATTGTCATTCGATTCGAGGTTGGGTCTTTTTATGAGATTTTGCAGTAGAAATTTCAGGTTCATTTAAGATTATTACGGACCGAACAACACCAGGGGTCAGCTAGTTTTGAAAAATAAAACTTTGTAAAGCATTATAATTTGAATATCTGTTTTTGGGAGAAATTATAAAAATTATTGTTTATCAACATACATGGCTGGTACATAATTGGAGGAGGAGGATAGGCTGGGAGGTCACCCAGGAGCGCTCTAGATGGCTTCGTCCAATTCGCTGGTCAGTTTCACGAAACGAACCTTGAATCAAAAGAAGTATATTGGTAAATTTGATCTTGTATTTTAAAGCATTATGGACCTTTATCTGCAATGAACTTCCACATTGATGAGAACGTTGCGAACGCTATTGCGCTTTTATATTTTCTAATTACTCAGACGAAATTTAAACCATAAAAGATCAATTCGTTTAGCTGATAATAATTTACAGCAGGATTTGGTAAAGTATACGACATTCAGTATACTAACCCCCCCCCCACCGGGGGCATAAAATAATTGAAAAGGACCGCCTTGCGCATAAAGTAGTTAAAAAGGGACGCCAGCCGCCTCGCCCAGCGAAATATTCAACATTGAATATGTGTTATAAACTAAAACCTTCCTTGAAAATTATTTAACAGTTAGAGTTCCACGAAAATCCTCTTAGCAGATTTTTTTAAAAGACTATTCTTACATAATAGGGTTCATCTGATTTTAGAGCTTTCCTGCAGAATTCTATAACTGAGCAACGTCGTGAAATATGTAACTGAACCTTCCCTGAAAAATTATATAATACTGCAAGTCCCACCAAAATCCATCCTGCAATATCTTATAAAACAGCTAATCTTCCAACCAGGCAACGTGAAATGACATCGTTACATTCTAAAACCTTCCTTGAAACATTATCTAACTAACAGTGAAAGTCCCTTCAAAACCCATTCAGCAAAAATTTTTGAAAAGACTAATCTTTCATTAAGATAATTAATCTGATTATAGAACTTTCATGCATAGTTCTATAAATAAGCAACGTAGAACGATATATTTTATATTAAAACTCTGAAAAATTATCTCATTAACAGTGCAAGTCGCATGAAAATCCATTCAGCAGAACTCAAGTTATAAGCGACCGGAAAGTAATACCCCTTTTCATTATATGTATTTATATCTATACTAATAAAAGAAAGTTTTGCTCTAACTGCCTCTGTGACTATGGCTAGCGACATCTTCTGCACGTACAAGTCTGAAATTTGGATGAGGATAGTTTAAGGCAGGTCCTGATGCATCCGGGGTCAGATTTTTAATTTTTTAAATTATTAGCCGAGATATTAATTAAAAACTCATTGAAAATGCATTCTTTTTTATGAAAATAGGGAAGCGCTAACTGCCTGCTTTTCCGAGCGAGTAGAAGAGAAAAACCGAATGTTGTTTTATCTTGCCCGTTTGCTTTAAGGCTCGAACCGTTCCTGATAATGAAAAACGAAAGGCATATTCTTGAATTTCGTACTTTTACGTCTTAAATGCCGCAATCAGTTCGAAAAAATATCGTTGGTAACTCTTGGAAAAATAAATTTCAAAAAGGATTGTTTTCTAAGTTTATTTTTTCTGTCATACGGCACCGCTTCCTTAGGGCGCAATTTTGCAGGTACCGGTGAACAAAAAATCAATAGGTTCAGGGGTCGAAGGAGGGATTTTTTGGGGGGCCCATTTTGTGAAAAGTAAAAGTTATTTTTGTGAAATTTACTATATTTTGTGAAATTTATTTTATTTTTACGAAAAGCATCCTTTTCAACTTAACTATGAAATTCAGTTACTGAAATTCGAGCAAACAATTTATTAAAATAATAACTTCTTTAAGTCCTTCTGCTAAAGTTTAACTTTCTGGTGGTGAATTTGTTTTCTTTGCAATCTACTCATTTTAAAACCTAACAATATAAAAATACTTAATGAAGAGTATGTTTTTATGGAATAGAATTTTGTGAAGAGGCCTGTTTTGTTAAAAGGAATTTTGAGATGGGGACTGTTTTATTAAAAGGAATTTTATGAAAGGGCCTGTTTTATTAAAAGGAATTTTGTGAAGGTGCCCTACATGGGCCCCAAATTTTGCCTGGATCGACCCCTGAGGTTGCAACTAAAGTTACTGAAATGTTCAAACAATAGTCTTTGTTTCATGCAGATAATTGAAACAGGTGTGGAAAAATCAATTGTGAAGTGTTTTCACTTAAAAAAGTGTATTTTTTAGAAACATTTTGTAAGATTTTATCAGATAAAATATATCGTATAAATTTAAGTAAGTAGCTTTTAAGTAATGCAGAAATATTGAGCTTTCATTCCAGGCATAAAGACTGTACAGTAAATTAAGCTAAACATAACCATGTGCTATTCTTTAAAAAGTGGCTATGTAAGGAAGCTTGACCCAATCAATGTGAGGGATGGTTGACCAGATGATTAAAACTCCCTTAATTAGCTGTTTTTGAAAAGCTTTTTATTATACACTGTACATAATAAAGGGTTAATAGTTATATTTCTAAAATAATGCAAATTAATTCTGTAAAGCAACGGTAAAATGGGGGTTCGAAAGGAAAAAGTTTAAAATGGATTAAAAGATGGTGTGAAAAATTGCTATAGAAGCAAGAAAATATTTAATGAAATATAAACTGGAACGTTGATAAGAACTTTCATTTCATTTAAATAGTGTCCATACTCCATATAGGTAAATAGAAAGAATGGGAAAGCCTAAAAAGGATGAAAGCGGCAAACTTAAGAAAGGTTAAGTGTTCATACCTCTGCAAAAGAACACAGCATTGATCAAAAAACTTTAGGAAGGTATATAGACAAATTTCACCAAGATAAACACAATGTGATGAAGCCAAACTATATGGCAACTAGTACTGCCAGGTTGAGTGTTACAAAAAGCGGATGTTTAAAAGGGAATTTTTCTTCTGTGCTTTGAATTCCGTCTAAGCAGGTTTGTTTACGCATCACACTTTCACAAATACTTTTTAATCATCTAGCTTAAAGTTATTCTGCCGTTTTTTATACTAATTTTATTTCCTTAACAAATATTTCAATGTAAAATAAAGTGGGTCAAGTCTCCCATATGTGGGGAGCCTTAACTCATTATTTTCTCATGATTCAAATCAATAATTTTTCAAGTTAGGTTATATTTTAAACTTATGTCGCAATTTCATTTTGATAACTGATTGTATAACAAATAAAATGATATATGAAACTTTATTCTATGTTCAATATTTAAAAAATAAAAAAAATCATTTTGTAAAAAGTGGGTCAACCCTTCCCAGTCTCCCCTATGCTAAAATTTAGTTTAGCCAAAAAAATCAAAACACATTGAAAATTCACCTTTAGAAATTTCTACCAATAGACGGAAACGTGAATTCTTTTGTAGAATAAAAGTGTGCTTAGATGCTTCTGATTCCCAATGAAGACACTTGTCAGATTTTTGTGCCGTAGGTCACATTTCTTGTCTGGGCTTGATTACTGGAGACAGTGGCGCCAACTTATATGGACCCATGGGTCCCGAGTCCACTCAGTAATTTATTCTTAGCCCACCCAATTTCCAGTATTCTATTTTGCTACTTGTTTATCTTTCATTCGCTGAAAAAAATAATTCTTCCATTGAAAATAATTTTGTTTGAAAACACAGTAATGACAGCAATAACAGGCATACAGGACCCTAACCCAACCCATTTAACTTAACCCAAATTATCCAGTTAAAATATTATTGTCTCTATATGATAGAGATGATAAGGAATGGTTACAAAGTACATACTTAACAAGGAAATTGTTGGTGAATACATTTAAACTCATCTTTTTTATGTGTTATAGTATAAATTAGCAAATAAATGTATCAAAAGAAGTAATGCTAGGCTGTTTTGAAATAGAAATTGGCTATTTTCTGGCACATTTGCGAATTCATTTTTCATCCTAAATGCACGAAAATAGCATGCGTTCAGAAACCAAGAAATCAAATAAAGTTTTCAATTTTTTTATAAGATTAAACGATTTTTCAAAACACGCTGTCAAAGACTTTTAAAATGATTTTTGACATGCGTCATTTTTTAGTCCGTTAAGTTTTAGTTTATATTCATATTCATAGTATAATCGTAAATATTAGAGAACTGTAAAATGAAGACCTCATATGAGAATACAATTTAATATTCTATTTTTAAAAATTACAACTTCGCTATCACAACTTTCCCATCCATCTCTTTATCCTCAAAGAAAACAAAATTCCCCTGTCATTTTACCCTAAAAAGGTTGAGCCCACCCAATATTTTTCAAAAGTTGACGCCACTGATTAAAGAGGCAAATTTCCATCTCTGCTTTTGAAGAGCATGCCGCCTTATTAAAATGTAGAACTTCTATCATAAATAAGCAAAATTTACTATTCCAAAATACTGGTGGAAATTTGCCCCTGCAATAATCAGACCTTATTTTTACTACAATTTTTATTTGTTTTCAGAATGATTCGGAGCTATTTACCAGAGCCGTCCTTCGCGGAAGCGAGGCCGGGTGGAAGAAATTTTGTGAGGCCAGAGCCTGATTATCACAGGGTCACATGCCCCGGACTCACATTTTCAGCGGACCCCCAAATACATGTTCTCCACTGTCTGAAGATAACATTAATGTAAATTTCTATTTATAGTTCAGAGAAAAAATTATTTTTTACCATTCATGCAAAATAAACTATCGCAGTTTTCTTCACTAATGACAATAAAAAGCAATGTAAATTGTGAAATCCAGAGTAGAGTGGATATTATATCAAACTTTTTTCATTCAGTCTCTTAGGTTTAGAGTTTTACTTACACTAAATAGGACATAGTGCAGATTTTACCTTAACATAATGTTTTAATGCATTTTTACATGCGCCTAAGAGATGTATTCTCTTTTTATAAAGCTACTAGCCGCCCTTGGTGACCAGTTTGGTCTCTCTTAAAATTTATGTTTGAGAAAGCATGCTAAGCATTGTATCATGTTACTTTTATTCATAATTTAATTTACTTGGACTCCCTTAAATATAATTAATATAATCCCTTAAGCTAATATTAGTTTTTGTTGCATTAAAATATCTCAATTTGGTGATTTTCTGAAAGCAAGTAAACCCTATTGGTTTACAATGGAAGTCTACGGGAATTCGGCAAAATATTAAATATTGCCAAGTTGGCGACAGAACAGGGTTCCCTCCTATGCTAACCCCCTTATAGGTATGGTGATGCATTAAATGCTGTTCAATAACCAATGAGATGCGTTTCATTCGGGTGTTGCCATTAAATAATTAACAAATAATCGCGATTTTTGAGCCATGTAGGATAGCGTAATATATGTATATAGATAGATAGATAGACAGATAGATAGTTTCAATTTTGAATTGCACGTAAAGCTGTTTGAAATCTTATAATGTAATTTTCTAGCGAAAGGGGGCTCCGATACAGACTGTGTGCCCCGGGTTCCACTTAGAGTTGATCAGGCCCTTCTCTTCTGAACTCTTTAACTCCCCTCCATTCCCACCAATTGTTCCAATTTAGCCGTTTTTTTTTTTTGTTTTTTTTTTAATTCATCTAATAGAAATTTCGAATAACAATTTTTTCTTTCTTTAATGACTATGATATTTTGTGATTATTAAAGTGAAGGTAACTAATCAGAAATTCTGGTAAATGATTTGAAGTAGAAAAATCTGCTAGATTGCCCACAGCGCAAACATTTTTTGAAAAAGCTTGCATGACATACACATGGACACACCAATTATTTTATTTTTTTGGGATGTGTATAGGGGTTGGGAGGTTTCTACATAGTCGTGCCAATTCACTTTAATAATACTCGGATAACGTTCGAGCTATAATTTTTCTGCAAATTTGGGCACATTATGGTCATGGCAGAGCGGCATTTCTTTTTCTTTTGGTAAAGTAGAACTAGTGATATAGACGCTTTCAGCAATGATGCCAGTGATGACGTTTTGCTTCGAAATTGACTTCAAAGAAACAGTTGCTACGTTGCATTTTCTATTTTGTTTGTATATTTTACTGTTATAGCTCTATCTCTCATAGCTAAGTGTTTTAATACTTTATATGCATTAATAAAATTTTCTACAATTTATATTTCATAAGAAATGACACATAGCAACCGCTTGATTGGAGTCAATTTCCAACCAAAGATAGACATATATATATATATAGAGAGAGAGAAACCAAGACCATACTTTTTAATCGCCAAATTGCCGCAGATATATGTGAGAGGTATCGTTCAATTGGGAATTGTATCTACTTTTTGAATTTGAATGCAAATTTTGAAATAGGAGTTATCTGCACATTAAAATTCTACCAACATTGATTTTTCCGATTGTAACACCTACTTTTGACATAATTCTTTAGTTTCTTGCATAAAGGTAGCTAATGGTAATGTTAATTCACGCTACAAACTTTTATTTATAACTTGCCCAAAATTGTCCTATTGTTTATTTATTTATATTTTATGTGATACCTAAAGATAATTTCGGCCAATTTTTAATTAAAAAAAAAGTTTAAATTATGAAAATTATTCATAAATTCATATTAAAATAAATTATGACTAATTATCTACATTAATTTTCACATAAGAATTTGTAAAATATAATGTATGTAAGTTTACAACTCATTCCTATCTTCAGTTTTCGAGATAATTTTTAGGTGCATTTGTAATTATATGAATACATAGTACCTTTGGTCGTCATCTGGTCTGTACGTCTGTCGCATATAACAGCAAGTACCCAACCAAATGGTATGAAATTTAATATATATAACCCTTTCAGAATTTTGTAGAGTCATTTCAAATTTTATGAAAATTGAAACAAAACTTAAAAAAATATTTAAAATGTTTTCTTCATTCTATTAAATCCTATCATAAGTAATTAATTAACAAACGATATTCCATGATAGGTAATGATTCTAGGGTGCCATGATGATTATTCTATTAAATCCTATCATACATAATTAATTAACAAATGATATCCCATGATAGACAATGATTCTAGATTGCCATGATGATTATTCTGTTAAATCCTATCATACATAATTAATTAACAAATAATATCGCATGATAGGCAATGATTCTAGGTTGTCATGATGATTATTCTATTAAATCCTATCATACATAATCAATTCAATGATATCCCATGGTAGGTAAGATCTTAGGTTGCCACAGTGATTATGTCCTATTTAAGACGGAGCCATATTATTTTCATATTACTGAATTTAATATACATAATCATAATAATTTTTGTATTCAAGCATTTTTACATAAGAATACAACAGCTATTGCACTAAGATCTGAATATTTATAATACTAGTTTATGAAAACACCTCATTTGCCACGTTTGACATACAATTTCCGACTAGTAACTTTTTGATGGCATAAACATATCATCTCCTGTTATCAAAGCATACAGAGGAAAGAAAATATTAGAAAGTAACCTTAAAAAGATTATACTTTTTTTATACAGTAGACTCCCTCAAATCCGCACAGCTTGACACAACTTGGACTAGATCTTCAATTAATCAAAATTAAGAATTTCATTAAAATAAAATTTTAAAGAAATATATAAAAATGGGAGGGGTATGCTTAAAAAGGGCCGTAGGGTTACAGTAAAAAAATGAGGGTGTTAGAACGGAGAGAGACATTCAAGACATCTTTAAAATTATGCATTGACAAGACAAGAAAATTAGGGGGTGAAAAATGCATTACACACAAAACTTCAAGGGGCAGCAGACCACGCCGTTGGGACCCAGGATTTTAACTGGAATGTAGAAACAGGAGAATAACTAAATGGAAAAGGGATCCCAAAAATGAAGACTGGATTAAAAGGGAGCAATTCATTGACAATTTAGGGTGCAAAAACTGAAAAGGGCCCTGCGCTGGACACTAGGGTCTTAACTGGAAAGTAGAAGTGGTAGAATAACAAAATGGATAATTGGCCCCAAAAAAGAAGAAGATTGGATAAAAAGGGGGCAAGTTATTAGCAATTTAGGGCATAAAAACTTAAAGAAGTCAGGCCCTTAAAAAATTAAAATTCTGAGCCTCAGGTGCATCAGAACCCACCTAAATGTTCAGACTTCTATGCACGCCAGATTTCGCTACCCATCACAGACAGACAGGCACACAGAGCGAAACTTCCTTTTATTTAGCAAGCAGTACAGAATGTTGATGAAATCTGAAGTGCTTGTTTGAGTGTGTGTGTGTGTGGGGGGGGGGGGAGATTTGTACAATGGAATGCAGAATATACAGTTTGGATTTCAGAAAAAAACATGCATGCAATACCTTGTACTTCTAGCCCTGTATTCTAGCTACAAATATGTTTCTTTTTATTAGGCTGATTATCTCAACAAAAGGGGTAGTATTGACCACGGCAGAAGTCTTTCTAAAGGAGGAACCTAACTCAAAAACATGCATGCAAGCCCTGTATTCTAGCTACAAAAATGTTTCTTTTTATTAGGCTGATTATCTCAACAAAAGGGGTAGTATTGATCATGTATTGACATACAATTTCCGACTAGTAACTTTTTGATGGCATAAACATATCATCTCCTGTTATCAAAGCATACAGAGGAAAGAAAATATTAGAAAGTAACCTTAAAAAGATTATACTTTTTTTATACAGTAGACTCCCTCAAATCCGCACAGCTTGACACAACTTGGACTAGATCTTCAATTAATCAAAATTAAGAATTTCATTAAAATAAAATTTTAAAGAAATATATAAAAATGGGAGGGGTATGCTTAAAAAGGGCCCTAGGGTTCCAGTAAAAAAATGAGGGTGTTAGACCGGGGAGAGGCATTCAAGACATCTTTAAAATTATGCATTGACAAGACAAGAAAATTAGGGGGTGAAAAATGCATTGCACACAAAACTTCAAGGGGCACCAGACCAGGCCGTTGGAACCCCAGGATTTTAACTGGAATGCAGAAACGGGGGAACAACTAAATGGAAAAAGGATCCCAAAAATGAAGACTGGGTTAAAAGGAAGCAATTCATTGACAATTTAGGGTGCAAAAACTGAAAGGGGCCCTGCACCGAACAATAGGGTCTTAACTGGAATGTAGAAATGGTGGAATAACGAAATGGGTGAAGAGAAACTTTTTCTCTGCTCCCATGACAACGAAGGACGCGCGATGCGCGCGCATCCTACCTTAGAATGCGATTTCGTTTTGTTGTGGCTGGAACGATATGAAGCGATTTTTTGATTTTCAAAGCATGATCACCCATTTATCTAAGTTAAGGGGGGATTAGCCTGCCGTTTCCCCCTTTATATTTAATCAACGAACTCCCAAAATTAATCAGGGAAATTTTAGTAGAAATTTTTTTAAAAGCAAATCGGATATTTCTATCAAGAGTTATCGCGCTACGTACATATGTACATACATACACACAGAACCAGCGGGCACATTAGCTCTCAGGCTTTGATAGCATGTGAGCTAAAAAAGCACAGTATAACACCTCCTGTTGAGTATTAAAATTAGATTAACTATTGATTAGATATCTTAATTATTAATCTCAAACAAAAAATTTAGTTCCTTTGTACTACCCAATAAAAGCTGAAATAAGCTATAATGTTCATCGAAAAAAGCATAGTACGGCAACATTAGGTTTAGCAGGGTGAATTAGGCCTCCATATTCGCTCGGGATGGCTCATTGGTGGCACCAGCCAAGACATCCCTGGTTTGAATCCTCCCTGGACTTTTTCTCCCCCATTTGGAAATTTACAACTGATATGATTTATTTACCAATTGAATAATTGTATTAAAAATTAATCTAATAAAGATTGAGGTTTGTCTATGTATCTTTGTGCTGATGAGATTGCTGCACATAGAACTATACGATTTGGCTAGAAGGTAGCTAGCTGTATGTCTAAAATTATGCACATAGAAACCAATTTTTGGACTTTCAGTAGTTTTTTTTATTGTAATTTTTAGCCTTTTTTCATGTTTTATGGTAATTTTTCCAAATTTGTAAAAGGAATCTGGTTTAATTTTTTTAGCAGAATGTAGTAAATTTTATCCTCTTTACAATAAAGTTTATTTGGAATTTATACAGTGATTTTTAAATTTTTCGCAGTGACTTTTTCACATTTATAAAAGAAATTCTGTTTCAAACTTTTAACCCTAATGTAGTAAATGTTGTCTTTCCATGATTGCATCCTCTGGTTTAAATTGTTAGTAATGTGAATAAAAAAAAAAAAAAAAAAAAAAAAAAAAAAAAAAAAAAAAATCACTTCTTGCAAGGATTTTTTACCCCTCATTTGAGAAAAAATTCCGGATACAATGTTTTAGTCCTACTACAGTACATTTTGATTTCTCAAATTTTCTGAATTTTTATTGATTTTTAAGCAGTGACATTTTTAGACTAGTAAATGGGATACAGTTTCAATTTTTTAGCCCAATTCAGTAAATGTTGTCCTCTTTTCAATAAAGTTTATTATAGTCATTTTTGAACTTTTTATGAGATTTTTTGACATTCATAAAAGGGATGCCAGTATCAATCTTTTCGCAGAACTTATTAAATTTTCTCCTCTTTTCAATAAAATTGAATTCCTATAGCAATTTTTGAATTTTTTTCTCTTTCTTTGCATTTTATGGAGATTTTTTGAAATTCGGTTTCAAACTTCTAGCTTAATGTAGTAAAATTTTGCCATCTAACTTGAATTTTTAGTGATTTTTAATGACATTTTCAACACGTTTTTTAACATATTTACACATTGTGCGGCAATTTTTTGACATTCATGAAAGAATTCTAGTTACAATGTTTTAGCTTGCTGGTAAAACGCAATATTTGAACTTTTGTGATTTTTAGAGCTTTTTGAGCACATTAGTAAATTTTTTTCAGCCACAGAAAGGGGACTAAGGCAACACCCACTTGATATTGTACAAAGCCTTCAGGCGACTCCTTCCTAGGTCTCTATCGTCACGAATAGTGGACCGATTGCTGAACTGGTTTTCAACCCCAGAGAAGCTTTCCTTGTCTTTCATAAGAAATGAAATTGAAGGATCTGCCATGTTGTTTTAAGCGTTTTTATATCATACTTTGGATAATTCAAAATAGGATAAAGTAAATCATTTAAAATAAGGTAAGTGATTTATCTTGATATGTCTTAAATATGTGTATGAATTTACTTATTTATATTACTTTCTTCTAAAACTTTTGCACGCTTCTGATATACTGAATATAAGCTATGCCTTACCAGACCACGTGTTTGGAAATCGAATGCATTGTAATATCTATTTTTCAATGATTATATTTTTTAAAAACATAATTTCTGCTTTGGATTTGGAATGCATTTATGTTTTTAAAAGTGATATTTCTTTCGGTAAATTTTTGTTGTTTAATTATGTTATAGAATACATTCTAAAAATAGATTTTTAGTTGTTAGATAAATTTAATGGACATTGTATTTTTCTTTTAACAATCAAATTAAACTTTGAACTATATTAAAGTTGTTTAATTTTACTATTGTAATTCATTTATTTTACTGTATTAAAAAAAAATTAATATAGTTTAAAGTTTAGTTTCATTGTGAAAGAATTTATTGTGTTTTTAACAATGGTTTGAAAATTAAGTGAATTATGTTTCATTTGGCATATTATTTTTGTTGTTTTAAATCAGTTTTGAATAAATATGCTAATAATAATCAGATAAATAAATCTAGTGTTTTTTTTTTTTTTAAATCAAATTAAACTACATTAAATAGCAAATATTTTAGTATTGCAATTTGTTTATTTTATTACTTTTTAACTTGTTGGTATTTTAATTTACAAATTTTAGTTCTGGACGTATTTTAAAACTTATCGAATGTAAATAAAATTTATTATTTTAGTGTATATGTATATATATATATATATATAACTTATGTTGAGTTTATCGCTAATTTATAGGTATTAATCTCTATAGCTTTCAGATTTTTAAATTATAGAATAAATGCTGATAACAGTTTTTTAGTCATTTAGGTAAATCTACGGCGCATTTTTTAAAAATCTAATCAAACTGAATTTTAAACAACTTCAAATAATGCATAATATTATTAAAATGTTAACTATTTATTAATGTTTAATTAACTGTTAGCGATTAATTTAACAGTTTCTAGTAATATAGTATTATTAAAACTCAAATTTAATTAAAATTTACTATTTTAATTTCGGGTTATAAAAAATGATTGTCTATAGAATTATGAGTAATAACCATAGCAATATTATTATATTATCTTAGATATTTTTAGATAATTTATGTTCAATATTATCAAAAGCAAGTAAAAATATTTGAAGAAAGTGATATAAATAAATTACACATTTTTTTTAAAAGAATTATCAAGATAAAACATTAATCTTATAACCAAAATGAACAAAATAATTTTTTTAATAATAGATTTAAATATTACCTTTCAGAATCGAATGAAAATTATATTTATACATAAATAAACAATCTTAGAAAATTAAATAAATTGAAATTATAATAATTTTGCAAGAGAAAAACATGTTCAAAATACAAATTATTTTTCACAAAAATATTATTTTTGAACCAGTTTTTTTTTTTTTTTTTTTTTTTTTAAGGGAGGGGGGGGGGGGGGGGAGGTGAGATATATTTGCTCTAGAATTTTTATTAATAAATTTACAAATTGGCCTTAATTAATCTTTTAAGTTATACTTTAATATATTATTGTTCTCTTTAAACATTAATGATTTACCTTCTGAAAATAAAAATCTACCTTCCAATATATTTACTTTCTACTTACTCATATATAAGAAAAATGTAAATTTATCAGATTTGAAAAATAATGAATAAACAATTTTATTTAAACATGAACAAAAAATCTTAGAAAATGAATAAATAAATTGTATTTTTTAACAATTTTGCTTTTTTTTTAAAAAAAAAAAGGAAAAGATAAACGAAGTTGAAAAATTATTTTCACAAAAAAATTACTTTTGCAAGACAATTTTTATGATATACATCTGGGCTAGAATTAGTAATACATTTACAAAAATTCAAATTCTTTAATGCATTAATGTTTTATTATTATTCTCTTTAAACATTTATTATTTACTAATGTGTATTTGGTAAAATTGGAAATTATATAATTAGAAATCTCTTTAAACATATTGTTAAATTTAAAATAATAACGATAAATTAAAAGAAAAAGTATCTTTTTTGGTTTACAAAATAGGAAGAAAATGGAAAAATAAATGTTTAACTTAATTGTTTTTAAAAAAAAGATCCCGTAGTGGAAAAATTCATAATAATAAAGTCATAAGTAACAGTTAGTAATTTTTCAACGTACAAGAAAAGCGCAAAGTTCTATCGGGGAAAAAGTTCATCGGTCGTCTAAGAGTGACGTCACAAAATCGCCCAAAGGCTTTATGTCAAGTAGGTGTTGACTAAGGGGACCAAAATGCATAAAAGGGGACCATTTGGGAGCCCTGCAAAATTTACAAAACTCGTAAGGCCAGCATACATGAGAAATATACAACAAACGGCTAATATAAAACAAAAAATGCATAAAATTATTAACATATCTTAACAGACATCTCCTTTCTTGAAACCCAACTCTAAAAAATGTTGAATTGCCATAATTTCGTAAATTTCCAGTCGTCCGTAAACCTCATTTAACTTTCCCGCAAAAAAAAAAAAAAAAAAAAAAAAAAAAAATGAACAAATACTCACAATTTCAAACTAAATTACACAGGTACTTTAACTTTCAAATTTTACAACAAAATTTACACATATTAACAATAACAAACTTTTGCCTTGCCGTCATTTTAATTTTACAATTACAAAATGTCTTCCTTCTACACAAATTACAAAACATGCGGAGTTGAGTTGTCAAAACACAGCGGAGCTAATTGTCAATAAAAGTTTTCAGGTAGGCATAACCATCCAATACACAACAAATCCCATTAAAATGATCCAAATTCAAGTCCAAATTCAAGTTCCACTGTATGCGTGGAAAGGATTTACGAAACGAACTGGTAACAACAAAAATCCATTTATCGCCTCGCCAAATTGAACGATGCCAAGTGTCTCGGCTGTTCTGGGATTCAGCCGTTTGTCTTTCTAAAATAAACAGAAAAGGTTATCCTTCCCTTTGAATGGAAAGATGCTACTATAAAAATATCATAGAATTATTTTAAAACTTTCTAAGGAGCTTTTCAACAAAATATTCTCATCATTAGCCCTTCTATTTTTTTTTTTTTTTTTTTTTTTTTTTTTTTTATCTATCAATAATACACGTTATAAAAAATTATCTACCCTTTCACATCCATAACTCAAAATTACTTTTTAATAGCACAATGAGAGATAAAATAGTCAATAAACAATCAATTTATGCTGTACACTATAAAGTAAACGCATTTATGAAAAGGAACTGCTAATCTAGTGAAAAAGATTCTCTCAATTTTACACCTGGCCAATACAATTCCATTAAAAATATAACAAAACGACTGGTATAAAAAGTTCCAGAAATATGTGAAAGTAAAAGCCGAATGTAAACCTCTTTAGAAAGAAAATTACCTATAAGTAATGAATGAAGGGAAGATAAGTAATAGCTCTAACTTACAAATATTTACATCGTACGAAATAAAAACAAAGAAGGAATGAATTTTCAAATGAACGATTCAGGCGGACACGTCGTGAATCAAAAATCCATTGAGAATTGTTCCATTGAGAAAGATTTTACGTAAAACAAGAGTTTATATATTTTACATCACAGGCCGAATTTAGTTAAATGATAAATTGCATTATAAAATATCTAAAATAGAGTTTTATAGCAGAATAAATCGATAAAAAATAAAATATCAGGAATGATTTATGAATCGTTCTAATTGATTGATTCATTTTGTTAAATCAGGTCTTGTTTGTTTTTATTTGGTACCTTTAGCGTATGTATTTTTGAGTGTGAGATGAAAGATATTACTAATCTGTTCTTTAATTATTAACAGGTGTACTTTCTTTCAAAAATGTTTACATTCTGCTTTTATTTTTACATGTTTATTGAACATTTTATATCAGTCATTTTGTTATAGTTCTAAATAGAAGTGTTTTTAAATTAGATTTTCCATGTTATAAAATTTGGTACTATATATTATCTGGGCCGGACATATTCCCTGTGCCAACACTAGAGCCGAAAGTACTAATAACTGTATCCCTTATTTTTTTTCTCTTTTCTTGATTTTAACTGCATGTTTAATGTTAGTATATAGTTGCCATATTATAGGCAGTGGTAGAAGTTTTTATATACATATAAGTATATAATATGCTGAAGTATGGATATAAATATAATATATAAGATTCATTGACACTGCATATTTATATTGGGCAATTCCATTGTAACAGACTAACAATGATAGAGGAAAAAAGGCCTTACCTTATTAAAAAAATTATAATTAGTATGTAATTAAAAGATGGCTACAGTTGAAATATGATATAGAAGAAGATTAATATAGTTATTATGAATATATTATTTAATGTAAATAATTATGATCAAAAAATGGTATTGTAACAGATAAACAGGAATTACCATGATATTTGAGTACCTTAGTGTTTATCTATATTACAACTTTTAAAATAGTACACAATTTATAATAACAAAAATTCAGTTCAGAAACATACATCTTTCACAAAATTTGGCTGTTGTCCCACTATAGTTATGAAAGATATGCAATTGTGCCTGTAACAGATCAGCCTCCAACATGTAATAGACAAACACATAAAAGAAGCTATACTGATTATAATGAATTTTATTCATTTTGACTATTCAAAGTTTTATAAAATGCATTTCAAATATAAAAAGTATAGGTTTAATACTATCAGTATATATATATAGATAGGGTAGATGTGCCAGTAATGGACACCCTTCCAGTAGTAATAGACTGGACACCCCTTGATGTTTTTGGTTCATAAAAAAATAACTAATAAATATTTAACTTTAATTTTTTTTTTTTTTATAATTCCCCTTTACATGTTTTATAAAACTGGGTTATTGTTGACACTTTTAATCAAACCAATCAGAAAGCAGAAGATAATGTTTCAAAGTTTTGCTATTTGAAAATCTTAATGAAGAGGCTAAGAGCTGACTTCATTTAATTAATTTATATATTATTTATTTTCTTGCAAAATTTGAATGCAAAAGTAGAAATTAATGTTACTCAAAAACTAGACATGACATAAGAAAACAGATTGCAGATTTGAAATCAGCATAAAAATCTAGTCTAGAAACACATTACGTCAATTCTGTGGCAACTATTTTAAAATTGATAGTGATGTAAACATTACACCATTGAAATATGTGCAAATTAGGCTTAATAACTGATAAATAAATGTTAAAAATATGCAAATCGTGACATTTATCTGAAGCAAATAGTCATTATCTAGAAATCGTAATTAGATGTGACATATATTGTATCTAAAATTTGCATAAAATAGCACAGAAAAGCTTAAATTTGCAAAAATTTAAATATGCAAATTTCTCAAAACCTGGACCACCTAGAGATAAACGGAAAGCATATTCGGAATCAACGCCAAAAACTGATCTAGAATCAACTAATTTTAGTTCTAAGACAAAACCACTGTTGTACTGTTGCAACTCATTTGGGGAAAAGTGAATAATCCCTATCGGGGATTTCAGTCTGCATCGTCCCGTCCCGTCCCGAGGGAAAAACATTTAGAACGCAGTTGGATTCCAGCCAAGGCTGACGTACTATTGTTTTGATTTAATATGATCCGGCAAAAGGGCCAGTGTATTATTTATAATTAAGTTTGTGTTGTATATTTCAGTGTACTGCAGGGGTAGATCCAGAGAATCGTTTTGGGGGGGGGGGGGGGGCGATCCCGAGTGACATATAATCAACGTAGTCATAATTTCTGTTGCTCAAATCATTCCTTGCAGTTAATTTTTAAATGAATATGAAATAATCAATGCGATTTGAAAATATTACAGACTTTCGATTATCCGACGTCCGATTAACCGAAACACTCGGTTATCCAACACTCTTATTATATAATCCCGCCCTCTCAAAATATGGTTTATTGTTACTTATTAGGTCGTAAAATTAAAAACGTTATAACAGAATTTATTTATTAAATGTCTTTTTTTTTCTTTTTCTTTTTACTCTTGTACTGTGGAAATTATTTATCTTATTTTTTGTTCTTTTAGTTATAGTGAACAACATTAATAACACAAGCCTGCGATGATTGTGTTTTTTAACTTTTGCTAATTGATTTTGATGTATTTTTTAGCACTGGATACGAAAAGGACCTTCATTTTTAACCATCACGTCACGATTTTCGCAAATCGTAAATTTCAAAGTTAAAAAGTAAAACTAGAAAACAGGAATTCTGCTTTTCAGAATTTAGTGTCGCCCCCGATGACAAAAAAATATATGTATATAAATATAGATACAGTAGAGTCCCGATTATCCGAGTTAATCGAACTTATACCTTTGGAATGGATCTTTTTCTTCTGATGGACTGATGGCTTCCATTATTATGAAACAGTCGTTATAAATGGAGTGTTAGGTGAAGATGAAAGAGCAGTCGTAAAAAGTTAAAACTCTGATTTTCTGGTCAGAATGGGGGGGGGAGGGGGGATGGCTATAATTTTTTTTTTTTGGAAAAAAATGGAAGCCATCAGTCCATCAGAAGAAAATAACTCGGTGAAAGCGGAAACTCCGATAATCGGGGCTCTACTGTAGTTCAGTTTTAAGACTTATAACATGCGATTTTATTTTACATACAGTGACGCCATCCACATCCGCTGAAGAATTCATCATTTGCGATCCAATGTTAAACAACATCTACAGTAAAGTACGCTTAAGACGTCACTATCGCTGAATAATACACATACACACACAAAAAAAAGAAATTTCGTCATTCAAAAAACTCGACAAAAAATCGGCCATCTAAAGATTCACAAGCCTTCATTTGTTTGTATTACCATTATAGATATTTAAAATGAAATTTAGTTTCTAAAAGCTCCTTGTTTTATCAGAAATCTTTCATTTATATTTTTTGAAAATAGCACGTATTTTAACTTTTTCTTTCAGTTTTTATGGGAAAATGGCAACAAAAAGATTTAATTGCTACTTTTCTTTCACTTTCTACAGAAATGGAGTTCTTCCGTTGCCAATATTAAGCAAATGGCTCTAAAACCTACAAAAAAAAAAAAAAAAAAAAAATTAATATTTCAAAAATAAATGGAGATGCAGTTTTCAAACAAATTGCATTATAAAGTACATTTTTTTTTCGAATATGATGGTATAAACATTGAAAATGTGCGATGCTTAGAAGTTTAAAAAATTGCTATAGAGTAGTTAATCGTACTGCTTTGTTTCACGGCTGGCTTCTGTAAAGTAACGTTATTTTTTGGAGATGTCACAAAATAAGCTGGGCGACAGAAATAGCATACCGTACCCGGGCTAAAAATAGCTAAAATCTCTCAAAGCATTAACAAAAGAAGGCAAATGTTTTAAATACATTTGCCACAAATTTCCCAGCTTTATCAACCGCCAAAATAAAAGAGGATACCGAGATGGACCCCATAGAGAAGATTAAAAGAAAAGCGTGAAGCAGAGCATGAGCGGTTCGAAGAAACTTCCACGCATGGAATAAAATTATAAGGATTTTAAATACACAATATTTTACATGTTTAACTGTAAAAATCCATAGTATAAGCAAAAAAATGAATAAGTTATTATGAAAATAAGTTACGTCTATTTTATAGTAGCAGATTTTCGCAATATTTTGACTATTTAAAAATTTGCTATTTGTGAAAAATCCTGACGTGATGGTATGGTAAAAAATGAAGGTCATTTTTGGATTCAGCTCTAAAAAATACATAAGAACCAATTACCGTAGCTGAAAAACATAACAATCACATCTATTTTTTAATAACAGATTTCTGAAAGAGGGTAATCTCTGAAAAAGGATCCCCTTCAGAAATTTGAAGGTCCTTAACATCCTTGAAAGTCAAAATGTGTCATCTAAGTGGTGTTTATGCCTCTTCACAGGCGTGAATCGCCCCCCCCCCCCCCCCTAGGATAAAAAATATAAATCCATCAATTATCGCGAATTGCGGCAAATAGTTGCCGAAAAAAATTGATTTCATCAATCGTTCGCAGAAAACGCGAATTTCGTCAAAGGATCGCGCAAAAACGCGAATTTCGTCAAAGGGTCGCAGAAAAAACGCGAATTTCGTCAAAGTGTCGCAGAAAAAAACGCGAATATCGTTAAAGGATCGCAGAAAAAACGCGAATTTTGTCAAAGAATCGCAGAAAAAAAACGGTAATTTCGCCAAAGGATTGCGGAAAAAACGCTAATTTTCGCGAAAGAATCGTGCAAAAAACGCTAATTTCGCGAATTTCGTCAACAGATCTCAGAAAAATGCGAATTTTGTCACAGAATAGCGAAAAAAAATACGCGAATTTCGTCAAAGGGACGTGGAAAAGACGCACAATTAGCGTCAGGCGGAACGCATCCACGGGGGGGGGGTCGATCGGGGAGGTCGCCCCCCCATGATATAAATCCAACGCTTTTAACGGCAGTTTTCGCGGAACACACAGACAAGCAAACGAAAACCAAACACTTTTTGGGTACCAATGGTAAACCTCACTGACGTTTCGGCAATTAATGAACAAAATAGGATTTTGTCCAGTCAAAAGGCACATGGTGACATAATTTTTGACACTATGGGTTGAGGTGGGGGACGATGCCACTTCGTGTACCTTTTGTTGATTCTCTACAGCATAAATTGACAACGTTATTCGGATCCCTTTAAAGTGTTGAAACTTTTTCGTTCTTTCAAAGAAGCTACAATTCTAATTTCTGTATAACAACATTTTTGAGGAGTGCTTTATTGTTTGAGAAAAGAATGGGATTCATACAATTTCCAAAGAAATAAAGAAACAAGAAAAAGAAAGGTCCTTTGAAAAATTCAAGCATCTTAATGTTTTCTGAAGACAGCCACTAATGTGTAAAAAATGTACTGTTATTGCCACCCACATTGGTAAATTTCAAGTGTATTTGATGAATGAACAAAAGAGGATTATATCCTAATCCCAGTCAGTTAAAATGCATATAGTGTTTTGATTTCTTATAAACCAACTTGGTAAATTTGTCCTTCTCTTTTTTGCCCCGATCGAACCCCCCTTCGTGGATGCGCACCTGGGAGAATCTCTTCCCTGTGCTAATTGTGCGTTTTTTCCGCGGCCCTTTGACGAAATTCGCGTTTTTTCAGCGATTCTTTGGCGAAATTTGCGTGTTTTTTTTCGCGATTCTTTGAAGAAATTCGCCTTTTTTCAGAGATCTGTTGAAGAAATTAGCGTTTTTTGCGCGATTCTTTCGCGAAATTAGTGTTTTACTGCAATTGTTTGTCGAAATAGGCGTTTTTTCTGCGATCCTTTGACGAAATTCGCGTTTTTTTCTGCGATCTTTTGACGAAATTTGCGTTTTTTTCGTGGTCCTTTGATGAAATGAACGATTTTTTGACGAAAATCGCATTTTTTCCGCGCTTCTTTGACAAAATTCACGTTTTTTCGCGATCCTTTGACGAAATTCGCGTTTTTTTCGATCTTTTGACGAAATTGGCGTTTTTTGCGTGATCTTTTGACGAAATTCGCGTTTTTTTGCGACCCTTTGACATGCGAACAATTCACGAAATTGTTTTTTTTTTTCGGAGACCATTTGTCGAAATTCTCGATAATCTGTGGATTTTGGGGGGGGCGCCCCCCCCCCCCCCCCCCGTGGATCCGCGCCTGGTGTACTGTGTGTTTTGTGTGAATAAACTGTAAAATGTGTACAAGAGGACCTTCTTCATTGCGTAGAATGATTCTAAAATTATTTAAATTCTGAGCGACGGATGCCACGGTCATAATATGGTGATCCCAGGACGTGATGCTAGCACCATCTAGGAGTGTTTATTATCTAATGTCAGAGCGACTCGATTGAGGTAGGTCCCTTTAATTATTTGATTTTGATTGGAAAAATTGTAAATATCTGAATTATGGCTATAGGAAAGGTAAAAGCCAAACGATCCACTGTCAGGGAATTATTTACAAAATTAACCATAAAGGTAGAGAATACGATACAAAATCCGGTCGATGGAAATTACTTAGTTGAAAATAATATCGAAGAACTTTATGATTTAAAAAACCAGTTAGATGAAAAGTTTAAAGAGTTAAAAGAATTTCGGTTGAAATCGAAATTGATACCAAAGATCTCAAAAAAGAAATAACAGCCAGTGATAAATATCGCGAAACCGGCATAACCTTTAAAACGAAATTAGATAGATGCTTAAAATCTTTGGAGAAAGAACTCCATTCCGAAAGGCGAAGCGAAACTAGCCGCCAGCCATGCGAAATTTGACTTTCCATAAGACTTTTAGCATTAGTTCGAAATCCGACAATTTCATTGGCTGTCGGTGAACCGAACTTCTTTTCCTGAAAGGAAGAAATCCATTTTACGATAACAGCACTGCTATTCATTTCATCAAATGTATTTCTTGATAATAATAACTTGATGCATTAAAAAAATCTTATGTATTTCTCATACTGAGCACAGAATCAATTGTTATACAGTTAATAACATAATATATAATTAATTATTAAATTTGATATAATTTTCTAGTAAGAAAATTGTTAACAATTCTAAAACAATAGTGACTTAGTTAAATTATGATAAAATAATGAGTTATTATAATAAGCTGCTTAGAATTTTTTTTTTTTTTTTTTTTTTTTTTTTACTCAGATGTTTGCAATCAGTATTAAAGTTCTAACAGCTTAACTAAAAATAAGTAATTGAAGCTCCATCTAGATATATAAAAATATTTTTCTATGTCAGTTTAAAAGATACTATTATTACATTTAAATAGATATTTTATTTTAATTATATAACATTAGCTCTTAAGTGTTATTATGTAGTAAAATTTAATCACAATAATATATTTCCAATAAAAATTGTAAAGCTACTAATAATAAATTAATACATAAAGATAAAAACAAAAATCTCCATCATAATAATAATAATAATGGTTATTTTAAATATATATATATTGCAACTAATAGCAAAATATTTTGCATTGTTCATGTTTGATGTATATTACATTTTTATTGCAACATATATATGTATATATATATATATATATATATATATATATATATATATATATAATAAAACTTTTTGCGAATAATTATTAAATCAGATATATATATATATATTGTTTTTGTTTCATTTTTACCATACATTCAATTATATAAAGTATAGAAATTTACTGTCTTCAATGGTTAAATTATCATTGAAATATATATTATTAATGTAATTTGTATATAAAGGATAAATAGTTATTTTTTAAAGATGAATAATTTAATTCTGTTAATTACTATTTATATGTTACTGGAGTTCTAGCATTTACTTTTCATGAAAGTTTAGAAGATATTAAAATTAAATTTTAATAAATATTCATTTTAAACATACAGTTTATATATGATAAGAATTTAGTAGTATTGAATATACAATAAAAAAAAAAATTAGAAAACAGCTGATAAATTGATAAATATTTTTATATATGAAAGATAATACTTAATTTTGAGAAATGAACACTTTAACAAATTACTACTGCTAATTATATATGTATATATAACTTACTAAAGTTCCAACAAAAAAATATTTTTAATGTAAGGTAAGAATATATTATTATTACATTATTATTATTAAAAAACAGATTAAATGAATTTTTTTATTTAATTATTTAAATTTATTTAACAAAATCTAATTGACAATTTTTTTTTTCAAAGGAACTGGTGATAAAGATCAACTGATTTTAACTAACTGACTTAAGGGTGTTCTCAAATCAAAAAAGGCAACTCTCTGACATAAGTTTTAATTTATTTTTGTTCGAAAATGCATGAAAGTAGCTGTTGTTGTTGTTCAGAAACTATGTAATTGAGCTGTTTTTTCCTTTTTTTTTTTTTTTTTTTTTTTTTTTTTTTTTTTTTTGCAAACGCAATAGATCTTTTAGAAAATAGTGTCAAAGTGGACATTTTGAACCGAATTTCCACGCGAAGGAAGAAAGAGCACTGAAGAGCGGGCGAAAAACGTGTTTGTCACGCGATCAAAATCGCTTATAACTCAATGTTATCAAAAAATGGAAAAAGAGTTCAATTCCAAATCGCTTCCATGGCCAGGCTTTCCAATTTCATACCTTTTCGTTAAAAAAATGAATTTGTAAATGTGTCAAAACGTTTTGCGCTTGTTAAGCAGAGCAGTTAAGAACAGCCTTAAGAAAATATTATTATTACGCTTTAATTATTAAAGAAATTTATTTATTCGAAAAATACCGTATAAGTCATATGAATTTTAAAATTTAATTCAATTATCTGTATAACATTTACAATAAAAAAAAAATAGTAATCTAAATAACAGATAAATTTAAAATGATCAAAACTTTATAAAAATCTAACATGGAAATACTTTTAATGTAAGCCTCGGAGATTTATTATTGCATTTTAATAAATGTTTACTGTAATTATTAAAAAATAGATTAAATGAATTTTTTAATTTAATTATTTAAATTTATTTAAAAAAATCTAATTCACAAAAAAAATTACAAAGGAACTCGTAATAAAGATTAACTGATTTTAACTAACTTAAGAAAATATTATTATTACTCTTTAATTATTAAAGAAATTTATTTATTAGAAAAATACCCTATAAGTCATATGAATTTAAAAATTTAATTATCTGTATAATATTTACGATAAAAAAATTCAAAGCAATCCAAGTAACAGATAAATTTAAAATGATCAGAACTTTATTAAGTTCTAACATGAAAATACTTTTAATGTAAGCCTAGGAGATTTATTATTGCATTTTAATAAATGTTTACTTTAATTATTAAAAAATAGATTAAATGAATTTTTTAATTTAATTATTTAAATTTATTTTAAAAAATCTAATTGACAAAAAAAATTACAACGGAACTCGTAATGAATATCAACTGATTTTAACTAACTGACTTAAGAAAATATTATTTTTACACTTTAATTATTAAAGAATTTCTTTATTAGAAAAATATCCTATAAGTCCTATGAATTTAAAAATTTAATTTAAATATTTGTGTAATATTTAAAATAAAAAATTATAAAGTAACCTATCATAAATTAATAAAGATTTTTATGTCTCAAGGATAATTTTAAAATAAAAAAACCTGAATATATTAATTTGATGATTTTGCATTTATCTGTTACTATAGTAACAGACAAATTTAAAATGATCAAAACTTTATAAAGTTCTAACATGAAAATACTTTTAATGTAAGCATAGGAAATTTATTATTGCATTTTAATAAATGTTTACTTTTATTAGAAAATAGATTAACTGATTTTTTTAATTTAATTATTTATTTTAAAAAATCTAATTGCTAAAAAAATTTACAAAAGAACTGGTAATAAAGATCGACTGATTTTAACTAACTGACTTATAAAAATCAAAACAATACTCTAAAAAAATGAAAACGCCAGCGAAAGAACAGAACTCGCAACTTTAGTATTACAAATGTAAAATCATAACCAGCCCTAGTCTTGACCACTAGACTAGATCATTCATACATTTGAGATACCAAAATACCATCTGCCGGCTTTACACAGTATTTTACTCTTGTACTTGTCCTTTCAGGGAAAGAAGTCCCGTTCAATTTCATTGGCTATCGGTGAAGCGTCAGCCAATGAAATTGCAGGATTTCACACCAATGCTAAAAGTCTTATGGAAAGTCAAATTTCGCAGCCGCCATGATGAAGGACTGTCTGTTCGGAATGAAAATCAAACTCTTAAATTAACCCGACTAAATATATCTGTATTTAATGGCGATTGTAGTGAGTGGTTAGATTTTTGGAATTCTTTTGAAGTAGCGATTCACAAGAATAAAGCACTAAGTAAGATAGAGAAATTTGCGTACATGAAAACTTATTTAAAGGGAATTGCTCTGCCAGCAGTGTCGGGATTCGTTTTAACTAATGAAAACTATGATTCATAAATAGATTTACTCAAAACCCGATTTGGTCGTTCAGACCTGATTATTAGCTCGCATATGAACAAACTATTATTAATTGAACCTGTTAAAGCGATTTTTGATATAAAAGTGCTCAGTAAAATGTACGACGCTATTGAGATACCAAGTTAGATCACTACAATCGCTAGGGGTAGCCGCCGGAACGTATAGCAATTTACTTTGCCCTGTAATACTGCAAAAAATTCCCGATGAAATAAATTTGCAATATAATCGACAACGGAAAGCCGAAGATCTTTTTGATATAAGTGATCTGATGGAATTTTTGAGAAAAGAAATTCATTGTCGTGAAACATCACTTTTGCTATCAAATCAACAGAGTAGTGGTTCGGAAAATTTAAAGCTAAAGCAAGCGAGTAATAATCCTTACAATCCTACTAATTTCAATAAACCCAGGAATTATAATCAGCCGAAAAAATATAACCCTGCAACTTCTGCCTTCCTTGCAAATGCAGGAAATAAATGTATAATTTGCTCAGATAAATCCTATTCGAGTGAAAATTGCCATTTAAATGTCACTGACAGAAAGCGGGCCTTAATGACACAAGGGCGCTGCTCTGCCTGCCTTGCTCGACGCCACTTAATTAAAAATTGTTGAAAAAAAAACAATGTATGTCGAATTTGTAAATTACCTCATAATGTTTTAATCTGCGAGTCTCAAAACTTAAATCCCCCCTTTTCTAATGATAAGCGCGATGATTCACTAACAGTTAATAGTCTGCTTTGTAAAGAAAAAAAAATTATGAATAGAAATTCGAATGCCGTCTTTTTGCAAACGTTTTCTGCGTTAGTTGAAACAAGGTCAAATGAGAGAAAGTTAATCAGATGTTTACTTGACGGCGGGGGGGAGGGGCAACCAGAACATTCGTTAAGAAGGAAATAGCTGATTTATTTGATTTGAAGGTCATTTAAAGGGAATCTCTTATAATTTATCCCTTTGGAAATAAACAGTCTGCAAAACAAATGCACGATATCGTAGAAGTGGTATTGAAAAGTAGAATTAATAATCAAAAAAAGAAAATAAATGCGATTATTATAAATTCTATTACATGCGGAGAAATAGAGGTGCCTTCGACTTGGATAAGGCATGTTGCATTTGAAAGAGAAATTGAATTGGCTGACCTTGGTGCTATGACAGAAGTGCATATTTTGATAAGCGCGGATTATATTTGGGAAATTTTTAGTGAACCAAATATAAGATTCAGTAATAGATTGGTGGCGACAAATAGCATATTTGGACATGTAATTCAGGGTAAGGGAAGGGAATCGAATTGTAAGGAAATTCATGTTAGGCATTTAACGGTCGCTGATGATGAACCGGATTACGGAAGAATTAAAGATTTGTGGGAATTAGAAGCAATAGGAATAAATGTAAAAAATGATGTTTCATGTACAACGGAAGAAATTTTTGAACAATTTAGTCAGAATACAACGTATAACGATAAAAGATATGAAACGCGATTGCTCTGGAAGAATGATTTTTCGGAGTTAAATAGTAATTATGAAATCGCTAGGAAACGTTTATTCAGTTTAAACAATACATTTAAGAGAGATGAAAATTTATATTTGAGATACAACGATATCATTGAAAATCAGTTAAAAGATAATATAATCGAGGAAGTATTTGACTATTCTAATGAAAGTAGACAGACTGGTTACTTTATGCCCCATCACGGAGTGGTTAGAGAATTGAAAGAAACCACTAAACTAGGGTGTGTTATGATGTGTCTTCTAAGGCGAAAGGGGAAATTTCATTAAATGATAGTTTAGAAAGCGGTCCAAATTTGAATCCTGATTTGCTTAAAATTTTATTAAAATTTAGGTATCACCCAATTGCATTTTGCGCTGATATTCAACGAGCCTTTTTGGAAATAGGTATATCAGAGCAGGATCAAAAATTTTTGCAATTTTTGTGGGGAATAGAGCAAGGGGCAGATCTCAGTTTAGGTCGTAATGACATCAGAATCCTCCAATTCACCAGGGTTCCTTTTGGGATAAAATGCAGCCCATTTATATTAGCTGCAACTTTTAGACTTCATTTACAAAAGTACAGACACAAATTTTAAAATGTTTGTGATCTCCTGAATGATTTATATGTGGACGATTTCATCAGTGGTTGCGACACTATTGAATCTGCAGCATCGATTAGTAAAGATGCTATTTATATTTTACGACAAGTATCCATGAATTTACGACAGTGGGTAACTATTCCCCCACTTTACAAAATATGTGAATAGCAGAGAACATTAACTGTAAAGAAGCAATCAGGGAATCCGGAATCCCACTTAAAGTATTAGGAATAATTTGGGATAATGTGAATGATAACATTACCATCGCGACAGACCAATTTAAATTTATAGATAGTAATACTTCTTCGAAAAGAAATGTGTTAAAAGCCTGTGGCATGTTGTTTGATCCTTTAGGCATTCTTGCCCCATTTACTATCAGAATAAAGTTGCTAATGCAACAACTTTGGGAAATAGGAATTTCCTGGAATGAACCTCTTCAACTCGAGTTTCATTTTGTATTCCAGGAATGGCTTGAGGAAGTCGTGGAAACTCAAGCTATGATTATTCCTCGACAGTATTTCGAGGACCCTAAATTTGAAAACTTGGAACTGCACTTATTTTCTGATGCAAGCCCAAAGGCGTATGGTGCAGTTTCATATTTTAGAATAAAATATCCTACAAAGGTTTCAACAAAATTTGTTATCGCCAAATCGCGTATAGCTCCATTGAAACCAATAACTTTACCCAGGTTCGAGTTATTAGGTGCTTTCATTTCAGCCAGACTAGCATTTTATCTGAGGAACATTTTCCCCATTCTTAAAGAAAAGGACGTCTATCTGTGGTGTGACTCACAAATATGCCTCTACTGGATAAAGGGGGCTTCTGAAAATTTGAAACAATTTGTAAAGAACAGAGTGCTTGAAATTAAAGAAAAAACTAACCCTTCCAACTGGCGTTTTTGAAGCGGGAAGGAAAATCCAGCTGATAAATTGACTCGCGGCATGCGCTCGAACACTCTTATAAATGATATAAACAAGTAATATAAAAATTTTGTTTTTAAAGTCAATTCCTACTTAGGCCATCAAAGAAAAATTTAATATAATCAAGCTAATATGAGTTTTTGTTGCATTAAAATATCTCAATTTGTTGATTTTCTATAAGCAAGTAGGTTTACAATGGAACTCTATGGGAATTTGGCGAAATATTACAGATATCGCCAAGTTGGCGTCCCTTTTGGCGACTCATTTTGGCCGCCAAATTTGGCGATATATCGCCAAGTTGGCGACAAACTTGGCGGTATTTGGCGACAGAACAGGTCCCTCCTACGGTAACCCTTATTGAAAATACCTTCATTGAAATTCAATAACCAGTGGCGGCCATTTTGTTTCCCATGCAAAACTAAAATTAATTAATTAAAATTTAATTTATTAATTAATATTTGAAAAAACTTTATTAACATCAATTGTCATCCAGTACAAGTTTAAAAAAAATTATTTCAACCTGATAGGATGAATAATGAGTATTTTATTAACGATTGAAAATTTGTACAAGATAAATATATAAATAAATATAGGGAGAGTGTGAGCTAATAGTAGGAATTGAAAAACTGGTGGAACCAGAAAGGAAAAGTAAAGCTCTATCTAAAAAAGTTACAGTAAAAAAAAATGTCAAATAGTTTCAGTTTAAAAAAGTAAGTAGTGCGTAGAAAAGTAATGGAATCAGATTATCTGTAAAGCTCATGAAATTACCCAAATTTTTGTTGATAGCTGAAAATGTGGACTGAGCTTTACTGGTGCCTTAAAATTAATCAGGGAAGTAAAGGCATTTTTAACTCATTCTGAATGCCAATCATTCATAACTGGTTTAAAAATTTGGGTTCATAAGAATAGGTTAGAGGTTGATTTGGAAATCAGCGAGAATATGAGAGATATCGGGAACATGAGAGATCGTTCAGTACGAAGTATGGACCAAATTCCATTCTAGGGGTCACTGATAAGCCTGGAAGATCAAAGTAAAAGCAAGCCCAAAACCCTAAGCATGTACGATTCAACCATATGCTAACTACTTGTCTGGCTTAAGTCTATTGACATAAGGCTCCCTTTTCACAGTAATTAGATGAAATAAAAATTATTACGCTGCATGTGTTAGGTCAGAAATGTTAATAACAACAATTCCTCAACAACTTGACTATATTAATGTTATACTTAAAATATTACTTCATGGTTTACATTCTTTTAGCTTTGTGGAGTTTAGCTTCGCTTAATGAAATCATGTCTACAATTCTGGGCCTGAGAGAAATTGTTTTGCACATAACTAACTACACATACTGTTTACTATATAGGGGAGCTAGGGGATGTATGGGACAAGGGATGGATGGGACATTCTCAATATTTCAGGCAATAAACATTTATTTTAAATTGCTTCCTAACCCCATATACCTCTACCACAGTGTGCTTCAGAACTAAAAGTAGGACCACATTGCTGTTTTCATTTTCCTTCAAAGTTGCATTTTCTGAAATCTCTGCTTAAAAGTAAGTTTTTTTTTTTTTTTTTTTCTTACATTTGAAGATGTGAAATATCTTATACAATAAAAAAAATTAAGCTATGTTGTAGTTATTTATTTTAAGGTTCAATATCAATAATTAAAATGAATGAATAGTAACCATTGTGACAAAATAATTTTTGAGGTAAAATGGCTGAGAAGGGATATTATGCATCATGGGGGTGATTGGGACATTTCAAATGGGTATTAATGGGACATTCTCACTCCTCCCTAGAGATATTGAAAATTTTATTTATTAATTAAATAGTATTATATAGGATGATAAATCAATAATTTACGTCAATTAATAGTATTAAATAGTATTATATGAGTTGTTATTGTTTAAAATTTCTGAGTGTTACTTATTGTATTGTAATAATTATTAATGGATTATCAAAAAATTGGTACTAAAACTTAATCAAGATAGATAAAATTGATAAAAATAGTATATGTGTATTGATCAAATGGGGGAAATTATACTGAATTTTGAAATGTTGCACAAATAAATCCCCACCCCTAACATATTGGGTCAATCGGAAAGCCGGGTCGTGTTGGGAAAATCAATTCGTACCGGAAAATTCAATCATTTAATTATTAGACATTGATTCCGATATCTAATCTGTAATAATTATTGGGCAGAATTTTCCGGTACGAACTGATTTTCCCAACACGACATGACTTTCCGATCGACACAATAATTTCCGTTCTGCATGTTTCTACGATACATTTAATTAATATTAATTAATAAGAGTTATGATTGAAAATTATTAGCTATGCTATATTTAAAAGACATTTTGCACTTTCATTTCAAATCTAAAATGCCTCATAAGTGTAAAAAAGAACAGGTTGATAGCCGAAGTCCGCATTAAAAGTTAAAACTGCAATAAAAGAAGTTATTGAAAAAAAAAATATATCGATTCGTGCTGTAAAATCATATATTACAAATATAATTTTCATATAAGGTTATAATTATAAATTTTAATTTGGTAAAATTGAATACAGGGAGGAAAATCTTTGTGTCCCATCCATCCCTATTAGTGTCCCATTTATCCCTGCTGTGGGGATGATTGGGACAGGGAGGAACGTTTTTTTGATTTCATAATATTTTTATGAATAAATCATTTTATGAATAATCTAGAATAAATATTGTTCATATATGTTGGCAAATACCTAATGTATGAAATGTGATATATTATATTGATAATAACTTAAATAAAAAAATATTTTTGTGAAAGTGTTCCATTTATCCCAAACCTCCCCTACCCACTACTCATTTTGAGTGGATAATATGAGTTTGAATATAAGGCACCAGTAAAGCTCTGTCCACATTTTCAGCTATCAACAAAAATTTGGGTAATTTCATGAGCTTTACAGATAATCTGATTCCATTACTTTTCTACGCACTACTTACTACTTAAACTGAAACTATTTGACATTTTTTTACTGTAACTTTTTTAGATAGAGCTTTACTTTTCCTTTCTGGTTCCACCAGTTTTTTATATCATTTCACATCTTTTTCAGATCCTTTTAGGAACTTAATCAAACAACTTCAACTAACCAAAAAACCGCCCCAACTAACCAACCAATGATCCCAATTATCCGGCCCAACTAATTGTCCCAATCAAAAACTAACAGAAACATTGGTTCACCAGTATATTTCAAGAGCTCTGATGACCCTATACTTATTGCTAAACCCCATATTGGGATATTGACCTATACTTTACTCAGTACTGACCGCCAGACTAGTCCTTAGACTAAGTTTTATACATAGTGTGATCGCTTGAATTTTTCTGCTATGTACCTACGCTCCTCTGGTTGAAGGGACTATGCAGCATCCTAGGCCAACCCCTCAAACACACAAAAAGCTAGGGTAAGAAACAGTCATAAGAAATGAATTAAAACTGCGAAAAAACTACAAAAAGGGAAAATTTCTATCTTTGGAACTTAATGGGAATTTATATTAAAAAAAGTCTGAAAACGACTGAATGCAGAAAAATGATCAAAAGTGATTGAAAATATTTTACAATACACCTGTAAATAATATCAGAAATATTACTAATATTGGATACCGTCGATGGAAACTTTGGTCCAGCCCATAAAAAAGGGTTTTAATTTTTGTATTGAACAAACAATACAAGATAATTCGGAGTTTTGCGCTTAAAAAATATTTTACACCCTACTATAGGGTATTTGAATAGTTTGGAGGTAATTAAATTTTTTTAGCGGCAACACAAGATGTGTTTGTAAACATCTGTTTTCGTGTGTAGATTTTAACTACCCAAACTTTCTATAGTGAGACAATCTGGATAAGAGATATAAATAATGTAAGTGTCAAAATATTACCTTTAGTAACCTGTAACACATGTGTGATTATAGTTTTTCTTTTAACATTTTATTTTGACAGAAAATCTTTACGTTTTCATAAAGCTAACATGAAAACTAGTTTTTCGTGGCTACTTTGTGCCAGGCCCTCTTTTGGCCCGGAAATAGCCCCACTTACTCAGAAATGCTTTTTATACAATCAAATCTCTTAAAAAATGTATTAAGTAACATTTTTTTCAAATGTTGCTTTAGCAAAATGTTATAGTAATTATTTTTGTTCCAGTTGCTGAGGATAACATGATGAAAACTGTTTCTCGTGTCTTTAATATTAGCATGTGGTTTATTGTGTTTAAATGTTAAAAAAATACATTTGTTTATCAAGTTTGCGGTGTTAATACATTAGCAGATCCTGTTGCAATCAATTGCTAATTGGTTTCAATATTCCAACATATGAATTGTATTCATTTTATATGAAAATAAGTGAATGGACCAAAGAAGCCCCCAGCAGGGGTACTTTGTTCCAAAACATTAAAAATACAGTAAACTCTGTCTAACGCGGAATCGATCGGCACCGAAACATTTTTCCGTAGTAGACAATATTCCGATTAGACAAATTTTACTCTATGCCAATGGCTTCGCAGGGAGTTGAAAATCTTTCCGAGTTAGACAGATTTCCGTCTTACACAGAGTCCGCCTTACAGAGAGCTTACTGTAGTTAAAAAAAAAAAAAATAGAAAATTGCCTCTTTAAAACCGTACAGTTTACTTCATTGTTTCCTGTTAATTGATTTAAAATTCAAGTTCAACGTTGAAAAATCATATATAATATTTTTTAATAATGGAAATTGAGTGGAACCAGGAAAAAGTGGCCCAAAGTAGCACCCGTTCGACGGTATTTATAATAATATTTCGGAGGTCAAACTAAAATATCGCGATAGTGACTAACATATTTGCATCTAACTGTAACCATTGATAAAAAAATCAGGGAAATTGGAAAGTATGTGTCCTTTGTAAAGTATGCATTAATTAAGGAGATAAATTACGTAAACGAGTCTATTGACAATTGGCGTATTTGGTAAGGATAAGTTATATAATTGAACCTACGGACAATTGGCGCATGTTACCGAGCGTCGTTTAAGGCATAATTAACTGAACCGTAAGCGCAGGCACCACCTATTTTGTAACGTTAACACACGCGTGGGGGTAAATCTCACTTCATTTTGTCTCCCATTTTATTTTTGGCAAAATGCGTTTTAAAAACAAGTCTACTACTCTATATTGTAAAATACATCAATACTACTTCTTTCTAAGGAAAAATCAAGTGTTTCATATTTATTTTCCCATTTTATAGCAGTTTCTGTAAAAATGGCATTTTTTTTTTTTTTTTTTTTTTTGCTTAGAAAATATGCAACGATTTGTTTTACCTCTTAGAACATAAATTATTTTATAAAATTTACAGTAATTACATTTAATACACTTTCATCAACATATGCAGATAGCTTTTATTTCACTCTTTCAGTAAAATTATTTTAGTGTGTGTTATCCCGTAACGAATGAGCACATCGAAATGTAATGTTTGTACACGCGGAGGATTATTTAATCCCAAAAGCCATATTTCTACTTTTCTAGCCAACAAAGTAAAGACATTCCTTCATACAACCTTTCTCAACCTTGGCCTTGAAAGGTACAAGGAAGGTCAGAAGTTTTTCATGACGTAATTTTGAAGTTTTTTCACTTGCATAAACCCTTCTCCCGCCGGTAAACGCAACGTTTCCCGAAAGCCAGACCGTCCGCATACATACTACACCATAAAACGGAAGAGCATATAGAAAAATGAGCTTTGCAAAAAGGACGAATTTTTGAAATTTTTTACCTGCGTAACCCCTTCTGCAGTAAACACAACGTCTCCCGAAAGCCAGACCGCCCGCATACGTACTACACCATAAAACGGAAGAGCATATAGAAAATGAACCTTGCTAAAATGACGTAATTTTGAATTTTTTTTCACCTGCATAACCCCTTCTTCCGCAGGTAAACGCAATGTCTCCCGCCAGCCAGACCGTCGATATACGTACTACACCATAAAACGGAAGAGCATACATAAAAATGAGCCTTGCTAAAATAAAGTGACAAAAACGTTACTAGCTCTTAGACCAGGGATGGCGAACCTTTTCACGTCCACGTACCAAATTTTCCCAAAAATATACTTTATACGTGATCATGACGTGCCAACAATAAAAAAATTTAATGGATCAAATAATAATGAATCAAAACTACTTAATTTTTTTTTTTTTTTGCATTAAAAAAATACAGGTAATAATTGATGTTATACTGTAGAAATTTATTTAAAAAATATTATTTCTGTTGTCTCATCTTAAATGCCAAATAATTTATATCCGCTTCGTACTTAGTTATTTTCGATAGAATGCAAGTTTAATTGCACTCACTTGACAAGACGTTTTCAGTTGAATTTTTCATTTTTTTTTTTTTTTTTTTTTTTTTTTTTTTTTTTTTTTTTACGAAGATAATGTCTTGCAGAAAAAATTGCAAAATAGCAAGCGCCAGTAAACTACAGCTTTTAGTGTCTGGAATTGAATTCCAAGTTGTTATAATTTTACAATCAGCATTTTTGCTTATTACACTTTTAATTTTTGTTTAGCGATAATCTTTTAATTCTCAAAATTTTCTTAGCCAATATTGAGCTAGATTCGGGTTGGGTTGGGTTGATTTTTGACGGCCAATTATCTACACGAGGGATATAGGCCCGGGGGGAGTGCCCTCCGTGGGGGTCTTTCTAAGGGAACCTAATCCGTATTAACGCATGGAAGATCCACGGCTCGAAGAAAACCACGAAAACTCCGAACGATTAGGCCGACGGGCGCGATTGGGATCGAACCCAGCACCTCCCGTCTACCAGCTTCGAGAGCAGAACCTCTCGGCCACTGGTGGGGCCTGAGCTAGATTCGGATAAATTAAGTTATATTTCAATTTCTTCAATCTGTGTGACAATCACAACCAATTGAACTAATCGGATTCAAGTACCACAGACAACATCTATATTAATTAATGCATTTTGTGAAATTCTACTTTATTTTGATGTAAAACTTAAATCTATGCCGTACTAAAAATAATCTGCAGCGTGCCACTTATGGCACGCGTGCCATAGGTTCGCCGTCCCTGTCTTAGAAAATTACTTTCGGTCCAAAAATATTTTTTTTAACTCGCGAAATAGAATTTCATTTGGCGTTATAATGACGTAATTATAGTAAAATGTTTCAGCTTTTAAAATTAAAATGCATGTTTTCTTTGGCGCGTGCAATAGGGGTATACGATTTCCTTGACAATACGCAGGAAAATGCAATAAATACAATCAAATGAACTAGCATTTACCAAAAATTTCTATCGTATGACTTAAAAATAAATCTTTCACTTTATGGATGATAATAATAAGGATTAATTTCAGAATATCAGGAGTCTCTTTTCAGAATAAAACATCATTACAAAGTTATGTCCGTTAAAAAGAAATTTACGTCATACCTAGCAAACGATTTTTTTTTATTATCATCTTTTCCTAAATTGTTTTCTTGAAATTAAAACTCCTGTATTAAAATAAATTTTTAAACATTACTACATCATTTTAACACGTGTTTAGTTAAAGTTTTTACATATATATAGGAAAATTTTTCATTTTCTGATTAGAATGACGTCGATTTGAAAAATGCAAAAATATGGCGAGAAAATCTGATTTTTATTAAAAACAAAATACGCGTGTTAGCACTTTTTTAAATTATTGTGCCGCTTTTTAGGATGTGGTAACAGTAAAGAAAGATTGAAGGAGATATTTCTATATTGTTAAATTATGGAACGCTATGTAAAGTTTGAATGGGTGCCATTCCCTTAATATTGAATATTTTTTGACCCGACCTTCGAAAGGCACATCCCTACATTAAGAGCTTTCCAACAAGCCATCATTCATCACTGAATGTTTTCTAGTTTGGATTGTAAGTGAGTTGTTGTCTTTTCACCATGTTTCAAAACGTAAAAGATGCGGCTGAGCTCTACTATACAGCACTATCGTGCTGTATGATGACGTAGTTTGGCTTTCGGGCCCAGCTTGGCTGCAAATGGCCGAAATAAATGAACTAGAAAGAGAAATGAAGGACGTTAAAGTTCTCCTTCAAATTTCACAGGAACAACGATCCCTTATTTGATCTTCATAAGTTTAGCAACCTCAATAAAATGTTAAGGGTGACTGCATATATTCTTCGTTTTACTAGAAATTGCAAAGTTAAATCTAGTAAAATGTCAGTCCCATCTCTGCAGAGGAACTTGCGGATGCGGAAAAGCACTGGATTCACTTTGTCCAAAAAACGGAATTTGAAAAGGAGTATTTTCAACTCCTCAAAAATTCAACGATAAGTTCTTATTCGAGACGTTATTGTCTTAATCCCATTTTTACACCTGACAAACTTATAATTTTAGGAGGACGTCTTCAACATTCCAACTTTCAGAACGACACCCATTAATTATTCCAGGGAACTCAAAATTCACTGAATTATTCATAATGAGAGAGCATCAAAATTTGTGCCACGCTGGTGTATCGAACGCTCTCACTCAACTTCGTGAAAAATTTTTGATTCTTAAGGGCAGACAAACAGTGAAAACTTGCTTAAATAAGTGTCTAATCTGTAGGCGCTACAGGGTCAAACCAGGCAATCAGATGGTAGCTCCGTTGCCTGCGGACAGACTTTATTCTGAAAATGCTTTCGATAACATAGGAACTGATTTTGCAGGGCCTTTATAAACAAAGGACAGGAACAAGGTATATGTTGCATTAATTACAAGTGCTGTTACTCGTGCTATTCATCTAGAAGTTGTATCCAGTCTTAGTACTGAACATTTTCTGTTAGCATTCAGACGGTTCGTTTCCAGACGAGGACTATGCAAGACTATTTATTCAGACAATGTTTTGACATTTAAAATGCACAGCGTGAACTTAATAGCTGTATTCCAATATGACTAGTGAAACTGTGCAAAATTATTTTGCCGAAAAGGGTATCGTCTGGAAATACATAGTGGAACGTGCAGCCTGGTGGGGTGGATACTGGGAGAGAATGGTTCGCATAACAAAGGGTGCCCTTAGAAAAGTATTGGGACGGGCGTTAGTTAGTTACGAAGAACTCGAAACAGTTCTTGAAATTGAAGCAGTCATTTATTCACGGCCCCTTACTTATGTTTACAATGAACCTGGTGAACCATTCCCTCTCACTTCTGCCAATTTCCTTACAGGAAAGAGGTTGACCTCTTTACCCCCCCCCCCCCCCATGGCTGTCAAAGTGGATCAAACATTAAAAAGCAACAAAAAATGCTAAGACGTTATATAGGTTTTGGAATAGGTGGAGGGGAGAATATCTCCTCCAACTTAAAAGTGTGAATCTCTCTAAACCTGTAAAATCTTTTAATGTAGATGATTTAGTTTTAGTAAGAGAAGACCGTTTGCCCAGGCAGATGTGGAAGATGGCCAAGATTTTAGAACTCCACGAAAGCCGAGACGGACGCATAAGTAGCGTCACACTCAAGACTCCCACCGGTAAAATAAAACAAACAATCCAAATGATTTACCCGCTTGAGCTAGATGAGTAAACTGAACAATCATTGGTTTGGTGTTTGCTTATATACTTTATTGTCTTATTTTAATTTCTTAGTTGTAGTATAAGTATTCATTTAGTGTTATTGTAATTGTGTAAAATTCTGTAATTGTGATTCTATATTTAATTGAGTTTAACCTATTGTAATTTTGTAGTATATATGTATTCATGATTAGTAATTATTTTGTAGATTTATATAATGATAAAATTTCAGATTTGATGAATGTATTCATCGGGGTGGGAGGATGTTGCAACTCATTTGGGGAAAAGGGAATAATACCTATTGGGGATTTCGGTCTGCATCGTCCCGTCCCGAGGAAAAAACATTTAGAACGCAGTTGGATTCCAGCCAAGGCTGACGTATATTGTTTTGATTTAATATGATCCGGCAAAAAGGCCAGTGTATTATTTATAATTAAGTTTGTGCTGTATTTCAGTGTACTGTGTGTTTTGTGTGAACAAACTGTAAAAAGTGTACAAGAGGACCTCCTTCATTGCGTAGAATGATTCTAAAAATATTTAAATTCTGAGCGATGGATGCCACGGTCATAATACAGGGTGTTTATAAAGTCCCGGACCCATTTTGATGTTTAATAACTCATAAAATGATAAAGATAGATTAAAATTAATAACATAAATGGTTAGATAGACTCAAAAAGTTTCACGACCCTTGTCAATGAACTTCCACGTGTGTCCCCTTCGTCGCACGGAGAATATCAAGTCGATAGTCAATTTCACGCCAGGTAGCGACAAGCATGTCGGAATCCACAGAGGCTATTGCGGTTGCAATTCTGGCTTTTAAGTCATCAATGTCCGACACTCTCCTCCTGTAAGCATTGTCCTTTACAAATCCCCAAAGGAAAACAACTAGAAGAGCTTCAGCCACATGTCATTTTGCAACAAGATGGTGCACCACCTCATTGGGGTACCATCGTTCGCACTTTTTTGAAGACCATTTACCAGGAAGATGGATTGGGCGAGGAGGTCCAATTCCTTGGCCACCCAGATCACCTGATATAACGCCGCTGGACTTTTTCCTTTGGGGATTTGTAAAGGACAATCTTTACAGGAGAGTGTCGAACATCGATGACTTAAAAGGAAGTTCATTGAGAAGGGTCATGAAACTTTTTGAGTCTATCTAACCATTTATGTTATTAATTTTAATCTATCTTTATTATTTTATGAGTTATTAAACATCAAAATGGGTCCGGGGCTTTATAAACACCCTGTATGTACAGTGTAACGTATGATATGGAAAGGGGGAAAGGTGTCCAAAATTACAACAAAGTTGATAACGTTACATAGTACAGCCCCTAAGAAATAATACAGATTGTGAAATCTCACGATTTTTATAATAGTAAAAATAAATAGTATAATATAGGGAATTTGTATAAACGAGATATTAATTTCAGTATAAAATTCTTCATTACATATCAGTTTATAACATCAAATTTGACATAACTTTTAGGTGCGTTCGTAATTATATAAATATCCTATAGTCGTCAAATGGTCCGCCCGTCAGTTTGTCTGTCCGCATATAACAGCGCAAAAACTACCCAATCGAATGGTTTGAAATTAATACACCGAGTGAGCCAAAAGTTAGTTAAAACTTTAAAAACTCATAAAAAGGAAGAAATTATGATAAATGAGTGCGGTTTGCAAGAAAGGGCCCACAAGGTAGTCGGATTTTTTTAGCATAAAAAAATTCAGTTAAAAAATCACATGTAGAGGGCGCTGACGACCCGAAACACAATGGACACAACCTGGTTGTGTCGTAGAATGTTCTGGAGGTCTTGTTGGACATTTGTTACTGGAAGAACAAATGAATGGAGCGTATTGTTGTCCTGTTCATTGTGTTTCGGGTCGTCGGCGCACTCTACATGTAATTTTTTAACTAAAGTTTTTTGATGCTAAAAAAAAAATCCGACTACCTTGAGAGCCCTTTCTTGCAAATCGCACTCCTTTATCATAATTTCTTCCTTTTTTATGAGTTTTTAAAATTTTAACGAACTTTTGGATCACCCGGTATATAATCGTTGCAGAATTTTGTCGAGTCATTTCAAATTTTATGAAAATCGAACCAAAACTTAAACGTTTTCGTCATTTTATTAAATCCTATCATACGTAATCAATTCGATGTATCTCAAGATAGGTAATGATCATATGTTGCGATGTTGATTATTTTATTAAATCCTATCATACGTAATTAATCCAATGATATACCATGATATTAAAATTCTAGGTTGACATGGTGATTACGTCTTATTTAAGATGGAGGTCTATTATTTCCGTATTACTGACTTTAATATATAGAATCGTAATAAATTTTGTATTCATGCATTTTTGAATAAGAGTGCAACAGCTATTGCACCAAGTTCTGAATACTTATAAAACTAGTTTTAGTACGAACTCACCTCATTTGCCACGTTTGACATACAATTTCAGGCTTGTTTAAAAGTTAATTTAATTTTGTAGGGAAAAGCTTTGTTCGATTCTATAGAACCTGAGTGGGAATATATGAAAATGTTTACGTAAATTTGGTATAAAGTAATCTGAAATGAGAACAGACGCTTTCAGTGTGACGTCAGTCATGACGTTTTGGTTGGAAACTGACTCCAAACAAACGGTTTCTATGCGTCATTTCTTTTTAAATATAAATCGTAGAAAATGTTACCACTACATATCAAGTATTAAAACACTTAGATGTGAGAGATAGATATAAAATATAGTTATAACATATGAAGAAAATAGAAAATACATCATAGCAACCGTTTGTTTGGAGTCAGTTTCCAACCAAAATGTCGTGACTGACATCACGACTGAAATCGTCTACAGTCTTCAGTATTTATGAAGATAACAAAAATTTCTGCAGTGAAAGACATGGTACTTTCACTATAATATTTTTTTACAACTTGCCGTATTCAGATTTTGTCGTTCATACATTACATTCAGCTATACATGTTGCACAATACATTTAAATGCTTTATTAATATCCACCAGCAATGTCTGTGACGGTGATTTACAGATTTATAGTTTTAACTTTTGCTGGTAGCCACCTCATTTGTTTAAGTTTCCACGATCTGTGGACTTTTCTTCTGATTATACGAGGAGCAATCCATAACAGAGCTCTTCACTGTACAATTTATGAATATGTTCTTGTACCATATTTTTCTGTGGGAGATATTTCTGACATAATCGCAAACTAATGACATCAGGCATTAATACATTAATATGAAAATAATTGTCTAAAGCACTTTTGCGTGAAAATGATTTCTGATATTGGTCTCAAACAAGCAGTTTTTTTTAAGTTTCGCCGTGATAATGAAATTCCAAACTGGTTTTGTAAGCAAGTGATTTTTTCAATTTAGTGCAGACTATGATTTATATCGACAGTTAGTTCCTAGATGTTTTTTTAAAAGCTTTTCTTAGAAAAAAAGATTTCGACAGCCGTCACACACACATGGCTTTTCTCCAGGGTGAATTGGAAGATGTTTTCTAAAATATCTTTTTAATGAGAATGATTTTTGACAAACATAGCACACATATAGTTTCTCCTCAGCGTGGAGTCGAAGTTGTTCTATTAACCCCTTGAGGGGCAAGTAATTGTGTTTTAGTAATGTCGAATTCTTACCGGAATCTGCAAAAAGATTTATTGCAAAATAAGGAAAACAATTTTACGACTATTTCCCACCAAAGTTAGAAAAGAAAATTTAATAAAATTTTTTTGTTGCAAATCTTTATTAATCGTAGGTGGGATAAAATATATCCCACCGCCCCTCAGGGGGTTAAAGAGCTACTCTCTGAAACTGATTTTTGACAGACACCACATGTGTTTTCTCCACGGAGAGGGTTCGACGATGATATTCTAAATAGCTTCTGTTTGTAAATGATATTTGTCAGACATCACATACATATGATTTCTCTCCAGAGTGGGTTCGAAGGTGATCTTTTAAAGAGAATCTCCATAAAAATGGTTTTTGACAAACAGCGCACACATGTGGTTTCTCTCCAGAGTGGATTCGAAGATGGTTTTTTAAATAGCGTCTCTGTGAAAATGATTTTTGACAGATATCGCACACATGTGGTTTCTCTCCAGCGTGAGTTCGAAGGTGTTCTTTTAAAGAGGATCTCTGTAAAAATGATTCTTGACAAAAATCGCACACATGAGGTTTCTCTCCAGTGTGGATTCGAAGGTGTTGTTTTAAAGAGTATTTCTGTGAAAATGATTTTTGACAGACATCGCACACATATGGTTTCTCTCCAGAGTGGATTCGAAGGTGTCCTTTTAAATGGCCTCTCTGTGAAAATGATTTTTGACAGACATCGCACACATGTGGTTTCTGCCCAGTATGGGTTCGAAGATGTTTTATTAAAGCATCTTTCAATGAAAATGATTTTTCACAGTCATGGCACGTATGTGGTTTCTCTCCAGTGTGGCTTAGAAGGTGTCTGTTTAAAGAACTTTTTACTGAAAATGATTTTTGACAGATATTGCACACACATGGTTTCTCTCCAGTGTGAGTTAGAAGATGTTTCTTTAAATACATTTGCTCTGAAAATGGCTTTTGACATACATCACATACAAATGGTGTCTCTCCAGTGTGAGTTCGATTATGAATTTTTAAAGAGATCTTCGAAGAAAATGACTTTCGACATACATCACATACAAATGGTGTCTCTCCAGTATGAATTCGAAGGTGATTTTTTAAATTTGGCATAGATGAAAATGATTTTTGACACACCCCACAAACGTGTAGTTTTTCGCTGGTATGTTTTCTTAGATGAACTTTCAAACTATCCTTTCTTAAAAATGATTTTTGGCAGATATCACACGTATGAATTTTTTTTACACCATGAATCTTAATATGTGCATTTAAATAATACTTGTTTGAGAAAGATCTTTGACACACATGACAAACAAAAAATCTCTCTTCAGTATGAGTTTTCGAGAATGAATCTAACACAGATTTTTTTGATAAACTCTCTATACAAACATTAAATGACTGCAATTTTACTTCCTTTTGCTGTTGAAATGTCGACTGATCTTCCATTTATTACAAAATTGTAGGGTTATTTAAATGCACTTAATAGCTGTCTCGTGTGAAAAAATACTTTTCTTTGGCATAAAATGGTAAACTTTAAGAAAAAGTAGTAAATGAATAAAAATATATAGGAGTACATACGTTACTCCAAAAACCTAAAAAAAGAAAGAAAGAAATGTATGAAAAATATGCAGTGCAAAATTAAAAATAATTGATTTAATATGGTCATCACATACAGAAAAAACAAGAAATTATCGTTACTAATAAAAGAAAGTTTTGTTCTGTGTGCGTGTCTATCTGTCTGTTCGCGATGGGTAGCAAAATCTAAGGCACGTACGAGACTCAAAATGTTTGTGAAGATAATCGAAGGCCTCTCCTGGTGCACACGAGTTTCAGAATTTAAAATTTTTAATAATTAGTTGATAAATTAATTAAAACCCACAAATTTAAAGAATGGTAAAGCATTCATAGTTCAACAAAATCATAAATTTTAATAAAACCGCAGAATATTTCTTCGAAAAGTCGAAGAGACGGGAGGGGGTTAAGAGAATTACAGTGCTCCTAGAGCGATAAATGTGCTGGGCTTTTTTCAAAAGGGCTACTACTTAAAATTTTACTGGGCCTAAAAACGGAAAAATTCAAACCTGCCAACTTTTGTAAATGAGAAATCGTAGCACGTAAAATTAAATTTACTCTGGAGGTTGGCTGGTTGATTTTTCATGTTTCACAGCCATCTTATGACATTCGTTAAAAGAATAAGATTCTGGCTTTCAACTCAATATGGTAACTTTTTTCCCCTGAAAATATTTATACGCTTTTTAGAGTTTCTTCTCGTTTCGAAGCGTTTTTTAACATTTGTAAAAGGAGCCTGGTTCCAATATTTTAGCCCAGTGCAGTAAAGTTTGACGAAATTCGCGATTTTTTTTCCAGCGATCATTTCAGGACATTTACAGTTTCTTCCCACAATCGTAATTCATATTTTTCTATCACGATTCTTTGTTGAAATACGCACTTTTTACCACGAACTTTTGGCGAAATTCGCATTTTTTAACGCGATCCTTTGACGAATTTCGCTTTTTTTACCACGATCCTTTGACGAAATTAGTGTTTTCTTTCCGCAATCTTTCGGTGAAATCTGCATTTTCTTACTGATCTTTCGATGAAATTTGCATTTTTTTACTCATCTTCTGGCGAAATTAGCGTTTTCTTTCTGCGATATTTTAACAAAATTCATTTTTTTACGCGGTTATTTGTCCAAATTCGCGATAGTTTATCGCAACCGATCGGAAAAATTTCGATATCTTTTCACGACCAATTAACAAAATTCACTACTTCCGCGACCTTTTAACGAAATTTGAAATACTTTTCCTTCAATAGTTTAACGAAATTCGTGATTTTTTGTGCAATCTTTTGACGAAATTCGCAGTTCGATTTTATTCAGCGACCGATTGAAGATAATCACAATTTGTTTCTAAAATCTTTGACAAAATCCCCGATATTTTTACACGATCATTTAAAAAAAATTCTCAATTTTTCCCACGATCGATTCACGAATTAATTTGGGTAAATTCCATAAAAGAAAAAAAGTTCGCGGGCTTCCAAGAAATTTCGAAATATACTCCCAAAAGAATTATAGGTCTGTGGAAGAATTTGCAGGGGGAAATACTGCACAGCATTTTTCATTATGCAAGTTTCCTTTTCCGTGTGCAAATCGTGCGACTTTGCACACTATTTCAAACCTTGCCCCTCAAAGTCCCCTCCCCCCCTCCAGAAATTCTTAACATGGCGCCCCTGTTTCGGAAGAAGGGAATTCCTGTATAAATATTTACAGAAACACGAATCACTAGTGGTTAATTTACATAAAGAGGGTTTTATGTTAAAAAGTTTGTTTTGCAGCCCAGATTTTTTTTTTCCTCAGGAGCATTTGTTAATGCTCGAATTTCGGACTAATGACCGATTTTTTAAAACTTTCGGAAATGAATACTTTGAAATTTTGGAAATTTCGGAACAGAATTACTCCTGAAACATGTGTTGCGCGGGATAAAAATCGCAACTAGAAAAAAAATGCGTTTGTTCTTTTTGAAAAAAAAAAAAAAAAATCATAGTTTAAGACCGATTTTCATAGCATCGTAGTTTGTAGGTCCAAATCGTAGCAACTACGATTTTTTCGTAGCAGTTGGCAGGTCTGAAAATTGCACAGTCAGACACAAAAAAATTCCCCTTTCAGAAATTCTAAAAATTATTTCGCTGCGGTTAGAGGAAGTAAAAAAATACACGAAAAATCGATTCATAAAATATCATTTTATTTCATTTGAAAGGAAGGTTCGAAAATCTCTCACATGGACGCCAGGTGTTCATTGCAGACAACCGACGCCTTTCATTAGTGGGCATTTGCGAACGAATATAAAAATTTTAAAATATTAAATTTATAGATCTAATTTTTATGCCTCCAGATGTAGAATTTTCGATGATATATATCAGATATGTAAATTTCTTCACGGCAGCTCTTCATTGCAACCTTAGACATTAAATATTATTTCATTAATTGGATGATTTCTTTGAAAATCTCATAAAAGCCAGTCTCCTTACACCACAAATGATTTTTATACTAGGATTCTTTGGAACGCCGTCAATTTTTTAAAATACATCATTTAGAGATTTTAAAGTTATACATCTAGCCCTATCTTTAAACGCTGTTCAATAATACCTAAATTTTATAAAAATCGATCCGCAAGTATTTGCTTTATAAAAAATTCAATTTTTAAAAAGGAAATGAAATGCATTGTTGAAATGCAAATTTGTTAAAATTAAGAAAACTGACAAACCGATCGATTTGGAGCTTTCAGATACTTTATAACACATAACAAAGATTTTAAAAAGTGAGAGCATCACATTTCGAAGCCAAACTATATGGCAACTAGTACTACCAGGTCGAGTGTTACAAAAAGTGGATGTTTAAAAGGGAATTTTTCTTATGTGCTTTGAATTCCGTCTAAGCAGGTTTGTTTACACATCACACTTTCACAAATAATTTTTAATCATCTAGCTTAAAGTTATTCTGCCGTTTTTTATACTAATTTTATTTCCCTTAACAAATATTTCAATGTAAAATAAAGTGGGTCAAGGCTCCCATATGTGGGGAGCCTTAACTCATTATATTCTCATGATTAAAATCAATATTTTTTTCAAGTTAGGTTATATTTTAAAATTATGTCGCAATTTCATTTTGATAACTGACTGTATAACAAATAAAATGATATATGAAACTCTATTCTATATTCAATATTTAAAAAAAAAAATCCTTTTGTAAAAAGTGGGTCAACCCTTCCCAGTCTCTCCCCTATGCTAAAAAAATCCAAACACAGTGAAAATTCACCTTTAGAAATTTCTACCAATAGACGGAAACGTGAATTCTTTTGTGGAATAAAAGTGTGCTTAGATGCTTCTGATTCCCAATGAAGACATTTGTCAGATTTTTGTGTCGTAGGTCACATTTCTTGTCTGGGCTTGATGGGAGACAGTGGTGTTAACTTATATGGACCCATGGGTCCCGAATACACCCAATAATTTATTCTTAGCCCACCCAATTTCCAGTACTCTATTTTGCTACTTGTTTGTTTTTCATTCGCTGAAAAAAATAATTCTTCCATTGAAAATAATTTTCTTTGAAAACACAGTAAGGATAGCAAAAACAGGCACACAGGACCTTAACCCAATGCATTTAACTTAACCTAAATAATCCAGTTAAAATATTATTGTCTCTATATGATACAGATGATAATGAATGGTTACAAAGTACATACTTAACAAGGAAATTGTTGGTGAATACATTTAAACTCATCTTTTTTATGTGTTATAGTATAAATTAGCAAATAAATGTATCAAAAGAAGTAATGCTAGGCTGTTTTGAAATAGAGATTGGCTATTTTCTGGCACATTTGCGAATTCATTTTTCATCCTAAATGCACGAAAATCGCAGGCGTTCAGAAACCAAATAAAGTTTTCAATTTTTTTTATACGATTAAACGATTTTTCAAAACACGCTGTCAAAGTCTTTTAAAATGATTTTTGACATGCGTCATTTTTTAGTCCGTTAAGTTTTAGTTTATATTCATATTCATAGTATAATCGTAAATATTAGAGAACTGTAAAATAAAGGCCTCATATGAGAATACAATTTAATATTCTATTTTTAAAAATTACAACTTCGCTATCGCAACTTTCCCATCCATCTCCTTATCCTCAAAGAAAACAAAATTCCCATGTCATTTTACCCTAAAAGGGTTGAGCCCACCCAATATTTTTCAAAAGTTGGCGCCACTGATTAAAGAGGCAAATTTCCATCTCTGCTTTTGAAGAGCATGCCGCCTTATTAAAATGTAGAATTTCTATCATAAATAAGCAAAATTTACTATTCCAAAATACTGGTGGAAGTTTGCCCCTGCAATAATCAGACCTTATTTTTAGTACAATTTTTATTTATTTTCAGAATGATTCGGAGCTGCTTACCAGAGCCGTCTTTGGCGAAAGCGAGGCCGGGTGGAAGGAATTTTGTGAGGCCAGAGCCCGATTATCACAGGAGCACATGCCCCGGACTCACATTTTCAGGGGGTGGGGGGGGGGGGGCGGCAAAATACATGTTCTCCATTGTCTGAGGATAAAATTAATATAAATTTCTGTTTATAGTTCACAGAAAAAATTATTTTTTACCATTCATTCAAAATAAACTATCGCAGTTTTCTACACTAATGACAATAAAATGCAATGTAAATTGTGAAATCCATAGTAGAATGGATATTATATCAAACTTGTTTCATTCAGTCTCTTAGGTTTAAAGTTTTACTCACACTAAATAGCACATAGTGCAGATTTTACCTTAACATAATGTTTTAATGCATTTTTACATGCGCCTAAGAGATGTATTCTCTTTTTATAAAGCTACTAGCCGCCCTTGGTGACCAGTTTGGTCTCCCTTAAAATTTATGTTTGAGAAAGCATGCTAAGCATTGTATCATTTTACTTTTATTCATAATTTAATTTACTTGGATTCCCTTAAATATAATTAATATAATCCCTTAAGCTAATATTAGTTTTGTTGCATTAAAATATTTCAATTTGGTGATTTTCTGAAAGCAAGTAAACCCTATTGGTTTACAATGGAAGTCTATGGGAATTTGGCAAAATATTAGAAATATCGCCAAGTTGGCGACAGAACAGGGTTCCCTCCTATGCTAACCACCCTTATAGGTATGGATTTGCAGTAAATGTTGTTCAATAACCAATGAGATGCGTTCCATTTGGGTGTTGCCATTAAATAATTAACAAATAATCGCGATTTCTGTGCCATGTACGATAGCGTAATATATATATATACATATAGATAGATAGATAGATAGTTTCAATTTTGAATTGCACGTAAAGCTGTTTGAAATGCTTATAATGTAATTTTCTAGCAAAAGGGCGCTCCGATACAGACTGTGTGCCCCGAGTTCCACTTAGAGTTGATCAGGCCCTTCTCTTCTGAACTCGTTAAATCCCTCCCATTCCCACCAATTGTTCCAATTTAGCCGAATTTTTTAAATTCATCTAACAAAAAATTCTAATAACAATTTTTGCTGTCTTATGACTATGACATTTTGTGATTATTAAAGTAAAGGTAACTAATCAGAAATTCTGGTAAATGATTTGAATTAGAAAAATCTGCTATATTGCCCACAGCGCAAACATTTTTCAAAAAGCTTGCATGGCATACGCATTGACACACCCATGATTTTATTTTTTTGGGATGTGTATAGGGGTTGGGATGTTTCTACATAGTCGTGCCAATTTACTTTAATAATACTCGGATAACGTTCGAGCTATAGTTTTTCTGCAAATTTAGGCACATTATGTCATGTCGGAGCGGCATTTCTTTTTCTTTTGGTAAAGTAGTACTAGTGATATAGACGCTTTCAGCAATGATGCCAGCGATGACGTTTTGCTTCGAAATTGACTTTAAAGAAACAGTTGCTACGTTGCTTTTCTATTTTGTTTGTATATTTTACTGTTATAGCTCTATCTCTCATAGCTAAGTGTTTTAATACTTTATATGCATTAATAAAATTTTCTACAATTTATATTTCATAAGAAATGACACATAGCAACCGCTTGATTGGAGTCAATTTCCAACCAAAGACAGACAGATATATAATAGAGAGAGAGACCAAGACCATACTTTGTAATCGCCAAATTACCACAGATATATGTGAGAGGTATCGTTCAATTGGGAATTGTATCTACTTTTTGAATTTGAATACGAATTTTGAAATAGGAGTTATCTACACATTAAAATTCTACCAACATTGATTTTTCCGATTGTAACACCTACTTTTGACATAATTCTTTAGTTTCTTGGATAAAGGTAGCTAATGGTAATGTTAATTCACGCGACAAACTTTTATTTATATAACTTCCCCAGAAATTGTCCAATTGTTTATTTATTTATGTTTTATATGATACTCAAAGATAATTCCGGCCTTTTTTTAATAAAAAAAGAAAAGTTTAAATTATGAAAATTATTCATAAATTCATATTAAAATAAATTATGACTAATTATCTACATTAATTTTCACATAAGAATTTGTAAAAGATAATGTATGTAAGTTTACAACTCATTCCAATCTTCAGTTGTCGAGATAATTTTTTGGTGCATTTGTAATTATATATAATATACATAGCAGCGCAAAAACTACCCAACCAAATGGTATGAAATTTAATATATATAACCCTTTCAGAATTGTGTCGAGTCATTTCAAATTTTATGAAAATTGAAACAAAACTTAAAAAAGTATTTAAAAAGTTTTCTTCATTCTATTAAATCTTATCATAATTAATTAACAAACGATATCCCATGATAGGTAATGATTCTAGGTTGCCATGATGATTATTCTGTTAAATCCTATCCTACATAATCAATTCAATGATATCCCATGATAGGTAAGATCCTAGGTTGCCATAGTGATTATGTCCTACTTAAGATGGAGTCATATTATTTTTGTATTACTGAATTTAATATACATAATCATAATAATTTTTGTATTCATGCATTTTTTGCATAAGAATGCAACAGCTACTGCACTAAGATCTGAATATTTATAAAACTAGTTTATGAACGCACCTCATTTGCCACGTTTGACATACAATTTCCGACTAGCAACTTTCTGATGGCATAAACAGATCATCTCCTGTTATCAAAGCATACAGAGAAAAGAAAATATTAGAAAGGAACCTGAAAAAAATTATACTTTTTTATACAGTAAACTCCCTCAAATCTGCACAGCTTGACACAACTTGGACTAGATCTTCAATTAGTCAAAATTAAGAATTTCATTAGAATAAAATTTTAAAGAAATGTATAAAAATGGGAGGGGGATTCTTAAAAAGGGCCCTAGTGTTCCAGTAAAAAAATGAGGGTGTTAGACCGGGGAGAGGCATTCAAGACATCTTTAAAATTATGCATTGACAAGACAAGAAAATTAGGGGGTGAAAAATGCATTGCACACAAAACTTCAAGGGGCACCAGACCAGGCCGTTGGGACCCCAGGATTTTAACTGGAATGCAGAAACGGGGGAATAACTAAATGGAAAAAGGATCCCAAAAATGAAGACTGGATTAAAAGGGAGTAATTCATTGACAATTTAGGGTGCAAAAACTGAAAAGGGTCCTGCACTGAACACTAGCATCTTAACTGCAAAGTAGAAGTGGTAGAATAACAAAATGGATAATTGGCCCCAAAAAAGAAGAAGATTGGATAAAAAGGGGGCAAGTTATTAACAATTTAGGGCATAAAAACTTAAAGAAGTCAGGCCCTTAAAAAATTAACATTCTGAGCCTCAGGTGCATCAGGACCCACCTAAATGTTCAGACTTCTATGTACGCCAGATTTCGCTACCCATCACAGACAGACAGGCACACAGAGCGAAACTTCCTTTTATTTAGCAAGCAGTACAGAGTGTTGATGAAGTCTGAAGTGCTTGTTTGAGTGTGTGTGTGTGTGTGTGGGGGGGGGGGGATTTGTACAATGGAATGCAGAATATACAGTTTGGATTTCAGAAAAAAACATGCATGCAATACCTTGTACTTCTAGCCCTGTATTCTAGCTACAAATATGTTTCTTTTTATTAGGCTGATTATCTCAACAAAAGGGGTAGTATTGCCCACGGCAGAAGTCTTTCTAAAGGAGGAACCTAACTAAAAAAGCATGCATGCAATACCTTGTAGTACTTCTAGCCCTGTATTCTAGCTACAAAAATGTTTCTTTTTACTAGGCTGATTATCTCAACAAAAGGGGTAGTATTGCCCACGGCAGAAGTTTTTCTAAAGGAGGAACCTAACTCCTTTTTACATAAGAAGAAAACTATAAAAAACTCTGAATAGCTAGGCTGGCAAGCAGAATATGGGTTTAAACCTAATCCAGCATCTATAGGTCAAAATTGGGAAATGTCATTAGCGGCCACTGGCCGGTAGGACTAATTTTTTAAGTGGCCACTTTCTTTAACCTAGCGGCCACTTTTTTATTTCAAAATGCTAAACAGTAAAATTTCCATAAGTATTAACTAAAACTGAATAGCCCAAATAAATATGTTAATATAAATATATTGGAACCAAAAAAAGTAGAATCCTTGATGAAATGCAAGAAAATTTCATTATCTCCTTGTAAAAAAGTGGCCGGAAGGTGGCCGCTGATAGACAATTTTTCACTAGCCACTTTTTTTCATTTACTGGCCCTGTGGCCGGTGGCTAGTGCTAATTTTGACCTTTACCAGCATCTCCTTTTTACCTGTTCTGAGAGTGCAACCCCTCAGTCGCTGGTGGGGCTGAGACTATGAAATAATTAATGTATGCTTCTGATTCAAACCTATCCTATAAAAGATACCTTCTTTTTTATGGCAATAACATAAAAATTTATGAAAACAAATTACCAAAGTAGGAGATGTAAAAGTTCATTATTTGTATGAAATATATATATATATATATATATATATATATATATATATATACATTAAGCTGTTTGAATAATGGATTTTGGCCTAAAATGAAACATGCACATGCAGTATACAAAGTATGTATATTCACTAATTTTATAAAACAAAAAAACAGTTTTAATCCATTTGACATTTAAAGACGAAGGTCCAAAAAGGTCCCTGGCCGGAATTGGATTTTTTTTTTCCTCCCTCCTTTTATCTGATTCCTTTTTTTTTAGATGAATCTTTTTTTTCCATTTTCAGTTGATTTTTGACAGGAGAATCAGTGTGTACAATACTTCCTATTTTTTTTCCACGCCATGTTCCCCTGCTTAGGGATTTCAATCTAGACTAATAATAAGCTAGAAGCAGCAGGAGTCTTTCGGTAGCTTCATCGCCCCGAGCCCTCCCTTCCCGCTTTTCGGTGTCTTTTATTTGTGTAATTTCCCTTTTAAATTTGTTGGGTTTCAATTTTTGATTTTTTTTTTTCAATCTGGCTTTCACTAGAGAGTCTTTCATTCGGGATGTGGCTGGGGACCTAAGAATATTTTACCTATTTCGGAAAAATACACATTTTGAGTAATGAAATTAAATGATATTATACTCCTGTGAGTTTTATTGCCACACATTTAAATTTAAAAATATGGTAATAACTTATTTACCATACCACTTAAAATTAGAATTAACATTAAAATTTAATAAATAATTGAAAATTACAGCCTGCGTTACGTGTGTGACACTCTGCACGGAATCCCCCAGCACTGGATTTATGGCATGATGACAGCACTGGATTTCGGTTTATGAATGCATAGCGTTCATACTTTAATTTACTAATTGCCACTTTAAGGAGTTTCCTGCGTTTTTCAGGTTTATATTTTATTATTTACATTTTATTTTCGTTAAGTCTAATATGCACATAAATTGCTGCTTGGTGGAAAAGTAGTTTTCATGCCAAGAAAAAATCCAAGATGGCAGCTGCGGAAATATATGACATCTGTTCCATGACGTTTCCGTCAATACATTTATAAAAAAGAAAAGATATATACACTGTTAAGGGAGGGGTAAGATAGGAGAAGAATAATCATATTACTGATGAAAGTGTTGTTTTTTCTTTGCTTGTTTGTTGCATAATTAGTTTGTCTTTCTAAAATAAACAGAAAAAGTTATCCTTCCCTTTCAGTGGAAAGATGCTACTATAAAAATATCATGGAATTATTTTAAGACTTTCTAAGGAGCTTTTCAACAAAATATTCTCATCATTAGCCCTTCTATTATTATTATTATTATTATTATTATTTTTTTTTTTTTTTTTAATCTATCAATAATACACGCTACAAACAATTCTCTACCCTTTCACATCCATAACTTAAAATTACTTTTTAATAGCACAATGAGAGATAAAATAGTCAATGAAAAATCAATTTATGCTATACACTATGAAGTAAACGCATTTATGAAAAGAAACTGATAATCTAGTGTAAAAGATTCTCTAAATTGTATACGTGGCCAATACATTTCCATTAAAACTATAACAAAACAACTGGTATAAAAAGTTCCAGAAATATGTGAAAATAAAAGCCGAATGTCAACCTTTTTAGAAAGAAAATTACCTATAAGTAATGAATGAAGGGATGATAAGTAATATCTCTTAACTTACAAATAATTACGTCCTACGAAATAAAAACAAAGAAGGAATGAATTTTCTAATGAACGATTCAGGCGGACACGTCGTGAATCAACAATCCATTGAGAATTGTTCCATTGAGAAAGATTTTGCATGAAACAAGAGTTTATATATTTTACATCACAGGCCGAATTTAATTAAATGATAAATTGCATTATAAAATATCTAAAATAGAGTTTTATAGCAGAATAAATAGATAAAAAATAAAATATCAGGAATGATTTATGAATCGTTCTAATTGATTGATTCATTTTGTTAAATCAGGTCTTGTTTGTTTTTATTTGGTACCTTTAGCGTATGTATTTTTGAGTGTGAGATGAAAGATATTACTAATCTGTTCTTTAATTATTAACAGGTATACTTTCTTTCAAAAATGTTTACATTCTGCTTTTATTTTTACATGTTTTTGGAACATTTTATATCAGTCATTTTGTTATATTTCTAAATAGAAGTGTTTTTCAATTAGATTTTCCATGTTATAAAATTTGGTACTATGTATTATCTGGGCCGGACATATTCACTGTGCCAACACTGGTGCCGAAAATACTACTAACTGTTCCCTTATTTTTTCTCCTTTGTTGATTTTAACTGTATGTTTAATATTAGTATATAGTTGCCATATTATAGGCACTGGTAGAAATATTTATGTAGGTACATATAAGTATATCATATGCTGAAGCATGGATATAAATATATTATATAAGATTCATTGACATTGCATATTTATATTGGGCAATTTCATTGTAACAGACTAACAGTGATAGAGGAAAAAAGGCCCTACCTTATTTAAAAAATTATATAATTATAAGATGGCTACTGTTAGAATATGATATTAGAAGATAAATAATATAGTTATTATGAATGCATTATTTAATGTAAATAATTATGATCAAAAAATGGTATTGTAACAGACAAACTACCATTATATTTGAGTACCTTAATGTTTATCTATATTAGGGTAGATGCTCCAGTTGTGGTCACCTTTAGAGAAAATTTGAAATAGAAATTTTACAGTTATTGACCGATTGAAGCATATTAAATCATAATAACATCATTATTTAGCAAATTTAATTGTCTTTCTGTGAATTATAATAACTTTCTACAGAATATTTTAGATTGTGAGTAATAACTCATTAAATAATTTATTTCAATTTGTACCAGTTGTGGCCACCCCTACACCAGTTTTGGCCATCTCTATGCGCCAGTTTTGGCCACTCCAATATCATGTAATTTAACAAACGTTTTAATTGATAATAAGTAAAAATAAAGCATTTTTATGCAACATCTATTTTACCACACATATATTTGTTTGTTGTATTAAAAGAATTTTGCAATTTTTTTTATGAATTGATAAAAACATCAAGTAAAATACACTTATGTTGATTTTAACTGAAAATTTCAATTAAAAAAACAAAAAATATATTTAATTTGATTCATAATAGGGACAACAGTGCCTGTAAGATTAACTATTTAAATCAGTTTTACAATTATCCTGTGGATTGTGGATTGATTAAAACACTTGAATTGTCACCAAAAAGTTATATTTCCGGTGCTCCAAAACTTTGCTAGCTTGTAGTGCTGGCATTATACATTTTGAATGGCCTTAATTTTACTTCTTATCCTAGAACAGTGTTCCCTCTAGGCCATTTTTTAAGAGCACAGAATTATGTGTTTTTTAAACTTGGTAAAATGAATGCTGTTCTTTTTTAAATAATTAAATTTCTTGTGTGTATTTAGACATCTCTAGTTAAGATTTTCACAATATTTAGTATTTCTAAATCTATTTGCCTGAAATCTGGCAAAAATTATGGAACTTCATTTATTTTTGGAAAAATACAAGAAATTATGTTGTAATTTTATTGATTTTTTAAATTTATAATTTGTAAAATCTTTCAAAATTTATGTTTTAATTTATTTATCATATAGGACATATCGCCCCTCCCCTTTGTTTTTATCAATACTAAACACAATATACTATATTTTCTTTAGCAATATCATTCTTTAGTTACTAGCACAGTGTCCTTTCTAAAGTGAATTATCTATTGGATAGAGAAAACAAAATCTCATTGATAGAACTGCTATTAGCCTTGCTTTTTTTTTTATTTATTCTATATAAAACAAAACTAAATTGATTTTGTTTTACCCAGATGTTCTTACATTTATTTAATGGCTAAAATTCTTACTATAATGAATCATGTGGCCAAAAGGGGAACATATGTTGTACCCTTTTTGCCACTTCGAACTTCCATGTCCATAACTGGTACATATAGCAAATTTAAAGCACCAGTTTTGACCACCCCCTATTAAACTGTTAAAATAATTAATTTAAATGTAAAATTGCAATAGAGAGGAACCTTACCTCATATAACCTAATAGTAATTTGTTTCAGGACAAACAGAACCCAATAAGTACCTAATATTGAAAGATTTGGAAAACTTGTCAGCTAAGCAAAAATCTTAATACATGTGAGTACACACTACAGTTTCGCACATTTCTTTTTTTTTTTTTTGTAAGTCACATTTTATCAAAAAATAAACAAATCAGATTGTAAATGATAAAAGGGTGTTTGCTTAAGATGTAAGAATGCATATTATTTGTTTGCATCAATTCACAACCTAAATATTGGACAAACTGATCCAATGTGGCCACAACTGGAGCATCTACTCTACTACTTATAAAATAATACACAATTTATTATAAGAAAAATGTATTTTCAGACAGAGGGAGTTCAGAAACAGATATCTTTCACAAAATTTAGCTGTTGTCTCAATATAGTTATGAAAGATATGCATGGCTCAAAATGGAAAAATCCACGAACCGGAACACCATTTCAAAATTATTGCTAAATTATTACTAATTTTTTTTGTTGTTGTTGTTAAGTTCAGTAAAGTCCCTATTATCCGAGTCTCGCTTAACCGAGTTTCCTCTTTAACCGAGTTATTTTCTTCTGGTGGACTGATGGCTTCTATTATTATAAAACAGACATTATAAATGAAGTGTTAGGTGGAGATGAAAGATCAATCGTAAAAGTTAGAACTCTAGAATCAGAGTTCTAACTTTTTAAGGCGGCTCTTTCATCTTAAACCTAACACTTCGTTTATAATGGCTGTTTCATAATAAGGGAAGCCACCAGTCCATCAGAAGAAAATGATCCATTCCTAAGGTATAAGTTCAATGGAAAAACCTATTTAATACTTTGAGCAGAAAGAAGGGGCTACACCTACAATTTTCAGGACACTAATAGAATCATATAGCTGCAAATTTGTACGGTTTTGTTGTCTCTAAAATTGAATACAAATTTTTGCCATATTTAATCGTTGACAATTGTTAGATTTTGGCGATTGAATTAGGCAAAATTTACTGGTAAGTTTTAGAGGTAAGAAAAAAATCTTAGAAATTGGTAGCTATGCAGTAGTGTAATACTGCAGGGGAAAAAAACTGCAGCAAAATTGACATTCAAGAAACAAAAAACTATCAAGGGCTTTTTCAAATAAACAATTTCATTCCCCTTATTTCTTAAAAGTAACAGAAATGTACATGAAAGAAATGTTGCTAGTACCATAAAAATTAATAAATTAAGTGAAAATTTATATTTCATCTGCTCAGTTAAAGCCATGACGATTTGTGTAAACCCGGCTTATCCGAGGTGAGCTTGCTCCATATTAACTCGGGTAATCGGGATTTTATTGTATAGCAAATTTATATTTAACTGTAGAAAATCCAAATTAAAAAAATGCATTCAAGATTCTAAATAATTAGAAAAAAAGTTACAGAGAGCATAGTACTACATGTATGAAACTGTAATAATATTTTTGAATAATTCCACGAACCGGAACAATATTTTCCATACTTTCACGAACCGGAACAATATTTATCACAATTTCACGTACCAGAACATCGTTCCGGTTTGCTCCGGTACGTTTCGAGCTCTGAAGATATGTAATCGTGCCTGTAACAGACCAACATCCAACAGACAAATACATAAATAAGCTATGCTGATTATAATAAATTTTATTCATTTTGACTATTCAAAGTTTTATAAAATGCATTGCAAATATAAAAACTAAAACATAAAACTAAAAAATTCTGTAATTTTGCCCCTATGTCTGAACTCACTTTCATTTATATCTACAATGATGTGTGAATGTTAGGCGTTTGAGGATTTGAAAGAGTCTTCTGTATTGTGACAGAAATTTTATTATTATTTTAAAATCAAAATGAGATCTTTAGATGAGGTTATCATACTTTTAATTAATAATAAAGAACTTAAAATTTATTTGAATCTCGATTTATATATTTTTTTATTGTATTCAAGAAATATATTCTTAAATACAGTAGACTCTCTCAAATCCGCACATCATCACAGATGTAAACAATGAAACTTTCAGTTCAGATGTAGGGACACAATTAAACTTTTTTTTTTATATATCAATTCCGTACGTATTTTAATATGTAATTCTTGTTAATATGACTGAACTCATGCTTTTTCATGAAGGAAGTATAAATTTATGAAAAAATTCAAGGTACTGCTAATATCACTGGTAATCACAATCTTTTTATCAAATATATTTATGTATTAAGTTTTTCTGGCTAAACCTGAAATAAAGCTTCCTTATTTTATGGTTTTGATGTGAATTAGTAGGGTACCTTTATGAGGCAGGTTTCATTGAATAATTTAGGGAAAATGTGTGTCATCTTTATTATGCATATTGAATTATACATTATTATTTTCTTGACCTTTACTTTTAATATTTTAATCATTTTTTAAATTATGTAAATTTTATTATTTTAGTTTAACCCTCTAAGTGTTTGGGGCGTATTATTCTATTCACTAAGCTCCAGGTTTCAGAGCAATACAAGCAATATTTAAGATAATATAATTCTATAGATTTATGGAATTTTAAATACATTGAAGAATTATTAATACTCTCAAGGATTACATTCATATTTGTAATTGAGTTTTTTTTATAATGTTGAAAGAATCGTATTTTATTAGCATTTAAAACAAAATGCAAACAATTTTTCCCTTTTGCAAGACGCTCGGAGGGTTAATACTTTACTTAATTATTTTAACATTTTATTACATTGTAAGTTCTCGCTTGCATTATTACATTCAAATTACTGTTTAAAAAAATGTAAGCAATGCAATGACCAGAAATCCCAAAATTCTAAAATCCGCACAACCTCTGGTCCCAAGCTGTGCAGATTTGAGGGTATCTACTGTAATAAAAATCAGTTTTATATTCAAACAGGTATCTTAATAGGATTGTCAAGTCATTAAGTTATCTTAGCTAGTACAGTTGACTCCCTCAAATCCGCACTGCTTGGAACCAGAGGTGCGGATTTTAGAATTGCAGATTTCTGGTCATTGATTTGTTTACATTTTTTAAGCAATAATTTGAATGTAATAACACAATCAAAATTTTAATCAATGCTTACAATATAGGGGAGAGGGGGGCACATGTGAACAATTTTTACACTTTTGACTATTTCTCAAACTGGTTATGAGCTATTGAACCAAAAATTGATTTATATGAATATTTAGAATTTGTTTGTTCTTTTTGTGAAACTTTTGGATGCATTTATCAAGAGTTTCTAACTTATATCATCATTCTAAAAATTGTCTAAATTTGTTCACATGTGCCCTGGTGGAGGGGTAGTTGTGAACATAGCTGGGGCACATGTGAACACATGCATAAATAAGACAAAAATAATTTTTTGTGAATAAAAACTAATTAGATGCCCTCTTTCTAGTTGTGTGAATAAATCAATAAATGTTTCAACATAGTTACAAGAAATTATTCGTAAAATTGTACACTAATATGCCTACTCCTTTTGAGTCACTTTAACTGTTATCTAACTTCCAGTAAATTAAAACTGTGAAGCAATCCTAAAACACTGAATATATAGCTCAATGTTTGACAAGGGTAATTAAATTTTAAACCAAAGAAAAAAAAATGCATTCACAGACTTAAAAAATACACTTGTGAACTGTTCACATCTGCCCCCATATGTTCTGTTCACAAGTGCCCCATCTACCATCTTCAGCCTAACTTATAAAAAAAAAACGATATTTTTAATTGAAATAAGGAAACAAAACTTTTTGTAGACTTACCTAATTAATGCCACTATAGAATGCAATGCTCATATTCTTCTTTAAAAAATGTCTTTAATGAATTTTTACTTCAATAACTTAGAAGACCTTTTTACTTCACACCTTCTAAAACAAACAAATTACAACTACCAGAAATCAAAATGGCCTGTTGTTTTGAAAATTCAGCCAAAAAGATGGTACCAGTACTACCATCAATTGGTAATTTTTTTAATTTTTTTATTTCAAATTAACTGAGTGAAATATGTACTGTTCACATGTGCCCCCTCTACCCTACTAAAATATTGAAATACGGCATGGAACCATTTATTCAGAAACCAGTTAACCGGAAAACCAGTTATCCGGAATGATATTTCAAACAGACTTATTTCAGAATCTTTGCAGAAAAAAGCGTCATATACTGCCAGTTTGACATATGCACTGCTTGAAACAAATGTATAATTTGATGTCGACATCTAGTATTTGAAATGGAAACATATTTACAGTCGGACCTCTATTTAACGAACCTCTATTTTGCGAACTTTTCCTTGGAACCAAGAACATTTTGCGAATTTCTTCGTAAAATAACCTCCAAATAGCGAAGTGCATTCTCTATTTAACGAACTTTTTCTTGTGATCTAAATTTTTTTTTCTCCCCATTTCTCAAACTATTTCTAGACATTTCAAACTTATTCTTTCTTTAAATACATTTTATGATGTTCAATGGTCTTGAACTGGTTTTACAAGGCGCCTTCTTTATCAGCAGCGAGAATTCGGTACGTACGGAGGACGAAGACGATAATCCCTTAGAGTAACTTTAAAAAATGTGGATACAGATGAGAAAAAAAGAAGAAATTAACCATGATGCGCTGACTGATGATTGTATTCCACTAATTCTGAAATTATGACCTCGGAAACACTATCCGAATTGGATATTTTCCATAGTGTGGAAAATAAAAACAATACAGCAATGAATTGCGATGTAGACGGATATGATGATGATGGAAATGATCATGATGCAGGAATTAACAAAACTTCGTATGATGAAATGCTAAAATAATTTGAAACAATCCGACACGCATTATAGTTAGAAGAAAATACGCATGAAGGGATTTTTGGTGCATTGCAAAGATGCGAGAAATATTATGAGAGGGCAGAATTAACAGAGTTTTTCTGAAATTAAATTTAAGGACGCATACGTTAATGTATGGTTAAAATTATTTGTTATAATAATAATAAATACGACAATGTCATTAAAGTTCGTTAATTTTAATGTAAAACTATTTACTTTAAACAGAAAGTACAGTGTATTCCCGGACAATGTTTTGTTTTCCTTGCACATTTCAAAGACTTAAACTTGTAGAAAAAATGAATTGATGATGGATATTGGTGGGTAAAATAAATAAAACAAATCGATATAATTTATTAAAAAAAAAGTGATTAATTACTTTTAGTAAAAATATTTAGTGTTTATGAATTTAAAATCTGTTTCATGTAGTTTAAAGTATTTTAAAAGGTGAATCTCTATTTAACGAATTTTCCATATAACGAACTTTTTTCCGGGATTTAGCGACTTCGTTAAATAGAGGTTCGACTGTAGTTGTATTTTAGATGCTTTAATTTTTATGCAGAGGAAACAGAAGAATATTTGTTCCCTAGGGATTCCCATAAATTACCTCCTTTCAAGCTCTGGGTAACTTTTGATCTTTCTTGCATTTGATTTTTAATCCAAGCAGGGCCGTGCGAAGAGAAAACTGCGCCCGGGGCAGCGTGTCAATTTGGCGCCCCCCCCCCCCCCCCTCCTTCAAAATTGATAAAGAGCAGAAACAGAAATAAATCATATTGAATACATATTTTGCGTTTATTTTAGAACTTTAAAAGATTTAATTTTAATTCAGAAATTCCAAACAACTGAATAACAGAAAAGAAAATTGCACTTATTTGTTAATGAGATCATGATGCATGATGCTTTGCGACAGATTTTTCTTAACCTTTGTCACATATTTTTCTAGCCATTTTTAGTTCTTGTTACTCTTTAAGCTGCAGAAAATGAGTAAAAATCACTAACAACCAGATTGGAAACAAGCGGTCCCTTCAACCAATAAGTACTAAAAAAGCAAAACAAACAAAAAAAACCTGCAGAACATAATGTAATAGATAAAAATAAATTATAATTTCAGTACATTTATTAAGAAAGATAACTGAAGCATTGTTTTAATTAACCTTTAACTGATGTCACAGAAATTGTTACATAACTAGTGTGAAGCGGTCTGTGAGACCGCTCCATTGAAAGATGAATAAAAGGCACGATTAACTCATAGGATGGTGGTTTTGTACTAAACTTTTTGTACAGGACTGTTATAATTTAAATTCACCTATTCAAAAGTCTCTGGTGATAGTACTAAAGTTCCAAACGGAACAAAAATTTGGTAGTGTTTATAGTTAAACTGAAAATTGCAAGTTAAACTATAAAAATTGAAAAAAGCCGCGGTCTGAGAGACCGGTAACATCAGTTAAAAGTTAACCTTTAACTGATGTTACCTGTCTCTCAGACCGCGGCTTTTTTCAATTTTTACAGTTTAAATTGGTTTAACTACAAACACTACAGAAATCTTGTACCGTTTGGAACTTTAGTACTATCAACAGAGACTTTTGAATAGGTGCATTTTAATTATAACAGTCCTGTACAAAAAGTTTAGTACAAAAACACCATCCTATGAGTTAATCATGCCTTTTATTTATCTTTCGATGGAGCGGTCTCACAAACCACTTCACACTAGTTATGTGACAATTTCTGTGACATCAGTTAAAGGTTAATATAAAATATAATATCAGGCAAATACATTTACTTCCATTTTATTTTTCTTGCATTTAGGGTAACAAAATCGTTTATTATTTTATGTGTAAAGATTGTGACACACTGAATTTTATAGAAAGTAAATTCAGGTTGCTTAATCTCTCGACTTATAGTAGATCTTAAGTAGTTTTTTACTACTTTATTGTTACTGGAATACTTATAAATTATGTACGCTGTCTCCATGTTTTTGTAATTCCTTGTTTTCCCAAGGTTAAAATTATGGAGCAACTAAAGGATTTCTAAATGATCCATTTTATAAAAGTTCTTATATAATGGTAGAAATAAGGTTTTCGCATTTAAAACCTCGCTTAACAATTCAAGTCCATTCAAGTCAGCAATAAAGGGCAAGGTCCAGGCAATATTAACAGATTTTCGATAACTGATTTTAGATTCGCACCAGCCAGAAACTCAAATTCTTGTTTTACATTTCTCAGTTTCTCAAACCTCCACTTCAGTTGCACGGTTATAGTGTCTCTACGTAACACGAAATCCTTCACATTCATATAAATTTCCACTTTCATCAGAAGCTTCGTAGTCAAATTGTTCTGCGAATTTTACGTTTTCTGTTTTGCTCAAATAAGGACTCTAACATTTACAGACATAACCAAATCTTCGCTTTCTTGTTCAAAAATTTCCCCTCTTATTGTCTGAAATGTGTTTTTTAGTGTTTCAATCAGTTTTCTGGCGATCAAAACATTGACAGTTTTTTTTTCTTCTTTTTTTTTCGTGAGAATAATATTAACTTTTTCCATTTCATTTAAAATGCTGTGTCAAACTAGTAGGCCGTAAATTAAGGGGAATTTCCTTATTTGCTTTATTAAGCTTTTTGCTCCTGGGTAAGTTTACTCATTTTACTTCATTTCTATAAGATCTTCCAGAGCTTTAAAAATCTGTGGCAATTGTTTGTAAACTGCAGATATAGCTTGATTTTTTCATGACCATAGATTATCGCAATGTTTCTTTAAATAAACTGATAAGTGGGAGATAAGTATATCCCATCTTTCAGTAGAAGAGAAGAAAAAACAAACACATTTTATGCAGTTCCGGACATTTTTGGACATACACCAGCAGCACGAACTCAAAGTTTAGAGAATATGCAGAACATGGTAAAAAATAGACGAATTTATTTACTTCGACGATTCGAGCTTACACAACATTATATTGGAAAGCCATATTTGCACCATATATCACAACATTGAGCTCTGAAGGGTTGATATTGGTATATTGTTTATGACGGCCGATTATCTACAAGTTGGATATAGTAGGCCGGAGTGGGATGGGAGTGTCCTCTGTAAGGTCTTTCTAAGGGAACCTAACCCGTATTTAAGCAAGGTTCGAAGAAAACTACGGATAATTCCGAACGATTAGGCTGACGTGCGCGATTGGGTCGAACTCAGCACCTCCCGTCTACCGTCTTTGAGAACAGAACCTCTCGTGCAGCTGTGAATGTCGAGATTGTCGGACATTAGCTTATCTTAAATTTCTTATTCTAGTTTTTTCTTCTTTTTTTTCTTTTTTTTAACTTGATGTAGTCAAGAAACCTTTCCACGAATGAAAATTTTCTATTTTCGGTAACGTATAATTTGAGTCATTTGTTCTTTGTGGGGTGTACTGGATTCCTAAACTGGACTGTGTTTAAAATTCAGTAACTTGCAAATGGTTACAATTATTAAAAGAAATTCTTGCAGGAGAGTTATGTATGATATTAGAAGTATTTTTACTGCGGTTCTCGGTTTTAGTTCCAAATAGTAGAGATAGATGGCAAGCAATAAGCACTCAATGGAGGTCTAAACTGAAATCCCCTAGCATCATACGAAGGAAGAAGATTAAATATATAGAATAGGTCCCTAAAAATAAAATTGTATTGCAGAATGAGACCCGCTCCATACATTTAGCCTCCTCTTTTCGCATCAGTGTTAGGCGATTTCGGTTTTGGCCTTGATTGAGCACCATGGCGCTAGATGTTGTCTTTATAATGCTTGTGTGATTATACATTGCTGGCATAATTGTCAATTCAGTATAAACTTGATTGATTTACACGAATATGGTTTAATAAAGTATACTGCTGTAACCTGAAATGAGTATAAACCTGTTTAATTCTTCAACAAATCATCGATATTTATGTTGTGATGTGAAATTGTAAAACTGCAGTATAAGAATTGAAAAAGTCATTTGTAACGCGAGCAGCTAGTGGATTTGGTCTGCCCCTCGGCATTGCACTATCACTCTAAAGCGTAAGCTGAGTTCCCGAGGTGGTCATCCCTGCTTGCAGCGCCATCTATAGTTGCTATTTGGAACTAAAGTCGGGAATCGAGGTAAAAAAATACTGACATTTTACATTACCTTCCCGCATTTTTTTTTTTTTTTTTAAATAGCTGTCACCATTTACAGGTTATTGAATTTTAAAAACGGTCAGTCCATTTTAGGACACTCGGTATATGGAGTGCGATCGAACGAAATTGAAAAATATCTTGCTCTATTAATTTCTTCTACAATCGTTTTTCTTACTTCATTGGAAAGAAAGTTCATAATTTCATCCTGAATATATTTTGCCATTTGTCTTTTTCACTTTCAATAATTTTCACTTTAGCTCTTTTCAAATTTGCTGTCGATTATATGATTTAATTTTAAACGTCTCTCAAGTTTCTTTTAGCGAATGCATGCCTTCCTGTGTTCTAGAGCATTTTTATGCTCAGGAATTTTAGGATTTAATTTCTTCCACAGGAAAAACCCACAATCTGGATTGGCTAACTTTGGAGGGCGATCAAGATAATTGGTGAATAGTAAAAACAGAAAACAAAATATAGTGATTCCCTTAATTAAGTTATCCAATAAGCCGCAATCACCGTTAATAATTTCTCCACTAGGACTAGGTATAATTTTCTTGAACGTTAGTTTGAAAAATCGTAGTCCTTATGCAATCGCAGATTTCATGTAATCAGCATTTTCATTCTGTGCTGGACCTTTTTTTAAAAGCAAAGTAATGACCGAATGACTATAAGAATGATCCCATAGGGGAATCAGAATAGGTTAGCAATTCATATTCACTGAGGGTGGCAGGTGGCAGAAACTTTCGTATACGATGTAAAGGGCCCACAGAGTGCAAAAGTTTAAGAAACACCGTAATAAAATATCACAAAAGCATATTATAAAATCATCAGATCTAAAGAGCTCAATGAAAAGTAAATGTGAACAGCGCAATAATTTTGAAATGAAAAATGTACATACTTCCATTGGGAAAAATATTCCCGATATATAAATACATACATTTAGTTTTACAAAAATATAGAATATCGAAGAGTGAAAAAAAAAAAATTCCAATGAAAATGATCGACGACAATAAAAAAAAACTGAAATTGGTAGTACAAATTTGGCGCCCCTAAATTTTCGCGCCCGGGGCGACCGCCCCCTTCGCCCCCCCCTTTCGCACGGTGCTGAATCCAAGTAATCTAATAATTTAAAATCAGAAATAATGCCACAACCAGATATATTCCAAAGTACGAACTTATCAAATGGATGCTGCTTTAAAGCCCAACCAGTTAACCGGAAAAACCAGTTATCCGGAATACATCTGACCCCTAACATTCTGCATAAATGATTCTGTACTGTAATTAAGTAAAGTAATAGTTTTAAAAATGATGAAATTATTAAAAGTAAAGGTCATGTAAATAATTAATAGTGTATAATTAAATATGCATAATAAAGGATGAGACACATTTGTCTTGAATTATTGAATGAAACTTTCCTCATAAAGGTTACCTGAGTAACTCACATCAAAATCATAAAATAAGGAATTTTTATTTCAGGTTTAGTTAGACTTAATAACCAAAAAAGCTTGATTAATACATAAATATATTTGGTAAAAAAGATTGTGACTACCAAAGATATCAGCAATACCTTGAATTTTTTTCAGAAATAAATTTTTACTTCCTTCATGAATAACCATGAGTTTAGTCATATTAATAAGAATTACGTTTAAAATATGTACAGAATGATATAAAAATAAAAAAAAATTCCGTAATTTTGCCTCTATATCTGAACTGAAAGTTTCATTGTTTACATCTGTGATGGTGTGCAGATTTTAGGGTTGCGGATTTGAGGGAGTCTACTGTATTTTTGTTTTTTTAAAATGCATGGTGAAAACAAATGAAGCATAAATGCAAACTTGGAAATATGGAAGATCGTTGATTGAATCAGAGTTATTGAATATTAAAGACATGAATTATCACATTGCTAACAAAGCGTAGAACCAACAGAGTGAAAAATGTCCAAGCCGGGAATCGAACCCAGAACCCTTGGAATAGCATCATACTTCTACGCTTAGTTAGCAATGTGATAAATTTCGTATTAAATATTCAATAATTTTGAGTGTAATTTCACTGTTGACAATTAATTGAAAAATTAATTAAAATTATATATGCATTCACCAATGCTGGGTTTATTTGTGTCTCATGTTTCACTGCAGCAATGCATGCTCATGAAGATTATTACATCTTGTGCTGCAGTTACAGCCTTACCAACATATGTGAGGGAAAGATGCTAAGCTGGGTATCGACCTCGTAGCTTAAATGGTAGAGCACTTGGAATGCTATTCCAAGGGTTCCGGGTTCGATTCCCGGCTTGGACATTTTTTACTCTGTTGGTTCTATGCTTAGTTTGCAGTGTGATAAATCACATATTAAATTTTCAATAATTTCAAGCGTAATTAATTTCACTTCTGAAAATTAATTCAAATTATATATGTGTTCACCGATGCTAGGTTTATTTGTGTCTCATGTTTCGCCGAAGGATTGTGTGCTCATGAAGACTATTATGTCTTGCAGCCTTACCAACATATGTGAGTGAGAGATTCTAAGCTGGGTATCGTCCTCGTAGCTTAATTGGTAGAGCACTTGGAGCACTGTTCCAAGGTTTCCGGGTATATGATGAATTTGCTTAGGGGGCCATCTACATATCAAAACGACTCCAAACTTTGTTTTTTTTTTCAATAGCAATACCCAAGTTTCACACCATAAATGAATTCTACACTCTTCAATTAGCCTAAATCGTAATTTCCATGAAATTTGTACCATTAGTTTCAGAGGAATTATTTTAAAATGAGCATATTTTAGGGGCTGTATGCTGCATCCAAATTGCAGTTCGGTACTTGATTGTTGAATACTACAGAATGACTATGTCACTTCTATTAATGTATTATTTCTTGCCAATAAGGCCATTTCACTCCCTTAATGTGTTTCGACTATTGCCAGCACAAATGTTTCAATAAAATGAGTAAAATATATTTTTTTCAAATTATGCTTTACTGCACATCACAGATGCCCCCTTAAACCATCATTTTTACGTTTTTAAATCATAATTCGAAAACTTTAAGTGCACTTTAAGTGCCCTTTTTTAGTGCATGCGATTTCAAAACAGTAAGTTTAAAACGCTAGTACATTTATTTTGCGTTTTAATAAAGACCTGAAATTTTACTCGCCGTTGAAAAAATGAAAAATAAATAGCTTTCCTGACGAAGTGACGGCAGCTACTAAACTATAACTTTTGTAGATGGTGTGTAAGATGTTGCCACCTCAGCCAGTTACCCGCTAGCGGCGCATTTAAAAACTAAAGCGGGTTGGGAAACTTGCCCTTATGGAAAATGTGCCCCGGTCTCCCATAATGCAACCAAAAGTATGGAAAATGGTTGTAGTAATTAAGAAAAAGAGGATTTATGTGATATTTCCAACAATCTGATAAAGGGGGGGGGGATAGCGAATTCACAATTAACAATATTGTCATAGTTTTTATAGATATGAAACGCTTCAAGAAAATTAAGTTCATGTATAGAAGTTGGTTTAGAGATGATTTTAGCTGAATTGAAATCAAAAGAGTGGTTCATCTCCCAGTAATGTTTAGCAATTGAAGATTTTTTATTGGTTTCCCGTTTTTGAATATATTGTTGGTGTTCTTTTATAAATTTTAAAGCCCATTTGGTCTGTTCAATATAGGGAAGACCGCATTGGCAATTACCCCATGAGTTAGATAACTCAATAGGATCTTATAAGATCTCCTATTAAGGATATTCCTATCCTAAATTCATAGAATTGAAAAATGGATCAAAATTCAAGCACAGTCACTTAACAATTATACAATCATGTTTAAGTAATATGAAGTATGTTACTTGTTGACAAGATTTCCTCTAACACACATAAAAAAAAAAATGCGGTGCAGCTATAGTACGAAACAGAAAATGTATTTTCTATTTCTCGTTTTCAACTTCATTCCAACCATGAAACCTTGAACAACTAAACAAATCTTTAAAATAATTATAATTTATAATTTCCTATTTAAAATCTGAGCTTAAGGACTAACAGTGCCTTGAATTTAATGTAATAACACGTTGCTAAATCCAGATACTTTCCCTTTCATAATTTAAATTTAAAATATACCCCTTGTTCTCTACTACGCTGATTTTCTGTAGAACTATTCTAAACATTTTCTTAAAAATATACCGATTACGCTTCAATGATTATGTCAGAAAAACAATAATAATAAAAAAAATCTGATTTTAACATTATATTACGACATTGAAAAGGTTTTCTTAGTCTATGTACTTTGTAAAAAAATTGCAGAATAGCTTACAAAAATTGGTACTTTTCGGTTAGCCGGGCGCCAGTGTTATATATACATGTATATATACATATACATTTATATATATTGTATATGTACACACACACATATATATGTATACATATATAGCTTCTATATATGTATAAATATACATATATATGTACATCCTTATGTATATATAACACTGGCGGCCGGCTAACCGAAAAGTACCCAAATATTTAGTGTAGAATGTATTTACTCATGATTTCAAAGACTTTTCCCTTATCTCAAGAAGCTTTTAGGAGAAAACCAAAGTAAAAAAAAAAAAAATCTCTCCCATATGCTCTGAATCATTGCAGTCGCTCTTGCATAAATGAGAAGGCGGCGAAATGCAGCGCAGCAGCAAAAGTAAAATACTAAATCTAAGCTTAATGATACATACACTAATACCCTGTTCAGATCGGATATTAAGGTTGCTAGTCATTCAGTTTCCGAATTCCCCCGGTAATGTTAAGTGTATGGGTGTTTGATGCATTTTTATATTCAAAATATCTCCCTAGGAAATTAACATTTTTAATTTCTTCTTTCTGTATACTCTTCTTAAAGGATGTCTCTTTTTTTCTTACTTCTCAAAATATTTCTAAACTATATGATTAATTTAATATTTTATGTATTAAAAGCTGACAAACTTGGAGTAAAATTTTAACACTTCATATAAAATTTAGAAATTTTTTGACAAGTAAGAAAAAAGAAGTTTATTAATTTCCTGAGAAGATATTTTAAATATAAGAATGCATCAAACGCCCATAGACTTAACATTACCGAGGGAAATTCGAAGCTGAGTAACTAGCAGCCTTAACTCTTTAGTGCGCAGCTTTGCTTATATGCAAACAACAGTGTTTTGAATTTAATAGATTTTTTTTATTCGTATTATCTAATCCACATCAGCAAATTAAAATGGCAATAGTTGCTTTAATTAGTAACAGACATTCCGCATTTAAATAAAGCGAAATTAACCATTGAAACTTTCTGGTGTAAACTCAGGTTCTCTGAACTACGTAATTTCTAGAATGTATTCTATCATGGGAATTAAAGAGTTAAACGTTGTTTTATAAAATAAATAATTATATAAAAAAAAAGGTATTTGGAGACATTAAAATATTTACCAATTTGCACTATTTTAGCGCAAAACAGCCACGCGACAGTAATTTTTACTTGTATTGCAAGTGTGCAACAGAAAAAAGATTGACGTATTATATGAAAAATATATCTCTGATTTTTTTCATTATTTTTCCTGTGTAATAAACCTTTCAGAGAATCATATATATTTTTTTCGAAACAAAATAAAAATTCACTCATTTAAGGGTTAAGATATCTTAGACCTCCGAAATTTCTGAAAGAGTTCCACAAAGTCTCTCAGTGAGTTTCAACATTTTTCGGCTAGAAAGAGCCACTACCGCACACTTTGATTGGCTTTAAAGCTTCGCTTTATTTGGTGGCCGGTTTTATTTTATGCGCATGCGCACACTCTACATTTGTTCAGATCTCAGACACAGTGGCGTTCATTGACTTATCTTAGATGAGTTTTAAGATTGTAAACAGGCATTCAATTCCGGGAGGGTACCACCTCAAAAATGGCGGCCTAAGATAAGTATCCGATCTGAACAGGGTATAACCAATGCCAAACAAGAATTATTACAGGATTAGGCATTTTTTGGGTAAAGAAATTTGCAGAAAAATGCTGTTTTTGATTGTTCAATGTAAATTTAATCAGAATCGTACAAAGAGCCCCCCCCCCCCACCCGATTATAAGCACCCGTTGCTGTCAATTTAGATTTTGCTGCTATAAACCAATGTCATCCACATTATTTTCCTTATCATTAACTGAGTTTTCATTGGTGTCAGAAAAATTGGTCTCCATTTGACATAATTTATTAGACACTGCATTTATTCCAGTAGGTATACATTTTGCAACAGAATCAATAAATATTGAATTTGCATGAATAAGTGAGTTATATATGGTTAGTGGAATCAATGCAGGATGTTCTCAACGTATTTCATTAGTATTATTTTCTGCAGCAGAATCAGTAAATATTGGATTTACGCAATAACTGATATAGCTAGGGGTTCAGAAGTATTCATCTCTCAAGAATTGCCTTCAAGCAATTTACTGCATGTGCTACATTTAGAGAGGTCAGGAAGACTTTTGAATTCAATGATTAATTATAGGATTAGGCAGAGGAAGTTTAAAACGAATTGAAAACTACAACAACAAAAAACATAGATGCAAAGTAAACATGCAAAGCCTTATTATAATGCCTTAAAAGACTGCTTTCTCAATGTAAATTTCTACTTCTTATGTATGTGATGTCCATACTAAACACAAGTTTTTATTTTAATTTGTATATTTTTCAAGACATTTATTTGTATTTTTCTTCTTTTAGGTTTTTGGAATAACACACTAACTGCTGCACTTTTAAGTTATTGCTACTTTTCTTAAAGTTTTACGTTTTATGCTGAAGAAAAGGAATTGAATAGTACATACGTTAAATATTGGTAGTTATATCTTTCTACAGATATATACGTTATAAACATAAATGAAGTACCTTTATGTGCTAATTAAAGTTGGTACAAGAAGATTTACAAGTAGATCTACTAGGTTCTCGTAAATGATTTATCTGACCATTTAAAATCATTTTTGTTTTTTCCAGTAAAAATCTTAAAATGATCCAGTTGAATGGCTACTCATATAACATGTAAGATTTCTAGTAACGACTGGCAATTTTAAAAAAGATTATTTATTAGAAATCTGTATAAAATTAAATTTATGTATATTTATACCTCTTGAATGCTTTTTTCACTAGACAACTTTTCAGTGCATTTAATAACCATAACGCTTTTATAATAAATGGAAAAGCAAAATGAAGAAAAATCGCATACATTTAATGTATGTCCAGAGAGTTCACCAAATAAAGCCAGTGTAGATCAATATTTCCAAAATCATGCAGCAGAAAGATATTATGTTTGTCACGTGTGTCAAAAGTCATTCTCAAAAAAACGTTATTTAACTAAACATATTAAAATTCATGAGAAAAACCGTACATCTATGAAAGTCATACAAGAAAAACATACATGTAATGCTTGCCAAAGATCTTTTTTACTGAAAGCTAGTTTGATGCAGCATATAAAAACACATACTGGTGAAAGACAATATGTGTGTGAAATTTGTCAAAAAACATTTATAACTTTAACAAATTTAAAATATCATCGTCTAATTCACACTGGAGAGAAACCATTTGTATGCGATTTCTGTCAAAAATCCTTTACAGGAAAAAACACTTTAAAACGTCACCTTCGAACCCACACAGGAGAAAAACCATATATGTGTGATCTATGTCAACAATCGTATGGATCGATAGGCGAACTTAAAAATCATCTTCGAATGCACACCGGAGAGAAACCATATGTGTGTGAAGTGTGCCAAACTTCATTTTCAAGTAAAAAGAATTTAGAAAGTCATCAACGAATGCATTCCGAAGAAAAATCACATGTGTGCGATGTCTGTCAAAAGTCATTTTCACTGCGAAGCCTTTTAAAAAGTCATCTTCGAAGCCACCCATTAGAGAAACGACATTTCTGTGATGTCTGTCAAAAATCATATTTAGAGGAACGCTCTTTAAAAAAACATCTTCTAATCCACTCTGGAGAGAAACGAAATGCATGCAACAAATGGGAAAAGTTACTTGCTTATAAAAACAATTTGAAATTTAATTATAACTGTGAGATTGCAGAAAAATAATTTGTGAGAGACCAATATTAGAAATCCTTTTCACAGAAAATGGTTTAGACCAGAGGTTCCCAAACTATGCTAGGGCCTCACCGCGCTTTAGGAAAATAAAGAAAATTTGAACGAAACCACGAAACACATTTACAGCAAGTTTCCACTCCCCCACCCCCACCCCCCTCCCCAAAAAGGTGATTAAATTCTTTTCTTACAGAAATATTTATGCATTAATAACTATCTTCAATTTCTTAATAAACTAAATTTTATTTTCTTCAAAATTTTCCGGTGCAACTATTAATTTCTACTAGCACTAAATTTTTGTTTTCCGATCAAAAAATGCGATAAATGTGGAAACAAATGAGTATCTATGTAAGAAAGTTAGAAATTGTATTCTGAAGGAAAATTTGGCTATTTGAATTTCTGAACTCCTGTAGTGTTACTTGGAGTCAAGTATTATATATCCAATAACTCCACGTTTCATGCTGAACTGCGTCATCATTTCGAAAGAAACCATTCTGATTTAGAAGACAAACCGCCTGAGTTTTTTCAATATCAAAGGCAATGTAATTTATGAATGCTTCAAAGGAAATCATCACAACATTTGTTAAAACAAATATATAATGCCCTGGACATAGGCGCAGACTTCACGGGAGCTAAATAAACAATAATATATGCTTCTACCACTAATTTTTTTTCTAATGTTTAATCACTTTAATAATTAGGACACAAAAATATCTTAAATTTAGTGATGAAAGTATGCATGGTTTGACGCAGTCGTCCCTGCTAAGTCGGCGTTATGACCCCTGGCACCTTCCTGATAGTTTAACGACCCGCTTGAATTAGTGAAGATCATATAATTGCAGAGACCCTTAATAAACCTTGTAAAATTGACGTCGTCAAGAAATTGCTCTATTAAAAAGTTGTTAATTTGGTGCCCAATATTACCTTGCCAAATGAAATTTTTTTAAATTAACTATATGATTGCTGAACAAAACATTTAACAGCCTCTTCAGATGTGTTACATTTGCACTGCATACACTGTATGGCCAAAGGTGACCGATCACTTGCGATTTTAGACGTTTTGTTAAATACGGTAAACTCTCTATAAGGCGGACTCTGTGTAAGACGGAAATCTGTCTAACTCGGAAAGATTTTCAATTCCCTGCGAATCCATAGACATAGAGTAAAATTTGTCTAAGGCGGAATGTTGTCTACTACGGAAAATTTTCTCTGTCCCGATCGATTCCGCCTTAGACAGAGTTTACTGTATCTAGAAAAATACATGAGGAATTAACCTGAAACTGCAGGTGTGTAAACAGTATAGTATAGGTCATATATTTCCGCGAAAATTTTTTCCCGAAACCCCATAGGGGACCGTCAACAAATTGAAAAAGAACGAATATCGTTTGGATAACCCTGTAAAAACTAATGTAGTAAAAGCGTTCAAACTCGAGATTATTAATAAGTGGCTTATTGTAATGTACTGTGTTCATTTTTATGAGGATAGTATGTAAAAACTAATGTAGCAAAAGCGTTCAAACTCGAGATTATTAATAAGTGGCTTATTGTAATATACCGTGTTCATTTTTATGAGGATAGCATGTATACTCGTAGAGAAATTTAGGTTTTTATAAAAACAGTCCCAAATTTCGCCAATTTTTTTGCTTATAATTTGAAGAGTTCTTAATATAAAAAAAAGTTCTTTTCAGAAAATATGATGAACAACATTATACACAATACTCTGCAATCAGAATTTTAAAATAATAAAAATCGGATGAAAATGAGCAGGTTTACTAAAAAATGTTTCACTGCGCATGCGCGAATGCAATTAAAATATAATGTGCATAATGTGTTAGCTAAATGTATAGAGCAACTTTTGTAAAAGTCTCAAAAACATAGTTTGAAAAGTCTGATAATAATTGATTATAGAATAAGCTCAAAATCCGTTGTTCCCAAAATGAAGCAAAAAGATGAGGGGTTGTATCCATATATCCATTGAATAGTGCCAAAATACCATGCACAATATTGAACGTACTACTGTATTTGGATACAGCCGCTCATCTTTTTGCTTCCTTTTAGGAATAACGGATTTTGAGCCTATTCTATAAACAATTATTATCAGACTTTTCAAACTATGTTTTTGAGACTTTTACAAGAGTTGCTCTGTACATTTAGCTAACACATTATGCACATTATATTTTAATTGTATTTGCGCATGCGCAGTGAAACATTTTTTAGTAAACCTGCTCATTTTTCATCCAGTTTTTATTATTTTTTAATTCTGATTACAGGGTATTATGTAGAATGTTGTTTGTCATATTTTCTGAAAAGAACTTTTTTTTATATTAAAAACTCTGCAAATTATAAACAAAAAACTTGGCGAAATTTGGGACTGTTTTTATAAAAACCTTAATTTCTTTACGAGTATACATGCTATTCTCATAAAAATGAACACAGTATATTACAATAAGCCACTTATTAATAATCTCGAGTTTGAACGCTTTTGCTACATTAGTTTTTACAGGGTTATCCAAAAGATATTCGTTCTTTTTCAATTTGTTGACGGTCCCCTATGGGGTTTCGGGAAATAATTTTCGCCAAAATATATGACTTATACTATACTGTTTACACTCCTGCAGTTTTAGGTTAATTCCTCATGCATTTTTCTAGATATTTGACAAAATGTCTAAAATTGCAAGTGACCGGTCACCTTTGGCCATATAGTGCATGCATGGATCTAGTGACGTGAAGTAGCAGTTTTGTTAGTATTTTCAGTTGCATATACTAATATCCCGTTCAGGCTAGGGTAGTTAAGAGTGTTTACTTACTTTTTTGAAACTTTTACCCAGAACTAGACTTTTCTATTGAGCGGTGTTTGAGTACATTAACTTGATTAAAATTAAGTGCCTTACTAACGCTAGTCTAAAAGAGGTTTCACAAAGCTATCAGTATCATGAGTCCGCTACCCTACAGGAATGCGTATCTACGTGGTAGGTTAGTTACCTTGATAGATTATAGCAACTTGGCTGCAGCAGAAGGATAGTAGGGTTGATAGATACTGTTATGAATCACTATTTTGGCGCAAAAGTATTTCGTTTATGTAAAATTAATAAATTCGTTTTGTTCCAACTGTTTTATTCGAATTCGAACAGGCAAAACCAAGATATGTTTTTATTTACATTTCCATATTGCGTTTGATATTAAATCTCATTCCACATTTAATAAATGAATTTAAAACTAATAACGCTTAGAAGAAAAACCAATATTTAATCACATACATATTTATTAATTATAGTTAATTTATGTATTATATATATACTTTTAGCTATTTGAATTACTTATGATAAAGGTTTCTCCATTCTCAAATTAGAATGTGACACAATTTAAAAGCAGTAAAACTCGTATCAAATGATAATATATATATATATATATATATATATATATATATATATTAATTCAAAAAGTTGCTTGTTTATGGAACTGCTTGTGTAAAATAGAAATTGTAGCAGGGGAACGTGGGGCATAGTAAAATACTTAAAGACAATTATAATTTTCCGAAAATTTAAATGAAATTTTACACTACATAATTTATAATACCCTTGCCTTATAAAATTATATTTTTTTTTTCAAATTTTTATTCTTGTATTTATGTGGTGTATTATTAAAGATGTAACATAATAGTAAAAAATTATCACTTTACCCCCAGGTATAGGGCAAAGTGAAGCATAAACAAGTTCACTTCTTTACATGATTTTTTGCAGTTCTATGATAATTATGCTGTTCCACATAAGAAACGAATTTGTCCATGCCTGAATTCTTCCATTTTACACACTTTTCCTGTATTTCTGTATAGTATAAAAGACTTATATCATCAGTTATAGGCACATCCTTTTTTTTCGTCTGTGTGGTTGCATGAACTTAACTGAAAAAAAATGTGATCCATTTTGCGAGGGAAACTAAATCATTTTACCAACAAACTGCCTCTTAGTACATGGACCTTAATCTCAGTGCGACTCAAGAGAAAATCTCCTATTCTTTATTTCACTCAATTCCACCTTTTCTGGAACAAGCTATGACAAGAGTACGCACATTCCTCTTGTGAATGGACTCTTGTCCATTCAACGAGTTCTAAACTGCTAGTATGTGTCTTATGCACATCAATTATAAGTAAAACTGGTAGATATTTCTTTGGCTTACTATGTTCCACTAAATAATTAATTACTTTTTTTTTTATTTTTTCAGGGAAGCACAGTGAGAAAAATTATTTTTAAGAATAAATATTGTGTTCATATCCTGACAATATTTTAATAAATTATCCAAATCAATGCTTGAAATATAACTCATGTTGCTTTGTATGTATTTAAGTTAGCCATATCAATTTATGTGGGGGAGGCTAGGGTGGGGTGGGATGGGACACCTGCAATAATTCTTAAAATAAGCTTTATTTTTAATTTATGACTCTTCCACTAGATGGAATAATCATTGCATTATACGTGTTGCTATAAGTATGTTTAGTTGCAGGCAACTATGAGTTTGACTTAAAAAGACTATTTTACAATATTAAAAGTAAGTGACTACTCAGATTTTTAATGTAAATTTTCAATCTCATTCTTTAACTTAGTTGTTTTTAATATTTTGTAAACTCAACAATATGCCTTTTGTAAATAAACAGTTAAGTTAAATTTAAAAGCCGAAAATTAATGTAAGAGCTGTCTGACTCCAATTCTGGGTCTGAAACCGATAATAATGTTATAGAGAAAGAAGCAGGCGATACATCCAGCGGTTCTGAATTTATATTCCCAGGTGATCATGCAGTTTCATCATTTACCTCAAGTGGAAGTGAAAACGTAATAGCTCATGCAATTTCCATTTCTGATGTATCTAAGAATGCCAAAGTGCGTTGTTATGAAGATATGCTAATAGACCAGAAGCCGGCAGCATAGACAATCACCTCATCGAGTTCACGGATGAAATTCTAGGATTAGGGAAATCTTGACTCGCATATTAAAATGCAATCGGTCTGCCAAGTCATATCTTGGTGGAAAACACCAGAAAACCCGATTTTAGTGGCTGACTCGTAGGTTTATCATTGTGTTTTCCTGCACCAAGAAGTATGAAAACAGGGAGGACTGGGAGCAGGAAAATACAATGGTAAACCTACGAGTCAGCGGCTAAAAGCGGGTTTTCAGGTGTTTTCCACCAAGATATGACTTGGCAGACCGATTGCGTTTTAATATGCGAAGCAAGATTTAACTAATCCTAGAATTTTATCCGTGAACTCGATGAGGTGATTGTTTGTGTTGCCGGCTCCCGGTCGCACCGTCGAATTGTCGTTAATGTAGCGAACCGTCGAAGGCTCCAATGGATGTATACAGCGAATTTACTTGCATATATTTATTCACACATAACTTATTCTATTTAGGTTACTCATACAAGCACGACACAACATCACATAAACATAAGTCAGAGCTCTTGTTCTAGGTTAATTTTGGTTACAGTTAATGCCCTAATACCACATCTCCCTTTCTTCAATGATTCATTTTCTGCGGAGGGCGAACAACTCTTCCACTTCTGGTGGCATACAGATCTTACTGTTTTCGTGGAGACATAGTATTACGGTTGCCATTGTTACAGGATGGATGAAGATTCTGAGAGCTTGGTTTGATTGGACTAGGAACTCTCTGTGGTGTTGGAAACTACTGTAAACGTCTGGTTGAAGGTCATCCACATCATCAGTTTCCAGCTGGAAATTAGTTGATGGGACAAGATGCATTTTGTTTCGTCGATATACCCTTTTTCCAGATTTGACTACATACGAACGTGGATAATCTAATCTCTGTTGAACCGTACCGGTAGCTCGCTTATCTGTGATCATCACTCCATCTCCAGCATCGAGATTACTGAGGTCTCGTACACCGTGACTTTTGTTATAGTTATTTCTTTGCCGTTCTATTCTCTTCTCTTCCTTCCTTTGAGTTCAGCCCTGTTTTCAATTTTTGGCTCCAATTGAGATCTTGCAATTGGCAGAGTTGTCTTAATACGACGATTCATCAGAAGTTCTGCTGGACTAAGGCCATTCTCCAATGGTGATGCTCTATATGCCATTAAAGAAAGGTTAGGGTCTTCAGCTTTTTTGAGTCGCATCTTGATGGTTTTTACTGCATATTCAATGAAACCATTACTTTGAGGGTACCTAGAACTTGATGTGATATGATGAAATCCATAAAGCTTTGAGAATTTTCAAAATTCCGATGAGTTGATTGGCTCAAAATGTGGACCATTGTCAGATCTAACGACATTAGGAATCCCATGTCTGGCAAAGATTGATTTGCAGTGGAGAATTACTTCCTCAGAAGGTAATCTTTCCAGTTTGGCGATTTCTGGATATCTTCAGAAGTAATCGGTCACGATTAAGTACCAAAACCCATAAAGCTTAAAAAGATCCATGCCCATAATTTCCCATGGTCGTTCAGGAAATTCGGTAGGAATAAGAGGTTGATGGCGATTAGTGGTCTCCTTGATACATGATGTACAACTTTTTATCATTTCTTCCATTTCTCTATTTATTCCAGGCCAATAAACACATGATCTTGCTCTCGCACGACATTTCTTAATTCCCAAATGTCCTTCATGAATTTGTTCCAGAACCTTTTTTCGCTGATTGGCAGGAATGATGATTCGACAGCCCTTCATTATGAGTCCATCTTGGATCGATATTTCATACCGATGATTCCAATAGGGTAAACAACTTGGTTCTAAATTTTTCCTTGGTGGCCAGCCGTTCAGGATTAAATTTTCTAGTTCTTTGCATGTTGCATCAGACTTTTGTGATTTTCGTAACTCTTCTAATCTGTTGCATGAAGCGGGTAATGAGGAAATTACCATACGAATATAGGCATCAATTTCTTCTTCCAATTCTTCAACATTTTCTCTAGTTTCTTGAGGTTGTCTTGACAAGGCATCAGCTGCATAAAGTTTCTTTCCTGGTATGTGAAATATGGAATAAGAATATCTCATCATCCTCATCTTTAACTTTTGTAACCGTGGAGATAAGTCTTCCAGGTTCTTCTTTGAGAAGATTGGGATTAGAGGTTTATGGTCCGTTTCTAATCTAAAATGAGTTCCAGTTAGATAATCTCGAAATTTCTCACAACTCCAAGCTAGAGCAAGTGCCTCTTTTTCTATTTGAGCATATCTCTTTTCAGTAGGTGTGAGTATTCTGGATGCATATGCAACAACCGAAATTTCGCCGTTTTCTTGTTCTTGCCTCAAGGTGGCTGCTATTCCATAAGAAGAAGCGTCTTTTGTGACAATTGAAGTTTTTTGTAGATTATAAACCTTTAAAACTGGTTCAGATGTTAGTACATTCTTCAAATTTTGAAATGCTTGTTTTTGATGTTCATCTCAGACAAACTCATTCTTTTGATTTAGCATCGATGTTAACGGTGAAAACATTTCTGAAAAATTTGAAGCAAATCTGGCAATAAAATTCGCCATGGCTAGCATTTGTTTTAATTCCTTTTTGTTCTTTGGTGGTGCATATTCTTTTACTGCTCTAATTTTATCTTCATCAGAAGGGATGCCCTTGTCATCAATAATATGTTCCATGAATTTGATTATCTTGACTGAAAACTTACATTTCTTGTCATTTAGAGTAATACCGGCTTCTTTAAGTTTGTTCAGAATAATCCCCAGTCTTTGGTCATGCTCAGACTGATCTCTTCACCACACTAAGATGTTGTCCATGTGACAAATAGCACCTGGAATATTTTCTAGCATCTGTGACATTCTACATTGGAAATGTTCTGGTGCAGATAAGATTCCAAAAGGCAATTTTAAAAATCTGTATCTTCCAAAAGAAGTGATGAAAGTCGTGAGATATGACGAAGGTTCATCAAGCGGAATTTGCCAAAAACTTGAATTAGCATCCAACTTTGAAAAGATTTTAGTACCTGTAAGAAGATTCAATGAATATTCCACTGAAGGCAATGGATGAAATTCTTTTTCTACTGACTTATTTAACTGGACTAAGTCGACACATAAGCGAACAGTTCCATCACTTTTAGGAACGATAACAACCGATGAACACCATTCTGTCGGTTTGGTTACAGGAACAATAACTTTTTGTGCAATCATCTTCTTGATTTCCATTTCAGTTTTCTTCAGCAGTGGAATTGGTGGCTGAAATAGCAAACGGGACTGAATTCGGCTTAAGCTTAATCGTATAACAACCTTTCAGTAGCCCCAAGTCAGTGAACAATTCAGGAAAATCTTGCTTAGGTCTTATTGTGATTTCTGAAATATTTGGACCTAATCCAAAAGCTAATATTGTAGGTTTTCCCAATAAGTAGCTCTGCAGTCCTTCAATTACATGGATTTCTTCGGTTATTTTCTTTTCCTTGTATTGGATCTCCTCAATAAGTTTTCCTGTGTATTTTAGTATTTTTCCATCTGGGCCGCAAAGCTTTTTGTCTGGTTTTAAGATTTTCGAATCCTTCAAGATTGCTGAAGTTGCAGGAATAACAGTGTGATCTGCTCCGCTATCTATTTTGAAGCGAATGGTTTTATCTCTTATTTGAATAGGTACTGATCATAACAAATCATTATTATTATTAGAGTGTGTTTCCCTAATTGTTCCCAAGAAAGAAATTTCAGATTTACTTTCATTTTTCTTACAAACTCGTGCAAAGTGCCCTAATTTGGAACATTTCAGACATTTACCATCTTTTGCTGTTACCGCACCATTTGCAAAAATTAAAGGGTTTTGGATTTTCTTTTTTCCCATTAATCCTTTTATCAGTTTCTTTAAAATGTGGATTTTGACTGGCTACCACTCTCTTAAAATTCACCTTTGTTTTGTTTTCATTAGAAACTCTATGGACAGAAGCATTATTAGAAGTAAGAATCTCTTGTTGCTTTTTAATTGATTCCGATAACCGAACTTTTTCTATAGCTTTTCTCAAAGAAAGGTCCAATTGTAATTTCTGATTTATTCCTAATACCAACAACTATTCTATCGCGTATTAGTTCATCATGAAGAACTCCGTAATCACAATGTTCAGCTAGTGAATAAAGTGAAGTTATAAAATCATTAACAGATTCCCCTTCATTTTGAATGCGTTGATTAAACTGTGCACGCTCAAAAATTGTGTTTTTCTTTACTATAAAATGATCATCAAAATGCTTTAGAACAATATTATATTCCTGTTGGTCATCTTCCGACAAGTTAAAAGACGCAAAAATATCTTCTGCTGTATCTCCCATGAGAGAAATAAGAGAATTTACCTGTCCTACTTATGTTTGATTTTTTAAACCCGAAGCGAATCGATATTTTTCGAAACGTTGCTTCCATTTAAACCAAAGTGCCGGTAATAAAAAAAATAAATGATTCTGGCGGTGTAACCTGATAAGAATTTCTATATTCTAAATCTTTAGCCATTTTAATTTTTAATAAAATGAATATAAATATGTCGTATAATTATGCAAGAAAAGGAAACTTCTTACTTTAAGCTATGGATCCGTTTTCAGTAGTCCACTGTAGTAAACATCCTTTTAACCGACTGCCACCATGCGTTGTTATGAAGATATGTTAATAATGTAGCGAACCGACGAAGGCTCCAATGGATGTATACAGCGAATTTACTTGCATATATTTATTCACACATAACTTATTCTATCTAGGTTACTCATACAAACACGACACAACATCACATAAACATAAGTTAGAGCTCTTGTTCTAGGTTAATTTTGGTTACAATTAATGTCTTAATACCATACAAAGCAGGATGTAGTGGAGGCTTAAAAAAGGGAGAAAAAACAAACAACTGATTGTGAAGAAATCGCTAGAGATGGAACCAGGCTCTTAATTTGCGCCGGAGCCCAGCTCTGGTACTTCTCTGTTTTTAGTGAATATTTAAATAGTGGTCGGAATTCACCGAAGCTCAGTGCAACAGCTCTTCCGAAAAAACGAAGCCTAAATTGACCTTTCCTTTCCTTCCCTTCCCATCTCCAAGTATTTGCATTCTTTTTTTTTTATCAAAACACAGGTGTAACGAAATGTGTCGCGCACATAGGAGATTGAGATAAAACGGACTCGATTTTTATATCAGTTTTTGGGCTAGGACTGACTCAAGCTCAATCTGCTTATATTCAAAATTTTATTTATTCATATATTTAAAAAAAAAAAATCCTCCTTCAAAATTACGTATTCTATTCTATTTGAAATCATGTTAATGCTATTTCTATCAGAATGAAAATAAAGGGAAAACAGAGATCGTGTTTTTCTATTCTAGGGATATTTGCAAATTTATGTCGGCGACGCATGAAACGGAAGCGACTCAAGAGTGAAAGGTTCCATTCTCTCATTGGTTGATCAGAAACCGGTCTTGGCTTGCTTCGCAGGGATGATTTGGCGATGAAATGCAAGCACTTTGAGAAATATCGTACCTAGTTAATGGACTCTATTCAGGTGACGTCAGTCGCCAGAGCTGGCGGTATGATGATCTGTTATTCTAGTTACTGCACCGGCAGATTACCAGTATGCGCAGGCGTAAACGCCGCTAGCAGACGACTTTAGCCTTGACCCAGGTTGAGTGCATACATTTTAACTGAAAATTTCCAAACTTAGGGAATTTTCTCGCATACAGAACAACATTTTGAATTTAGATTACAATATATTAAGTATATGCTGCTGCATCAAAGAATTCTTTTGCGGTATTTTTAACAAACAAGCATTAATAACTCACACTCCATAGACTGCTATGCTAAACACCGCCAGTAAATACCACGAGCCGTTAATTCCCAAATTGGCTCATCCGATCTCAGCAATCTGATAATTTGTTAATATTAATATTTTGGATTACTTTACTGTGATTTTCATCAAATTTAACAAAATAAATCAATTTAAGCCATTATAATTGCATTCTATTTTACATTACACTACTTCATAAGAAAGTAAATATAATTATCTACTATATAAATATCAGTTTTAACCAATCAGATTGCTGGGCTCGGTTGAGCCAATTTGGGAATTAACGGCTCGTGTAAATACCGCCAGCAGACGAATTTTAGCCTCGACCTCAGGTTGCGTGCATAAGGTCCATTCATGCTATTTTGGTGAGAGTTTTGTGTGGACGATGTTGTCCAGTGGTTAACGCGCTTGTCTAGCAAACTTAAGTAGGCGAGTTCTATCCTCCCTGTTGCTTTTGTATTTTTTATTTGTGTTTTGTTTCGATTTTTATTAAGTTAGTTAATAAAGATTTCTAGACTTCTATTATCAGTTCATTTCCAATTTTTTTAATTGTCAATTAGATAATTAAATAAAATTTTGATTAAATTAAGTTTTAATTGTTATTAAATTAAATAAAATTGAAATTTAATTTTTATTAAATAAAATAAAATTTAGTTTTAGATAAATTTCGAAATTCATATAAGCTATTTTTTTCTGAATTAAAGTGAGCATTTATTGTAATTCAATAATAATATCTCCTAAACTTACATTATTTTTTTCCCTTATGACTTTAGTATCAGATAAATATTAAATTAGCAAAATTAATTTATCAAAGTTTTCTTTTAAAATTAATTAGTATTTTTCATACAGAAAAACTTTATTACTTTATTATCAAATGCTTTGTAATTTTTTATTATGTATAAAATACTGTTAATGAAATTAATTTTTAAAAATTTTAATTAATTTTTTAATTAATTTTTTAATTTAATTTTTTTTTATTTATTTTACCCACCAATACTTAACATCAATTAATTTTTTCTATGTGTTTAAATCTTTGAAATCTGCGACACATTGAAATCTGAAAGCATTGTCCGGGAATACATTGTATTTTCAGTTTAATATAAATAGTTGTACGTTAAAATTAACAAATTTTAATGACATTATGGTATTCATTATTATTATAACAAATAATTTTATCCATACATTACCACATGCGTCCTTAAATTTAATTTCTCTATAATTCTTAATTTTACCTGAGTTTTTCCTTTTAAAAAGGGCTTTCTCTCATAATACGTTTCGCATCTTTGCAATGCACCAAAAAGTCCTTCATGCATATTTTCTTTAAACTATAATTCGTGTCGGATTGTTTCAAATAATTTTAACATTTCATCATACGAAGTTTTGTTAATGCCTGCATCATGATCATTTCCGTCTTCATCATATTCATCTTCATTGCTGTATTGTTTTTATTTTTCACACTGTCGAAAATATCCAATTCGGTTAGAGTTTCCGAGGTCTCAATTTCAGAATTAAATGAAATACAATCATCAATCAGTACATCATAGTTAATTTCTTCTTTTTTTCTCAGCTGTATCCACATTTTTTTTAAGTTACTCAAGGGACTATCGTCTTCGTCCTCCGTACTTATCGAATTCTCACTGCTGACAAAGAAGGCGCCTGGTAAAACCAGTTCAAGGCCATTGAACATCATAAAATGTGTTAAAAGAAATAATAAGTTTGAAATGTCCAAAATTATTTTGAGAAATAGAGAGAAAAAAATTTTAGATCACAAGAAAAAGTTCGTTAAATAGAGAATGCACTTCGCTATTTGGAGGTTATTTTACGAAGAAATTCGTAAAATGTTCTTGGTTCCAAGGAAAATTTCGCAAAATGGAGAAATTCTCAAAATAGAGGTTCGTTAAATAGAGATCCGACCGTATTTCTCTTACTGCTTAAAAAAGGCTGTATTTGTAGCTTGCTATTTGGCAACAACCACATAAACGATTCTCAGTGGTTAATATACAGTCACATGACCTGACTCATTTAGTAAATCAAAAGCGAGGCAGAATCTCTCTTTTAACAGAAGTGCCCCACCAGTGGCTGAGAGGTTCTGCTCTCGAAGCTGGTAGACGGGAGGTGCTGGGTTCGAACCCAATCGCCCCCGTCGGCCTAACCGTTTCAGAGTTTTCGTGGTTTTCTTCGAAACCTTGGATTTCCATGCGTAAATACGGGTTAGGTTCCCATAGAAAGACCCCCACAGAGGGCCCTCCCCCTACGGCCTATATCCCTCAAGTTGATAATCGGCCGTCAAAAATCAACTCAACCCAACTCTTTTAAAAGAAACTGTTTTAGTGATGCATGAATAACAATTGCTATTGGTCCATTTTACGGTAACGTGTTGAATTCGGAGAATCAGCTTTTTGTTCAAGATTGTATTTAGAGACAGCCGAAAACGTTTTGTTTACAGTTCGTTAGCATGATACATAGAATCTTTTATAGCGTCTTATTATAATTTTAAATGAATTTAAGCAGTGCTGTTCAATACTATAGGCAAAATGAAAGGAGAAGGACCCCATCTGACACTAACGTGCCATTTAAATTTAAACAGCGTCAATTTCCAGTCAGCTCAGCTTTCTCAATGACGATCACAAGTCACACTGCCAAACTTTATATGATGATGATGATGGTGGCGATACTAAAATATGTTTAGTATCACCACCATGCAAATTTATTTACTTTTTCAACAAAGTTTTTCATTATTGTTTTATACATTAAAAATATTTGTGAATTTCATGTGTTATAATGACTTATGGGTACTACTTATCCCGTCCACCCATTTCGCCAAATTATATAAATCACAAACCACTCGCCAAATTATACAAATTGACATAATTTTTATTTTAAATAACGAAAGAACAAATAAATTAGTATAACATTAATAAAACATCGAAATAAAAATCGATGACGTAAACAGGTGTAACTTGCTTAAAGTCAAGTGAATGTGACATCTACGATCAACCATTATTGGCATTTAATCTTATAGTTTTCGATATCTCAAATTTCTTTTCTTCATCACCACAATGTTAAAATATTAATCAAAATATAAATATGTATCAATAATTTGACAGAAAATAGTTAAATGTACAAATTGATATGATACCTTTTGTATTTTGAGAACATTCCTATTCAATATGTTTATAATTAGATTTAGATAATTGGTAAATCATCTTAATGACAACATTCCTTATCATTAATAATACCCTGTATAGTTTAATACTTTCAAATTTTGTTTTGGGGTATTGACTAGTGATAAAATAATAAAAAGTGATGGGTTAATGAATTTGTTAGTGGAAAGAAGTCATTAAATTTTTTGGGGTAATTAGATTTATTATTTTAAGAATAAAAATGTTACTGAATTAAATTATTGAGAATTTAATTTCAATTAAAGCTTATTAAAAACGCTAATATATGTAAAAATGTGCATTAAAAAGTTTCAAGTATTCGGTTTACACTTTGACTGAAGCTTTGGTATTCGGCGAAATTACTGCTTCGGTCAATCCCTAGTCCGAATGACAAAATATTCCCATTTTGCAACACTTTTATGTTCCCACAAAGTGCTAATAAAATCATTATTTTTTATAAACTCTTTTGAGTGTTTTATATATTTAAATAAGGATCATTTCCTCGCTTTTCCATACAAAGTACCAATGTCACCAGAGTTGTATAATATAGACGCACGCCGTGCGCGGAAAGTTTTCTGCAAAATTCCGAATTTTGCGGAAAATTTTCTTGGGAAAAAAAAAAGTATTTTTGGTCTTGTACCTTTTTTTAAAAAAAAAAAATACCGAAATGTTAAAAATATTTCCCAATTTTATGTACGATTTATTTATTGTTTGCCAGGGGTGATTCTGTTCCGAATTTTCCGAAAATTTAAGGCATTCGGTTCCAAAAATTAAAAAAAAATCGGCCATCAGCCCGAAAATTCAGGCATAAAAAAATATTGCGAATTTCAACAAATGGCCACCGAAAAAAAACAATTTTGTCAATCGTTCGCAGAAAAAAAAAACCACTCTTTTTCTCAAAGCATCGCGGAAAGAACGCGAATTTCTTCAAAGGATCCTGAAAAAAAAAAAAAAAAAAAAAGATAATTTCGTCAAAGAAAGCTCAGAAAAAATGCAAAGTAGCGCTGGAAAAAAAATAATTTCGTAAAAACATAGCGTAAAAAGCCCGAATTTTGTCAAAGGATCGCGAAAAAAACGCAAATTTCGTAAAAGAATCGCGGCAAAAAATTAATTTTGACAAAGGATCGCGAAAGAAACATGAATTACGTCAAAGGGCCGTCAGAAAAGCGTGAATTCCGTCAAAGGATAGCGAAAAAAACTCTAATTTTGTGAAAAGATCGCTGAAAAAACGCGCATTTCGTCAAAAGATTGCGAAAAAACGCGAATTTCGTCAAAATTCCGGGAAAAACACGCAAATTTCGTCGAAACGTCGCGAAAAAAAACGTGAATTTTCGCAAAAGATCGGTAGTTTCGTGAAAAAAAGAACAAAACGTGGTCAAAAACCCTGTAAATTTCTTCAAAAGATCGAAAGTTTTGTCAGAAGATCACGAAAAACGCAAATTTCATCCAAAGATCGCGGAAAACAAGCGAATTTCGTCCAAAGATCGCGGAAAACAAACGAATTTTGTCCAAAGATCGCGAATTTCGCCAAAAGATCCCGAAAAATATGCGAATTGCGAATTTAGTTTAAAGATTGCGAAAAACACGCAAATTTTCTCAAAAGATCGCAAAAATACGCGAATTTCGTCAAAAGACTGCAAAAAATACGCAAATTTCGTCAAAAGATCGCGAAAAATCAGCAAATTTCTTCTAAAGATAGCGAAAGGCACTCAAATTTCGGCAAAAGATCGCAAAAATACTCAAATTTTGGTAAGAGATCGTGAAATCACATGAAGTTTGCCAAAGGGTCGCGAAAAACACGCTAATTTCGTGATATGGTTGAAGAAATATTGTTTATTTTATTTTGTGATTTGCTGAATTTAGGTTTCGAAAGGTTCCTTTTTATGCGACATATATGGGTTTTTTTCATCCCTTAATAAAAAAAAAAAAAAAAAAAATGGTCCCCTTTTACCATTTTTTACTACAAAAGTTGAGTGGGAGTCCTGTATGTTGTATTCATAAGCTTTTCTTTGATTAGTTAAAATTACTGCTCTAAAATAATATTTTTAAAAGCGAAATAAACTGATTTTTTTTTTCTTCCTGCTGCTAATTTTCCATTATTGCAATCTACCCAATTGTCGTTTAGAATGCCCAGAGTTAGCAAAATGTATAGAGAAATTTTATCCGAGTAATTATTCCTTCAAATGTGAAAATATTTTCAAGATAGCAATCATTATTAGCCATTAGAATTTCGGTCTGCTCCAAAAACAGAATTTTAATTTTTTGAAACAAAATTAGATTTTTGCTGCTACAAAATTAGATTTTTGCGGCTACAAAAATGGATTTTACTGCTACAAAATCAGATTTTTGCTGCTCCAAAAATGGATTTTATTGCTCCAAAATCAGATTTTTGCTGCTCCAATGGTGCACCAAAATGGCTTTAGTGCACTTTCATACCTGTATTAGTCTCTTTAATGATGATACCTACGTATAGACCTCTCCCTATAAAATGTGATTCAGTTGTTGTAGAAACAGTGCTGTATTATTTCTGTGAACAAAGTTACTGGCGTGCAAAGAGGTTACAATATTAAGGATTGGGCTAAAATAATTGATAAGAATTCCTCTTTTCTTATCATGGATTTTTAGCTTTATTATTTTTTAACTAAAATAATTATTCTTTAATTAATATCAATTAATTTTTAATTTAAATGGTAATTACTGTAAAACTACTGTTTTTAATTAATATCGTCAAAATAATATAACACATTACTTTATTAAATATTAAATTAATTTGCAGAAAGTTTTTGATCCAATATTTGCGTGCGCGGAAAGTTTTTGGTTTTATATAAGTCTGAATGTCACATAAAAGATGGAGCAGAGAAATAACCGTTAGGAGATTTCTCCTGAAACAAAAGTTTATATCTTTTATACCGCAGGCAGAATTTAGTTAAGTCACAAATTGCATAAATTTATAAAATATCTATAAAATAAGGGTTTAATGCAGTGTAAAGTAGAATAAATCCATAAAAATAAAATATGAGGAGCTATTCACGATTCACTCTAATTGATTGATTCGTTTTGTTAAATCATGTCTTGTTTGTTTTTATGTATTAGCTTTAACATATGTATGTTGAGTGTGAGTTGAAAGGTATTATTAATCTGTTCTTTAATTGTTAACAGGTATACTTTCTTTCAAAATTGTTTACATTCTGCTTTTATTTTCATATGTTTATGGAACTTTATATGCACGTCATTTTGTTAAATTTCTAAATACAAGTGGTTTTCAATTAGATTTTCCATGTTATAAAATTTGGTACTATGTATTACCTGGGCCAGGACATATTCACTGTGCCAACACCTAGTGCCAGAAATATTAATAACAGTAACACTTATGTTTTCTCCTTTCTTGATTTTAACTGCATGTTTAATATTATATAGTTGCCATATCATAGGCAGTAAGTATTTATATACATATAACTATAGGTATAATATGCTGAAGCGTGGATATAAATACACTATATTGCATTAATGACCGGCAGCTTTCAATTTTAGACATTTTGTCGAATATTTAGAAATATACTACTTGACCAGTGGTAACCATTCCCCCCCCCCCCAAACCCAATGACGCAAATTCCCCCCCAAAAAATCTTCATACATTAACACTGAGTCCCCCTCCCTAAACAGAACATCAATTGCAAAATATATTCTTATTATTAAATTATTTAATAATAGTATTCTTTAGTACTATCATACAAACATAAAATAAAAGTTTTAACAGCGTAATAAATAATGAAGATATATATTTTATTATTAGCAATCTGGTTGTTTTCACATTTATAAGTCTTGACTGACAAGCCCGTGTTAATACGTTCACTATATACGTTTTAATAAATAAAGCTACTTTTTTTTATGAAAATAAATATTTACTTACAAGTATTAGAAAGAAAAATCTTTTAACTTATTACAAAATAAATCTTAAATACAAAGATTGCATATCCTTTTTAAGAAAACTAAAATATTAAAGACGTGTCGTTTATATCAAACATGTATGTACATTTGCATATACATACGCCCTTGTTTAATATTAAATCTTAACGCTTAAGATTTCCCAATCACTTTTTTTTATACAACCTATTCATACAGTTTAATCTCACCCCTCTCCCCCAAAAAAATCTCTAAATCACCTCCCCCTCCTAAAATAAATTGTGGATTGAAACGTTTATTTCAGTACAAGTTGTTGCCTTATGCTGCTTTAACAACATACAATGTACTCTTATACAAGTACCGATTCTTATAAAATGGCAGACATTGTACTATTAACACATAGTCCTAAATCTATTGTAAGCCCCTATATTCTGTATATGTTTTTCTTTCATACTATAATTTTTCAGTCTTATTACCTAGTAATTAATCCTCCTTTCCCTACCAAAAAAATCTAATTTTTCTATAAATTTCGCCCTTCTCTCTAAAATAATTCGTGGCTGGAAGTAGTGATGGGCGATTCTCGAAAAATTTACGAATAAAAAAAAATCATAATCGTAAAAAACACAATCGATATAGTCATCGATTACTTCCGAGAACCTACAATTGAGATGTTCCATAATTGATTATTAAAATCATTGTTTTTATATGTTTATAAAGCAGTATTTAGTAAATATTAGGTTGTAACGAAAGTTTTCCGCCAAAAAAAGTTCTTAATAAAGTTAGAAAAAAACATAAAAGCAGTACCTTTAGTACTGCTAGTAATCACCACCCGAATCTATGATTTTCTGCCAACGTTTTGGTAGTTTTTCAAAGACTTCAGCCCAGAAACTTGGGGGCCGCGAGTCCAAAAACAGATCAACCTCATTTCGGACGTCCTGTGCAGAATTAAAGATAGCATCGGCAAAATGTAGCCGTAGGTGTGCAAAAAGATGGAAGTCCGAAGAAGCGATGTCGGAGTTATATGGTGGGTGTAGCAAAAGATCCCATTCGAGTCCATACAGAGTCCAACCGGTGAATGTAAACACATGTGATCTAGCATTATCCTGATGAAACATTACCTTCTTGCTCCGGAACTCATTTTGTCGTTTTGCCTTGATAGCAGTGTCAACACGGACTAGCATATTACTTTACACCTTACTGTCCATGGTTTTACCTTTTTCCAGATACTCTTTGTGGATAATACCACGGCAATCCCACCAGATACAAAGCATTATCTTTTTGTTAGTCAAATTGCGCTTTGCGATGCTGCCGACAGGCTCGCCGGGCGAGCCTGTCTAGCAGGCGGGCCTCATCAACATCAGCAAGCCGGCCAGATCGCTCTGCTTCTTGAATGTCATAGTCCTTGTTTTTGAACTTTCGGTACCAAACCTTCACAGTGTCATATGATACAACAGTAGTACCTAAAGCTGTACACATGATTCGGTGACATTCTGTAGCTGACTTTTTGCAACAGAACTGGAAGTAAATGCTGGTTGTAATCTGGTAGCGTGATTGTTCATATCAGACATCCTGTATTTAATGTTAACGATATTTTTTCACAAATTTCACAACACAGTTTTATAAAGCAAGTCTCTTTCTTTCAAATGCCAAAAGTCGTTTGACAAAATATGAGCAAATACGACAACGCGAACTATTTGAAAAGACGATATTAGCTGTGGCGGGAAACTTTCGTTACAACCTGATACATGGTAACTGAAAACAGATGGAATTAAAAAACAACAAACCGAAGGGGGGCTATAATGGAGCCATAATAGCGGAAAAGTCATGTGACGGCGTTCCTTGGTTGCAAAAAGTTGAAAAATCGCGAGTAGGTATGAAACGGTAAGCGGAGTTTAAGTATCAAAAATTAGAATTTTTCGATAATTAGCAGCAAATTGGCCAAAGACATAAGAATAAAAAGCACCCCTAGTGGCAAGAACATGAACTAAAAGGATGGTAAATGGTATCAATATTATTTATTGATTTCTGTTACGTCATTTGAGATCAGTTCTATGATTTCCCCATTATTAGAAAACCATCTACTGAAATGCGTTAAGCGACCCTCCGGGGGGACAAAGTAGAAGAGTATCTCAAATACCGCAAATCTCATCTCGATGATTTCACTGGCATCTCGACTTTTGACTTCTCGATTATTCCTCTCACGCTTTTCAACATTTCATATGTTGGCCGAGAATGAGAAATCAATTTTCTTTGCTTCTCGATTAGTGTCTTTTCACAGGTTGGCCGAGAACGAGAAATCAATTTCTCGTTCTCGGCAGAGAAGAGAGGTGAGAAGATTTATCGAGATGAGATAGAGAAAGAGGCATGACAATGAGCTGTGAAATGAAGCCCTAATTTTCGAAGTTTATCTCATTTTAGCCCTATCAAGCTGTCACATACCTGGAACCCTCTGATAAATACTATTTATTAAATATAAAAATTTCAAAGAGGGGGGGGGGTGCAGAGGGGGCGAACAAATTTTTAAAACCGTAATGATTTCTACAATGAATATAATTTTAGATGTGTTTTTTTTATGGAGTCCTCCGGTAAATATTATTAATTAAATATAAAAAATTAAAAGTGGGGCATGCGTGCATTCCGGACCGAAAGAGGGGACCCATTGGGGGGGGGAGCAATTTTCAACCTTTTTTGGACCCTTCATGTGATATATCATCAGAAAGCCCTAGGATCACTCTTTCATATTATGAGGCTTTCTTCCCCCCCTCCCCAATTTGGTTCCCACGGCCTGGGGCAGTTTTCGAACTTTTTCGCATTTTCATCATTTTAATTCGAATTTTTTTACGGAGGTTTCCGAAAAATATTACTTATAATATATGAAATTTCAAAAAGGGATAGTTGGACCCCTGGGGGAAGAACTTTTCTAATTTTTGCCGACACCCCTCATGTGATATATCATTAGAAAGTCCTGCGATCACTTATTCATATTAAGCACCTACCGTGCCCCTTTCCTCACTTTGACCCCCCGGGTGGCACTTTTCTAAATTTAGCCGAGGCTGCTCATGTGACATATTGTTTGAAAGGACTGTGACCACTTATTCATGTTATACATCTCCCCCGCCCCCATTTTGCTCTCACGGTTGAGTGGGCTTTGTTATAAATTTAGCTCGAAACCCCGCATGTGACATTTGGTTGGAAAGGCCTGTGACCACTTATTGATGTTATGCACCTCCGGTGTCTCTCCCCTCACATTGAGGGGCACTTTTCTAAATTTTGCCTATAACCCTCATGTGATATATCGTTGGAAAGCCCTGTGACCACTTATTCATATTATGCAGCTCCTGTGCCCGCCCTTTGACCCCCCCCTAAGGATCTGGTTCGAGATTTTTTTGTTTATAAGATTTTGCAGTGTGTGCACACCACGCCTGCTATACGGTGCTGTATGCAGCAGGGACCCAGTTTGAGATTTCACATTACAAGATTACGTATAAATTAGAGCAGGGGTGTAGTGGAGGGTATACGCCGTATACCTTCTGGATATTTTTAAGGAGCTCCGTATACCCTCTGTTTCTCAAATAAAGCTATACCCTATAGGCATGACGTTCATGATTTTAGCGTATACCCTCTGGTTTTTTTTATGGCTACAACACTGAATTAGAGGCCCTGATTAAAGAAGGGGCACACTAGCGGGTGTAGCTAACTAGTCCTTACTAATCTGACTCATTCCAGTTTACCCGCAGACGATTCTTGATAAAATCGACTCGAGTATGGTATAATAGCAATTGGCAAACTGGAGTCATCGAGAAAGATTGTGCACAATCGAAAAATATCGAGATATCCATACAATCGATAAAATCTATAAAAACATCTCGTTATCGCCCATCACTAGCTGGAAGTCTTTTTCTCTGTACAGGTTGTTTACTTTATACTGTTTTAAGGACATACAATATTACTCTTATAACATCTCTAAAATATACTGTACTTAAATCGTAGTTTTCTGGAAATCGTCAAGTAATTTATTTTAGCGTTGTCTCTTCCTCTGAAATGCTTATTTTGTTGTTATTTCTTATCATACCCATCAAGAATGTATTTTTGCACTCGGGCTGTACGATACGACCCTGTCAAACAATATAATAAATTACTTAAGACGCTTCTGGAAAGCTATTACTTTTATCACGTCTTGCGGTCCGAATTGCCTTTCAGAATGTGTTAAACATTTTCCCACCTGTATACCAAGTATTTTTTTTATTACCGCACCTTCAAAGATATTAAGATGCAGAATTGGTTCTTATTGCCCTTATCTAGAATTTAAAGAATGAAAAAAACATGAACATTTCTGGAAATTGAATGTTGAAAAGAAGTTATAAGTGATATTAAAAAAATCAAGAATTTTTTTAATAGTAAAAAAACAAAACAAAAAGGAAATAGTATTAAGATTTTAAAAATCCCCCCCCCCAAAAAAATCTACTTTTTCTCTAAATTCCCCCCCCCCCAAAAAAATAAATTGTATGACGCATTTTGCGTCACCAAACCCCTCTCTGGGCACCCCTGTACTTGACAGATTCTTCTGGAATTTCAGGATGAAAAGAACAGGTATGGCCTCATATTTAGCAATGTCGATTTGAAAAGGGGGGCAATTAGTGGGCCAACAAAAAATCAAGGAAAAAAATAATACTTGGGATCACCCTGCAAAATAAAATGCACGAAATGCATTCTATCACTACCGAATGTAAATAAACAGACATTGTGCAATATGCGTATTCCTCTGTGTAAGAATAGCACGTATATATTAATAGAGATATAGCGATTTATTTAAAAAATTAAAAAAAAAATCTTGCATGTTTTTTGCTTATAACATGCAGGGTTTTGAACCAAATTTAACTCCGGTTTCAGAAAAATTGACAAAATATAATAGAAACAATATAGTGCAATTGGAATATAAATATATTAAATATTTTAGGAAATATGAGCAGTTGTATGAAATAATTTTTATCCTGCGCATGCGCGAACGATAACAAGGATTATTTTACATAATTTAATAGTCAACTCTATGGAGCAACTTATTAAAAAAAAATCTACTCAAATATCGTAAAAATTCAGAAGTTACCGGCGTTAGAGTGAGCAAATTTTTAGATGTTCTCTAAAAGCAGCTGAATGATAAGGGATTTTCCACAAATTGTCATTTTTAATTTTCTTTCATTTTCATTTTTTATTGATGCTTTAGTTCTTGGATAACCACCAGAACGAGCCTATACCATGATCAAAAGAAGTATCAAAATTGAAGCATTTTTTCCAAATCTACTCGTTGATACTCACTAAATACTAACTTTTTTCTGAAAGTCAATTAATAAAAAATGACAATTTGTGTAAAATCCCTTATCATTCAGCTGCTTTTAGAGGACAACTAAAAATTTGCTCAGTTTAACGCCGATATCTTTCTGATTTTTTACGATATTTGACTAGATTTTTTTTAATAACTTGCTCCATAGAGTTGACTATTAAATTATGTAAAATTATCCTTGTTATCGTTCGCGCATGCGCAGATAAAAATTATTTCATACAACTGCTCATATTTCATAAAATATTTAATATATTTATATTCTAATTACACTATATTGTTTCTACTGTATTTTGTCAATTTTTCTGAAACCGGTGTTAAATTTGGTTGAAAACCCTGCATGTTATAAGCAAAAAACATGCAAGATTTTTTTTAATTTTTTTAAATAAATCGCTATATATCTATTAATATACGTGCTGTTCTTACACAAAAGAATACACATATGGCACAATGTCTGTTTATTTATATTCGGTAGCGGTAGATCATTTCGTGCATTTTATTTTACAGGGTGATCCCAAGTATTATTTTTGTTCTTTGATTTTTTGTTGGCCCCCTAATTGCCCTCCTTATCAAATCGATATTGCTAAATATGAGGTCACACCTGTTCTTTTCAATCCTGAAATTCCAAAAGAATCTGCCAAGTATATTTCTAAATATTGGACAAAATGTATAAAATTGAAAGTTGCCGGTCATTAATGGCAATATAGTGTATAAGATTAATTGACATTGCATATTTATATTGGGCAATTCCATTGTAATAGACTAACAGTGATAGAGGAAAAAAGATCTTACATTATTTAAAAGAAAAAAAAAATGTGTAATTCAGAGATGGCTACAATTAACATACGATATTAACAGATAAATTAATATAGTTATTATGAATAAATTATATAATGTAAATAATTATGATTAAAAAATGGAACAGGAATTACCATGATATTTGAGTATCTTTGTGTTTATCTCTATTACTACTTAATAATACGCAATTTATTATAACAAAAATGTATTTTCAGTCAGAGGGCGTTCAGAAACATACATCTTTTACAAAATTTGGCTGTTGTCCCACTATAGTTATGAAAAATATGTAATTGTACCTGTAACAGACCTGCATCCAACATATAACAGACAAACAAATAAACACACAAAAGAAGCTATGCTGATTATAACGGATTTTATTTATTTTAACTATTCAAAGTGTTATAAAATGCATTGCAAATATAAAAAATATAGGTTTAATACTATCAGGATATATATATATATTACTTATTTGATGTAATAAAAAAACTAAAAATGGAAACATGAAAACAATGGTTCATAATATTTATACAGTATAGGATCTCAAATCCGGAATCTGGAAGACCTGAAATCCAGAACTTTTTCTTACCTAAAGAAAAAATAGTTGAATTTTTCTCAAAAACGAAAAAAAAGTACTTTAGATGAAAATATTTCATGCCGGCAGCAAAAGGTGGCAGGCACTACATACTTGTTTCTTTATTTAATTTTTGGAGTTCCGAATCAAAAGAATGAGGTGTGCGCACCTGACCTCGGCACGTGCATCCTTTAAGGGTGTATTCGAAAACATATTTTTCCATCCTGAACAGCTCAAAATTTTCTGAGACAATTTCAGACTCATTTTTAAAAGAAAAAACATGAAACTTGCTGAGATGATTTTTGAAGAGACGTATGAGAGGTGATGCGATGTGATTTCATTTTTCACTCAATTAATTAGAGTTTGAGTTTTAAACAGTTATTTTCTCAGTATGACCATTTTTTTCATTCCCAGATCTCCTGCTTCGGAAAATTCGGTTCAAAACGCCAACTTTGACAGCATTTTTTACAATATTTTACTGCATTTATCTAAAATTCGAGAAACACGGCATATTATATAACTTCTAAGTAAAAGAATTTCCCAGTTTGATCCGTTTGAGAGCAAAAATGAATCAGAAAATAAGCAGTTTGGATTGGAATGCACCCTTAACCTTCAGAACTATCATTCACTTGCTGGTTCGTTCTTCACTTGTGCTGATGTTCTAGAGATGTGTTGCAGAAAGAAAAGTCGAAGCAGATGAAACAATTGAAATTATCGGACATGTTTAAAGTGTCTGACAAATAAAAATTGCCAGCTTTATTATTATTTTACAGTGGATGTGACCCACTTTGAAAAGCATACAAAGTGGAAATCAACCACAAAAAAATTTGGAGTGACATGAGGAGAGGAATCCGCGTCCCTTGCTCTGGATAGATGCAGAGCGCTAACTAACATCTCCTCTTTTTTAAATAGTAGCTGAAATTTTATGCTCTGTTATATTTAAAATTTTTTCTAAGGTTAGGTAAGCACACTTTCGATATTTCTTTTTTCTTTGCCAATTTTTTAATTTAAGTAGTTATAATTTTTATTATATTTTTTTTTACAGATAGGTTTAACTATGTTTTTAAAAATTAATATAATTGTTTTTTTTTTCTAAAATATTTTTAAATTTTACGACGTACTTCTAAAAGCACAAATTATAGTTCTTATGCTAAACAGAATGAATACCGAAATTCCATCACATTAATGCCGTTTGTAAATCCATTTTTTGAGTGAAGGCCTAAAATCCAGAAAAGCAGTGGTCCCGAGCATTGCAGATTTGGGGTCCTTGACTGTATTACATTACATAATGTTTAGTATGTTATATTCATTCTGGTGGGTATAACAAACTGGAGGTAGTATAGTAAAACTAGAATTTCTATTATCCTTTATTGCTAAAAGCTGTCAATTTGATATTACCTATTTAATAAATGTGTACCAAATTACTGTTTTGTACTATTTTAGTTTGCTTTATATTATTAATTATTTTTAAAGATTGTATGCATTTATTAAATGTATACTTTAAATTGCCATTTGAATATGATTAGCAATTTACAACAATAAACAAAATTGTCAATTGACAACCAATTTTGTAATTTATCTATCTGACCCAGATTATATGTAAGTACCTAAAATTTAGAAAAGCACTTCATTAGGTTATCATTCTTTGCATAAGTTTTTTTTTTTTTTTTATAGTGTATTGGAGACGGGTGTTCAAATCTTAGAGCCTCGCTGAAAAGACAAAAAATATGGCAATAAATCCGATTTAAGAGTGGAATATCTTCTTTTTAGCCACTACAATTTTTTAACCAATTTAAAAAAAAAAAAGAGAGAGAGGAGGTTTCTTAATTTGATGCATATGGTATTTTTTTTTTATGTATGTTCACCAATTGCTTCGAAACTATGCGACCAATTCATGTGATTTTTTTTTAATTGAAAGAGGATTGAGTTGGTTCCATTTAAATTTCCTCAAAATTCGTTGAATACTTTTTTAGAAATTCAATTAAAAACAATAAAATAAGCATTTTTCCTCATTCTGTTTTATGTTATCTGCTTGTAAATTGCTGTGTTAGCTGGATGTAAAGCTGCATAAGTAGACGAATGTACAGTCGTGGGAAAAAAAAAAAAGTAAATACCCGCTACTAACTCTTTAACTAATTATAATAGAAGAAAGTTACTGATACCAAACGATTGGAAATAAAGTCGGCGAATGTGCAGTCGTGGGAAAAAAAAAGTAAATATTCCCTACTGACTCACAAAACTATTTATAGTAAAGTTACTGATGCCAAACGATTGGAAATAAAGTCTACTTTTAAATGATGCATATAAAATTTTATTAGGGGCATCTAGAAATCAAAAACAGACCAAACTTTATTTTTTGTTTTAGACCAACACCCAATTTTGACAATATATTTTAAATCTTTGATTCAAACTATGCCTAGAAACAAAATTTCTAGTCATTTGAATGATACGTTTTTGAATTATAAACATTCAATGTTTAGAGCTTGTAATGTTGAATTACATTTTTATACTTTTATTTATATCTCCTGAAATTATAATTATAATGTGATAATTTTGTGTGTGGTTATAATACTAAAATACCCAAACATAAATACATTGAATTTGTAAGTTTAAAAATTTTCATAATGTGAATTATGAAATTAATATTCGAAAAAAATATGAATTGCAACTTACATTTTTTAAGAATAGATGTCCTGCTTAGAGATGTAAATTTTCCGGAAAAGTTGAAGTGGCGGAAAAAAACCGGTTTTTTCCAGTTTTTTTCTGGAAAAACAGGAAAAGTTGGAAAAATTGATTTTTTACAAATGTTTCTCCCAAATAAATTATATTCCTAAGGAGAATATTAAGTAATAAAGAATTGTTTAATTTATCAACACTAAAATCAAATTATTTTCACTTTATATGATTATATTGTAAAAAAAAAAAAAAGAAAAAAAGCAAGGCCTGCTTTTAAAAGTTTAACACTATTGTTTATTATATCATGTCTATGTTGAAATGATTTTTCAGTTTTATTTGTTTACTTACCGATAGAGCTAATTTAAAAAACAAATAAAAAACCTCTAAGTTTCAGCCAATATCTCTACAGTTTGAAAACAAATGTATTATACATCCCATCTACATTGTGTTGATTTTTAAGTATATAAATGATGCCACTTAAAAAATTGTTGCAGTTCTGTCATTATTATACATATAACTCAAATATTCCTTTGTTTAAAAAATGATACATTTTTACAATATTACATATTCCTTTCTTACTGTTATAATTTTCATTTCCTGTAAAGAATATATTTAGTTTCGGTATAGTTTTTATCTATCTAAACTGAAACCAAGTATAAAATGTTTTGGCAAAGTAAAGCAACAACTCTCAAGTTACCGAGTAAAACAAGATGGAATGGAGTTGTAATCATGTTTGAGAGTCTGGAAAATGGAAAGCAATCTCTTCAAGAAATTGCTATAATGAAAGACGTAAATATGGATAAAGAAATCCGGCGGTTAATATTAGATAATGATGTGTTCTGGGTACAGTTGCAAAACTCGTTAAAGATTTTAAAGCCTATAACTCTAGCTATAACAAAATCGGAGTCAAATCATGCTTTGCTGTTTGATGTTCCTCAACTTTGGTCGAGTACAGCAGATGCAATAAGTAGTAATTTAACTACTTCACCCTTAAATTCTCAAGAAGAAAAAATGTCATGGAAATTTTAGATAGAAGAAAACTAATTTGCTACCAAGAAATCTATGCTGCAGCAAATTTATTAGATCCACGTTATAAGGGACAGTGTCTGTCAGTTGATGACATTTGTAGTGCTTTTGATTACATCACAAAAAAAGCAGATGATCTTGGATTAGATATCGGAAAAGTTATGTCCAATATGGAAGAATACAGAAGTTCGTCTGGTTTTTGGAGCAGAAAATCAATATGGGAATCAGCCAGACACATTAGCCTTACTACTTGGTGGTCTGGACTTTGCACTGCACAGCCACTCAACCTACTTGCTTCCCAGTTACTACAAGTTCCACCAACATCAGCAGCATGTGAAAGGAATTGGTCAGCATTTGGTAACATACACACAAAGTTGAGGAACAGGTTGACTACAGCAAACGTTGAAAAACTTGTAGCTATCTGCTGGAATTTAGACCTATTCAATGAAGAACCCATTATGCAAACAGAGTGGTATTTTACAAGCAGTGCAGAATCAGATAATTCAGATTCTGACTCAGAGTGAAGAATTTAATAAACATAACTATACATTTTGTAATAAGTTCGTGAGTTTGGAAACTAAAAAAGTTTGTTTTTTTCTCTCTTTAATATGAAAGTTATAAAAACAAGCGTACTTTTTTAATAAGGTTAAAAATTGCTTTCAAAAAAATTTTGCGCTGGAAATTGCTTCAATTTTTTTTTTTAAAGTTTATTTAGTATATATTTATATAAAAAAATATATACACAGTTAAATAAGTCTGAAAATCTATATTTAAGGAAAAGAAAGGAAGGAGTAAGTAATTATAAATGCATGTTGTTATAAAAAAGTTTTTTTTTCTAATTAGTTAAATATTTTTATCTTACCATCTGATTACATGATTAATAGCAGCTATGACGTTAAAAATAAATGCACATTTCAGATTTTATGTTAAATTTTCAACTTTACCATTTCCTTTAATTGACATATTATTGAAATAATTTTACACATGAATTTTCATTTTTAACAACGGAAGTTGCATTTAATTATCTTACCAGGAATCTCTTTAGATTTTTTTCATGCAATTCTGCTTTTGTTAAATTCTAAACTTTTGTATGTACCTGTTAAATGTAATCGGAATTTGGTGAATTAGAAAGTATCGTTATATTTAGGTTCCTATTTTAGTTAATAAAGGTCTTTCATACATATATACAACTAGATAAGTTTAATTGGTAATGTGGGCTGTTATATGTTGATTTTTTTCCCGTTGAATCATTTGTGAAAGGTTCAGTTTGGAGATTGAAAAATTTTCTGAAATGTCTATTCTTAAGAGAAAACATTTTCTGACGTGTCTTGTGTTTTAAGTGAAAAAGTTGTGAAGATTCCTTTAAAGGACTTGAGTTTTCTTAAACAGATTTTTGCTTAGAGATCAGATCTTCTACATTAATGTTTCATGTGGGACACGTAACATAAAAATAAATATAATAAAAAGTATCAGAATGTAGCTATTACAAAATTTTGAATATATTATTTTGTAAATGAAATTTCAATTTTTCCAATTTGTAAAAATTGAAAAATAGCCCTTCGGAAAACCCCGAAAAAAACCCGGTTTTTTTCCCAACTTTTCCGGGTTTTTTCCGAGCATTCCCATCTCTAGTCCTGCTGCCTCCCGGTCTATAAAGAAATAAAAATTGTAAAGTGTTTAAATTCGCTCAAGATTTCTGATCTGCTTTATTTGAAGAACTATATTTTTACAGTGGACTGATTTGTAGGCTAATGCAGGGTGGTGCAAAAACAGTGTGGAATTCAAACGTTTTTCTCCGGGAGGGATATCTGTGGCTCTGGGGGGGGGGGGGATATTTTAGAGATATTGTGGGGAAATTGCACTTCTGTACATTAAAAAGCATAAATTCTCAAACCTTCTGGGAAGTGTGTGTGTGGGGGGGGGGGGATGTTAATGTTCCGGTGAAATGTGTCTCCCAGGCCACCACTGAATTCAACACTGGCCAAAAATCTCTGGCAAATTTTTGAATTTCATGTAAAATCAAGTAATTGAAATCAAAGTTTTGTTTGGTTAGAATGTTTATAATTATATTATGACAAAAATTTTGTTACATTTTAAAGTGAAATGAAATCCTTGGATGAAGTTATCATGCTTTAAGGGGTCAAGGGACCTTAAAAACCTTAAAAATCAATTTTTTATGTTTTGTAAATTTCATTTTAAATATTATTCAAGGGTACATTATATGCACATGGCATGCATTTATCACAAAAAAAAATTACTTTTGAGAAAAAAATGGAATTTTACGTGTCGTCTTAGGAATCTTCGAAATGCTCCCTGCACATTCCACATCAATGAAAATCTCCAATATTTTTTATAAAAGTTTGGCTTATATATATAAATAAAACTGTGCATTGAATTTCATATATTTAAATATAAAGGTAAAAAAAAAATTTCTGAAAATTTTTTAATTTTTTTCAAAATTTCATTTTTTTTTCAAAAATAATTTTTATTTTTGGTAATATTTAAGTATTTAAATATTAGCTATAATATTTAATAATTATTTTAATATTAATATTTAAATATTATCTTGAGTAATATTTAACGTAAAATTTACAAAAAAAAAAAATGAAAAATTTTGAAATTTTGAAATTTTTCGAAAAAAAATTAAAAATTTTGAATTTTTTTTATCTCTATATTTAAATATATAAAATTCGATGCACAGTTTTATTTATATATATAAACCAAACTTTTATAAAAAACATTGGGAGTTTTCATTCATATGGAACGCGCCGGGGGCATTTCGAAGATTTCTAAGATTCTAATTCCATTTTGTTCTCAAAAATAAAATTTTTAAGGTCCTTCGTCCCCTTAAATAAAAATAAAACACTTTATTTTATTTTATTTTATTTTATTTTATTTTTTTTTTTGCGTTCAGAAGACAATCCGACTAACTCCATTTTAAGTGGCATTTTTTAAAAGAAAGGGACATTGAAAATTTTCTATATATTTATACAGCGATAAAAAGTTACTCTTGATTAAAAGAAAATTAATGAGTTCAATGAAAATATCCCGAGAAAAAATATTATATAGATACAATATTTTAATAGTTATAATAACAACTTTAACTGTTTATACTGAACATTTTCATTTGATGGAGTTAACCCATATTGGACCGCTGTCCTATAAATAGGACAGCTAATAAAACATTTTTAAAAATAAATTTGGTAAGAATTTTTTGGATGCATTTTGTTATGACGTCTTTAAAATACATAAAAGTATAACGTATAAACAAAAAAACACAAGTAACCAATTAAAATTTAATTGAAAAAAATCTATTTAAAAAATTCTTTAAGAATTGTGATCTTATAATCTAGAATTTTACCATTATTATTATCTTTTTATTGGAGAAATCATAGAGTATTTTTGTACAGCATAAGCAGTATTTTTAAAGTAAAATAAAATATTTGCTCATAAAATTAGTTTATGTATGCATTTTATATGTCCTTACGATGTGTTCTACTAATATGTCCTGTTTATAGGACAATTAGTTACTTAAAAAATTAAAAACTTTTTTTCAAAATTTTGCTTGTATCTACTTAATTACACCATATTAATGATATAATTGAAGTTTTTAAAATTTTCAAAAATATTTAATCGGTTTGGTCTAATATGGGTTAATCGATTTGTGCGCTGAACGGCTCATATATATTTTATTATATTCGAGAAATATATTTTTAAATGATAAAAATTTGCTCTATATTCAAACAAACAGGTATGTTAATAGGATTGCCAAGTCATGAAGTTTTCTTAGCTAATATTTTTGTTTCTTAAAAATGCATTGCGAAAAGAAATGAGGCCTAAATACACCCTTGGAAATATGACAGATTATTGACTGAATAGCAGTTTTTTCCGTCCAAACTAGTCTGTGAGAAGTCAATTAAATTGTTGAATAAAATGTATTTCTCATTTAAGGCTGTTTTTGAAAAAGTCTGCACTTAACAATAAGAAACTTTCTGACACATTCATTATTTTATTTATAAACGTAAAAGCATTAGCAAGAAGAACTATTGAAATGACTTGGAATCGAACAGCCTTTTTACATTTTTGAATAAATGTATTACATCTGAACTAGTAAGCAATTTTTGTCAGATGACGACGTTTCTCAGGCTGTTGCGATTGCAAAATTAACTTTCTTCATTTTTTACTACAAAATAGGACGTGCAGTCATTTTTCATATCCTATCACATTAATATATATTACAAACGGAAAAGTCAAAACATATATTAAAATATTTATTTGCTTAAACGACGTTACTAAAAACACATTACAAAATATTAAAAATCTATATTGACATGTTTCAACTCCTTCATTGAGTCGTCATCAGAATACATAATAGAAATTACGAATACAATGATTATGAAAACCGGGGAAAAAAATCATCGAATACAAGTTTACATGTAACGCCCCCTACATTTTTGATATCGCACATGTCCCTTCTATTACGCGATTCTGCAAGTTATCCAACCACTGAATCCATATATTCGGGATGCGAAAAGATAACGTAACGTTAAAGTAAGGAAATCTCAATGGATCTTATTACTCTTATTTAAACTTACATTTGTATCATTTTTCAGAGCAAAAAAATCCTGTGTAAGGTAAAATAATTATACTGTTAGGCTTAGCAAACAAATGGCAATTTTTTATCTTTTTTTGATACTTTGATAGTTTTTTTATGTAGCATTTGACATTAAAGCAATATAGTTTTTTAGAACTTTTTTTCTTTAATGTTTACTAAAAATGAATTTTATTTGATAAATTGATATATAATAAAAGCAAAACATGTAACTTTCGCCTTTATGCTTACTTTGTACCAATGGCCATACAAGAGATTTTAAAAAGTGACAGAAAAAGAGAAATAAAAGTATGAAATAAGAACTACATCTTGGTTAAAAGTCTTACAAACAAAGTTATTGATTATTTACAAGAGGTTTTGTTTCTTTAGAAGAGAAAACTTATCTGCTAGTTACTTTAAATAGTAATAGTAGCGGACAAACTATCAAAATTGAATTTTATGTCACAGTTTTTGAACAAGATAACAAATTAGATATTTCTTGTGATCACAATAAACAGACATACATAGTTAAATTCATAAAAGAGAGTGGTTGTTCCTTGTATTTATGAATCAAATTAAAAATGCTGTTTTTATAACTATTTTACCCTATTCAGTATTCGGCACTTTTCCCAATATTCGGTTAGCCGAATACCTACAACAAAATATTGCAAGATATTTCTTTGAATTCTGCTGGTATCTTGGTGAATATTGCCAGATATCACACAGAATAATTTCACGATATATCAGGGTATGAAAAAAATCACAATTTTTTTTAATTAAAAAAATCGGATTTTTTAAATTAAAATTAGATTTATTAGATTTAAATTAACTAACGACATTTTAAACTTTGAAAGCTATAGCATGTCATATAAATGCAATTAAGATAGAGGATTGAAAATAGCATTTAATTTTTTATGTATAATTTTTATACTTGTGTGTAATGATTACATCACCTATCTTAAGAGCTGTTAACACCATTAAAGGTACCATTCATTGCTTTACTGAACCAACATACCAAAACAATCCCATTATTGTTTATTATTTTAAATATATATTATTAGTACAATATATAAAAGAATTATAATTCACCAGTAAACAAATGCAAGACTTAACATAGAATAAGGAACCAGAAAAATACTAATGAATTCCTTGTTCAATGTAACATCAAAATAACAACGAAAATAAATTTTGTAGCTGGTCATATTATAAATCTAAGCTCTTTTTTAATAAAAATTCATTATACTGACATTTTAAGACAAAAAAAAAAAAAAAAAAAAAAAAAAAAAATGGGCGAAGTAACAAGGTAACTAATTATTTGTTTACTTTAAATCGGGAAATGTAATCATGAAATTTTAGCTAAGTTAGATTTAATGCTTAGAGAAAAACTATTTTTCCTTCTTTACCAGAAACTGTTGCAATTTCTGTAAAATGGAACCATATTTGGTCATTTTTCTTACCTGCCATTTTTGTCTTAATTTTTTCAATTTGCCCTGTACCATACCTAGTATTGCTATCTACAGTTCAGTGTGTAAAAGTAAACTCAAGCAAAGAGCTTTTTATAGTTGATTCAAGTTCTTTTCTTCAAGTGTGTTTAAAAACAGGTTTTGTAACTAAAACATGTTGGTCAGTTGTCAAAAGAAGGAAATTCTTCTTTGTTATGTATTTACTCTGGAATACTATACCATTCAATAAATTCCTAACTATCCAGTGAGTGTCTACAAAGAAAAGCAAGCGAAGATTGCCGTTGAAAATGAAAGAACATTATTAGATTATTGAGAACGTACACCTTTATTTTTTGTTTGTTTTGTTTAAATAACATGTATTTTTTTTTTTTTTTCAAGATTATTTTGACTTGGGGTATAGTTAAACAATATTAATGAAAACATATAATTGTTTGATTTTAATCAATTATTTTTTTAAAGCACGATTTTAATCGTCATTAAAATCAAGCTGATTTAAATCAGCGATTATTATTTTTATTTATTTATTTTGAAATTTTTATCTGTTGTCCAAAATGGTTACTGTTTGAGAGATTCACGAAGTCATTTTCATTTTTAATTGCACAAAATGTACAATTATTCGGATACTTTAAAAATCATGTAGCATTTCTCTATTTCCTATAAAAGTTGAGCATATTTTACGAAATTGTGTCCCAGTTGTAGATTAAAACGTACTTTAGAAGACTCAACTCTCAGGGAAATGTCTTCATTAGGGGATGTTAAATCACAACTCAAGATGTAAATACTTTTATAGAAAAGGGGAAATTACTGTTTAATTCTAAAACACTTGAATTGCACTCAATTATAGTTCGAATCTTCACACTTTCATTCTTGCAAATTTCATACACCTATGAAAAAGGGCTTTATGAATATTTGAAAAACAGTTATTTGTAATATTCAGCAATTTTAAGGAACATTTAAAAATGCATTTAATACAAACTATTAGTTTCAGTATGTTACTAAAAATAACACTGAACACTAACTAATTTTTATTTTGTTTCACAGTTTAGATTTTATTATCAAGTTGTTTCATTTCTAAATAAGAGTAAATTGAAATACATTCTTTATTTTTTAACGAAAGTAATTCACTATCCTGTTTTAAAAAAAATAAATTTGATATATCTAAAGAAAAAAGGGATAAAATGTAATTTCTTTCTTCTTTGTGCTAAAGTTAATTTTTTAAGTTAAAAAGTATATTTAACAGTTTTAACGACTAATGAGTTCCTATTTCGACAGAACTTTTAATCACATCTATATTAATAAAAGAAAGTTTTGCTCTGTCTGTGTGTCTCTCTGCGATGGCTAACGAAACCTAACGCACGTACACAGCTAAAAATTTTGTGAGGGTACTCAAAGGCCTTTCCTGGTGCGTCTGATATAAGTTTGTTTAGAAAAACAGTGTGCGCCACCTGGCATTGGAAATATGAATTAACAGATTTTGCAGAGCGCGCGCAGCACACTTGATTTAAGGGGCTGCAGGGACCTGTGTCAGATGTTCGTATAGACCATTGCTTTCCCTGGTGGTGAAAAGTTTCGGAAAATTCCTTAATTTCTCGATTCCGCCATCCACTCGAGAAATAATCTACGGAAAAGTTGGATAACGGAACTTCGTTCGGATATAGGTTTATTTAGAACAGAGTGCGCTACCTGGTCTGTGAAAAATGGATTTTGCAGAGCATGCACATGCACAGCACATCTGCTATATGGTGCAACAGGGTGCAGGGACTGGTGTCGGATGTTTGTATATAGAACATAATGCGCCCCATGGCGAAGGAATTAAAAGATTTTCCAGAGCGTGCACAGCATCCTGCCATACGGTGCCGGAGGCAGCGGGGACATGTGTAGGAATTTCATTTGGGAGGTGGACTGTTTCGAACAGAATCCATCCACTGACGGTGGAGAGTCGAACTAACAGATTTCGCAACGCATGTGCAGCACATATGAAATACAAGTTTAAGGTTCATTTAAGAATATTATCACGGGCCTGGGCAACGCTGGGCGGGTCAGCTAGTTATAATAAAATGCAATTTATACTTAGTTTTTTTTTGCATTTTAAAAGCTATATATAATCAGGGTTTTTTTTGAAAAAACCCAACCCACATGGGTTTTATCGGGTTTTTTCATGAAAACCCCTATTTTCCCCGGGGAAAATCGGGTTTTTTCAAAAATATAATATACGTGATATTACATTATTGTATACTATATTATTTTAGTACTTAAAAGAAAAAAAAATATATATATATATACATATATTATTCTCTTATATGCAATATATTTTACAAATTAATAAGTTTTATAAATTATATGAATTTAAACTGAGTGTAAGAGGTTTCTCATACATTAGTTTTTAACATAAAATAAAATATAAATTATTAATTTGCAAAAAAATTAAATAAAAAATAAAATTTTGAACTAGTTATTGTAAGTTTTATTTTCATGAATATAGTTGATTTGAATTTTTTATATAAAGACATTCTTATCATATGCCTTTACCTATAGTTATGTACTATCAATATCAGTAGCGTAGCCATTTAAAAATTATGGGGGGTGGGGGGAGGAGGGATCAAAATAACTAAAAAAAATCAATCAATAATAAAACGTTTCATTTTAATTACTAGTAATCAATTTTATTCAAAAATTAAAAATGTTTATGTGCATTATTTCAAAATAAACATTAAGGAATTAATTAAATTTTACAATTTTGTGAAATATGTCAGGAAAGTACGAAAGAAAAAAGAAGAAATGTATGGCTATGGAGCCTTTTTGCACTCCTTCTTCACCCCCCTTACTCTTGGAAAACACAAATATCTATCAATTCCAATGCTACGGATTTTGAAAGAAAGTCTGTTTTTGTTGAATTTTTCAACACATCAAGAATGTTCGATTATTCACAGTAAATGGAATGTGAACAGAGACAGAACATTCTCTGTAGGAACTTAAGAATTTCTTGTATTGCTTCCCAATATAAATTCCCTCTACTAGTCTATTCTAAATTTCTGGTAACATTCCAAGAATTCTGAAAACGATCAGGTATATTACTTGCCTTGTACATGAAAAACTGCGAAAATAAGACAGATTCGAAAAAGGTAGCGGCTCCGTTACAAAAGAAAAAGTCATTTTTTCAATTACAGCTTAAAGTTCACTTTAAGGAGACACTATAATGCAAAGGAAAAAAAAGTTTCCAATGGTGGGGGGTCTTGAGCTCCCACCCCTTTCCCTTTCCTATGCCCTGTGTACTATGTATGTTAGCTACTATGATCTATGTTAATAAAATATTTCAATGTGCTAAAATACTTTTTTTTTACTTCAGGTGTTTATGTAATGGGTTATATATATATATATATTTTTTTTTTTCCAAAATTAACTGAAATGACTTAAATTCATTAGATGTATATGTTGTTTAAAATTTTAAATATTGCTAAAAATCGAAAAAACCCACATTATGGGTTTTTCGGTGGGCTTTTTCAAGTGGGCCCAGACTGAAAAAACACATCGGGTTTTTTCGAACTGGGTCTATCTCTGCGAACCCTGTATATAATCAACATTTCTTTTCTTTTCTTTTTTTTTAAAAGTGGTTGGTATTCTGCTGCCGAATGTTTGGTATTCAGCCAAATCACTATTTGTCACATTCCTAATAGGAATCGATTAACAAGGAATTAGTAGCAATGAATCATCTACTTCTTCAAAAGCTTGCGCAAGTTTACATGATTTTAAGCTTTTATGAATTTCAAATTAGGGAAAGATTATAATTTTTCAAAACAAAGAATTTTCTAGAGAGTCCTGTTTTAAGTTGACAATTTTTGTGAAGGGTCGTTTAGAGGACCCAAATTTTTCATAAACGGAGCTTTGTATAACTATGTATAAAGGTAGCAAAATTTTAAAGTATGAAGTAAAAAGGCGGTGATACAATAATCCCCCATTGCAGAATCACGGCGACAATGCCACAGAATGGGAAAGGTCTCTTGCTGAAAAAAAAAAAATTCATTTGGAAAAAACAAATTGTGAGGGAGAAAAGTATACAGCAGCAAAAGGATCTTCTGTATATACTATATTAATTCTGCAGAACGCTATTTGTAAGAGATGACAGTCTTCTTCGTTTAGGCAGATTTTTGTTCCACCCCCGAAATTATCGCGCATTATAATTGTCAAGTCCCAAGTTTTGCCCAGTTTTTTAATATTATTTTGATCTAGTTATTTTATTTATCATTTTGATATACTGATACATAAATAACTAGTAAATCTGCAGATCAGGAGCCTCAACGTCATCTTTGCAAGTCATTGTTTTTTAACACTCATTGCGTAATATTCAACTTCCTACAAATCGCTTTTTAAAGTTTTCAAATTACATAAATATTTATAAGCATACAAGATACTTCGTAAAGTTTCAGAAATTAAAAGTGTTAAACAAGTGGTTATACATTGATGTTTTGAAATTCTGATGAGCTACTTATTCTGGTAACTTCTTAAATCAAAAATTGCATTTCTTCAGGGGGGGCTCTGCTCCCCTTAACCCCCCGTAGTCTATTTAAATTTACATTCGTAATTTTTTATTGGTTGTGCGGATGGTTATAGTATATCTTCGATTTTTTTACGCTGTGATTTATAAGGATAAGCATAAGTTTTTTTTTTATAAATTAATAAAATTTAAATTTAAAACAAAATATTCATGTTAACCGTACACAGACAATAAATCTTGAAGTGACGACAAAAATGTAACCCTAAAATCCGCTACATTCGGCACAACACAACGACGTGCTTAAAAAAATAGAATAATATTTTTAGTAATACAGTTTTTAATTCCTAACACAATTAAATGCTACCTTAGAATGCTTATAGCTTAAATATAAGCAGATCATTTTCATTTTACAGAAAAAGTACACGGATGAAGTCAAAGAATTCGGTCCCTTCCCTGTTCCACGTACTTGTTTTGTTTGGGCCGAATGAGGGCATTAAAATCTGAGCGATAACGCAGATCGTATTGCAAACTGTTTTTACGGCATACTGCATCTCCATCTATCACTTTCCTCCGTGAATAATAGTTAATGTTACTTTACCCAAGATATTTTTATTCCAGCATCTTTGTTTTCGATAAATGACGTCTAATTCACCTGCTATGCGTACTTACTCAAAACTTTTCATCTTGTTATATTAAGAAATACTCGAGAGTTTTCTTTTTATTTCCAATATGCCGCCATATTAATTTTTCTATTCTTAATTTTATTTTTCATTTTCCTGTTTCACCACAAAACATTTCAATTGAAAATTGTTTAAAAGATAATATTATTCCGGGTTTTGATTTTCTTGGCAACAATTAAAGAAATATTGGTAAATGTTATGGCAAAATGTTACGTTATTCTCTATGAAAATAATGAACTTTTGTATTTTTAAGCAAAATATTTGAATAAAATAAATGAAATATTGCCTATTTTTATTTCTGGGCTAAAATCCATCTATATGCAAAGATACAAATGCATTAATTCATCCGTTTTGACGTTGGCTTTACTCAAACATTATACACGCAATTGCACTAATATTATTAGGACCAAATACGTTTCTAGGCAACAGATGAAAGGAAAGGAAAAAAAATGAATTATGCATTATGTCAAATTGATAAAACAAAATCTTTTATATTATTAGAAAACATGCATAAAATTCCCCCCAATATTATAAACCTAATTTAAAAAAAATCTCGCAAATATATTGAAAATTTTCAAACTAATTGGAATAATTTAATAATCTTATTTAAAAATTTCAGCATAAAAAATTTACCATTTAAATCCATTTTTCATATGAGCCATTTCTTTCAACAAATGAAAATCTGAAAATCGTCTGACTTGTCATAGAAAAGCATTATAGAGCAAAATAAAATATTCCATATTTCCCGAACGAATTAACCAAATTTAACCAAAAACTATACAGCTAAGTCCGGGTACGTCATCAACATGCCCAGTGAATTTCAAGCCGATCGGATGCTTTTTGCGGCAGTTATCGCGGAACAGACAGACAGACTAACAGAAACCAAAACTTTTCGTGTCTCCACAGTAAGCCTTCACTGACGTTTCGGCAATGAATATATACACATTCTCCCCACTGAAATTTTCGATCATACGCCTCCTCACTCCTCACATTGTTTAAAATCTTTAAAAGTCTAAGAAAAAACCTGCTTTATTTCTTATTTTGAAGCAGCAATAAATGAATGATCAATTATCTCCCTCCTCACGAAAATTTTAGTTTCACCGGCACAATGTCGCGGCAAAGCAGTTAGTTTTACTATAATGTACTATACTACAATACTATAATTTATAAAATTTATTTTTAAATTGTAGATATCGTAGAATAATATGAGGGTGGTTCAAGAAGTAATGACTCATGTGTTTTAAAAGCTTTATTATTGAACATATAACTGCAGAAGTTATTATAGATCATTTCCTGAATTGTCCTCTACACAAATCAGGGTTAGGTTTTTGATATGACAAGCGTCAAAAACTGGTTTAAACTGTCGAAAACTGTCATAAACTGGTTTAAACCGTCGAAAACTGCCAAATACATGTAACACGCTAAAACATTTTAACAATAGATAAACATTAAATAAGTCAATGATTTATGTGATCTTTTATTGAAATTTAATAATTTAAAAAATATATTTGCAATAAAATATTTTCTTTTTTTGATTTTTCAACCAGAAGAAAATAATTTTGTATAATTAAATAATCCGGATCAATTTTACCCCGCAGCATGCTGCAGCACACCATGTGTTTAGCACATTTATTTACACCCAAAAGATTTTTGAGTTTAGAGTGTATGAAGCGTTAGAAAATAGTCTGTCTCTTAATTGATGCTGAGCTAGTAGGATTTGATAGCAAAAGCATTGCTAGATGAGCAAGTTTTGAAGCAGGCTCAAAAAGCTGTTGCATTTAGTGATACCTTTTCACCAAACAATGGAGTCCTTCCTATAGCACTGAAATAAGAAGACTGGAAAGGGAATTCTTTAGCTTCATACACAATCAGTATGGGTAAGCATCCATAAATTCTCTCTGTAGCTCAAGCGCGAGCTAAATCAACTGATACAGCAGTCAACCCTTGCCCCTGATGGTTGGGATGGGTATAAGCCAAACAATGGTATGGTTTCATGATTTGATCCCTTCTATTATGCACTTTTTCAATATGGGCTTACAGGAATTTTCTTTTAGATGACCAAGCCAATTTTGTTCAGTTTTAAAATCGAAAACATTTTTATATATTGAAAGAAAGCATGTTTTAAAAAGATTTTGACTTTAAGCTTTTTTTTTTAATTACTTCTCTTATTTTGTAAATGTTTAAAATTAATAATCCAATTTCAATTTTGAATGGAATGGTTATTGCCTAGACTAGAATAACATTGATGCATATTATCTTGTTATATATACAAAAAAAATCTACACTTTTCTAAGTTTTTTTCCCCCATAAAAAAAGCTAGCTAATGCTTTAAGCTCTCAAAAGTAAGCGGAATTAAAACGATTTTAAGTAAGGGGGAAAATGTACAGCTCAGGTGAGCTTAATGTCTACTTTTTAGAAAAACACAATTTTACAAATAAATAAATAAATAAATAAATAAATAAAAATTTTACCCTGTTAGAAAGTTGTACTTAACAATAATACTTTACTATGTACTAATTACTGATATACAGTAAGAGTGGATTTAAAATATTACATGTAATGTTGTCATGTGTGACATTTAATTTGAATTTCTACAGATCAATTTAGTATTTGAGGTTTTTGACATGACGGTTTAAACTATGGTTTAAACCCGACATAAACTGGCACATGTCAAAAACCTGCCAACACTCTAATTATTACTAATACTATATACTAATTATACAAGTAATAGTGAATTTTAAATATTACATCTAATGTGTGACATTTAATGTGAAATTTTACAGATCACTGTAAGTATTTGAGGTTTTTGACAAGTGGTTTTTGACATGACTGTTTAAACCGCAGTTTAAACTGTCAAAAACTGACATGTGTCAAAAACCTGCCAACCCTGACACAAATCCACAGTTCAACATAGACTCCATGCATTTGCACACATTTTCGCAATCGGTCAACCCAAATATCAAAATTAATTTGGGAAAATTCAGGATTTTACTTTTAGCAGGTTTTTTTTTCAGGGTTTTGTAATTATTCCTTGGACAGAGCCTTACGAGAGGTTCAATGCATCAGCAACATTCTGAACTGTAACACGTTTATCTGATCAACTCAATTCAGCATCACGTTCTCGAATCGGTTGGCCGCTTCTCGGTTTATGTGCAATTTCTGTTTCTCCGTTTCCAAACTTCTTCACGCAACATTGCTGATGTTCATTACAGCATCCTCATAAACATTCTTCAAGCGATTATGGATTTCCTTTGGTGCACAACCTTCTTTTGCCAGAAATTCAATAACGACTCTTTCTTTTAGCATCAGATATACGGTTCTACTCAGCCAATCTGAAAAAGAGAATACTATATAAATAGAGTAAAGTTGCTATAATATCATGCATAGATAGTCCAGTGGCTGTGAAAGATATAAAATTTAGAACAATGGAGGCATTACTTTTTGATTCACCCTCGTATGTAGATATTAAAAAGTATGAAAAGTCCCATTAGTTTCGCATTTAATGTGGCAAAATCTTGTATATTTTATTTATTTATTGCGTTCACTGTTACTTTCGGAATCGCCGGATCTATACATTCCCTGACAATTACATGAACTTTCCCTGTATAAAATAATATTAAGGGGTCTCAGGACTCTTAAAATTGAAAAAAAATGAAAAAAAGAGACCATTTTCAGCATTTAATGTCTTAAAATAAAAATGTATATGTCTTAAAAACACAATTTTTATTGGGATAATAGATATAAGTATGTTTTTTCATTTCATGTATTTAAAACTTGCAAGATGCAGAATTAATATCGCTCACCCGCAACAAAAGTGACACATCTCGACAAAAGCAAATTTCACAGGATAGGCAAAAAAAAATTGCATAATTTTACTATAAGATGAAATTGCAGCACTTAACTCTGCATGCAGGACTAAAAACATGCATTAAAGTATAAAACCCTCAAGGGGTTTGTACCTTTTAAACGCGTCGAAAATAAACGAAAAACTTCAAAGTTTGAATTAGTCCATCTTCAAAACATTTTTATGTATAAACGTGAAATTTTGGATTTTGATTAAACAGATTGTGCTTTGTAATATACTAACAACAGAAATTTATTAACCCTTTACAGAATTTGCGTATTGTTGAAATCAAAATAGCTCTTTTTTTACCCCATAAGTCATTGCGCGCATGATATCTTGAGAAAGTATGTATGGATTGTCATGAAATTTGGTAAATATACTAAACAAATATGTGTGTTTAAAATGATCTACTTTTAAGTATTTACAATGGTAATATTTTTAGTTATGACTATTTTTATTCATTAAAAATACAAATTTTTTATTTTTTTTACGAAAATATTTTTTTTATATAGTTAATGAAATAATTTTAGCCTAAGAATAGATCATTTTAAACACACATGTATGTTTAGTATCTTTACCGAATTTCATGCCAATCCATACATACTTTCTCAAGATATCATGCGCGCAATGACTATGGGGTAAAAAAAGAGCTATTTTGATTTCAACAATACACAAATTCTGTAAAGGGTTAATAAATTTCTAATGGTAGCATATTACAAAGCACAATCTGTTTAATCAATATGCAAAATTTCAAGTTTATACATAAAACGGCTTTGAAGATAGAGTAATTCAAACTTTGAAGTTTTTCGTTAATTTTCGACGCGTTTAAAAGGTACAAGACCCCTTAAGAATGAAGACGTAGGATGAGGTTTGGAGGGTTGGGTAATTTTACCTCCCTACACAATCCACCCCTCTTCTGTGGCACAAATGGGCCTATAGCGTAATAAAGGGATTTTCTGTATACTACACTTATGAAACTCTTTGTGTAGCAACACACACCTATGACAGAGCTATTAAATTATAAAAACGCAAAATGAATTTTTGCGAGATGTGTCACTTTTCTTGCGGGTGAGCGATATTTATAGGGTGCCCCAAACTGTCAGACATTTGTCGAGCAGAAAATTGTTATAATAGCTTACGCGCAGCATTACAAAATAAATTTTGCGACTAGAATAAAATTTTCTGTGCCTAATTATATAACAGAGTGTAGTAATTACCCTGAATCTAAATAAATTAGATTTTAAAACATTTTTATATTTTTAATTCAAAGTTGTATTTAGCTAATACAAAATTTTGAACAATATCAACAGTATAATCTTCTAAAAATATATATATATATTTTTTTTTGAACAATAAAAAAGAAATTTTAGGTTCAGTTTATACAGACTAACATGAAATATATGTTTTGAAAATTTCATGAAAAAATATTCAAGAGGTGATATCCTGTGCGTTATGCCCAAAACCGTCATTTGGAAAAAAATGACTTCAAAGTCATTTCTAAACGCCGCTTCAGGTATTGAGCGGATATAATTTTAAAAGTTATAATTTGTGTACTAATAGGAATGTCAAGGAAACAATGATATCAAAATGTTAAAAAAAAATAGCAGTTTAACATCTAAAAATATTAAAATTTTTAAACTTTAAGAGTCTTGGGACCCCTTAATACTTACTTTTTTCTCGGAAAAGCGTTTAAAAACAAATTCGGAGCAGAAATATTATTCTTTTATACAGAAAAAAACGTTAATTTGAATTGTATACACTCGGGGCCCTGGGCAATCACCCCGATTGCTCCCGATGGTTGTCGCCGGGCCTGGGTATATGCTTATAAAAGTTTTCACCGTCCCTAAATTTAATCGGCCTTGGGTGATCTGCCAGCCTCCTCCTTTGCCTTTAGCACTGACTTGTGGTTTGGTAAACAAATGCTTCCAAAAAGATCTATTCAAATTATAATGTTTTACAAAATTTCTTTATCAATATAAGTTCTATTTCTTATGCATGTGATAACAAAAGTTTTTATTTTAACTTTTATGTTTTTCAACACATTTATTTGTATTTTTCTTTCCTTTTTTTAGGTTTTTGGAACAACATACTTACTCCTATACTTTTAAGTCATTTGCTGCTTTTTTTTAAAGTTTTACATTTTATGCTGAAGAAAAAGAATTTTGTATAGTACATACTTAAAATAGTGATAGCTATATCTTTCTACAGATATACGTTATTAACATTAATGAGGTATCTTTATGAAGTAATCGAAGTTGATACAAGAAGATTTACAAGTAGGTCTACTTACCTCTCGAAAAGGATTTATTTAACCATTTAAAATCATCTTTATTTCTTCCAATAAAAATCTTAATATGATCCAGTTAAATGGCTACTCATATAACATTTAAGGACTCATTGTATGATAACGACTGGTAATTTAAAAAAAATATTATTTACTAGAAATCTATATAAAATTAATTATATGTATATTTATACCTCTTAAATATTTTTTTTTCACTATACAACTTTTCAATGCATTTAATAACCATAACGCTTTTATAAAATGGAAAAGCAAAATGAAGAAAAATTGCATACTTTTAATGTGTGTCCAGAGAGTTCATCAAAAAAAGCCAGGTTAGATCAATATTTCCATAGTTATGCAGCAGAAAAATATTATGTTTGTCACGTGTGTCAAAAGTCATTCTCAAGAAAAGGTTATTTAACTAAACATATTGAAACTCATGAAAAAAATCATACATGTAAGGAAGTCATGCATGCAGAAAAAAACATACTTGTAGTACTTGCCAAAAATCTTATTTGTTGATTGGTAGTTTGATGAGGCATGTAAAAATACATATTGGTGAAAGAAGATATCAGTGTGAAATTTGTCAAAAAACATTTCTAAATTCATCAAATTTAAAATATCATCGTCGAATTCACACTGGAGAGAAACCATTTGTATGCGATTTCTGTCAAAAATCCTTTACAGGAAAAAACAATTTAAAACGTCATCTTCAAATCCACACAGGGGAAAAACCATATATGTGTGATCTATGTCAACAATCGTATGCAACGATGGGCGAACTTAAACATCATCTTCGAACGCACACTGGAGAGAAACCACATGTGTGTGAAATGTGCCAAACTTCATTTTCAAGTAAAAAGACTTTAGATGTCCATCAACGAATGCATTCCGAAGAAAAATCACATGTGTGCGATGCCTGTCAAGAGTCATTTTCACTGAGAAGCCTTTTAAAATGTCATATTCGAAGCCATCCATTAGAGAAACGACATTTCTGTGATGTCTGTCAAAAATCATATTTAGAGGAACGCTCTTTAAAAAAACATCTTCTAATCCACTCTGGAGAGAAACGAAATGCATGCAACAAATGGGAAAAGTTACTTGCTTATAAAAACAATTTGAAAATTTAATTATAACTGTGACACTGCAGAAAAAGGAATTGTGACAGACAATATTAGAAATCCTTTTCACAAAAAATGCCTTAGACCAGTGGTTATCAAACTGTGCAGCCGTAGGTCCTCCGCATGAACTTTACAGAGGCTCCGCCGCGCTTTAGGAAAATAAAGAAAATTTGAACGAAACCACGAAATACATTTAAAGCAAGTTTTTTCCCCGTAAAAAATGTGATCAAATTCTTTTGTTACAGAAATATTTATACATTAATAACTATTTCCAACTCTCTTAATAAACTAAATTTTATTTTCTTTAAAAAATTTCCGGTGCAACTATTAATTTCTGCTCGCACTATATTTTTACGTTTTCTGATGAAAAAATGCGATAAATGTGGGGAAAAAAATGTGTATTTAATGTAAGAAAGTGAGAAATTGTATTCTGAAGGAAAATTTGGATATTTGAATTTAAGAACCCCTTTAGTGTTACTTGGAGTCATGTGTTATCCAATAACTCCACGTTTTACGCTGAACTGCGTCATCATTTCGAAAGAAACCATTCTGACTTAAAAGATAAAACACTGAGTTTTTCCAATATCAAAGGTACTGTAATTTATGAATGCTTCAAAGGAAACTATCACAACACTTGTTAAAAGAAATATAAAATGTTCTGGACATAGGCGCAGACTTCACGGGGGCTAAATAAGCAATAATATATATTTCTACCACTAATTTAAATTTTTCTTTTTGTAATATTTAATCACTTTAATAATTAGGACACAAAAATATCCTAAATTTAGTGATGAAACTTTGCATGATTTGACCCAGTAGTTCCCGTTAAGTCGGCGCTGTGACCCCCTGGCACCTTCCTGATAGTTTGATGACTCGCTTGAGTTTGTGAAGATCATATAATTGCAGAGACCCTTAACCCATTTATGCCTAGCGTCCCATTTTTGGGACGTTTCGAATTTTAATATATAGATATATTTTTATAATTATCGTTTTCTTTACAACGTGAAAATTGTATGAAGTAATTGTCTATAAAAGTCTTTATCTATTACCGCCCCACCAGTGACGTGAGAGGTTCTGCTCTCGAAGCTGGTAGACGGGAGGTGCTGGGTTCGATCCCAGTCGCGCCCGTCGACTTAATCGTTCGGAGTTTTCGTGGTTTTCTTCGAGCCATGTATTTTCATGCATAAATACGGGTTAGGTTTCCTTAGAAAGACCACCACGAAGGGCACTCCCCCCTCGGGCCTATATCCCTAGTGTAGATAATCGGCCGTCAAAAATCAACCGACCTTTATATATTACGGAGAGATGACAGTATAAGATTGATATTTATTTGCTTCAATGAAGGCCTTTTTTTCGGTGTTTATAGATTTTTCATTTTTCAAGATAGCGAAATGTAAAAAATAAGGTTATTTGTATTTTTTGTATCAAGGATCCAAATAAATAAGTCATAATCTTAGCTTTTAGACTTCTTTGTAATGCGAATTTTTTAAATTGCCGAATTATATGTTCAAACCTATTTTTTATGCATGTTTTTAACGTACAAAATATAGGGCGCTAGGTGCAAATGGGTACATATTTCTATTAGTAATTTAGGGGACAGTTATTGATGTAAAGTCCTTTTAAGATTATTTTTAAATAAATTGTTTTTTAGCCTCAAATACGATTATTCTTAATTATACTTAAATGTTTATTAGTCTCTGTAAAGAAATAAATATATTTTTAATAGTTCATAAAAATACTAATTATAATATATAATATACAATTTAAGAGCTTAATTTATATAAATTTAGACAAAACATATAATTATGCATTTTAAAATCACATTTCCATATTTAGTATGTTTACATTTTATCAAATAAATACAAAAATATTAGCTTTATTTTTTTTAGTATTTTTCTAGCTCATTTTACAAGATTTTAAAGGGGTTTTACCAACAAATTTGAGAAAACAGAAATTCAGGCATAAATGGGTTAATAAACCTTGTAAAATTGACATTGTCAAGAATTTGCTCTGTGAAATAGTTGTTAATTTAGTGTCCAATATCACCTTGCCAAATAAAATTTTTTTAAATTAACTCTATGACTGGTAGTCCGCGGTTACTACGGTTGAGAAAACTGCAAATCGTGATAAGAATATATCGATTGGTGAGTATCTACTTTATATTAATACAATGCATTTCAGAGGGGGAGGCATCGCGTAAAGTCGTGGGAATTCAAGATGGCGGCTGTTATTCAAAATGGCGTCCTTTTCTGAATCTTCTTACTATCCATCATATAAATGTGTGTCTCAGGTCAATTTCGATGTTTTTGACGCCAAAAATTTAGTTTTTAATACTTTCCGCCTTAGTTTAATGAGTTTATGAATTCAGTTTGTCTGCCTGCTTGCTCGCCATTCTATGCTCTAACTCGCGTAAATATCGCTACTCGCTTAAATTCACTCAGATTGCCATTTAATTTATATATGTTATTGAAGTTTACAATAACATGTTCTGAATAAAAATGAAGTGTATAGGTTTTATGGTCCGTTTACAGGGACCTCAAAAGAATTCCATTACGTTATTGTCTATTAATCCGGGTTCTACTGTTGAGAAAACTGCAAATCGTGAGAAGAATATACCGATTGGTGAGTATCTACTTTATATTAATACAATCCATATAAGAGGGGGAGGCCCCGCATAAAGTCGTAGGAATTCAAGATGGCGGCTGTCATTCAGAATGGCGTCATTTTCTGAATTTTCTTACTATCCATCATATAACTGTTTTTCAGGTCGATTTCGATGTTTTGACGTCAAAATTATCATGTTTAATACTTTCCGCCATGGTTGAATGAGTTTATGAATTCAGTTTGTCTGTCTCTCCACTTGCCATTCTGTGCTCTAACTTGCTTAAATATCGCTACTCGTTTAAATTCACTGAGATTGTCATGTAATTTATATATGTTATCGAAGTTTACAATAACATGTTCTGAATAAAAATTCAAGTGTATAGGTTTTATAGTCCATTTACAGTGCCCGCGAAAGAATTCCATTACGTTATTGTCTATGGAGGGAAATCGTTTGCAATGTGTTTTAATCATGTTATACTCTCTGAAACACATTCAAATTGACATACATCAGTGAGATGCATTACAAGATACTATAGAATGAGGTGTGCATAGTATTTATCGTTTATTTACACTGACACACCAAAAAAAGAATACGTGCGTTTGTAACTCGTGTATAAATTCTATAAAGATCATCAGTTAATCAACTGTTATTAGTGGAGCTGCAAGATATAAAATAATTGCATTTTGTTTTAAAGATATCCCGAATGACTAGTATCTACTTCATATTAATACAATGCATAGTAGAAGTTGAGGCATCGTGCAAATTCATAGGAATTCAAGATTGCGGCTGTTATTCAAAATTATTTGCATTTTTATTCTTATACATCATATAAAAGTGTCTATGATATCAATTTCGATATCTTTAAAATGAAAAACAATTAAACCATCACATTTTTCCTGAAGACGGCTGTAGAAACAGCTGGAAACGTAGAATTTAACGTTTAGCTTATTGAAGTTCGTGTTTTGTGTACCATTAAGCAAGGTTATGTGTCTTTATTTATTATATTTTATGGTGCAGTTGTCCAGTATGTGTTAATGAAAAATTCTCTTTTAATATCAGAAATACGCTTAAAATGAAATTAGGACAATTATTAATGTATTTTTGCAATTTATAGTCAGGAAAATGAAAGGAATAAATAAATAACAAAAATGCATTTTTATTAATACCTTAATTTATCAAGATAATTGCATGTTACATTTAAAGTTAGAGAATATAAAAACTTCACATTGTATCATCATATTTCTCACATTTGCTTTTGCAGTTGCATTATAATGTGCAAGAAAGTCCAACCTTTCTACAGCCATACTTATTTTTGCAGATTTTGCACTTACATTTTATACCAAACACACTTTTATACGATAAATAGTAGGGGAAAGGAGGGTAAGAGTACGCACCTAGTGGATTTTTCGGTATAAAAATGCAAATTGAAAAGAGAGAACCTTGAAAATAGACTGAATCATAGTTTATTAACTTAGAAAGAAGGGTACACAAACTGAAAGTTTTATCTTAAAAAAAAATATATATATATATTAAAGAATGCAAGGGAAAAAATGGCAAATGCGTACTCTTACCCGACATGGCGGGTAAGAGTACGCAGGGCGTGAGTCCAAGAGTACGCACCCAGAAAATTTAGCAGTAGTCACATACAAATGCTCCAGTGCCTTCGTAACTTGAACAGTCCTCATGCCACCACTCCTTACATAATCCACACTGGATCCAATCTTCATCATATGATTGTTCGCAACCTGGGCATATTGTCGCCTCATTGTTTGCTGAACTTGTTGAGGAAACTGGGTTGTCGATACAATTCAGAATAAGTTTTTTCTTTGCTTTCAGAGTTTGTCCTTTTTTAGTTTTGGCTCCATTTTTATTTTTCATAGCAGCTCGATTAGCCTTTGCTTCTTCTAATTCTCTCTCTCTGTCTACCGTTTCCTTTAACACATTTTTGAGTGGAGACGAAGTCATGGTTTCCGATTTTTGAGATTTTCTTTTCCTTTTAGTTCCTCGTTGTTCATGTCTAGGAAGTGGCACGATTGACTGGATACTGAAAGCTAAGTGAGAAGTGGAAGGTGAGACTTCGTTCTCTTCAGGTGCTACTGCAACTGTACAATCGTTATCCAAAGGGGTTAAAGTTACTAGTGAAGGAGAATTGCAATCTTCACTTATAATGTCAGGGTTGTATGGCTCAAAACCTGTAACACGGAACGATTTACGCATATCTGGTCTGTGCGTATTCTTACCCGCCGATGTATTGCTTCTCTAAATCGTCCGTATGTGGCAGTAGCATTCACAACAGTTAAATTCTAACGTGCTCACGTGTTTCGGAAGGGAACAAACCTCATAATGATATTTACTCAGAAAGCAAGCATCAGTCCTTTATTTACAAAAACATTAAGATTTCTTCACAGAAAAATTACATGCTAACATAACGAAACCATATCTTACCTGATAAATAAATGATAGCAAGGGTGAAAATAATAATGGCGGTCTCTTGAGCGAGCTGAAAACAAACGTGTTGATATGATCACACTCGCTTCTGCTTGCAGTGTTGCCAACAGGGAAAAAAATCCTTGCGTACTCTTAACCGACTGCGTACTCTTACCCTCCTTTCCCTTATGTAAATTGCAAGAATTCCAGAAAATGACTCCATTTTGAATAACAGCCGCCATCTTGAATTCCTACGAATTGACGCGACGCCTCCCCCTCTTATATGGATTGTATTAGTACAAAGTAGATACTCACCAATCGTTATATTCTTCTCACGATTTGCAGTTTTCTCAACCCTAGCACCTGCAATAATAGACAATAACGTAATGGAATTCTTTTGAGGGTCCTGTAAACGGACTATAAAAGCTATACACTTCAGTTTTATTCGGAACATGTTATTGTAAACTTCAATAACATATATAAATTACATAACAATCTGAATGAATTTAAGCAATTTGCGATATTTAAGCGAGTTAGAGCATGGAATGGCAAGCAGACAGACAGACAAACTGAATTCATAAACTCATTCAACCATGGCGAAAAGTATTAAAGACGAAAGTTTTGACGTTAAAAACATCGAAATCGACCTGAAACACACATTTATATGTTAAATAGTAAGAAAATTCAGAAAATGACGCTATTTTGAATAACAGCTGCCATCTTGAATTCCTAGACTTTACGCGATGCCTCCCCCTCTTATATGGATTGTATTAATATAAAGTAGATACTCACCAATCGGTATATTCTTCTCACGATTTGCAGTTTTCTCAACCGTAGCACCCGCACTAATAGAATATAACATAATGGAATTCTTTTGAGGGCCCTGTAAATGGACTATAAATCTTATACACTTCATTTTTATTCGGAACATGTTATTGTAAACTTCAATAACATATATAAATTACATGAAAATCTGAGTGAATTTAATCGAGTAGCGATATTTAAGTGAGTTAGAGCATGGAATGGCAAGCAGCCAGACAGACAAAGAAACAGACAAACTGAATTCATAAACTCAATCAACTATGACGAAAAGTACAGTAAACTCTGTCTAAGGCGGAATCGGTGGGGGCTGAGAAAATTTTCCGTGGTAGACAATATTCCGGCTTATGCAAAAGAGCTTGCTTCTCCCCCCCTCAACCCCCCCCCCCCTAAATCTTATAATTTTTTACGTTCGTAACTTTTAGTACTGTTCTTTAAAATGAAATTTTTAATGAAATTAGATTATTATTACATTTATTGTTTTTAATAATTCTGAAATTGAATGAAAATCATTTAATTTAACCAATAAAATTACATACTTCATATGTCGCATAGTAGTTAAAAAAAAAAAAAAAAAAAAAAAAAAAATCTTGTATCGATTGTTCTTTCTTTCGGTTTACCATGCATTCTGCACTAACGCGTTTGTCTGTTATTCTCAGTATTATTTTTTCCATTTCTCTGAACAAGTAAAATAATTTCGAGGCACCTAATTGTTCTTAAGCCGTCTTGATACGTTTGAATTCCACCGCTGTCTTCAACGTTTTCAGAAGCGTGGTCATCCTCATTTGTTTTCCTAAGACAACGATCAGTTTTTTCAGGCGACATTTCTGAGCAAAGTTTGGCAATCCATTTAACAGCATCGAAAACACTGATGTTTACTGTCAGATTGGTGGCTGAAGAACACTCATAAAAAGACGCAATAATCGACCACAACAGATATCTTTTGTAGTTGATTTCAATATTTTAATAACTCATTGATCGATGTGTCATTGCAGTAGTATTCGCTGGAAGAAATTGTAAATTTATATTCGACAGTTTGACGTCGGCATGACAATGTGCATTATCGAGGAACACTTTTTTTTTTTCTTCAATCATTCGTCTATTGAATTCCTTCAGCTACCCGTCCATTAAGACAATCGGCATCCATTTTTTTAGACCTCCAAGTCACAGGCAGTTTAACAATATTTGCATTCTTGAAACATAACGTCGTTTTCGATTTCCCAATCACTAACTTTTTTATAAACTGCTCTCCAAATTTGAAAAAAGAAAAACACTGACATGCTCTCGTGTGCGTGAGGTGTCAGGCACACGTGACACCTCACGTTGCCGTCTATCGTGTATCTATCGTGTTTTACCTCAACACGATCTCGTTTTGAGGTAAAACACACGCTCGGAGGTTTTACCTCAGAGGCATTAGCTTCCTCTTTTTACAAGTGACTTATTTGGCACACACGATAAAATAGTACAGTCTCATTGCAATTATACATGTCCTTTTCTTGATATTTTTCAATCGGCAGATGAAAATTTCCTTTCCATTCCCAAATTTCATGCTATGGGACATTTTTCGGGCATCAGCAAGCATGCTTCATGGCAGTGTTGTGTAGATTACGCAAACTCATTAACCATTTACTGGAAGCTTTAAAACGTATTTTGCTCATTTTTTTCGCAATAATAAAGCCCACGTATGAGCAAAATGTTAACTCTAGCAATAGAAAAACATTCAAAAGTTAATGCACCAATGTCTTCATTTATCACAGCACGTCTTCTCTTTCTGTTGGATGTTTTCAACTCTTTCTTTTTATAGCGTCATAAATTTGAGTTTTACCATAATTAAACTTAATATAAAGATCTTCTACAGAATAATTATTTTTCTTTTAATTTGGTAACATCGACTTTATCCTGCAGGGATGGAGTATCGAGTTTAGATTTTGAAGCAATTTTTGCGATGCACTTACTAATTAATATCCATAGACAAGATAAAACGACGAAGAACAAATAATCCGTGCAATGGATTTTCTAAACACGTGATTCATTGGAATGAGGCATACGTCAATCGAATAGCGTTTTATGTTTTTAATAAAAGGGTTGTATCTTGAATTATAATAAGCTGCTTGCCGATGACGATCTTTCATTAATTGTCCTGACTCGAAAATCTTTTGAAAACTGATATTCTGAAAGTCTTTACAGATAAATGAGAAATGCTGATCAATTTCTTAGTAGTATTGCTGTAATACCTGCAAATTTGAAGTTTACACTCAAACACACATACTCAGAAACTTTGAATTTGAGTACAACATTAAAGCATATTTTCATAAATGTGCATCCTTCTAGTAATAATAATTTTTACATGCAAATTTATATAGGAAAAAATGATTATTTCATTTTTTAAATTCAAGAATTCCTTGAAATTTAAACAGTTTTTACTTTAATTAAAATTCTCAGCATTTAATTAAAAGAAGAGATCCTCAGAATTTAATTAAAATTCTCAGCATTGAATATATGACGTACGTATTAAAATTTCATAAACGAAATGCTTTTCATTTTTGAAATATCTTTTTTCCGTCTTATGCAAAATTTTGGTTTCGGTGGGACCTTAAAAATCTTGCCGCTTCCACGTTAGACAGATTCCGGCTTATGCAACAAGAATTAATGTTATTTGCTATGGGTTCGCCGGGACTTGAAAAATTTTCGCGGTAGACAAATTTCCGGCTTGCACAGAGTCCGCCTTGGACAGAATTTACGGTATTAAAAACGAAATTTTTGATGTTAAAAACATCGAAATCGGCCTGAAACATACATTTACATGATGGATAGTAAGAAAATGGCGCCATCTTGAATTTTCACGACTTTACGCGATGCCTCCCCCTCTGAAATGCATTGTATTAGTATAAAGTAGATACTGACCAATCGGTATATTCTTATCATGATTTGCAGTTTTCACCTTATTTTGGTCGTGTAGCACTCGGATTATGGTGAACAAAACACTTAACAGCCTCTCAAGATGTGTTACATTTGCACTTCATATGCATGGATCTAGTGACTTGACCGGGTTAGCAGTTTTGTTAATGATTTTCAGTTGCATATACTAATATACCGTTCAGACTAGGGTAGTTAAAAGTCTTAACTTACTTTTTTGGAAAGGGTACCCAGAACAAGACTTTTCTATTGAAACAGTGTTTGAGTGCATTACCTTGATTAAAATTAAGTGCCTTATTAACGCTAGTCTAAAAGACGTTTCACAAAGCTATCAGTATCATATTGTTTGTAGATTACTACAAACGTATGCACTAAAGGACAAAATATTTTTGGATGAATACATAGGAAAACACATATGTACCTCAATGACTGATGAATCGAAAGCAATGATGTGTCTCGGTCACAATGCTGGAGCACCGCCCCCTGAATACTTGGCCTGAGCGCTGGCACAAAAATGGCGGCTGTCTCAAACGGATTATTTTTAACGTTTCCTTTAAATTTGAAAACCAATAACTTAAAAAAAAATTCCAACTATGTTTTTATGAGATTAAATAACTCAAAGAAAACTTTAAAAAAATACTGGTGTGTAAGTTCAAGGGACCGTACAAACGCTCAAAAAAGGCGGCTACGAAAGCCGCCATTTTTGTGTCAGCGTTTAGACCTATTATTCCGGGGGTGGTGGATGGAGTCATTGCGAAAATTAAAGAGATGGCAAAGCGCTGTAGAACCATCTGCTGCTCTCTTTATAGACCACCTAAACAAAATATAGAAGTCTTTTAAAAGCTGAACCAAACATTCGCCTGCAATTACTATCAACTGGACTCTAATTCAAACATTTGTGCAAAACAATCCAATCACATTAAACGTTTTATGCGTTATTGTTCGTCACTCTAATAATGCAAAATTTATTGTAAGACAAATGTTACGATTTCTTGAGTTTGGAGATTTAAGTATGTAAATTTTTGATAATTCCATCTGTCTTGATTGTAATTGAAAATATATTCAGCATTACGGTAAAAGTTTCAAAATATAACTTTATTCCTGGGATAATGCAAAATTGTTTAGATGACTATTCATTCTCTTTTCCGGTACTCGGTCGCACTGCACCTGCAAAGCATTACCTTGTAACTAGGGTACGGTAGGCTGCAGGGACTCCGTCTAGGAATCCATTCTAAAAAGGGCTCCGTGAGTCTAAAAGTTTGGGAACCGCTGGTTTAGACAATGGTTTTCTTATTCCTAACGTGAGATGCCATCTGTATGCGGTATGTGTCAGAAATTATTTCCACAGACAAATATAGTGAAAGGTTGTAGTCGTGGACCTTACCATAAAAAATGTCAAATATCATAGAATCTCGTTACAACGAATGTCACTTTAACGAATTTTACAGTTTAACGAATAATATTTGGATTGCTAAAAAAATGTATTATGCTATTTCATTATAAAAATATTCACTTTAGCGAATATTATTTGGATTTCTAAAAAAATTCTGTTATGCTATTTCATTATAAAAATATTCACTTTAGCGAAAATTATTTGGATTTCTAAAAAAATTCTATTGTGCTATTTCATTATAAAAATATTCACTTTAGCGAATATTATTTGGATTTCTAAAAAAATTCTATTATGCTATTTCATTATAAAAATATTCACTTTAGCGTTATTTAGATTTCTAAAAAAATTCTATTATGCTATTTCATTATAAAAATATTCACTTTAACGAATTTTTCAGTATAGCGAAATTAGTCAGTGCTCCCCAGTGATTCGTTGTAATGAGATTTTACTGTATTATTTTCAGAGAAATCACTTTAACCCTTTATTTACTGACGGTACTTATAAGCAACATTAAAATAACTTGTTATAAAATTCATTTAATGCATCGATTAATTGTAATACAGTTTAGAATGAGTTATAGATATATCACTTTATCTTGTTCCAAAAGCATTATTAGTTACACAAAACAAAAATATTTTTAAAAGGATGATTTCTTTTGCCTTTGCATTTTTTAGCTTTCTTGGCGTTGAAAGAAGGGGGGGGGGGATGTTTCAATTTGGAAATATTTCTATTGTAAGAACATTATATTTGTCATTTCCCAATTCTACAAAATACTAAGAAAAATATTTAAAATAAAAGATTTGAGTGGTGTTATAAATATTTCACAAAATCCCTATAAATTCAAATTTAATTAATCGTTCTAAATTCCTTCAGTCCTTCTAAAATTTATTAAATGATTATGTAAATCCTCTAATGTAGTTTAAAAAATTCACGAAAAATGCTTTAGAAGGTAAAATTTTCATAATTCAGTGCATAAAGGGTTAAAAGTTCATCTTTGTACCCATTCTTGGGAAAAAGTATATGTGTGCAGTAAATGATAAAAGTCACCTGGAATGCGACAAAAGCTTGAATTTTCATCATCACAGTGACATTGGAGATTGTTCTTACATTCATTCAAAAATACATACAATTTTCATATACACTGGTGTCCAAAATTAAGAGGCCACACTAGTCACGGCTTGAAGTTCGAACGCTAATGATAAGTCTATGGCAACAATGTTTTCAAATATCTTGCTTGATTTTTAATATTTTTAAATGATTTTTTTTGCACAGGATAGCTGAGGACTATCTGTTTACGGGCTATTTTTTACTTTTCCGATTTTCGTTGTAGTTTAATTCTCAGGATCCTGTCAATTTAGGATCCAGTGAAATTCGAGGTATTGTGTCCTTTTTAGTCTTATAACATTCATATCAGCAAAATTCAGGAAAATTTTTTTAATAACAACGAAAATATAGAGTTTAAGCTTTCCAATAACATGCTTTCAATAGTTCTACTACAATTAGGCTGAGCAAAATATGCAAAGATTTTGATGAAAAATGTGTCAAAAATGGTCTCGTAATGTTATGCTCTCCGCCTCTACCAAGACGATTAAAACCACGCCTATTAAAAATATGATTGGCTAGAATCCAAACACTTTAGCAAATGGAAACGATTTAATTGTGATTGGATTATTGTATCGTGTTAAAATATATCACTCCTATTTCAAACCTTGGATTTATTTTTTTCTAAAATTATTGTTTAATTTCAACAAAAGACTCTTGAAAGAATGAAATATTTTAAATTCTATATTTCTATGAATAACGAAAGAAATTATACATTTCGTTTATATAAACAATTTCAGAACCACACAGAAGGAGTTACAACATATAGAAGTTATTAAGGAATCAAATTTCAGTCCTAGTTTATTAAGTAAAATGGTAAAAAAATAGACGAGTATTTTTTAAATTATTTTTTAAGTTAAAATAGTTAACAAATAATTACGAAGTCATAATTTGTTAGAACATATTTGTGGCCTGGCCAGGAGACTGGTTTTCAAGCCTCCTATTCTTGTATATGTATAAAATATTCGACAATTTAACATTTTACGTTCGAAAAAGTTTTTTTAATTAAAAATCAGCAGAATTTAAAGTTAATAAGTTTTAAAGATTGTTAACTTTAAAATTGTAAATCAACTTGTTCAAAATTTTAAAGAAATATTTTTATAGTTCATTACTTTAATATTTATTATTTTTAAGGGGACAGTACACCTTTAACAGTCGGAGAACGAAATTTGTCCTGTGTAACAGATATATTTTTTAAAGAGCCCACTTCAGACACGGAGAGAAAGTAAAACGAAGTCTATGGGGGCGTTAATTTAAAATTTCTCGCTTTGTTTTAATATGATGTTTTTTACATAGGATAGCTGAGCACGATCTTCAACCAGGCTAGATTTTACTTTTTAGATTTTTATTTTATATATATATATATATATTATATATATATATATATATATATATATATATATATTGAATGTTTTCTTTTCGTTCATGGTTTTGTTAGTAAGTTTTTTCCATGGTTATTTTGTTAATTTTCTCTGTAGTTCAGTAGTTTTGGGATTGGATGAGTAGTGTGTGTTTTTTGGTATATATATATATATATATATATATATATATATAAAGCCCAGTGGTGTAGTAGTCAGGGCATCTGACTGCCGCACCGCAAGTCGAGAGTTCGACTCCCGACTGGGCAAGGTTCACTCAGCCTTTCATCCCTTTGGGGTCGATAAAATGAGTACCAAGCTTGCTTGGGAACTAAACACCGAGGGTCTCGCGTTAGGCTGACCACCTGGCCGGGACGCATGCTGTATAGCACCTCGGGCCTAGGGTCAAGAAAACAGAGATGGCCACTGTCGGCCCTGATCCTCATGGATTGTATAGCCGCAGAGTTTAGTTTAGTATATATATATATATATTAGGAAAGTTTCAATTTCAGAAACGATTCACCCCTGTTCCGAAATTAAAAGTATTTTTTTTTTTAAATATCTGAAACCAAAATCGAAAGAGTAAAAACTAGCCCGGTTGTAGATCGTCTTCAGCTATCCTATACAAAAAAAAAAAAATCATTTTAAAATGTTAAAAAGGAAGTGAGATAAAAAGGAAGTGAGATTTGAAAATAACGCTCCCATATATTTAACATTAGCGTTTACATTTTTTCCCCGTAACCTGCGTGGGTTCTCAAATGTAACGCAAAGATATTTTTTTTGCAACGGTTAGGAAACGCGAAAATTTATCATTAACTTTAATAATGTAAAACTAAAAGTTATGAAACTGTAAGATAAAATATAGCATTATATAAAAATATACTAGCTAGCAATTTTTTTTTTCTAATACGTATTACCTTTTAATATTTTATACTTCACTTACATGGACATTCAAAAGTATTTTATATTATGGTCTATGTGGGAAAATACATTTGCGTGTATTTTAATGACATAAAACAATTTTAAACATACAATTTATTCGCATTATTGAAGAGCATAGGTACTTGTACAGGGGAATTAAAAAGTATATTTCGTTACATTATGGACTACGAAGAAAAAACGTTTGCGGGGTATTTTAATAACGTTTTCTGTTACAACATAATGAAATTGATATGAATTTATGAGGCGCAGTAAAACATGCTTTCTGAAGGGATAGCAAAGCATTTATCATTCATTTACAGGGTCACAGAAAAGGGTTCAGTTTTATTACAGAAAAAACTGCTTGCAAAGTGTGTTTTAGTTATGTTTCACGATTTCAAACAAGATGGAATTCATATACGTTACTGAGGTTTACAATATGATGCTTACATTATAATATGATGTGCATCACATTTTATTTAATTTACAGGGGCACATAAAAGATATTGGATACAATATTGCATATGAAGTATTGTCTATTAGGGATGATTGCTGAAAGTGAGATTTCAGCTATGATATACGTTTTTAACTAAATTTCTGCATACTAGATTATATATATAAATTCGATAGACTACGTATAGGGCTACGCAAAAGAACTAGGAAGAATTGTTGAGAAATTGATTAATTTTATTTTCAAATTCAACTACATTTAGAAAGATATGTTTGGAAAATAAAAATATAATAATATACAAGGCTATTCAAAGAATTGGATGCATGCACGCCTATTTCAGACACGGGAAGGAATGAAAACGCTAATTTTAAGTCCATGGGGGGGGGGGAGGGGGGTCATTTTCATATTTCTCGCTTTGATTTTAATATTTTTGAATGATTTTTTCTTTTTCTTTTTTTTTTCTTTTTTTTTGCATAGGATATCTGGTGACTATCGACAGTGAGGCTAGCTTTTACTTTTCGATTTTGGCTATAGTTTTTTTTTTATATATAATAGGATAGTTTAAATTTTAGAGCGGATATGAAAGTAAAAGTAATTTTAAAGAAAAATATCTGAAACAAAAATCGAAAAAGTAATAACTAGCCCGGTTATAGAGCGTCCTCAGCTATCCTAACAGTTTCTTAGCAACGACGAATGATAGCTTAACACTGTCATGATCGGTAAGGTCAAGTAAAGACTATAAACTAAAAGCACTGCTAATTTACCAAATTCCGATATAGGATACAGATTGGTAAAGGATATTACGGCAACTCCTCCTGATTATTAACTGGGAAGTAGAGGAAGAAGATGGAGAATCTCTGGAGATATTTGACTGTGAGCTTTCAACTGACAAGGTAAAAAAAAAATCTCTATCAGCAATGCGGGGAAAATAAAATTGTAACTTAGTCTAAAGATAAAGATGCAGAAAAATAAATTTATTTTCGCTGATTTCTGATAAAGAAAAAGAATGCTTTGGTAAAACTGGAAGAAATTCGAAATATTGCTTTGAAATGGAATTCTATGAAATTCATTATCAGAATTGCATATCAATGTAATGAAAAATCCAAGCAGTTTTCAGAGAAAATAAAAACAAAGTCTTTCTCAAACAATTGTAAAAAAAAAAAAAAAAAAAATACAGCTGTATTTGTTACAAAAATCTCCAAATTCAGAGTAATGAATTAAAAAAGGTTTTTATACACAATATAGGTATAAAAACACAGATAGGATGTTTTTGTGCCTGTCCACAGATTCCTAAAGAGTGATACGAGATTTCACAGGAAGGGATTTGTTCGACGGGTGGCAATTGCACAGACCATCAGCTCATCAAGTTGAAGGCTGAAATTTTAGGATTAGATAGAACTCAATTAGCATATTAAAATGCAAGTGGTCTGCTAAGTCATATCTTGATAGAAAACACCTGCACACCGGAGTTTAGTTTTTGATCGATTGGTTTATCATTGTATTTTGCAGCACCCAAATGTATGAAAATATTGAAGTTTGGGTGCATGAAAACACAATGGTAAACCTGCGGATCAACCATTAATTGATGTTCTGCAGATGGTTTCCACCAAGATACGACTTGGCAGACCAATGCATATAGCTTGTATATAAAATAAACGGTCAAGTACGAGTATTACTCGCGCTCAGAGAGTTCCGTAGAATAAATATATGAATTATTAACTGTATTATTTAAAAGAATAATGAAACTTTGTAAAAACCTATACAACGTAGAGTTGGGTATAGCTGTATATATTAGAAAAGCATGATTGAGTATACCACAAAGGTTCAAAGAGATATGAAGCCGAAATAAAATTAAATATTGCTATTTTGTATAATTCTTTTTTTAAACGTATCTTAATCTGGATATGGTGAACTTAATTTGGTACTAACAATAAAAGTACTGCATATTTAAATTTCATTTGGCATTTCATAAAACTAAATTCAACATAGAAATATTTTTCTTTTTACAGTGTAGATGAAATAAAATCCCTGTTCAAAGTTTAAACTTGGCGTTGTACTACGCGCGTTTCGAAAGGAGGTCGCAAAGATGCAACTCGACTTTGTCCGTGCCGCGTTTTTTCAAATAGGTCTTTAATTATCATTTAAAGACACGGGAGGCGTATTGAGAGATCCACTCAACGCAAACTAGTCGCGAATCCCATAGTATTTATGCGATTAATTATAATTAAATTGGTCTGTTTTTAACAATTTGATGTTTACTGCTTTTATGCTGCTACTGGGTATTGCATTACACATATATATCATTAAAAGTTGTTATCTAGTATTTAAAAACCGATGGTATATAGAGTACGCCGCCTCTGCCATTATGTATGTCCAAACCAACCGTGTCTTTAAGGGTTAAGGCTCCTGCCCCTGCCAGCGAAGACAATCACGAGCTAATGCTAATCGTATAGGGAAGGATTTTTCTAATATCTATTTTGTATTTCGATATTTTAAAATTTTTTTTGGCATTATATAGCCGAGATCCGTCTCTACATCGCACCTTTCTTTACTTTTTCCTCCCCATCGGATTAGCATTAGCTCGTTAGTGTCTTCGCCGGCAGGGACAGGAGTCTTAATATCTCGGCGAATTACCGACGATTTTTTTTCGAAAATCATTATAAACAATGCTTTTATAATTTTGATACGATAGGTACCTTTAGCGCTCTTCGATACCTTTGCTGAATGCCCGCAAATAGAAATCTGTATGTAACAGAAAAATGCGATTTTATGAAAAACTATGCCACCTAGGGCAATCGCTATAATTTTCCTGCGAGTATTAGATTAACCTCTACTACCTCTAATTTTTTTCATAATTTTAGTTTCAGTAGATTTGAAAATAGATTGGGGGGGGGGCGGGGGGGCACATTTTTGCACTACATTTTCGACGATATCTCTGAAAATATAATATCTAAAATTAAAAGAAATGTATTTTTGAGTTATGCGTTACGGAATCTTTTAACCGATACCCCAAACGATACACAAAGAAAATATATTTCTTCTTTAAATAACCTAATTATCCCCTCTACGTTTTTCCCACATATATTTGTGAATGTTTAATAATCTGTAAATATGTGGGTCAATAGTCTTTATTACATCTCCCAATTTGAACTTCCCACGTTCCGTAGTTTACGAGTAAAATGGCTGTGACAGACAGACACAGGAGTGATCTTATAATGATTCCGTTTTTACTTTTTAAGTACGGAACCCTAAAAATCATGATTATTGCAACTGAGAAATACAAAAACATAAGAAGATGAATTATTGAAAATAAATAAAACAAGAAAGGAAAACCATGTGTCAAGTATGGATTATGAACCCTTTCCTACATTTTTAGTTCAGTTAGAAAAACACATAACACATTTGAATATACACATTTATTAATTCCTAACAAAAGACGGAAACGTACTTCAATTGTTTTGTGAAGCTCTGTATGTTCCTTATAAATTTTTATACACGCCACATACTGAGCTGAAATTTAATTCAGAAATAAATACGCTGAAAATTACTGATATCACACTTCTAAGGCTAACATTAGCTTAAGAATTGCTATCCATGGACGGGCATGTATCCAGTTTTTTGTCATATCCCTATTTATTTATATGCTACAATGTCACTTAGCCGACGGGACATTTAGCAGACAGCAATTAGACGACAGGATGTTTAGCCGACAGCGACTGTTAGCCGACAAGACAGTTAGCCAACAGAGGACAATTATTCGACATGGACATTCATCCGACAGGATATTCATCCGACTTAACTGTAACGTAACTGTAACCTGATCTTAACCTAATTATAACCTAAGCATAAACTAACTGTAGCGTAACTGTAACCTAACCAATACCAAACTGTAACGTAACTATAATCTATCTGTAACCTAAACGTAACCTAAGTGTAAGATAACCGTAACCTAACTGAAACCTAACAGTAACCTAATTGTAGCCTAAATGTAACCTAACTGAAACCTAACAGTAACCTAATTGTAGCCTAAATGTAACCTAACTGGGACGTAACCGTAATCTAACTGTAACTAACGTTTACCTAGTTATAACCTAATCGTATGCTAACTGTAATGTAACTGAAACATAACTTTACCATGACCAAGCTCTAACCTAAGCGTATTCTAATTATCACCTAAACGTAACCTAACAGTTATTTAACCCTAATCTAAACGTAACCTAACGGTAACCTAATTATAAAGTAACCGTAACCTAATTGAAACCTAACAGTAACCTAATTGTAGCCTAAATATAATCTAACTGGGACGTAACCGTAATCTAACTGTAACTAACGTTTATCTAATTATAACCTAATCATATGCTAGCAGTAATGTAACTGTAACACAACTTTACCATGACCAAGCTGTAACCTAAGCGTAATCTAATTATCACCTAAACGTAACCTAATTATAACCGAACAGTTACCTAACCATAATCTAAACGTAACCTAAGTGTAACCTAATTATGAAGTAACCGTAACCAAACTAAAACCTAACAGTAACCTAATTGTAGCCTAAATGTAACCTAACTGGGACTTAACCATAATCTAACTGTAAATAACGTTTACCTAGTTATAACCTAATCATATGCTAAATGTTATGTAACTGTAACATAACTTTACCATGACCAAGCTGTAACTTAAGTGTAATCTAATTATCACCTAAACGTAACTTAATTATAACCTAACCGTAATCTAAGAGTAACTAATCGCAATTGTAACCAAACTGCAAATTAACTGTAACCTAGCGGGAGGTGCATAATATGAAAGAGTGATCAAAGGGCTGCCCAGTCCAATGATATATCACTTGAGGGATGTCGGAAAAGTCAGAAAAATGCTCCCGGTGATACAAATTGGGGGAGGGGGAACGGGAGGTACATAATATGAAAGAGTGATCAAAGGGCTCCAATGCGATGTATCTCATGAGGGGTGTCGAAAAATGTTAGAAAAGTACCGGCTAATTATACTATCAGCTAAATGTCCTGTCGGTTAATCGCCTTTTCGGCTAAATGTCCTCCCGGCTAATTGCCACGTTCGGCCAGTTGCCTGTCGGTCAATTGTCTGTATTGCTAAAATTATTACTATATGTCCGTTTCGATCAATTGTCCTGTATGCTGTATGTAAATTTCAGCTAATTGTGTTGTCGGCTATATGTACGTATCGGCTAAATGCACGTCTCAGCTAACTGCAATCTGCTAAATGTCTTGAAGGCTATTTGGTTGTCGGCTAAATGTCTGCGACCGGCTACGGGTCAAACATCTATACTAAAAGTAGTTGAGCTTGAAAATGCATAAATCAAATTAAAAAACATCTTTAAGTAATTCATAGTCATTCTCGGTACTACTGATGAAATCTTTTGTGTAGTGTCTATGCAACGGAATAGCAATAATTTCAGCAATACAGACAATTGGCCGACAGACAACTGGCCGAACGTGGCAATTAGCCGGGAGGACATTTAGCCGAAAAGACGATTAGCCGACAGGACATTTAGCTGATAGTATAATATGCCGGTACTTTTCTAACATTTTTCGACAACCCTCATGAGATACATCACATTGGAGCCCTTTGATCACTCTTTATATTCTATGCAATTCATATACACCATCTATGTGCCTGTGCAAAAATATTAGTTTAACTTAACTTATACCATAACTTATCATAAATCAAACATATCATAATTTAAAACTCACTAGCAGCAATCATCCCTAATGTTTCCCTGTAAATGAACAATAAATTCGATGCACACCATATTCTTATCCAAACATCTTGCACTCTTTGTCTCCCCTTCTTCCGAAATTTCGTTTCCCGTTTTGCTCCCCTTACAGTATCAAGGTTTAAAATCTTTAAAATTCCTTAATATTTTCTTTAATTTTCTGTTTTATTTGTTACTTTAAACTAACAATAAATAGTCAGTCATAAATTTCGTTATCAATTTATTTCACCATATTCATTTCATTAAAAGTTCTTGTAAATTGCCTCCATCGAAAATGTCATTTCTCCCTTTTGCTCCCTCATCCACGGTACCCATATTTTAAAATAAAAACCCTTTAAAACGCTTTAATTTTTTTAAATCTTTTCTGCTCAATTTGCCACTTTATTTTAACAATAAACAAACGATCATAAAAATTTCTCCTCCCCCCCCAACCCCAACTGAAATTGGTATTTCCTCCTCGCCTCTCCCTCTTACCAAGCATCTGAAATTTAAAGTCCTTAATTTTTTTTCGTTTATTATTTTTTTTAACTTATTTGTAAATATTTTCTAAGGTAAGTAAATAATAAGTCGCCGATAAACTTCCCCCCCCCCCCCGCAAAAAAGAACTAATTCTGCTTATTCCTCTTTTTTTTCCCTCAGATCACAAAATTTTAACCTTAAAAGTCATTGCTTTTTTAAAAACATTTTGTACTCTATTTCAAATGAAAATCAAATTTCAAATTTCAAAGTAATTGCTTAAAAGGCGCAAAGGCCAACATAGTGAAAAAGATTCCAAGCCGGGACTCGAACCCGGGCCATCAGTATAGCGCACTGACGTTCTACCGACTAAACCACTTGGAACGATCCCTAGCTCGGAAAATTTCTCACTATTATATGTTGGAAAGGCTACAAACGCAGCACAAGATGGAATATTTATCGTGAGTCACCGACCTGGGACAAACACGAAACATAATTAAATCCAGCATCGATAGAAATTATATTAATACATGGAAATTATTCCAGAGAGAAACATTCGCCTTGCATACAATATTTCAAATGAAAATCAAATTTCAAATTTCAAAGTAATTGCTTAAAAGGCGCAAAGGCCAACATAGTGAAAAAGATTCCAAGCCGGGACTCGAACTCGGGCCATCAGTATAGCGCACTGACGTTCTACCGACTAAACCACTTGGAACGATACCTAGCTCGGAAAATTTCTCACTATTATATGTTGGAAAGGCTACAAACGCAGCACAAGATGGAATATTTATCGTGAGTCACCGACCTGGGACAAACACGAAACATAATTAAATCCAGCATCGATAGAAATTATATTAATACATGGAAATTATTCCAGAGAGAAACATTCGCCTTGCATACAATATTTCACCGACCTGGGACAAACACGAAACACAATTAAATCCAGCATCGATAGAAATTATATTAATACATGGAAATTATTCCAGAGAGAAACATTCGCCTTGCATACAATATTTGAAATATTGTATGCAAGGCGAATGTTTCTCTCTGGAATAATTTCCATGTATTAATATAATTTCTATCGATGCTGGATTTAATTATGTTTCGTGTTTGTCCCAGGTCGGTGACTCACGATAAATATTCCATCTTGTGCTGCGTTTGTAGCCTTTCCAACATATAATAGTGAGAAATTTTCCGAGCTAGGTATCGTTCCAAGTGGTTTAGTCGGTAGAACGTCAGTGCGCTATACTGATGGCCCGGGTTCGAGTCCCGGCTTGGATTGGTTGATTTTTTGACGGCCGATTATCTACACGAGGGATATAGGCCCGGGGGGGAGTGCCCTCCGTGGGGGTCTTTCTAAGGGAACCTAATCCATATTTACACATGGAAAATCCACGGCTCGAAGGAAACCACGAAAACTCCGAACGATTAGGCCGACGGGCGCGATTGGGATCGAACCCAGCACTTCCCGTCTACCAGCTTCGAACGCAGAGCCTCTCGGCCACTGGTGGGGCCCCGGCTTGGAAACTTTTTCACTATGTTGGCCTTTGCGCCTTTTAAGCAATTACTTTGAAATTTGAAATTTGATTTTCATTTGAAATATTGTATGCAAGGCGAATGTTTGTCTCTGGAATAATTTCCATGTATTAATATAATTTCTATCGATGCTGGATTTAATTATGTTTCGTGTTTGTCCCAGGTCGGTGACTCACGATAAATATTCCATCTTGTGCTGCGTTTGTAGCCTTTCCAACATATAATAGTGAGAAATTTTCCGAGCTAGGTATCGTTCCAAGTGGTTTTGTCGGTAGAACGTCAGTGCGCTATACTGATGGCCCGGGTTCGAGTCCCGGCTTGGAATCTTTTTCACTATGTTGGCCTTTGCGCCTTTTAAGCAATTACTTTGAAATTTGAAATTTGATTTTCATTTGAAATATTGAATGCAAGGCGAATGTTTCTCTCTGGAATAATTTCCATGTATTAATATAATTTTGTACTCTATCTGTTAATTTATTGTAATCATAAATAATCATATAACTATACTCCTCCCCCACAAAAATTGACGCTTGCTCTGACTCTACCCTTACCAAGAACACAAAATTTAGTCTTTTTTTGTCCTATTTCTTATTCTTTAGTAAGGTAAATAAATAAGTCATCAAATAAAATCCCCCCTTTTTTTTTCTTTCCCTTATTTAAGTTTAAAATCTTTGAAAGTCTTTTTTTAATACATTTTCAGCTTTATCTGTTTCATATTGAACAATAAATAATCGATTATATAATTTCTTCCACCCCATATAAAATTGACGTTTTCTTTTCTCCCCCCATTATTTCCATGCTCATAAAATTTAAAGTCTCTAAAACTCCTAATTGCAATGTTTTTGCCCTATTTGTAAATCTTTAATAAGTTACATAATCGGTCATCTATTAAATCCGCCCCCCCCCCCCCCGCCAAAAAAAAAAAATATGTTTCTTGATTTGTCTTACCCTCAACTCATGAAGCTAAAAAATCTAATTTACAGTCTTTAAAACTTTTTAATTTTTACTTTTTTTTCGTCCTAATTATAAATCTTTATTATCTATAATATTAACTAAATCATTTCAACTATGTACGAAAGTGTTAACAATAAAGCGATAGGTGTACATTTAATTGTGCATAAAAAACATTTTAACTGTATTTTTCAAAGGAAAATGTCTTTAGAGAGATATTTGTAAGGAAAATATTGTGGTTTCTCGTCAACGTGCAAGTAAATTCTCAAACCTTTCGAAATCATTTTATTCCGACTAGCTCAGAAAGAACCATCAAACGTAGATATCAAAGGTGCCTGAGTAATCGACTGAACCGAGTATGTCCATAAAGAAAAAAGAAAAATCATGCGTCTACGTCGATACTTTCCAACACTTACAGAACACTGTAACAAAACTTCGCCGTTTAATAAAGTAAAGAAGATATCTAACTAAACATTTGTAATACCTATGACACGTTTGAAAAGCAGATTTCAACAATTGCACCCATAACCTGGAAGGTACTCAAATTCTTTTGTGCAGCTCATATGATATATGCAGCTCATATGAGGCAGTGTATATGATATATTTGTACTGCATATATTTGTACGGATTCTACATACTATGTTAAAATTTAGTTTTGTAAGAAAATACATAAAACAGTTGAAAATTCACCCTCGGCAATTTCTACTTATAGACGGAAACATACTTGAATTCTTTTGTGCATTTCTGTATATAGAAATTTTTATACACGTCAAACAGTATTAAGCTGAAATCTAATTCATGCAAAATCATGCTCAAAATTACTGAAATCACACTTGCAGGAATTATTTTCTATCGGCGGCCCATGTATCCAGTTTTTTGAATATCCCTGTATAGGATTTTATTTGTATGATACAAACATCTCTAAGCATATTAAATGTAGTTGAGCTTGTACATTTATAACTAAAAAAAACCTAACACCTTTAAGAAATTCATACTCATTCTCAGCAATGGTTACGAATTCTTTTGTGTGGTCCTGTATAGGGTTTGTAAAATATGTGCACACCACGTAGTGCGCAAAAATTTAGTTAAACTTAAAAACGCATTCTGTAATTGAAAATGTACTTTCAGCATTAATTTTTAATAGCTATATCGGATACAGTATTGTATCAAAATATTTTATGTTTCCCTGTAAATGAACGCTAAATGAAATGCAGACCATATTCGAATGTAAGCATCTTGTAGTAAATCAAAGTAATGTGTATCTATTTCGTCATGTTTGAAATAGTGTAACGTGATCAAAATACGCTACAAACAGTTTTTCTCGTAGACCATATTGAACCAAGTTCTTTTGTCTGACACCGTAAATAATTGTTAAATGCTCATGTTGTACAGAAAGTAGGCTTTGGACACCTCAGAAATTCATATCAATTTCATTATCTTTGTGACAGAGTAATATCAATCAAATATGCCGCAAACGATATTTCTTCATGGGCTATAACATAACGGAATACTTTTGAGTCCCCTATACTCGTACTTTAAGCATTACACATAACATAGTCTATAGTAACAATTTTAAAGTGTGTCTCAATGTACATAAATTTAACTGTGTTTAACATTGTGTAACACTATTAAAATACATCCTAAATAATCCCCCCCCCCTCCCCCACATAGACCATAATGTAGCGAATACTTTTGAGTGCATCTGTAAATGAACCATGAATGGTGCACCGAACATACCATGATGATTTTCAATATCGTATATCAATTACATGGCAATCCGACTATATTTACGCTAGTTAGAGCACGGATAGACAGACAGACGGACGGACAAACTCAATCCATAAACACTTTTCAACTTTCTTGGGAAGTGTTAAAAATGGAAAAATGTAATGAAAATAAAAGTATTTTAGTGTTATTTAGATTACGAACCGCTACAAAAAACATTCTTATTTGACCGCATCATTTAAAAAATATTTAGTGCTCAGAAATCCCACCCCCCCCCCCACACACACACACACACCTGAATTTACCCCTGTGCACTTAAAATTTCAAATTGTTAAAACTCCTTTATGTTTTATAACATTCTTGTAAAAATAATCCATAATCTAAATTTTCTTCTGCCTGAAAATTTCACTAAAATTTTTGCCATCCTTCTTTCTGCTAACATCATACAAAGTTTTTAATATTTGGAAAACTTTTTTTTTCTGTCGCATATTTTAGTGCTAACAACAATAAATTGTGTACTATATCTATAAATGACTACGCTGGGATTTAGATTTATACCCCCTCTACAGATGTACAGTACAAAATATACAGTTTATTTGTTTAACTTTTCCTCTCCTAATTTTATGAACATCTTATTTTTAACCTTCAATGTTATTTAGCTTTTATAAATCTCATAAATTTTATGTTCTAAAAAGAATTCGCACAAAAGATAGTTATTTTAGAATATTTGTACCTGATATATTTCCCCCCTCATTCAATATCTCCCCCTTGATTTTAAATGTAATTGCCTTATGTGAAATAAAATAGTTTTTATACTGCACTAATTTCAATTTTATGTTTGTAAAAGCTGTAAAATAAACCTAAAAAAAAAAAAAAAAAAAAAAAAAATTGAAAGTCAAATCGTTTTAATTTTTGCACTTTTATCATAAACAGATTAAAATTCTTTTTACGGCTTTTACGTTATCGAGTCTTCACAAAACAGTGGGCTTTGATCTACGCTTGTAAAGCGAAGACAATTGAAAAAAAATCCTTTACACCTGAAACCTACTGGAAATTATCACATGTAGCGCTCAGCCGAAGTGGGGTGGGGGTTGGAATCGTGCCAGATAATTGGCCATTTGCTGATTGGAAGAGCTCGCTTGTCAATCATTTGAATTTAGACCATCCTTTCAATTCAGCTAAAATGCCAGCGGCCATCTTTATTTCTTTTTATCTGTGACTGCAGTGAGCTCTTAAGAGGACACTGCAGTCATAGGCGAAAGGAAAACAAGATGGCCGCTCGCGTTTTAGCTAAATTGGAAGGATGGTCTAAATTCAAATGATTGACAAGGGAACTCTTCCAATCAGCAAATGGCCAATTATCTGTCTCGATTCCACCCCCCACCTCCTTTCGGCTGAGAGCTACATTTGATCATTTCCAGTGAGTTTCAGGTCTAAAGAATTTTTTTTTCAACCGGCTTCGCTTTTAGCGTAGATCAAAGCCGCTGCTTTGTGGATACCCTCGATAACATTAAAAGCCGTAAAAAGAATTTTAATCTGTTTATGATAAGAGTGCAAAAACTAAAACGATTTCAGAAAATAAATGAATATTTTATTTAGATGTATTTCTTTTTCTTTATATTCAGATTCATTTTACAGTTTTTACAAGCATAAAATTGAAATTATTGCCGTACAAACACTATTTTATTTCACATAACGCAATTACATTTAAAATCAAGGGGGAGATATTGAATGAGGGGGGAAATATCAGGTACAAATATTCTAAAATAACTATCTTTTGTGGTGATTCTTTTTAAAACGTGAAATTTATCAAGACATTTATAAGAACTATTTATAAGTGTGTGTGTGGAGGGGGGGGGGGGGGATTTCTGAACACTAAATATATTTTAAATGATGCAGTCAGATAAGAATATTTTTGTAGCGGTTCGTAATCTAAATAACACTAAAATACTTTTATTTTCATTACATTTTTTTTTCATTTTTAACACTCTCCAAGAAAGTTTAAAAGTGTTTATGAATTCGGTTTGTAAGTCCGTCTGTCTGTCTGTCCGTGCTCTAAATAGCGTAAATGTAGTCGGATTGCCATGTAATTGATATACGATATTCAAAATCATCATGGTATGTTCGGTATTCAAAATGAGTATCGAATGAATTACCATTCATGGTTTATTTACAGACGCACTCAAACGTATTCTCTTACATTATGGTCTATGGGGGGGGGGGGGATCATTTAGGGTGCATTTTAATAGTGTTACACAATCTTAAACATAGTTAATTTTATATACTTTAAGATACACTTTAAAATGGTTACTATAGACTAAGTTATGTGTAACGCTTAAAGTACGAGTATAGGGGACTCAAAAGTATTCCGTTATGTTATAGCCCATGACGAAATATCGTTTGCAGAGTATTTGATTGATATAACTCTGTCACAATGATAATGAAATTGATATGAATTTCTGAGGTGTTCTAAGTCTACTTTCTGTACAACATGAGCATTTAACAATTATTTATGGGGTCAGACAAAAGAGCTTGGTTATATATGGTCTACGAGGAAAAACTGTTTGTAGTGTATTTCGATTACGTTACATTATTTCAAACATGACGAAATAGATGCACATTACTTCGATTTGTTACAAGATGCTTGCATTCGAATATGGTTTGCATTTCATTTAGCGTTCATTTACAGGGACACATAAAATATTTTGATACAATACTGTATCCGACGTGTTAGCTATTAAAAATTAATGCTGAAAGTGCATTTTCAATTACAGAATGCGTTTTTAAGTTTAACTAAATTTTTGCGTACTACATGGTGTGCTTAAATTTTACAGACCAGGACTACACAAAAGAATTCGTAAACATTACTGAGAATGAGTATGAATGGCTTAAAGATGCTTGGTTTCTTTAGTTATAAATGTACAAGATTAACTACATTTATTATGCTAAGAGGTGTTTGTATCATACAAATAAAATCCTATACAGGGATATTAAACAAACTGGATACATTGGCGTCTATGGAAAATAATTCCTAGAAGTGTGATTTCAGTAATTTTAAGCATGTTTTTGCTTGAATTAGATTTCAGCTTAATATTTGACGTGTATAAAAATCTGTATGCTATATACAGGGCTACACAAAATAATTCAAGTATGTTTCCGTCTATTGGTAGAAATTGCCGAGGGTGAATTTTCAACTGTTTTATGTATTTTCTTACAAAATTAAATTTTAACATAGTATGTAGAATCTCTACAAACATATGATATACAGAGCTGCACAAAAGAATTGGAATATCTTCCGGGTTATGGGCGCAATTGTTGAAATCTGCTTTTCAAATGTGTCATACGTTTTACAAATGTTTAGCTAGGTAACTTCTTTACTTTATTAAACGGCGAAGTTTTGTTACAGTGTTCTGAAAGTGTTGGAAAGTTTTGAAGCATGATTTTTCTTTTTTTGTTTATTGATGTATTCGGCTTAGTCGATAACACCTTTGGTATCTAAGTTTGGTGGTTCTTTCTGAGCTAGTCCGAATGAAAGGATTTTAAAAGATTTTGAGAATATACTTGCACGTTGACGAGAAAACACAATATTTTCCTTTGAAATATATCTCTATAGACATTTTCCTTTCAGAAATACAGTTAAAATGTGTTTTGTGCATAATTAAATGTATACCTATCGTTTTATTGTTAACACTTTCGCACATAGTTGAAAAGATTTAGTTAATATTATAGATAGTAAAGATTTATAATTAGGACCAAAAAAAGTAAAAATTAAAAAGTTTTAAAGACTGTAAATTAGATTTTTTTAACTTCATGAGTTGAGGGTAAGACAAGGGAAGAAACAGATTTATTTTTTATTTATTTATTTTTTTTTTTTTTTTGGAGGGGGGGGGGTGAGTTTAATAGATGACTGATTATGTAACTCATTAAAGATTTACAAATAGGGCAAAAACATTGAAATCAGGAGTTTTAGAGACTTTAAATTTTATGAGCATGGAAATAATGGAAGGAGAAAAGAAAACGACAATTTTATATGGGGGTGGAAGAAATTATATAATCGATTATTTATTGTTCAATATGAAACAGATAAAGCTGAAAATGTATTAAAAAAAGATTTTCAAAGATTTTAAACTTAAATAAAGGAAAGAAGGAAAAAGGGGGGAGGGGATTTTATTTGATGACTTATTTATTTATCTTACTAAAGAATAAGAAATAGGACAAAAAAAGACTAAATTTTGTGTTCTTGGTAAGGGTAGAGTCAGAACAAACGTCAATTTTGGTGGGGGAGGAGTATAGTTATATGATTGATTATTTATGATTACAATAAATTAACAGATAGAGTACAAAATGATTTAGAAAAAGCAATGACTTTTAAGGTTAAAATTTTGTGACCTGAATGAAAAAAGAGGAATAAGCAGAATTAGTTCTTTTTTTGCGGGAGGGGAGGGAGGGAAGTTTATTGGTGACTTATTATTTACTTACCTTAGAAAATATTTACAAATAGGTTAAAAAAATAATAAACGAAAAAATTTTAAGGGATTTAAATTTCAGATGCTTGGTAAGAGGGAGAGGCGAGGAGGAAATACCAATTTCAGTTGGGGTGGGGGGTGGGGGGGGAGAAATTTTTATGATCGTTTGTTTATTGTTAAAATAAAGTGGCAAATTGAGCAGAAAAGATTTAAAAAATTTAAAGAGTTTTAAAGGGTTTTTATTTTAAAATATGGGTACCGTGGGTGAGGGAGCAAAAGGGAGAAATGACATTTTCGGAAGGGGCAATTTACAAGAACTTTTAATGAAAGGAATGTGGTGAAATAAATTGATAATGAAATTTATGACTGATTATTTATTGTTAGTTTAAAGTAACAAATAAAACAGAAAATTAAAGAAAACATTAAAGAATTTTAAAGATTTTAAACATTGATACTGTAAAGGGAGCAAAACGGGAAGCGAAATTTCCGAAGAAGGGGAGACAAAGAGTGCAAGATGTTTGGATAAGAATATGGTGTGCATCGCATTTATTGTTCATTTACAGGGAAACATTAGGGATGATTGCTGAAAGTGAGTTTTAAATTATGATATGTTTGATTTATGATAAGTTATGGTATAAGTTAAGTTAAACTAATATTTTTGCACAGGCACATAGGTGGTGTATTATGAATTGCATAGACACTACACAAAAGATTTCATTAGTAGTACCGAGAATGACCATGAATTACTGAAAGATGTTTTTTAATTTGATTTATGCATTTTCAAGCTCAACTACTTTTAGTATAGATGTTTGACCCGTAGCCCGGTGGCAGACATTTAGCCGACAACCAAATAGCCGTCAAGACATTTAGCAGATAGCAGTTAGCTGACACGTGCATTTAGCCGATACGTACATATAGCCGACAACACGATTAGCTGAAATTTACATACAGCATACAGGACAATTGACTGAAACGGACATATAGCAATAATTTTAGCAATACAGACAATTGGCCGATAGGCAACTGGCCGAACGTGGCAATTAGCCGGGAGGACATTTAGCCGAAAAGGCGATTAGCCGACAGGACATTTAGCTGATAGTATAATTAGCCGGCACTTTTCTAACATTTTTCGACACCCCTCATGAGATACATCGCATTGGAGCCCTTTGATCACTCTTTCATATTATGTACCTCCCGTCCCCCCTCCCCCAATTTGTATCACCGGGAGCATTTTACTGACTTTTCCGACATCCCTTAAGTGATATATCATTGGACTGGGCAGCCCTTTGATCACTCTTTCATATTATGCACCTCCCGCTAGGTTACAGTTAATTTACAGTTTGGTTACAGTTGCGATTAGTTACTCTTAGATTACGGTTAGGTAACTGTTAGGTTATAATTATGTTACGTTTAGGTGATAATTAGATTACACTTAGGTTACAGCTTGGTCATGGTAAAGTTATGTTACAGTTACATAACAGTTAGCATATGATTAGGTTATAACTAGGTAAACGTTAGTTACAGTTAGATTACGGCTACGTCCCAGTTAGGTTACATTTAGGCTACAATTAGGTTACTGTTAGGTTTTAGTTTTGTTACGGTTACTTCATAATTAGGTTACACTTAGGTTACGTTTAGATTATGGTTAGGTAACTGTTCGGTTATAATTAGGTTACGTTTAGGTGATAATTAGATTACGCTTAGGCTACAGCTTGGTTATGGTAAAGTTGTGTTACAGTTACAGTACTGCTAGCATACGATTAGGTTATAATTAGGTAAACGTTAGTTACAGTTAGATTACGGTTACGTCCCAGTTAAATTATATTTAGGCTACAATTAGGTTACTGTTGTGTTTCAATTAGGTTACGGTTACTTTATAATTAGGTTACCCTTAGGTTACGGTTACGTTACACTTAGTTCACGTTTAGATTACGGTTAAATAACTGTTAGGTTACAATTAGGTTACGTTTAGGAGATAATTAGAATACGCTTAGGTTACAGCTTGGTCATGTTAAAGTTATGTTACAGTTACATTACAGTTAGCATACGATTAGGTTATAACTAGGTAAACGTTAGTTACAGTTAGATTACGCTTACGTCCCAGTTAGGTTACATTTAGGCTACAATTAAGTTACTGTTAGGTTTCATTTAGGTTACGGTTATGTTACACTTAGGTTACGTTTAGGTTACAGATAGGTTATAGCTACGTTACAGTTTGGTATTGGTTAGGTTACAGTTACGCTAGAGTTAGTTTATACTTAGGTTATAATTAGGTTAAAATCAGGTTACAGTTACGTTACATTTAAGTCGGATGAATGTCCTGTCAGATGAATGTCCATGTCGAATAATTGTCCTCTGTCGGCTAAATATCTTGTCGGCTAACTGTCGCTGTCGACTAATTGTCATGTCGGCTAAACATCCTGTCGTCTAATTGCTGTCTGCTAAATGTCTCGTCGGCTAAATGACATTGTAGCATATAAATAAATAGTGGTATGCAAAAAAACTGGATACATGGCCGTCCATGGATAGCAATTCTTAGGCTAATGTTAGCCTTAGAAATGTGATTTCAATAATTTTCAGCGTATTTATTTCTGAATTAAATTTCAGCTCAGTATGTGGCGTGTATAAAAATTTGTAAGGAACATACAGACCTTCACAAAACAATTGAAGTACGTTTCCGTCTATTGTTAGGAATTAATAAATGTGTATTTTCAAATGTGTTATGTTTTTCTAACTGAACTAAAAATGTAGGAAAGGGTTCATAATCCATACTTGGCACATGGTTTTCCTTTCTTGTTTTATTTATTGTCAATAATTCATCTTCTTATGTTTTTGTATTTCTTAGTTGCAATAATCATGATTTTAGGGTTCCGTACTTAAAAAGTATAAACGGAATCATTATAAGATCACTCCTGTGTCTGTCTGTCTGTCACAGCCATTTTACTCGTAAACTACGGAACGTCGAATGTTCAAATTGGGGGATGTAATAAAGACTATTGACCCACATATTTACAGATTATTAGACATTTACAAATATATGTGGGGGAAAACGTAGAGGGGCTAATTAGGTTATTTGAAAAAGAAATATATTTTCTTTGTACATCGTGTGGGGTATCGGTTAAAAGATTACGTAACGCCGAACTCAAAAATACATTTCTTTTAAATTTAGATATTATAATTTCAGAGATATCGTCCAAAATGTAGTGCAAAAATATGCCCCCCCCCCTTCTGTTTCCGAATCTACTGAAACTAAAATTATGAAAAAAATTAGAGGTAGTAGAGGTTAATTTAATACTTGCAGGGAAATTATAGCGATTGCCCAAGGTGGCATAGTTTTTCATAAAAGCGCATTTTTCTGTTACATACAGATTTCTATTGTGCGGGCATTCAGCAAAGGTATCGAAGAGCGCTAAAGGTGTCTATCGTATCAAAAGTATAAAAGCATTTTTTTATAATGATTTTCGAAAAAAAAATCGTTGGTAATTCGCCGAGATATTAAGACTCATGTCCCTGCCGGCGAAGACAATAAGGAGCTAATGCTAATCCTATGGGGAGGAAAAAGTAAAGAAAGGTGCCATGTAGAGACGGATCTCGGCTATACAATGCCAAAAAAAATATTTTAAAATATCGAAATGCAAAAGAGATATTAGAAAAACCCTTCCCCATACGATGAGCATTAGCTCGTGAGTGCCTTCGCTGGCATGGGCAAGAGCCTTAACCCTTAAAGACACTCTTGGTTTGGACATACATAATGGCAGAGGCGGCGTACTCTATATACCATCGGTTTTTAAATACTAGATAACAACTTTTAATGATATATTTGTGTAATGCAATACCCAGTAGCAGCATAAAAGCAGTAAATATCAAATTGTTAAAAACAGACCAATTTAATTAGAATTAATCGCATAAACACTATGGGATTCGCGACTAGTTTGTGTTGAGTGGATCTCTCAATACGACGCCCGTGTCTTTAAATGATAATTAAAGACCTATTTGAAAAAACGCGGCACGGACAAAGTCGAGTTGCATCTTTGCGACCTCCTTTCGAAGCGCGCTTAGTACAATGCCAAGTTTAAACTTTGAACAAGAATTTTCTTTCAGCTACACTGTAAAAAGAAAAATATTACTATGTTGAATTTAGTTTTATGAAATGCCATATGAAATTTAAACATGCAGTACTTTTATTGTCAGTACCGAATTAAGTTCATCATATGCAGATTAAGATAAGTTTAAAAAAGAGTTATACAAAATAGCAATATTTAATTTTATTTCGGCTTCATATCTCTTTGAACTTTTGTTGTATACTCATTCATACTTTTCTAATATATTCAGCTATACCGCCTTCTACGTTGTATAGGTTTTTACAAAGTTTCATTATTCTTTTAAATAATACAGTTAATAATTCATAAATTTATTGTACGGAACCCTCTGAGCGCGAGTAATACTCGTACTTGACCGTTTATTTTATATACAAGTTATATGCATTGGTCTGCCAAGTCGTATCTTGATGGAAACCATCTGCAGAACCTCAATTTAGTGGTTGATCTGCAGGTTTACCATTGTGTTTTCATACACCCAAACTTCAATGTTTTCATACATTTGGGTGCAGGAAAATACAATGACAAACCAATCGATCAAATACTAAACTCCGGTCTGCAGGTGTTTTCTATCAAGATATGACTTGGCAGACCATTTGCATTTTAATATGCTAATTGAGTTCTATCTAATCCTAAAATTTCAGTCTTCAACTTGATGAGCTGATGGTCTGTGCAATTGCCACCCGTCGAGCAAATCCCTTCCTGTGAAATCTTGTATCACTCTTTAGGAATCTGTGGACAGGCACAAAAACATCCTATCTGTGATTTTATACCTAGATTGTGTATAAAAACCTTTTTTAATTCATCACTCTGAATTTGGAGTTTTTTTGTAACAAATACAGTTGTAGTTTTTTTTCTACAATTGTTTGAGAAAGACTTTGTTTTTATTTTCTCTGAAAACTTCTTGGATTTTTCATTACATTGATATCCAATTCTGATAATGAGTTTCTTAGAATTCCATTTCAAAGCAATATTTCGAATTTCTTCCAATTTTACCAAAGCATTCTTTTTCATTATCAGAAGTCAGAGAAAATAAATTTATTTTAACTGCATCTTTATCTTTAGATTAAGTTATAATTTTATTTTCCCCACATTGCTGATAGAGATTTTTTTTTAACCTTGTCAGTTGCAAGCTTACAGTCAAATATCTCCAGACGTTCTCCATCTTCTTCCTTTACTTCCAAGTTAAGGAGGAGTTGCCGTAATATCCTTTACCAATCTGTGTCCTATATCGGAATTTGGTAAATTAGCAGTGCTTTTAGTTTATAGTCTTTACTTGAACTTGCCGATCATGACAGTGTTAAGCTATCATTCGTTGTTGCTAAGAAACTGTTTTTATTAGTTTATAAATTAGTTTGGTAAATTAGCAGTTTTATGAAGCTAAAACTTTAGCACGACTCAATTTCTACAAAACATGTCAATATTTTTAAAACAACGTTATTCTACATTATTCAAAAACCAGATTTACGCATAGTTTTTATTTTCAGATTATATTCGTAATTCATGGAATATAAGGAATAATAACAATGTTAATGATTATTTAGACTACATTGATGACTACATCGAAGAGGCATTTTAATAAAAGCAAAAGTCAGTTGCTTCCCACAGAAGATTTTTTTTCGCATTCAGTGAGACAAGAAAATTGTTTATTAATAGATGTTACTCAGAAAATACAGCATTAATTTGAAGAAATACTGTTTATAATTAAGTGAATTAAATCAAGCAATCCGCTAGAAGCAGCTTCAAATAATCAACGATTAGGCATTGTTTTCCAACAAGACTGCAAGACCACATGTATCTAGCCCACTTCAGACACAAACTGTTATAATTGAGATGAAATGTTAATGTTTCAATCCAAGAACCATTCTCCAAAACTTGCATCGTCGAATGACTGTTTATTTAGATCACTTCAAAACATTTTGAGGATAAGATATTTTATTTTTTGGAAGATTTGAGAAAATACTTCGAATCTTTAGCCAGATGAGCGCTAATTATGTAACTGCTAGGAATTGAAATTTTCACGAAATACATTTTCTTTAATTTCCATCAACAATATGCGAGAAACTTTTGCATCAGTCTCAAAATCGGAATTTGGTAATGGATTCTTCTCTGTTCTTTTTCTATAAATTTTAATAACACTCCATCTTTACTTTCAATTTACATTGGTATCCTGTTAAAGATTGCGTTACTTAAAATTTTTATTTCAAGTTGTATTTGTAATGGCACATTCTTTCGTTTACTACAATTCATTATTCAATGACACAGTTTTATAAAATGAGTAGAGAGGAAATTAAGGCTAACAAAGCAACAGTTAGTAAATTTGTCATTAGCTTTTCAAGAATTATAGGAGAAGGATAATACCCTCATCAACAAGTCTATCACTGTGAAAGTCTGCGTTATTTACGTAGAAAATGTCAGTTGGACATTTTTAACAAACTGATAAAAACATTTTAGGGGCACCAATGAATGATAGCTTAACATTGTCTTGATCGGCAAGTTCAAATAGAGGCTGCAAAGTAAAACCGGGAACAAGAAATTTCTATCCGAGGAGACCTCTACTTTAAAATTTTTAGACAACAAAGACTTAGAAACTGATACAATCAATTATGACTGGTATTCAATCATAGAGTCTTGCTTATAGAAAAAGTTTCAGGCCTAAATGTGCTGGATCGAACCGTAGCTTCCGACTTCACGAGGATGAAGTAGGCATACTTCTAATACAAATTTTTAAATTTTTTTTATCGTTTTTAATAATTTCAGTTAAGACAATAATAACATTTTAAAACAAGTGTTAGAAATTTGCCTGATTTGCCTCCGTTAGATCATCGCTTATAGATCGAATTTGACAAACTCAAAAGTGAAGGTTCTATTATGATTTTATCAGATACTAGCAAACCCCGCGACTTTGCTCGCGTAATATTTGAAATATGCCAAGTAATATTTATATGTCTAATTTTTATTAAAAAGTACTAACTAAATTTTTATTTTATTAAAAAGTAATATGTTATTTTATTAAAAGGTACTTATTACTTTTAGGAATAATTCAAAAACATTACTATTTACTATTTACAATACTATTTAAATACAATTACTATTATTATATACAAATACTATATACAATTACTATTTAAAACACAGTTTGACTAAATATCATTATTACACTGCATTAGGCAGAAATGAGGCTTAAATTAATAAAACGAAATATAACTAAAAAAATGATAATTTAGAAAATATTTTGAAACTTTTATGCTCAATTAATACGCTCATTTCAGTATTCATTTGAAGTTTTGAATTTTTTAGAAACCATCTTCTTACATCTTAAAATTAACTATCATGTCAAATTCCAAGTCCTACCACCTCTCTCAAGATAAAGGGTTATATTGAAATAGGAACTGTCATCATTAATTTGCCAAAATTAATTTTGAAATCGGGTTTTTTCCTAATATTCTACAGAAACGTAATTTAGAAAGCTTTTAAAGGCTTTTTTTAGAACGTTTGTTTTTCCTGTGAACCCCAAGTGGTAGAATCATCGGCATAAAATATAGCCTGTGTAAAATCAGAGACTGTCACGATTGATTCGAAACTATTATTACTTTTATAATCGGTTTATATTCTCTGAAATTGCATAGAAATCGTAATTTAGGACTTTTTTCGAACGTTTTTCGCACCTCCCCTTCCCTTCACCCCTTTTTAATTCGAATTTATTTTCGACAGTCCTTCGAGGGCATTTATATTTTATAAGTAACTACCATGAAATATTTAAAGTTTCTAGCCTTTTCAGTATCACAGAAATCGCAATTTAGAATTTTTTTAGCTCCTGCAACCCTCTGGTGGTACTGGCACAGACATAAATTATAGCTTATTTTTGAGCAGTTTCTATCACCAACAATTTGTCATCATTATTTTTTTAATCGGTTTGGTATTTTATTAGTTTGCTTAAAAATTGTAATTTATAGCGCTTTTCGCTCACTTCATCTTTTTAAATTTGGAATTTTCTTTCGACTGTTCTTAGAAATCAGTTGCATCTTGTAAGTAAATATCATGCCATATTTCAATGTGTTAGACCCCTCAGTTGTGCAAAAAACGCAAATTAGAACATGTTTTGTTTTTGCAACCCTCAGATGTTAGTGACAGCAACATAAAATATAACCTATATTATAGCAGGGACTGTCACCATTGATTTGCAACCATTACTTTTGAAATAGCTTTGGTATTTCAAGAGATTGAGTAGAAATCGCAATTTACAACGTTTTCAGAACGCTTTCGCGCATTTTCACCCCTTTTTAAGTTTCCAATTTTTTCGAAACTGTTCTTAAAGATCATTTATATCTAATAAATATGTACCTTGCCTAATTTTAAGTTGCTAGCCGCTACCGATCACAAAAATCGAAATTTAGAACGCTTTTTTGCTCCTGCAACGTCTAGGTGATAGTGATACCGACATAAAATAGCGTCTATGTAAGAGCAGAGGCTGTCAGCATCAATTTCCTACCATTACGTTTGAAATCAGTTTGATTCTTCCTGAGATATTGCTGACAAATCGGCATTTAGAACGTTTTTAGAACGCTTTTCGCGCATTTTGCTCCTGCATCTCCTCTGGAGTAGTGGAAACAGATATAAAATATAGCCTATCATGGAGAAAGATCTGTCACCTTCATTTGTACACCATTATATTTGAAATCAAGCCCAGTGGTGTAGTGGTGAGCACGCCTGTCTGCTGCACCGCAGTTCGAGAGTTCGACTCCCGACTGGGCAAGGTTCACTCAGCCCTTCATCCCTTCGGGGTCGATAAAATGAGTACCAAGCTTGCTTGGGAACTAAACACCGAGGGTCTCGCGTTAGGTTGACCACCTGGCCGGGACGCATGCTGCATAGCACCTCGGGGCCCAGGGTCAAGAAAACAGAGATGGGCACTGTCGGCCCAGATCCTTCTTGGATTGTATAGCCACAGAGTTTAGTTTTTAGTTTTTATATTTGAAATCGGTTCAGAACTTCCTGAGATTGCATAGAAATCGCAATTTAGAAAGGTTTTTACAACGCTTTTTGTGCATTTTGACCCACTGTAATTTTTTTTTTTTTTTTTAGGAAATGTCCTTAGAGACCATTGATATCTTATAACTAACTACCATTCCAAATTTCACGATTCTAGGCCCTTCCGTAACGCAAAAACCGCAATTTAGAACGTTTTTCTCCTGCATCCCCTTTCGGGTAGTGGCACCGACATAAAACATAGCCCATGTTGGAGCAAGGGTTGTCACCATCATTTTGACGCCATTATTTTTTAGATCAGCTTGGTATTTCCTTAGATTGTGTAGAAACCCCCATTTAGATCGTTTTTTAGAACGGTTTTCACGCATTTTCACAATTTCAAATTTCGAATTGTTTAAGAACTGTTCTTAAAAATCCTTTATATCTAATAAGTAGTTAATATTTCAAATTTCATATTTCTAGGCCCTTCAATAACGCAAAAATCGCATTTTTAGAACGTTTTTTGTTCCTGCACCCCCTTTGGTGTAGAAGCACCGACATAAAGCATAGCCTATCTTGGAGCAAGGGTTGTCACCATCATTTTGACACCAGTATTTTTAAATTGGTTTGTTATTTCCTGAGATTGTGTAAAAACTACCATTTAGAACGTTTTTTAGAACGTTTTTTGCTCCTACACCCCCTTTGGTTTAGTGCCACCAACATAAAACATAGCCAATCTTGCAGAAAGGGTTGTCACCATCATTTTGACACCAATATTTTTTAAATCGGTTTGGTATTTCCTGAGATTGTGTAAAAACTACCATTTAGAACGTTTTTTAGAACGCTTTTTGTGCATTTTCACCCCTTTTAAATTTCAAATTGTTTAAGAACTGTTCTTAGACATCATTTATATCTTATAAGTAACTAATATTCCAAATTTCATATTTTTAGGCCCTTCAGTAACGCAAAAATCGCATTTTTAGAATGTTTTTTGCTCCTGCATCCCCTTTGAGGTAGTGGCACTGACATAAAATATAGCCTATGTTCTAAGTTGGACTAACACCATCATTTTGATACCATTACTTTTGAAATCGATTCGGTAGCTCCAGAGATTACCTCTAACAAACAAACAAACTTTACTTCTTTATAATATTAGTATAGATATACTTTGCAATAAAATGCTGATTTGGGTGGACTTTCTGCTGAAAATTCCTTCATGAAAACATTTCATTTATTAACATAATCAAATTAAACCTCGTGAAATTGATCTCCTTCTTCACCCCCCCCCCCTTTCTTTATCATTTTATGAGTTTCTCCATCTTCACTGTTCGTTTTTTTTTTTCAAAAGAAGGCAGATGGCCCACTGTCTTCAGTAATGTGGACTATGGTGATTTCAAGTTAAGTTAGAAAACTTAACCAATCTGCTGATTTTCGCCAACGTCTTATAACGGTGGATGAAACATGAAACCGCCATTATTCACTAGCGATGAAACAGCAATCTAAACAATGTGAAAGAGCAGCTGAAATTGCGCCAAAGAAAGTGAAAACGGTTCCATCTGCTGGAAAAGCCATGGATACGGTTTTCGGAATTCACAAAGTGTGGTGACCATAGACCACCGGCAAAAAGGTAGAATCGTCACCGGACAGTGTTATGCATTTCTACGGGACCAATTAAAGAGTGCTTATTCCGACAAAACGTCCATACCTGAGCAAAAAAAAGTGTTCTTTAACACATTCGTTAACACATGCCTGTAGTTTTCGCTACGAAAGTCAATGACCTACGCTTTGTAGTGCTTCCACATGCACCGGATTTTGCTCGCAGCGATTATTTCCTTTTCTCAAGCCTGAAGAAATGGCTCGGTAGTCGGAAATTCACTTCAAAATATGGGGGTAAAGCAGAGACCACCACTTCATTTCCAAAGTTAGATAAGGCTTATTATACGGAAGATAATAAAAAGTCGGAAACTCATTGGTTTAAATTTTATAAGTTGTAAGGAACTACGTTAAAAAAATGAAATATTGTCAAAATTTTTCTATTTTCTTTGTCGGGCTGATAACCTTTCGAAACACACTCGTATCGACATCAAATTTTATTTTCCCTCCAAAGAAAAAGGCAGAGTTCATGAAAAATGCGGGTCCTAGTTGTAATTAAAATTCGACCCCCTCATGCTGAGAACATGACACTATAAAACTTGGTAAGACGGAAACATAAACAATAGGTGCGAAATACCTTTTTAGATGGGTTATTTGCGTCTTTGCAGATACAATTGCCGGGTATTTTCAGGGGAATAATGAGAATTCCGTTAAACCAGGGTTCCGTTACAGCTACGTATCAGAAAATAAATTTTTTAGCTAGCAGACATTTATAAAATGTAATATTTTACCATACAGTCTCCTTATTTTCAGTTTAACATTATTATAGTTAATGATAAATTTTCGCGTTTCCTTACCGTTACAAAAAATATCTTTAAGTTACCTTTGAAAACACACACAACACTGTAAAAAAAAAAAAAAAAAAAAAAAAAAAAAAAAAGACTAAAGTACGGAAATACTACTGGCAATCTAGACGCCAGTACTATTTCCTTATTTTAAAGGAAACATTTTACGGTAAATTACACAAAATTTTCCGTTTTTTCTGGAATTTAACGGATTTTTTCTGTAATTTAAAGGGAAAAAGTTCCGTTAAAATACGGAAATAGTACTATCGTCTAGATTGCCAGTAGTATTTCCGTAATTTAGTCCTTTTTTTACAGTGTAGTAACGAGGAAAAAAATGTAAGCGCTATTCTTAAGTCTATGGGAGCGTTATTTTCAAATATCTCGCATCCTTTTTAATATTTTAAAATGAAATTTTTTGCATAGGATAGCTGAGAACGATCTACAACCGGGCTGTTTTTGACTTTTTTGATTTTGGTTAGAGATATTTAAAAAAAAAATTACTTATACTTTCGAAACTTGTGGAATCGGTTCTGAAATTGAAACTATCATAATAAAAGAAAACTATAACTAAAATCGAAAAAGTAAAACCTAGCCTGGTTGTTGATCGCCCTCAGCTATCCATGCAAAAAAATCATTCAAAAATATTAAAATCAAAGCGAGAAATTTGAAAATAACGCCCCCATAGACTTTAAAATTAGCATTTTCATTTCTTCCCGTGCATGGAGTGGGCTCTTAACAAAAAATATGTTACACAGGACAAATTTCGCATTTTCTGCGACTTTTAAAGATATACTGTCCCCATAAAAATGACAAATATTAAAAATAATAAATATTAATTTTTTTTAAAGTTTCGAACAAATTGATCAACACTTTTAAAGTTAACAATCTTTAAAACTTACGAATTCTAAGTTCTTGTTAAAACTTAGTAAATTTAAATTGTTCAAATTATGAAAAATTAAAATAATAAAGTCATCAATGAATGTTCTTAGGCATGTTTTAACGGCATGAAAAATATGCTAAAAATTAATATAATAAGAAAATGAGTAATACAGATGAAAATCAACTTTCAGGAATTTCTACCAATTAACGGAAGTGTATTTGCATTCTTTTGTACAGCCCTTACATTAGCAACAAGATTTTATACACGTCACATGTTAAGATAAAATTTATTCCAGTATAAACATGCTTAAAACTACTTAAATCGCACTTCCAGAATTTATCATCCATAGGCGCGCATGCATACAATTCTCTGGATAACCTTGTATATTATTATATTTAGTTTTTTCTTTCGGAACCGCTTGGAATCCGTTCTGAAATTGAAACTATCCTAATATTATAAAAAAAAAAACTAAAACCAAAATCGAAAAAGTAAAAACTAGCCTGGTTGTTGATCGTCCTCAGCTGTCCACTGCAAAAATCTATTAAAATAAAGCGAGAAATTTGAAATTAACGCCCCCATAGACTTAAAATTAGAGTTTTTATCTCTTCCCGTGTCTGAAGTGGGCTCTTAAAGAAAGATGTGGACAAATTTCGCATTTTCTGCGGCTGTTAAAGGTGTACTTTTTTGTTAAAAATAACAAATATTAAAAGTAATAAATATTAACAATATTCCTTTAAAGTTTCAAACAAGTTGATCAAAACTTTCAAAGTAAACATTCTTTAATACTTACTAACTTTAAGTTTTTGTTAAATCTTAGTAAATTTAAATTGTTCAAATTATTGAAAAATTAAAATGACAAAGTCATCAATGGATATTCTTAGGCTTGTTTTAACGGCATGAAAAAATGATAAAATTTAATATAATAAGAAAACGATTAATGCAGATGAAAGTAAACTTTCAGCAATTTCTACCAATTAACGCCAGTATATTTGTATTATTTTGTACAGCCCTTGCATTCGAACAAGTTTATATACACGCAACATGTTAAGATCAAAATTATTGCAGTATAAACATGCTTAAAACAACTGAAATCGTACTTCCAGAAATTATCATTCATAGGTGCGCGCATGCATCCAATTCTTTGAATAGCCTTGTATATTATTATATTTATATTTTACAAACACATCTTTCTAAATATAGTTGAACTTGAAAATGTAGAATTAAATTTAAAAAAAAACAGCAATTCACTCTCATTCTCAGCAATTCTTCCTAGTTCTTTTGCGTAGCCCTATACACGGTCTATAGAAATCATATGTATAATCTAGTATTAAAAAAGTATATCATAGGTGAAAACTGACTTTTAGCAATCATCCCTAATAGAGAATACTTCGTATACAGTATTGTATCCAGCAACTTTTATGTGTCCCTGTAAATGAAATAAAATGTGATTCACATCATATTCTAATGTAAGCATCTTGTAGTAAACCTCAGTAACGTATATGAATTTCATCTTGTTTAAAATGTTGAAACAGAACTAAAACACGCAGCGAGCAGTTTTTTCTGTAATAAAACTGAATTATTTTCTGTGATAGTGTAAATGAATGATAAATGCTTTGCAACCCCTTCAGCAAACATGTTAGCACACCTCATGAATTCATATCCATTTCGCTATGTTTGCAACAGAGAAACATTATTAAAATACGCCGTAAAACGTTTTTTCTTCATAGTCGACAATATAAAGAAATGCACTTTTGAATTCCCCTGTACACGAACCTGTGCACTTCAATAAGGTGCATAGATTTTATGTTTAAATTGCTTTACATCATTAAAATACACCGCAAATGATTTTTCCACATAGGCCATAATATAAAAGAATACTTTTGAATGTCCATGTCATGAAGTATAAATTATTACACACTTCAACAACGTATTTCAGTTACATCACAATCCAAGTATATGTACGCTAGTTAGAGTATGGACAGACAAGCAGTCAAGCCCAACTCATAAACATTTTTCAACTATGTTGGAGAGTGCTAAACATCTGAGTACCCGTCCAAAAGTTTTGTGTTGGATATACATACAGAAAATACAGAGGGCGTAGAGAAAAACGCGGGACCTAATAGTAATTAAAATTCGACCCCCTCATGCTAAAAACATGACACTATAAACCTGGTAAGATGAAAACATAAACAATAAGTGCGAAATACCGTTTTAGGTGGGTTTTTTCCGTCTTTGCACATACAATTGTAAGATATTTTTAGGGGAATCTTGAAAATATTCCATTTAAACCAGGATTCCGTTACAATACGTATTGAAAAATAAATTTGCTAGTTGACAGACTTTTATAAAATGCTATATTTTACCTTATAGTCTCATAACTTTTAGTTTTACATTATTATAGTTAATGATAAATTTTCCCGTTTCCTAACAGTTAAAATAATACCTTTACGTTACATGAGAACCCACACTAGTAACGGGGAAAAATATGAAAGCGCTAATGTTAAGTCTATGGGAGCGTTATTTTCAAATATCTCGCTTCCTTTTTAAAAATTTAAAATGAATTTTTTTTGCATAGGATAGCTGAGGACGCTCTATAACCGGGCTAGTTTTTAGTTTTTCGAATTTGGTTTCAGCTATTTAAAAAACATATATATACTTTTACTTTCATAACCGGTTGGAATCCGTTCTGAAATTTAAAATATCCTAATAAAAAAAAAAAAAAAAAAAAAAAAAAAAAACTGAAACAAAAATCGAAAAGGTAAAAACTAGCCTGGTTGTAGATCACCCTCAGCTATCCTGTGCAAAAAACATCATTCAGTAATATTAAAATCAAAGCGAGAAATTTCAAAATAACGCCCCCATAGACTTAATATTAACCTTTTCCTTTCTTCTCGTGTCTGAAGTGGGCTCTTAAAAAAAGATGTGTTACACAGGACAAATTTCGTTCTCGACTGTTAAAGGTGTACTGTCCCCTTAAAAATAATAAATATTAAAGTAATGAATATTAAAAGTATTTCTTTAAAAATTTGAACAAGTTGATCTACAATTTTAAAGTTAACAATCTTTAAAACTTACCAACTTTAAGTTCTGCTGATTTTTAATTAAAAAAACTGTTTTTCGAAATTAAAATGTTAAATTGTCGAATATTTTATACATATACAAGAATAGGAAACTTGAAACCCAGTCTCCTGGCCAGTCCACAAACATGTTCTAGCAAATTCTGACTTCGTAATTTTATTATTTGTTAACTATTTTAACTTAAAATTACTTTAAAAACAACGCGTCTATTTTTTTTACCGTTTTACTTAATAAACCAATATTGAATTTAGGGGGTAGCACGGGGGGGGACATCCACCTCTCGGAGCGATGAGTTGTCCCCCCCCCCCCGGAAGATTCGATATTTTGCATTTTCAATGGTCAAAAAGTGCAATTTCCCCCTAGAACTCTATTATGCCCCCCCACCCCGGAGCCTCGGAAATCCGTCCCGGATAAAAGTGACTGAATTCAACACTGTAATAAACTCGGGCTGAAATTTTGTCCCCAGTAACTTGTACATGTTTTACCTCCCTGTATACGGCTCTAAAATTTTATATATACAAAGTAAATGCGTAATATCCTTCGTTATTCATAGAAATAGAATTTGAAATATTTCATTCTTTCAAGAGTTGGTATTTTGTTGAAATTAAACAATAATCGTAGAAAAAAAAATAAATCCAAAGTATAAATAGGAGTGATCTATTTTACCACGTTACAATAATCCAATCACACCAAAGGAAATATTAAAAAGTTACCATTTGCTAAAATGTGTCGGTCTTAGCCAATCAGATTTTCAATAGGGCGGTGTTTTCATGTCCGATATGGGGCGGGCAACATATCATTACGAGGCCGTTTTTGACAAGTTTTTCATCAAAATCTTTACAAATTTTGCACAGCCTAATTGTAGTAGAACTATTGAAAGCATATTATTGGAAAGCTTAAACTCTATATTTTCGTTGTTATTAAAAAAAATTTCCTGAATTTTGCTGATATGAAAGTTATAAGTCTAAAAAGGACACAACACCTCGAATTTCACTGGATCCTAAATTGACAGGATCCTGAGAATTAAACTACAACGAAAATCGGAAAAGTAGAAAATAGCCCGTAAACAGATAGTCCTCAGCTATCCTGTGCAAAAAAAATCATTTAAAAATATTAAAAATCAAGCAAGATATTTGAAAACATTGCTCCCATAGACTTAGCATTACCGTTCGAACTTCAAGCCGTGACTAGTGTGGCCTCTTAAGGACAAATCACAAAATGCTAATTTTCAAGTACGCGAATACTCAAAAGGAAATAATATAATTCAAATAATTACTATATAGCACAGCTAGTCCATATAACATATCATTCATGTCACACATGGTCACAAGTGTGATAGTCACTACGGTGAAGCGAAAAATAGGAAATTCCATATATCTCATTATGAGTTTCAAATGATCACTATATGTGACTCCACTGAGAGTATACTGTGACTGCTGCTTTGTGACAAGTCATCATGTGACTTTACAATGTAGTTACATAGTGACTGTCATCTGCAGACTCAATTTCAAAGTCATCGTGAACGCTGTATTGTGATAAGTTACCAAATAATGTCACTTTAAAGTTGCATGATGACTTTCAGGTGACAGAGAGACTACTGTGAAGTCACCATTGTGCTCTTTTGTGAAAAGTCACCATGTGACTATAATGTGATATTATTTGGTGATTTATCATAATGCAACGTTCATGATGACTTTGAAATTGAGTCTAAAAATGACAGTCGCATGAGAGTCACAATGGAACTACATTGTAAAGTCACCTGGTAACTCGTCACAAAGCAGCAGTCACATTGACGTCTCAGTGGAGTCGCATATAGTGATCATTTGAGACTCATAATGAGACGTGTGGAATTTCCTATTTTTTGTTTCACCTTAGTGACTGTGACACTTGTGACCATGTGTGACATGAATGAGATGCTATATGGACTAGCTGTGCTGTAGGGATAGTAATTATTTGAATTATATTATTTCCTTTTGAGTATTCGCTTACTTAAAAATTAGCATTTTGTGACTGGTCCTTAATTTTGGACACCAGTGTATTTTCACTCAGGCTCCAATGGATTGAACACCGTTTTTTCCATATAAAAGTAAATTATCTTTTAGAAAATGTTGGAAAAATCTATGTTTTAAACCGATTTTCATTACATGAAAATTACAAAAAAGCATAATAATAACAATAAAAAAGTTATTCGATTCTCTGTTCTATCTGAATATGTATGTATGTATGAAATTTTTCATGTGTGGAGGGATAAAAATGATTTTGTAATTGTGAATTTATTATATTTTGTCTTTTGAATAAATTATATTTAATTTGCACAATGATTTTATTGCTTTAATACCCAGTTAAGTTTAATTTTCTCAATATAGTTTGAAATCGAAGCAAATAATTCCACAACTTTGGCAGTTCATAAACGAATGGCGATGCTGATTTTAGCTGAAGGAATAGGTGTTTATACAGGGTGTCTACAGAAATTCTAAAAAAAAGTTCCCTGATTTTTCCATGATTTCCTTGACTATTTTTATCAGACTTCCCTGATTTCCATTATTAACAATACACATACGGTATTTTTTCATGTATGCCGATTCCTTGTATAACACAATTATCTAGCTTGCTAATATCTCATTTGGGAGAAAAACATAAAAATTGCCTAATATTCATTAAGTATTGGTTGACAGTTCTATAAATCCGAACTCAACTAACTTCAAAGCATCCAACTTCATTAGTCCAACATCATATAGAAGCCAATGGATATAGGGTGACCAGCAAGTTTCCTCATTTTCTGAAAAATATTCAATTCTAAGACTTATCTAAATCTGACGGGATAACTAATTGGATTAAGCTGGCCACCTGGTCAGGTTATGCTAATGTATCATTTAATTTTTTTTTTTTTTAATGTGTAAATTGCCTTCAATATAAGTGCTGTACAGAAAATCAGGACATCTGATCACCTTAATTTACGTTAAATATCAAAAACTCATACCATGCGCATCTTTTAAAAAATATTGGGAAAGATTAATCAGCATGCTGTAAAAAAATATGGTACATAAAATAGACGAATCAGTCTCGTTGGCAAGGTGAAAATGCAAATATTTTCGCAATATAGACAAATTTCCCTGATTCCCAGATTCTGTAGACACCTTGTTATGTTACTGCATTGGGGCGATATACATCTTAAATATGGACTCGCTGTTGACCAACATGATTGTGATAACTAAGAGTAAGAAAATTTGATGTAAAATTAATTTTACTGATTCGCGCACCCAGACCTTATGTGGCGCTTCTTATTTAAGTAATTTACACAGTTTTTTGAAAGCTTATTCCGACTAACTTTTACTTTGTGTAACATCTCTCTTAAGTTTTCAGATTTCTTGATAGCACAAGGCCGAAAAGCAGATTTGTTGAAGAGACGAATACAGAGGTGAAAAAACTTTCGTACTTTTCCAGAATATAGAACTTTAGCGTCTTTTTAAGTTTGGCTCTATTTGGGCTCTAGAAAGGGAGATTTGTTACCAAATAATAAAAACAGCTATGAAAACAAACCCGATGAACTTTTAAGCTGGTTTGTATGCATATATATAAACAGTTTATTTATTAACCATTTGGAAAAATGGTTATTGTCCTCTGTCAGGGTAGGAAATTAAAAACATATCTGAAGCGTTTTATTAGTTGAATCCGCATTTTATTCGTTTTCTGATTGGTCTATACAGTAATATGTATTTCCCTTTACTTTCAACAGAGATGGACAACAGAGTGTTGGCACTATGACAAAAAGTAATAAAAACTACAAAAAAAATTAATAACTCAGAAACAAATTGAGATACAGCTTTCAAACAAATTGCATTTAAAAGTACATTTTTTTTCTCTATACGACGGTGTAAAAAGTAATATTGTGGGATGTTTAGAAGTTTAAGAATGAAATTTCATTTAAAATTGGTCCAGGAATATTAATGTATAATCCATAGCGTACGTAATGTATGACCAGCTCCGTAGAAGTTTAAAAATTTACAGTACTGAAAATTGTAAAACTGAAATTTCTTTTAAAATTTGTTCATAATGGGTCCAGGAATATTAATGTTTGATCCATGGCGTACGTAATGTATGATCAACTCTGTGCGATTTTTTATGTCTTAAATTTTAGTCTTCGAAAAAAATCATTTTCCAAATAGTCGTTGTAATTTGTTAAATTGCTTATTATTATTATTATCATTTTGATTCTTCGCCACTCATAAAAATGACCGGTCTAATAATGCAACAGGTTCGCTTCTTGGTCGATGTGCGCAAACTTAGATTTTCATCAGTTAGAAGTATGTTTGATGCTTTAGCACGGCTGCCACGAGCGACTATTTTTATATTTTATGTATATTATTGTTTTTGTTTTTTATCTACAGTTACTTCTCATTGTGTGGAAAAATGGCTTTTTTTATATTAAATAAATTTTTTAAATCTTGAAAAATTTGCTTGTCTATATGAAATAGTGACTAGGTTGCCAGAAAATATGTATGAAAAATTTCCATATATCGCCAAGCCCATTTTCTTGATCTCGCCTAGGTGCCTATGCTGATAAAGTACCAATTGTATCGTCCAGTTAGCTCAAGTAAAATATTGTCAATTTAAGCCGAAAAATGCCCCAGTTTGGACTCCCGATCTGATACTTTTTCACTCAGTTGTATAAATTACAGTTCATATAAACAAGTATGTCTTATCTACACAATATAAAACATAATTTTAGATATATGTAATAAGTTTTCATTTTACTTTTTCATAAATCATGAGCGAGAGAGTTAGGGGAAAGTAGGGTAATTATGCTCATTTAAGGGGAAACATGAATAGCTAGTCAAAATTTCCTTACATTGCTAAACCCATTTTCTTTTTCTCGCCCAGGTGCCTATGCTGATAAAGTACCAATTGTGTTATCCAGTTAGCTCAGGTAAAATATTGTCAATTTAAGGCGAAAAATGCCCCAGTTTGGACTCCCGACCTGATACTTTTTCACTCAGTTGGATAAATTACAGTTCATATAAACAAGTATTTCTTATCTACGCAATATAAAACACCATTTTAGATATACGTAATGAGTTTTCACTTTACTTTTTCATAAATCATGAGCGAGAGAGTTAGGGGAAAGTAGGATAATGGCGCTCATGTAAGAGAAAACATGAATAGCTAGTCAAATTTACACAAAAAATTAATTTTTACTAACGAATTATAACTCCAAAGTATAAGAAACTGCAATCAACTAAACCATGGCTTGAACGGAAATGCCCGATATGGTACACTGTTAAAAATTTGCAGCATTCTGGCAGGTCATTTGACCGTTTTTTCCGAAAACGGTTACACAACCGTAATTTTAACACTGTTCTGACCATATTATTGGCCATTTTATGTCAGAATATAGTTAAATTATGGTTATGAAACCGTTTTTTCAAAAAACGGTCGAATGACCTGCCAGAATGCTGCAAAATTTTTAACAGTGTAGGGTAATTGCGCTCAAAATTTGGATACAACATTTAAGTACGACAAAAGTCACTTCAGTAGTTGTGTGAGCTGTTCACACCATTGCAGGCTTTATGCGACCCCTTTCCACATATTGTGCAGCGAAATCACGTTTCGTTATCTCTCCCAAACTCTCCGCAAAAACAGCAGATTTCTGTCTCCATATCCTGTCCCATTAGAAGCACATCATCATCGCACAGCTACGACTCATAAATGTCTATTTCTGAGCTGGTGTCCTATAACTTCCTTTTTGAAAGCTTACGTTTCGTTGTAAGTTTGACTTCTTCGAAACATCACGTAAGCGTCATTACCCTTCATCGCCATGTTGGATTTTAAAGCAGTGGTTCCCAACCTTTTATTGTCCACGCCCCACCGAAGCATCTGTAAAATCAAGATGTCCCCCCCTACCCCCACCTCCTCACACACATTTTCTGAAATTTATATCTTTTATTATTTTAAAAGTGACCTCGACTTACGTGAAGGAAGCCTAACAGAGTTTTAACGATAACTATTCATTTCACATTCTTAACTTATCATAGAAGTGAATTTTGTGTCACAAATATGTTTTGAACATTATTTTATAAATGCAATGGGGCTATAAATCTTTACTTTTATGCCAAAATAGTTTGCCTTCCCAACTTAATTCGATGTTTAACAAAAGTGTTGTATATGATCTGCATTTTTATCTTCCCAAAGTGCTTAAAGAGACCTCACACTTAGCATTAAAATGTTGAAACATTTTATAATCCATTTTAATAACCTGTTAAGAACTGTTGGAACAGCTTTGGGCACCAAATTTTCTTTCTGTGGATAACAAAATACACAAGAAGCAGTCCAAGATTCTGATGTTTATGGATTTTAAGTAGACATCAAAATCCCAATCGGAACACATTTATCTTTTTCCCTTCTCAATTAGCGTTAATTAACTACCATGTATTACCACATTTTCAAATTTATATTATATATGTTATACATTCATTTGCCTTGTAAAAGGCCTGCAGTACAGCCATAGATATTTACTATTTATCTATTTCCTTTTCTAATGCTATTAAAGATTTATAAATTTTATAAAGTTGGTAGTATCACATTTAGTTATTTTCAAATATTTTTCAGGGTCACTTAGATTTCGGTATACTCTTAAGTAATTTCACATGGGAAAATTTCTTTCTTCGTATTCCATACAGCAGAGTGAATTGATAAAAATAACTCGTTTGATAAATGATTGAAAAAATTTGTATAATATATTAGTAACTAGAAAAATTATAGAAATTTTTAAAAATAAGAAAGGAAAGAGGGGCTGGTAGGGTATTTTTAAAGTTTTTTCATATAATTATTCTGGTATGGATACCATTTTAAACATTTTGATTTGGAACTCTTTTAAAATTCAACAACGAAACTTATTTATTTTTAAATGTTTCATGTATTACTTTTATTTTTAATCTAAAACATTGTTAAAAAAAAAAAAGAAGAAGAAGAAGAAAAGTGAATGAGTGAGTTGCAAATCTGAAATTTCCCCCCTAAAAAGTCAAATCGTCCCCCTGTGGGGCCTACGCCCCACGTTGGGAACCACTGTGTTAAAGCGTTTTAGTTCGCGTAACAACGCACTACAAAATTAAATAGAAGCATGAACGTACAGCTAAATGTATATATTTTATAGACATAATGAGTAAACTAACATTTGAAAAAAAGACTTCACACTTACCTTCAAGTTAGCTGTTGTAGAAATTTATAATAAAACAACTTCAAACAAATAACATGAAGACTCAAAACACTTTCTTTCCGACGCACATAGGAGTATTTTATGGAAAATGTGAATAAAATTATTTTGTGAGCTATATCAAGTTGAAATGTTGTAGAAAGCTATTTAGAGTCATTTTATATAATATTTTTTTATTAATTTACAAAAAATCTTTGCTTTTTAAAAAGTAAACTATATTTAAAACAATTTAGAATAAACATTTATGATATTTAGTGAAATATTCAGTTTTTTTTACATACTTATAAAACCTTCTTTCTTTAACTTACTATTCTAATCAGATTCATCTTCATCTTTTTCATCTGCATCCTCATCTTTCTCTTCTTTTGGATGTTGTCCGTATGGTGTTTCTGGAAGTAATATTCTATTGTTTCGCTATAAAAAGTAGTGCTCGCGATTATACGTATAAAACCGTTTTTACCATACTTTCCTATCCAAAAATCCGTATATGTACAATACGTTTTATACGTATTATACGTATAATCGTGAACACTAATAAAAAGGATTGCTTTTTTTCTTAGGCTTTGGTCTTGAACTACTTGTAAAAGGATCAAAATTTAGTAAAAGTCTGTTCAAAACATTTTTTAAGCATTGGGAAAATGGTATTGTTCTCGTCGGGGTAGGAAATCAAAAGCATATCTGAAGGTTTTATATTTGTTGAATCATCATTTTATTCGTTTTCTGATTGGTCTATACAGTAATATGTATTTCCCTTTACTTTCAACAGAGATGGACAACAGAGTGTTGCCACTATGACAAAAAAGTAATAAAAACTACAAAAAATAATTAATGACTCAGAAACAAATTGAGATACAGCTTTCAGACACGTTGCATTTAAAAGTACATTTTTTTCTCTATACGACGATATAAAAAGTAATAGTGTGGGATGTTTAGAAGTTTAAGAAATAAATTTCATTTAAAATTGGCCGCCAGATTGGAAAAGCCTTTTCCCGAATAGCCAATGAAATGCTTGGATAATACGTAAGTTTCAGGTGGATAATAATACGTACGAGTCGCAGGCGATTTCTGTCGCTTGCAATTTTTACGTGTAATAACACTATTAAAGTTTAATTCATGGCGTACGAAAAAATCATTTTCCAAATGGTCATTGTAATTTGTTAAATTGCATTTTTTTTTTATTACATTGCTCTCGAGAAAATTTTCTGTCAAACTTTTGCCTATATTGGTAGAAATGTTAGTTTCTAGCTTCAGCAGCTTCCTCCGAAAGTTGACCAATAAGCAATATTGCATGTTTAATTACTGTGGCCCCATGTACTAAAACTTTATGTACTGTTGGTGACATTGGGTGCTGCCCATATAATTTGACATAAAGCTTTGCTGTTTCTTCGGTGTAATTTTCAAATTTCTTAACACCAATTCTATGTCTACTGGACAGTGCTTCTAAAATTACTTTGAACCTTTTATAAGGTCAATATTTATTCTAGTGATTTGGGAAACAGTATTGGGGGCCACAAACAATCTTCTTGATATATTTCCATCATTCGTGTTGCCAAAACCTACCTTGGGAATATCTACTAGAAAACACATTTTTTCTCTGAAACTATTTTTAATTCGTTTTTAGCTCACAGGCTATCAAAGCCTGAGAGCCGGTTCTGTATGTATGTCCGTACGTACGTATGCATGTACGTAACGCGATAACTCTTCATAGAAACATCCGATTTGCTTCAAATTTTTTTTCTAGGTTCATTCTGATAAGGCACTTTCCTGATTAGTTTTGGGGGTTCATTGGATAAGTATAAAGGGGGGCTAGTCCCCCCCCCTTAATTTAGATAAATGTGTTTTTCATGCAGAATTATTCGATTTGCTCCAAATTTGGTATACCGGTTTATTATGTTAAGGAGCTTCCCTGATTAAATTTGCAGGTTCATTAGTTAAGTATAAAGAGGGAAAGGAGGGCTGCCCCCCCTTAATTTAGATGAATGGGTTTCTCATGCAGAATTATTCGATTTGCTCCAAATTTGGTATATCGGTTTATTATGTTAAGAAGTAGATTAGATTAGATTTGGAGGTTTATTGGTTAAGTATAAAGGGGGAGGGGGCTAGTCCCCTAACCTTAATTTAGGTAAATGGGTTTTTCATGCAGAATTATTCGACTTGTTTCAAACTTTATATACCGGTTTATTCCGATATGGCGCTTCCTTCCTTAGATTTAGAGGTTCATTGGTTAAGTATAAAAGGGGGCAAGTCCCCTTCCCTTAATTTAGATAAATGGATTTTAATGCAGAATTATCCAATTTACTTTAATTTTTTTTTTCTATGTTCATTCTGATAAGGAGCTTTCCTGATTAGATTTGGAGGTTCATTAGTTAAGTATAAAGGGGGTTACCCCCTCCTTAATTTAGCTACATGTTATTTTCATGCAGAATTATCCGATTGGCTTCAAATTTGGTGTACCGATTTATTATATTAAGGAGCTTCCCTGATTAGATTTGGGGGTGCATCGGTTAAGTATAAAGGGGTAAACGGGGGCTAATCCACCTTCATTTATTTTTTGAGGGCATTATTCTTTGAAATAAGAGTATAATATACGATTAGTGTGAATAGCCTGTGACCACAACGCCATCAGTTTAACTGGCCACTTTTCTTCTTATTTTGTTTCTGCCACAACCTTTTTGTCTTCATTGGTTCTCGCTTTTCACTTTTTTAAAGGAATTTTATATGACAAATGCAAAAGTGACTCAAAAAATCGAATCCGTGCATGAAGAATCGATAAACCAAATTTTAAGTCATAGGATTCTCAGGATTCTTCTTTCTCAATTTATTAAAATTTTTTGAAGTTTCTCCACATATGTAGCATCTCATTGTTGATGAAGTACTGGTCGCAGAATTGTAAACCTTTGCATCTACCATAGTAGGTATCGGCGTGTGTTTTACGTATTATAAACTACTATTAGTATTAGGCGTATCAGTTTTCTTAAGATTTTTAACTTGATCTTCAGTATATTGAATTTCTTCATTAGTAATATCGTTCGTTTCATGAACAAAACGAATGCGTATTATCTTGTAGAGGAAGATAGAGGGTTTTGCCACAAAATCTTTTCTTGGTCGCCAACTTTTCATATTAAACGTAAAGAAACAAGAGAACTCTGAATTATATTTGCATCTCTATCAGAAATATCTGTTTAAATTGCGACTGTTGGGAGCCATCGTAATTCCATTTAGATATTGGTTCTAATTTGTGGTTTTCTTCTTTTGTATTATTTTGAACCAATCTTCTAAATATTTACACAGTCTTAAAGAGGTGTGATCAAGAAGATCCTGTAGATTAACTTCAGCGCTTGTTTCTGTCACATTCATCGACTTCTCACTTGGATAGCAATCCTTCTTCGATTTCTTAATCGAAGAATAACAAGGATAAATATTTTTATTTGCACTATGAATAATTTCCCATTGCTTTATTCTTAGATCAGCTTCTATAAAAATTTATAAGGCTTTCTGATGGTGTATGCTTTTTAATGTTTTTTTTTCTTTGCTTAAGTTATAGCTCTTGTTGGACTTAGAGTTATATGTTTTATGAGTTTCGAGGCATCAATATTACCAGCAGCACGTTGACTTGTACTAGCTGCATATGTTAATTGATCAAGTGGTGCTTGCTCCCTTAAATCTCTTGTTTTTTCGTCGCTTGCTTCTGTCACATGATTCGATGAAATCTTTTGTTGGTCGATCTTGTTTTGATATTGCACAGCTAGTAGCTTCTACAGCTAATTTTATGGAACTATTAAGGCAATGTTCACTTATCTTAAGAAAGCGACTATTTGTCCTATTGGTAGCATCCCATTTCTCTTTAAAATCCGATTTGAAACGGCTTAAAGAACGTTTTAATGATTCTTGTTCATCTACCGGGCATTTCGTCATTTCTATAACTTTACTTTCTGTGAAGCATAATTTTTCATCTATTTTCTAATTAGGACAATCTTGTATAATGTCAAACAGCAACTTTTTTGAAACATCTTTTGCTGTCACTGAAGTTTCTAAAAGAAAAATGAAGATTTTTCTTTTTCAGAATATCGTCATATTCTGATACCATTTTTTTATAAAACGGTAAAAAAAAAATGGGGCAAGATTTTATTTTATGAATATAACAAGGAATATCTAAGTTTTATATTCCAACAAAAAGTTTTGCCGGACAAAGGGTGGAACGTATTTATAAATTAATTACTAATGATTTAAAAGAACTAGTAAAAATTACACTTATTTTTAAAAATAAAACAATGTGGCTATATTCATAATTATATTCCTTTATAACTAGAACTAAATACAGTAATTTAAGCCACATACGTTCCACTTCTTTGTCCATAAAGGGTTTTTTCAGATCTCCACTGTATACAAAGATAAATACAATTAAATAATCTGCTTCTCACCCCAGTGCTGAGAAAACAGACATCTACGACACACGACAGCTGTGTTCAGACTGATAACGCGACGGGGAGTGTTACTGAACATTCCTAAGATACTGTTTATGTGAAGCACTGGCAACTAAGCTATACAAACAAAGTATTGTGGTTTTTAACGAAGTTCATTTTTCGACTTTTGTCCAGCTTTTTTTAGAAATACTCCTCTGTGCGACAGTCGCTATACCCTTACTGGGAGCTTACAATGATGTTGCCTGGTGGTGGTACCGATCGCGCGTTTTCAATTGGGTCAATCCATTCCAAATCATCAAGGTGGTGTCGCTCGAAATTTTTAATTTTCCTAATCTTTTAACCAAGTGTTCTTCATAGTTTTCTGAGTTTAAAAACATGGTTAAAATTTTTGTTGATCATATAGTTTTTTGGAGGTGGCCAATTTTAACAAGCTATATAGCCATTTTTGGGAAAAAACGTGTTTTATGGAAAATGCTGTAACTACTTTATTTTTTTACCTATCAAGATGAATCAAAAACCAAAATGTTCAGCATAAAATTGTCGACATTTTATGTAATTATAAAATTTTTATTAGGCTTAAGGATCTAGGCGAAAACCATGCTTAAAAACCGGAGAAAAAAAGGTCAAATATAACATTTCGCTGCCATTATTTTTTATGAAGGAGATCAGGCTCACCTTAAATATTTTTTTTCTTACACTGGTCTGTTATAGGACTACTTATTTTTACAACTTTCAATCCTGAAAACCTTTTCCTTTATTTTGTACAGCTCATAAAAAACTGTGTTAAGTCTGTTTTTGGCAATTTTCACTACTTATTATCTCAAAAGGGACAGACTAAAAAAATCTGAAAACGTAGGATAATAAGCATCTTTGTAATACAAAGTTAAATCGAAAACTTTATGTTTGAAACGTGACTGGTTTTTGAATACCAGTTTACTAAAAACGTACTCCTCCCCTCCCCACTCATTTTCCTTTTTGTTTTGCTCCAGATACGATGCATTACAGGTTCTTTTTTCTTAGGTACGTTCAAATTGACTATAAAAACACATTTTACGCATTATTGCTTAGTTAGATAGAGCAGTGACACTTTTTCAAAATTGTCTTGAAAAGAGGGGGGAGACCTTTTGATTTTATTGTGCACAGCTGAGGAGCAGCTGATACAGTTTTATTCTGACATATTTTTGAAATTATCCTAAGTACTCGCTAAGAGGTTACTTCACTTTACGAGCGAAAACGCTTCTTGCTAAAGAAATTTTATAAAACATCTCGTTTGTATACTCCACTGCCCTTTGCCTTTTACGAGATATTTTATAAAATTTCTTCAGCGAGAAGTGTTTTCGCTCGTAACCTCTTAGCGAGTACTTAGGCTAATTTCAAAAACATGTCAGAATAAAAGTGTATAAGGTGCTCCTCAGCTGTGCACAATAAAATCAAAAGATACCCCCCCCCCCACCCCTTCAAGAATGTTTTGAAAAGGTGTCACTGCCCTATTTAACTAAGCAATAATGCGTAAAATGTGTTTTTTATAGTCAATTTGAACGTACCTAAGCAAAAAGTACCTGTAATGCATCGAATCTGGAACAAAACAAAAAGGAAAAAGAGGGGGGAGGGGTGCATTTTTAGTGAACTGTTATTCAAAAACCAGTCAAGTCTAAAAACATAAAATTTACAATTTAACTTTATATTACAAAGATATTTATTATCCTACGTTTTCAGATTCTTTTAGTCGGTCCCTTTTGAGATATTAAGTAGTGAAAATTCCCAAAAATAGACTTAACACAGTTTTTAATGAGCTGTACAAAAAAAAGGAAAAGGTTTTCAGGATTGAAAGTTATAAAAATAAGTAATCTTACAACAGGTCTGTGTTAGAAAAAAATATTTAAAGTGAGTCTGATCTCCTTCATAAGAAAATAATGGCAGCGAAATGTGGTATTTGACCTTTTTTTTTCCTCCGTTTTTTAAGCAAGGTTTTGGCCTAAATCTTTAAGTCTAATGAAAATTTTATAACTACATTAAAATGTCGACAATTTTATGCTGAACATTTTAGTTTTTGGTTAATCTTGATAGGTAGAAAAATAAAGCAGTTAAAGCATTTTCGTAAAACACGTTTTTCGCCCAAAAATGACTATGTAGCTTGTTAAAATTGGCCACCTCCAAAAAAATATATGATCAAAAAAATTTTTACCTTGTTTTTAAACTCAGAAAACTATGAAGAACACTTGTTTAAAAGATTAGGAAAATTAAAAATGTCGAGCGACACCACTTTGGGGATTTGGAATGGATTGATCCAATTCTATTCTGTTTAAAGATACTTGAGTCAGCGGGATGCATATTCAGATTCGACATTGGTATTTCTCAGTATATTTTAATGGTAAGAAGTTTTTAATATTCTTAAACACTTATGAAGGCGATCGCTGTGTCATAGAAACATGGAATTATTATACGTGGGTGGTTAGTAATTATTGTCCCTAGTGTATATAAAATATTTATACTGAGATGGTTGTCGTGGAATATCGAAGCCTAATATCATAGATGCCTATATGCTCCATTTCAGAACCGTAGCTGCTATATTCACATAGTTTTGGAGGGTGGAGTGAAAGGGAGGAGGAGTGGGTGTGAAAGGCTGCTTTTTAGCTTATGGGGATAGATTTGTGACAGTGGATGAGACATAACTACTGTCGTTTGGACCCGAGATCATAGTGCTGTAGCCACATCTCATCCACTGTCACAAATGTAGCCTCATAAGCTCCAAACTAGCATTTCACCCTCACTCCCCTTCTTAAAACTCCCTCAAAAATAGGTCTTTAAAACTTCACCCCTCCCTCCAAAACTATGTTAATATAGCAGCTACGGTTCTGAAATTGAGCATATAGGCATTTAAGACATTAGGCTTCGATATTCCACATCAACCATCAAAGTACAAATATTTTATATAGGGTAGACCGGGGCTAGTTGGTCCGCTTTTTCTTCTAATAATGTTTAAAAAATTACAATTCAACATTTTAAATTTCTTTTTATGTTACCACTATCAGTGTACTTTCAGGAAGAAGTAACAATAGTAAAGTTTGAAAATATTAACTATAAGTATTAGTTTAGAAGATCAAATTGACACCAAGTCGCTTGGGCCAACCTGCCCCGATTGCGGGGTAAGTTGGCCCACGTCACTTTTTAATGTTCTGATAGTGCAAAAGTTTAAGAAATGATCAAAATTTTACCAAATCTTAATTTTTATTTCTTTCGAACGAAAACACAATATAGCCTCCTAAATTAAAATAAAAAAATTTGTCAATGCACAAGATATCAAATTCACTTAAGTTTATCATAAATCCTCTTAATATTATCCCCAATTTTTGTATTGACAAGCTTTTGATAGGAGCAATTCTTACAGCAAAAAAAAAAAAGAAATTAAAAACAAAAAAAGTGTGTGTGTGGGGGGGGGGGCAGGGGGGGCAGGGAGGTTGTATAAGAAAAAAAATCACATTTCCCTTAATCCGTTGCGGGCCAACATGCCCCGTGCCAAATGGGCCAACTAACACCGTATCGCCATTTTTGTTTTTCATGACTGTAACGAATTATTCTGAAAGTATTTCAATAAAAAAACATGCCCTACAATAATTACGAACAATTATTTTTCTGAATTATTATATATCAAAATCTAAAATGTAATTTACAAACAAATAAAAAACGATTATTTATAAGAGAGGAAATTTACTCACCTTTGCAAAATTTTGAAAATTCTCAATAATTCTTTAACGGACGCTCCGACTTCAATGGTGCTTATGTTGGAGGAGGAAAGCGAAGAAACGCATACTTGGCTGGGCCAACATGCCCCTATGGCCAACTAGCCACGGTCTACCCTACACTATGGACAATAATTATTGAACCACCCACGTATATCATGTTTGGGGTCTTGCGTCCTATTAAGAGAAGATGTCTTTTAATTGAGTATTATTTTGTTTTAACAATTATTTTTGTTATTATCTGAGATAATAACAAAAATAATTGTTAAAACATTACTACATGGAGATAATTTATCTCCATGTAGTAATGATAAAAACTTCATCCTAATAATATTATAAATGTGAAAGTCTAAAAATTTTTGTCTAAAGTCACAGTGAAAACAGATGATGAAATGATTTCGTATTCATTATCCAGAATATTATTTTTTTCCCAATGTGTAAAAGTTTCAATTAAGTTAATAAAATTACATATTTTACTTGTTTTAAATATATAAAATAAAAGTTATAGAAATGAAATCTACTTTCAGGGATCGGACGCTTTCAGGAAAAATATCAATAATTTTTATTTATTTATTTATTTATTTTTATAAAAAAAAATAAATCTAAGTTAAACGCACGAAATTTCGTCTGATTTAAGTAGAGATTTTCTATAAGAAAATACTGGTAGCGAAAAATTTCCTAGCCTTGAAATTTCAGGACACGTCCGACGCTGTGCTGTAGTTGGGAAAAAATATTTGTGGGAACTCACCTTTTCATAGAGTAAATGTTGATGCTACCGAATTTTCGCTATGCAAAGAGCCAATTTACCCAACATATAGCCAAATCTGACTTTTTTTTATTTAACAGTTATAATTATTATATTCTAGTTTTTATAGTATAGTATTTGTATTGCATTCATCTAAAAGCAATATTTAATCAATCTCATAGTAACATTTTCCATCATGAATCAATGTTTAATTGAAATAACAGAAATAAATCCACATATTACTTACTGGCACATCTAACCTAGAAGTTTCCATAAAGAATGTTAATGGGAGGTGTTTTCTGTGCCTTTTGATTTACGACAAGCTGTCTCGTCGGCTAATCCTCTTCAAGATCGCAACCAAGATTTCACATATGGTTCAGGACAAAATTCTTTTAAGGGAGGTCCTACACGGATAGACCGAGCGGCGGCGACACGAATGACTACGTCATCGAGTTACGGGATGAAATCATGATGCAGGACAAGATTTTTAGGAGTAGATAAAGGAATGACTAGTCTGCCTCGACATTTCTTGGTACGATAGGCGCAGCAGCGGGCGCCAACTCGTGTACAAATGAAAACCCTATAAACATAGTATTTTACATTACATTGCCATATATACTACTTCGTATCGACTTTCAAGATGAATTAAGGGTTTAGGAAAAGCTTATTAAGAGTACTTGAGGAAAAGACTGATTCGGCATAACATGGTACAAAGCGAGAAGATCGGGGCGCCAATTCGTTATTTTCACAGTGTTATTACGTCATCGAGTTACGGCTTGAAATTTTGGCAAATGAAACATACCGATTATTACAATACGAATATTTCAGTCTGCCTCGTCATATCTTGGTAGGAGATGAGCAGAGCGGGGCGCCAATTGTTAATTTTGGCGGTATAATCACCTCATCGAGCTACGACTTTAAAATTTTGCACATTAAAGGAACATATCAGTACAATGAGAATATTTCAGTCTGCCTCGTCCTATCTTGGTAAGAGACGAGCAGAGCGGGGCGCCAATTTTTAATTTTTGCGGTATTATCACGTCATCGAGTTACGGGATGAAATCATGATGCAGGACAAGATTTTTGGGCGTACATTAAGGAATGACCGGTCTGCTTCGACATTTCTTGGTACGATAGGCGCAGCAGCGGGCGCCAACTCGTCATTTTGGCGTCACTATCACGTCATCGAGTTACGGGATGAAACCGGTGCCAAATTAATGGTAAAAAAAAGTTTTTTAAGACTATTTTCGTCTGCCTGCGCATATCCTGGTAGAAACCCCGGCAGATTAAAATTTATAACGAAAAAATACGTCATAATGTACAAATGAAAACCCTATAAACATAGTATTTTACATTAAACATTCTGATTAGTACGATACAAATATTTCAGTCTGCCTCGTCATATCTTGGTACGCCAAAATTAAAAATTGGCGCCCCGCTCTGCTCATCTCCTACCAAGATATGACGAGGCAGACTGAAATATTCGTATCGTACTAATCGGAATGTTTAATGTTTGTTGTAAAATACTATGTTTATAGGGTTTTCATTTGTACATTATGAATTATTTTTTTGTTATAGATTTTAGTCTGCCGGTGGTTTCTACCAGGATATGCGCAGGCAGACCAAAATATTCTTAAAAGACTTTTTTTCACCTTTAATTTGGCACCAGTTTCATCCCGTAACTCGATGACGTGATAGTGACGCCAAAATGACGAGTTGGCGCCCGCTGGTGCGCCTATCGTACCAAGAAATGTCGAGGCAGACCAGTCATTCCTTAATATACGCCTACAAATCTTGTCCTGCATCATCATTTCATCCCGTAACTCGATGACGTGATTATACCGCAAAAATAAAAAATTCGCGCCCCGCTCTGCTCATCTCCTACCAAGATATGACGAGGCAGACTGAAATATTCTTATTGTACTGATATGTTCCTTTAATGTGCAAAAATTTAAAGTCGTAGCTCGATGATGTGATTATACCGCCAAACTTAACAATTGGCGCCCCGCTCTGCTCATCTCCTACCAAGATATGACGAGGCAGACTGAAATATTCGTATTGTAATAATCGGTATGTTTCATTTGCCAAAATTTCAAGCCGTAACTCGATGACACAATAACACTGTGAAAATAACGAATTGGCGCCCCGTTCTTCGCGCTTTGTACCAAGTTATGTCGAATCAGTCTTTTCCTCACGTACTCTTAATAAGCTTTTCCTAAACCCTTAATTCATCTTGAAAGTCGATACGAAGTAGTATATATATAGCAATGTAATGTAAAATACTATGTTTATAGGGTTTTCATTTGTACACGAGTTGGCGCCCGCTGCTGCGCCTATCGTACCAAGAAATGTCGAGGCAGACCAGCCATTCCTTTATCTACTCCTAAAAATCTTGTCCTGCATCATGATTTCATCCCGTAACTCGATGACGTATTCATTCGTGTCGCCGCCGCCCGCTCTAGGATTATGAATATAATTGTACTGGCTTTTTCAATAAGGGGCGAGTTTCTCGCATCGGTCATGATGTTATTCATACAGTTGAATACTCTTTCGCTGTCAGACGTTTAAATGGGTATAGTTTTCACAGCCTGGAGAAGAGGATTTAACTTTCTAGGCTCATCTCCAGTATCAATAAACTTTATAATTATCGTTATAATAAATAACAATAAATATTGTTTCGCTTGGAAAAAAAAGACGTTTGTGTTCGTCCGCGATATTGTTTTAGACTGTTCAAAGCAAGTTCAATCCAAATGTTTCTGGGAACAGCGTTCCCACGCGTTCCCATCCAAACACAGCACTGGTCCGACGCCTGTACTTTCAATCAAATGCATTGCAATTCTAAAATAAAATTTAAATGCAAATTTAAATATTTTCAATACACAATTGCGTGTACTACTTGATTATGCCGTCGACCAATTTCCACAAATTATATAAATCGCCAAACTACTCGTAAAATTATAAAAATTGGCATAATTTTTATTTTAAATAACGAAAGAACAAATAAATTTGTAAAAGGTTAATAAAAATAGAAATAAAACGTCGAATTAAAAATCACCTGATGACGTAACAAACACGTGTAAAGTGTTTAATGTCTAGTGAATGTGACATTTACGACAAGCCATCATTGACATTTAATCTTATAGTTTGGTGATAGTTTTTTGGTCGATGGGATAATCAAGTAGTGCCGAATTGCGGAAAAGAAACATCCTTATAATTCTAAAAATGTTAATCATATTGGCCAACAGTTTACTGCTTTAGATTAAGCGTCGCATTTCCAGTTAAAATATATCTTTGACTTGAAATTTCAATGAAATACAGGGCCATGAAAAATCGAAGAGTGTGGAAAATATGATTACATAAATTTCGGCAACTAATTATCCGATCGACTTCATTCTTTATGCAATATTTATGTTTTTTTATTTTTTAAATTCACTCCTTAAAATAAACAATTTCGAAAATTTTTCGCGAATTATGTTGAAGTGACTTCAACCAACTTCATACCTAATGTACGTATACATAAAATTCGTAACAGGTATTATTCATATCTGTATACAGTGTACCACAAATCACAAAAAAAAGATCGATTGGTTGTCGGGGGTATTTGTTTCCAAACTTTCCACTTTGCCTTATTTACGTCTGTTATAAGATATCTAAAAGAAGAATGCTCCAACTGGCCATCATAAATGGTTTTAACTCGTTGTGAAGACAACGTCAGTAATGAATTTCTCCTGAAGACAATGGAATACTAACAAGGAAGGTCTCCATACGGGCATCTTCAGAAAAATCTGAAAAAATTACAGAGTGATCGTCTCATGTGGATATATATGTTTATAAAAAAAATTTTGGCGGAAACCCGATAGAACGTTCGTAAAAAAATAATGAAATTTTCGTTTATTTGGCGATTCATCACCGGTTGGCGATGAAATGAAATTTCGAAAAATACATTTTCATGTCGAATACTCTTTAAGATAAAAATATTTCATATTGAACTTGTTTAAATAAATTTAACTTAAACAACTGTAGTTTTGCCAGTTTTAGTTTGATTTAGCTATAGTTTTCTCATATATGTATTTATAATGAAAGTTAAATATCAAATTTTATGAATGAAAACTAAATTAAAATTGTTTCAATATCTCAAAATTAAGTCCAATTGCGCATGTCGGTTCAATTTTGTTGCTATGGAAACGACGAATTCCTTGGTTTGAAATGAATAACTGCTAAATGAATCTTGCCTTTATTTTGGAATACGCTTAAATATATGAAAGTATTTTTTATAGATGAAATTGTTTTTAAAGCAATAAAATTAAGTAACAAGCAACATAAATATGTAATACGAAAAAATGTATTTATTAAACTCTCTCATTCTTTATGTTTAAATTCATTAAATACTTTTTACACGCATTCTAAAAATCAATTAACAAACAATTTTCAGATGCATTAAAATCGTTTGTTTTTGGCGGGGAAAAGTACTGCTCGCTAAATAGCGTGACGCTTTCGTCTTTTCGCGCCAAATACTCGAAAGTATTTTATATTTTTTACAGACTTTCTACTGTAATTTCGCCGCTAAATTTGACTAATCCTTTATTACATACATAAGTAGTTTAATTGGTATTTTTTTCAAAATATTCTGAGTATGCCCAGTATGGAGATCTTCCTTGTAAGTTGTATAATAAATTGGTAATTATTAGATTTCTAATGATATAGTTTGTCCCATTTTTTGAAGGGGGAGGGTAGGGAATGCTGGAAGGAGAGAGGGTCCATGAAGGACTGCAGTCTCTTCCTATTTTTTATTTTTTAATGTAGGAATTTTAGTTACTTTCGTCCAATTTTAACCGTTTGGCAATCTCTTAACAAACACCCTGATTATTTCCATGGGGCACCACAAACGGGGGTCCCGTGGTAGCTGCCCTACATCCCCCTGCATTAGTCAAACCCCGTATATAGTAGTTAGATTCTAGAAATTGTTTTATACGAGGTTAACGCTGAAATTTTTAAGTAAGGGGCAGACGGTATGCACCCCCCCCCCCCCCAAAAAAAGAAAATTATTGGTCTGATATGTAAATTTGAACTCTTTATGTCCGCAGATCATAATTTGTGGCGCGAATTACAATTTCGTTATCGTAGGATAAATATTGGAAGAAGAGAAAATGGAGTTGACGCGAGAGCATTATCGAGTTATGATTTTCTATGATTTTAAAGTGGGGATTTAAGATGAATGCATTCAATGTCTACATATTCCACCCTGTTCCACTGTATTCAGATGGTTTACGGAATTTAGAAGAGGTCAAAATTCTATTTTGGATGAAGAACACACAGGAATACCGTTGTCAGCTGTAGTCCCAGAAAATGTGTCAGCCGTACGAAAAAGGTTAATCGATGATCATCGCTTAACCTACCAAATGATACAGAAGGAACTTAACATTGGATTAGCAGAGATACATAAAATTATTCATAAAGAACTGCACATGAAAAAATTAAGTTTGTTGTCTGGTCCCCCATAATTTAACAGATCACCAAAAAGCGGAGCATGTCATAATCAGTAAAGAAACTCTAAAATTACTTAATGATGGTGGCCGCCGCATTACTTCTAAAATCAGAACTGGGGATGAGGCGTACATACCTTTTTTTGATGCTTAAGGAAGTCAAGAAACTAAACTATGGGTCTTTGAAGATATCCCAAACCCACAATTGTAAAAAGACAAGGAGCAATGAAAAAAGTAACGTATATCGTGTCCTTCAGGAGTACAGGCCTGGTCAAAGCCATTAAACGAAAGAGATAGAAGACAGTTACAGCTAACTGGTACACCACTGATGCTTGTATTCACCATCTACCTCGACCTAGAAAATCTCAGTCGAACGCTCAAATGAAATTCACGATAACATTTAATTGGACATTATCAAGGAGACGTCCAATCTAGATTAAAGGTGCATACCGTTTGAGCGTTCGACCGGGGTTATCGGTATAACTCGGGGTCGAAGTAGTTGGTAAATACGAGCGTAAGTATCTTCCAGAAATTCTTCAAGATATGAATGTTAAGGGACTCATGCTTCACCTTGACAATGCGCCTTCTCATTCAGCAACTCGAATTTCCTGAACAAAAAACATCAAAGTGATAGAACATCCACCCTATCCTCCTGATCTTGCTGTGTGTGACTTTTGGCTATTTTTTAATCGAAAAAAAAATTTACTTGAGAGTCGTTTTCAGTGTTTTTTATTTAATCCGAGAAATGGATGGTTTGCAGCATTTAATCTTTGGAAAATTCGCCTACAAAAGTGCACTGATCTTTGAGGGAATTACTTTGAACACTCCTAAAAGTTGATAAATTTAACTGGTACCATTGAGCCGTATCTCAAAAATTTCAGTATGATCGTCATACTTACTGGTATATTCAGTCTTTACATTGCATTTCTTTTATTTGCGCATATATAATTCTGATAATTTTTATGAGAAAAGTTTTGCATATAATCTATTATTCTAAACAATTTAACTAATAATTCTAATCTATGCTTGTTATTATTTTTCTCAATTAATTCACAAAAAACGTTTTGTGCTTTTTAAAAATCAATAACGAGGGGGGGGGGGGGGAGTATTTTTTATTGATAACCAGAAATTGTTGTTGGCCACTACATTTTCTGAAATTGGTAAAACCCTGGCTAATGAAAGGAAAACGGAGGCCAATGACAAACAATTCTGATCTTATATAACTTATTTTTCTTGTATTACGTCATTATATGGTCTGTTTATGTCAGGCATGAGATTACAAAAAAGATAAAAAGAAAAAGCGGAAAAGCACGTGAAACGGGAAAATGAGAAATTATTTAAAATAGCGCATGTTAATAAGACAATTAAGAAAGTTATTTTACGCGCAATAAAATTGTCAATATTTTTTATTTAAATGCTGCTTTGTTTGGGGTTCGGGAAGACAGAATAAAATTAATAATTTATGCAAATACTATAATTTTGAAACGAAATTTGCGTTTTTCCGCGATATTTTGATGAAATTTGCATTTTTTTCTCGCGATCCTTTGACATAATTCGCGTTTTTCCGTGATCTTTTGATGAACTTTGTGCTTTTTCCGCGATCCTTTGACGAAATTTTCCCTTTTCCGCGATCCTTTGACGAAGTTCGTACTTTTTCAACGATCTTTGGACGAAATTCGCGCTTTTACCGCGATCCCTTGACTAAATCGACGTTTTCTCCGTGATTCTTTGATAGAATTCGCGTTTTTCCCGCGATATTTTGACACAACTCGCGTTTTTTCCGCGATCATTTGACGAACATTGCGTTTTTCTGCGATCCTTTGACGAAATTCGCACTTTTACAGCGATCCTTTGACGACATTCACGTTTAATTCACGATCCTTTGACAGAATTCGCCTTTTCTCGCCATCTTTTGACGAAATTTGTTTTTTTCCGCGATCATTTGATAAAATTTGCATTTTTTTCCGCGGAATGACGAAATTTGCTCTTTTTACGCGGTCCTTTGACAAAATTCACATTTTTTCATGATCCTTTGACAGAATTCGCGTTTTTTCCGCGGGCGAAATTCGCATTTTTTCTGCGATCCTTTCACAAAATTCGCGCTCTTTTTGACGAAATTCGAGTTTTTCTGCAATCTTTTGACGAAATTCGCGTTTTTCCCGCGATCTTTTGACGAAATTCGTGATATATTTTTATGTCCGAATTTTCGAACTGGCGACCGATTTTTGTTAAATTTTCGAAACAAATCACCACTTGCGAGAGCGACAAAAAGAAGCAGAAAAAAGCGGAAAATCGAAGTTCGCGGAAGAATCTCATGCTTGTTATGCATAGACTTAATCCTTTATATCCTGACGGTACTTTTAAGTACCGTTAAAGAAAATTCAATATAAAGTTTATTCAGTTTGTCTACTAATAAAAGTAGATTGCATTTTTCATACTAAATAATTTCCTTAATCATATATTAGAAAGAACAATAAAACAGTCGAAGCTAAATATTTTTTAACGTAGTTATTTTTTCATCCATTTACCTAGGTGTAGCTTTTATTCTATTAAAAAATGTTATACGAAAAATTTGAAACTTCAAAACAGTTCTCCGTGACAGATAGGATCACAATTCATTTACTTACATTGTTGAACTGTGAGATTCCCATAACGGTATGTTTTGTTAATAAATCTAATTACTTGTAAATATTTTGCAAAAATACTTCTAACTACCGATTTATTAACTCAGTTATAATTAAAAAAATTATTTATAAACCAAATTATTGTTATATTATATATGTTGTTCTGGGAATCTTAGGCACTAACGTAAATAATTATTTTGGTGAAGCAATTTTTGTATTAAAAATTCGGGATATAAATTGTTAACGAAATGCTTACTTATACATGTATTAAATGATGTAAATATTGAATGAATTGTTTGTTTATTTGATACATTCACAGTTATTCCATAAAGATATAAAATTTTTAAAAAAATGTTGAAAATCGCGATAGAAATTAAATCTATAAGTTTTTTTTTAATAATGTGTGCTTTCAAATTAGTTAAATTTTATAAAGGATATAGTTCATATTGAGAATTTAATCCTAATGTAATGTATTGTTAGTAATTTTAGAGCTTATTTTAAGCACTTTCTTTGCAAATTAATGTGTTTTTTATTTCATTTTTTAAGCTATTGACTTCAGAAGCTGACAAGGAAGGTCTAAATACGGCCATACTCCGAAAAAAAAATATAAAATGTTCTTCTCACAAAGATAGATATGTTTATAAAAAGAAAAAAAATTCGGCGGAAACTCGACAGAGTGTCCGTAAAAAAATAATGAAGATTTCGTTATTTGGCGATTTATCACCGGTTGGCGATGGAATAAAATTTCAAAAAATATTTTTTATGTTAAATGCATTAGTTTAGTTTTGTCAGATTTACCCAGCAAGCACAGAACTAACAGATTGGCACAAAAATTATATCTTTCATCAAGTACTAGAGGTGTTATTTCGATAACAGCGAATCGTAACCTAAAAGTATCGATTCTGTCCTTTCATTCGATATCTTTGGCGATACTTTCATGGGTTATCGACGTTGCGCCAGAAACATGGCACAACGACGGAAATCGGCGATATAGGTGATACGTGTTTGATGCAAATACGTACGAATTCCGAAATATCTGGCATAAAAATGTTGCACAAATTTCGCATTGCTGATATGCAAAGATCATCATTGCGAACTGCCTTTTTTATGCATGTATGACAATATAGATCTTGTGCCAATATAATGATATTTTATACGCATGTCGGCGAATACTTTTTAATCGATTTAATTATATATTTTGTAGTACAGAAACTATTTTAACCCTTTCAGGGCCAAAGCTCTCCCATTGCTAAAATGTTGAAATGAATATCACCGGAATTCACAAACAAATTTAATTTGGAAACATTCATTAACTTTTTTTTTTTTTTTTAATCAATATTCTGGTACCACTTGGGAATTAAAATCGATTTGTTTCATACATGTACCGCCGCCTTGAAAGAGTTAAAATAATTTATTCGTTATATAATTAAAAAAATAAACTTTCTGTACATTTAAAAAAGTATTCACATGCACATTTCTCAGTTACAGAATCATAAATTGTTGCAATTTTATGGTAGAGAATTGCAGCTTATGTTGTTTTATTGTGGAACGTTAGAACTGGAGGATTCCCCCCCCCCCCCCCTCCTCGACACACACACAGTGATTTTGCAGTTAACTTATTCTATTGCATAGTACTTGGCCTCACTTTAACTTGATAGATTCTTTTTGACTGTGTTATGCATAGAGAAAACACAATATATTTTTTAATATTTTATATACAAGTTTTTTATTTAGTTCATATTTTTGATTGCATTCCAAAGAAACATTTTTCTAACAAAACTACCCTTAACTATTCATCAAGCATTAATAAAAAAAGAAAAAAAATGAAATTTCTGCTAAACTATTGAATGACCAACTTGTTTTTGACCATAAAAAATTCATTTATTATTAATGCTGAAATTAGCATTATATATATATATAAAAAAAGATTTGTTTACATATTGAAGATTTTATACTTTGTCAAAAAGGCAAAGTATAAAATCTTACTTTGACTGGGCATAGAATTCTATTTATGATTTTAAAAAAAGTTATTCCAAAGAAGCAAATATTTTTCTGATAAGTGAAAAAAAAAAAAAAATCCTGTAATTATTCTAATTAATCATGAATCATACAAATATTCTAATTTTTGCTCATTCCAAGTGTAATACATGAAAAAATCAAATATTGTTCCAAAGAAGCAAACATTTTTCTGATATAAGAGGTGTGTGTGTGTGTAGGGGGGGGGGGGGAAAGTCTTGTACCTTTTCTAAGTAATCATGAATCATAAATTCTAATTTCTACTCAACTATTCGATGCTTTATCTTTCAATGTCAAACTTGTTTTTGACCATAAGATTTATTATTAATGCAAATTATAATTATTAATGCTGAAATTAGTCTTAAATAAAAAGCTTATTTCTACTTACTACAGATTTTATTCTGTTTTTCCCCCCTATGGCATTTGCCTTAAAATCCATGTTAAAAAAAAAAAAAAAAAAGTATTACTTACAAATTTAAACATTATCAGGGGTTAACAGAGCCCCCCCCCCCCCCCTTGAGTATTAGAGTACTTTTGTGATATAACATTTTTTAATTGCAAAACTTCTATTTATTTTAATCTTGAATTTTTGTTTTCAATGTTTGTCATTCAATATTTTTGAACTCCAAAAAAATTTGAGCAACTAATTAAATTAATAACGTTTTATTTTTGAGATGCATAAACCATTTAAATAGCAAAAAATATATAAATAAAATTGCGACAATACAAATTTTTGAGGGGGGGGGGGATAATTAAGTGGAATAACTCATGCTTCATAAACTTTTATGTTGAGAGACTTTAGTACAACTGAACATTCAATATCAAATAGAATTAAATTAAAAAGTTACAAACTATTTAAATTCGATAATAATTACACATGCCAATCAAAATTAACTTTGCATTCATATACATGCACACACCAAATACATCTTATCTGAAATCAAATATGAGACACACAATCAAGCATTAAAGAAAAAAAAATAATACTAATACTTGTCCCCCCTCCCCTTTTGTTTACGATAAACCTTGAAATACACCTTTTCAAATCACAGCTGGAATTAAGCTAGATGGCTTTAATCATTTTCTGGAAATTCTTCTCTTTATGTTCTATCTGAAAATACCTACCGTGCTAGGATAGCTGAAATAAATAGACACAGACAATATAAAGCAATGCTAGTGTTTTCATTGTGCTACTTCATTTATTAAACAATTATTGCTTACAAATTATATATTTAGTATTTCTTTTAAAACAGAAATATTTTCTTTTTATTTAATTTTTTTAAAGATCAGATTTAGAAATACAATATATTTTACATCTACAGCTACCATGAGCTTTCACAATATATTTTCTTGCAAATTCGGAAACTGGCTTTACTCTCAAGTCTGGTATACTTCAAATCCAGATTCCTTCCGAGTCGGGTAAAAAAAGGTATTGCTCCAAGTATCTGATTAATTTCTCCACCTATTTAAACAATATAAAATGAAAAGATCTAAAATTGTTATTTGTGCACACAAAATCAAATTATTAAACATGTAGAAATATAATAAACAAAATAACTGAATTTCACACCTTGAAAACAAGTAAATTACACATTGCAGTAACACTAAATATATAGGAAATTTTATTCAAGATATATAAAAATGCAGGACTTTTATTTAAGCCTAACTAATTTTTGTGTGATTTAACTACTAGACAACATTTTCCATTGTCATTAGAAAATCAGCAGCTTATTGAAATTCTAAAGTATTCTCATAAAAATATATAAATGAAACTTACTGCTTTGAGCATTAGCCACTTTAACAAGGGCTCTTTGCTACAGCATTAAATCAGAAGTTATGTAGAAATTACTAATATGCAGTGTTTATAGGGATTTGAAAAGAAAAAAAATCCAAGGAGTCTAGAAAAATTCTAAAAAGTCAAAGAATTTTAAGCGACTTGTTTATTTTATCATGTGTGTTATGTACTCATGTAACAGATACACTCGCCCTACTTTTAATACCTCAATTAAGAAAAAAAAAACAGATTTTACAGTGTTAAAATCTTATGGCTAGTGCTAAAATTGCACAGAATTCAGTTCTATATAAATATAATATATAAGCCAGTCAAATCTCAAACACCCATCATGTACCATGTGCTCCTAGATTTTGAAAGTAAATTTTTAAAAGCAAAAAATTAAGGAAAAAAAAACATGTGGTAATACAAAAAAATTTTTCTTTCTCCTCACGCCCCCTCCCCCTTCTCTTTTTTTTCAGAAGATTTTATTTTATTTTATGGCTAATGTCTTACATGCCATATATGCTAAGAAAGTTTTGTATACAAGCAGTATTATTCATTGCAAAAGATATAATTTTACTTATCAAATATCCTTAAAAAAAAAAAAAAAGCACCAATAGTCTAACAATTTTTGTATTATGGATTAACAAAGTACAATTGACAGTGTCAATAAAATACCAGTTTTAATTTCGAAAATTTATTTCAAGATTTTTACAAACATCAGTAATGCAAAAGTAGAAAGTTATAAGCAAAACTATTATCAGACAAATACATTTAATAAAAGAGGGTTTAAAAGCTTTAACGGAAATATTCAAATTGTTTATCATTACATAATTAAGTTTATGCTATTCAATAATTTAAAAATGTCTTAACTAAAAAGTATAGTAAAAAGTCCTTTTCACCCTCAATTCTAATATCCATGATAGATTACTTATTTCACAATTTATGAAATAAATACTGTTTAGACAGGCAGGGGGTGAGGGCTATCTATATATATATTACGCTAACATACGTGGCACAGAAATCACGATTATTTGTTATTGTTTAATGGCAACGCCCTAGAATCGCATCTGATTGGCTATTGTGTAAGAGTCCTTGGCAGGATTTATGGCGATCGGGTTTGTTTACTTTTCGCGTTTTCGGTGCGATATCTTTCGCTGCAATTATGTAGCTTCAAAATGTCATTTGAAATGCCCATAAAAAATCTCGGTGAATGCTTGAAAGTAAAGAAGCCGAATTCGAGTAGAATAGAAATAGATTCGAAATCCAAATAGGGAACGCCGTTAAGCGATCGGCAAAATAGGCTTAATAACTGTAGCATGCACGCGTTGTTTCTGAAATCCAAATTACTGATTTAAACGTTCCGGGCATGCATAACTGTGGGTGAAACGTGCAATTTCTGCAAAGGACTGTATTGGAAATGCGAATTAAACAGCAGCAAGAAGTTTACAAAATGTTGTCATGACGTAAAATGTGATTTTGTACGGACAGGCAGGACAAGTAGTTTTGACTGTACGGACAGGTAGTTTTGACTGTACGGACCTGCGATACGAATTTCAGGTTCATTTAAGAATATTATTACGCCCCCTCCCCTCCCCCAGAAATAAGATACAATAAAACCTGCTTAGACGAAAACGACCAGTGATAAATTTCATTTTATGCAGGTTATTTAAATGGAACAAAGCATAATAGCATTTTTTTTTTTTGGGGGGGGGGAGAGAGAGAGAGAGAGAGAGAGAGAGAGAGAGAGAGCTGGAACTTTTTTTTTTCGTTTATTTCAGAATTCTGTTATAAACAGGCTTTACTCTATTAAAAAATAAATTTGCTTGATGGTACTTTAAAAAAAAATCTATATAGTAATATTTGCTTACAATTTTATTATTTCTTTTTCAGTATTACACGTTATGTTGTATTTGTGATTGATTTTTCATATAAAAATTTTAAATAAAAAATTAAATTATTGAAAATATAATTACATTTTAATTAAATTCATCAGTTCATTTGGAATAAAAAAGTTTAAAGTATGAGACATACAAAAATTAAAAAAATTAACCTTTGACTTTACACAACTTTGAGACTGAACAAGAGTCGGGCCCTGGTAATTTGCACTGTCTCCACCCAGCCCTTTCTGTACGGACCTGCGATAAAAATTTCAGATTCATTTAAGAATATTATTACGGGCCCGGGCAACGCCGGGCGGGTCAGCTAGTAAAGATATAATACTCAACTACTTGAGGAGAAGGAGTTTTGAAAACAACATTGTGTAGTAGGTAAATATTATTTTGGATGGATGGAAGTAGAGAAAAGTCAATTTCAATCACACATGTTAAATTTCAATTGAATCTCCTCCCGTTAAAATCTTGGCGAGTGAGTTACAGGTAAGCTCCCCATTAACACCTTCACACACCCCTCTCTACAAGAGAGTTAGTGATTAATTCAACATTCTTCAAAAGAACAGAAATCAACACTTTTCCATAAAATATTATGACATTTGATATTTTGTAACATAATATTTGCTACATACAATTAACGCATAATTTAAGAACTTGACATCTTCAAATTCCAACTTAATTATTCAGATTATAAATTTTTACAATTTAATATTAAAAATCTATTCATTGTGTAATCAGTAACAGTTATTATAGTTGGCATTGCAATTAAAAAAAATACTAACAATAAGTGCTGTTTGAAATGTATATAAATAAAATTATGAGGTTAATGTTAAGTAAAAGAGACAGGCAACTGGTATTAGCTAAATATAGAGTACAAGCACCAGTAGTCAGCCAGTTATACCAGAAGAAAAAAATGCCCGATCTCAAATCCCCCCCCCCCAAAAAAAGCAAAGTGTAAGGATTCTGAGCATTGGAAAATTGTATTTAATTTGGAACTTAAAATAAAGTTTATAAATGAGGACCCCAGAAGACAATGGGTATAAGTGACAAAATTGAACTAAGTGCACAGACGACCTGGAAATATGCTTTTTTCTTTTCAGGTAAAGAAATATAAGAAATTTTCTAATAATGTGTTGTGTTTTGGAGATCAACCACTTTTGCCGAATAATGATCAATATTGATTAATTATAAATTTAAAGAAAATTGCACTCTACTTTTTTCAAATTTATTGAAATAAGAGTTCAAAGACCACTGTAAAACAAGCAGCAGTTTCTTACTTCAATTCAGTCAATTATTATTGATATTCAAATTTAACATCAATTACCTTTGAACTCAATTTACTCCAAATCGAAATTTTGTCACTTGTACCCCTTGGCTTCTGATGTCCTCAAATATTATCTCACTATGACCAACTATTGAATATCAATATCTGTGAATATCAATACACAATTTATTTACATCACTAGTATATCACCCTCCTCAAAAATGATGGAATGCTGATCTGCATTTCATTTTCATAAAACATCATACAAAAGAACAGTATAAAGATTTCGTCATTGAAAGGTTTGTATGGTAGAAAAGTACATTTTAAAAATGAGAAATGATTTCTACAAATACAGATGAAGATATATTTTTTACTCCATATTCAATTTCTGAAATAGTTCCACGATCAATAAAGGCTCCTATTCTAATCTTTAGAATTGAGAAATAAAAAATAAGTGAAAATTACATGTTGGCAGAATCATAATCTTTATCTTTAGTTTTATTAATGCAAAAATGCATTTCAAGCTACGCTTAACATCACCAGCGATAACTTTGAAACACTTTATATATGTACTTTATTCTTAACAAATAAAAATATATTCTCTATTTAATATTTAATTGTAATGAAAAAAAAAAAAAAAATGTCATAATGCATAGTGATAAAATAAACCCAATAGACAACATTCTCGTGATGCTGCAATAAATTATTTTTTTTTTGCTTATAAAAATAAAGCACATTGCATAATTTTTTTTTTTTTTAATAGCAATTAACTTGCAAATGAAAAACAGGGGTCGATGCAGGTTTTTATTCTTGGGGCCCATTTTGTGAAAAGTAAAAGTTATTTTTTTAAATTTTACTATATTTTTGTGAAAAATAACATTTTGTAAGGAAAGTTGAAATCCAGTTATTTAAATTCAAACGAAGAATTTATTGACAAAACTTCTTTAAATCTCCTTGCTAAAGTTTCTGTTTTTCATGAGCTGGTTTTATTTATAATTTACACATTTTAAAACAGTTTTTATGAAAAAGAATGTTACAAAGGGACCTATTTTATTAAATTTATTAGGTAGATTTCGTAAGAAATACTACCTAGTGCAGTCGTTACCATGGTGCGACTTTTGAAAAATTCCTTCATAACTTTTCATTATAGGACCCCAGGAACCCAAAACCACCCCCCACCTAAAAAGTTTATATATATATATATGTATGTATGTATGTACTAAATTTTGTCCGCACGATAAAAGTCGCAATGATGCACGGATCGTCTTCAAACTCGGCAACAACTTTGAGATGGGTAATATCTCGGCGGGGATTGAAAATGGGCAAAATCGGCCCAAGGGAATGGAAATGGGGAGGGTTCAAAATTCTGAATACCGTCTTAACATGATTCTGATAAAACCAGCTCTTTCACAACAATGACAGGAAAAAATAAATATTTTTCGTTATAGCAGTTGCCAACAATTAAAAAAAAAGCAATAAAATTATCACCACAACAGTTGTTTTTCTAATGCAAGACTTTCACGTGAAAATTAAATTAAATAAACAGTTTGGCGAATTGAAAACAAATTGAATATTACGTCATAAGTTTTCTAGTGCAAGATTTCTGCATGAAAACTCAAAATGAAATAAATAGTTTGACGAATTAAAAAAAAAAATCAAAATATTGTGTCATATTAGAAATATAATGGACCTCAGCAGGTGAATATGTAACATAATGTGAGTTTGATGAAACGTATTAAAACATGATAAAAACCCGACTATGGAAATATTAACATATTTTAACACTTTGAGATTCTGTGAATTTGCTTTAGCCATTTTTAAACCTATTCCATGTACATGCGTGTGTGTATTCGTGTATATTAGAATTTTCACAAAATGTTAACTCCCTAGAGCTCATTCTTAGTGAAGGAACTGGGTTTATCGCTAATCTTGATTTAAGTTTTGTTGGTGAATTTCGTACTTAAATTTGAAATCTACCTCCGCCTGTAGGCCCGAGCCGGTAGGGATTTTTTTGTGATGGGGTCCATTTTATTAAATCTATTTTTGTGAAGGGGCCTATTTTATTAAATAGATTTTTGTGGAAGGGCCCTAAATAGGCCCCAAATTTTGCTTGGATCGACCCCTGAAAAATCCATCCAAAGAGTCAGGAGTCTGGATATTTTTCATTATTTCTTGTTTAAATTAACAATGGAAGTAATCAAATTACCATCATTTAGAAGAAATTTCATAAAAAAACCCCTTTAAAATAAAAATATAAAAATGGAAATAGTTAGTGTGGACACATCTACAAATAAACAGCTTTAATTTAAAAAAAAATAATTAGCAAAATTAGTTCAGTCAAAAGCTCGGGGCAGATGACTAAAAAGAAAAAAAAAAACAGTCATGTTTCAAATATTTCAAAACCCGCCTTATCAAGAAAATTAAATTTGGGAAATCGCAAAAACATTTATCTACGTCCATTAGTTTTCATTGTAAACCAAGGTTTTACAATTCCAGAAATACAGGATAAAACAAAATATTTTGTAGGTAGTGTTTTTTCGGTGCAAGTTTACCAGTAGAATAGATTGAGATTTTCAAAATTTTGAATGAGGCCAGTTTCGAAACTCACGTCCTCATATATAGACTGTGTTTCCATGGTTCCTGTGTTACAACATTTCCCTTCTTGCACCTCATCATTCCAAAAAATTAGCAGCCTTCTTGCCTCCAGTTGTAAAAAGAATGCCTTTATTCCTTTGTGTATTAAAAAATTTAGTTACATTAGTAATTTTTTTTTTCATTCCATTAAGGATTCTACATTATCTGGTTGCAATATGTTTATATTAACATATTTATTTGGGCTATTCAGTTTTAGATTAATACTAATAGAAATTCTAACGAAAGTTTACCGTGTAGTACTTTTAAATAAAAAATGACCACTAGTTTAAAGAAAGTGGCCCTTATAAAACTGGTACCAGTGACCACTAATGAACTTTTCTAGTTCAGCAAGGGTTGGATTAGCCATCAAAAACTAGTTTTTGAGATGACATAGGTTTAAACTGTGTTTTAACCGTCCAAAACACAAATATGTACGTAAACACAGAACAAAACAGAAAAAGTTCTGTTAATATAGCATTGCTTTTGTTTGATAGTTCAATGTAGTTTAGTATACATTAAATTGTAATCAAATATGAAATTATAATTTTTTTCTTTGTTTATGTCTACATTTCCAAGTTATGTGGATTTTTCTGGTGTGGCTTTTTTTGCATACTTGGTTGAATACCTTATTTTTAAATATATATATAGATACAAGCACAATTTTTTTTTTTCAAGAAACGATAATTTACACTGATTTTAAGGAGTTTCACTTATATTCATAAGCTGTGTAGGACCTCCCTTAAATTTTTTTGTCTTCAATCATATGTGAAACCTTGGTAGTGATCAGGAAGAAAATTAGCAGATGAGACATCTAGTTGTAAATCAGAGAGTACAGAAAACACCCCTCATCATCGTTCTTTTGGAAACTTCTAGGATAGATGTGCCAGTAAGTAATGTGATTTATTCCTGTTATTTCAATTTATTTTGATTCATAATGGAAAATGTTACTACGAGATTGATTTTAGATCGATGCTATACAAATACAATACTATAAAAACTAGAATCTAATAATTATAATTGTTAATTGAAAAACGTTGGCTTTTAGCTAAATGCTTTAATTGGATTTTGGCTTAACAAAAATCTGGTAGCATTAACATCTACTCTATGAAAAGGTGCGTTCCCACAAATATTTTTTTTTCCAACTACAGCACTGTGCATTTATCCAGTTTTATTTAGAATTTATTGATTAAATTTTTCTAACTCTGCTAAATAATTCTTTTGATACTATTTTATTAAATCTAGGTTTTTGACACGACGGTTTCAACCATTACATGTCAAAAATTCAACCCTTTACTTTTAAAGTATAAATATAACCTTTTGGTGCTGAAGAAGGATAGTTCCTGATATCTAGTAAAATAGCATAAAAATAATAGATACATAATTTTTTTTTTAATACTTTAAAGACAAAAAAATAGAATAGATTATACAAATACACGGACAGCATATTTTATACACCAGTGGTAACTTATCAATAAAAATATTGAGCCCCACCAGTGGCCGAGAGGTTATGCTCTCGAAGCTGGTAGACGGGGAGGTGCAGGATTCGAACACAATCGTACCCGTCAGCCTAATCATTTGGAGTTTTCGTGGATTTCTTTGAACCATGGATTTCCATGCGTAAATATGGGTTAGGTTCCCTTAGAAAGAACCCCCACAAAGGGCACTCCCCCCTCGGTCTATATCCCTCGAGTAGATAATTGACCGTCAAATCAAAATTCAACCCAATAGAAATATTGAAACAGTAGTAAGCATTCCAAACTTCAACCTTAAACATTGGTTGGACGTTAATGGAACTTTGGGAAGAGAATATATTATTGTATATACTCGTGAATGAGTCGAAAAATTTTAGACAAAATTTAGGAGTTGAAAATGGTGGTTCGACTTATATATAAAATAAAAATTCTCAGATAATCAGCGAACGGGTAAGTCTTTTAAGTTATCACATGAGAGATAAAAGCGAACAACGGTCATTTCCCTGTGATTGGCAAAAAAAGCTCAACAATAATGTCCCTGTAATTGTTCCGCATCTATTTTCTCTTGGGACAGAATTCCCACCAATACAGGGACATTCCTTTTAACATTTTAATACCCTTTTTAAAAAGAGTTCAACATGAGAATGCTTCTAGATATCGCTCTTAAAAGTCTTAAAATACAAAGTAGTACTACATTTTAGTAGTCTAAGAAGTTGTTTACCCTTGTAAATGAGGCTTGAATAGATTTTTAAAAGAATTTTTTCTTTTTAAGTATTACTGAATTGATGTGAATAGGTTTCAAAGTAGTTTAAGGTTCTTTGGTTTTACATAATTATACAGTTTTAAACGTTGAATTAAAAAAAAAAAAAAAAGGTCTGATTAGAAATGTAAAAATGTTTACCAATTTCATGTCATGAAAATTTATTAATTTTTCTTATCCTCGATTGCAAATCATTTTTCAACATACTACCAGGAATGCGGTTAGACTTATACACGAAAATTCAATTTTTTTTCAAAATTTTGCTTAAGAATTGGGAGGGTGGGGAACTTATAATACACGAGTATATACGATAAGCACAAATGTTAATCACATAACTATTGCAGAATTCACAACTGAAAAAAAAAAAAAAAAAAAAAAAAACATAACTTACATATTTGGAAAAATACTGATTCACTTCAATAATATAATGCACTTCAATATATGATGCACTTCAATAACACTAGTCAAATATATTTGGAATACAAAGGAAGAACTTCCTGAATTTCTCAACCAGACCATCTAAAAACAGAAATTTAAAAATAATACAATAATAGAGAACAATAAAGAATTAAATTTATTATTAACATCTTTATGAATTACAAAATTTATGACATTATCAAACATACCACAGGGCTTGAAATTCAAATTTTCCCAGGAGGGGAGTCTCCCTCCCAACATTTATAAATAGAGGGGAGTGGGAGGGGGCAAAAAATATCTCTAAAGCCCTCTATTTTCTTAAGTGCAACTTCAAGATAATACAGACATGACAAAATACCATTGAAATAAATTAAATCCAATGTATATCCAAAATGTTTATTTTTATTAAAAAATAAAGGAAAATAATCAAGTTTTATGTATACCACATCTATTTTTTAACTTTTTATTATTATTTTTTTAAATAATCAAATATATGATTATGGGCACTTAACAATTGGATTGTTAAATGAATTTCTAAACTTAGATTTTATTCAATTTTAGATGATTTTTTTTTTTTTTTAGAAAACTTTGCAAAATCTGACGTGTTTTCATTATTAACTACTCACATAAACAATACATATCATATCGGCGATATGGTATTGTGAACATGGTCACTTCCCCAGTAGCAGAATTTTCTGTGTCCATCTGTAGCAAATAAATTTTATCTGTGACAAGACAATGCTGAAGCAAGCTACTATTATTAACACTTATAATAACCATAAAATAACCAAAAATTGCATTTTACAAAGAAAATCTAATAAAACACAATAACTCTTAAAACAAAGTAAATTTTTAATGATTTTTTTAAGCCCGGTATTTATTGTTAAGCTGGTAGATTAATCAAAATAATCTGCAGCATTGCTGCCGTGCCATACAGTTTCTGCTATGGGGGTCACTTCTGAACAAGATTGTTTTATTATATCCTTAATGGAATTAAAATTAAAACTGGAATCCCTAGTATTTTCATTAATTGACCTAGGTTCTATGAATTGATATTTTAAACCCAGGCCCAAAGTTTAAAAAAGAAAACCATCAATTCATTTCTTCTATTACACAAAAAATGCTTGATTTTAAAAAGTCCTAATTTTAGTGAATTGCCAAGATCAACTAGAAGTTTGTTATTTCTAAATACATTTCTTTGGAGTTCCCAATTTTTTTTTCCACACTACATTTTTTTTCTGCACTACATGATCTAATCTCAAATTTTGTTTAGCGCCAAGTCTATCCCTATTTGATAAGATGCAACATTACATTTGGTGGACGTTACTGCCCTTTCAGTTATTTCCTTTTCGGTCACGGGAAATGAAATCTTGAAGTATGTAAATCGGTCATAGAAGAAAATTGTGGATTCTGCCAATCCTTCAAGGGATAAAATAACGTGAAGTTCACCAATCAGTCATGGAAAAATATCACGGAATTCGTCAATCAGTCACTAGAAAATATCGTGAAATTAGTTGGTAGCAGAGAAAAATCGTGAATATCGTCAATATGTCACAAGAACAAACAAGGGAATTCGCCAATCGGTCGCAAAATGAAATCTCAAAATCCGTCGATCAGTTTCGGGAGGGGGGGGGGATCTATTTCTTCAATGAGTTGCAGGAGAAAGAAACTAACTTTGCTAATCGGCCAAAGGAAAATATAGCAAAATTTGGCAATTGGTCTCAGGAAAGTATTATAAAATTTTAGTTGGTCAAGGACAAAAACTCTAAATTCGCCAGTTGGCCGCGGGAAAATATCATGGAAAAAATGTCGTCAAACAGTTGCTGGAAAATTTCACAGAATTCATCATTCAGCAAAGGAAAAATATTGCGAAATTTGTAGATTGGTCATGGGAAAGTATTGCAAAGTTCATCAATGTGTTGTGGGAAAATATCGTGAATTTGTTCTGGTTGCAGAAAAGAATCAAGAAAATTTTTAGTTGGAAACAAGGAAAAAATTGTGAATTTTGTCAATATGTCGCAAGAACAAACGAAAATTTGTCAATCGGTCATGGAATGAAATTGCGAAATTCATCTATTGGTTTCAGGAAAAAATCAATAACTCGTCGATCTGTCGCGGGGGTAGGGGGGGGGATTTGCTAAGCATTGATCAATGAAAAAAATCATGAAACTCGTCAGTCTTTGCAGGAAAATATCACAGAATCTGCCAATCAGTTGCGGCAAAATATCGTACAAATCTCTTAAGGCTGTTACTAATGATGAGCTAGAAGCGGCTAGGAGTCGTCTGGTAGCTTCATCGCCCCGAGCCCTCCCTTCCCTTTTTTCGGTGTCTTTAATTTGTGTAATTTCCCTTTTAAATTAGTCCGGTTTCAATTTTTGATTTTTTTTTTCAACGTTGCTTTTCCTAGAGAGTGTTTCACTCGGGACGTGGCTGGGGACCTAGGAATCTTGCTTCCACAAAAGAGTCGAACTAGAGTAGAAGAATAAAGAGCTGCGGACAAAGAGAGGCCGCTCGCCGCGGCAGTCGACCCCCCCCCACCCACCCCCGAGCCCAACCCTTCCCGCTTTTCGGTGTCTTTAATTTGTGTAATTTCCCTTTTAAATTTGTCCAGTTTCAATTTTCAATTTTTTTTTTTTTTTTTTAAACGTTGCTTTTGCTATAGAGTCTTTTACTCGGGACGTGGTCGGGGACCTACCAATCTTGCTTCCGCAAAAGAGTCAGACTAGAGTAGAAGAATAAAGGGCTGCGGACGAAGATGGGCTGCTCGCCGCGGCGGTTGAGCTCAAAGTAGCTTGGAGTCTTTCGGTAGCTTCATCGCCCCGAGCCCAACTCTTCCCGCTTTTCGGTGTCTTTAATTTGTGTAATTTCCCTTTTAAATTTGTCCGGTTTCAATTTTCATTTTTTTTTAACGTTGCTTTTGCTATAGAGTCTTTCACTCGGGACGTGGTCGGGGACCTACGAATCTTGCTTCCGCAAAAGAGTCAGACTAGAGTAAAAGAATAAAGGGCTGCGGACGAAGATGGGCCGCTCGCCGCGGCGGTTGAGCTCGAAGTAGCTTGGAGTCTTTCGGTAGCTTCATCGCCCCGAGCCCAACTGTTCCCGCTTTTCGGTGTCTTTAATTTGTGTAATTTCCCTTTTAAATTTGTCCGGTTTCAATTTTCAATTTTTTTTTTTTTTAACATTGCTTTTGCTATAGAGTCTTTCACTCGGGATGTGGTCGGGGACCTACGAATCTTGCTTCCGCAAAAGAGTCAAACTAGAGTAGAAGAATAAAGGGCTGCGGACGAAGATGGGCCGCTCGCCGCGGCGGTTGAGCTCGAAGTAGCTTGGAGTCTTTCGGTAGCTTCATCGCCCCGAGCCCAACTCTTCCCGCTTTTCGGTGTCTTTAATTTGTGTAATTCCCCTTTTAAATTTGTACGGTTTCAATTTTCAATTTTTTTTTTTTAACGTTGCTTTTGCTATAGAGTCTTTCACAAAAGAGTCGGACTAGAGTAGAAGAATAAAGAGCTGCGGACAAAGAGAGGCCGCGGCAGTCGACCCCCCACCCACCCCCGAGCCCAACACTTCCCGCTTTTCGGTGTCTTTAATTTGTGTAATTTCCCTTTTAAATTTGTCCGGTTTCAATTTTCAATTTTTTTTTTTTAAGCGTTGCTTTTGCTATAGTCTTTCACTCGGGACGTGGTCGGGGACCTACGAATCTTGCTTCCGCAAAAGAGTCAGACTAGAGTAGAAGAATAAAGGGCTGCAGACGAAGATGGGCCGCTCGCCACGGCGTTTGAGCTCGACGTAGCTGGGAGTCGTTCGGTAGCTTCATCGCACCGATCCCAGCCCTTCCCACTTTTCAGTGTCTTTAATTTGTGTAATTTCCCTTTTAATGTCCGGTTTCAATTTTTGATTTAACGTTGCTTTTGCTAGAGTGTCTTTCACTCGGGAAGTGGCCGGGGACCTACAAATCTTGCTTCCGCAAAAGAGTCGGACTAGAGTAGAAGAATAAAGGGCTGCAGACGAAGATGGGCCGCTCGCTGTGGCGGCGAGCGGTCCAGCTACTTCGTGTGTATTATTTCAACTGCTCTGCTCAACAACCGCAAAACGTTTTGACACATTTACAAATTCATTTTTGAATGGAAAGATGTAAAATGGGAAAGCCTGACCCTGGAAGCGATTTGGAATCTAACTGTGTTTTCCATTTTTTAGTCAATCAATTACCTATTGAGTTATAAGCGATTTTGATCATGTGACAAACACGTTTTTTCCCCTTTTCTCGAGCGGTTTTTCTCCTTTCACATGGAAATTCAGTTCAAAACGTCCACTTTGACACTATTTTCTGAAAGATCTATTGCATTTGCAAAAAAAAAAAAAAAAAAAAAAAAAAAAAAAAAAAAAAAAAAAATGGAAAAAAACAGCTTGATGACATAGTTTCTGAACAACAACACCTGCTAGTTTCGTGCATTTCCAAACAAAAATGAATTAAAACTTAAAAAGTAGCCCTTTTGGATTTGAGAACAGTCTTAAGACGGCCGCAGAAAAGATCCGTGAAATTTTTCAATTGGATGCAAGGGAAAAATACTGAATTTCGTCAGTCGCTCGAGGGAGAATATGGAATTCGTCAGTCATTCGGAAAGAAAAATCACGAAATTTTTCAGTTGTACACAATGACAACAATTGCGAATTTCATCAATATGTCGTAAGTAGTTAAATTCGCCAATCGCCCCTGAAAAAAAAAAAAAACAAAATTTGTCAATTGGTTGCAGAAGAAAAAACAAATTGTGAAATCCGTCAATTGTTCCCGGAGAAAAATTACGAAAATTTTCAGTCAAATGCAGAAAAACTATGGTGAATTTTGCCAATTTGTAGTAACAAGAAATGTTAAATTCGCTGATTGATCGCGGTAAATGTCACGAAATTTGTGTCAGTCGCCAGTCTTATCGTCGTTCAAATCTGCCATTTTTGGGCGATAATCCAGCCATCCCACTTTGTACCATATTTACTGGTACCAAATGATTGGAAAAAAAGTACTTTTATAAAATTTGATTAGGGTTGTTCATCTACATATCAAAACGGACCCAAACTTTGCTTTTTTTCAATAACAATTCCCAAGTTTGACACAATAAATAGATTCTGCACATCTGCACCCTTCAATTTTCAACAGAAATCCACGTTCAAAACATTTCTATAAAAGAGAGATTCAAGGGAGGTGGATGGTGGGGGGGGGGGGGGGGGGAATTCACAATGAGCAAACGGTAAATACATAAATAGAGATTACATTTTTTCAAACGGTAAAGCAAAAATTAATTTTTAAAAATAAGTAAATTGCGAAAGCACAACCATAGAAAAAAAAATTTAGCCATAAATGTATAAAAATACTGAGATTACAAAATCAAAATAATGAAAATATTTGTTTTTTAAAATATAAATTGTAAATTATTTCAAAAATAAGGCTTGGTTTTTAATCCAATACATAAAAATATTGGAAATATCAAAATGAATACTAAATAAATCACATTTTAAAAGATAAATTGATAAATTACTAGTTTTAAAAATAGGTTTTTTAAAGCATACAAAATTTTACAAGATGCTAATTTAACACAAAAAGAAAAATAGTATACATAAATATTCTAACAAAAAAAATGTTGAACTATCAAAATAAAGCAACAATTTATATTTTAAGATAAATTGTTAAATTATTTTCAAAAATAGGATTATAAAAGCATGACAATTTAATAAAAAATGCTTCCACAATAATTTAGCACTAGTAAAAAAAAGATAAACATACACATTCTAATAAAAAAATATTGAAAATATCAAAATAAAGCAAATAAAATCAAAATAATAAAAGTTGGTACAATCTGGTATAAAAACATGTGCAGCTCAATCTTTTTTTTTTTTTTTACAAATAATATTTGGAATGCCGATTTCTATTGAAAATTCCTTTATTGGGATTTTCTTTCTTTTTTCGTTTAATCTCTGTATTTTCAAAAAAATTTAATCCTAAAGTTGCAATAAATGACCACTCAGTAAATTAGTTCATATCACAATTCACCGAACAGTGTCACGAGGACACTTCGTTCTCGGAAAGTCACCGACCCGGAAGACCTGTGGTTGCCAGAACACTACAGCCATCAGGATTGAGTATCGCCCACAAAAACTGGCAAAAAAAAAAAAAAAAAAAAAGGCAGTCCTCTCAGGACATAATCAAGGATAGCCAAAACTTACAAAATACATCTACTGATAGAGCAGAAAAAATTTGTAAATTCCATCCTTTGGTTGTGGGTATCATGAAATTTGTCAACTGGTTATATGAAAAAAGTATTTTTAAAAAATCTTCAGTCAGTTGGGGGAAAAAATCTCGAAATTCTGGTTGTACAGAAAACACAGGGAAATTCATCCACCGAGTGTACGTGAAAAAAAGGTTGCGGCAATCAGTAGCAAGAGAAAAAAAAAAGGGAATTTCACCAATCAGTAGAAATAAAATATCACAAAATTTGTCAGTCGATTACAGAAATAAAGTTCTGAAAATCATCTTTCAGTCGTTGAAAAAAATAGTGAAATTCACCAGTCAATCATTTTTAAAAAAACGAGAAATCCATGTTAGCTGGCTTAAAATACTGCAAAATTTGTCAGTTGTTGAATGAAAAAATTGAAATTTGCGAGTCGATCATGAGAAAAAAAAATACAAAATTCTTCTGTCTGTTGCAGGGGGAAAAAAAAAAGTGAAATTCTCAATCAGTCGCAGAAAAAATAACGAGAAATTTGTCAGTCGATTGTGATGAGGAAAAGGGGGTAGGGGGGGAATCCTGAAATTCCAACAGTCACAAAATTCTATTGATAAAGGTGACAAACAAATATGTTCAGAATATTTTTTTAAACAAGGTACAAGAATGTCCTTTTTGAGATCTGTGTGCCCTTTTTATAAAAAATTCTGCCTGGTGGCCTACCCCTAGAGTTAACACTATATAACATACGGTACTTTTCGATTAGCCAGACGCCAGTATTATATATACATATAGGGTAGATGTGCCAGTAATGGACACCCTTAAGGAATTTCTTTAAAAATTATTTTTTTATTAATAGTTAAAATTATTATATTCCAGTTTTTTCAATATTATATTAATCTATCGACAATATTTAACCATTCTTATAGCCTCATTTCCCAATATGAATAGAAATTTAATTTTAAATAACAGAAATACATCAAAACACCCAAAAGCCCAGTAATGGACACCCTCTGGCCCAGTAGTGGACACCCTCTGTTCCAGTAATGGACACCCCCTAAAAAGTAATAAATATAATTGTTTTTATGACTATTTAGAGCCAGAATTTAATGAATACATACTAATGAAACAAAATAGTTATTTTCAAATAAATTTAACATTTAGGATACCAGTAATTAATAAAGTATTTGTGATAATCATTTATTGTTTGTATCAATTATTTTAGATGGATAGATTAAAATACTAAATATCAGGCAATTACAGCTATCAAATTATTGTAACAGTGGTGGATTTAAAGGGTAATTAAAAAAAGTTTTGGAATATTAATGTTTAGTTTTGTGCCACTATTTTTAAATGTTTAGTTTTGTGTCCCTATTTTTAACAATCTTCCAGACTCTACTTGATATATCATTTATAATAATTAATATTACAAATATGAAAGAAGTGATATTGTGAGTTGAATATTTTAAATACTAAATAAAAATTTATTTAGTATTTAAATTAATTTCAAAATAAAACTGTAGTACTGATGTTTGAGGCCAATGATCTGCAGATTTACTATAGTTTCATGAATATTACCTGTAACTTTCATTAATAGTATTACATTTTTTTAAAAAATAAGGAAACATTTAAGACAGAAAATAGATTTTTAATAGCTTCTGTAACTTAATTGCTTTTATTTAAACGGAGAGGGATTAAGCCCTATGAACCCCTCTTTGACTGTGCTCGTAAAAAATATTTTTTGCTTCCTGGCTGGTTTGATTGCCGGATTATAAAATATGCAAGGTATATGTACTACATAAAAAAAAATAATAATAAATGAAATAAAATATTGAAATCTCATAAAATAACTTAAAAGCAGCTATTTATAAAAGTTTTGGTGTTATTACATTTTGGTAAGTATGATTTAAAAATTAAATTTGATTATTTAGGTTTGCAGTTAAGCCAAAGTATTTTATGCACTATAAACATCACTAAAATTGCATTTTTAGCAATGTCTACATGGGGTGTCCATTACTGGAAAATGACTAATTAACCATCCCAGTAATGGACGCCCCTCTTAAAATCTTAAAAATAAATGAAATTTTGTAAATGGCCATTGGTATATAAAATTCAAAGTTTTCGATTGCTACTCAAACAAAAACATTCAAATTTTGTAAGAAAATAAATAATATATAAATTGATTAAACGAAGCCAACTCTTAGCCTCTTCATTAAGATTTTCACAGAAAAACAGCGAAACTTTGAAACATTATTTTCTGCTTCCTGATTGGTTTGATTAAAAGTGTCAACAATAACCCAGTTTTATAAAACATACAAGGGGGAATTATAAAAAAAATAATTAAAGCTAAATATTTATTAGTTATTTTTTTATGAACCAAAAACATCAAGGGGTGTCCATTACTGGAAGGGTGTCCATTACTGGCACATCTACCCTATATATTGTATATATACATACATATGTATATATAAATGCATATATATGTGTGTATATATATATTATATATGTACATATATATATATATACACACATATGTATATATATATACATAAATGTATATATACTTATATGTATATACAACACTGGCGCCCGGCTAACCGAAATGTATTAAAAATATAATATATTCAATGATACAGTGTATATGCATTGCATATTGTTTATATGCATTTTAGTGGACAAACTGCAGTAAATCAATGTTTAAAAATATTAATATCAATTATTGCTGAAAGCAGCCTATTTGATATTATTTACTTAATAAATGTTTACAAAATGACTTTTCTATTATTTTGGTTTGCTGTTATATTTTTAATGATTTTATGAATTTATTAAATAATCATTTTTAACATGTTTGGCGACTGACAATAATATAAACAAAATCGACAATTGACAACCATTTCTTGAAATCTATTTACTTGGCCCAGTTAACAGGTAAGTCCCTGCATTATAACAAATTATTTAAACATCTATAAACAGGGGAAAGCAATCACATCATTCTACTCGCCACTGGCGAATGGATTTTCTGACTAGGCAAGTGAATTTTTAGGCAAATTTATAAATTGCAGGGTAGAGTTTGGTAGAACAAAAAATTGTTTATATTTTGCATTTCTGCTAATTTCCAAAATGTAAACATAGTATTAAGTTCTACTCCACACTAAACTTTTATCTGTTGCATAAATTTCTTAGGTTTATATGAAAGGGGGGGGGGGGGAAAGAAGAAACATAGAAAAAAAAAAAAAAAAAGAAAATTTTAATATGAAACTTCATTGTATAGTAATGAATTATATTTGCAATTGTGAAATTTTGTCCTAACTTTTTTCAACTGTACATTGCATCTAGCTGGCTGGTAAAATAAATCCTTTACTGGTAAGAGATGTGTTTGTCGTTTGCAAAATGAATTAGCTTTTTTTTTTTTTTTTCCCCAAGCGTGCTAAAATGCCATTTTTGAAAATGATCGCTATTCTGAAACTCATGATTACTTTTAAAACTAAAGTGATTTTATTAAACAATTTTTCTTCGCAGTTTTGTAGTGTCATGATCGATTTCAATAACGGCATTTCCAGCGCATTACATATAAAAACAATTGAGAATTTAAATCATGTTATCAACAAAACAGGCCCCTTCACAGGATCGCCGATAAAAAAATACTTTTCATTGATTATTTCTATTAAAATGTTTAATATTTAAACAAAATAAACTCACCATAACGGAAAAATTTAATAGAAGGATTTAAAGAAATTATTGGCGATTTGTTTCGACTTTGAGAAACTGCATTTCATTTTTCGTGACAAAATGTTTCCAAAAAATAAATAAATTATAAATTTCATAAAAATAACTTTTATTTTTCACAAAATGGGCCTCAAGAAAAAAACCTGTATCGACACATGATTACGAATTTATCAGACTATTGTTTTGACGATTGCTTGTTTGTTTACATAATATTTTCAAAACGTGTAACATGCGTGTAATGTTGGCATTTTTGCCACTGACATCTACGAATTATTTAAAATTTCTATTCAATGACAAATAGTAAAAAAATAGAGTACTAGTAAAGCACTTACCTTTCACATTTACAGCGAGAAAACCACATGCTTACCAGGTACCGTTCGATCCAAAACACAGCGGCCGCCGCCATTGAAATTTCCCCGATTTCATCTTACTGTTGCCACTCTTCACTATGATAAAGTTATACGAGTAACATGGCACAAAAGGGATAGGAAACCAGTGGCGCATTAGCAAATCATACTATCCGTGGTGTCAAATGATTACCGCCCGGCGCACATTTTAGTGGCATGTTAAACAATCAACATATGTCGGATAGTTCATGGATAACAGTATTTAACGCTTTTGCAGGGCCACGATTTTCTATCGTCTGTCATACATTCTACTGGCACCACTTATACGATATAACTTTATTTTGCCATTAAATACATATCGCAATGTTACATAAAAATTGATGTACTTGACAATCATGATAAATTTGACATCCATTGGTGACTTTCCTGGCAAATCTGTGTTTGCTGGGTAGTTTGTTTTAATTATAGTTTTATCATATATGTATTTATAATGAAAGTTAACTATAAAATTTTATGAATTAAAACAAAATTAAAATTAATTAAAATTGTTTCAATCTCAAAATTAAGTCCAATTGAGCACTGTCGATTCAATTTTGTTGCTATGGAAACAAAAACTTCTCTGATATTGAAATGTATAACTGCAGCATTCTTCATCTGGCCTTTATTTTGGAATAAGTTTTAATATATGAAAATATATTTTTCAATATGAAAATATTTTTACAGTGATAAAATTAAGTAACTGCAGCAACAAGCAACATAAATATGTAATACAAAATATATATGCATTAAACTCTCTCATTGTTTAAGTTTAAATTCATTAAGTACTATTTACAAGAATTGTAAAAATTAATTAACAAGCAATTTTCAGATGCATTAAAATCGTTTGCTTTTGGCGAGGAAAAGTGCAGCTTGCCAAATTGCGTGACGCTTTCGTCTTTTCGCGCCAAACACTCGAAAGTATTTTATTTTTTTACAGACTTTCTACTGTAATTCAGCAGATAAATTTGACTTATCCTTTATTACATACATAAGGAGTGTAATTAGTATTTTTTCAAAATATTCTGAGTATGCCCAATAAGGAGACCTTCCTTGGGAGATGTCAAAACAATGTTTCCGTAATTTATTTTTACGGGTTCAAACTCGGTCGCAGTGCAGCACAAACCGCACGAAACAGTAATGAAATTTGGGGCAAAGGAAGCATCAAATAAATAAGTACATCAGTTGCGCACCATGTAGAATAACTAAAGCTACAAATTACTAATTTATATCATTAAGAAATTTTGCTTACAGAAAAAGTTAGGACAGAAAACATATCGTCTCAAAACTTTTGTCAGCTACTATGTATTTAAATTTCTTCAGTTTTGTTTCTGTTATTGAGCTTCGATTTACGATACAAATAATTTTACTTAGATTAAAATGATTTAATAGTTTTAATTATAGTAATGCAATAGATTTTTTTATGATTTGATGTTTTAAACAATTTGAATAATACAAACGCAATCTTAAAAGAAAAAACAACTTTACCCTTTATATAGAAAAAAGCTTAATGACAGCAAGAAAAGTCACATTCTTTTTTTAATATTAGGTAAATAAAACTTCAAATATATAGGTATCCCCCCGCCCGGTTGTTGAGATTTTGAAAATAATGAACTGTATCTGAAGTTACACTTAATTGTGCCTGTTTCAGGAATTCTAATATCTTGTATTTTTCCCAATGAATAAAATATTTTTATCTAATATAATCACAAAATCATTTTTATCCCCACAAATTAAAAAAGTTTCGATCCCAGTTCCAAAGAATTCAACCTCTTTCTATCATTCTATTACCCAAGATAACTATAACCTCATATGGAAATCAATTTAATGTGATCATTGAAAAGTGTTGGATTATTTTCGTTTAAAATATTACCATTTGACGAAACCAATGGTTATCAATAGCAGTTTGCTGTGAAGAATTTCCAAACAATTTTATAATATAGCAAAATCTCCGCTTTATACGAAATTGGATGGGGTGATACAGCCAGGGTTGATTCTGAGTAAAAAAAAAATTCTGAAATTCACAGCAAATTTTCTGAAAAGTTACAGCAGAGGAGGGGGGGGGGTGGAATCCACTCCCAACACTAACTATTAGGGCTGGCGATATCAGAATTTTAATATCGTAATATATCGCTGACCAGATATTGATATGTTCGATATATTTTAATTCATATGTCACTCCATTATACGGTCGTAAATGTAACTGTCCACTGTATAAAATACTACTAACACACGCGCACGCACACACACATATAATTATATAACTTGCCTTAAAAGAAGAAAAACAAAACAATTTTTTCTTTGTCATAAAAAAATCCATAATTCCTCTGTTAATTAACCGATTTCTTTCAAATTTTCAGGAAATTGTAACAACAGTAAATTAGACTGTGTAACAAATTTTTATTAAAATATAATAAGTTTTTAGAAAATTAGAGCACCTCCCAGAAATGTCCAGAATAAAACAACCGCAAAGAAAAAGTAGGAAATTATCTGCGGTTTGTTTTTATTTATCGAATTTAGTGTAATCGGAAGTCAAACGTTTACACAATCAGATTGTCATTATTGACATCTGTTGTGGATGGGTAATATATTTTGCTATGCAGAAAGAAACCATGCATGGATTTTTTAGCGATTTTTCGAAAAGTATCTTCCTTCACAATTTGAGAAAGATATTCGATTTTTGTTTCTTTCTCGTGATTTTTTAAAAACCCACGCGAAAAACGGGTAAAAATACTAGTAATCTAATAAACTCTAACATGCAGGTGAATCCCAATGGAAAGAGAAAAAAAAAAATAACTTCCGCTTTAAGTAAAATTTCTATTTAAAATAAACGATTTAATAGAATTATCACAGATGTAAATTATTAATGTTATTAATAAATAATATAAAATAATATATGTTATAATATAATTATTTATTAATGTTATTAATAAATGAAAAACCAACATACAAGAAATATGTATAAATTGTACTTCCTTCTTGAAAATCTGTCAGCAATAACTGTACACGTGCTTTCAATTTCAACTCACAGGGAAACGAGTCAAATAGTCAGCTACCGGTATGAAGTCCACGAGCGATTGTATCCGAAATGCCCGATCCTAGAACGAGTCTTTCAATTTCGATTCTCGAACTCGGATGAACAAAGCGGTACATCAGACCAGTAGACTGTTCGCAACACCTCCACAAAACCGCTAATATCACGTAAGTATCGATATCGGCGCGGTATTTGCAAAATTAGTCAACTTTTGCGGCGATATCCCGTAGATCAGAAATTCCGTAACTGCATAATTTCCGAAACTCCAGAAGTAGGATGAAATATCGTTTAAAACGATAGATGAGAAGGATTGAAATCTCAATATCAATATCGTTACTGCGGTTTTTTTCACGATCTTTTGACGAAATTATGTTTTTCTCGCGAACTTTTGATGAAATGTGCGTTTTTTCGCGATTTTTTGACGAAGAGTGGGGTATTTTTGCGAATCGCGATCTTTTCGACGAAATTTGTGGTATTTTTGGATTTCACGAAATTTGTGGTATTTTCGCGATCTTTTCACGAAATTTGTAGTATTTTCGTGATCTTTTCACGAAATTTATGGTATTTTTGCACTATTGGACGAAGTTTCCGTTTTTTCCGCAAATTTTTGACGAAATTTGCGTTGTTTCGCGATTCCTTGACGAAATTTACGGGTTTTCACGATTTTTTGATGAAATTTGTGGTATTTTCGCAATTCTTGGACGAAGTTTGCGTTGTTTCCGCGATTGTTAGACGAAATTTGCGTTTTTTCCGCCAACCTTTGACGAAATCGGCGATTTTTTGCAAACGATTGACAAAGGTTATTTTTTTCGGAGTTTTGATGTCCGACTTTTCGGATTGATGACCGATTTTTTTTTTAATTTTCGGAAATTAATGCCTTAAATTTTCAGAATTTCAGTAAAATTCGGAACAGAATCACCCCTAGATACAGCTATTATAAAATAAATACATAAATATAATAAATTAAAATAAAATAAAATAATAAAACAATAAAAATGAACAAATACAATACATAAAAAAAGTTATAAAAATGCTTTGAAAAAAACTTCACACAATCATCAGATTTATTTATTCAAGTTTTTTATTAAAAATTTTCTCACAATACAAAATTCAGTATAACTAAAAGTGAAAAATAGTTTTTATAACTTTGTTTCCGATTATCCGAAGCAATGGCGGATCTAGGGGGGGGGGGGGCGAAGGGGCGATCGACCCCCCCCCCCCCCTTGGGCTAATCAAGGGTTTGCAAAACGACATTATGCATCCTCACGGGAAATGACTTGGGGCGAAGCTCGAGCCCGGCGCGACCCGACCCGGGTCGCGCCAGTTTAAATCTACGAGACTCGGCTTGAGTCAGGTCTTCTCTCTTTTAGAGCCGGGCCGTGTCCTGATCTTAAACTTTTTTGCAGATTCTGGTCGGGCCAGGCTTCATTTTCTTCTCCAGGTCGAGCCTGACCTGGACTTCACCAAAATTTTCCTCGTCGGGGCTCGGCCCGGTATAAAAGTTAAACGTTCGGTCCATGCCAGTCCGTATGATAAGCATTATTGTTCCGACCGCGACCCGTGGACTCCTATAAATCCCCCCCCCCCCCAGCCTTCTCGAGTCCAATTTGGTCTGGCATCTTACTTATTTGTTATTCTTAAAAATTATATTTATGTTGTATATTTGTTTAGCGAAACCTTTAGAAATTTAATTTGATTTGATAAATTACAGAGATGCATTGTTAAAAATCTACTTTCTTTCTTTGTAGAGCTTTAAAATTATCATTTTCTTTTATCATCCGTTTCTTTCATTCTAAACTGATTTTCTCACTGGATTTTCATTTTAATGCAGTTGTCTAAGTCATACTACTTAGTGACATACATAATTGCCTAAATAGTCATTAATATTATTGTTTTTCTGTATTCATGAAGTTCGAATATAATCTCAAAATAAAATATGAGGATAAGTAAGTGTGTTTTATGAATAATTTTAATTGCAAAAGGCAGGCAGGACTGGAGTCGATTTTGACCGGGCCAATAATTTTTTTTGTGCGTGGATTGGACCTGGGCTTGGTCCTGGAAACTTCAAGCCGGGTAAACATCTGACATATCGAAGTCAGCTTTAATTTTTTTTTTTTTTTTTTTTTTTTGTTAATGCTTCTTTCAGCCATCATCCCATAGCTACTGAATATACCGGTTGTCCTAAAATGAACCGATTGATTTTAAAATTCAATAAATTGCAAATGGTGACAGCTATGAAAAAAATACTTGCAGGAGGGTTATGTAAGACGTCAGGAACAGGGGTGATTCTGTTCCGAATTTTCCAAAAATTAACCCTCTCGCTGCGCATCCCGCGATTTCCACAGCCAATGTAACAGTAGCATAATTTGCGCAATCCGCTATGTCCGCAGCAGATCTTTTTTTTATGGTCTAATTCTATTTAAAAAATCCTGTACAAAGGTGTTGGACATATTTTAACTCTAAAATATATGCAGATTTGAAATGTGCTATGAAATAAATGCGCAATTTTTAAACCTATTTTGATTTTAAAAAATTACGCAGCGAGAGTGTTAAGGATCACGGAGTTAATGCGAATTTCGTCAAAGGACTTCGGAAAAACGCAAAATTCTTCAAATGATAGCGGAAAACACGAATTTTGTCAAAAGATCGCGGAGAAAACGCGATTTTTATCAAAAAACACCCCCCAAAAAACGCTAAATTTCGCCCAAGGATCGCGAAAAGAATGCAAATTTTATCAAAGAATCGCGAATTTCCTTAAAGGATCGCGGAGAAAATGCGAATTCCTTCAAAGGATTGCGGGAAAAAATCGAATTTAGTCAAAGAATCGCTTTAAAAACGCGAATTTCGACAAAGGATCGCTGAAAAAAACGCGAATTTTGTCGAAGAGTCGAAGAAAAAAAACGCAAATTTTATCAAAGGGTTGCAAAATTACACTAGTTTCATCAAAGGGTTGCGGAAGAAACGCAAATTTCATCAAGGGGTCGAAGAAGTGAGAATTTCATCAAAGAGTTGTGGAAAAAATATACTTTAAAACGCGAATTTCGTCAAAGGATCGTGGAGAAAACGCGATTTTTGTCAAATAGCCGCGAAAAAAACGCGAATTTCGTCCGAAGATCACGAAAAGAATTAAAATTTTATCAAAGAATCGCGAATTTCGTGAAAGGATCGCGGAAAAAATCGAATTTAGTCAAATAATCGTTTTAAGAACGCGAATTTCGTCAAAGGATCACTGAAAAAAAGCGAATTTTGTCGAAGGGTCGCGGAAAAAAACGCGAATTTTATCAAAGGGCTGCAAAATTACAGCAATTTCGTCAAAGGGTTGCGGAAGAAACGCAAATTTCGTCAAAGGGTCGAAGAAGTGCGAATTTCATCAAAGGATTGCTGAAAAAACGCGAATTTTGTCGAAGGGTTACGGCATGGGTGCAAGTTTGAAATTTGGCCAAGCCTGAAAATATTTTGAATCCCCCCCCCCCCCTTCCCCACTGAATGAGCACGTACGCACGCACCGAAGCACCACTTAGACAAAACCCAACACGTCAAACATTATACGCAGTAACATTGAATTATGTTGAAACGAATTAAAAAAAATAAGTGCATATGCATGCAAAACATTCATATTCATGGAAACAGTATTTGAAAAGTTTAATTCACAGAGGCTAGAGCTAAAACAATGAAGTTGACATGTTATGACACATAAAATTGGGAAATACTCAAGAATGTGCATGGGCATACTTATACACAATGTTTTTGTAATTTTAAAAATATCTACCCATAAATGGCATGAAAAAAAAATATTACCTCAAATATCTGCAGATCAATCTTGTTAATATCTAAGGTAGTTGTCTTTTTCTTTCTTTTTTTTAAATGTTTGATTACATTACACAGTTTGAAAAATATCCTATTCATATCCACTTTTAGATTATAGTAAAACTAAGTTCACTACCTTAACAACTAGTAATTAACAATATGCAGTTTAACATATAAATTGCAGAAAAATGGGTATGAAGCAAAAATTTTACAGTTTACTACATGTGGAAGCAACAGTTTAAGAAAAAGTGCTCAATCATTTCAGGAATAAATATCAAAATAAATAAAAGTACCTTAAAAGAAAGTTTAAAAAAACTCAAAGAACACTAAAATACAAATGACATTGATGGTAGAAGTATAAATTACAGCAAATGAAATTATTCAAGTTCTATCATATTTTCATTTTATTTCTTCTAGCATTAACAATTTTTTTTTTTTGCATGTTAAATTACCACCAATTTAACAAAATTCACCAGAGTTATAAAAGAAGAAAGTCAATTGGATATCTTCTCTTTATAAAAATAGGAAACATTCATTCGTTTTTCCCCGACCATTTGACGAAATTCACATTTCTATGCGATCCTTTTAATGAAATTCGCGTTTTTTCCACGGTCCTTTGACGAAATTCGCGTTTTTTCCTCGATCCTTTGACGAAATTTGTGTTTTTTCCTCGATCTTTAGCCGAAATTTGCGTTTTTTCAACGATCTTAAGCCGAAATTTGCATTTTTCCCTCGACCTTTAGCCGAAATTTGCGTTTTTTCAACGATCTTTGTCCGAAATTTACGTTTTTTCTACGAAATTCGCGTATTTTTTACGATCTATCGACGAAATCCGCATATTTTCCCACGATCTTTCGACGAAATCCACGTATTTTACACGATCTTCTGACATGATTCGCATTTTTACACGATCTTCTGACATAATTCGCATTTTTCCGCCATCTTTTGACGAAATTCGCGTTTTTTCCGCGATCATTTGACGAAAATCGTGTTTAATCGCGTCTTTTTCGCGATCCTTCCGACGAAAATCGCGTCTTTTTGCGATCTTTCGGCGAAAATTGCGTCTTTTTCGCGATCGTTTGACGGAGATCGCGTCTATTTCGCGATTTTTTGACGGAGACCGCGTCATTTTCGCGATCCTTTGAAGGAAATAGCATCTTTCCCGCGGTGCTTTGAAGGAAATTGCGTCTTTTTCGCGATCCTTTGACAGAAATAGCATTTTTTCTAGAATCATTTGACGAAAATAGTGGGGTTTTTTGCGATCCTTTGACGAAAATCGAGTCTTTTTAGCGATCCTTTAACGGAGATAGCGTCTTTTTTGCTATTCTTTGATGGAGACCGTGTCATTTTCGCGATTCTTTGACGGAGACCGTGTCATTTTTGCTATTCTTTGATGGAGATCGCGTCCTTTTCGCGATCCTTTGACAGAGATAGCGTTTTTTTTTTTGAGATCATTTGACGAAAATAGTGGGGCTTTTTTGCGATTCTGTAATGAAAATTGCGTCTTTTTTGTGATCTTTTGACGAAAACCGCGTCTTTTTGCGACCCTTGGACGAAAACCGCGTCTTTTTAGCGATCCTTTGATGGAGATAGCGTCTTTTTCGCTATTTTTTGACGGAGACCGTGTCATTTTCGCGATTCTTTGACGGAGATCGTGTTATTTTCGCGAGTCTTTGACGGAGATAGTCTTTTTCGGGATCCTTTGACAGAAAGCGTTTTTTTCCGCGATCCTTAGACTTACCGCGTTGTTTCCGCGGAAAAGTAGATTGTCTGAAATAATATATATATAAGCCAGGATTTTCAGATTGTAATCAAAATTTTAAACGGGTTGGTCAAAAAGTGGAGTTATTTTAAGCTCGAATCTTAAACATTTTGCGCAAATCCTGAAAAATCTAAAAACGGATTTTTTTTTGTCCGTTTACGGAGATTTTTCCGTCCTGCTTCCGTCCTCGGGAATTTTCAAAAGCCGGAATTCCGTCCTGTGGCCGGAAAACTTGCACCCATGGGTTGCGGGAAAAAATCGTGAATTTTATCAAAAGGCTGCAAAATTACACTTATTTTGCCAAAGGGTTGCGGAAGAAACGCAAATTTCGTCAAAGGGTCGAAGAAGTGCGAATTTCATCAAAGAGTCGTGGAAAAAATACAGTGGTTTCTTTAGAAAACAGCACACATATATACATCTATGTTTATTATTATAGGTATAGTTTTTAACCTGAAATAATATACTGAATTAACTTTTGAAAAAAAAACAGGTTAAATCCGAGCTTGCAGGAATCTACACTCAGCCTGAAATCGATCCGAATCGAAAACAACTAACTTGACCTGCAAAAAAAAATAATTAGTGCCATGAGTGAATCCCCTCACCTACTCTAACCTTTCAAAAGATTTGCTTTGAATTTCAGAATTTTTTTTTTTTTTTTTTTTTTTTACTCAGAATTACCCCTGATCAGGAGTTTTTTTACTGCGATTCTTGATTTTAGTTTAAAATAGCAACGATAGATGGCGCTGGAAGAAATAGGTACCAAATCGGTTCCCGGAGGAGGTAGGCCAGAAATAGGGCCCCAATTCAATGACCATTGTTTGCGGCGACACCTATCGCTGCTATTGTAAAGTAAAATCAAGAATCCCAGCAAAAAATCTCCTGACATCTTACATAACCCTCCTGCAAGATTTTTTTTAAATTGCTTTCACAATTTGCAAGTTACTGAATTTTAAAATCAGTCAGTCCATTTTAGGACACCTGGTATGTTTTTAATAAGTTTCAAATCATTCTTTACTGAATTACAGCTGATCTTAGATATAAAGAGACAAGCAGTCTTATACCAAATTACTATTTTTTACATAATCCTGAAGATTAGTATTCCTAATTGGGCGTATCCGTTATGGAGCTTTTTCTGTACATAGTTTTTATCTTCAAAAATATTTAAGATTTTCTTTTCAAAAATCGACTCAACCAGAATCCTTCTCGCAAGAGTCAAAACCCAATCCGAAACTGACCCAAATTGAAATAATATAAGTCAATCTGACCAAACACAACGCGCTAGGCGAAACTAAAAAGTAGAAGTCAACCCGACCCGCAGTAGAAAAGTAGAAGGCAACCGGCTTAAACTCGACCCGCAGTAGAAAAGTAGAAGTCAACCGGGCCCAAACCCGACTCGCAGCAAAAAAGTAGAAGTTAACCCGACCCACAGCAAAAAGTAGAAGTCAAGCCGACCAGCAGCAAAAAAAGAAGTAAACCGGACACAAACCCGACCCGCAGCAAAAAATAGAAGTCAACTGGACCCAAACCCGACCCGCAGAAAAAAGTAGAAGTAACACGACCCGCAGTGAAATAATTAGCCCCGACCTGCGCATCAGATTGGAGTTTCCAAATTTCCCAAAATCGCCCCCCCCCCTTGAGGACTCTCCAGATCCGCCCTTGATCCGAAGTGATTAACATCATAGTTATATCGGGTAATAGAGATTGTTATCTGAAGATAAATAAGAAAATGTTTACAATAATGTGAAATTTAGAAAAGATTCGCTCATTAAAACTGATTTATTCAATTGGTAATTATTTGTCAAATATTTATAATGATACTCAGATTAACTAAGAAATAATAGTGTTTCTAAAATCTTACTATTTTTAGCTCACAGGCTATTAAAGCCTGAGAGCTAATGTGCTCGCCTGTTCTGTATGTATATGTATGTATGTACGTACGTACGTAACGCGATAATTCTTGATATAAACATCCGATTTGCTTCAAATTTTTTCTAGGTTCATTCTGATAAGGTGCTTCCCTGATTAGTTTTGGGCGTTCATTGGTTAAATATAAAGGGGGGAAAGGGGGCTATTCCCCCCTTAATTTAGATAAATGGATTTTTCATGCAGAATTAATCGATTTGCTCCAAATTTGGTATACCAGTTTATTATGTTAAGCAGCTTCCCTGATTAAATTTGGAGCTTCATTAGTTAAGTGTATAGGGGGAAAGGGAGGCTAGACCCCCCTTAATTTAAATAAATGGGCTTTTCATGCAGAATTATTCGATTTGCTCCAGATTTGGTATACCGGCTTATTATGTTAAGAAGCTGCCTTGATTAGATTTGGAGGCTCATTAGTTAAGTACAAAGAGGGGGAAGGGGGCTACACCCCTCTTAATTTAGATAAATGGGTTTTTCATGTAGAGTTATTCGATTTGTTCCAGATTTAGTATACCGGTTTATTATGTTAAGAAGCTGCCTTGATTAGATTTGGAGGTCTATTGGTTAAGTATAAAGGGGGAGGAAGGCGGACTAGTCCCCCTTACTTTACGTAAATGGGTTTTTTCATGCAAAATTATTCGATTTGCTTCAAATTTGATATACCGGTTTATTCCGTTATGGCGCTTCCTTCATTAGATTTGGAGATTCATTTGTTAAGTATAAAAGGGGGAAAGGGGGGTAAGTCCCCTCCCTTAATTTAGATAAATGGATTTTCATGCAGATTTATCCAATTTACTTTAATTTATTTTTCTATGTTTATTCTGATAAGGAGCTTTCCCTATTAGATTTGGAGGTTCTTTAGTTAAGTATAAAGGGGGGGAAGGGGTTAGACACCCCTTAATTTAGCGATATGGTTTTTTCATGCATGCAGAATTATCTGATTTGCTTCAAATTTGGTATACCGGTTTATTATGTTCAGGAGCTTCCTTGATTAGATTTGGAGGTTCATTGGTTAAGTATAAAGGGGGGATACGGAGTCTAATACCCCTTCATTTATTTTTTGAGGGGCATTATTCTATGAAATAAGAGTATAATATACAGTTAGTGTGAATAGCCTGTGAGCTCAATGCCATCAGTTTAACTGGGCACATTTCTTTTTATTAAAAATAAATACTGTTTGAGAATTTGTCTGAATGAGAGATTCATTTGAGAGTAAAATCCTTTATTACATATCAGTTTAAAACATCAATTTTGACGTTATTTTCTAAAAGATAATTGAATTTTGTAAATGTTCGCGTAAGTTTAGATGAATGTAATCTGAATATGAAAATAGTCTTTAACATTCTTAGAAATAACATAATTTTTTACAGTGAAAGACATAGGACTTAATCGCTTAAAATGTTTTTTTGCAACTTCAGAGTTTTGTCACCCATATATTACATGCAGCTGTACATGTTGCGCAATAGGTTTAAATTCTTTAACCCTCGCAGTATTAAGATGGGGTCAGTTTGGCCCCATTTCGACATTTTGCAGATTTTTTTTTTAAAATTTAGAATATGTATGCTAAAATTATTTTCTAGGAATTATCCTATAAAGGTCTCTTTCATAATTTTGTCTACTAACAAGGAAGGTCTCCATACGGGCATCTTCAGAAAAATCTGAAAATATTATGGAATGTTCTACTCATGAGGATAGATATGTTTATAAAAAATTTCGGCGGAAACTCGATAAAGCGTCCGTAAAAAAATAATGAAAATTTCTATTTTTGGCGATTTATCATCCTGTTGGCGATGGAATAAAATTTCAAAAAGCACTTTTGCATGTCAAATACTCTAAGATAAAAATGTTTCATATTGAACTTGTTTAAATAAATTTAACGTAAATAACTTTAGTTTTGTTAATTTTAGTTTGACTTCACTATAGTTTTGTCATATATATACATTTATAATGAAAATTATCTATCGAATTTTATGAATTGAAACAAAATTCAAATTAATTAAAACTGTTTCAATCTCAAAATTAAGTCCAATTGAGCACTGTCGATTCAATTTTGTTGCTATGGAAACAACGACCTCTTTGATATTGAAATGAATAACTGCTAAATGGATCTTTCCTTTATTTTAAAATATGCTTAAATATATGAAAAAATTATTTTTTAAGTAATAAAATTAAATAACAAGCAACATAAATATGTACTACAAAAAAGTGTATTTACTAAACTCTCTCACTGTTTAAGTTTAAATTCATTAAATGCTATTTACAAGCATTCTAAAAATCCATTAACAAGCAATTTTCAGGTGCATTAAAATCGTTTGCTTTTGGCGAGGAAAAGTACTGCTCGCCAAATGGCGTGACGCTTTCGTCTTTAAAATATTTTATTTTTTACAGACTTTCTACTGGAATTCCGCCGCTAAATTTGACTGATCCTTTATTACATACATAAGTAGTTTAATTAGTAATTTTGTTTCAAAATATTCTGAGTATGCCGGATAAGGAGACCTTCCTTGTTGATAACTTTCTCACAGTTAAATTTTTTTGTTTATTTGTAAAAATTGCGAATGGGTCACATTCACCCCAACGGGAATAAATGAAAGCTTTCCAAGATTTATCATGTTTGAAGAGAAAGAAAGAATTTTTGGCATCCTGCCAAATGTAGTCCGCTAGATCATGCTATGGGTACAGGCCCAGTAGCAGAAATTACTCCAAGTGTCTGCAACAGATACTTCAGGGACAAAAATAATCTGCAGGTAAAATATTTTTACAACTGAAGCATTAATTAATCAAACAATCACCTACCTGTAGCGTTTTTAGGCATTTTATAAATTGTTATTAATAATAATCTTAACTTTTTAAATTAAGCAATAAAGAGCTAAACATAATATGAAGCAAAATAAAGGTTCGATGAAAAAGAATCTGCAAAAGAGGAAAGAAAATCTGCGACGATCGTCACCCGTCTCGAACTTTCTGCTACCGGGGGTACAGCGTTACTATGCAAGTGAGGGCAGGCGCTTCCCTCATTTCGTTATTTCTTGTTCCTGTGTTCAGTTGTGTGTAAATTTCGCCATTCAATGAAATGAACGTCGCGTCGTATTAACATTATTATTACCAAAGGGGAGTTAAATTACCTATGGGGTGACACCTTTTTAAATCTTAGGCATTTCAGTAATTTTTGTACTGCGAGGGTTAATACACACCAGCAATGATTGTGATTTTTGTATTCATAGTTTAAAATTTTGCTGCTAGACACATCATTTGTGCAAGTTTCAAGGTTCCGTGGACTTTTCTTTTTGATACACGCGGAGCAATCCATCAGCCGTTATTTAGTATGTCTTTAGAAATTAGTATAATATCAACTCCTATATTTATGCTGTAGGTGGAGTGTTGTTCACAAATTATAGCAGAGCTTTTGACGGTATAGTTTAAGAATAGGATCTATTTTCTGTGGGAGATATTTCTGACGTACATCGCTTAGAAACGGCATCCAGCATTAAGAATACGAAAATATCTGTTTAAAAGCACTTTGCGGGAAAATGATTTGTGATATTAATAGCACACAAATCCTTTTTTGGCAGCGTGGCCATGATAATGAAACTTCAAACTGATTTTGTATGCAACTAAATTTTCCCATTTAGTCAACACTATGATTTCTCTACAGAATGGAGTCCATAATTTTTTAAAGGTTTTCTCTGAAAAGGCATTTCGACAGCCATCACACACATGAGTGAATTCGAAGATGTTTTTTCACATAATCTTTACGTACGAATGATTTATTACAGACATCGCACACATATGGTTTCATTCCAGAGTGGGTTCGAAGGTGTTTATTCAAATTGCTTTTCTCCGAAAATGATTTTTCACAGATATCGCACACATATGGCTTCTCCCCAGTGTGGATTCTAAGATGATCTTTGAAATTGCTGTGTACTGCAAATGATTTTTTACATATGTCACATATATATGGCTTCTCTCCAGAGTGCGTTCGAAGATGGTTTATTAAAGATGATTTCCTTGAAAATGATTTTTCACAGATATCGCACTGATGTTGTCTGTCTCTAGTGTGGGTTTCAAGATGTCTTATTAAAGAGCCTTTCACTGAAAATGATTTCTCACAGACATCGCACACATAAGGCTTCTTTTCAGTGTGGATTCTAAGATGATATTTCAAGTGCCTGTTTGTTGTAAATGATCTTTTACACATGTCGCATACATATGGTTGATCTCCAGAGTGCGTTCGGAGATGGTCTATTAAAAATGTTCTCCGTGAAAAAGATTTTTTACAGACATCACACAGGTATAGTTTCTCACCAGTGTGAGTTTGATGATGTCTTATTAAAGAAATTTTCTCTGAAAAGGATTTTTCACAGACATCGCACACATGTGGTTTCTCTCCAGTATGGGTTAGAAGGTGTCTTTTAAAAGAACATTTTACTGAAAATGATTTTTGACACACCTCACACACGTGCGGCCTTTCACCACTATGCATTGTCAGATGTCTTTTCAAACTATCCTTTCGGAAAAATGATTTTTGGCATATATGGCATGAATGAGTTTTTTCTGAACCATGAATGTCAATATGTAAAGATAAATCATATTCTTTTGAGAAAGATGCTTTACACACATGACAAACAAAAGAGCTTTCTTCTGTATGAGTTTCGAAATGTTGATCTAACATTTTTTTCTTCTTTAAACTGCCTTAACATACATTAAATGCATGCTATTTTTCTAGATTTTGCTGTTGAAACGTCGACTGAACTTCCATGTATTACAAAATTGTTACGCTTATTAAAAGCATTTGAAAGCTGTCTCGAGTGAAAAAATATTTTTAAGAGGTCTGAATATATATTTATTTAATTCTATATTAGATTTCTATCAAATAAACTTTTATAAATATAGTTAGCATAAAACGTGTGCTTATGTATTGTTTGAACCTTTTAACGAGAACAATTAAGATTTCTACTGGAAGACACTGAAATGATTTTAAAAGGTCAAACGAATCACTTTTGAGATATTAGTCAAGCATATTTTAAATCTTCTTGTATCAAATTTAAATAGCTCATAAAGAAACCTCTTTAAAGTTTAAATAACATATCTTTAGAATGACACAGGCCACAATATTCTAAAGATGTACAGATCAACAATCTTTTTCTTTGTCATAAAATGGTAAACTTTAAGAAAAAGTAGTAAATGAATAAAAATGTATAGCAGAATATACGTTATTCCCAAAACCTAAAAATAAATAAATAAATGTTTGAAAAATATGCAGTGTAAAATTAAAAACATTTATTTTAATATGGACATCACATATATAACAAGCAGAAATGATTCAGAAAAATAAAATTTGTAAAGCATTATAATTTGAACAGATCTTTTTAGAAGAAATTATAAGAATTATTTTTTACTAACAGGCATGGCTGGTGCTTAATGGGGGGGGGGGGGGGGGTGCAGAATAGACTGTGAGGTCGCTCATGACGCTTAAGGGTGTATACGAAAAAATATTTTTCCAATCTCAACAGCTCGAAATTTTCTGAGACATTTTCAGACTCATTTTTAAAAGTAAAAACATGAAACTTGCTGGGGTGATTTTTGAAGAGATGCATAAGAGGCCGTGTTATTTCCTTTTTCGCTCAATTCATTAGAATTTGATTTTTAAGCAATTATTTTCTCCGTATGACCCTTTTCTTCAGCCCCACATCTCCCGCTTCGGAAAATTTGGTTCAAAACGCTCACTTCGACAGCATTTTTGCAAAATTTTCTGCATTTATCAAAAAATCGACAAGCACGGCACATTATGTACTTTTTAAATAAGAGAATTTGCCAGTTTGGTGCGTTTGAGGGCAAAAATGAGTTTAAAAATAAATCAGAAAATAAGCAGTTTGGATCAGAATACACCCTTAAAATTAGGGACAGCTAAAGTTTTATAAACAATCCAGCAGGATTCACCCACTACGCTGGTCAATTACTACAAATAAACCTTGAATCAAACGAAATGTATTGCTAAATTTGGTGTTGTGTTTTAAAACAGTATGGATGTTTATCTGTAACACTCTTCCACATTGTTCAGAACGATATGGACACTATTGTTAAATTCATTTGAAATTGACTATTTTGTTTCATTAGTATGCTTTCATTAAATTCTGATTCTAAATACAGTCATGAACACAATTATACTAATATTACTTTTTTTAATTACAACTATTAATTCAAAAAATAGCTTTTAAAGAAATCCCTTAAGGGTGTCCGTCCATTACACTGGTCAACAAATTTGAACTTTTGCTCTGTCCTAAAAACCAGGGTTCGTAAATATCATGATATTTTCGAAAATATCAAAAATATCCGATATTTTCAAAGTGACCAACTTGCTGTTGATAATAAATATTTTCAAGCATAATATAACTGAAACATTGCATTGAACGTGAAAACTTAATAAAACAAGAGTCTAAAAATGCTTTTTTTTTATTTAAAACAAAATCAACTAAAATTGAAAACAGAAATAATTTGCTTTTTACACACACACACAAAAAAAAGGTAGGATTCAATATCATGTATCAAGAAAATTTTATATTTTATAAACCAAAATCTTAAATGGAAAATAGTTTTTTTTTTTATGAAAAATTAACATAAATGTGATCTTGCCTTCTTTTTTATTCCCTAAGTATTTACAGTTTAAGCTCAACTAAAACCAGAAAAAAATTATTTTTAAATGAAGCTATAATTAACAGATTACCTAAATTAGACAATTTAATTTCAATGGTTGTTCTGAATTAATTATGTCCCACATAATTGTTAGTTCTACATTTAAAATTAAAAGATTTAAACATTAGCTTGGGAAAGATATTTGATTCCTTTGGCTAAAAAAGTCACTGCCAGAAACACTTCTTTATGATCAGATTTGTAGTATATAATCTACAGAACAACAGTTAATAACAGTTGAAAACTTCATTTACACTTATTTTGACTGAAAATATCAAAAATATAAATGAGATTTTGAAAATAAATATCAAAGACAGTAAAATATACAAAATATCAAACATCTTGATATTTTGAAAATGAATATCAAAATCAAACACGTAAAAATATCAAACATCCTGATACTCTGAAAATAAATATCAAGTAAATGAAAATATCGAAAATATCAAACATCTTGATATTTTGAAAATAAATATCGGATATATATCAAGATATATATCCATTGATATATATCAACGAACCCTGATACAGTCATGAAAACAATTATACTAATATTACTTTTTTTTTCTTTTTTTTTTTGGAGGGGGGGGGGGGGGGGGGTGTCCATCACTGGAATTCTGGGAGTTTTGACATAATTTCTGTTATTTACAATAAAATTTTGATTGATATTGGGGAATGAGGCTACACGAATGGTTAAATATTGTTGATAGATAATAATACTGAAAAAATTAAAACATAATTACAACTATTAATTACAACTAATAAATTTTATACAATTATTTGCAAATTTAAGGTATAAAGCAATATCAGACAGAGTTTTTTGTTTTATGTTATGATTACTACCTAATTTACTTCACAAAAACGTTGTTTCTGAGATTATACTGCCATGTGACTGTGGAATATTGTACCTAATTCGCATATTTTTCTAATAACGTTTAAATATTTCTGCCGCACGAGTACGCTAATATGTTTCGAAACCAGTATTTTGAGCTGATTTCAAATCTTGTATCTGTTTTCTGCTATCACGTCTAGTTTTTGAAAAAAGTGAAATTTTAGTTTCTGGTCAAAAAAGCCAGAAATAGCTTTTTATGATACTTTTCATGATAAACTTCAACTAGTTAGGATAGATTCTACTATTTATTTTTTTTTCGATTATATAAATTTTTGTTTATGTCTCTGATATGAATCTGACACAGTTCAACTTCTTGTCAATGAATTACATACCCCTAAAAAGCATCTTATATCAAACCTGTGTTAATGCCGTGCAAAAGTAGAAATTCATCTTACTCAAAAACTAGACATGACATAAGAAAACAGACTGCAGATTTGAAATCGGCATAAAAATCTAGCCTAGTAAAACATTACGTCAATTCTGTGGCTACTATTTTAAAGTTGATAGTGATGTAAACATTACACCATTGAAAAATATGCAAATTAGGCTTAATAACTGATAAATAAACGTTAAGAATATGCAAATTGTGACATTTATCTGAAGCAAATAGTCAAGTAGTCATTATCTAGAAATCGTAATTAGATGTGACACATATTGTATCTAAAATTTGCATAAAATAGCAAAGAAAAGCTTAAATTTGCATAAATTTAAATATGCAAATTTCTCAAAACCTGGACCACCTAGAGATAAACGGCAAGCATATTCGGAATCAGTGCCAAAAACTGATCTAGAATCAGCTAATTTTAGTTCTAGGACAAAACCACTGTTGTCCAGTGTTATTGGCAAATCTACCCTCTATAGCAGGGTTGGCGAACCTTTTTGTTGCCGCGTGCCAAATTCGATCGAAAAATATTTTACGTGACTATGGCGTGCCAACTAAAAAATAATGGTTTAAAATTATTTAAAATTCTCTATTAAAATTTAAAAAATATGAGTAACATACACGTAGGCATTACAATATAATAATCATGGAAACAAATATACTTTTGAAAATAATCTAAAAAACTTAATCCGATGTAATTTGATTTCTGTTGTTGCATCTTAATATCAAGTTAATTGTAATGCAAACTGAACCGGATTTATCTGACAAGTGCTTTCAGTTTCAGTTTTGATATTATTAATTTGTGAAAACAATGACTTGAAAGAATAGATAGGAAGAAAAACTTAAAATAGCAAACGCCAGTTTCTTTGAAAAGCTCTGAAATAAATTCTAAGTTACCACAACTTTACCATAGGATAGCAATGTCTAATAACCAATTCTTATCTATAGTTTTCAAATATCGTATTGGTTGTTCGAATAATTTTTGAGACCATAATTAATTAGATTGGAATATAATATGACACGATTTAATTTTTTCAATTTACATTTAATCGAATTTAGAAAAGATCAGTCACAATTTTGTGCATTTTGATTTAGAGTCATAGCAGTGCCGTGCCAAAAATATTCTTTCACGTGCCAAAAGTGGCACGCGTGCCATAGGTTCACCGTCCCTGCTCTATAGCATGATTTACTTTTAAACTTTAAACATATATAAATTTTGCTGGTTTTTAGACAGTATTAAAATAATCTTTGCCTATATCCAAATTAATTTTATGATAATTGTATATGATAAATATATATTTATAACTTTTGTATGTGTTTTATATTAATTACATTACAATAAATAACGCATAAAAAATAAAAATGCAAAATTTCCTCAGCACTGTTTATGTTTGATCTCGATCTTGTAGCAGACGAAAAACCAAGAGCTCAATTATTACAGATGCTCATGTGCAAATTTTGTGGCTCCCAGTTGCTGCAATGACCGGGCCTCTGCTTTGAACCAAAGATTTAGATCAGCGCTAAATCGCACAACGCTCCGGTATAAACAAACTGTAGGCTCCTCCCATAGTAGAAACGAGCGCCATCTACTGGCTAATCTTCTAAAATTAACATCCTGAAGGGTTTTTAAAATTAATTTTACATTTCTTTTATCTTCTTAATGATGAATTAAAAACATTTTTCATTGTGTTCTTAAAATAATAATAATAATAATATGTTCTTTTTGTGGCTACCCATAAAATTTTATGATATGATATCATAAGCTAGGAAATTTCAAATAAAACTTCTTTAAAGAAAAGTTTTTTAAAAAGAGAGAGAAAGAGGGGGGGGGGGTATATTTTGATTCCAAATATTTAATTTATATGCTTTAACATTGAAGTTATATTTAAATATATGTATGTATCTTGACTTAGAACTAGCGTCTGTTAATATTAGCATATTGGAAAATTTATGGCTACTCGTAGAAAAATCATATTTAATTATTATTATTTAAGAATTCAAAGAAAAGCTTTTTTTTTTTTTAATTTTATTATTTTTGCATCTTATTTAGAAACAAGGAAGTTTAAATTTAAGAGTCCTTTAGGATCTTATTTTTCATAGTAATATTTTGAATTTATACTTAATAAAAAAGAAAGGTAGAGAAAAAAAAATAATATTAACAATTACTTTCTAATAATTTTAACTGTCAACTACTTTCCAATACTTTTAGCTAAATGTGACTTAAATAAATAATAAATTTTTATAAATAAAAAAGACAAATTTATACAAAAGAATTCTCATAGCCATTCATAAGTTTTTAATAATTTAGTAGAGAAAAATTACTTTAATGTAAAAACAACAACAACAACAGAAAAATGCACAATTAAATTTAAGTTATTTTTGTAAATAACTATTTAAATGTTCCTTACATGAAAAAAAAAAAAAAAAAAAAAAAGAAAAATCATACTCTTACACTTGGACTTAAAAAAAATAGTAATAATTTTTTTTAAATACATATATTTAAAAATTTAAATCCAAATTTTGCAACATTTAAAAAATCCTATAAATTAATTTATTAATTTAATGCAATAAGTATTGTACAAGCTTTAAGTAAGATTTAGATGAAGGTGTTGGAAAGTAATTGATAGCTAAAGTTATTAGAAAGTAATTCTTAATATTATTTTTTTTTCTCTCCCTTTCTATTTTATTAAGCATAAATTCAAAATATTATTATGAAAAATAAGATTCTAAGGGGTTCTGCAAATTAAACTTTTCTTGTTTCTTAACAAGATGCAAAAATAATGAATTTAAAAAACTTTTCTTTGAATTCTTAAATAATAATAATAATTAATTATGATTTTTCTATCAATAGCCGTAATTTTTTCAATTTACTGTATGATATCATATAGTACTAGTAAATCTAAAATAAATTTTCTTTAATGTAAAAATAATAAAAGAAATAAATATTAAATAAATAAAACTTGCTAATACTAACAGATGCTTGACCCAAGTCAATATAAAGTGTGAAGTTTTTTTTTTTTTTTTTTTTTTTTTTTTTGCAGGTTTTCAGGAAAGAAAAATATGCATTTAAGTTGCACACATACACTTAAATATAACTTCAATGTTAAAGCATATAAATTTAATATTTGGCATTAAAATATATCCCCTCCCCTTCCCCCCCCCTCTTTTTTAAAACTTCACTTTAAACAGCAGTCATCAGGGGAAAGATGCCTCTGATCTTTCCCCTGATGGTGGCTGTTTTATTGCAGTTGAAAACGTTTCTGGTTTTTATCATCTTTTGACAGTTTTTATGTTATAAAGACCTTTGTATGTATTTTAGCACACAAACATAAGAACAAATAATCTTATATTTTGATATTTTTTTTAATTTGTTTTTTTTAATTGTTATAAAGATAATTTTGTTAACCATTATAATATGATTTTACTTGAGTATTGCAATTTTTTCCTTTATAATGTAATATAAATTAGGATAAAATAAAAATGATACAATAAGATAGTTTTATATGTTATGTTTTCCTTTGTCTCACATTCATATTTTTCTTTCTAATATATATAGAAGACAATCTGTTTAGAAGAAAATTCGACAAACTCATTTTAAGTGGCGTTTTTTTTAAACAAAGGAGCATTGAAAATCTTAATTTTCTATATATTTATACAGTGATAAAAAGTCACCCTTGGTTAAAAGAAAATTAATGAGTTCAGTCAAAATATTCGAGAAAAAATATTATTATGCAATATTTTTATAGTTACAATAACTTTAACTGTTTATACTGAACATTTTCATTTGATGGAGTTAATCGATTTGTGTACTGAATGGCTCATATAAGTCTAGATGTGAAAATTTAAGTTCTACTTTATATACAGTCTTAAAATTGCTTATGCATTTTTTTAAAAAAATAATTTATTAGTTTGAAAATTTAATGCTTTAAAACTTTTCAACTATTTTGAATTCATATTAAGAGAATAACTAACATTTTAAGTATAATTTGTATATTTTCAAAATTAATAGTAATAAATATATAGTTATTCATAGTCATAAAATAATTATACTATAAACTAAACTAATATGCATTTCAAAGTACATATATAAAAAAAATTCTCTATATTAATCTGAAGATACTGAAAGTTATAAACTCATGAACTTAAAATTTGAATTCTTGTTAACGATGTAAAAGTACCTAGAAATAGAAATTTCAATTTTATTTTAAAAATCTTTTATTAATCTGAACTTAAGATACTGAAAATAATAAATTTATGAATTAAGAACTGGATTTTTTATTTAAATTCTTGATCCTTCAGATTTTAAAGTCTATTCTGTCATATAGTATTGCTAAATGATGAAAACATTTAGAAAAAGAGTGCAAATTTTTAGCCAAGACCTGGTTTAAATCAAGATAAAGACGAATCGCTACTTCTGCCATGTATCGACATGAAATCATAAACATGACAGCCTGAAGTGAAACCATACTTTGTTGGAGAATTAAATTTTTTATACTATACTAATTGAATTAAGCTAATGATTTAATTTAAAAGGTATGAAAAAGTTTTAATTTATGTTAATTTAGATTTTTTTTAAGTCCAAATGTAAGAGGATGTCGCTTTTTTATGTAACACTCTCTTAGTTTATTATTTGTTAAAAATAATTTAACTAAACAGTGTTCCCTTTACATCTTAAAAACTCTGTTAAATTATTAAAACTTATGAATGGCTATGAGAATTGTTTGGAATAAATTGAACTATCTTTATAAAAATGAATTGCATGTTCGAGTAAGAGTTGGCTGAAATTAATGTATTTTTTCTCTTCATTTCTCTTTTATTAATTTAAATTCAGAATCTTATTATGAAAAATAAGATCCTCTGGGGTTCTTGAAATTAATTTTAGGTTTCTTTTTTTTCCCTTCTTAATTAGATGGAAAATAATGAATTTATTCATAAACCCTTCATAGTATTAAAAATAATAATAGTAATAATACAATATGTTCTTTCTGTGACTACCCATAAAATTTTCGTTTTAAGATATGACATATTAAGCTAGTAAATTTGAAATAAAATTTCTCTAAAGTAAAAGAAAAAGGAGAGATAAAGGTGTGTGCGTGTGTGTGTGTGTGGGGGGGGGGGGGGGAGATAATATGTTTGAATACCGAATGAATGTTGAATTTATATTTAAATATATGTGTGTGTGTGTGTATACTGAAAAATTTAAGGCTAGTCATTGAAAAATGTTATTTAGTTATTATTTAAGAATTCAGGGAAGTTTTTTTTATGCATTATTCTTGCAACTTGTTAAAAAACAAGAAAAGTTTAAAGATTCTCTAGGATCTAGAATCATATTTTTCATAACAAGATTTTAAATTTATACTTAATAAAGGAGAAAAAAATAAAACAATAATAGTGACAGTTACATTCCAATAATTTGAGCTAGCAATTACTTTCCAATACCTTTAGGTAAATGTTACATAAATATGTAAAGGATTTTTTTTTTTTTTTAAATAAAAATAGCACAATTTATGCACAAAACGTTTCTCATAGCCATTCACAACTTTTTAATAATTTGCAAAAATAAATATTTTTAATGAAAAAAAAAAGCTACCAATTATTTAAGTTGATTTTCATAACTATTCAAGAATGTGTTAAAAATATAAAAAAAACCCCAACTACAATACACTCTTAAACATGGACTTAAAAAAACCCCTTGGTTTTTAAAAATATATTTAAAAATTTTATCCCAAATTTCGCATTTACAACTTTTTAAAAACCCTATACATTAATTTATTTCAATGAGTATTGTCAGTGTTGAATTCAGACACTTTTCTCCGGGAGGGATTTCTGTGGCTCCGGGGGGGGGGGGGGGGGGGGGGGAATTGCACTTTTTGACCATTGAAAACACAAAATCTCAAATCTTCCATCTCATTGCTCCGGGGGGGAATGTCCCCTCCGGGCCACCCTCTGAAATCAACACTGAGTATTGTACAAGAAATTCAATCTTCCTTACATTGAACGCAAGGCCTTGGCTGAAAATCTTCGGGAAGGATTAAAAAGATAGTCGATTTTAGTAGCTCTATTTGTGACGAAGACAGCGTTTGTAGTGTGGGAGGAGTCTAAATTGATATGTCACCTTGTTTATACCTAAGCGTTGTGCGATTTATCACTGACAAAGATTTAACATATATTCTCAGGAGTGGGTGTTGCCATTGAAAAAAGACAAAGTTTGGTTTGTTTTTAATTTGCAGATGACCTCCTATGCAATAGACGTGAAAAATGGCGGTGGCCACATGGCGATTAAAGAATCAGCCCTCGATCGCCACTTGCAAAGTGGCGATTAAAAAAAAATCTGTTATAGATTGCGACTAAAATACAGCACTTTTTCATGGAAATATGCATCTCTACTTTGATTACATCTAATTAGCAAACTGGTTAATTCTTTTTCCTACCAGATGCAAGCAGATTTTAACAATTAGCTGTATTTTCAATACCTCGGCTTTTCGCCATGTGATTGCTTTTCAGTTGGATTATTTTTTCAAGAAATACAGTTTTATTCTGCAAAATATATTCATCAGTTTTGATTCCAATGCATTTCAAATAAATTATTCTTTTTTTTTTTTTTCAGCAGATGCAAGCAGATTTTAAGGACACTACAGTACTGTTAAGTATTGAAAGTCTGCTAAAGGGTGGCTTACTTTCGGTACTTTACGGTATCTTCAATATTTTGACTCCTGCCACTTGCTCACCAGTTAAGAGTGTATTTTCCTTCAAGAGATACTGTTTAATCCTGTGAAATACACTCACTGACTTAGATTTTAACTGTATGTAATGTGTGTAGTATGTTAATAACACATTTACTTATTAAATAAAATCCAAATAACATTTTATAGTGTTTTATTTTACTGGGTTTTTTTAAATATATACACGAAGCTGTTGGAATTTTGATTCCGTTATTTTCTTTTTTTATAAAGAAAGTAGTAGTAATTTGATTGATAATTGTGTTTATGAACATATACAAATAACCCAAAAATATATTTTAAAAAAATAATATTTAAGTATTGCACGGCAGCGCAATACTTATTTATTTCCAGTGCCACATCTCAATGTTAATTTAACATGGAAAAGCCTATGGAGATCATAACTTTTTCATTTTTTCTTCCCACCTTTTTGTCCCCAATGCCACTCATTTTTTATTCTTTACTAATTCTAATGATATTATAAATTTAAAGGGTAAAAACGTTTGCCTGACATCAGGGTCAAAACGAATGGTAAATTCCTTTGCATATGGGTGAATTATAACCCAGAGAGAAACATAAGCCAATTTTTTTACATAATTCAAATATTTTTCTTAATAATTACAATTTTTGCTTTTTTCATTGAAAATCAACGGACATTTTTCATAGAAAATGTAACATTTTTACTTCATTGTTGCAAAAATTTCAAAAGCAGTAATAATAATTTATTTCTTTTTAGTTGAAAGATTTTCACGTGAAATATTAAATTGTGCTAGTTTTTTTTTTTTCTTTCAAAAATTAAAAAGGTGAAAATGGCATCATAGTGGAAATAAAAAGGATATTTTCAGAATAAGTTTTTGCTTTGGTCAAGTTTATACTTTAGTAAAAAGTTTCTAATGGATAGCTATTTTTTATGCAGGTAGCAAACTTAGTGGGGAATTACATAACTTAAATTTTAAAATGTATTTTTTTTCCGAGATGAGAACTATTTATACCCCAAGTTAAATTTAGGTAGTAATTTTCTGATGTGTTTACATCACCCCTTGGGAGAGAATAAGGTTTAAAAATTTAAGTAAAACTTTTATTTTTTATTGTATCACAGCTATAATATTGTTAAATATTAACAGTAAGGATTCAACACAATTTACATTCATAGCGTTCCTGAGTGGAAAATAAGGTATCTAAATTTAAGTGAAGTTAATTTTTCATGTTTTGATTATAGATTTTTTACGTTCAGATTAGAAGTTTTTGTCCAAACTACCACAACCTGCTTTACTATAGTGGTGAAACATTTAGAATTACACATTGGTAAACTGCATCCCACAATGTAATGCAATACCGCATACATCAAAGCCTGATGATGATACTCTCTATTAATTTTGAAATGCGTTCATCTGAGTGCAGTAGTCATTAAAAACTTGACATATTAAACAAAAACATAATTTTAAGAACAAATTAAAAAAACAAAATTTATTTCCTACATTTTTTAAGTCCGAGAAGGGACAGATATTAAGTCATTTCATTCAATTAGTTCTACATTTAATGTTAAATTTTCGTAACAAATTGGTTAAGCCAATCGAAGATTAAAAAATAAAATTCATACAATATGATACTTAAAACCCCCTAAAAAATTAGATTCCATTCAAATGAAATCGAAATAAATCTTAGACTTTTTTTAAGTTTGTATTTTGCATGCATCTTATCATTTGATACACAACTGTCATAAACGTAATACAAAATCTGCAATACAAATATTTTCAATTAAAAATTGAAGAAGTCTAAGATTTATTTCGATTTCATTTGAACGGAATCTAATTGTTTAGGGTGTTTTAAGTATCATATTGTATGAATTTTATTTTTTAATCTTCAATTGGCTTAACCAATTTGTTACAAAAATTTAACATTAAATGTTGAACTAATTGAATGAAATGACTTAATATCTGTCCCTTTTTGGACTATAACAATGTAGGAAATAAATTTTGTTTTTTTAATTTGTTCTTCAAATTATGTTTTTGTTTAATAATACATTTTGTGGCTTTAAAGTAATTTTCTTGAATTTTGACTACTTCCCTATTCTTATCATGAATAGTTGGCTGGTATAAAACTCCGATTTATAAAAAATATGCATATATACAACGATTATAGTTCATCTAGATATCAATAAAATTTGAAACATTAGTGGCCATAATAAAACTGAGTTTACCAGTCACTGGCTACTAACACAATTTCCCAGTTTTCACCTACACTAAGCAAATTTTATATACATCAATTAAAAGTAGACTTTATTTCCAATCGTTTGGTACCTGTACTTTTTTCTCTTATAATTAGTTGCAGAGTTAATAGGAGTTTTTTTTTTTTTCCACGAGTGTACGTTAAATTGTGCTTTCATTATATTTCATAATGCACATGATCAGTGACCCGGATCCAAAAAATTTTTGATGCTCCAGCTCCAGCTCCGCTCCCAGATAAAATACTGTGACTCCGGCTCTGGCCACCGCTCCAATTCGGCTCTGACTTCGCACTTTTGAGTTGTTAATTTTAATTTACACAGTTAATTTTTTACTTACAAATTCTTCCTTTACGTTCATTAAAGATCTGACAAAATGTATTTTTCTTCTCCACAAACTTGAAATGCTTGTTCAAAAAATTTGACATCTTTTAGCTTTTACTTTTAAAAAAGAAAGTTTGGTGGAATTTTAAACACAAAAATCTTAAATTTCTTCTACACTTTTCAAACAACCAAAATTGTACAACTACACATGTAAACAACAGGCAGCCATTTTTGTTTTCAAATAGTGTTGTCACTTAGCTCAAGTAGAAAGTAGAAGTGAAGTAGTGTTACTATGTTTTTGTGAGAAGTTTTCTATCTCTAATAAAAAAAAAAAAAAAAAAAAAAGGCCCTAAAAAATCATATAATTAAAGTACTGAATAATGATATAATTAAAATATTTTAAGCCTGGAAATTTAGAAGACTGAGAAAAAAAAGATTAAAAAGAATATAAAAAAACTAAAGGAGCCCTGGAGCAGGGGAAAATTTAGAACTTCCAGCTTCGGGTTTCAGCACAAGATATTTAGTTTAGATTTACTTTTGATACAATAATTTCAACGTAAGTAAAAATGAAATAGAATTAAAAAAAATTGGCAATAGTAACTACCATTAACAAGATGACTGAGAAAGTGATGGGAATCATAACTGTATAAAAAAAGATGCCAACATATATGTTGGTAAGAAAGTAAAATAATTTAATTTCAGGAAAACAGGGTTAAAGATAACTGGTAGTCTAACACTTTTTTGCTAATAAAATGAAGCATAATACAGTAGAGCCTCGATTATCCAAAGTAATTGGGACCGACCCTCTTTCGGAAAATCGAAATTTTTGGATAATCGAGAATACTTCAATTTTAAGATTAAGGAGAAATACACGCAATATTTCTTATTATGGTAACAAGTGCTTAATAATAATAAAGCAATATCAAAATAGAAATAAGAATAAATTACCTGAATTTTAATTTTGAAATTAAGTTCCTTTTACATATATCGCAAGGGTTTGAAAAAATGTTTTGATTGTCACAGTTTTTATTGCCTTTGCTTTGAAACTCTATCGCGAAGTTTTTTAATATTATTAATTCACCAGTATCACACTTTTTCTGCTGCTCCAGCCTTGCCAAACTTTTTGCAAAACATTTAAAAGCTTCAGAATTGCTAATTTGTTCATTTCCTCCGTTCCACTTCGCAGCTTAAGGGAGTTCAAAGGAATTTAAAAGGGAGTTAAATTCAAAGGAACTGTAAGAAAGGGGATCAAAAATATTTATATGGACTCGTAGTTCGTAAAGGACTGTTTGGACACAAGGAATATAATTGTTAAAAATAAAAAAAGGGAGTTACATTCAAAGGAACTGTAAGAAAGGGGATCGAAAATATTTATATGGACTCGTAGTTCGGAAAGGACTGTTTGGACACAAGGAATATAATAGTTAAAAAAAAAGAGGGAGTTAAATTCAAAGGAACTGTGAGAAAGGGGATCGAAAATATTTATATGGACTCGTAGTTCGTAAAGGACCGTTTGGACACAAGGAATATAATAGTTAAAAAAAAAAAAAGGAGTTAAATTCAAAGGAACTGTAAGAAAGGGGATCGAAAATATTTATATGGACTCGTAGTTCGTAAAGGACTGTTTGGACACAAGGAATATAATTGTTAAAAATAAAAAAAGGGTGTTAAATTCAAAGGAACTGTAAGAAAGGGGATCGAAAATATTTATATGGACTCGTAGTTCGGAAAGGACTCTTTGGACACAAGGAATATAATAGTTTTAAAAAAAAAGGGAGTTAAATTCAAAGGAACTGTAAGAAAGGGGATCGAAAATATTTATATGGACTCATAGTTCAGAAAGGACCGTTTGGACACAAGGAATATAATAGTTAAAAAAAAAAAAGATTTCAAAATGGATTTTGCACACAAGGAATGCGATAGTAAAAAAAGGCTCAAAAAATGGATTTTGGTTAACCAAGAGTTTCGGTTAAAAGAGGTTCTACTGTATAAAATAAACTATGTATTTTATTGACTTCAGTATTATTTTGAATGCCTCATGTAACAATTAAAAGTGAAAGCTAGATCTGTGTTATGGAGAGAGAAGATAAAGAAAAAAAAAAGCTTCAAAAATTTTTAGCGATGCAAGTTGTTGATATACTGTGTGGTCCATCTGTTGGTTCTTTTTTGCACTATGAATATTTCACAGGTTATATGTGTCATGCATATATGAGCTGTCAAATGTATGCCATTTGTATGACAAGAGGGTGCAATGGCACACACTGCTTGCCAAACTATCAACTTATTGAACGAGAAATTTCCAGATCACAAATTTCAAGAAATTCTGATGTGAATTGGCTGCCAAGATCGTGCGATTTAGCCCTAATGGATTATTTTCTTTGGGGGTTTCTGAAATTTAAATTGTACGTCAATGTCCCCTGCACAATCCAAGACCGCAGATGTAACACTGGGCAAATTTTGGCCATGGATCTGCTCATCCTGGGAAAAATCATCAAAAATTTTGACGTTCGGATGATGGCATGATAGCATGTAAGCGGAGCTGCAATGGCCACATGTGCGATATTGTACAGTAGACTCCCTTAAATCCGCGAACGCCTAAAATCCGTGTATTTTTTTCAGATGTAAATAATGAAATTTACAGTTAAGTTGCAGGAACAAAATTCAAGATGGCGCCGAAATCAGCGACTACTGCAATGTTTTTTTTTCTACATTTTTTGTTAATCATTCTCTTTTGGTTATTACAGCTGATTTATTACTAAATAAATTTACATTACTTTTGATTTTGATATAAATTAGCATATCTATGTGACGACGTATCGATCTTACGATCGTTTCACTGCTAGATGGCAGCATAGGACTTTTCGAATCGAACTGAATCGATTTCATTTGTAATAATTTAATATTTTTCTAAATTTTTATTTTACATAATTATTTTAATAATTACTTACATTTAAACTAATAAATTATTTTACTATTTTACTTATTTTAATGTTTCACTTTATTGTAAGCATTCATTATAATTTCCCTTGCTTAACTACCAATCAAATTAATTTTTCAAAAATGTAAACAAATCAATGACCAAAAATCCACAAAATTCTAAAATCCGCTCAACCTCTGGTCCCAAGCTGTGCGGATTTGAGGGAGTCTACTGTATTCCATACATAAATGGCATAGACCCACCTTCTGTGTTCAATAAACAATTTCGATTTTCACTCACAAAAAATGTGTTTTCTTTCATAATAAAAAAAGAACAAACAGATGGACCACCTAATATAAGCAAGGCACAGATGACCTTGCAAACTTTCACTATTGTTAACTGAAATGATTTTAATATTATAATAATTAATATCATCGCATAGAGTGGAGATAAGAAAAAAAGAAAGAGCGGAAAATTTCATTTTTAAGTAAAAAAAAAAAAAAGAAGCTATGTTAAAAAAAAAAGTTTTCTTCCAAAATTAGAAAATGTGGCAAGTATGCTAATGTAATGTCAAATATTTTTATAAAAATATCTCATAATTGAATTTTAGCAAAACTTTTAATTCACAATACTTTTTAACTTATTAAAATTATCCCTCGAATAAATTGAGAGATTTTTTCCTAAGTTTTTAAAAATCTATAATAATAAAAGAAAGTTGTTTACCTATGTGTGTGTCTATCTGCGATAACTATAAATGGCTGTCACACATAGAGGTGTGAAAAGTTCGATGAGGATAGTCCTAGGCAAGTCTGAAAATACACCTGAAGCTCAGATTTTTCATTTTTTGTTAATTAAGAGAGAAATTAATTAAAAACCATATAGAACATTGCAAAATGGCAATCTATATATAATTTTAATAGAGATTTTTAACAAAAATAATCAGTTTCAAAATAAAAAAAATTCCCATAGGTTTAAAATAGCGCACTCTTATGACATAAACTTATTTTTGTGCTATTCCTTTAAGATTTTAATAGGTACTACTTGCAGATTCGCCTAGAGTCTGCCATTTTGTTTCTTTGTTGATCATTGCCAATTTTAAATTTCTTTATTTGGATTTATTTATTTTTGTTGTTGTTTATGTTGTTAAATAAATCATAAAATGGTTATAAATGACCAACAAAGAAACAAGATGGCAGACTCCAGGCGAATTCACGAGCTATTCCCTTTAATACCTTAAACTAACATTTCAGCTAAGAAAAATTTTGGCTTGTTTGGCATATGCATTGCTTGAAACATTGCAAGATGTGTGGTAAACTTTGATGTTAGCATCTAGGATTTGAAATGGAAACATATTTAGATACATATTAGATGTTTTGATTTTTATGCAGGGGAAACAGAAGAATTTTTGTTTCCAAGGGTTTCCCATAAATTAATTTTTTTCAAACTCTGATTAACCTTTTGTCTTGTTTGAATCTGATTCTTAATCTAATAATTAATTTGAAATCAGAAATAATGCCACAATCACATATATTTCACAAAACTTATGAAATAGATGTTTCTTTAATGGGAAACCAGTTATCTCGAATATATCTGACTCAAACTATTCTGGAGTAATAGTTCTGTTCTTTACTACATATGCATGTTAATGATGAGATAAATTTTTCTTGCATTATTCAATGAAATTCTCCTCATAAAGGCACACTGATAATTTAGATCAGAATCGTAAAAAAATTAAGTTTTATTTTAGATTTAACCAGATTTGATAACCAAAAAAGCATGACTAATCAAAAAACATATTTGATAAAAAGATAGTTCTACATCAGCACCAAATTTTATAAAACTAAAGGTAATAATCACATTTCAATTATTAATAAACATGAAAAATAAATAAATACATATTGTTAGACGAGAAGAAGTATCATCACAGTACTGAAGAAATTGGGTTTTTTTCCTGTGTTTGTTTGTACATAATTATTTTGATTGCATTTCTAAAAACAGAAAAAAACATTCTTCCATTTCAGTAGAGAGATGCTACTACTGTATAGAAATATCATGCAATCATTTTAAGACTTTCCATGGAGCTTTTCAACAAAAGATTGTCAACATTTCACTTATTAAAATAAATAAATAATAATAAAATAGGGGATCATAAATAATTCCTGCCTCACATCTTTAACAATAAAAAAAAGTTTTTAATTACAACAAGAAGATCTTTGCAATATGCAAAGATTTTTATAAAGAAAATCACCTGTTAGTAATGAATGAAGGGATGGATAAGTAATTAATATTAATTCACAAATACATACGCTCCACCATATAGTTTCTTTAAATGAATCATTCATGCTATGAGTCGCTCTTCTTGTGTTTTTATTTGCTTTTAAAAAGCTATATAGACGGCGCTAACAGAAGAATTGCCCTTTAAATACGAATTGATAAAAAACTCGTTTAAATGTTTTGGATATTTAAATGCGGAAAATTTTTATCTTGTCATCTAATACAAAATTCCACCATACCATGAAAGATCAAATCCTGCAGAAAAATATTCACTAGGAGATTTTTCCTGCAACGAGAGTTTCATTTTTTCCAGCAGAAGCCGAATTTAGTTAAGTCACAAATTACACTATAAAAATATCTAAAATAGGGGTTTATTAATGGGAATAATTATTTGTTTTCATTAAAATTTAATTAAAAGCAGTAGATATCTAAAAAAAATTTAAATAGGAGGAACGATTCACGATGCGCTCCAAGTGATTGATTCATTTAAAAATAAGGTCTCCCTTGTTTTCATTTTGTTTAGTTTATGTATTTCCGATCATCAGTTGAAAGTCACAAATTACACTATATTACACTATTTAAAAATGTGTTTATAATTGATAATAACTATTCGTTTTCATATTCCATTTCATTAAAAGCAGTAGATTCGAGTAGATATCAATAAAAAATAAAATAGGAGGAACGAATCACGATGCGCTCCAATTGATTGATTCATTTGTTAAAATAAGTACTCGTTGTTTTTATGTGGTTTAGTTTATGTACTTCCGATTACCAGTCGAAAGATATATTATCTCTTCATTAATTACTAACAGGTATACTTTCTTTCAGAAATATTTACATTCTGCTGTTATTTTCATATGTTTAAGGAACTTTTCATGTCAGTGATTTTTTTTTGTTATATTTTTAAACAGAAGTGTTTTTCATTTTTCAGTTAATTTCTCATGCTATAAAATTTGGTACTTTCGTATTAATCGGACCTGGTCATATTCACTGCGCCAACAGTGGCGTCAATAATATTAATAACAGTGCCATGTATTATTTTTGATTTCTTCATTTTAACTGCATACTTAATGGTGTTCAGCATGTGTCTATACGACCCAAAATGGAATTTAATTGTTCAAAACTTTTTTATTAAAATTGTTTTTGCTCATAATCTGACGAGTTTTTTGTTACATTTTGAGCCATAAATTTTGATCAAAAACAGATTTTGGTAAAAAAATTAAGAGCAATTAAATTTCATTTCGTTTCTTAAGCCAGGTGAGGTAAAGTAGTTATATAAGAACAGCAGTTTTTTTAGTTTTACTTAGTTTACCAAAAATATATTTATTTTAATCTGCAAAAAAAAAAAAAAAAAAAAAAAAAATTACTCAGAACATGCAAATGAACATTGCTCTCAACATTTCAAGAAGAATTTCAACGATAGAATTGCAAATTATGACTCATAATGGTATTTTAAAACACACTGTCAATTAACTGTTTTACGTAACACCAATAGCATACATAGGTAAAATAAGCATAGGGTAGATGCACCAGTTTTGGCCACATTGGATCAATTTGTCCAATATTTAGCCTGTGAATTCATGCTAACAAATAATATGCATTCTTACACTTTAAGCAAACTCTCTTTTATCATTTACAATATCATTTGTTTATTTTTTGCTAAAATGTGACTTGCAAAAAAAATAAATGTGTGAAACTGCAGTGTGTGCTTACATGTATTAAGATTTTTGCTTAGCTGACAAGTTTTCAGAATCTTTCAACATTAGGCACTTATAGGGTTCTATTTGTTCTGAAACACATTTCTATTAGGTTTTATGAGGTAAGCTTTCTCTCTACTGCAATTTTACATTTAAATTACTTATTTTAACAGTTTAATGGGGGGGTGGCCAAAACTGGTGCATTAAATTTGCTATATGTACCAGTTATGGCCATGGGGGTGGCCAAAAAGGGTACAACATATGTTCCACTTTTGGCCACATGATTCATTATCATTATAGAGGGAATTTTAGCCATTTAATAAATTTAAGAACATCTGGATAAATCAAAATCAATTTAGTTTTGTTTTATATAGTAATGGCTTCAATAATAATAATAATAAAAAGCAAGACTAATGGCAGTTCTATAAAAGAGATTTTGTTATTCTCTGTCCAATAAATAATTCACTTTAGAAAGAAGGACATTGTGCTAGTCACTAAAGAAAATATAGTATTGTGTTTATTTTTGATAAAGCAAAAGGGGAGGTGATATGTAATTTTTAGATATGATAAATAAACTAAAACATAAATTTTGAAAGATTTTACAACTTATAAATTAAAACGTTCAATAAAATTATAGCATGATTTAATTGCTTGTATTTTTCCTAAAGAAATGAAGACGTTCCATAATTTTTGCAATATTTCAGGCACGCGGATTTAGAAATACTAAATATTGTGAAAATCTTTACTAGAGACATCTAAATACAACTAAGAATGTATTTCACATTATTTAAAAAGAAGAGGATTCATTTTAACAAGTTTAAAAGAGATTCTGTGCTCTTAAAAAATGGCCTAGAGGGAACACTGCTCTAAGATAAGAAGTAAAATTAAGGCCATTCAAACTGTAATGCTTGCACTACAAGCTAGCAAAGTTTTGGAGTAACCCGTTCTTGCCTTACATCAGAAGTTTGTAGGACGGACACCACTTTCCTCTAATAATGTTGAATCTCAAGTAGTAGATCTAGGCACTAGGAATTGAAGTTAAAAATCAATTAGAAAAGTGGATTTTAGATATTGTCAGAATACTATTTCCTATAAAATGGAACAACTTTTAAGATTCTGTCCAGAAAATTGTAGCCGGTAAGATAGAAACTCCATTTCAAGATGGAAGACCATGCATGAAATGGTATGATTCGCTTCTGAAATCGCACCCTAAAATAACTTGCAAAGAAGCAGGGTACATAAGCTAATATAAATCAAAAGATGATTTCATAACTTTTTGATGAAAATCAAACCAAAATCAGAAAATGCTTTCAAGAAATATATAACACTTTGATGAAGATTCAAGTGTTCTAAACAAGCCACAATCCATGAATAATTATAAAACTGATTAAATAGTTAATCTTTATGTCCTATAGGCACTGTTGTCCCGTTTATTAATCAAATTTAAATATATTTTTTTGTTTTTTAATTGAAACTTTCAGTTAAAATCAAAATAAGTATATTTTACTTGATGTTTTTATCAATTCATAAAGAAATTTGCAAAATTCTCTTAGTACAGCAAACAAATATATGTGTGGTAAAATAGATGTTGCATAAAAATGCTTTATTTTTACTTATTATCAATTAAAATGTTTGTTAAACAACATAATATTGGAGTGGCCAAAACTGGTGCATAAAGATGGCCAAAACTGGTGTAGGGGTGGCCAAAACTGGTACAAATTGGAATAAATTACTTGATGAGTTATTACTCACAATCTAAAATATTCTGTAGAAAATCATTATAGCTAACAGAAAGACAATTAAATTTACTAAAGAATGATGCTATTATGATTTAATATGCTTAAATCGGTCAAGAACTGTAAAATTTCTATTTCGAATTTTCTCTAAAAGTGGCCGAAACTGGTGCATCTACCCTACTTATTTTAAAGCTTTCTATTGCTTTAATTAAGTAAATGAATGCATATGTGATTAAAAGTATTCTTTAAAATGTTGTAAATATTAAACGCCGGCAACAGAAAGTTAGAATTGGGAGACAGGCGTAGCATATTTTCTTTTTTCGTTTGCAGATTATTTTTCTATTGAACCTTTATTTTGCTCTATATTATGTTTGGCTCTTTGTTACTTAATACAAAAACTCAAGATTATTAGTAAAATTAATAAAATGCATAATAATGTCAAAGGTAAGTAATTGTTTGATTAACACTTCAATTGTAAAATATTTTACCTGCAGATTATTTTCTGTCCTGAAGTATCTGTTGCAGACACTTGGAAAATTTTCTGCTACTGGGTATTAAATAAGTGATTTAAGTGAAGAAATAGTTTGAATTATAGTTCATTGGTGGATCAGAGTGTGCAGCTGCAATTTGTGATACATCAAACATGTCATCTTTCTCAGGAAATGATGGTATAGGAATATCCATTCTCTTTTGCGAACGTAGTTATGTATTCCTGATTATTGTGGTCACAAGAAATATCTAATTTGTTTTCTTGTTCAAAACTCTGACCTAAAATCCAATTCTGATAGTTTATCTGCTTACTACAGTAGACTCCCTCAAATCCGCACAGCTTGGGACCAGAGGTTGTGTGGATTTTATGTCATTTCTTTGTTTACATTTTTAAACAGTAATTTGAATGTAATAAATAATGCAATCTAAATTATAATGAATGCTTATATAGTAAAATATTAAAATAATTAAGTAAAATAATAAAAAGTAAGATAATTTAAAAAATGATTATATTCTTAAAAGTAAAGGTCAAGCAAATAATAAATAATTATATATATAATAGCGCTAAGTCTATAACAGTTCCGGAGTGAACTCATCTGGACTAGGGATTGACCGAATACTGAATAGTTGATTCGGTATTCGGTGGTTCGGCATGTAAACCGAATATTCGGCTTCGGTCGAATACTTTTAAGTATTCGGCCGAATAATTGCAGATAAGTATTTTCTTAGAAGTAGAAGAATTCTCTTTTACTTAGCAGTAGAATAGGCTAAATAATGAGTTTCAATATTATGGGCATGAGTTCAGAATTCAGCTGCTCTACAAAAAACAAGTCAAAGGCCATTTTTTATTTAAAAAAAAAAAAAAAAAAAAAAAAAAAAAAACTTTTTCCTTCCTAAAATAGTCTACATAGGTGTGAAATCAAAACAACTATCTACAAAAGAAAAAAAAAAGTAAGGAAGATGCACATCTTTGCCTTATTTAATTTTATTTACTTCTACATTATTTTTTTAAAAATTTAAATTTATTTAATGTGTATTTTCTTTAATATACACATCAAATAAGTATATAAGAGTTCATATCTATATATCTAAGGTATATATTAAAGAAAATACACATCAAATAAGTATACCCCTATGCCTATCCTATAGCTTTTAATACCATTATATCAAAATCTCTCAAATTTCTTATCTTCACCACCACGATGTTAAAATATTAATCAAAATATAAATATTCTATCAATAATTTGACAGAAAATAGTTAAATGTACAAATTGATATAATACCTTTTGTATTTTGAAAACATTCCTATTCAATATGTTTATAATTAGACAATCAGTAAATCAGCTTAATGACAACATTGTTTCTTATTATTTAAATGAGCTTTTGTTTTTCTGACAATCCTTATCCTTAATAATACCCTGTATAGTTTAATATTTTCATAGGTTATTTTTGGGTATTGACTAGTGATAAAATAATAAAAAATAAGTGATGGGTTAATGAATTTGTGAGTGGAAAGAAGTCATTAAATTTTTTGTGCAATTATATTTTACAATAAAAATGTAACTGAATTAAATTATTGAGGATTTAATTTCAATTAAAGCTTATTAAAAAAGCTAATATATGCAAAAGTATTCGGTTGCCGAATACCGAAGCTTCGGTATTCGGCAAGATTGCTGCTTCGGTCAATCCCTAATTTGGACTTCTGGACCCTGATAATCATGCTCATCTTCGGAAAAAAATATTGTGGCCATGTTAGGCTTAAGCATTTCGATCCCGTGAATTAGGTAATTGTTCGACTTATAATAATCCACGTTGTATCACATCTATTCTTCTTCATTTTCTCTAAAAGCTTCAAAAACTAAACTCTACAATTATAATGACTTAAGTTCTAATGAAAAAATACCCAACTACTAACAGATTATCGATATAAACAAACGAATACTGTTGCCATTCATAAGTACAAATTCTAAATCTAGAAACAAATGAACAATTCTTTGATCATTTCATTTTTTAAAAAAATACCGTTTAACATCCGGTTCTGCTCTTAAAATATTTGTAAAAGCATATTAAAGCCTTTAAATACAGTCAAGAATCGATAATCCACGCACCCATTATCCACAATTTTCTATAATCCGTGCTGCTTAGCAAAAGTAAATATCGCAAATTTTGCCAATCTGTTGCTGAAAAATATTGCAAACTTCGAGAAATTATTGCGGTAAAAAATCATGAATTTGGTCAGTCGATTGCGGAAATCGTGAAATTCGATAAACTGTGGTTGAAAAAAATGCTAATTTCGTTAAACAATCACAAAAAATCGCGAATTTCGTCAATCGTTCGTGGAAAAAGGCACAAAATTTGATAAACAATCGCAGAAAATATCGATAATTTCAATAAACGATCACAGAAAAAATCGCGAAAACACATAGTGATTTTGTCAATGTGGTGTTGAAAAATATCGTGAACTTCGACAAATGGTCGAGGGCAAAAATTGCAAATTTCAACAATCATGTCAAAAAAACACGAATTTCGTTAAACAATCATTGAAAAAATCATGAAATGATCATAGAAAAAAAAAACACTAATTTCGGCAATTGATCGCAAAAAAAAAAAAATTAATAAATATATCAAATTATCAATGTATTGCTCTTTGAATACATAATTTCCTTAATAAAGGAACTTGAAAAATTGCATTTTATGAGATAACATATTAAATTATTAGATTTCATATAGGATGCACCGAATAGTGATTTTGGCCGAATACCGAATACTCGGCTAGCCGAATAGTAACTGCTAGGCCGAATACCGAATATTCGGCTTGTAGAATACTTTTATATTTCAAAGTTTAAAGGCATTAAAATGTTAAATTTTTAAACAATTTTACATAATATTTAAAACAAACTTTTATTCTAATAAACAAGAGCTTTTTTGAAGTAAACTTTATGCTGAAAAAAATCTTTGAGTTATTTAAGAAGAGGATAGTTATAAGATTTTTTTTATTAATAAAATTTTAAATTTCATGGCTTCTGAGAATTAAAACAAATGAATAAAATTTTCTTAAATTCTAAAACAAACAAGTTAAAATCAAAGAGAAATTGTGAAAAAATTGTACAGAACCATATTTTGAGAGACTAAAGTAAAATTAAATAAATAATACAATCTACTCAAATTTTATATGGTGGCAACTTAGCAAGAATAACTGTTCTACTCCCTTTGATTAGTAAGCAAGGGAGTTTTTAAATGCATCCTAGATCGGTGTCTGGAGTGGACTATCATTTTCAGAGATTGTAAACATTCTTAAAATCTTAGCAAGAAACAGATTAATTGCTGGACAATGTTCAGGAACTTGCATTTGTATACAGTAGACTCCCTCAAATCCGCACAGCTTGGGACCAGAGGTTGTGCGGATTTTAGAATTTTGCAGATTTCTGGTCATTGATTTGTTTACATTTTTGAAACATTAATTTGATTGGTAGTTAAGCTAGGGAAATTATAATGAATGCTTACAATAAAGTGAAACATTAAAATAATTTATTAGTTTAAAAGTAAGTCATTATTAAAATAATTATGTAAAATAAAAATTTAGAAAAATATTAATTTATTAGGAATGAAATTGATTCAATTCGATTACAAAAGTCCTATGCTGCCATCTAGTGATAGCAAGGAGAACAGTGTTAATGCTATTATCAGTATATATAGCTTATTGCGCTCACTGTAACTTTTTTTCATTGTTATTTAGAGTCTTAAATGCTTTTCTTATACTGCTTTGTTTGTTTAGAAATAAATTTGTCTATAATTTAAAAAAAAAAAAATCCGCGGACAATATATTAAAATAGCGTTCCGGTTCATGGATTTTTCCATTTCGAACCCTGGAATTTTTGATATAGATATGCTAATTTATATCAAAATCAAAAGTAATGTAAATTTATTTAGTAATAAATCAGCTGTAATAGCCAAAAGAGAATGATTAACAAAAAATTTAGTAAAAAAATCATTGCAGTAGTCGCTGATTTCGGCGCCATCTTGAATTTTGTTCCTGCAATTTAACTGTAAATTTCATTGTTTACACCCGAAAAAATACGCGGATTTTAGGCGTTCGCGGATTTAAGGGAGTCTACTGTATAATTAATTCCTATGAAAATCCTCGTGATTGGTTAAATTTCTTAAATAATACTTAACAAACAGAAAATAAAGAATTAAGATTAGTAAAAACATTCTCTTTTATTTAAATATGATTCTGTTTCTAATTATTCTGAATATCTTTATAAGTTGACTGTTAAACAGAGAAGTTGTATAAGGTTTTTAAAAATATGTTTTAAAAGTTTTTTTTAAGTATTCGGTTCGGCCGAATATTTCGATATTCGGCCAAACCGAATATTCGGCATGCCGAATAGTTTGCTATTCGGCATACCGAATAGTTTGATATTCGGCCAAACCGAATATTCGGTAACATGGCCGAATACCGAATCGATACCGAATATTCGGTGCATCCCTAATTTCATATTTATCTTATGCTATACTAAAAAAAATGACTCACAATCCACCCAATACTCTATAATCTGCATAACCTTTGGTCCCAACCTCTGCGGATTAAAGAACTTTTCCTGTATTTTGAAATGCGTTTTCCACTTTACATACCGGCTTATGTTTTGTGAAAAAACAGAGTTAATTATTTTATATGAACAAGACAGCAATTCCATGTATGAACTACGTTTTATTTCAATGTTGTTTTGGCGCCATCTCTCGGCAATGAATATAAATGATGGAACGTTTGACTGAAATTACAGTTTTTTTAATTTAAAATAAATACAGGACGTTATGATGTAATTCAAGATCATTTTTTAAATGTTTTCGTTGTGTAATTTTAAAATTTCATTCAATATGAATAAAATGAAATTTTTTTTGTTATATCTTTGATAAATTTCAATTTTGTTTTATTAATTTTTTAAGAGGTTAACACTTATCTGCTTTTTTAAGAATTTTGTTTGTATTATAAGTGAAATGAGTTTATTTTTTCTGCAGGTGATATGAAATATAAGATGATATCATGATTGCGTTAGTATGAGAAAATTATTTTTTCACATCCTCTTATTAAATTACAATTTTGTTTTCACTCCAAGATTATGTTCAAATTTTACAATGTTAAAAATCGAAATTTTACCTACATTGATCAGGTTTATTGGCTTTTAACCACTTAAAAAAAGACGGCTTTTATTTTTCAAAAAGGCGGTTTATAGATAATTCATACAAAATTTGGATTAATTTATTTATCTATTAAATTTTGTCAAATAAATAAGTCCTTATAACAGCTAGAATGCAACTGTGAAGACATTATGTCAGAAAAAAAAATTATAAATATTCAGAAGAATACATTAAACTAGACTCTAAAGTATTGGTTTGGAATTCTTTATTATAGCTCTACACATACCACACATTTTAAAGATTATGTGAAAGAATAAGAAAATGTCACACATCAAAATAGAAACATTCTTACATATTGATATTTACTTTTAAAATTGATTAAAACTAAATAGTACATAATGTATTTAATAACTGAAATTATCTTATATAATTGAGAACCCACAGTAATAAGCAATTGATATTCTAACTTATAAAAATGATATATGTAAAAAGTTTTTCTACTACTAAGCTGTTATGCAACTTATTCCAGGTATGTCCATATGGACAGATTAAAATCCTAGAATAAACAATGTTGAAAGAGAAATTAGGAAGGATATTTTGAGGAAATTTTAGTACATATAAGCGCATAAAATAAAGAGAACAAGTAAAAAAAATTCTCCAAATAAAACTTGTTGAATTAGAATTTAAAAGCACTGCAGAACGGGCAAATTGATAGTACAGTATATACAATGAACATTTAGTGTTGACTCTAAGCCGTTTTAGCAGGCGCAGCGCCCAGTGGCTCTTTTAAATCCTTCTGATGTGCCCAGCTGCCTTTTTAACACTTCATATCTGCATCTGTAGGGACTCTAAACAAACCAGTTCAAAATATTTTTTTTGTGAACAAGGTACAAGTGTGCCCTTTTTTTAGAATAGTGTTCCCTTTTTGAAAAAAATGTACCCTTTTTTGAGAAATTCCCGCCCGGTGGCCCTTTTTTTCTAGCATCAGCACTAAACATTATACATCTGCGAGAAGAAGTGTGCGGCCTATTTTAATAAAATCTCTCTTGGTATCTGATTTTTTTCAAATTTTTGAATGCAAAAGCAATCCACTGATTAAATGAAACTGATTTAAGTTAAAATAAATCACTGTTATGATATATTTATATTAATTTTATACGAAGATGGATCTATTGGCCTTGGCGAAATTTTGGCGATAGTAAACATGTGTCACACGGAGAGCTGCAAACCTACTTACGATAACGTCCCCATCATTTCTGCTAAGTTCGAGATAATTAGTTGAAGATTGTGGTTTTAAATCTACAATATGTTCCAGGGCTTGAATTTCAGGGCGGGATGGCGGGATTCGCGCCCAAAAGAATACCGTGGGCGGGAGGCTCCCGTCCAAAAAATTTCACCCTTTTCAGGAAAATTTTGCATTTTGAAACGACGATCAACTCCTGCGAATTTCGTGATATTTTCGCGCTACAGATTGATACATTTTGCGAGTTTTTTACCGCGAAAGATCGTTCAAATTCTCGATTTTTTTTCGCGACCGACAAACAAATTTCACTATTTTTTTCCCGAGATCGATTGAGAAGTTTCGCGTTATTTGCCGCGACCGATTGGCGAGTTCAGAGGTGATTCTGTTCCGAATTTTCCGAAAATCAGGAAAAATCTGGCATCAATTCGGTCATAAAAAGTATAACAGAAAAAATCTCGAATTTCGACAAATGATCGCCGAAAAAATCAATTTTGTCAATTGTTCGCAGAAAAAATCGCCAATTTCGTCGCAAAGGATCGCGGAAAAATTCAGGGGGGATTCTGAATGAAAAAAGATTTTTCTGAAACTCACAGCAATTTTCTGAAAAGTTACGGTAGAGGGGAGGGGAGGGAATCACAACCGGCACTAATTAAGCGTTTTCTTCGCTGCCCTTTCACGAAATTAGCGGTTTTTTCGCGATCTTTTGACGAAATTTGCCGTTTTTTCGCGATCTTTTGACGAAATTTGCGGTCTTCTCGCGATCTTTTGACGAAATTGGCGATTTTTCTGCAAGCGATTGACAAAATTTATTATTTTTTTTTTTTGGCGACAACAGAATCACCCCTAGAAAAACTCTTGATTTCGCCAAAGGGTCGCGAATAAAACGCGAATTGTGCAAAGGAATCGATAATAAAACGCAAATTTCGTCAAAGGATATCGGAAAAAAACGCGAATTTCGGCAAACGATCGCGGGAAAATGCAAAATTCATCATAGGATCGCGGGAAAAAAACGCAAATTTCGTCAAAGGATTGCAGAAAAATCGCTAATTTCGTCAAAGGATCGCAAAAAAGTAAAATTCGTCAAATTATGGCGGAAAAAAACTAGAATTCCGTTATGAAATAAACCAGTGATGCCACTGTACTTGAAAAAACCTGGGTCCCTTTTTTACAAAAGCGGGTCCCCATCAATAATAATTTATATTTTAAAGGAATAAATGAAAGTTGTTTATTAAGATAAATGAAATGCATTAATTATTGTTTTAACGATAATTAAATAATGAATTAAAACCAGCATTATTTGCACTCAAATAAGATATTTTTAAAAAATATTAAGAGAAATTTTCTTTACTTTTCTAAAAGTAAAAATGCAAGATACAATTTTAATTGTAAAATAATGTTTATTTGAGAGTAGAAGATACCAAGTTCCACTAACAAGTATCACTAATGTTCGCATTCTTTTAAAAAGAGGCAAGGCGGGTTTATTGAAAAAGATATTTTTGCTGAAAAAAAGAACACTTATGTTAAGTAAAGGTGTACTTTTCGTTGAATGAATGGGTGCTTTCATTATTATACTTCCCATTGAATTATTTGTCAGTTTAGATCTGTGTTGGAATCAGACATTTTCCTTGGAAGGGAAATTTATATCTAAATCACTAATAAGCATCAAATCTTAAATGTTCTGAAGGCGGGAGACATTTGAATGCAGTAAGAACGAGGGGGGGGGGGGGGTGATTTTTACTGGTCCACCTAATGAATATAAATATTATCAAAGTACACTGAAATCATGCTGTATTTTTAAGAATCTCATAAAAAAGAAATTAAATCCCATTTTATGAATTTTCTACCTATAAGTTTAGTTTGCACATCTTTTTTGGTGCTTTGACTAAATTCACGTTTTTTCCGCGTTACTTTGACGAAATTCGAGTTTTTCCGCGATCCTTTTGTTGAAATTCGTTATTTTTTCGCGAGTCTGTCACGAAAATAGTGTTTTTTTTCCGTGATACTTTGACAAAATTCGGCTTTATTCCGCGATTTTTTGACGAAATTTGCTATTTTTTCGCAATCTTTTGTCGAAATACACTATTTTGTCTCAGCCCTTTTACGAAAATAGCGTTTTTTTCCGCTATATTTTCACGAAATTTGTGCTTTTTTCGCGATCCTTTGACGAAAATCAGCTTTTTACGTTATTTTTTGACGACATTTGCTATTTTGGGGGGATCCTTTGATGAAAAACAACTATTTTTTCACGATCCTTTGACGAAAATCGGCTTTTTTCCGCGATTTTTTGATGAAATTTGCGCTTTTTTCGCGATCCTTTGACAAAATTCGGCTTTTTTCCGCGATTTTTTGACGAAATTCGCTATTTTTTCGCGATCTTTTAACGAAATATGCTAATTTGTCGCGGCCCTTTTACGAAAATCGCGTTTTTCGCAATATTTTGATTAAATTTGCGCTTATTTCAGCGATATTTTCATGAAATTTGCGCTTATTTCCGCGATTTTTTGACGAAATTCGCTTTTTATTTCGCGATGCTTTGACGAAATACGCTATTTTTTCTCGGCCCTTTTACGAAAATCGCTGCTTTTGCGCGATATTTTGATGAGATTTACGCTTTTTTCGCGATTCTTTGACGAAAATCGTCTGTTTTCCGCGATGGGACGCGTAAGAGCTATTTTTTTGCGTCCCGTATCCGATTTTTCGCGTAATTTACGCGCTATAGCGCGTCCGCGGCATCCCTGAATAAACGCAAATTTAGTTAAAGAGCCGCTGAAAAAATTCACGAATTTCATCAAAGTATCGCACAAAATACTCAAATTTCACCAAAGGATCGCAAAAAACGCAAATTTCATCAAAGTATAGCGGAAAAACGCGAATTTCGTCAAAAAAATCGCGAATTTCGTCTAAGGGCTGCAGAAGATATGGAAATTTCTTCAAGGAGCTGCAGAGCATACAGAAATTTTGTCAAAGGGTCGCGGAAAAAACACAACAATCTCTTTAGAAAAAACAGCACACAAATATCTATGTTTATTATTATAGGTATAGTTTTTGATATGAAATAATATACGGAACTAACTTTTGTTTTAGCCTGAACCCAACTTGCAGGAATCTACACTTAGCCTGAAATCAACTCGAATCAAAAACAGTTTACTCGACCTGCAACAAAAGTAATTAGCGCCGGGAGAGGATTTCCCAACCCCTTCCCATCCGTTTCAGAAAATTTGCTGTGAATTTCAGATTTTTTTTTTTTTTTTTTTTTTTACTTAGAATTCTCGAATTTTACTGTTACTTTTTGCGGCAGACTGATGAAATTCACAGTTCTATCCCTTGATATTTGGTTGAAAGTTGAAAAATAGACTGTATAACAGATTGATTTTCTTCCTTTTTTAAATAAAACATTTTGCATAATTATTCTGAGCTGTTGATTTAAATTGTTTCAATGGTATTTTGTCATGTCTGTATTAATGTAATTCTTTAAATATATTGGTCGGATCTATTATATCCCACCTAATTTTAATGCAGATTCGTACCAGAAACTTTTAATTAAATTTTACTTTTTAAACTTTGGTGGAAAAAAGTCAAAAATTTGCTGTTCCTTTTTTTAAAGTAATTCTTTTATTAAATTCCGGTGTGGATTCAACATTTCACAAACATAATTGCTTGCCCCTCAAAGGGTTAAAGATTTTTTTCTCCCTCCCAAATAGCTCAACTCCCCTCCATTTATAAATGTTGGTAGGGAGACTCCCCTCCTAAGAAAAATTGAATTTCCAGCCCTGTGTTCATAGTTGCCAACTTGTACGGATTGGCCGTACAATGTACGGATTTTGTTCTAAGTGTACGGTTGTACGGATGAACAGTACGATTGTACGGTTTTGCGCGGGAAAAAATGATCACGAAGGATCTAAAAAAACGCAAATTTCGTCAAAGATCGCGTAAAAAAACGCTAATTTCTTCAAAAGATCGCGGAAAAAAAACTCTAATCTTGTCAAATGATCGCGAAAAAAGCCGTAATTTTTGTCGGATATCTTTGAAAAAACGCTAATTTTGTCAAAGGATCGTGAATTTCGTTTAAAATCGCGGAGAAAAACACTAATTTCGTCGAAAGATCATGAAAAAAACGCAAATTTCTTCAAAGATCGAGGGAAAAAACACTAATATCGTAAACGGATCGTGAAAAGAACGCGAATTTCGTCAAAGTTCGTGGGGGAAAACGCGAATTTCGTCAGAAGAAGCGTAAAAAATGCTAATTTCGTCAAAGGATCGCGAAAAAAAAAGCTAATTTCGTCAATGAATCGTGAAAAAAAAACCGCGATTTTCGTCAAAGGATCGTGAAAGAAACCCTAATTTCGTCAAGATCGCGAGAAAAATGCGTATTTCGTCAAAGATCGCAAAAACGCTAATTTTCTCAAATTATCGCGGAAAAAAAGCAAATTTTGTCAAAAGATCGCGGAAAAAACGCAAATTTTGTCAAAAGATCGCGAAAAAAACGCAAATTTTGTCAAAAGATCGCGTGTAAAAACGCAAATTTTGTCAAAAGATCGCGGAAAAACGCTAATTTCCTCAAAGGATCGCGGAAAAAAACGCAAATTTTTCACAGGATCGCGGAAAAAACGCGAATTTCGTCAAAGAGCCTCGAAAAAAAAAAAACTAATTGGCACCGGCAGGGTTTCCCCCCCCCCCCCCCCCACACACACACACACAATCCCTCTGCTGTAACTTTTCAGAAACTTTGCTGTGAATTTCAGATTTATTTTTTTTTTTTACTTAGAATTACCCCTGCAAAAAATTTTTCTTATGAAATCTTATATTTTTATTTGGGTGAAAAGAAAAACTATATATAAATATAGCCTAGAAAATGTTATGAAATATTACTTTTTTCATTGCATGTGCATTAGGGTGGAACTTAAGTATAGGATAAAAAAAAAAACCTTTTTTGTCTTAATGTGTAATAGTGAAAACTTTTTTCCTTTTTGGATGTCTAAACTTTTGGCTGAAAAGATTTTTTTAAATTAAGTTGTTTTCCGGTTCCTCAAGGAGGTCAAAGTTTTGAAATTTCAGTATAAAGTAACTAAAAAAAAACCAACGTAGCTGTTAGCTCATATCTACTTTTATTTAGCAAATACTATCCAGAAGTCACCACGAGGAGGTGGTTAAATGTCGACTTCCACCCTCCTTACCTGGCTTTGTTATGGATTAATTCAATTGGATATTCAACTTACTGTCTTTTTAGACAAACTTTGTCATTACATTGTGTGAAATCAACTTTCCCAATATTATGCCATCTTTTGCTTAATATTTAAAGACGGTTGACGCAGCTTGCAGGACAATTTTGACACACGCTTCCACTGTTTGAGTATGACAAGGAAAATCTAAAATTCAGGTGTATCCCCTGTTTGTACTTCTTTTAAGTTCTTCATCCGATCAGTCCGTCAAGATAGGATCAATGTTTTTATAGTCTATAATTTCAATATGTTCGCATTTTTTCAAGTCGCTTTCCTACTGGTCCAGAAAATCCTCTTCTACCTGTAGTTTTTACAGCAAGATGTTGAAATAAGTATCTAAGAAAAAAGTTCATTTGCATGTAATAATCAAATTATTCATTATAAAGTTTTTAGGGTATGTTTTAACATATTTCCGATGTTTTAACAACTCCAGATTTGCATCCTGCATTAAAGGCGTTTCTGTTTCACCCAATAACTTTCAAACTTGAAATGTCTGTATTATTATTTTGAAAATGCACCAAAATTGCAGTGGCTATACTAATATAAGAAGATGTAAATGAAATATGACCAATATATTTTTATCCTGGTTTTTGAACTATGACCAGGTGTTCGTCTTTAATGATTCTTAGTTATACTTTTTTCCCTCTGCTTCAGTTATCATAGTGTTATCCTTTCTGCCATCAAAATACTAACCTTCTAAAATTAACTCATTTCGTCTTTCCTGTTCTTTCAAATTCTTTCTTTTCTTTTCTCTTTGTCGTCTTCAAGTCCTTCTTTCAGTTACTTTTTCTTTATTATCATCAGAAATACCCCTATCTTCTAAGGTGCCATTTGCAATAATATTTGCAGTTCTGTCTAATACTCCGGTTACCTTGTTGATTATTAAATTCAGGTTTAGAAAAACAATCGATTGAACTATTTCCTTCCGAACTATTTTTACACTTGACGATCATTCAATCAAAACATCATCTTTTTTTGTTTTAAAATAACTTTTTTCCTTGATATTTCCTTTTCCAGTCTTTCTACACATTTTTTGTAGTTTTTATATCTATTGATCCTATTGCCATCACTCCATCTCTCTTTGGTCTTTGAGAAAGTGACGTTCTTGTTCTGATACACGATAATATTTAGTGCTTTTACACAAAGAAATGTTTTTTGCAGGATTACCTAACATTTTGCAATTTTATAATGGATGTGGGATTATTCTTTCTAATCTTAATATTTTCTTCAAATTTTGACTTTCTCACGCTAGTGTCTAATCATTTTTTATGATTTGTGTATCAGAAACCGTTGGAATTGAAGGTCACAGCAATACACTTTTAATTGTATCACCAACAGATTTAGATATTTTAGAAATAGTGTGTACCAGATTCCAGCTGTTATGTTCCATATGTTAAGTTAAATTGAACCCCAAATTAATGTTTCATAACATTTTCATATGTTCGTCAAAGATGACAGTCTAATGTTAATTGTTTTGGTTCACGAAATACAAGACACTTTAACAATTATCTGGATTTAGGTAAGTTAACAGACTTTGTCACTTTTGACACCGAATGCTTATTGAAAAATAATTAAAGAAACTGTTAACACACGTTAAATCGGACTAACGTGCTATGTGTCGCAGTCAAAGAAATCAGAGACAATGAAAGCCGGCGCCCACGACGCTGGCTTCTACAAAAGTCAAATAAAGTGGGGCTAACTTTTCTAAGGCACTCAAACTAAATTATTCTCTTTATTACAGGACATTAACATTTAATTAATTTAATTTTGCAAAATATAAATTTAACAATAAGCTTAAAAAACTTTTCATGCAATTATTGGCTTTTTTCGTTTTTTAGGGAAAATCAGGCGCTTTGAGGAACCGGAAAATATCATTTTAAAATTAAAAGAAAAATATTTTCTTTTTATGGAGTTAAAAAGGAAAAAAATAATCGCTATTAGAATATAAAATTCGAAACTTCGTTTTTTAGTTCCACCCTAATGTGCATATGTTATGCATTTTTAAGCACGTAAGAATACGTCATGAAAATTATAAGAATTTCAAAATTGACATGTTGGCAGGTATGTATGTTTTTTATTTTTGAAACTATTTAAAAAATAGAAACAATCTTTGTGGATTTGAACTTTTCGAGAAATTTTACCTGAAACAGACACCAAACATGACAATAAAATATTTCAAACAAAAAAATGTAAAATAAAATAAGTGGAAAGGTGGTTATTTATAGTGCTGAAGTTGTAAATGTAATTGAAGTTGTAAAAGTAATTCTCAATAATATGAATCTTTCTACATTAACACCTAGTTATTTTTAATAGAAACATGGGTACGTGCAGGGGGGAGGGTAGGACACCAAACTTTTGAAAAAAGTAAGAATTTTTAAAAAGCACTAAGAAGAAAAAAATGTTAAAAGGCTGTTTGCGGATTGAATTGAATCTTGCATAATCGCAATTTTGTTGCATGGTAATTTTATTTTAAAGTACTCTAAAGTTTCTCAGTATTGCATTAAAAGTGTAAAAACGTAGTTTTATTTTCGCGTGAAACAACTCTTCACTTTCTAACATTGCTTACTATAACCAGTGTAACACCCTTATTATGGATGGGTGAGAACTTCCCTCTCCCCCCCCCCCCCCCTATTTTATTTCATTTTTTATTACAAGTTTTTTTTTTCTTCTCTCTTTTTAATCCTAGTAGAAATTTATTTTTGAATGTGTAATCTTTCTTATTTGTTAAATTTTTAAGTTGTTTTTATATTGATATGTTTTAAAGTGTCCTGCACAGGAATTTTTATTATTATTATTATTATTTTCTAGTTTAGCTTTTTCATGTTTATCATGTCCATTAAAAAAGGCTGCTGACCACTGTCAATTTATCCGTTCTAGAACCTACCTGCATAGGTTTCGTACTGCCAATGCCCATACAACATCGTTATTTATGTCTATTGGGAATATTGGAACAAATGGCATAATTATGTTAATATAGTACTAGTACAGAAGTTTTAACATACTAGGTGACTGAATTCACAATTTAGAATAAAGTAATAAAAATATTTTTTTAAGATTAGAAAGAGATTTCCATTACTTTAGAAGATCATTTTTGAATGAAAAAAAAAATGATTGTGCTTAAGAAAATAACAAAATGTTAGTATAGGTAATGTTAAATTGCAACAATATGTTTTTTTTTTTTTTTTTTTTTTTTTTTAAATTCAAAATACTAAATACTCAATTACTTTCTAAGATCGAAATTTCTTGGAAAACGACATATGTTTATCTAATTTAAATAATGTGCATGCGTGATAGATTGTAAATAACCAATTATATTTAATTTTTCTAAAAAAGACGAAAATAAAAAAAATACTGCTTGAAAAAGACTTTTCCAAGTGCAATCATAAAATCATTTTATGTCGCCGAAATAAGTATTATATCACCAGATGTGGCAATTAAGTTTCGCAAAGTAAGTGATCAGGCACATTTAAACTTTTCTTTACTATCTTCTTGGATCTTTCCCAAGTATAGTTGCTATTTAAAATAGTGCATATTCTTGCATAAATTAATGCATATGTTATTCATAATACGGTTTTAATAGAGAGACATGATGTTTTTATTAAATGAGTTTATGTGTGATTTTAAATAAATGTTTATGAGAAATAAAATAAGACTTGTATATTAATATCCCTTAAAATTAGTTAATAAAATATATAAAACTAAGCAACCATTGTCCTTTTTAATTATATAAAGCAGTAAAAAAAAAAAAAAAAAAAAAAAGGTGTTAAGGTCAGTGTATGTAAGAGAAATCAATTGGTATGGCCTTTTATTCCAATATTAATGTTTTCATTATTGAAAAATTGGGTTATATTGATTTCTACCTCAATTAAATGACTTTAAAACTAATTAAAAAACACATAAAAATGTGTCATTTTTAATTAAAATGCTTCACTGTATAAAAGCCAATTTTGGCCAAAAAAAGCCGGTTAAAACCAATAAAAGCCACTGGCGTGGCTTTTTTAAAATTTTAGCTAGCTTTTTTGCAACCTTGGCATTGGTGTTATTAATATATGTAGTACATGACATCGTATATGCCTTTCATATTAATTACATTTGATAAGAAATATAAATTTTATTTTCAATGCAAGCAAATTTCAAATGGATATAAGCTAAGCTCTTAAACAGTGATTAAATTAAAATTTTATGAACGAAATGATAATAAAAATTTTGATTTTGTCATTTTCTACAATACAAACCCTTTAATAATAAAACCTTCATTCTGTTTGTTTGTATGAAATCTTATGAAAATGAAATGCAGATCAACATGCCATCATTTTTGATGGAGGTTATATACTAGTGTATAATTAAATATGCATAATAAAGATGAGATACATTTTTCTTGAATTATTCAATGTAACATTTCTCTTCTCTTAAAGGTACCCTATTAATTCACATCAAAATCATAAAGTAAGAAGTTTAATTCCAGGTTTAGTTACGACTTAATAACCCAAAAAGCTTGATTAATACATAAATATATTTGGTAAAAACATTGTGATTACCTGTGATATCAACAATATCTTATTTTCTTCAGAAAAAAAAATTATACTTTCTTTATGAAAAACCACGAGTTCAGTTATATTTTCGAGAATTACAAATTATATCAAAGTATTCGAAGTATCGAGTATTATCAAAATGCATACAGAGTGATATAAAACTAAAAAATTCTGTAATTTTTACCTTGCATCTGAACTGAAAATTTCATTGTTTACATCTGCGATTATGTGCAGATTTGAGGGAGTCTACTGTATTACGATTGTAATTATATAATTTTCCCTCTTCTAAAGAAACAAAACTTCTAAATAATTAGTAATATTGTTGGTAACGTTCAAGTGCCATCGTTAGTCATGAATTAAGATTTAAAGCATTTTAGATTACATGCATGAAAATCTTCCTTCGTTTTAGCTAAATTCTTTTTTGTTCATCTTATCTTTGCTTAGAAATTTCTTTAAATCTGGTACTTTTGAAATATACTTAAATTAGCATTTATCTTTGCATTCTCTAAAACTTTAATTAATTAAATCAAGAATTGATTAATTAAAAATATTCTTTAATTACTTAAAAATCAAATAAATTACTTTTAATAAACTCTTGTAAAAATTATGTTCATTAATTTACTTAGATTTAATAACGATAGAGTTGTGAAAGCATGAGAAAATTTGAAAGAACCCATAATGGGTTTTTTCAAAAGGGTTCGCCCGAAAAAACCCGCAGGCTCACTTGAGCAAACCCTGTTGGTAAGACCATGATTTAGCTATTACTATTTCAGGTTTCTTTTTATATTCTTTTTTCCCAGCAATTTTTAAAAATTTCTTGTATAACACTTGGTACAAAATAAGCATAAATCTGAAAGTTCCATTTTTGCTTTTACTATGCATTAATCAATCAATTTAAATTCATAAATTTAATAAATGTAATTAAGTAAATAGTTTTAAATCAATATATTGTTTTAATGTCGAATGTTACATACAAAATTATTATAAGATTATCAAAAGAAGTGTGATTTGTTTTCTAGGCCTAACAGTATTAATTATTTTACCCCACACAGGTTTTTTGCTTTAAAATATTAATTTTATGTTATTTTGTAATAAAAAATGCTGAAAGTTTTATCCTAAATAAGTGGGGTTTTTTTATACAATGAATAAATAAGTTCTTATTTATATTAAATTAAAAGATTTTTTTCATCCTTAGCTACAAACAAATAATATCATCCAAACTTTTAAAATCACTACTAACAAAGAAAGTCTTCATACGGGCAAACTCTGAAAAAAATCAGAAAAAAAAATAGAATGTTTACTCATGAAGATAGATATGTTTATAAAAAAAATTTCTACCACCATCAAAAACCGTAATATTATGAATTAAAGCTGTAAGTATAAAAAAAGTGCCAAATAATTTATTATAAGAATTATTATGGAAGAAAAAAGAAGAAAGTGGACACCGACAAATAATGGAAAAGCTTATATATTGAATTACGTTATCAAGGGCACAGAATTCAATGATATAAGCAATATGGTTGTTTTCTGTGAGAAAAAAAAGCTAAAGCTAAAATTATTTTTCCCTGTGCCCAAACAACCATTATAATCAAGTGAATAGATTAAAAATGAAAACAGAATAAAAACAAATAATATGAAATGGAAAAACCAATAAAACCTGTTTAAATATTTATAGGATATAAAATAGAAATAATACACAACATACCGATTAATATTTCAGTATTTTTCTATATATCCACACGCACATGGCTAACCAAAATATCATAAAGATTAAGGTGAATAAAACAGTTAAGAAATCACAGTGATTGATACCAAAGGATGCAGTTAATACATTTTGAAAACCCATAAAATAAATAGAAAGTAATTACATTATGTAAAATAACTAAAATGCACTATTAAATTAATTAATTACTATATAACAATATCGTCAAAATTTAGCTTAAAAATCCACCTGGTGTAGTATATTATAACTGGAAAAGAGTTGCAAAAGACAAAAGTTATATCTTATCGTCAAAAGACAAATTTTGGTGCTGCCATCTAGTGTTATTTTTATTATTCAAATGTCACAAGATAAACAATTGAAATCCTTAGAATGTAAAAATTTTGTTTAACAGCAAAACCAAACAAATCCTTATATATAGATAATTATATATATATATATATATATACAGTAGAATATCTTTATAACGCAAACCTAAAAACGCAAGGTTGTGCGCTATATAGAATTTTGCGTTATATGGATCACATCATTAAACATTAAACTCACCTTGTAAACATGGTCAAATATGTCTGAAACATATCAAAATACATTAGAATATCTTTATACTGCATTCCTTGTTACCAAGAGTTATCCAAATTATAAATTTTTGCATAATATAGGTCAGACATTGTTAAATTTACTTTATAAACATGATCCAAATATAACTGACACAACCATCCCTTATATTAGACATTTTCAGAAATGTTTATTGTAGTAATAGCATTTTTTCAGTAACAAGGTCTTAAAATAGAAGATAAAGTTGAACTAATGTATCAAATTTAGTCCTCTAGAGAGTAGCAATATTTTACAATGTGAAAATGCAGGTGCTTTTAAACTGCAAAAATCATTGTTTACATCTGAGAAGTTTTGCGTTATCTATATATATATTACGCTAACGTACGTGGCACAGAAATCGCGATTATTTGTTATTGTTTAATGGCAACGCCCTAGAATCGCATCTGATTGGCTATTGTGTAAGAGTCCTTGGCAGGATTTATGGCGATTGGGTTTGTTTACTTTTCGCGTTTTCGGTGCGATATCTTTCGCTGCAATTATGTAGCTTCAAAATGTCATTTGAAATGCCCATAAAAAATATCGGTGAATGCTTGAAAGTAAAGAAAAAGCCGAATTCGAGTAGAATAGAAATAGATTCGAAATCCAAATAGGGAACGCCGTTAAGCGATCGGCAAAATAGGCTTAATAACTGTAGCATGTACGCGTTGTTTCTGAAATCCAAATTACTGATTTAAACGTTCCGGGCATGCATAACTGTGGGTGAAACGTGCAATTTCTGCAAAGCACTGTATTGGAAATGCGAATTAAACAGCAGCAAGAAGTTTACAAAATGTTGTCAAGGACAAGTAGTTTTGACTGTACGGACAGGTAGTTTTGACTGTACGGACCTGCGATACGAATTTCAGGTTCATTTAAGAATATTATTACGCACCCCCCCCCCTCCCCCAGAAATAAGATACAATAAAACCTGCTTAGACGAAAACGACCAGTGATAAATTTCGTTTTATGCAGGTTATTTAAATGGAACAAAGCATAATAGCATTTTTTTTGGGGGGGGGGGGGGAAGAGAGCTGGAACTTTTTTTTTTCGTTTATTTCAGAATTCCGTTATAAACAGGCTTTACTCTATTAAAAAATAAATTTGCTGGATGGTACTTTTAAAAAAAATCAAATCTATATAGTAATATTTGCTTACAATTTTATTATTTCTTTTTCAGTATTACACGTTATGTTGTATTTGTGATTGATTTTTCATATAAAAATTTTAAATAAAAAATTAAATTATTGAAAATATAATTACATTTTAATTAAATTCATCAGTTAATTTGGAATAAAAAAGTTTAAAGTATGAGACATATAAAAATTTAAAAAATTAACCTTTGACTTTACACAACTTTGAGACTGAACAAGAGTCGGGCCCTGGTAATTTGCACTGTCTCCACCCAGCCCTTTCTGTACGGACCTGCGATAAAAATTTCAGATTCATTTAAGAATATTATTACGGGCCCGGGCAACGCCGGGCGGATCAGCTAGTATGGAGAATTGCGTTATAAAGATCTTCTACTGTATTATATATACTAGGGGGCTCTGCCCTCTGCAAGCTACACTCGCCAACCCCCGTTCAGACACTGCAGAATCTAAAAACACGCTAATCTGATCGGTTTAAAAAATATTATAGAAGATTGAATTATACTGAAAAAAGCTGTGCAGATCTCCCTGTAAACGGGTTTCCATTCAATTTCCTTTGATTTCAAACATTTAAGGCCGAATCAGTTGCTGTTAAGACATCCAATGGTTGTTTTCGTGTTTGATTAAAGAGGATCAGTTAAACGTTCGAAAAGAAGCTAAAAATAAAAGGAATTAAGTGTACAGAGTCTTTGTCTCCCGGTATTTTAAAACAATTTCTATAACAATAGCCTAAGTTACGTGACTATCATCAAGAGTTCCGGGCAAACCACTTCACTTTTTATAATCCTGGTGCCATTTTGATACTTTAATATTAGCATGGTACAGGTGATAAGTCGCCAAATATTATTCTATCGCCATCATTTCATCTATATTATAATAGTTCAAGTCATGTATCTGCCATAAATAAATACGCTCTGATCCCTTCGCTTTTCGTATGAAAGTTTGGCCCAGATATCATATACGGCCCCATATTGGCGCGATTTTTTTCCGACGCTAATTTGGGGAAAAGATCAACAGCATAAAACAACAACATCCGGCTTATCAAATCAAGCAAAATAACGATACTATGGCGCCAGTTAAGTACCCGTTGCGTATATGACATTGGCGTCAGAAAAAAATAGCGCCAATATGGGACTGTATGCCGAAAGTTTTCCATTTCGATTAAGAAAAATCAATTTTTTTTTTTCGAATAATAATACATAATAGCATTGTCGCAAAGAATTCTTGGTACTGTTACGCTAGCCAGGTGCAAATCTCGCCAATAACTATTTTTCAACTCGCCAGTTAGCATTTTTTTCTATTTTTTGAGTGGTAAATTATAACATTGCTTTGAAGTTGGAATTAAATGTCATCGTTTGTTACATCATTTAATATTTGGCCAGATGCCATATACGCACCCGGTTTGGCGTGATTTTTTTTACGAAAATTTGGCGAAATCCTCGTTTTCAAATACCAGTTACATATATATTTTTGGTACTACTCAGTTATCCCGTCGACCAAAAATCTATCACCAAACTATAAGAATAAATGCCAATAATGGTTGATAAATGTCACATTCACTTGACTTTAAGCAAGTTACACGTCTTTACGTCATCAAGTGATTTTTATTTCGACGTTTTATTTGTATATTTATTAATGTTATACTATTTGCTTTGTTCTTTCGTTATTTAAAATAAAAATTATGTCAATTTGTATAATTTGGCGAGTGGTTTGACGATTTATATAATTTGGCGAAATAGGTCGATGGAATAACTAAGTAGTACCGTATTTTTTAATTATTTTCTATTATTTTTTTATTTTTAAAGGAAAATAACATAAAAAATAATAAACTATAGAACAAAACAATTTATGCAATTTAAAAAAAGGAAAATAAAGTAAAAAAACACTTATTATTAAATAAACAACAATAGCCGGGTTACCATGTCTACCAAAATAATGCCATTTTGGTGCCAATTAGGTACCCCGGTGCGTATATGATATCTGTGCCTAATATTTTTCTTTTCATTTCGTTTAAAAAAAATAAAGAAGTGAAAGCCATTTATTTTAAATGTTTCTGCTTGTATTAAATAAAATGATAATGAAATACAAATTGAATTATGAATAAAAGTAACATGATACATTTCTTAGCATACATTTAAGGGAGGCCAGACTTCTCGCCAAATTAGTTTAAAATAGTAACCTTTTCTAAAATCTGAAAAACACAAACATCTGTTTCATTTCAAACTGAAAAATTTTAATCAAAGCTTTGTATTAAATAAAATGATAATGAAAAAAAAAAACAAAAAAAAACATTGTTCTTAGCATAGATTCAAGTGAGGCCAAACTGGTCACAAATTAATTAAAAATAATAACCCTTTCTGAAATACGAAAAGAAATATCAGTTATGATTAAAATTTGAGTTGCCATCATTAGAAAAATGTATATAAAATTAGAAAAAAATTAATATTTCGAAAACTAATTCGAATAAAAATTGTAATATCAGTTTTGAAATCTGCGGATCAATATTGATTTTTGGTGTTAATTTCATCGCAAAGTATTCCTTTTTTTAGGAGAAATCACCGTGAAACATAATCAGTTGTTTAATCAGTCGATTCAAAGAATCGTTACATTTCAGGCGTTTCATATATTCGTTTCATAAATTTGTTTCATTAGGATTTTATATATATAGGGTAGATATATATAATGAAAGTTAACTATCAAATTTTGCGAATTAAAACAATTTAAATTATTTAAATTTGTTTCAATCTCAAAATTTAGTTCATATGAATACTGTCGATTCAATTTTGTTGCTGTTGAAACAACAACTTCTTTGATATTGAAATGAATAACTGCAGCATTCTTCATCATGACTTTATTTTGGAATATGCTTAAATATATTAAAATATTTTTTTATATATGAAATTGTTTTTAAAATAATGAAATTAAATAACAAGCAACATGAATATGTAATACGAAAAAATGTATTTATTAAACTCTCTCATTGTTTAAGTTTAAATTCATTAAATACTGTTTACATGCATTCTAAAAATCAATTAACAAGCACTTTTCAGGTGTGCATTAAAATCGTTTGCTTTTGGCGAAGAAGAGTACTGCCTGCCATATCGCCTGATGCTTTCGTCTTTTCATGCCAAATACACTGGTTTCCAAAAATTAAGGAAAAACAACAAAAGTAGTGATTACTCAAAATGTTACAAGTAGATTTTAATAAAACTGAGACACAATGTACAACACCTAGTAAGGCATAAAATAATATTAAAAGAAATTTCCAGACGATTGTGGTGTTTCAGAAATTAATACAATTATAAAATAATCAAAATAAATGTGTCAGTTTGGTATAGGAAAAGTACCTTTAATATGGAGTATGATCACCCCTAAAAGCAATACAGCACATACAACGATGTGTGATGCTGTCAATTATGCGATCGATAAGTTCTCTGGGAAGTGCGAGCCATTGCTCTTGTACAGTAGATGTAAGTGTGGCAAGGGTCTGAGGAGGGGGGTTGAGAGCAGAGACACATCTTCCTAAAGTATCCCAAAAATGCTCAATGGGATTTAAGTCTAATGATGACGCTGGCCATTCCATGCGCTGAATTGTTTGGTGCTGAAGATAATCTTCTACGATGTGAGCCCTGTGCGGTCTAGTGTTATCGTCCTGTAACAGAAAATCATTACCTATTGCACCGGCATAAGGGTGCATATAAGCATCAAGAATGTCATCTCTACAGATGTGAGCATTCACAGTTCCATGTGGAAAGACCTGGAGGACTGTACGTCCGCCCAAAGAGATGCCATCCCAAACACAGACACTGCCTCCTCCATACGAATCTCTTTTACGAATGTTTGATGGATGATAGCTTGTTCCCTCTTCTCTCCAAATCAAGCAGTGCCTACTATCGCTCTGGAGGCTAAGCTGGAACTAATTTGTGAAGAGAACATGCCTCCATTGAACAGCTGACATGTTGACATGCCCACCTTAAACGTTCCCTCCGATGACATAAGGTGAGTTGCACACAAATGTCTGGTCGCATTGCGTAAAGACCACCTTCATGAAGCTTTCTACATACAGTAGATGCTGATTCCAACCTTCCAGTGACTGCAACAAGGGAGGCTCTTAGATGAGAGGGAGTTGCTGTTCTATTCCTTCATACACACAACTGCAAATATCGGTCATCGGTGCTTGTCGTAGGTCTTGCCCGTCTTTGGCTAAACCTTCTGGAGGCCGAACCAGTGGTTTTAAATTGTTTCCAAAGTCTATGAACAACAGAAGAACTCAAATTTTGCCATATGGCCACCACTGTCTGATTTTGGCCTACATCCAATCTTCCAATAGCTCTATATCGCATTTATGCGAACAAATGTTACCTCAAGGTCATAGTAATGAATTGGCTATTTCAGTTTTCTTATCTCATAATCACAGCGACACCAGCAGCCGTACTCTCTAGCATGCATTTTTATGCTCCATACAGATGACGCAATCCGATTGCAGCGCCACTGATTTGCATTTCGTAATTTTAATCAGCATCTTTTAGTTAACAACATATCCAAATTTCATACGGATAGGTTAATTTTTGATCAAGTTATCGCTCTTTTTGTGATTTTTCCTTAATTTTTGGAAACCAGTGTACCGGAAAGTATTTTATTGTTTTACAGACTTTCTACTGTAATTCTGCCGCTAAATTTGACTGATCTTTTATTACATACATAGGTAGTTTTATTAGTATTTTCTTCTTCTAAATATTCAGAGTATGCCCAATAAGGAAACCTTCCTTGTAGTAAATATAATAACATAGTAGCAAATATGTTGTTATTCATTGAAAAATGACAACTGATGCCTGTAACACACTAATTTGGCAAAATAATTGTAAATACATTATGGGACCAGTTATTCAGAAAACCAATTATCCGAAATGATATTATTTCTAATTCATTGATTTTAAAATCTTTTCACAAAAAAAGTGCCGTACAGTTCCAGTTTGACATGAGCATTGCTTGAAACAATGCAATATGCATAGTATAACTTGATGCCAACATCTATATAGTATTTGAAATAAAGGTATTTAGTTAGGTATTTGACATTTTGAACTTTATGCAAAGGAAACATAAGGATTTTTGTTTCCAAGGTGTTCCCATAAATTTTCTTCTTTCAAACTCCAATTAACTCTTGTTCTTGTTTGGATCCGAATCTTAATTTGTGTAATCTAGACATCAGAATGAATGCTACAGCCAGGCTTGTATAAAACCAAAAAGTTTCTGCACACACAAATATGGAGTGAAACATTTTCTGCAAATTAATTTAATGTTTAATAAAATAACGTGTTATATTATTTTGACGGCATGAATTAAAACAATAGTTTTAAAATAATTACCATTTTACATTAAAAATAAATTGATATTAATTAAATAATAATTGTTTTGGTTAAAAAAATAATAAAGCTAAAAATCTATGATAAGAAATGGTGAATTCTTATCAATTCTTTTGTCAATGCATTTTGAAACAGCCCAATCCTTAATATTGTGACCTCTTCGCACAAAATGCCAGTCACTCTGTTCAAAGAAATAATGTGGCATTGCTTCTGAAACAACTGAATCACATTTTATAGGGAGAGGCCCATTCATAGGTATCATCATTAAAGAATCCAATGAGTTTTTACCGCGACTCTTTGACGAAATTCTTGTTTTTCTGCGATCATTTGCCGAAATTCCCGTTTTTTCCGTGATCATTTCACAAAATTCCCGTTTTTTCCGCGATCATTTGACAAAATTCCCTTTTTTTCCGCAATCATTTGACAAAATTTCCGTTTTTCCTGCGATCCTTTGACGAAATTCGCGTTTTTTCTGCGATCTTTTGACGAAATTCGTGTTTTTTCGCGATCTTTTGACAAAAATCGTATTTTTTCTCTCGATCCTTTGACGAATTTCGCGTGTTTTTGCGATCCTTTGACGAAATTCGCGTGTTTTTGCGACCCTTTAACGAAATTCGCGTGTTTTTTGCGATCCTTTGACGAAATTTGCGTGTTTTTCGCGATCTTTTAACAAAATTAGCGCCTTTTCTGCTATGCTTTTACGAAACTCTTTTTTTTCTGGCACTCTTTTAACGAAATTTGCGTTTTTTCTGAGATTCTTTGACGAAATTCCCGTATCTTCAGCGATCTTTTCACGAAATTACATGTTTTTCCGCGGCCCTTTGACGAAATTAGTTTTTTTTTTCGCTATACTTTTACGAAATTTGCGGGTTTTTTTTTTTTTTCGCGATCCTTTGACAAAATTCGGGCTTTTTCCGCTATGCTTTTACGAAATTCGTTTTTTTCCTGCGCTCCTTTGACGAAATTTGCGTTTCTGTGATTCTTTGACGAAATTATCTTTTTTATTTCACGATTATTTGAAGAAATTCGCGTTTTTTCCGCGGTCCTTTGACGAAATTCGCATTTTTTCGCGATGCTTTAACGAAATTGGTGATTTTTTTGCGAACGATTGACGAAATTGTTTTTTTTTTCGGTGATTATTTGCTGAAATTCGCAATGTTTTTCAGTGATTTTTTTTTAGTGTCTGAATTTTCGGACTGATGGCCTTTTTTTTTAATTTTCGGAACTGAATGCCTTAAATTTTCGGAAAATTCGAAACAGAATCACCCATAGCAAACAATAAATAAATTGTACATAAAAATTGGGGAATATTTTTAATTTTGGGGTATTTTTTTTTTTTAAGCTACCGGAAAATTCGGAACAGAATCACCCATAGCAAACAATAAATAAATCGTACATAAAATTGGGGAATATTTTTTATTTTTAGGTTTTTCTTTTTTTTTTTTTTTTTTTTTTTTTTTTTTTAAGTTACTGGAAATTTCGGAACAGAATCACCCATAGCAAACAATAAATAAATCGTACATAAAATCGGGGAATATTTTTAATTTTTCGGTTTTTTTTTTTTTTTAAGTTAATAAAACAAACATTTTTTCTTCCTAAAAAATTTTCCGCAAAAGTTCCGAATTTTGCGGAAAATTTTCTGCGCACGGTGTGCGCGCGTGCGTCTATATTATACAACTCTGACAGCCACATATATTCTACCAATTTCATCAAATGGATTCATCATTTAATGCCCAACCAGTTATCCGAAACACACATGAACCTAAGCATTCCGGATCAGTGGTTTTGTACTGTAGTTGCAATTTGTATTTTTTATAAATTTATTTTTCAAGCCTACCTATTTTACCCCACCTGATCCTACAACATTCCAGACATGTTCCTTTTTAAATAAAGTGGCAAAATTGCAAAAAAATGCCGCTTCTGTTCCCTTACAAATTGTGTTTTGTGTAATAAAAACTGCCTTATATTTTTCAATAAAGTTTGTGACTATCTACTAATTATTATTCTGAAATATGACAGTGGTTATTAAAAATTTAAACTGAGCATAATATCATATAATCAGATATCAGCTGAAAATGAGATGCCAAAAATCAAACTTATGAGATGTTCACTCATATATAGTACATATGGGGCATTCTCACAATCTTTTGACTTTTGGGGAAAAAAATATCTGACAAAATTAAACTTGCAAAAATAACATTTTAATCTGATAGACGAATGCCTTAATGATTCAAAATAAAGAAAAAATGGTCAGCAGCGAAATTTTTTTTATTTAGCTGAGGTTTAAGTAAAACTTGCGAGTTTAATTTTCCTTACCATTTTACCCCTATAACTTTTTATTTTCTTCTAAATTTTTACTTACAATGAATTTGCATAGTACCCACAGGACATTCAAATAAGAAATAATAAAAATGTAGTACTTTTAATACAGAATTTTTGTATAACATTGTCTTAAATGGGTGTTAAAGAAGGGACGGTAAGATAAAAAAAAGGGGGGATGGTATTGGAAAAAAGAGACGAAATGGTAAAAAAGGGGACAATAAGGATGGAACGGTAAGGAAAATTACCACCTATTTTTAGGCAAATCATCTTAAGACTAAGTGATAGCCACAATGTTCATTGATTTTTAGCAATAGTTGTTTACATTGTATTAAATTAATTTTTTTTTTAAATTTACCTCGAAAAGTGCAGGAATAAACCTTGGGGACGGTGAGACTACCAATAAAGCCACGATGCTTGAAATTGATATTTAAATGCTGATTTAAATTCTACAGTAAATTTCCTGCCAAATAATTTTAGACATTATTTCTCTAGCATACTTCTGCATGAGAAAAAACTTGAAAAAAATTCTGTGGCTGCATCTGAAATGATTTTCTGTATAATTTTAGAAGAGGGATGGTAAGGAATCTAAAACCCAGGGACAGAGTTTAAAAAATAATAACAACCCTAAAAATGTGTGCAGGTTAATTTTTAGCTACATATTTATATAAAACAATAGTTCCAGTTTCAGAAAAAAATTACATCGAATTATTTTTATTGAAACAATTTTATCCAGACAGCTCCAAACTTAAAAATCAGCATCAGGGACACGGGACGGCATAGGGGTTTTCCAGATATTTGGACCCCCAACATCGTCCAAAACTTATTTATCTCGTTAATATTGTTGTGCAATCATGCAATGGGATGTTCCTTAGTATATGAAATAAAAAAAACACAAAAAAGTGCATTAAAATAAAAATTATTATTCAGGGACAAGAAAGTTAAAAGATTTTGAGAATGCCCCATATACAACTGTCTTACTTGTTTACAAACATCTTTTACTCGAATGTTTTTACATAAATTTACTTACAGTACTCTTTTACATAATTTTAATTATATAATAGTGTTGGTTCAGAAATACAGTAGACTCCCTCAGCACAGCTTGGGGCCAGAGGTTGTGCGGATTTTAGAATTTTGCGGATTTCTGATCATTGCTTTGTTTACATTTTTTAAACAGTCATTTGAATGTAATAATACACTCAAAGTTATAATGAATATTTGCAATATAGTAAAGTATTAAACTAATTAAGTAAAGTAATAAACTAAAAAAAAAATAAAAATAAAGATAGTTTTAAAAATGTTTAAATTATTAAAAGTAAAGGTTAAGTAAATAATAATGTATATAATTAAATATGCATAATAAAAATGAGATACATTTTCTGTGAATTATTCAATGAAAATATTTCCTTATATCATATAGGTACCCTATTCACATCAAAATAATAAAGTAAGGAAGTTTTATTTCAGGTTTAGCCAGTCTTAATAACCAAAAAAGCTTGATTAATACTTGAATATACAGTCAACTCTGCGAAATCTGCCGATGTATAATCCGCAAATGTCTATTATCCACACTACATGTTGGAATGTAAACAATGAAAATTGTCACTCTATCTGTTAAACTGGAAGTTAAATTTGGTATATATTTTTTTCAGTTATCAATTTTCCACTGGATAAACATTTAAATATAAATTGGATATAAATATTTAAATTTCCTTATTTAACTAAATTTTATCTCGGAGCAAGAAGTAATGAGTATTCATAGACTACAGAAAAACATTATTGACAACAAACCAAAACTGAAACTACCATTGTGTTGTGTCAATGTGTAAAATTTTTGTTGTAAATAATTTAATTTTCCTTTAATCTTAGTTATTAAACATATTCAATCAATGTTGCATTATGTTTTTCTTTTCCAGTGTAATTATAATTTTTGTGCAGTTGTTCTTAATTTATAGTCAGACTTTAAAAAATAAATTGTAAACCGAGGAATGATCTATAATCCGCAAAAAATGTATAATCCACAAAGCCCTTGGTCCCTAAGTGTGCGGATTTCACGATTCTTCCCCAAACTGGTAAAAAGATTGGGATTACTAGTAACATCAACAATATCTTGATTTTTTTTTCCGAAATAAATTATACTCCCTTCATGAAAAATAGTCATATTATCGAGAATTACTTATTAAAATACATACGGAATGAAATAAAACTAAAATATTCTGTAATTTTGCCCCTACATCTGAACTGAAAGCTTTTGTTTACATCTGGGATGATGTGCGGATTTTAGGGAGTCTACTGTACCAGCATTTTTTGTAGAAATTGAATCCAGTGTGATTTTATTAATTTTTATCTGCGAAAAACTGGATCATTAACTGCAGAAAAATAAATGGCCTGTGCTGAATTTCCTACTAGGAGTCAACACTTCCCAAATTATCTTTCGTTTTGGACTATGCTAGTGCTGGAAATATTTTGTCCCTGCAGATTTCCAAATGTTACAGTCATTTTGAAATTTAAACAGTTGTTTTAATTTCCATATTTTTTTTATTATATACCTTCTTCTAGATGTTTTATGTGTGACTAACATCTTGTTAACATAAATGTACAATCAGGAAAAATCTCATATACAGTAGAGCCTCTTTTATCCGAAACTCTTTTAACCGAAACTCTCGGTTAACCAAAATCCATTTTGAAAGCTTTTTTCTTTTTTCCCTATCACTTTCCTTGTGTGCAAAATCCATTTTGAAAGCTTTTTTTTTTTTTTTTTTTAAACTATCATATTACTTGTGTGCAAGCGGTCCTTTCCGAACTACGAGTACATATAAATATTTTCAATCCCCTTTCTTAGAGTTCCTTCGAATTTAACTTGAGATCCCGTAAGCTGCGGAGTGGAACGAAGAAATTAGCAATTCTGAAGCTTTTGAATGTTTTTCAAAAGGTTTAGCATGGCTGGTGAACTAATAATATAAAAAAACTCCGTGATAGAGCTTCACAGCAAAGTCAATCGAAACTGCAACAAACAAAACATTTCTTCAAACCCTTGCGATAAATATAAAGGTACTTAATTTAAAAATTAAAATTCAAGTAATTTATTTTTGTTTCTATTTTGCTATTGCTTTATTTTTATTGAGCACTTGTTTTCATAATAAGAAACATTGCATTTATTTATCCTTATTTTTAACATTGACGAATTCTCGAATATCCCAAAATTTCGATTTTCCGAAAGAGGGTCAGTCCAAATTACTTCGAATAATCGAGGTTCTACTGTATTTTAATCTCTAAATTGTCGTACAAAAGAGAAAAAAAAAAACAGTCGATCAGAAATGGTCTTTTTACAATTTATTTAAAAAATAAGATTAAGGGACCATCTTCATACTGCAGTTTTGCCAATCTTTGACAGTAGTTTTAATAAAGCTGTTATGAGGTGTGCTGCATCCCAAGGTGATCCACTTTCCCCTAATAAAATTTCAGAACCAGTCAGAAATTCTTTTAGTAATAACAGACTACGGGCAATAGGCTACTTTTATGTTTTTCAAAGCAGTAAATACAAACCAAAATATTTCTTACTATGTTAAGTAAATTGCCAATTTTTTTGTTTACTTTATTTTATAGTTAAATACTATTTTAAAACAATATTTCTTTATAAAGAGTAAGCAATTATTAAATATTTTGAAAATTCTGCAATACAGGAGCAGAGTGGATTGTGGACCACTGTACCCCAGCAGCGGGTAGTCCACTGTGCCCCATGTTGAAGTTCAATACATTCTCATAAAAAATGTTACAGTAGAACCTCGATTATCTGAAGTAATTGGGACCGACCCACTTTCGGAAAAGCGAAATTTTCGGATAATCGAGAATGCTTCAGTTTTAAGACTAGGGAGAAATATATGCAATATTTCTTATTATGGTAACAAGTGCTTAATAAAAATAAAGCAATGGCAAAAGAAAAGAAAAATAAATTACCTGAATTTTAATTTTGAAATTAAGTACCTTTTATATATATCACAAGGGTTTGAAAAAATGTTTTGTTTGTCGCAGTTTCGATTGCCTTTGCTTTGAAGTTCTATCACGGGGTTTTTAAATATTATTAGTTCACCAGTATCACAGTCTTTCTGTTGCTTCAGCCATGCCAAATCTTTTGCAAAACATTCAAAAGTTTCAGAATTTTTAATTTGTTCGTTTTCTTCGTTCCACTCCGTAGCTTACGGGAGCTCAAGTTAAATTCAAAGGAACTGTAAGAAAGGGGATCGAAAATATGTATATGTACTTGTAGTTCAGAAAGGACCGCTTGCACACAAGGAGTATGATAGTTATTAAAAAGGCTTTAAGAATTGATTTTGCACACAAGGGATGTGATAGTAGGGGGAAAAAAAGCTTTAAAAATAGATTTCGGTTAACCGAAAGGTTTTACTGTATTTAAAGCTTTCTTTTAAGCATATTAACTTTAAAATTAAATAAAAACAGATATCTTACATTTACAAAAAAGCTGTTTTATTTCATTTTTCTATAAACCTTTAATTACTAAATAAAGAAAAGTATGATGATCAAAAATTTTACTTTTAGAAGCTCAGAACAAGCAGTCAGGATAAAATGGTTCAGCCTGAGCTAATGATATGTTCTGAAGGCTATAAGTAATAAATCCAGTGCTGTAATAATTAGATTAAAAGAAAAGCTTTAAAAAATTAAAAATAAATAAAATATTAGGGGTGATCCACTGTGTCCTTAGGCCTACTGAACCCCCCACTCTCCTTTACATGTATTTTTTCTTCTTAGTCATATGTGTTGATGTAATATGTATTATTATTTTCATGATAAGTTTGGCATCATCGTAATCACAATTACTAAACATTTTCTGCTTGAGAAAAAAGCATTTGTTGATAATAATCACTTCAAAATAGCCAATGGCTTGTGTCTAATATGAAAGAACCATACTGTTTTATTTATCAAGTAAAAACACTTTAAATAAGATGCATTTTTTTATGTGCATTTTATGTTTATTATTTTTATTGTTCTGCATCGGGGTTGTATGATTTAATCATTTTTTTTTTTTTTTTATCATACATATTTTTTTTATTTAAAAAAAAAAAATAATAAATATTCCCGATTTAATGAAATATTTTTTACTGCAATTTAAATCCGTGAATATTCTTAGATTCCTTTAATAATTAATAGTATTTGGAGATTTCTATGACTATTTCAGCAACGTTGTGTCTGTAAATCTGCTTAATATCTAGAACCAGAAATCTGCACTCCCTAAATCTATATGAGCTTTTGTGTTTCCAAAAAATGTTCTTGCACAAACTAATGCAAGTGAAATTAGGATACATCATCTAATTTCAGTTTACGCCTTGCACAAAAGATAAAAATTTATATACAGTGGAACCTCTATTTAACGAAGTCGCAAAATCCCGGGAAAAAGTTCGTTATATGGAAAATTCGTTAAATAGAGATTGACCTTTTTAAATACTTTAAACTACATAAAACAGATAAAGTAATTAACCACATTTTTTTTTAAATAAATTGTATCGATTTGTTTTATTTATTTTACCCGTCAATATCCATCGTCAATTAATTTTTTCTATGTGTTTAAGTCTTTGAAATCTGCAAGGAAAACAAAACATTTCCGGGAATACAATGTATTTTCTGTTTAAAGTAAATAGTTTTATATTAAAATTAACGATTTTTAATGACATTATCGTATTTATTATTATTATAGCAAATAATTTTAAACATGCATTAACATATGCGTCCTTAAATTTATTTATTTTTTAATCTTTGTTAATTTTTTTATTTTAAAAAGTGCTTTCTCTCATAATACGTGTCGCATCTTTGCAATGCACAAAAAACCCCTTCATGCGCATTTTCTTCTAACTATAATCCGCGTTGGATTGTTTCAAATGATTTTAGCATTTCATCATACGAAGTTTTGTTAATTCCCGCATAATGATCATTTCCATCACCATCATATTCGTCTTCATCGCAATTCATTGCTGTATTGTTTTTATTTTTCACACTGTCCAAAATATCCAATTCGGATAGTGTTTCCGAGGACTCAGTTTCAGAATTATGTGAAATACAATCATCAATCAGGACATCATGGTTAATTTCTCCTTTTTTTCTCACCATATCCACATTTTTTTTAAGTTACTCTAAGGTATTATCGTCTTCGTCCTCCGTACTTACCGAATTCTCACTGCTGACAAAAAAGGCGCCTGGTAAAACCAGTTCAAGGCTATTGAACATCATAAAATGTGTTAAAAGAAAGAATAAGTTTGAAATGTCCAGAAATATTTTGAGAAATGGGGAGAAAAAAAAAATTGATCACAAGAAAAATTTCGTTAAATAGAGAATGCACTTCGTTATTTGAAGGTTATTTTACGAAGAAATTCGCAAAATGTTCTTGGTTCCAAGGAAAAGTTCGCAAAATAGAGGTTCGTTAAATAGAAGCCCGACTGTATATACAAAAAAAAAAAAAAAAAAAATGGTAAAATGCAATTAATATTACCACATCATGGGACACCTAAAAACAAGTTATTTAATTACATATTATGCTCATATGATTGTTGAGCATATGTATTAAATTTATTAACCAATGATATTAATTAGTAGTGCCCTATAATTTCATAGTTATTATTAAAAAATTACATATTTCCATAACAATCATCTTGCTAATTAGTGCTTTCGATTACAGACAAATGCTATAAAATTACTGCGACCATGTGTGTGATACTCAGTGGAATTCTGTATTAGACACATTAAAATTTGTATTAAGAGCAGAGTAGTATGGACCATATTCTTTAGACCTTTGGGTTCAAGGCTACAAAAATTCGTCTGCTTGGGAATAACATTCATAATCACGTCATTGAAATGCATTGTGTTTAGACAATTTATGCTTATATCTTATTTTTATATGGAGTTTTAGACGTTTTTAGGGACAAGTATGGGTTATACAGCCCCCCCCCCCCCATACTTAATCGGGTCACTGATAATCGAATATCCCGCTTATTCGAATAGAATCCTTCGGAACCGAATTTATTCCTACTGGTTCTATGTTATTTTTCCAAATACCTTTTACGAACGTCCCCGCTTAATGGAATGGCAACTGTGTGACCGTTGTTTGAATATAGGCGCGGAAAGCACGTTTCAGTTGGAATTTCTTTCCGCCTTTGGTCATTTTTGGTTCCTTTAGCTGAAAACAAATTTTCGGTTCTTTTTGCAATGATTTCGGCCGGCATGTGTATAATGGACAGGTCAAATGATTTCCCCACCTTGATCTAACCCTACCATCACTTCTTGCTGATAACCAGGCTTTAATGGCAATGTGCTATCACTTCGAGACTCATGATGGTACTTGTGATATTTTGCACTCATTCGAAAAATAACTCGATATTTATTCCTTTAAAATTCCAGTTAAACAAACCACTTTAAACGATTTTTTTAAGGCAGTATAAGTAACGTAGATTAGAAGTAACAAAGTTTTGACCAAATTCAAACGAGCTGCATTAAGTGTGATGTAAACCATATAAATGTATGTACTGACATTAAATTAACGAGTTGGAACCCGTCGAAATTGGACGAACTAAAATGTTAGAAAGGAACTGTCAGATCGAATTTATAATAAACCTACAAAATAATTACAATAAATAAATTCATCTTACATTGGTTGTCTAACTCTTAAAAAAATAATATTTTTAACCTAAAATTACCAAAATATTATTTCCACAAACTTCAACTGCTTAAATTATTGAAAAATTAAACTGTATTAGCATACGTAATCAATATGTGTAATTATGATGAAGTTATCGATTGAGGCTCTTATGTTTGTTTTTACGGGATGAAAAATCAGTAAAAAGGATTTCTCTTTGTCACATCATAAAATTTTCCTCCATAAATTCTAAACTGTACTTTATTTTCACATTCTCATAAATTACATACGCACCACTCAAATTCACAATTTGAAAGTATTTTAACCCGCAATAGATTATTAATGAATGTATTTCCAAACTTAAAGTCACGTTTGTCCGATACTTTAAATATGACATCATTTTTACTCACTGAATCATTTTGTCTAGCGTCTCAAACTCTGTATCAACGTAATGTAAAAATATTGAAATGTAACTGATTTATGAAGAAGAATGCGCGTTGTTTTTTATGTCTGACGTCATTTTCTGCTCAAAAATTATAAAAAAGTTACTTTTATTTGTAATATGTAAATGCATCAATAAGGATATAATCAATAGAAATAATAAACCACGATTATTTTCCCTTTACTTTCAATATAAATGAAGTACTTCAGTTGCCACGATTACAAAATTTGTATTAAAAACTACAAAAAAATGAATGTCTCAAAAATAAATTGAGATACAGCTTTCAAACAAATTGCATTTTAAAGCACATTTTTTCCCCTGAACGAAGATGTAAAATTTGAAAATGTACGATGTTTAGAAGTTTAAAAATTTGCAGTAGCGAAAATTGCAAAACCGAAATTTCATTTCAAATTTCAAAGTGTTGCCATTCGCAAAATGACGTATGCGTTACGCACAGATATGTTTGTCCTTTATAATATAGATAGATACACATTTACTTTATATTAGCCTTTGTATTAATTTTCATTGTATGTTATTCTATTAACAATTTATTATGCTGTTAATGAAATATACAGTAGATGGTTATTTTGGCTTTTTATTACACATTAAATATTACAGTTATGATTCCAATACCCCGCTTAATCGAATATTTTTTCTGGGAAGATCAATATTCGTTTAAACGGGACGACTGTACCTGAATTTTTTTCTCTATTTCAAAACAACTGCATGCATATGCAACATGCATGCATTTCATTTTATTTATAAAATGAAAATTTAAAATTTTAATTAATAAGTATATATGGATTTTAATTAATATGTTTATAAGTATTTATCGAATATAATTCATACAAAATAAATTTGCAGCATTTTACACATGCATTTACCAGTATTTCTGCTGCCGGCGCGGGGTAATTCTGTTTGTAAAGTGATGAAATGATGGACTGACACCGGAATTTACAAACGAATTTTTTCCCGCTAAAGGGTTAAATTATAAACTTACTGGAATATTAAGAAGAGTTTGTCAAAATAATATTCAACACCATTTAATACTAGCAAAAGCCATGCTTTGTTTGGATTCGCGAAGCATTATTTAATAAGATAAATATTTGAAAGTAACAATATTTTTTTATATTATTCTTGCATCTTTATTAAGCAAAAACGTTATTTTATGTTTCGGCGCATTTTAATATTAGAAATGTAAATTCAGTCAAATAACTAAGAATTTCCTTGAAATTTTTTATTCATGATATAAGACTGGTATAAATACAAATATTTTCGAAGCAAAATTTTACAAAATATTTATATAACGAATTTAACAATTAATTTTATTTGTTTACAATTCTTTCGTTGCCACTTTACACACAAAAAAAATTCATAATATAATTCTTTTAAAATGCGCAAGTATCGTCTGCGTAAATGATTTACCATAATAAGAATAAATTGTGTATTTGAATTCTTAACATTGAAAAATACTTTTATAATTGAATGTAAATAATTAAATTTTCGCAAATTTTAATTCATTAAAAATATGCTATAATTTTCATAAAAAAAGTATTTGAAAAGTTTCATAAAAGAGTCATTCCATGTCAAATCAACACACTTTTTGAAAATATTTTACCTCACCATCTCAGATTTTAACGAATTGTGGAACATAGTTAGTACTTATATAGGCTAAGAAAAATACCAAATATTTTCAAAATATATCTATCCGTTTTGAAAATATGGCTATGTAAACTTCTCGAAAATTGTCAAAAAATGACAGTTTGACAATTTTTCAAATCATCATAGGATCCCTCCTAATTAAGATAAGAAGGTGAAAAAAGTGTCATATTGCAGCATTTTTTATGGACTTTAATATGATATGCAACATGATACAGGTTGTAAAAAAAAATAAATTCAAAATTTAAATTTAAATTTTAAAATTTAAATTGTGAAAAAAACGTTTTTTTAAAAAATTTCAAAAAATTAGAGAAAGTAAGTTATATTATTGTAAAACATTACAGAAAGTTTCAAAATGGGACAACAATGGGTTCATAGGAAAAATAATTTTTTTAAAAAGTAATTTTTCATCAATTTAAAGTATGATGCAAAAGATCCATGAAAATTTTACTTTTAATGTATGTCACAGGTTGGTTGATTGATTTTTTTGATGGCCGATTATCTACTCTATCTAGGCCCAAGGAGGGGGGGCCTCCGTGGTGGGGTCTTTCTAAGGGAACTTAATCCATACTTACGCATGGAAATCCATGGCTCGAAGAAAACCACGAAAACTCTGAACGATTAGGCCGGCGGGCACGATTGTATGTCACAGGATAGAATTTAAAAAAAAAAAGAATGTAAATTAAAAATTTTAATTTTAAAATTTCAATTGTGAAAAAAAGTTTTGATTTTCATTTTTTTTTCAAAAAAATATAGAAAATAAGTTTTAAAATAGGACAACAATGAATTCATAGGAAAAATATTTTTTTAAGAAACACATTTTTCTCTTAATTTCAAGTATGATATTAAAATCCATAAAAACTGGCTTTAATATGATATGCAATTGAATAAAATTTGTTAAGGAAAAAAAAATATTTTAAGTGTGATTTAAAAAAATATATATACAAACAATCATAGAAAATATGTTGTATTATTGTAAAAGCGTATACAATGTTTGAAAATGGGAGAACAAATCCATATTAAAAACAACTTTAAATGAGTATATTTTACTAAATTGGGGTTATATAGAATAAAAGAAAAAAAATCATAAAACAATAAAAAACTCAATATTTAATCTGCTATAAATCAAGATTATAGGAAAGCAGAAAACGATGTTTTTATTAAATAAAATTGTTCAGTTGTTAGATGATCTTAATGTATAATTCATATGTTTTCATACAAAATTCTACAATTTTACAAACCCTTGACAGTTTGAGATAAAAGCCCAGTGGTGTAGTGGTCAGCACGTCTGCCTGCCGCACCGCAGGTCGAGAGTTCGACTCCCGACTGGGCAAGGTTCACTCAGCCTTTCATCCCATCGGGGTCGATAAAATGAGTACCAAGCTTGCTTGGGAACTAAACACCGAGGGTCTCGCATTAGGTTGACCACCTGGCCGGGACGCATGCTGTATAGCACCCCGGGGCCCAGGGTCAAGAAAACAGAGATGGGCACTGTCGGCCCAAATCCTTCTTGGATTGTATAGCCACAGAGTTTAGTTAGTTTAGTTTTGACAGTTTGAGACAGGCCAGACCTACAGATAAAGAGTGGTTACCAAAAAAATCCCTTGTAATTAAGATAGGAAGTTGTAAAAGTATTGCTTTGTAGAGTTTTATACGAAAACATATTAATTATACATTAGTATTACCTAACAACTGAACAATTTTATTTAATAAAAGCATTGTTTTCTGCTTTCCTATAATCTTGATTTATAGCAGATTAAATATTAATTTTGAATTTTTTATTGTTTTCCGATTTGACTTAGATGCTTTATGTTCCCTCAGCCGTTATTTTGAATTGTTTGGCGATTTTTTTTTTTTTTGGGGCGTGTTGGCGGTGTTATATGGATATGACAACCTCGATATGTGAAACCCTGTGTGACGTGTGTGTTCTGGCAACCCCTGAGAAGCTCATTTTAGCTCAGAATTTTGTGGATGTATTTTGATATCGTGTTGTATCGTTCTGTCTTTTTATTTTTATGTTAAATTTATTGGATGTATTTGATTGACTATGCTTTCTGTAGTCCGTTTAAATGCTCTTGTTGAAGTAATTAAGAAATATGAGGAAATTTTGACAAAAAAAGGAGGTTTGTTTATAGTGTGTCTGCGTATTCATAAGCCTATTTTGGAAAATGACGGTGATGTTATAACAGATATTTCGTGCTGGAGCTTTCAAGAAAGCAGATGTCTGTTAAGGTATCTTGATAATTTTATGCATATTTTACTGCTTTAAGAGTTGCTACAAAGCGAGAACTGCTGAATCCAGTAATGTTTTTTTTTTTTCGGTTAATGTGCGCGAAGCGCTCATACAACGATTACTGATTGCCACTTTACTGAGTTTCGTTTTTTATGTATATTTTGCAGCTTTAAGAGTTTTTTACATTTTGAGAATGCTACACAGTGAGAACTGCAGAATCCAGTGATTTTTTTTTTTTTTTTTTTTCAGTTAATGTGCGCAAAGCGCTCATACAACAATTACTGATTGCTACTTTAGCGAATTTTGTTTATTATTTACATTTTATTTTCGTTAAGCCAAACATGCGTATAAACTGGTGCTTGGCGACATTTACTACTTGGCAGAAAAGGGGTTTTCACGCTAAGAAAAATTCCAAGATGACGGCCCCGGGAATTTATGACATCTGTTCCTTAAAAAAAAATCACACTTAAAATTTTTTTTTTTTCTTCTTAAAAAATTTTATTTAATTGCATATCATATTAAAGTCAGTTTTTATGGATTTTTGTATCATACTTGAAATTAAGAGAAAAATGTGTTTCTTAAAAAAATATTTTTCCTATGAATTCATTGTTGTCCCATTTTACAACTTATTTTCTATATCTTTTTGAAAAAAATTAAAATCAAAATTTTGAATTTATATTCTTTTGTTCAAATTCAATCCTGTGACATATATTAAAAGTAAAATTTTCATGGATTTTTTGCATCATACTTGAAATTGATGAAAAATTACTTTAAAAAAAAAATTATTTTTCCTATGAACCCATTGTTGTCCCATTTTGAAACTTTCTGTAATGTTTTACAATAATATAACTTACTTTCTCTAATTTTTTGAATTTTTTTAAAAAAACGTTTTTTTCACAATTTAAATTTTAAAATTTAAATTTAAATTTTGAATTTATTTTTTTTTACAACCTGTATCATGTTGCATATCATATTAAAGTCCATAAAAAATGCTGCAATATGACACTTCTTTCACCTTCCTATCTTAATTAGGAGGGATCCTATGATGATTTGAAAAATTGTCAAACTGTCATTTTTTGACAATTTTCGAGAAGTTTACATAGCCATATTTTGCAAACGGATAGATATATTTTGAAAAAAATTGGTATTTTTCTTAGTCTATATAAGTACTAACTGTGTGCATCAGTTCATTAAAATCTGAGATAGTGAGGTAAAATAGGTGTGTTGATTTGACATGGAATGACCCAAAAGAAATCGTAACTCCGTGATTTATTTTTTCTCCTGAAAATATACGTGTTTCATTTTTTATTTGCAAAAGTGCGTCTGTAATGGAAAAACATGTAAAATAAATTAATTAAAATAATAATTTTTTTGAGGTTATTCTGTATATATATATATATATATATATATATATAATATTGTGATCAGACATCAGATCATAATTTATTTTTATGTTTAATTTCAAGTCAAAATACTGAATAAGTTTTTTGTAAAGTGTACGACAAAATGTAATTTGTGTAACCTAGTAGAGGATTCGCTTTGCTCATCCTAATAATAGTTGGAAGAGTTTTCAAATATTTAACTTTATGCTATACTTTAAATTTGATTTCTTAAAAGTTTATTAGCACAAAAATGTTTAAAAATAAGCAATTGTATTGAAATATATCTTATCATTTGATTACATACCTAATTTTATATAAAAAGTTCAGAAAATCTTAGCACATTTTCACCGCTCGTGACTCTAAAATTATCCTCCCTTCAAACAGAGTTTCCCACAGGTTTAAAAAAGGGCAGGGTGCTTCTTATAGGAAAAGGGCACTTTTGAATTCCATAGGGCATGTTTTGGATTCTTAAGGGCATTTTTATTTTTTATTTTTAAAGGCATTTTTTTTTTTTTAATATTTAATAGACAGGATGCTGTTTTAAAGACAGCAATGAGTCAATTTTTACTATGCAAGTACATTTTTTAATAAACAAAGGAGTAAAGGCACTTTTTTCAGCTGGGGGCAACAAGGATGCTAATGTTTTTCATCAGGGGCAAGAGGGGTGCTATTTTGTAAATGTTAGGGCAGGCAGAGTGCAGCACCCTCCTGAAACTGTCTAGGGGAATCTCTGCTTCTAATCTTGATTCATATACACTATGTGGTCATTGATGATCGGATACTTTCAATTTTAGACATTTTGAACAGTTCTTAAACAATTCGAAATTTAAAAGGGGTGAAAATGCACAAAAAGCGTTCTAAAAAACGTTCTAAATGGTGATTTCGACACAATCTCAGGAAATACCAAACCGATTTAAAAAATAATGGTGTCAAAATGATGGTGACAACGCTTGCTCCAAGATAGGCTATATTATATTTTATGTCTGTGCCACTACCCCAAAGGGGGTGCAGGAGAAAAAAACGTTCTAAAAATACGATTTTTGCGTTACTGAAGGGCCTAGAGATATGAAATTTGAAATATTAGCTACTTAATAGAGATAACGTATTTCTAAAAGCAGTTCTTAAGCAATTCGAAATTTAAAAGGGGTGAAAATCCACAAAAAACGTTCTAAATGGTGGTTTCTACACAATCTCAAGAAATACCAAACTGATTAAAAAAAATAATGATGTCAAAATGATGGTGACAACGCTTGCTGAAAGATAGGCTATATTTTATGTCGGTGCCACTACCCCAAAGGGGATGCAGGAGCAAAAAACGTTCTAAAAATGCGATTTTTGCGTTACTGAAGGACCTTGAAATATGAAATTTTAGCTACTTATTAGATATAAAGGATTTCTAAGAACAGTTCTTAAGCAATTCGAAATTTAAAAGGGGTGAAAATGCGCGAAAAGTGTTCTAAAAACCGTTCTAAATGGTGGTTTCTACACAATCTCAGGAAATACCAAACCGATTTAAAACATAATGATGTCAAAATGATGGTGACAACGCTTGCTGAAAGATAGGCTATATTTTATGTCGGTGCCACTACCCCAAAGGGGATGCAGGAGCAAAAAACGTTCTAAAAATGCGATTTTTGCGTTACTGAAGGACCTTGAAATATGAAATTTTAGCTACTTATTAGATATAAAGGATTTCTAAGAACAGTTCTTAAGCAATTCGAAATTTAAAAGGGGTGAAAATGCGCGAAAAGTGTTCTAAAAACCGTCCTAAATGGTGGTTTCTACACAATCTCAGGAAATACCAAACCGATTTAAAAAATAATGGCGTCAAAATGATGGTGACAAGCCTTGCTGTAACATAGGCTATGTTTTATGTCGGTACCAATATACCCCAAAGGGGGTGCAGGTGAAAAAAACGTTCTAAATTGCGGTTTTTGCGTTACGGAAGGGCCTAGAATCATGAAATTTGGATTGGTAGTTAGTTATAAGATATTAGTGATCTCTAAGGACATTTCCTAAAAAAAATCGAAATTTAAAAGGGGGTCAAAATGCACAAAGAGCGTTGTAAAAAACGTTCTAAATTGCGATTTCTATGCAATCTCAGCAAGTACTGAATCGATTTCAAATATAATGGTGTAAAAATGATGGTGACAGCTCTTGCTCCAAGATAGACTATGTTTTATATCTGTTTCCACTACCCCAGAGGAGATGCAGGAGCAAAAAACGTTCTAAAAATGCGATTTTTGAATTATGGAAGAACCTAGACTCGTGAAATTTTGCATGGTATATATTTATTAGATATAAATGATTTCAAGAACATTTCTTTAAAAATTTGAAATTTAAAAGGGGTGAAAATGCGCGAAAAGCGTTCTAAATGCCGATTTTTCAGTAATATCTCAGGAAGAAACAAACTTACTTCAGAAGTAATGGTAGGAAATTGATGCTGACAGCCTCTGCTCTAACATAGACGTTATTTCATGTCGGTTCTCACTATCACCTAGAGGTTGCAAGACCAAAAATAAAACGTTCTAAATTTCGATTTTTGTGATCGGTAGGGGCTAGCAACTTTAAATTAGCCAAGGTACATATTTATTAGATATAAATTATCTTTAAGAACAGTTTCGAAAAAATTGGAAATTTAAAAAGGGGTAAAAATGCGCGAACAGCGTTCTAAAAACGTTCTAAATTGCGATTTCTACTCAATCTCAGGAAATAACAAAGCTATTTGAAAAGTAATGGTTGCAAATCAATGGTGACAGTCCCTGCTCCAACATAAGCTATATTTTATGTTGCTGTCACTACCATCTGGGGGTTGCAAGAGCAAAACAGGTTCTAGTTTTAATTTGCGTTTTTTGCACAACTGAGGGGTCTAACACTTTGAAATATGGCATGGTATTTACTTAGAAGATGCAATTGCTTTCTAAGAACAGTCGAAAAAAAAATCCAAATTTAAAAAGATTAAGTGAGCGAAAAGCGTTCTAAATTACAATTTTTATACAATCTTATCAAATGCCAAACCGATTTAAAAAATAATGGTGACAAATTGTTGGTGATAGAACCTGCTCAAACATAAGCTATATTTTATATCTGTGCCACTACCACCAGAGGGTTGCAGGAGCAAAAAACTTTCTAAATTGCGATTTCTGTGATACTGAAAACGCTAGAAACTTTAAATATGGCATGGTAGTTACTTATAAAATATAAATGCCCTCGAAGGACTGCCGAAAATAAATTCGAATTAAAAAGGGGTGAAGCGAAGGGGAGGTGCGAAAAGCATTCTAAAAAAGTCCTAAATTACGATTTCTATGCAATTTCAGGAAATATAAACAGATTATAAAAGTAATAGTTGCGAATCAATGGTAACAGTCTCTGATCCTACACAGGCTATATTTTATGCCGATGATTCTACCACTTGGGGTTCACAGGAACAACAAACGTTCTAAAAAAGGCCTTTAAAAGCTTTCTAAATTACGTTTCTGTGGAATATTAGGAAATAACAAACCGATTTCAAAATTAATGTTGTCAAATTAATGGTGACAGTTCCTATTTCAACACAGCCCTTTATGTTGAGAGAGGTGGTAGGACTTGGAATTTGACATGATAGTTAATTTTAAGATGTAAGAAGATGGTTTTCTAAAAAATTCAAAACTTCAGATGAATACTGAAATGACCGTATTAATTGAGCATAAAAGTTTCAAAATATTTTCTAAATTATCATTTTTTTAGTTTTATTTCGTTTTATTAATTTAAGTCTCATTTCTGCCTAATGCAGTGTAATAATGATGTTTAGTCAAACTGTGTTTTAAATAGTAATTTTTGAATTATTCCTAAAAGCAATAAGTACCTTTTAATAAAAAAAGCCTTTTAATAAAATAAAATATTACCTTTTAAATAAAATAAAAATTTAGTTAGTACATTTTAATAAAAATTAGACATATAAATACCACTTGGCATATTTCAAATATTACGCGAGGAAAGCCGCGGGGTTTGCTAGTTTATGATAAAGTAAAACACATTTTCCATTCAAATAGAAAATTTTCGGCACTCCCAGAAAGGAAACCTTGGCTACACGACGGATTGTTATTGCAAGCAGTATTATCATTATTGCCAATTAGTTCACGAAAACACAATTAATTAGCATTAATTATCCTTACAGCATACGTACTGAATTTAAAAAAAAAAACTACACATTTACGATGAGATATATATATATATTTTTTTTTTTTGCTTTCAAATTTAAAACGATTTTAGTGTTTTACATATTATTAAAGTACGTATCTCAAAGTGTTACTTACAAAACCTCAGATAAACTTAAATAATAGAAAAAAAATACAAATATGAATTGAAAGAATGTATTGTTAACACATGAACTTATAACACCATGTTTATCTGTAATACTACTTTAAAGCAGTTAGAGCTAATGGGATTTAAATCATGTAAAACACTATAAAATCAAAACTAATAGTATTTCAAAGCTCTGCCATTTCAACATTATTTGTGAACAATTTCTATGGATAGATAGAAGCGCCCTTCCCCCATGAATCATGCTTGCTCTGGGGCCCTAGATAGCCTAAGTCGGGCTCTTTCCCTAGATACTTTTGACCCTTCTTTTTCTCCACTCCTACTTTTGCGCAGACTCTCACTTTCGTTTTGCTTTTTACTTCTTCAGATATTTAAAATAATATTGAAATTGAATAACCACATGATTTCTACATTGATTATACTTCATTTATTTGAAAATAATAATAATAATAATAAAACTTATCTGCACCTCTGTTTTTATAAAAAAAGTTTTTCTAATTTCTTATTATTATATACAGTGGTAGCATATTTTTTTTGTAAATGCAATTATAATTCCCTATATTTATTTAATCGTCTTATTAATGCTATTGACAATCTCTTTGAAATTCTATATAATTTTCAATTATGTGAACTACTAACGAAACTTATGTTACTTACCAGTGGAAACTAGATCAAAATTCAAGCACAGTCACTTAATATTTATACGTAATTAGTAATAAAAAAAGTGTGCTTGAGCAATTTAAAAAACTGAATAATATGAAATATATATTACTTATTGATTGCCACTACAGCATAGAAAATATATGTGATGCCAAACAGAAAATGTAATCCGTATTCCTCGATTACAACTTCATTCTAAACCTTGAGAAACCAAACAAATCTCCAGAAGAATTAGTTTACAATTTCCTAATTACAATGCGAGCTGAAGGATTAAATGTGCTTTTAATGTAAAGTAACACGTTGCTAAATTCAGATATTTTTTCTGTAGAATTATTCTAAAAAATTTAAATGTTACCAACAAAAGTTTAATGATTAAAACAGAAAAACAATATATTTTTTTATGTTAAGTTACTACATTGAAAAGAAGGCTTCTTAGTCTATACTTTGTAAACGAATGCAGAAAAGCTCACAAAAATTTAATGTAACCTGTATTTACTCCTGATTCCAAAAACATTTCCCTTATCTTAAAAATCTTTTATGAGAAGACCAAATCAGAAACCAAAGTCGAAAATCTCTCCCCATTTGATTCGAATCCTTGCAATTGCTATCACATAAATGAGAAGGTGAAGAAATGCAGCCTAGCAGCAAAGAAAAATACTAAATTCAAACTTCTGAAATGCACTAACCAATGGCAATTCAGACAGGATTGGGCATTTTTCGGATAAAGAAATTTGCAGAAAAATGCTGATTTTGATTGTTGAATGTAAATTTAATAAGAGACGTACAAAGACGGCCTTTTTTCACTATAAACTTCCGTTGCTCTTTATTTAGACTTTGCTTCTATATAAACCACTATCATCAAGATTATTTTCATTATTATTAATATAATAACTCAGTTTTCGACAGTGTCAGAAAAATTGGTCACTTTTTGGCACAGTTGCACTTATTCCAGTATATTTTGCAACAGAATCAATAAATATCCAATTTACATGAATAAGTGAATTATATATGGTTCGTGAAATTAATTAATGCATGGTGTTCTCAACATATTTCATTAGTAATATTTTATGCAACAGAATGGGTAATTATTGGATTTACGCAATAACTGATGTACAAAAATGAAAATTTGTCTATATGTCTGTAATGCTATGCAAATCCAAACTTTGGAAGCCAGAATTGTGAATCGTTACGTACATGTGTATTAAAACACGGCCGAGGCAACTAAAGTAATCCGGAATCCAAATAATTTATAGTTAATTTTTAATTAATAATAAACCACCAATTTAACAGCAATTTCCTATCAGATTTAAACCTTTTTCGTTATAGCAGTCGCCAACAATTAAAAATCCGCAACCACATCAATTACTTTTCTATTGCAAGATTTCCACTTGAAAAATGGAAATGAAATAAATAGTTTGACGAATTAAAAAAATAAAAAGTAAATATTACGTTATAATGTAAATATAATAGGCGTCAGCAAGTGAATATATAACGTCATATGAATTTGAAAAAACGTATTGAAACATGATAAAAACTCGATTATGGAAATATATAAATAAATTTTAACATTTTGAGGTTCTATGAATTTGTTTTCGCGATTTTTAAATATATTCCATATATATATATATATATGTGTGTGTGTGTGTGTGTGTGTGTGTTTTAGAATTTCAGGCTGTGATTACGGTGCCTCGCTATCTTAAATCTTACGCTTGATCGTAGGATTGGTGTTCCTGCAATCGATTGTAACTTGGTAATTACGGTGTCTCAGCGTAAGTCTTCGTGCCGTGCTTAGGTGTAAGTCCTCCTGCAGTCAGCCAATCAGAGGCCGCAGTTACATTTGTTGTGGTTGCGCTCGCATCCGCTTGCGCTTAATCTTACGGCTGCTTCCAAGCTGTCGTAAGATCGTGAGGCACTTTAATGCTGTTTACGTTTTGTTTATATCGTAAGTCTCCAAGTTGATCTTAAGTGAGGCACCGTAATTCCAGCCTAGAACTGATATTTTGTGAAGAACTGAAATAAAAATAGCTTTACCGATCTTTTTTATTTTTTGTTTTATACTGTATGTTTAACCCTTTAAGCGTCCTAACCGTGTTTTTCCATCACATAATCTTTGAATTCAAGGGCTGATTTATCACAAAATTGATATTAATATTATTTTTTTGCAGTGCATAAGATAAATAAACATGTAAAGGTAATCATAAACAAATCCTCATAAAAATATTTTTACAGCTATTTATTTATGAATTTAAACATACGTGAAAAATTCTGCAGGACGCTTAAAGGGTTAATTTTGAAATTGATTTTTTAAAACAAACATTCTTAAAATTCCGAGCAACGCTGGGTACTTTAGGTAGTAACTGATATAGCTTAAGATTTAGAAGTATTGATCTCTAAAGAATTGCCTTCAAGTAATTTACTGCATGTGCTGCATTTAGAGAGGCGGGGAAGACTTTTGAAGTCAAATGATTGATTATAGAATTAGACAAATGAAGTTAAAAACGAATTGAAAACAGCAACACTGAAAACGAATTCAAAACAGAAATAACAACAACAAAACATAGATACAAAATAAAAAGATAAATAATAAATGTTCTTTTTGAAATGTCTCTTTTGTTATACATAAATTCAGATATTTTTTCTGTAGAATTATTCTAAAAAATTTAAATGTTACCAACAAAAGTTTAATGATTAAAACAGAAAAAGAATATTTTTTTAAATGTTAAGTTACTACATTGAAAAGAAGGCTTCTTAGTCTATACTTTGTAAACAAATGCAGAAAAGCTTACACAAATTTAATGTAACCTGTATTTACTCCTGATTCCAAAAACCTTTCCCTTATCTTAAAAATCTTTTATGAGAAGACCAAATCAGAAACCAAAGTCGAAAACATTACCCATATGCTTTGAATCCTTGCAATTGTTATTACATAAATGAGAAGGTGAAGAAATTCAGCCTAGCAGCAAAGAAAAATACTAAATTCAACCTTCTGTAATGCCACCAATGGCAGTTGAGACAGGATTGGGCATTTTTCGGATAAAGAAATTTGCAGAAAAATGCTGATTTTGATTGTTCAATATAAATTTAATAAGTATAAAGACGGCATTTTTTCACTATAAACTTCCGTTGCTCTTTATTTAGACTGCTTCTATAAGCTACTATCATCAAGATTATTTTCATTATTATTAATATAATAACTCAGTTTTCGACAGTATCAGAAAAATTGATCACTTTTCGGCACAAGTCATTAGGCACAGTTGCACTTATTCCAGCATATTTTGCAACAGAATCGATAAATATTTAATTTACCTGAATAAGTGGTTAGTGGAATTAATTAATGCAGGGTGTTCTCAACATATTTCATTAGTAATATTTTATGCAGCAGAATGGGTAATTATTGGATTTACGCAATAACTGATGTCTAAAAATGAAAATTTGTCTATCTGTCTGTAATTCTATCCAAAGCGTGGAAGCCAAAATTGTGAATCGTTACGTACATGTGTATTAAAACACGGCCGAGGCAACTAAAGTAATCCGGAATCCAAATAATTGTATTAAAACACGGCCGAGGCAACTAAAGTAATCCAGAATCCAAATAATTTATTGTTAATTTTTAATTAATAAAAAACGACCAATTTAACAGCAATTTCCTATCAAATTTAAACCTTTTTCGTTAAAGAAGTCGCCAACAATTAAAACTGCGCAATAAAATACTTCACACATCAATTACTTTTCTATTGCAAGATTTCCACGTGGAAAATGGAAATGAAATAAATAGTTTGACGAATTTTTTAAAAAAAGTAAATATTATGTTATATTGTAAATATAATAGGCGTCAGCAGGTGAATATATAACGTCATATGAAATTGAAAAAAAAAAAAGTATTGAAACATGATAAATACTGTATGGAAATATATAAATAAATTTTAACATTTTGAGGTTCTCTGAATTTGTTTTCGCGATTTTTAAATATATTCCATATAGATACGTGTGTGTTTTATAATTTCCTCAAAGGATTAGGTCCCTAGAGCTCATTTTTAGTGAAGAACTGAAATAAATATAGCTTTACCGACCTTTTTTATTTTTTCTTTTATACTGTATGTTTAATTTTGAAATTGATTTTTCAAAAGAAAAATGCTTAAAATCCAGAGCAACGCCGATACTTTAGCTAGTAACTGATATAGCTTAAGATTTAGAAGTATTGATCTCTAAAGAGTTGCCTTCAAGTAATTTACTGCATGTGCTACATTTAGAGAAGCGGGGAAGACTTTTGAAGTCAAATGATTGATTATAGAATTAGATAAATGAAGTTTAAAAAAGAATTGAAAACAGCAACACTGAAAACGAATTCAAAACAGAAATAACAATAACAACAAAAAACATAAATGCAAAATAAAAAGATAAGCAATAAATGCTCGTTTTGAAATGTCTTTTTTATTATACGTCTGTTTCATGCTTTCAAAGAGTCGAATTTAAAGAAGTGAAAGTCACTTTTTAGTATATGTTTATGAAATTTTTCGCCGTCCCTAAATTTAACTGGCTTTGGGTGATCTACATGAACTTCTCCTTCGTCTTCAGCACCTGCATGTGAATTGATAAACAGTAATTTTTATAATTCCTTCCAAAAAAATCTGTTCAAATTATAATGCCTTACAAAATTTCTTTCTCAAAGTTATGTGCTATTTCTCATGTATGTGATGACATAATGAAACAAAAGTTTTTATTTTAACTTTTATATATTTCAAGGCATTCATTTTATTTTTCTTCTTTTAGGTTTTTGGAATAACATACTTTTAAGTAATTTGGCTACTTTTTCTTACAGTTTTACATTTTATGATGAAAAAAAAAGAATTTTGAATAGTACGCATTTAAATTATTAGTAGCTATATCTTTTTACAGATATACGCTATAAACATTTATTTGGTATCTTTATGAGGTAATTAAAGTTGAAACATGAAGATTTGCAAGTAGATCTACTAATCTCTCGAAAAGGATTTATTTGACCATTTCAAACCCTTTTGGTTTCTTCCAATAAAGATCTGAATATGGTCCAGTTAAAAGAATGTTCATATAACAGATACGAACACACTTTATAGTAACGATTGGTTATTTACTTGAAATCATATATGAAATTAAATATCTCTGACAACTTTTCGGTGCGCTTAATAACCATAACAGTTTTATAATACATGAAAGTTCAGTCGAAATTTTAACAGCAAAATGTAAAAGAATTGCATACATTTAATGTATGTCTAGAGAGTTTAACAAAAGAAAAAGAACCATGTTAGATCAATATATCGAAACTCATATAACAGAAAGATCTTATGTTTGTCACGTGTGTCAAAAATCATTCTCAAGAAAACATTGTTTAACTAGACATATTGAAACTCATGGTTCAGAAAAAACTCATGTGTGTGATACCTGCCAAAAATCATTTTTGCTGAGGGACCATTTAATGAAACACGTTAAAATCCACAAAAAAGAAAAAACTCATATGTGCAATGTCTGCCAAAAATCTTTTTCGCGAATGGGTCATTTGAAGCAGCATATAACAATACATACTGGTGAAAGACAATATGTGTGTGAAATTTGTCAAAAAGCATTTGCACAATTAACATCTTTAAAATATCACCGTCGAGTTCATACTGGAGAGACACCATTTAAGTGTGATTTCTGTCAAAAATCGTTTTCAGAAAGAAACAATTTAAATCGTCACCTTCGAATCCACACTGGTGAAAAACCATATCTGTGTGATCTGTGTCAAAAACCATACACATCGATGAGCGCACTAAAATCACATCTTCGAATCCACACCGGAGAGAAACCGTATGTGTGTGATGTCTGTCAAAATTCCTTTTCAAGTAATGGGAGTTTAGCAGCCCATCTTCTAACACACTCGAGAGAGAAACGATATGTGTGCAACGTCTGTCAAAAATCTTTTTTGCGGATGAATAATTTGAAGCAGCATATAACAATACATACTGGTGAAAGACAATATGTGTGTAAAATTTGTCAAAAAGCATTTGCACATTCAACAACTTTAAAATATCATCATCGAGTTCATACAGGAGAGAAACCATTTAAATGTGACTTCTGTCAAAAATCCTTTTCAGAAAAAAACAATTTAAAACGTCATCTTCGAATCCACACAGGAGAAAAACCATATGTGTGTGATCTGTGTCAACAACCATATAGGTCGATGGGCGAACTAAGATTACACTTTCGAACCCACACCGGAGAGAAACCGTATGTGTGCGGTGTCTGTCAAAATTCATTTTCAAATAATGCGAGTTTAACAGCCCATCTTCGAAGCCACTCTGAAGAGAAACCACATGTGTGCGATATCTGTCAAAAATCATTTTCACAGAGAATCAGTTTAAAAAATCATTATCGAACCCACTCGAGAGAGAAACGACATGCGTGTGATGTCTGTCAAAAATCATATTTAGAGGAACGCTCTTTAAAAAAACACCTTCTAATTCACTCTGCAGAGAAACGAAATGTGTGCAACAAATGGGAAAAGTTACTTGCTTATAAAAACAATTTGAAACTTCATTATAACGGTAACACAGCAGAAAAATGATTTTTCTGAGACCAGTACTAGAAATCATTTTCACGAAAAAAATCTTCTAGACAATCATTTTCGTATTCATAATATGAGATGCCTATTGTATGCAATATGTCTCGGAAATCATTTCCACAGACAGCGATAGTGGAAGATTGCATTCGTGTATACAATCAAAAAGTATTAAATACCATTTTCAGAGAAAAACTCTTTGAAATTTCATCTTGGAGCTAAACCCTTTCTGGAAAAAAACTATACATGTGCACAAAATGACAAAACTCATTTGCATATAAAGAATGTTTGAAATTTAATCATCACAGTGACATTGGATAAAAATTAATTTTGCGAGAATGATGTCAACAAAAATTGTCTCACAAAAGTATTTTACAATCATTTTATTAGTCTTAATGCGATGTGCCACTTCTACGTGATGTATGTCAGAAATCACTTCCACAGAAAAATGGTCTTTAAGATCCTATTCGTAAATCGTAAGTCAAAAACTGCATCATAATTTGTGTTCATACATCCTCTATCTGCAACATAAATGTCAGAGTTGAGGTTACGTTAATTTCTAAAGGCATATCAAAGAAAGGCTGATGGAGGTACATTGTCCCATATTTAAACAAAACAAAAGTCACCAGAAACCTGCACAGAGATGATATGTGGCAGTCAAAATAAAAACTATGAATCTAGAAATTTTCATCACAATAATTGCTGGTGGATATTAAAGCTGTTTAAAGAGCCATTTTCGAAACCACATGTGTGCCATGTCTGTCAAAAGTCATTTGCAAATAGAAGCTCTTTAAAAAGAAGAACACCTTCAAAGCACTGTGGAGGAAAAAACCCTATGTGTTCACACATATAACAAAGCTTTTAAAAAATCTTGCAATCCATTTTGGAGAGAAACCGTATGTTTGCAACAAATGAGAAAAGCTACTTGCTTATACAAACTGTGAAATTTATCATTTTCACGCAAAAGTATTTCAGACAATCGTTTTCGTTTTTTCCTTGTGTGAGATGCCATTTACATGGGATGTGTGTCAGAAATCACTTCCACAGACATATATAGTGGAAGATCCATTCCTAAACCGTATCATCAAAACTGCCAAATGTCGTTTTCGAAGAAAAGGTCTTTAAAAAACCTCCTCGAAATCACTCTAGAGTGAAACTACATGTTTATGATGCCTGTCGAAAATCATTTTCTGAGAAAACCTCTTTAAAAGATCTTATATGAACCCATTCTGGAGACAAACTATGTGTATGTAGTAGATGTCAAAAGTCATTATTTGTATCCAAAAAATAATTTGAAATTTCATTATCAAGGAGACACTGGTAAAAATTATTTGCATGAGATCAGTGTCAGAAAGCAATTTCACTTAAAAGTACGTTAGACTATCATCATCGTATTAATAATGTGAGATGTTATTTGTGTGTGATATATATCAGAAATTATTCTGGCTGAAAAATATACTGGAAGACCATATTCGTAAATCGTACCGTCAAAATCTGTCATAATTTGCATTCAACCCTCCTCCATCTACAGCATAAATGTCAGAGTTCATGTTACAGTTATTTCCAGGGGCTTATGAAAGAATGGTTGGTGAAGCTGCATTACCCCATATGTAAAAAAAAGAAAGCCTTCAGAACCCATAAATATGCACAAAGGTGGTATTTGACAGAAAAAGTTGAAGCTACATGTCACCGACACAATAAATGCTGGTGGGTATTCAAAGTTGTTTAAACTTATAATGGAAGTTGTACACAATGTGGCAAAACTTCGAAGACGACAATTAGTGAAAAAACAATTAACGACAATTAGTGAGTTTGTGAAAAAAATATTATTAGCCACTAAATGCAATTTCTTTAATTGCGAAATTTCCTGCCTTTTTCAAAAAAGTAGTTCACTGATGTATGTCTATCTAAAACCGATGGCTATTTTTACAATTGTGTGATATTGATAATGCTCTATAGCTTTTGTTTTTATTGCTCTTACATCTCTTGTAAGCGCGCACTAATTTCAGCTTTTACATTATCGAATAGAGAAAGAAAGTGTTTTTGATCAAAATTTGCTTAAAAATTACATCTAAATTCGGTGAATTTTTATATATTTTTCGATCATTGAGATGTATTTTTTAATCTAAACAATGAGCATTTCTTTGCTATAATAGTGCAAAGTAACCAGTGGCAGAAGTAGCAATTGATTGCCCATTTAAAAAAAAAAAGCATTGTCTATTGATTTTTTTATACATCAGTCAGTTGTAATTCTATTACGTTTTCCATTTATATCCCATTAAAATATGTCTTATTTTTGTTCGATCTGAATAGAGATATCTGAAATTTTTCATTGTATTGAGGAAAAAAAATAATTTTGTAATTGTGCATTTATTATACAGTCGAACCTCTATTTAACGAAGTCGCTAAATCCCGGAAAAAAGTTTGTTATACGGAAAATTCGTTAAATAGAGATTCACCTTTTAAAATACTTTAAACTACATAAAACAGATTTTAAATTCATAAACACAAAATATTTTTACTAAAAGCAATTAATCGCATTTAAAAAAAAATAAATAAATTATATCGGTTTGTTTTATTTATTTTACCCACCAAAATTCATCATCAATTCATTTTTTCTACGTGTTTAAATCTTTGAAATCTGCAAATAAAACTAAACATTGTCTGGGAATACACAGTGTTTTCTGTTTAAAGTAAACATTTTAACGTTAAAATTAACGAATTTTAATCACCTTATCGTATTTATTATTATTATAACAAATAATTTTACCCATACATTAACATATGCGTCCTTAAATTTAGTTTCTGAAAAACTCTGTTAATTTTGTCTGAATTTTTTCTTTTAAAAAGTGCTTTCTCTCCTAATACGTCTCGCATCTTTGCAATGCAACAAAAACCCTTTCATGCGTATTTTCTCCTAACTATAATCCGTGTCGGATTGTTTAAAATGATTTTAGCGTTTCATCATACGAAGTTTTATTAATTCCGGCATCATGATCATTTCCATCATCATTATGTTCGTCTTCATCATAATTCATTGCTGTATTGTTTTTATTTTTCACATTGTCAAAAATATCCAATTCGGATAGTGTTTCCGAGGTCTCAATTTCAGAATTAAGTGAAATATAATTTCTTCTTTTTTCTCATTTGTATACACATTTTTAAAAAGTTACTGTAAGGGATTATCGTCTTCACTCTCCGTACTTACCGAATTCTTCTCACTGCTGGTTAAGAAGGTGCCTGGTAAAATCAATTCAAGGCCACTGAACATCATAAAATGTGTTTAAAGAAAGAATAAGTTTGAAATGCCCAGAAATATTTTGAGAAATGGGGAGAAAAAAAAATTTAGATCACAAGAAAAAATTCGTTAAATAGAGAATGCACTTCGCTATTTAGAGGTTATTTTACGAAGAAATTCGCAAAATGTTCTTGGTCCCAAGGAAAAGTTCGCAAAATAGAGGTTCGTTAAATAGAGGTCCGATTGTATATTTTTCTTTTCACAATTAGTTGTTTATAACTTGCACAACTGTTTTATTGCTTTCATTATTCAGTTAAGTTTTATTACCTCAATATAGATTGAAATTGAAGTGAATAATTCCACAGCTCATTAGCAATCTGTAAACGAATGGCGATGCTGAAGGAAGATGTAGCTATATTACTGCACTGGGGTGAAATACATCCTATATATGAGTCTGCTCTTGACAATCAGGATTGTGACAGCTAGGTTTTAAAATGTTCAAAAAATTTAATGTCAAATTAATTTTACCTATCCAGACCTTGTGTGAAGGTCGTCTTTGTGTTCCGTGCATAAAAAGTAACAAGTTGGAAATTGCACGTCAAACGTGACAAATGAGCTGCGTTCCTACTTAGAGATGGGAATGCTCGGAAAAAACCCGGAAAAGTTGGAAAAAAACCCGGTTTTTTTTTCAGTTTTTTTCCGAAGGACTATTTTTTAATTTTTCTAAATTGGAAAAATTGAAATTTCATTTATAAAGTAATGTAGTCAAAATTTTATAATTTCTACATTCTGATACTTTTATTTATATTTTTTTCATGTTTAGTGTCCCTCATGGAAACCTTAAAATGTAAAATCTTATCTATAAGCAGGGATCTCTTTAAAAAGAACTTGAGTCTCTTAAGGGTGTTCTTAACTGCTCTGTTCAACAAGAGCAAAACGTTTTGACACATTTACAAATTCATTTTTTAACTGAAAGATATAAAATTGGAAAACCTGACCATGGAAGTGATTTGGAATTGACCTGTGCTTTCCATTTTTTTTATCCATAAATTAAATATTGAGTTATAGGCGATTTTGATCATGTGACAAACATATTTTTCACCCATTCTTGACCGCTATTCTGCTTTTGCATTGCAATTCGATTCAAAACGACCACTTTGATACTATTTTCTGAAAGATCTATTGAGTTTGCAAAAAAATGAAAAAAAAAAAAGCTTGATTACATAGTTTTTGAACAACAACACCTGCTAGTTTCATGCATTTCTGAGCAAAAATGAATTAAAACTTATATCACAAAGTTGCCCTTTTGGATTTGAGAACAGCCTTAAAGGATCCTTCACAGTTTTTTCTCCTTAAAACATATGGCCTTTAACGAAATTCTTTCTCTTAAAAAAAGACATTTCAGAATTTTTTTACAATCTCCAAATTAAATTCTTCACAAACGTAATGATTTTAGAAAGAAAAAAAAAAGACCTGTTGTATAATAACTGCAATAACCAATGAATCTATTATCTAGCTGTTTATATCTGTACCTTGGAACAAAAAGGGCCGATGTCCATTTTTCTCAAATGGCAGAAAACCCAATTTAAGTTTGAGGAATTTTAAGAATCTTGCTACGATTTCTGTACTATTATTTTTCAAAGTTGTACCTCTTAATTCAGCAATGTTTTTCTCACTACAATCTAATGTTACATTGATTTAGTTTTTTTTTTTTTTTTTTTTTTACATTTTAAATTGGCCATTTTTACATTAACAGTAAGTAACATTGGCCTTGACAAAATATTTTGTTTTCAATGATCTAATATTGGGAAGACTTCGGCCCTTTTAACAATTACTTTATATCGCATCCTGAATTCATTCGTGCATTTAACTCAAATTTCTCAATTTTGGACATTGGCCCTTTTTGTTCCAAGGTACAGATATATACAAAGGACCATCTCAATAATGTCTAAATAGAACTTAAATATGACAAATTTGCAAAATTCCAATTACATTTTTTACATTTCATTCACATTTTTTAAAAGTTCACAAGTTTTTATAAAAGTTCACTACTTCGCAAAAACATGATCGTGTGAAAAAAAATCCAAGCAAAATCCCTGGTAAGATAATTAACCCTTAAATGCCTGATTTTTCAAAAATCATTGTAATAATGTTTTTCGGCTTTCATTTTTTAAATAAATCATGGGAAAAATACTTTAAAAAATAATATTTTGTTTTAAGTATGGTTTACGGCTAAAATGTAGTTTGTTACTAATCGGCAATACTGGTCTTTAATTGAAAAAATAATTTTCCTTGATAAAATTCTATAATATTAAACACACAAGAATTTTAGGAACTATAATAAGAATATAAATTTTACTTGCTCACTGCAGAACAAAATAGGGTATTTCGCAAGCTTCCAAACAAAACAAAAAGAACAAGTAGTAACAATTCAAAAAATAAATCTATCTTTATTCTTAAACAGCACAAGTGTTGCCAGCTACATGTTGAAAATCAATTTAATAATATTTTCAGAATGTATTTTATTAGCAACATTCGGCATTATAGCTTCACTATTATTCTAATAGTACTTTAGAGCCTAAATTGGGTATGTTGCCGAAAAGCAACACCCGGCATTTAAGGGTTAAATGCGACTTCTCTCGTTAAAAATGAAAATTCATGTGCAAAAGTATTTCAATATAATACCAATAAATGAAAATGGTAAGATGGAAAATTTAATGTAAAATTTGAAACATGCATTTATTTTTATTAGCATGGCTGTAATTTTTCACTATTGTTAAAAAAATTTCTTTTGATAATAACATGTAGTTGAAATTATTTATCATTTCTTTTTTCTTTTTTGAAATATAGATTCTTAGATTTGTCTAAATGTATTTTCAAAAAATATAAATCCATACAAACTTTGCAAAGAAAATGTAAGCAAATCTCTGTGAAAAATCTAATTGAAAACAATTTTTAAACATATGGAAAAATCCACCTGTTTTAAAAGTTTCATTTAAAAAAAAAAAAAAAAAAAAAAAAAAAAAAAAAAATACCGCTTTCAATATTAAGGATCTAAATCGTACTAAAACATAGTTTGGGTTTAGTCTGGAAAGCTGTGCCAAAACCACATATACAGGAAATGAAAGTTATAACCGTAAGGGGGGGGGGGGGGAGAGTAATATTTTAAAATAATACCAATTTTTAAACAACGCATGATTTGAAAATGATAATAGTATTTATAATAATACCAGAACTACTATAATTTGTTTTGTTTTTTACACTGGCATCCTTTATGTATTTGAAAACCAGTACTATGTAGATGTGATGCACAATACAGTTTAAAACTGCTTTAAAACTACAGTGATATTGGTTGAAACTAAAGTTTTTTTTTTTAATTCGCTTTATTGATATAATTAAAAAAGTGCTACTGAAAAATCATTTTAACAGACACATGCTATATTACAAACACTGGTGTAGCAAGAAAAGCTACTATCAGAATTCTGATACTGAAAGGATAAACTTTTAAAAGCTGGCTTTTTTTAAATAACATATTCACATGTAAAGGGAAAATAATTTTTTTTTAATGTGCATAAATATTGAAAAAGTTTATTATTGTATACTTTTTAAGAAAATATAACTTATTTTTGAGAAACATTTATAGGAAATCAATTTTTCCAAGTTTTCCAATTTTTCCAGAAAAAAACTGGAAAAAACCCGGTTTTTTTCCGCCACTTCAACTTTTCCGGAAAATTTACATCTCTATATCCTACTATAACTAGTTTTATAATTATTCAGATTTTGTTGTAAGCAGTATTTTCATTAAATGGTGCCAAATGATTAAAATTGGCTAAAAGTGAACAAAATTAATAGATTTTCAAGCAAAAAAAAAAAAAAAAACGAAAGAACATTAGAAAACTAAGGATTAAAATTTTATTATAACAATTTAGTATTCTATTGTTTCCAAAAGAAATTCCTTATTGGTGTTTTCCTCGTTACGAGGAAAGTTAAGAGCATTAATTCTGACCAATTGCGAGCATTTTCTTTAAGACATTTCTAACATTCGTAGATAAGCAAAGTAGAAGTTTGCAAACAGGTATTTCTGTCAACCTATCCATCATTTTTTCTGCTCGTATCCTACTAGATTTTTTTATTAAAATTGTAGCCATCTTTTTATGATACCTGTATACAGATTTGAATAGTAACCGGTATATATTAATGTATATTTACAATATGTATGAAGTTTAGTACTAGCTACTTCCGCATTATTTGTGAACAATTTCTATGGATAGATATCGGGCCGCCCGCCCGATATCTTCGGGGCCGCCCGCCCGATATCTTCGGGGCCCCCCGCCCCTCCGAATGATGTTTGCCCTGGGGCTCTAGATAGCTTATGTCGTGCCCTGTCCCTAGATACTTTGACTCTGTTTTTCTCTATTCCTACCTTTGCGCAGACTCTCACTTTCGCTGTGTTTTTCTACTTGAAATATTTAAAATAATATTGAAATCGAATAACCACATGGTTTCTACATTGTGTGTACTTCATTTTATTTGAAAATAACAACAATAATAATAACACCACTTATCTGCACCTCTGTTTTTATAAACAGGATGTCTACATAATCTGGAAATCAGGGAATTAAGGAAAAATCAGGGAGGTTTATCAATCTGGAAAAATACTCGAAAAGTCAGGGAATTTTGAAAAAATACCCGAAAATCAGGGAAATTTGTCTATATGCAAAAATACATGGTGTGTTCACAATGTTTCAAGACTGGTCCTAGAATACAAAAGTTATTAAACATTTTTGTACAGCGAACTAAAATTCTTTGAAATATGATCCTTGGTCATCAACATACCGCTGCCAGAGTTTTTCCCATTATTCATAGGTTCCCTGGAAATCTTCGCGCGCAAGGCTGTTAAGTGACTTCGTCGAATCTGGAATCGTAGATCGCTGCAATCGTGTCGAATCGCTTCCCTTTCAGATCTTTCTTGATCCGGAGGAATAAAAAAATCTCTGGGAGCGAGGTCGGGGCTGTAGGGAGGCTTGTGGCAGTATTGCCGCGTTAAACTTAGACAAAACTTTGGCGGCTGCGAGCGACGTGTGAGAGAGCGCATTGTCGTGGTGAGCAATACAATCTTCTCTGGTGTCAGGGCGGATATGCCGGGTCAGGTCGGTTTTACGCTGAAATGCACCACTGTTTGAAGGATAGTGTCCGGCGCGCCCGCCCAGACATCAGAGACGATTGGACTATTCACCACGACAATGCGCCCTCTCACACGCCGCTCGCCGCTGCCAAAGTTTTGGCTAAGTTTAACGTGGCAATACTGCCGCAAGCCCCCTATAGCCCCGATCTTGCTCTCAGCGACTTTTTTTGTTCCCTCGGACCTGAAAGGGAAGCGATTCGACACGATTCCAGCGATCCAAGCAGCTTTGACGAGGTCCCTTAATAGCCTTGCGCGCGAAGACCACCAGTGAGCCTATGAATAATGGAAAAAACGCTGGCAGCGGTGTGTTGATGCCCAAGAGTCATATTTCGAAGAATTTTAGCTCGCTGTACAAAAATGTTTAATAAATTTTGTATTCTCAAACCAGTCTTGAAACTTTGTGAACACACCCTGTATTTGCATTTTCGCCTTGCCAACGAAACTGATTCGTCTATTTTATGTACCATATTTTTTCTTATGCTGATTAGTCGCTACCAATATTTTTAAAAAGATGTATATGGTATGAGTTTTTGATGTTTAACACAGATTAAGTTGATCATAATATGTCCTCATTTTCTGTGGATAGTGCTTATGTAGAAGATAATTTACCCATTTTTGAAAAATTTAAGTGCTATATTAGCATAACTTAATCAGGTGGACAATTTAATCCTATTAGCTATCTCGTCAGATGTAGATATGTCTTAGGATTGAACATTCTTCAGAAAATGAGGAAATTTTCTGGTTAACATATATCCATTGACCACTATATGAAGTTGGACTAAATTTTGAGTTCAGATTTATAAAGCTCTCAACCAATACTTTATGAATATTAGGCAATTTTTATCTTTTTCTCTTGTTTTTTCTCCCAAATGAGATATTAGCAAGCTGGATAAGTGGATAATACGATGAAGCGGTATATATTAAAAATACCATAATGCGTATTGTTAATAATGGAAATCAGGGAAGTTTAAAAAAGATAGTCTGGGAAATACTTGGGTAAAATTTTGTAGGCATCATGATAAATCAAATTTTTCCAATTTCTTATTATTATATATATTGGTAGTATTTTTTTTTTTTTGTTAATGCAATCACAATTCCCTATATTTATTTAATCGTCTTGTCAATGGTACTATTGACAATTTCTTTGAAATTCTATTTAATTTTCAATTATATGTACTACTTACTAACGAAAACTAGATCAGAATTGAAGCACAGTCACTTCACATTTATACGTACAGTAGAAGCTCGATTATCCGACATAATTGGGACCTAACCCTCACCGGATAATTGAGAATGTATCAATAATAATCTAGTTTAATATGAAACATCATCGAACTGCTATTATGACTATTTAAACTGCTAAATAAATATCTAAATTCAAATTATACTTAAAAAAACGGCCATACTTTGCCATGCAGCATTGACACGAAGTTTTCTTAAAAACATTACTTCAGAGGACTGTTCTTGTTATTCCAACTAAGCAAGGCCTTTTGAGAAATAGTCAAAAGCATAATTTTTATACCAATCTTTACTTGAGAATCATTCTCGCCTTCGTGATCGTCTTCTCTTCCGTCTTCTTTAGTTAACGTTTGACATGTTCTGCAATAATTTCCTCATCATTAAGCAATTGGAAGCCTGCATCTTCCACGCCACAATTCAAACAATCTATGATTTCTTTGATACTACAGTTTTCAAAACCTGGCATCGCACTAAAAAGATTTGAAAATTCAGTAGCATATAATAAACTCAGTAGGGAAAGAGTACACTTATACCGGAATCGGAGCTTGCGGGAGCTCAAGTCAATTTCAAAGGAATTCTAAGAAATCGGGAACCAAAATATTTATCTGTACTCGTGGTTTGGAAAGGACCGCTTGCATACACAAGGGATGTAAAAAAAAGGGGTCAGAAAGTGACGTCGGTCTAGGGAGAGCTCCGGTCAACCGAAGGTAGGATAATCGAGGTTCTACTGTAATTAGTAATAAAAAAATCGTGTTTGAGCAATTTAAAAAACTGAATGTTACTTGTTGGTTACCACTACAACATAGAAAATACTATGTTATTCCAAACAGAAAATGTAATTCCTATTCCTCAATTACAACTTCATTCCTAAACCTTAAAGAGCCTAACTAATCTCCAGAAGAATTAGTTTACAATTTCCTAATTACAATGTGAGCTGAAGGACTAAATCTGCCTTCAATGTAAAGTAACACGTTGCAGGTATTTTTTCTGCAGAATTATTCTAAACATTTTTTTAAATTAACCATCAAAACTTTAATGATTAAAACAGTAAAAACATTAATTAATTATTTTTAGTTTAATGTTAAGTTACTACATTGAAAAGAAGGCTACAAAAATTTTAAGTAGCCTGTATTTACTCCGGATTCCTAAAACTTTTCCCTTACCTTAAGAATCTTTTATGAGAAGAGCAAATCAGAAACCAAAGTTCTAAATCTCTCCCATTTTGATTCGAATCCTTGCAATTGCTATTACATAAATGAGAAGGGGAAGAAATGCAGCCTAGCAGCAAAGAAAAATACTGAATTCCAACTTATGAAATGTACCAACCAATGACAATTAAGACAGGATTGGGGATTTTTCGGATAAAGAAATTTGCAGAGAAATGCTGATTTTGATTTTTCAATATAAATTTAATAAGAGACGTACAAAGACGGCCTTTTTTCACTATAAACTTCCGTTGCTCTTCCTTTAGACTTTGCATCTATAAACCAATAACATCAAGATTATTTTCATTATTAATAACTCAGTTTTCAACAGTCTCAGAAAAATTGGTCACTTTTTGGCACAATTCATTAGGCACATCTGGACTTATTCCAGTATATTTTTCAACAGAATCAATAAATAATAAATTTACGTGAGTAAGTGAGTTGTTTGTGGTTAGTGGAATTAATTAATGCAGGGTGTTCTCAACATATTTTATTGGTACTATTTTATGCAGTAGAATGAGGAATTATTGGATTTACGCAATAACTGATATAGCTAGAGATTCAGAAGTATTGATCTCTATCAATTGCCTTGAAGTAATTTACTTCATGTGATAGATTATAGAATTAGACAAATGAAGTTACAAAATGAAGAATTGAAAACAGCAACACTGAAAACGATTTCAATACAGCAATAACAACAATAAAACACATAGATACAAAATAAAAAGATAAGTAATAAATGTTCGTTTTGAAATGTCTCTTTTATTATACGTCTGTTTCATGCTTGCAGAGAGGTTAGACGGGTCGAATTTAGAGAAATGCAAGTCACTTTTTGGTACATGTTTATAAAATTTTTCACCGTACCTAAATTTAAGTGGCCTTGGGTGATCTACCTGGTCTTCTAGTTCGTCTTCAGCACTGGAATGTGAATTGATAAACAGTAATTTTTATAATTGCTTCCAAAAAATATCTGTTCAAATTATAATGCCTTACAAAATTTCTTTCTCAAAGTAAATGATATTTCGTATGTATGTGATATCCATACTGAAACAAAAGCTTTGTTTTAACTTGTATATTCTTCAAGATATTTATTTTATTTTTCTTCTTTTAGGTTTTTGGAATAGCACACTTACTCCTGCCTTTTTAAGTCATTTGGTACTTTTTTCTTAAAGTTTTACATTTTGTACTGAAGAAAAATAATTTTGAATAGTACACATTTAAATTATTGGTAGCTATATTGTTTTACAGCTATACACTATAAACATTTATTTGGTATCTTTTTGAGGTATTTAAAGTTGATACAAGAAGATTTACAAGTAGACCAGCTAACCTCTCGAAAAGGATTTATTTGTCCGTTTAAAACCATTTTGGTTTCTTCCAATAAAGATCTGAACATGGTTCAGTTAAAAGAATATTCATATAACAGATAAGAACGCGCATTATAGTAACTATTGGTCATTTACTTGAAGTCTTATATAAAATTACATATATGTGACAACTTTTCAGTGCATTTAATAATCATAACAATTTTGTAATAAATGAAAGTTCAGTCGACATTTTAACATCAAAATGCAAAATAATCGCATACATTTAATGTATGTCTAGAGAGTTTAACAAAAGAAAGTCATGGTAGATCAATCTTTCGAAACTCGTGTAACAGAAAGATCTTACGTTTGTCACGTTTGTCAAAAATCATTTTCAAAAAATTATTTAAGTAGGCATATTAAAACTCATGGTACAGAAAAAACTCATCTATGTGATATCTGCCAAAAATCATTTTTGCTGAGGGATCATTTAATGAAACACATTATAATCCACAATAAAGAAAAAACTCATGTGTGCAATGTCTGCCAAAAATCTTTTTTGCGAATGGGTCATTTGAAGCAGCATATAAGAATACATACTGGTGAAAGAGAATATGTGTGTGAAATTTGTCAAAAAGCATTTGCACATTTAACAACTTTAAAATATCATCATCGAGTTCACACAGGAGAGAAACCATTTAAATGTGATATCTGTCAAAAATCATTTTCAGAAAAAAACAATTTAAATCGTCACCTTCGGATCCACACAGGAGAAAAACCATATGTGTGTGATCTGTGTCAACAACGATATAGATCGATGAGCGAACTAAAATTACACCTTCGAACCCACACCGGAGAGAAACCGTATGTGTGCGATGTCTGTCAAAATTCATTTTCAAATAATGCGAGTTTAACAGCCCATCTTCGAAGCCACTCGGAAGAGAAACCACATGTGTGCGATATCTGCCAAAAATCATTTTCACAGAGAACCCGTTTAAAAAATCATTATCGAACCCACTCGAGAGAGAAACGACATGTGTGTGATGTCTGTCAAAAACCATATTTAGGGGAACGCTCTTTCAAAAAACATCTTCTAATTCACTCTGCAGAGAAAGGAAATGTGTGCAACAAATGGGAAAAGTTACTTGCTTATAAAAACAATTTGAAACTTCATTATAACGGTAACACAGCAGAAAAATGATTTTTGTGAGACCAATACTAGAATTCATTTTCACGAAAAAAATGCTCTAGACCAGGGATGGTGAACCTATGGCACGCGTGCCTAATTTGGCACCCAAGAAAACTTCTCTGGCACGCGAAAAAGCTTAGATTATATTCATTTTACTGAAGATAATCCATTTTATGTTTGTTTTTACAACAAGTATAGTTTTTTATAACATGTATATAATTTACTTTAAAATAATCCGTTACTTTTGAATGCGTTAAGGTATTATAAATTTCAATGATATAGCGCCATTTTATCGCCAAACCTTTCAACATATAGTGTTTTCAAAAGCATTTTGCTTCTGTATCAAATTTCAAAGGTTTTACTTTTGAAAATTGAATTTTAAGAGATAGTTTGCATAGTAATATACCTAATTGATACGCTTCTTCTTCAGATTAGGTTTTAATTTATTTAGGTTTAGGGTTTTAAGTTACTTTATGTTTTAAAGTATTTAAGTTTTCATTTTGAAAATTGAATGTTAACTGTTAGTGCAAATAATTATGTCTACTGAATCTGCTTCCACCTTACCAACTAAAAATGATCTCATTCTGAAGTATACAATAAAAGAAAAACTCATTTATAAATTAATAAAATGAAATTAGATGCGACATGACTATATTATTGAATAAATGCAACATAATAAATAAGTTAGGAATCGAATTTAGTATAAATGTAAAAATATTTATGTAAAAATTCTATAAAAATTAGTTATTGGATTTTTCTAAGTTAAAATGTTTCTGGCACGTTAATATGTTGATACATAATTATTTTGAAATATTTGGCACGCACGCTCCAAAAGGTTCGCCATCTCTGCTCCAGACAATCATTTTCTTATTCATAATATGAGAGGCCTATTGTATGCAATATGTCTCAGAAATCATTTCCACTGACAGAGATAGTGGAAGATTGCATTCGTAAACCATACCATGAAAAAACGTCAAATACCATTTTCAGAGAGAAACTCTGAAATTTCATCTTGGAGTTCAAACTCTTTCATGGGAAAAACTAAATGTGTGCACTAAATGGCCAAAGTCATTTGCATATGAAGAATGTTTGAAATTTCATTATCTCAGTGACATTAGCAGACCTGCCAACTGCTACGAAAAAATCGTAGTTGCTACGATTTGAACCTATAAATTACGATGCTACGAAAGTCTGTCTCAAACTACGATTTTTTGAAGGAAAATAAAACGCAAACGCATTTTTTTCCCAGTTGCGATTTTTAGTCCGCGTAGCCTATTTTTTTAGGAATTATTTCGTTCCAAATTTTCTTAAATTTTAAAGTATTCGGTTCCGAAAGTTTTAAAAAAATTCTATTTAGTCCGAAAATTAGGACATCAAAAAAGGCTGAAGGGAATGAAAAAATTCTGGGCGACATAAAACGCTCTTAATGAATATTAACCACTAATGGATCGTGCTTCTGTAAATATTTATACAGAAATTCCCTTCCTTAGAAACAGGGGCGCAATTATAGGAGTTTCTTGAGGGGCACGGTTTGAAATATTGTGCGGAATCGCGCGATTTGCACACAGAAAAGTAAGGTCCTGCATAATGAAAAATGTGGTGCAGAATTTCCCCCTGCAAATTCTCCCACACAAATACTATTCTTCTGCGAGTATATTTTAAAATTTCTTGGAAGTCCGCGAATTTTTTTCTTTTATGGAATTTTCCTAAATCATTTCGTCAATCGGTCGAGAAAAAAAAATGAGAATTTCTTCAAACGATCCTGAAAAAATATCGGATATTTCGTCAAAGATCAACTGTTTGCTGAATAAAATCACTAATTTCGTTAAGAGTTCAGAAAGAAATTGCAAATTTCGGCAAAAGATTGCGCAAAAAATCACGAATTTCGATAAACTACCGAGGGAAAAATATTGCAAATTTCGTCAGAAAGTCGCGGAAACGAGTAGGGAATTTTGTTACTTGGTCGCAAAAAGATATTCGAAAATTTTACCTATCGGTTGCGCAAAACTTGCGAATGGACAGTATTTTCGTGACGTCACAGTGGGAATCACGTGGTGTAAAAATAGCGGCTAGCGCGTTTGTTTACCTTATTGCGTCATTTGATGCAGCAGAAATACAGGTAAATGTACGCGTAAAATACTGCAGATTTATTTTGTACGAATTACTTTCGATCAATTCTAATATACATATTAATTAAAATCAATATATATGCATTAACTAAAATTTAAAATTTTTATTTTACAAATAAAATGAAAAATATGCATGTCATTACTTTAAAATAGAAAAAAATAATTCATGTATAACCCATACCTGCTAGTGAAAAGGTCTAAAACTCCGTATAAAATAAAATATAAGCATAATTTTTCTAAACACAATGCTTTTCAATGGCGCAGTTATGAATGTTATTCCCAAGCAGACGAATTTTTGTAGCCTCGAACCCAAGGGGAGAATATGGTCCATTTTGCCGATCGGTCGCGCAAAACTGTTGCGAAATTTGCCGATTTGTCGCGATAAACAATCGCGATTTTCAACAAATGACCGCGTAAAAAAAAAAAAAAAATCGTCAAAGGATCGCAGTAAAAACGTGAATTTCGACAAAATATCGCGGAAATAAAACGCAAATTTCATCAAAAGATCAGTAAAAAAACGCAAATTTGCCAAAGGATCGTGTAAAAAACGCAAAATTCGACAAAGGATTGCTGTGAAAATGCGAATTTCGTCAAAAATTTGAGGTAAAAAGTGCGGATTTCAACAAAGAATCGGGATAGAAAAACATGAATTACGACTGTGGGAAAAAAAATGTAAATGTCGTGAAATGATCGCTGAAAAAAATCGCTAATTTCGTCAAAATTTACTGCACTGGGCTAAAAAACTGGAACCGGGCTTCTTTTACGAATGTCAAAAAATAGTCGCAAAACACGAAAAATCAACCAACCAACCTCCAGGTTAATTTGAATTTTGTGTGCTACGATTTTTCATTTTCAAAGGTTGGCGGGCCTGCATTAGATGAAAATAAATTTTGTGAGATCGATGTCAACAATCATTTTCTCACAGAAGTATTTTACAATCATTTTATTAGTCTTAATGCGCGATGCCATTTGTGTGTGATGTATGTCAGAAATCACTCCGACAGAAAAATGTACTGCAAGATCCTATTCGTAAATCGTAAGTCAAAAATTGCATCATAATTTGTGTTCGTGTATCCTCTGGTGCAACATAAATGAAGAGCTAAGTGGAAGAAGATGTTAAATAACAAAAATTACATTTGAATAAATTTGAAGTGAAAATTTTTGCTGTAAATTTTAATGATTTATTTCCTGTTTGATACCATGTTTTTAAAATATTAACATGTATGGTACTAAACTCTCTCAGAAAAACTTATTCATATTTAATTTTCAAATATTAAAAATTATTAATATTATTGACATTATTAAATATTAAAATATTAAATATTAATGAATAATGTCTTAAATCTTCAAGACTAAATAGAATCTTAGTATTTTAGCTTCACCATGTGATAGGATACCTTATAACGCTTTCATCCAAAAGATAAAAAATTTTTTTAGAAAATGTAGCATAACATGTTCATTCACTCAGCTCTTCAAATGTCAGAGTTGCTGTTACATTAATTTCTAAGGGCATATCAAATAAAGGCTGGTGGAGTACATTTTCCCATATTTAACCAAAAGAAAAGACTTCAGAAACCAGAAACCTGCACAGAGATGGTATATGGCAGTCAAAATAAAAAGTATAAATATAGAAATCTTCATCACAGTAATTGCTGGTAGTTATTTAGGGCTGTTTAAAGAGTCACCTTCGAAAGCACATGTGTGCGATGTCTGTCAAAAGTCATTTGCAAATAGAAGCTCTTTAAAAAGAAGAACATCCTCAAAGCACTGTGGAGGAAAAAACCCTATGTGTTCACACACATAGCAAAGCTTCTTAAAAATCTTGGAACCCATTCTGGAGAGAAACCATCTGTTTGCAACGAATGAAAAAAGCTACTTGCTTATAAAAACTGTTTGAAATTTTATTATCAGTGAAACAGTGCAGAAAAAATATTTGTGCAAGACCAACGTCAGATATCATTTTCACTCTAAAGTACTTTAGACAATGGTTTTCGTTTTTTCCTTGTGTGAGGTGCCATTTATATGGGATGTGTGTTAGAAATCACTTCCACAGACCACATATATTGTGGAAGGTTGCATTCCTAAACCGTATCGTCGAAAACTGCCAACTGTCGTTTTCGGAGAAAAGCTCTTTAAAAAAAGCAGTGTGATTCCGAAGATGTTTTTTAATCTTCGAAATGACACTGGTATGAAACTACATGTTAATGATGCCTGTCAAAAATCGTTTTCTGAGAAAAGCTCTTTAAAAGATCTTACCTGAACCCATTCTGGAGACAAACTATGTGTATGCAGTTCATGTCAGAAGTTATTATTTACATCCAATAAAAAATTTGAAATTTCATTATCAAGGAAGACACTGGTAAAAATTATTTGCATGAGATCAGTGTCAGAAATCATTTTCACGCAAAAGTACGTTAGACTATCATCATCGTATTCATAATGTGAGATTTTATTTGTGTGACATATATATAAGAAATTATTCTCGCTGAAAAATATACTTCAAGACCATATATGTAAACTGTGTCATAATTTGCATTCAACCCTCCTCCATCTACAACATAAATGTCAGAGTTGATGTTACAGTTATTTCAAGAGGCAGATGAAATAAAGGCTGATAAAGCTGCATTATCCCAGATGTAACCAAAATAAAGCCTTTAGAACCCATAAACCTGCACAAAGCGGGTATTTGGCAAAAAAAGGTTAAAGCTACATGTCGCCGGCACAATAATTGCTGGTGGGTATTCAAAGTTGTTTAAACTTATATTAGAAGTTGTGCACAGTGTGGCAAAACTTCGAAGACGACAATTAGTGAAAAAATATTAGTAGCCACTAAATGCAATTTATTTCATTGCGAAATTTCCTGCCTTTTTCAAAAAAGTAGTTCACTGATTGATGTCTACCAAAAACCGAACGGCTCTTTTTACAATTGTATGATAACACCAGACTGCATTTTTAAACTTTTTGTCAGATGATTTCTTATGATCAAGTTTTCCAGAATCATTTTTTGATGCTAATTCCAGAAATGACTTCCATTTTTCTCTATCACGCAAGGATTTTGCAAAAAATAAGAAGTTGGGTTTTCAATATTTTAATTAATGCAATCAAAAAATTTTCTCAATTTCATACAAAGTATTTCATTAAACACGTTAAAAGTACTGTAAAAAATATCCAAGTTCATGATAATTCTTTAATAAAACGAAAAGCAAACAGTGTTTAATTAAACAAACTTTCTTCTTTCTGTCTTTCTTGTAGATCCTCCTTCCTCATTTATGTCCCTCTTCAACATCCAACGGTAGTCTGCAATCATATTTACATTCCATCTTCCCTGATACCTATACTCCATCTCTTTCATATCCTGGTGAAAGCGCTCACCGTGCTCTTCTGTGTAATGTACCAGATTTTCTGGAAAGTAGTCGATATGAGAATGCAGAAAGTGCATTTTTACACTCATATTAGAACCCAACTTCTTGAAATTTTCCAGCATTGTTTCAACAATATTCCTGAAATTTGGATCTTCCTTATTCCCTAGAAAGTTTTCGGTAACACATTTGAAGGCTTTCCATGCTTCTTTTTCTATCTCATTCGTCATTTTTTAAAAATCTATGTCCTTTATCAGTTTTTTGATTGGAGGACCAACGAAAATTCCAGCTTTTAATTTTTCGTGTGTGATGAAGGATGAAGGGAAATTTCATAGTAAGGTAGCTGAACCAATACGCATCTTGTGATAGAGCCTTTACAAATTGCTTCATTAATCTTAATTTGGTGTGTAATTGTGGAAGCAAAATTTCTTGGGGGTTTACGAGTGGTTCATGCTAATCAGACTGTATTCTAAAAGTCGTTGGATAAGTTTGCAAGTATCCAGAAGTGCATTTACGTTATGTGTGTCTACCACATAATGCTTGTTCTCAGCTATCTTCGAAATCAACTCGGGTCGATTGCAAACAACACAATACATGATAGAAGAAAACTAAGAACAATTCTGTAATCAGCATAAAAAATGAATTAGGGGCAGTCATTGATTTTTAATCCTCTGATATGCGGATTAGTGTAATGATGATGCTCTTTAGTTTTTGTTTTTATTGCTTTTACATCTCTTGTAAGCGCGGCATAATTGCAGCTTTTACATTATCGAATAGAGAAAAAAAGTGCTTTTTAACAAAATTTGCTTAAAAATTGCAGCTAAATTCGGTGAACTTTTATATATTTTTCGATCATTGAGATATAATTTTTAATTTATCTTAACAATGAGTATTTGTTTGCTACAGTATTGCAAAGTAACCTGTGGTAGAAGTAGCAACTGATTGCCTATATTAAAAAAAAAACATTGTCTCTTGATTTTTTTATACGTCATTCAGTTGTAATTCTATTAAGTTTCCCATTTATATCCCATTAAAATATGTCTCATTTTTTAAGAGAATAAAAAAAAGTATTCGATCTGAATAAAGATATCTGAAATTTTTCATTGTATTAAATAATTTTGTAATTGTGCATTTATTATATATTTTTGTTTTCATAATAAATTGTTTATAACATGCACAATTATTTTATTGCTTTCATTATGCGGTTAAGTTTTATTACCTCAATATAGATTGAAATTAAAATAAATAATAATACAACGTATTATTAACAGTCTGTAAACGAAAGGCTATGCTGAAGGAAGATGTAGCACTATTACTGCACTGGGGTAAAATACATCCTATATACGGGTCTGCTCTTGACAATCAGGATTGTGACAACTAGATTTTAAAATGTTCAAAAAATTTTATGTAAAATTAATTTTACCTACCCTGTCCTTATGTGATGGTCCTTTATGCGTTCCGTGCGTAAAAAGTAACAAGTTGGAAATTGTACGTCAAACGTAGCAAATGAGTAGTTCGTACTATAACTATTTTTATAAATATTCAGATTTTATTGTAATCAGTATTTCCATTAAATGATGCCAAATGATTAAAATTGGCTAAAAGTGATCAAAATTAATAGATTTTCAAACATTTAGGAAGGGAGTGCCGCCCCCTTTCTCCTCTATGCATCCCTTACCCCCACCCCCTACCCCACGCAAAAAAAAGAAAGGACGTTTAAAAAAAAGGATTAAAATTTTATTATAACAACTTAGTATTCTGTTTTTTTTCAAAAGAAATTCTTTTGTCCTCGTAGCGATGAAAGTTGAAAACATTAATTACAACTAATTGCGGGCATTTTCTTTAAGATATCTTATAACATTCGTAGATAAGCAAAGTAAAAGTTTGCAAACAGGTATTCCTGTCTACCAATCCATAATTTTTTCTAGTATTATCCTACTAGTATTTTTTTTATTAATGTTGTAACCATCTTTTTGTGATACCTTTTATATAGATGTGGATAGTACCCGGTATATATTTATGCATACTTACAATATGTATGAAGTTTAGTACTATCCACTTCCACATTATTTGTGAACAATTTCTATGGATAGATAGAAGCGCCCTTCCCCCCTACGAATGATCTTGCCTGGGGCCCTAGATAGCCTAAGTCGGGCCATCTCCCTACGTACTTTTGAGCCTTGTTTTTCATCACTCCTACCTTTGCAAAGACTCTCACTTTCGGTTTTTTTTTTTTTTTTTAATTGAGATATTAAGCTCTTTATCTATTGACGGTACTTATAAGTACCATTAAAATAACTTGTTATAAAATTCATTAAATACATCGATTAGTAGTAATACAGTTTAGCAGGAGCTGGAGCCCGGAGCCGGAGCCTTCCGGAGCTGTGTTTTCCCTGGAGCTGGAGCTCTAAATTTTCTCCAGCTCCAGGGCTCCTTTAGTTTTTAATATTCTTTTAAATCTTTTTTTTTTTAGTCTTTTAAATTTCTAGGCTTAAAATATTTTAATTACATCATTATTCAGTATTTTAATTATATCATTTTTTAGGTTTTTATTATTATTATTAGAGAAGGAAAACTTCTCAAAACATGGTAACACTATTTTACTTCTACTTTCTACTTGAACTAAGTGACAACACTATTTGAAAACAAATATGGCCGCCTGTTGTTTACCTGTGTAGTTTACAATTTTGGCTGTTTGAAAAGTGTAGAAGAAATTTAAGATTTTTGTATTTAAAATTCCACCAAACTTTCTATTTTAAAATCAAAAGCTAAAAGATGTCATATTTTCTGAACAAGCATTTCAAGTTTGATGAGAAGAAAACTGACTTTTGTCAGATCTTTAATGAAGGTAGAAAAAGTATTTGTGAGCAAAACATTAAACGTGTAAATTAAAATCTGCAATTCAAAAGCGCGAAGTCGGAGCCGAGTTGGAGCTGGAGCCACAATATTTTCTCTAGGAGCTGAGCTGGAGCTGGAGCATCAAAAATTGTTCGGCTCCGGGTCACTGCAGTTTAGAATGAGTTATAGATGCATTACTTTATCTTGTTTCAAAATTATTATTGGTTACACAAAATAAAAATATTTTTAAATAATGATTTCTTTTGTCTTTGCATCTTTTCAGTTTTTTTTTTTTTTGGCGTTGGGGAGCGGGAGGGGGGATTATGCAATTCAGAAATATTTCTATTGTAAGAACATTATATTTGTAAATTTCCTAATTCTACAAAATACTAAGAAAAATATTTAAAATAAAAGATTCGAGCGGGGTTATAAATATTGCACAAAATCTATATAAATTCAAATTTAATTATTCTAAATCCTTCAATCCTCAAAGTTTTCTTTTAAATGATTATGTAAATCTCCTAATGCAGTTTAAACAATTCACGAAAAATGCTTTAGAAGACAAATTTTTCATAATTCAGCGCATAAAGGGTTAAAATAATATTGAAATCGAATAACCACGTGGTTTCTACATTGCTTATACTTCATTTTATTTGAAAAAAAAAAAAAAAAAAAAAAAACAATAATAATACCACTTATCTGTATCTCTGTTTTTATAAATCAAATTTTTCTAATTTCTTATTACTATACATATTGGTAGTATTTATTTTTTTTGTAAATGCTATCACAATTCCCTATATTTATTTAATCGTCTTGTTAATGGTACTATTGACAATTGCCTTGAAATTATATTCGATTTTCAATTATATGTGCTACTAACGAATCTTATGTTACTTACTAACGAAAACTAGATCAAAATTCAAGCACAGTCACTTAACAATTATACGTAATTAGTAATAAAAAAATCATGTTTGAGCAATTTAAAAAACTGAATAATATGAAATATATTACTTGTTGATTACCACTACAGCATAAAAAATATTATGTAATAATGCCAAGCAGAAAATGTAATTCCTATTCCTCGATTACAACTTCATTCTAAACCTTGAGGAACCAAACAAATCTCCAGAAGAATTAGTTTACAATTTCCTAATTACAATGTGAGCTGAAGGACTACATGTGCCTTCAATGTAAAGTAACACGTTGCTAAATTCAGATCTTTTTTCGGTGGAATTTCTCTAAACGTTTTTTTAAATGTAGAGGAGACTGGCCCACCTTGGGATACATTTTTTTTTTCTTTTTAATTTTTTTTATATTGATTAATTGTCAAAATTTTACTATGCATTCTTCTAACCATTGCTTACATTATAAAATAGCTTGTGATCTTATATCCATTTTAGAAAAATTTTAAAAAAAAATATTTAAACTTGTGCTTTCTCCTAAGGTGTACAACCGAGTGGGGCTCCTTTGGACAGTTAAAAATAGATGTGAAAAGTTCAATAATTGAATTACAATATACATGGAATTGTTTGTTCGGGGAAAGAAATTTATTTAAACTGATAAAGAAAAGATAGCTACTGTAAATTTTCTAAATTTTAGGGATGCAACGAATGTTCGGTTGATATTCGATATTCGGCCTTGGTATTCCTTTCCAAATTTCTTTTTCATGCTCCTAATTTGAAGGAATGTTCTTTTTATTTGCTGAAGCATATTCATTACCAAAGGTACGCACATCAATAATTGTTAGTCCATAATTTCGAAGCTTGTGAAATGTTGCCTAGTGTACCAATTTTCCTACCTCATCATCGGTGAATATTTTTCGACTTTGTATCTTTGATACATACTTGAAGTTCAAATTTGGCTGTTCACTTTAAAAAAAAGTACTAACATGACGATTCAGTACTAACATTGTATTACTAACATTGTAGACTGCAGCAGATTTTCTAAAACACATTTCACCTAATAGCATTTTTGCAGCAGCTTTCTGGATATGGTTAGCACGAATTGCTGCATTTTTTTATATTCTAAATTTCTAATTCTTGCCCTTGATAAGCCTAATGACTTCTTAAAAGAAGAAATAATAACTATTAATAAATACATGTTTTGTAGATTAAATTAAAAATGTTTTAAACACAATACCTTTTTGTTAAAATATTTCGTAAATAAAAGATAGCTAAGCATATCTTGTGTCCCAAGGTGCCCCACCTCCACCTGTCCCAAAGTACACCCTCTACCCACTATGAAATTTTAGAATATCATGCTGTTAGACTTAGCAGTAGAACTATTGTTATACATCAGTTTTATAGAGATAGCTTTAAATTTCATTATATTACCTTTTATTTCAAAATATTTTCAATCAAATTTCACTTTGCAACTTATGAAAATTTTACATGAAAGTTTCTAGGCATGTTTGCAAAATAAAAATTTTAATAAATTCTTGCCTGCTTCATCAATGGAATCAAAGCACGTCTGAAAGTCAGATTGTGCTGCTGTCTATCTGCATCTGCAAGAGCTAAGAGTTAATTTAAAATGTTAAATTACTACATTGAAAAGAAGTCTTCTTAGTAAACAAATGCAGAAAAGCTTACAAAAATTTAATGTAGGCTGTATTTACTCCTGATTCCATAAATCTTTCCCTTATCTTAAGAAACTTTTATGAGAAGACAAAATCAGAAACCAAAGTCGAAAATCTCACCCGTATGCTTCGAATCCTTGCAATTGCTATTACATAAATGAGAAGGTGAAGAAATGCAGCCTAGCAGCAAAGAAAAGTACTAAATTCAAACTTCTGAAATGCACTAATCAATGGCAATTAAGACAGGATTGGGCATTTTTCGAATAAAGAAATTGGCAGAAAAATGCTGATTTTGATTCTTCAAAGCAAATTTAATAAGAGACGTACAAAGACGGCCTTTTTTCACTATAAACTTCTGTTGCTCTTCATTTAGACTTTGCTTCTATAAACCAATATCATCAAGATTATTTTCATTATTAACTCAGTTTTCAACAGTGTTAGAAAAATTGGTCACTTTTTGGCACAATTCATTAGGTACAGCTGCATTTATTCCAGTAGGGAAGAGTGGGAAGGAATGGGACTATTTTTACAAAAATAAGAAAATCAACTTTCTTTGATACAAAATCAAAAATTTAAATTTATAGAGCGTAAGATGAGACACTTTTTAATCTCCTTGAGCGATATAGAAACGTAACATGCAAAAACTATTTTATAATTACAGAAATTGTAAGTTTCAAAATGTGTCCCATACTTCCCCACTACCAGGGAGGTATGGGACAGTTATAAAACTAAGGTATAATTCAGTGTTAGCTAGATATACCTACAGTCTAACAAAGATTGTAGGTTGATAATGTATGTGCCACAACAATTCCAGTATCTCCACCACTGGAAGGGAAATTCAGGATTGTCAGTCACAGATGACATTAAATAAACGGTCAAGTGCGAGTATTACTCGAGCTCAGAGGGTTCCGTACTATAAATATATCAATTGTTAACTGTATTATAAAAAAAAATCGTTACTAAAAGAAAAATAATACTTTGTAAAAAACTATACAACGTAAGGTTTGGTATAGCTGTTTATATAATAGAAAAATATGAATGGGTATACCATAAAAGTTCAAAGAGATATGAATCCTAAATAACATCAAATATTGCTATTCTATACAACTCTTGTTTAAATCTTATCCTAATCTGTTTATGACGAACTTAATTCGACACTAACTATAAAAGTAGTGCATATTTAAACTTCATTTGGCATTTCATATAAAACTAAATTCAGCGTTCTATTAATCTTTTATTTTTACAGTGTAGCTAAAACAAAACCCTTGTTCAAAGTTTAAACTTGGCATTTTGTTAAGCGCGCTTCGAAAAGAGGTCGCAAAATAGCAACGCCTTCTTGGTCCGTCCGCGTTTTTCCAGATAGGTTTTTAATTAACTTTTAAAGACATGGGAGGCGTATTCAGAGATATATTCAATGCAACTGGGCGCGAATCCCATAGTATTTATGTGATTAATTCTAATAAAATGAGTCCGTTTTTAAGAATTTGACGTTTATTGCATTTATACTGCTACTGGACATTGTATTACACAATTCTATCATTAAAAGTTGTTATCTAGGCTTTAAAAGTGTATAGTACATAGAGTGCGCCGTTTCTGTCCTTATGTATTTCCAAACCGTCCATGTCTTTAACGGTTAATATCTCAGCTAATTACCGACGATTTTTTCAAAAATCATTATCAACAATGCTTTTATTCTTCTGCTACGATAGGTACCTCCAGCGCTCCTCAACACCTTCGCTGAATGTCCCCTCATTGAAATTTGTCTGCAACGGGAAAATGCTCTTTTCTCAAAAACTATGTGACCTACGGTAATCGCTATAATTTTCCTGCAAGGTTTAAATTATCCTCTACAACTTCTAATTTTTTCTTAATTTTAGTTTCAGTAGATTCGGAAATAGATGGGGGGGGGGGGGATAATATTTTTGCACTACATTTTCGCCGATATCTTAGAAAATATAATACCTCAAATTAAATTAAATGCATTTTTCAGTTCAGCGTTACGAAAGCTTTCACTCGATACCTCACACGATATACAAAGAAAATATTTTTTTTTTCAAGTAACTTCATTAACCTCTCTACATTTTCCTTAAAAATCTTTATAAATGTTTAATAATTTGTAAATATGTGGGTTAATAATCTTTTTTTTACTTCCCCCAGTTTGAACATCCCACGTTCCATAGTTTACGAGTAAAATGGCTGTGACAGATAGACACAGGGGTGATCTTATAATGGTTCCGTTTTTACTTTTTAAGTACGGAACCTTAAAAATCATCAGTTCAATTTATTTACGTTTTGAAGTAAATGAATTTATTATCAATGTTATAATTAATATATTATCCTCTAAAAATATTTGCATATTAGCAATTTACATTCATCTTGTTGAAAAGAAGGAATTGGACATGCCCCATTCCTCCCTTTTCTGGTATGTCCCATTCCTCCCCACTACCTTGTTTTGTGTTAAACTTCTAGTATAAAGAAAAATGCTGCTTTTAGGCTTAGTTTAAATTATGGATAATATATATAGTACAATCTTCCATAAATAGGGAAACTATTACATTTATGCGTAAACAAGTCATTAATATACAGAAGCATAAAAAGTGTAAGAAGCAAATTTACTTTTGGTTCTTGAAATAATCTTTTTCTTTATACAAATTGTAAGCTTATGCAGATCAGCAACTTTTTCAACAGAAGATTGGGCTACCACTGCTTCCTCTAGTTTGTGATTGATGAAATGTTTAGAAAAATACATAACCAGAAAACCTACTGTACCATTCCACTCCACTCTCCCCTACATTTTGCAACAGAATCAATAAATTTTCAGTTTACATGAATAAGTGAAGTTATATATAAGTAGTGGAATTGACTAATGCAGGGTGTTTCTCAACGTATTTCATTAGTACCATTTTCTGAAGTAGAATCAGTAAATATTGGATTTACGCAATAACTGATATAGCTAGAGATTTAGAAATATTCATCTCTAAAGAATTGCCTTCAAGTAATTTACTGCACGTACAACTCTTAAAGTGGAGTTATCACTTTTGAAGCCAAATGATTGATTATAGAATTAGACAGAGGAAGTTTAAAAACGAATTGAAAACAACAACTATGAAAATAGGGTGTAAAAAATCATGATTAAAAAAAAATAGGATTTTTTTATTTTATTTAAATGAGATTTTTCTTATTTAAATCGGATTTTTATGATTTTTTTCCCAATGCTGAAATTCTGAACAGTTACCAAGAGTTTTAGGTTTCCAAAACAATTAAACATCTAATTGCTAATATAATCAATGTTTTATACACTTTGATAAATAAAATTATAATTAATAGTTAGTCATTACAGAAATTATAAAAATTCTAAATTAGTAATTTCATTAGTTAGTAGCATACAATAACATTATGCATTAATATCTTGTAATAATTGTGTAAAACTATATTAAATACTAGTGATATTTACATTTATTAAAATTATTAATAATTGCATTTGATATATAATTGTTAACACTACTTAAAATTAATAATTATTAAAAAATTAACTCTCTAATTAGGAACATAATATACATTTTTATGCTTTAATTACTAAAAGGATAATTAATAATTTAGTTATTCATTTTAGAAAGAAAAAGGAGCAGGATGCTAGTTCGAAAACAGGGCACTATTTATGAGGAAATATATCAGTAATGTGTTTAGTAACAATATAAGAAGAAAAAAAAATACATAATTTTTTAGTATAATAAATAAAGTGTCATTAATTTTTGATAATTTTATGAATTACAGATAGAAAAGTACACTTAAATAACAGCATGTTTTATTAATATCCAATTTTTTCTAAAGAAATAAAGTTCTATCATTTTTGCAAGGTCTTGGGCACATGAATTTAGAAATACTCTGGAATGGGGGGAAGTTTTTTTTAAAGAAATCTTTGGCTACAACTACAGGTTAATTTCAATATTTTTTTAAAAGGCAGGGTGCATTTCTCCAATTTCAAAAGGGGCCCTTAAAAATTGGCCTTGAGGAAATAGTAAGTAATTACACAATTAATAAAAATTGCAAATAATGAATTTCATTAGTTAGTAGCCCAAATAGTACAACCAACACACATTATTTGCAGCTTGTTTTGCACTTGTACTGTTAATCGCCTAAATCTAAACTTACACAAATGTATGTGTATGCTAACTAAGAAAATTATAAAAATGATTTAAACCCGTTCATATACACATGCGAAGTAAATATAAGAATCATTACGACATCTTTCCCATTGAGAACCTAAACACACATAAGCAATTTTCATCAACATTAAAATTGTTGCGGATAAGCAAAAAACTCGGATAAACTGGATTTACACAAATCGTCGCCAACTAAGGAGACGAAATATAAATTTTCACTTAATTCATTAATTAGTTCATAGGTTTTTTTTTTCAATCGAACTTATACCTTTGGAATAGATTATTTTCTTCTGATGGATTGATGGCTTCCATTATTATAAACAGCTATTATAAATGAAGTGTTAGGTGAAGATGAAAGAGCAGCCGTAAATAGTTAGAACTCTGATTTTCTGGTCAGAATGGGGAAAAAATTATGGCCATTTTTTTCCCCATTCTGACCAGAAAATCAGAGTTCTAACTTTTTACGACTGCTCTTTCATCTTCACCTAACACTTCATTTATAATAGCAGATTCATAATAATGGAAACCGTCAGTCCATCAGAAGAAAATAAATCGGTTAAGTGGGACTCGGATAATCGGGATTCTTACTGTAGTACAAAACATATTTCAGTTCTTAAGACTTAAAACATACGCTTTTATTTTATTTATTTATATCTGAAATCCTAAAAATATTCAATAATAGCATTATTACCTCTCAGTGAGGATTATTAGCTTTTAATTGTTCTTTTTTTTTTTTTTTTTTTTTTTTAAGGAAGAAATTTCGTTGCCTTTTCAATCCCTGATTATTTTTTTAGTTTGGTGTATATGAGCTACAAAGTTAAACAACATCGAAGTGTTGTCTGCAACCATCTTGCTGTTTTTAACATTTTTATACCAATTCTTTTTCTCTTATACATTCTTTTACAATAACTGTTGAACAGATGTCATTCTTTCATTCTTAACTCCTATATTTGCTATAAATTTATTATTGCAAAAGTAGAATGAGAAAATAAAATTCTCGCTATTTTATTCTTTTACTTGCAGAAATTTACTATACTTGCTATGTTTATTTTATATAAAAGAATGAATTTGATTACTTAAAGGAAATTAAGACATTACTAATTATATTAGATTTAAATATTTTTAAACGAAATGCTTTTTATGTCAGATAAAAACTATGCTATTTACAAACTCATTGTACTTAATTTTTTACAATACTGAGGAATTACGCTTTAAAAAAAAATTATTTAAAGCTCTTTTTTTGTTGTTGTTGTTTATTCATAAGTCAAAATACCTGTAGTAACTTTCCAAATTATGTTCATCTAAGATTTTAATACTTATTTTTATGTCATTTTAAAATTTAGAAAATTTATCATTTTAATCAATGATTTAAAAAAAAAATCCTTTGATTAAAATCACGATTTAATCGCTGATTTAAATCGTTGACATCCTATATGAAAGCGAAATGAAAACAGCAGCAACAACAAACATTAAAAAAAATGATAAATGTTCGTTTTAAACTGTCTCTTTTATTATGCGTCTGTTTCATGCTTGCAGATAGATTAGAAGTGTCGAATTTAGAGAAGTGAAAATCACTTTTTGATATACATTTATAAAATTTTTCGCCGTCCCTAAATTTAACTGGCTTTGGGTGATCTACCTGAACTTCTCCTTCGTTTTCAGCACCTGCATGTGAATTCATAAACAGTAATTTTTAAAATTGCTTCCAAAATTTTTTTTTCAAATTATAATGTCTTACAAAATTTCTTTCTCTAAGTAAGTGCTATTTCTTATGTATGCGATGTCCATACTGAAACAAAAGTTTTCGTTTTAACTTTTATATTTTTCAAGGCATTTATTTTATTTTTCTTCTTTTAGGTTTTTGGAATAACATTCTTACTCTTGTACTTCTAAGTCAATTGCTACTTTTTCTTAAAGTTTTAGATTTTATGCTGAAGAAAAAGAATTTTGAATAGTACACATTTAAAATATTGGTAGCTATGTCTTTTACGATATAAGCTATAAACATTTATTTGGTATCTTTATGAGGTAATTAAAGTTGATACAAGAAGATTTACAAGTAGATCTACTAATCTCTCGAAAAGGATTTATTTGACCATTTCAAACCCTTTTGGTTTCTTCCAATAAAGATCTGAATATGGTCCAGTTAAAAGAATATTCATATAACAGATAAGAACATGCTTTATAATAACGACTGATTATTTACTTGAAATCATATATGAAATTGAATATGTGACAACTTTTCGGTGCGTTTAATAACCATAACAATTTTGTAATAAATGAAAGTACAGTCGACATTTTAACAGCAAAATGCAAAAGAATCACATACATTTAATGTACGTCTAGAGAGTTTAACAAAAGAAAGTCATGTTAGATCAATCTTTCGAAACTCGTGTAACAGAAAGATCTTACGTTTGTGATGTTTGTCAAAAATTATTCTCAAAAAAATCTTTAAGTAGGCATATTCAAACTCATGGTACAGAAAAAACTCATGTGTGTGATATCTGCCAAAAATCATTTTTGCTGAGGGATCATTTAATGAAACATATTATAATCCACAAGAAAGAAAAAACATATGTATGCAATATTTGCCAAAAATCTTTTTTGCGGATGAGTCATTTGACACAGCATATAAGAATACATACTGGTGAAAGACAATATGTGTGCGGAATTTGTCAAAAAACGTTTGCAAATTTATCAACTTTAAAACGCCATCATCGAATTCACACTGGAGAGAAACCATTTAAGTGTGATTTCTGTCAAAAATCTTTTTCAGAAAAACATGATTTAAATCGCCATCTTCGAATCCACACAGGAGAAAAACCATATGTGTGTGATCTGTGTCAACAACCATATAGATCGATGGGCGAACTAAAATATCATCTTCGAACCCACACCGGAGAGAAACCGTATGTGTGCGATGTCTGTCAAAATTCATTTTCAAATAATGCGAGTTTAAAAGCCCACCTTCGAAGCCACTCGGCAGAGAAACCACATGCGTGCGATATCTGTCAAAAATCATTTTCACAGAGAATCTGTTTAAAAAATCATTATCGAGTCCACGCTCGAGAAAAACGACATGTGTGTGATGTTTGTCAAAAATCATATTTAGAGGAACACTTATTAAAAAAACACCTTCGAATCCACTCTGCAGAGAAACGAAATGTGTGCAACAAATGGGAAAAGTTACTTGCTTATAAAAACAATTTGAAACTTCATTATCACTCTGACACAGCAGGAAAATGATTTTTGTGAAGCCAATATTAGGAATTATTTTAACGAAAAAATGCTTTGGTCAATCGTTTTAGTATTCCTAATATGAGAGATGCCTGTTGTATGCAATATGCGCCAAAAATTATTTCCACAGACAAAGATAGTGGAAGATTGCATTCGTAAACCATATCAATTAAGAAACGTCACATATCAGTTTCAGAGGAAAGACTCTTTGAAATTTCACCTTCGAACCCATTCTGGGGAGAAACTATATGTGTGCACTAAATGACAAAAGTCATTTGCATATGAAGAATATTTGAAATTTCATCATCACAGTGACATTCGATGAAATTTGGTTTTGTGAGGTCGATGTCAACCATTGTCTCACAAAAGTACTTTACAATCATTTTATCAGTCTTAATGTGAGATGCCATTTGTGTGTGATGTATGTCGGAAATCACTTCCGCAGAAAAATGTACTGTAAGATGCAACTCGTAAATCATATTGTCAAAAACTGCGTCATAATTTGTGTTTAAACTTCTTCTATCCACAACATAAATTTCAGAATTGATGTTACGTTGATTTCCAAGGCCTATCAAAGAACGGCTGGTGGATGTGCATTGTTTCATATTTAACCAAAAAGCCGTCAGATCTCAGAAACCTGCGCAAAGATGACATATCTATGGTAAAAATCAAAACTATGAATATAGCCGACCATCATTGTAATTGCGGATTGATATTAAAGCTGTTTAAAGAGTCATCTTCGAATTGATTTTGAGTCGTCACAAGTGTGTGATGTCTGTCATTGTCAAAAGTTATTTTCAAAGAGAAGCTCTTTAAAAAGAATATCTTCAAACCACTGTGGAGAAAAAATCCTATGTCTGATGGCTGTCGAAATTCTTTTTCAAAGGAAAGCTTAAATAAAATCATAGAACCCGCTCTGGAGAGCAACTATATGTTTGCAACAAATGAGAAAAGCTATTTACTTATAAAAACTGTTTGAAATGTTATTATCACTGTGACACTAGAGAAAAATTATTTGTTTGAGACCAATGTCAGATATAATTTTCACGCAAAAGCACTTTGAACAAGCGTTTTCGTTTTTTTCCTAATGTTAGATGCCATTTATATGTGATCTGTGTCCAGTGCTGTAGTTGGGTGGGAACGCGTTGGAACGCCGTTCCCAGAAATATTTGGTTTGTTATTGTAAAAAAAAGTATCGCGTACGAGCACAAACCATTTTATTTTCCACGCAAATGAACGTTGCCTGGAAATAAGCCTAGAGAGAGAGCTAAATACTCTTCTCCAGACTGTGAAAACTATACCCATTTCAACGTCTGAATGCGAAAGAGTATTCAGCTGTATGAATAACAGCATGACTTATGCGAGAAATTCACTCTTTATAGAAAGAGCCATTACATTCATAAGCTGTGTAGGACCTCCCTTCAAAGATTTTTGTCCTCAGCCATATGTGAAATCTTGGTTGCTATCAAGAAGAAGATTAGCAGACGAGACAGCTTGTCGTAAATCAGAGAGCACAGAAAACACCTCATTATCGTTCTAGGAAACTTCCAGGATAGATGTGTCAGTAAATAATATATGGATTTATTTCTTTTACAGACCTGCCAACTGCTACGAAAAATTCGTAGTTTCTACGATTTGAAGCTAAAAACTACGATGCTACGAAAATCGGTCTAAAACTACGATTTTCTTCAAAAGACACACACGCCGAAAAAAATAAATTTCGCTAATTGCTAGCAGAAAACAAATCCAATTTCGTCAAAGGATCGCACAAAAACGTAAATTTCGTCAGAGGATCGCGAACAAAACACAAATTTCGTCAGAGGATAGCGAACAAAACGCAAATTTCGCTAAAGAATTGAGGGGAAAACGTAACTTTCGCCAAAGGATTGCGGATGAAAATCCAAATTTCGTCAAAGGATCGCGGAAAGAATTCGAATTTCGTCAAAGAATCGCGGAAAGAGATCAAAGTTTCCTCAAAAGTTCGCAGAAAAAAACCCAAATTTCGTCAAAGATCGTGGAAAAATGCGAATTTGGTCAAAGGATCGCTCAAAAACGCAAATTTCTTCAAAGAATCGCAAAAAAATGCGTGAATTTCGTCAAAGAATCACGAAAAAAAGAGAATTTTGTCAATGGATCATAGAAAAAAAAGCGAATTTTGCCAAAGCATCGCAGTTTTCTGCGAACGCAAAAGGACTGCGGAAATAATGCATAATTAGCCCGTAATACTCCCCTCCCCCAACCACACACACACACACTGCTGCAACCTTTCAGAAATTTTCTGCCAATTTCTGATTTTTTTTTTTTTTTTTTTTTTTTTTACTCAGAATCCCCCCAGCTCTGTGCTCTCTTCAGGAAACATCACACACAGACAAAAATCTTTATTCTTTATGTTCATTGTTATGATACATATAGTTTTTAATCTGAAGGAATAAAAAGAACTATTGAAAAATCGGGTTAACCCAACCCTGCATCAATCTAAATTCGATCCGAACCGAAAGGAATCAGAGTTATCCCGATTTGCAGCTTAAAAAAACGCAACCAACCAACCAACCTCGAGATTAATTTGAATTTTGAGTGCTACGATTTCTCATTCTCAAAGGTTGGCAGGTCTGCTTTTATTTCAATTAAATTTTGATTCATAATGGAAAATGTTGCTATGAGATTAATTAAATATTGCTTTTAGATAAATGCTATAAAAATACAATACTATAAAATCTAGAATATAATAATTATAACTGTTATTTAAAAAAAGTCGGATTTTAGCTAAATAATTTAACTTGGCTTTTGGCTTAGCAAAAATCTGGTAGCATCAACATCCACTCTATGAAAAGGTGAGTTCCCACAAATATTTTTTTCCAACTACAGCACTGTCTGTGTCAGCAAAAATAGTGGAAGGTTCCATTCGTAAACCGTACCAATCAAAAACTGCCAAATGTCGCTTTCGGAGAAAAGCTCTTTAAAAAACAACTTCGAAATCACTCTGGAGAGAAACTACATGTGTGTGATGCTTGTCAAAAATCATTTTCCGGGAAAAGCTCTTTAAAAGATCTTGTACGAACCTACTCGAAAGAAAACTATATGTATGCAGTAGATGTCAAAAGTCATTTACATCCAAAAAAATTTGAAATTTCATTATCACGGAGACAATAGAAAAAAAAACTATTTGCATGAGATCAGTGTCAGAAATCACTTTCACGCTAAAGAACGTTAGACTGTCATCATCCTATTTAAATTTTGAGATGTTATTTGTGTGTGGTACATACACGTCTCAAAATTATATGGTCAGGCGATTATTTTAAATAACAGTTCAAAAAATGAAGCAATAATCACGAAAAAGATAATAAGCATATGGTATGATAACATAAGTTTATTACAGCAAAGAAAAAATTTATTAGTTTTATGCATTCTTTAAAAAAAAAAAAGTAAATCAAAATAAGCTGTCCAAAAATATATATAGTCTTCTCGAGTATTTTGCATTTAAATTCAAATTTTGGATCCATTCCTTTTAATTATCTAGGAAAACCCTATCAATCATGCTTCGAACTAGTGTTTGGAAAATGTGTGGCTGTAAAGAGAACCAACTCTGCTCTATTTGTTGCTGTAATTCCGGAGTAGTACAAAACTGACGACCATGAGCATACACATCTCGTACAAGTACTCCCCAAAGGTTTCCAATTAGATTCAAGTCTAGGCTTATGGCTGGCCAGTCTATAACAATCATTTGATTGTGCGTAAACCAAGCTGTTGTTGAGTGGGAGGCGTAAATCGACGCATTGTACTTTCGGAATTTCCAGTTTTCTCTCCTAAGCTGTTTCCAATTGGAAATACACTCTAAAAACGACATTTTCAAAACTGAGTAAAAAATACCCATGTCTGAGTATGTCGCATAGTCAAAATGGCTCCGAATCAAAATTACTCAAGTTTGAAACATGTATATGTCGTAGGCTAATTGAGAAATCAGGCTCTTTGCTTAGAGCCGGGCTAATTGGAGAATCCTCTCCCTTTTTCCAATTAGACTGATATTTTTCAGGCTTATTGCAAAGAGCCTAGAAAGCGTTAGGCTAATTGAAAAATGACCACTTATTACCCAATCAGGGTGATATTTTTGAGCTTATTAACCCATAACCCGACCAGAACCCGAAAAATAAATCATTACAGACCGTATCCCAATCCTAGCAAAACAAAATAATTTCAGTCTGCATGCAACCCGACCCGAACCTGAAAGTTCCATTTGAAAAAACCCGAAATCTGACCCGAACCAAACCTGATAACCGACAAAAATATTCTAAAGAAACGTAACCCGATCCGAGCAAGACAAAATTTCCTTGGACACGCAACCTAAACCGAGCCTAAAAATTCTATTTGAAAAAAACCCGGAATCTGAAGCCGACAAAAATATTCCAATGAATCATAACCGATCCGAGCAAGACAAAATAATTTCCGAGGACATGCAACTCAACCAGAACCTAAAAATTCTATTTGAAAAAAACCCGGAATCTGAAGCCGACAAAAATATTCCAATGAATCATAACCGATCCGAGTAAGACAAAATAATTTCCTTGGACACGAAACCCGAACCGAACCTAAAAATTCCATTAGAAAAAACCCGAAATCTGACATGAACCAAATCTGAACCCGACAAAAATATTCCAAAGAAACGTAACCCGATCCGAGCAAGACAAAATTTCCTTGGACACGCAACCTAAACCGAGCCTAAAAATTCTATTTGAAAAAAACCCGGAATCTGAAGCCGACAAAAATATTCCAATGAATCATAACCGATCCGAGCAAGACAAAATAATTTCCGAGGACATGCAACTCAACCAGAACCTAAAAATTCAATTTGAAAAAAAAAACGAAATCTGGCGTGAACCAAATCTGAGCCTGACAAAAAATATCCCCCCAAAACCATAACCCGATACGGGCAAGACAAAATAATTTCCGTGGACACGCAACCCGAACCGAACCTAAAAATTCCATTGGAAAAACCCCGAAATCTGACATGAACCAAATCTGAACCCGACAAAAATATTCCAAAGAAACATAACCCGATCCGAGCATGACAAAATAATTTCTGTGGACACGTAGCCCGATCCGAACCTAAAACTTCCATTTGAAAAAAACCTGAAATCTGACATGAACCAAATCTGAACCCGACAAAAATATTCCAAAAATCTATATCGGTTCCGAACAAGACAAATTATTTCCGTGGACACGCAACGCGACCAGAACCTAAAAATTCCATTTGAAGTCAACCTGAAACCCGACCCGAACCAAATCTTAACCCGACAAAAATATTCCAAAGAGCTATAACCCGATTCGAGCATTACAAAATAATTTCCGTCGACCGGCAGCCCGATCCGAACCTGAAAGTTCTAATTGAACTCAATCCGAAACCTGGTTGTGATCGGTTTTCTGGTGGTTGACTTCAAATAGAACCTTTAATATCGGATCCGGTTGCGTGTCTACGGAAATAACTTTGTCTTGCTCGGATCGGGTTACGGTTCTTTAAAATAATTTTGTAATTTTCAGATCGCGTTCTGGTCGGGTTTCCGGTTGACTTCATATGGAATTTGCAGATTCTGGTCGTATTGCGTGTAAACGGAAATTAATTTGCCTTGCTCATATCGGTGTACGGCCTGATGTATTTTTATTTCGGGTACTGTTCGGGTTAACTTAAAATAGAACTTTCAGGTTTGGATCGGGTTGCACGCCGACATAAATTATTTTCTCTTGCTCAGATCCGGTTATGGATCTTTGGAATATTTTTGTTGGTTTTGGTCAGATTTCAGATTTTTTTTTTAAATGAAATTTTTAGGTTCGGTTTGGGTTGCGTGTCCAAGGAAATTATTTTGTATTGCTCGGATCGGGTTTCGTTATTTAGAATGTTTTTGTCGGTTATCCTATTTGGTAGGGTCATATTTCGAGTTTTTTTTCAAACTAAATTTTTAGGTTCGGATCGGGCTACGTGACCACAGAAGTTATTTTGTCTTGCTCGGATCGGGTTATGGTTCTTTAGAATATTTTTGTCGGGTTCAGATTCGGTTCGTGTCAGATTTTGCGTTTTTTCTAATGGCATTTTTAGGTTCGGGTCGTGTTGCGTGTCCACGGAAATTATTTTGTCTTGCTCGTATCGGGTTATGGTTCTTGGCGATATTTTTGTCGGATTCGGATTTGGTTCGGGACAGATTTCAGGTTTTTTTCAAATGAAATTTTTAGGTTCGGTTCGGGTTGCGTGTCCAAGGAAATTATTTTGTCTTGCTTTGATCGGGTTTGGTTATTTAGAATATTTTTGTCGGTTATCCTATTTAGTAGGTCATATTTCGGGTTTTTTTCAAACTAAATTTTTAGGTTCGGATCGGTCTATGTGACCACAGAAATTATTTTGTCTTGCTCGGATCGGGTTATGGTTCTTTAGAATATTTTTGTCGTATTCAGATTCAGTTCGTGTCAGATTTTGCGTTTTTTCTAATGGCATTTTTAAGTTCGGGTCGTGTTGCGTGTCCACGGAAATTATTTTGTCTTGCTCGTATCGAGTTATGGTTCTTGGCGATATTTTTGTCGGATCCGGATTTGGTTCGGGTCAGATTTCAGGTTTTTTTTCAAATGAAATTTTTAGGTTCGGTTTGGGTTGCGTGTCCAAGGAAATTATTTTGTCTTGCTCGGATCGGGTTTGGTTATTTAGAATATTTTTGTCGGTTATCCTATTTGGTAGGGTCATATTTCGGGGTTTTTTCAAACTAAATTTTTAGGTTCGGATCGGGCTACGTGTCCACAGAAATTATTTTGTCTTGCTCGGATCGGGTTATGTTTCTTTGGAATATTTTTCTCGGGTTCAGATTTGGTTCATGTCAGATTTCGGGTTTTTTCTAATAGAATTTTTAGGTTCGGGTCTGGATGCGTATTCACGGAAATTATTTTGCCTTGCTCGGATCGGTTTATGGTTCTTCGGAATATATTTGTCGGGTTCAGATTTGGTTCATGTCAGATTTCAGGTTTTTTCAAATGAAATTTTTAGGTTCGGTTTGGGTTACGCGTCCAAGGAAATTATTTTGTCTTGCTCGGATCGGGTTATGGTTCTTTAGAATATTTTTGTCGGTTATCCTATTTGGTTCGGATCATATTGCGGAATTTTCAAAGAAATATTTTAGGTTCGGATCGGGTTGCGGGTCCACGGAAATTATTTTGACTTGCTCAGATCGGGTTATGGTTCTTTGGAATATTTTTGTCGGGTTCAGATTTGGTTCATATCAGATTTCGGGTTTTTTCTAATGGAATTTTTAAGTTCGGGTCTGGTTGCGTGTTCACGAAAATTATTTTGTCTTACTCGGATCGGGTTATGGTGCTTTAGAATATTTTTGTCGGTTATCAGATTTGGTTCGGAATCAGATTTCGAGTTTTTTCAATTGGAACTTTCAGGTTCGGGTCGGGTTGCATGTAGACTGAAATTATTTTGTCTTGCTCGGATCGGGTACGGTCTGTTGTAATTTATTTTTTGGTTCGGGTTTATTTTTTGGTTTATTTTTTGGGTTCGGGTCGGGTTATGGGTTAATAAGCCTAAAAAAATCACCCTGATTGGATAATAAGTGGTCATTTTTCAATTAGCCTAACGCTTTCTAGGCTCTTTGTAATAAGCCTTAAAAATATCAGGCTAATTGGAAAAAGGGAGAGGATTCTCCAATTAGCCCGGGTCTTTGCAAAGAGCCGGATTTCTCAATTAGCCTACGACATATATATTCATTGGACATATTTAAATATGAGCACATAACGCTTTATTCATGATGTTTATTCGCCATTATACATGATGTTTGTATTTATATATTGTTGATGGTTGTTAAATTCCACCTGCGAAGTCTTTCCTATACGAATTCAACCATTCTTCGATTTGGAAGGTTGAAATATAAAATTTACGCTTTCGCGATTATATTACGACGGCTTTTAAGTGTTCTTCCGCGTTTCCGCTTTTTGCAATCGCATTGTCACATTTCGATAACATTGCATAAACTCCAGATCTGCTACGCTTCATATGTTAACAGTATCAGAAACTTTAACATTTTGAGCCTTTAAGCGCCATATTTTAGCTATTATTAGCTGCGGAGAATATAACGTTGCGACGCATTTTTCATGTATTCGACAATTGAAGAACGACAGTGATTTTATATTTCAGAGTGGTTACGTCACATATACAGAACGCAGAAAATGCAATTTTTCTTGATACGGTGGTAATAAATAAAAGCAGTTCGTTTCATTGTCCATATATTTTTGGGACAGATTATTTTGAATTTTATTTTTTTTACAAAGGGTCTGTGATAGAGTCTGCATAATATTCCTGTATTGTAATAAACTTATGCTATGATTCCATATGCTAATTTTTTTGTAGGATTATTTATTACCCCCGGTATGCTATTTCTTTCTCCCAGCAATTAAAGTGTTGTCTCCAAAAAATAACGTTATATTGTATAAGCCAGCCGTAAAACAAAGCAGATGTATCATTGTATGGAATAATCTCTACTGCAGTTTTTTTAACTTCTAAGCATCGCACATTTTCAATTTTTACACCGTCGTATTGAAAAAAAAAGTACTTTTAAATGCAATTTGTTTGAAAACTGCATCTTCATTTATTTTTGAGATATTAAATTGTAGTTTTTAGTGCCATTTGTTTAATTTTGGCAACTCAAGTATCCCATTTCTGTAGAAAGTGAAGGAAAAATAGCCTGGAAAATAGCAATTATATATTTTTGTAGCCGTCTTCTCATAACAACTGAAAAAAATGTAATTAAAATGTAATAAAATTTTGAAAAAATATAAATGAATGATTTCTGATAAAACATGGAGTTATAAACTAAATTTAATTTTAAGTATCTATATTAATATTACAAACAAATGAAGGCATATGGATCATGAGATAGCCGATTTTTACGGTTCCGTACTTAAAAAGTAAGAACGGAACCATTATAAGATCACTCCTGTGTCTGTCTGTTACAGCCCTTTCACTCGTAAACTATGGAACGTGGAAAGCTCAAATTGGGGGAAGTAATAAAGACTATTAAGCCACATATTTACAGATTTATAAATATATTTAGGGGAAATGTAGAGGGGCTAATTAAGTTACTTGAAGAAAAAAACTTTTCTTTGTATATCGTGTAGGGTATCGTGTGAAAGCTTTCGTAACACTGAACTCAAAAATATATTTCATTTAATTTTAGGTATTATATTTTCAAAGTTATGGTCGAAAATGTAGTGCAAAAATATGTCCCCCCCCCCCCAATCTAATTACGAATCTACTGAAACTAAAATTATGAAAAAATTAGTAGTAGTAGACGTTAATTTAAACCTTCAGGAAAATTATAGCGATTACTCTAGGCCACTCAGTCTTTGAGAAAATCGCATTTTCCGTTATACACAAATTTCGATTTACGGGCATTGAGCAAAAGTGTTGAGCAGCGCTGGAGGTACCTATCGTAGCAGAAATATAAAAGCATTGTTGATCATGAATTTCGTTAAAAATCGTCGGTAATTAGCCGAGATATTAACCCTTAAAGACACGGACGGTTTGGACATGCATAGTGACAGGGACTGCGTACTCTATGCTCCATCGGGCTTTTAAAGCCTAGATAACAAATTTTAAGGATATATTTGTGTAATGCAATGACCAGTATCAGTATAAAAGCAATATAAGTCAAATTGTTAAAAACAGACTACTTTAATGAGAATTAATTGCATAAATACTATGGGAGGCGCGACTAGTTTGCATTGAGTGGCTCTCTCAATACACCTACCGTGTCTTTAAATGTTAACTAAAAACGTATATGGAAAAACGCGACACGGACCAAAGCGGCGTTGCAACTTTGCAACGTCCTTTCGAAGCGCACTTAACACAATGCTAGGTTTAAATTTTAAACAAGGTTTACCTTCAGGTACACTATAAAAAGAAAAGATTATTACTATGCTGAATTTAGGTTTATGAAATGCAAATGAAGTTTAAATATGCACTACTTTGATTGTCAGTACCGAATTAAGTTCATTTTAAACAGATTAGGATAAGATTAAAAATGGAGTTATACAGAATAGCTATGTTTCATATTATTTAGGTTCCATATCTCTTTGAACTTTCATGGTATATCCATTTACACTTTTCTAGTATATATAGCTATACCCAACCCTAGGTTGAATATTTTTTACAAAGTCTTAATATTCTTTTATCAACTTTTTTTTTTTTAATAATACACTTACTAATTCATATAGTATTGTACGGAACCCTCTGTGCGCGAGTAATACTCGCACTTGACCGTTTATTTATTTATTTTTTTGTCGAGTTTCTTGAATTACGTCATTTCTTTTTTTGGATTTGTGTATTATTCAGCGATAGTCACGTCACGTCCTATGCATATTTTCTGTAGATGTTGCGTAAGACTCAATCGTAAATGAGGAATTCTTCAGCGGGTGCGGATGACGTCATTTTATATAAAATAAAAGCGCGTGTTTTAAGTCTTAAAACTAAACCATCTATATATAATATATACTTTTTTTCATTAGGGGCAACACAAAATTCTAATAAAACCAGAATTCTTCTTTTCTAGTTTATTTTTTTTAGCTGTTATTTCGAAAAATCACCTATCCATATACTTTTGAGACGCACTGTATTAGAAATTACTCTCACAGAAAAATATACTGAAAGACCATATTCGTAAATCATACCGTCAAAAACTGTGTCATAATTTGTGTTCAAGCCTCTTCAATCTACAACACAAATATCAGAGTTATGTTGCACTTATTTCCAAGGGCGTATGAAAGAATGACTGATGAAGCTGCATTCATGTCAGCGACACAATAATTACTGTTTGGTATTCAAGGCTGATTAAACTTTTAGTGCAAGTTGTGCACAGTGTGGCAAAACTGTGAGGACAGCTATTTGTGAAAAAATGTTATTAGCGACTAAATGCAATTTCTTTCACAGAAAAAATTTCTGCCTTTTCCAAAAAAACCAATAATGGATGTCTACCAAAAACCAGTGGCTATTTTTTTAAATTGTATGACGATAATAGTGCTCTATGGCTTTTGTTTTTATTGCTCTTACACAGTGTTCTCGCTGACTTTTTGCGAACGTTAGCAATTTGGCTAATCTGAAATTAAAAACATTCGCCAAATGAAAAAAAAATATATTAGCAAAATAAATTCGTTGTGAAACATTAAAAATTCGATATTTAACACCTTAATATAGCTCCCCTTTTTTTTTTCAATATGCTCTAAAAAAACACAAGTTTTTGTAACTGGTTATAGATCAGTTGTTCATCTAAATTTAATTATCCACTACAGAAACTTTAAAAAAAAGAAGAAGAAAAAACTATATTCTAAATGTCTTGCACAATCAAGAAATTTTTTTAAATCTGATTTATCTCAATAAAATGTTATGAAATAAAACTTCCAATCTCAGGTAACTCAGGATTTTAATTTATTACACACAATGAATTCTAAAAAAATGCAAAATATGAACAACAAAATGTGTCAAAAAAACTTTATTTTTCTAGAATTCTTCGGCTTTTTATTGAAGTCCATACCTCAAAGGCAATTTCAAAATAGTACTGTTGCCTATGGGCACATTAACACATACTGAAATGACATTTTTCCTTACTTTGACTTCGGCTGATGCTAAATTGTATTGGTGTTTGTTTAATATCTCTAAAAATAATGTAAAGGGTGCGGTGCAATTGAACATAAGTGACATCGATCGTTCAGTAATGTAAATAAGAGTGTCGCCTGTACTGATACACACAAACAAACACACACACACAAAGATGAGCAAAAATTGAGCATTCTCAATTTGGCGAGTCTAATCATCCGTTTACTCGCCAAATGAAACATTTTGTCGTGATTTGGCGCAATGGCGAGCGGCAGCGAGAACCCTGCTCTTACATCTCTTTTAAGCATGGCATAATTTCAATTTTTACAATTTCGAATATAGAGAAATAAAATGTTTTTGAGTGAAATTTGTTTAAAATTTATTGCTAAATTCAGTGACTTATTATGACTTTTTATATATTTTTCAATCATTAACCCTCACAGTACTAAGATGGGGTCAATTGGACCCAATCTGGACATTCTGTAGGTTTTTTCTCATTTAGAATATGTATGATAAAATTATTTTCTTGGAATTATCCTATAAAGGTCTCGTTCATGATTTTATCTGCTTAATAAGTTGCACACAGTTAATTTTTTTGTTTATTTGTAGAAATTGCGAATGGGGTCACATTTACCATATTTTAAGTAATCAGGGAATAAGTGAAAGCTTTCTCTCATTTATCCCATTTGAAGAGAAAGAAAATTTTCGGCATCCAACCAAATGTAATTCGCTGTGAATACAGTGTTACCATGCCATCGAGTGTAGGCCCCTCCCTCATTTCGTTATTCCTTTGTTCTTGTGTTCAGTTGTGTGTAAGTTTTGTTGTTCAGTGGAATGAATCGTCGCATCGTACGAACATCCTAATTACTTAGGCGGGGTGGGCTTAAATTACTATAGGGTCAGCCCTTTTTAAATCTTGAGCATTTAAGCAATATTTTGATCTTAGTACTGCGACGGTTAATATATATTTTTAATTTATTTAAACAGTAAACATCTGTTTGCTAGAATAATGTAAAGTAACTGATGGCAAATGAAATGGCATGATTAGTAGTTTATAGTCTAGATTAAAAAAAAAAGAACTTTTTTACACCCGTCAGAAGAGAATAAAAAAAAGGATTCGATCTGAATAAAGATATTTGACAATTTTCATTGTATTGAGGAACGAAAATAATTTTGTAATTGTGCATTTTTTATATATTCGTGTTTTCAGAATAAATTATGTTTATAACTTGCACAATTGCTTTATTACTTTCATTATTCAATTAAGGGTGCATTCTAAAAAATATTTTTCCACCTTCAACAGCTCGAAATTTTCTGTGACATTTCCAGACCTATTTTTAAAAGTAAAAACATGAAACTTGCTGAGGTGATTTTTGAAGAAATGTTTAAGAGGCCGTGAAATTTCATTTTTAAACAATTATTTTCTCAGTATGACCGTTGTTTTTCATCCCCAGATCTCCCGCTTCGGGAAATTCGGTTCAAAACGCCCACTTTGACAGCTTTTTTTACAATATTTTCTGCATTTATCAAGAAATCGAGAAGCGCGGCACATTAGGTAGTTTCTAAATAAGAGCATTTTCCAGTTTGATGCGTTTGAGAGCAAAACTGAATTTGAAAATTAATCAGAAAACAAGCAGTTTGGATTGGAATACACCATTCAGTTTAATTACTTTAATGTAGATTGAAGTACAGTGAAACCTCCCTGTGAGACCACCTCCCTGAACGACCGTTTTTTCATGGAACGAAATTTATTCCCATAGGCTCAATACTAACTTAACTCCATTCAGAGACCATCCTAGTTGAATTCCCTCCATGAGCGACCCATTTTTTTGAAGAAAATGAAACAAATTCCTTTTTTTCTGGTCTCTTGAAGACGGTTTTATTAGAAAAATAATTCCGGAGAGCGCATTATTCATCAAATTTTTAAACTAAGTTTAGAATTTTTATTTATTCCGGTAACTTTTAAGTGCTTAAACCTCTTTGTGGCTTTTTAGGCAATGAATTTAACTCTGATGACAAATTAAGAATCAAGGTCAGTAAACTCCCCTGCCCTATTCTGTCAGGAAACTCTCAAAGAAATAGATAAATTAATAAAATCGTCATTATTTGTCCCCGTAAAAAAAAAAAAAGAAAAAAAATGCATTTATTTACTGAACTTTCAAAGGACTTGAAAATAAAAGTTATAAAAGATAAAACCGCAACCTCAAAGCAAACGTCAATGTATTCATTTTTTAAACTCTGCAGTAATTAACTTATGTAATTAACTTTCGTTTTGATACTTAGATTTTCATATTTTTTCGTAATGTGATAATAAATTTTAGTAAAATTGTTACCTTTTTTCAACAATTAAAATCTAGATTTAAACATGACCTCCATTAAGAGACCACCTCTCGGAGAGACCAATTTTTATTGGAACGGAATGTGGTCGCTTTAGGGAGATTTTACTGTAAATAATTCCACAACTTATTAGTAGTAGTCTCTAAACGAATGACGATGCTGAAGGAAGATGTACAGGGTGACACATAAATACTGTAACATGATGAAAATGTCAATTTAGTTTAATGTTTTTTTCGCGTTTTTGAGCTATGCTATTGTTTTATTCATGTTTCTCGTGCTTTTTTGTTGCCTAATTGCTATTTCCGCTGATCTTAATCCACTATTTTTCAAGAAAACATGGTATGCAAAGGTTAATCCTGCTTTCCGACAACAACCCCCTCCATACAAACTTCGCTGTTTGGGGGATCGTGGAGCAAAAAGCCGGTGCAATTAAGCATAAATCCTTGGATTCCCCGGAACGCGCTCTGGAAAAAGCCTGGGCCGAAATTAAACCGGAAATAGTCTGTCGCGGCCATCTTGAAGAATTTCCACAGAAGCGCCTAGACCCAGGCCCTAACTATCGCACGGACACCTGGGGCCCATGCCCTGGGCACCAAATTTCTGAAGGACGCGAAATTTTTTATGATTTCATCTAAATTTCCATTAAAAAATAAAATAATGGTGAAAAGTGTGATATTTGAGATATTAATAACATGAAATGACAAAAATATATCTCAATATAGGGTTAAAAATCAATTTCCATAAATAATAGGAAAAATATTTTTATTCCTGGAACCGTTTTTCAATTTTCCGGAAAACTTAATTTTTTGAGTTGACGTTTTTCAAATAAGTGTGTAACATGTAAAAAAAGACTAGTATCAGTAAACCAACTAAGCGGGCACAAAAAATTTAAAATTCCCTGGGCACAGAAACTTGCTAGGCGGGTCCTGCCTAGAACCCTTCATTGCCACAAGAGAAAGACATAACAAATGATCGTGATTGTTTCTTGTGCAGAATTTTCTTCTCTTAAAAATCGTGAATAAAACGGGTTGTTTTGTCTCTTCAATTAAAAGTTACGGTTTTTTATTTGCGTCACACTAATGTGTCACCCTGTAGCTATATTGCTGCCAGGGTTGGCACGGTTTAAACCAAGCGGTTTTAACCATGCTTTAAACCAATTTTTTTCTTCTTTTTTTTGTCAAAAAACCATTTGGTTTTTTTAGAACAAATCTAATATAATATTTACACTTTTTTGTAATTTAAATGTTTTAAATTATTGATAGAAGTAATTTCTACTTTTAACATTTCATCTCAGCAGTCAACATGAAACATACTCGTAATAAAACTAGGTCATGCTTCTATGCATCTACGTAAAATGAAAATTAGCATGTGTGCTGATGAACATGTGTGGTACCGTGAAGATTTATCTTAAAACATGTGAAATTAAAAAATATAAAATAGATAGATAATATTCAATATTTACCATACACTATTTTCATTTAAAAAACGCAGATTATCTACAGCAGTTAATAACAAAATACAGTGATCTTTAAGATTTTGGTCAAGTTGTAAAAAAAAAAGGAAAAAAAATCCGAATTGGGGGAGATTTTCCTTAAAGAATTTAAAAGTGTAACTTAAGATATGAAGTTGAATAACACAGCTTTCAAAAATTGAGTGCTAGTTTTATAGCATTTCAATAATACCAATCAATCTTTTCTGTTACTTGCTGAATCTAATGGTAAAAAATGTTGACTTAGACGCTTAGAGTTATCACTTAGTAAACAAAATAACCAGAAATATTTGGATATTAAAAAAATAATAACAACCACAGAATAATATATTCATGAAACTGCATCAAATATTTATTGATTATTATATTATTAATCAAAAGAATCTTTATACGATTTTCAAGGTTTCAATGTGTACGGTTCATTCTTTGAAAATAAGACATAACTGTTACCAGGTTTCGTTGATAAAAAATCAATGGATATACTATATCATGATATATATCGGATATTTATTTTTGAAATATCAAAACTTTTGATATTTTCGATATTTTAAAATTCTTGATATTTATTTTCAAAATATCAAGATGTTTGATGTTTTGTAAATTTGATATTTATTTTCAAAATATCACTGTGAAAGATAATTTTGATATTTTCTTCAGTGTAAATGAAAATTTCAACTGTTATTGACAGTTTCATTCTGTAGTTAAAGAACTTTTGTTTCTGCAGTGACTTTTTTATGCAAAGAAGGAAACAAATATCTTTTCCAAGCTTTATGTTTGGAACTTTTATTTTTAAATGAGACAATTAATTCATAACAGCTATTGAATGATAAACTGTGATTTAGATATTTATTTATATACAGCATTATTAGAAAAGAATATTTTCTAATTTTTGTTTAGTTGAGTCTAAACTGAACTATAAGATATGAAAACTGCTTTATTTAGATTAAAGTTTTATAGATTTTTTAAGATAAGATACCAATTAGTAGTAATGTTACAACTTTTGAAATTACGTATTAAACTTATTTGAATTTGATTGGCTAGGGGAGGAGCTACAAGAGAAAGTGACTTCACGTTTAGATGGTTGTAGAATGTTCTCGAGGATTCCTTTCCCGGAAGTTCAGATTTCAAAACTATATTTATCATTTTAAAATAAAACGAAATGATACGTAAGAAAGAAAAGCTTACAGGGGAATCTTTAAAAAGTAAGGAATTAAAATAATTTTAGAATGCGAATTTTAATATTAAATGAAAAAAGATTAATAAAATATTTCTTAAATTAAATTAAATAAAAATATGGCAGTGGTTGTAAGTAATCACAGCAAAGACTCATGGTCGTAAAGTAAATACGAGAATTTAACATACTAAAATAGTTATTAACAAAAAAGGGATAAAAAATAAGACAAGCTAACATTTATATTAAAATTCTTCAATTAAAAAAAACTATTTTTCATTTAAAATTTTGTTTTATAAAATATAAAACTTTCTTAATACTTTATACAAATCCTATAGTTTATATATATAATATATAAGAGTATAAAGCGAATTGTATCAGTTTTCAATTAGTTGATTTTGAACTTTATTCTAAGTGGGAAAGAATGGAAAAGAGAAATGCGTTTTTAGAATGTTGTTTCATTATGTTTTCATGTTAAGTGCAATATCTTTTTGTTTCTAATTTATATTATGCTTCAAAATATTTATTATCAGCTAAGTCGACTATTTTGAAAATATCGGATTCAGTGTTGATTTCAGGGGGTGGCCCGGGGGGGGACATTCCCCCCCGGAAGATTTGAGATTTTGGGTTTTCAATGGTCAAAAAGTGCAATTTCCCCCCCGGAACTCTATAATGTCCCCCCCGGAGCCACAGAAATCCCTCCCGGAGAAAAGTGTCTGAATTCAACACTGTCGGATATATATCAAAAATATCAGATATATATCAAAATATCGGAATTTTTGATATTTTCGAAAATATGATATTTACGAACCCTGACTGTTACTAATAATGTTTAAATTAGAAATTATTTCGATTTTCTACATAATTGATTGCAACTGTTTAATTTTAATATTTTCAAATGTTGTTATATTACTTATATAATATCCAATATTGTGTATTTTATCAACAGATATGCATCTGTATGCAATAGGAAATTTTAAATAAAACCCAGTTTAAACGTTTTTTCCCTAGTTTTTTGTCAACCCTGTTTACTGCACGAACATGTAGCTATATTACAGAACAGGGTATATATGGGCCAGCTCTTAATAATGAGGATTGTGACAGCTAAGGCTTAAAATGTTCAAAAAATTTAATGCAAAATTAATTTTACCTACCCTGACCTTATGTGAAAATCCTTTATGTATTACGTGCATAAAGAGTAACAAGTCTAAAATTGTACGTCAAACGTGACAAATGAGGTCCGTTCGTACTATAACTAGTTTAATAAATATTCCGATATCGGTGCAATACAGGGTTGGCAAGGTTTTTCCCACTCCCGGTAAATACCATGGTAAAAACCGGTATTTACCGTCCTGGGAAATACTATGCTTTTCCCACATGGGAAAAACTGATTATTAAAAACATAAATATAAATTCAAAATAACCTTTAAAATGTCAAAATTGAGTTCCAAGAAAATAGCTTGAAAAAAAAAGGAAAAGAAAAGGAAGATCTACAAAAACAATTTATTTAAATATTCACACACTAGTACACAGATTCCCAAACATTTATCAATCATAATCGCATTCATATTCTTTTCTTCCACATTGGATTTTAGCATCATATAACAAAATACTAATTTAGAGACTTTTTATAAACCCAGTCTATTTCTAATCTTGTTTTGAATGAAAGAAAATTTAGAAAAAGAAAAAGAAAAAAAAAACCGCTCCGAAGATGCTGATGATTCAGGACATCCCTGAAGATGTTTTATGCAATAATTCTTATATACAGTAGAAGATCTTTATTGTTAATTATTATTATGAATTTGTTACATAGTTCAACTTTATCCCCTTAATTTAGAGCGTTAATGAAAAGAAAAATGTTATTATTACAATAAACATTTTTGAAAATGAGTAATATAATGAATGATTTGGTCCAGGTATAGTTGACCATGTTTATAAAGTATATTTAACAATATGTGGAATAATCAATATTAAAAAGTACATAATCTGGAAAACTCCTGTGGACAAGGAATGCAGTATAAAGATACTCTAATGTATTTTCATATATGTTTCAGACATATTTCGCCTTTTTTATAAGGTAAATTTAATGATGTGCGAAATGTGACCCATATAATGCACAACCTTGCATTTTTAGGTTTTCGTTTTTCAGATCTTCTACTGTATTCCTTTCTTACAGAATAATTTTAAACCTAAAGGAAATTTGTAATAATTATGTATTTCCAACTTTCATTTTACACATCAGATTCAGAAAACCAGAATATTTCTTACATATTGTCATTTAGAAGTTTTTTCCAGTATTTACCACTTTTTCCCGGTATTTACCACTTTTTCCCGGTGGGATGGGAAAAACAACTTTTGGACGGGAAAAAGCCAACCCTGGTGCAATAGCTGTTGCACTCTTATGCAATAATACATGAATGCAAAATTATTACGATTATACATAATAAATTCAGTAATACGGAAATAATAGGACGTCATCACCATGACAACCTAGAATCATTACATATCATTGAATTAATTACGCATGATAGGATTTAATAGAATGAAGAAAACAAGTTTCCATTCGATTTTCATAAAATTTGAAATGACTCGACAAAATTTTGCAATGATTTATATATGAGGACCCCAGAAGCCAAGGGATATAAGTGACAAAATTAAAAAAACTGAGTTATGAGCACGGGATATCTAGAAATAAGGCTATTTGTTTGGAGGCAAAGAAATATAAGTGATTTTCTGCTGCGTTCTAGAGGTCAATTATTTAAGCTCTTTAAACTACTTAACTCTTTCATCTCTACTTAAATTTAAAAACAGTGTTGTACCCCACTTTTCTTTAAGGGGGCACAGGACCTTTGAGTTTATCGAAACAATCAAAAACATCGCCTTCTTCAAAGTACCAAAACACAAACAATATGCATTTAAGATTTTCTTATCCCCTTCCTGCCTAAAGTATATATCCTTAAGTACATTATCCAGAAAAGTAAATGTTGTATGTACAAAATTAATATTTAAATTTTAAATTTAAAAATTCATCTCACTAATACGTGATTAAGTGCTGCGCGCATGATAAAACTCTAAATTATGCATAGAGAAAACAATTTTAGAACAAAATAGATCCATAACATATCTACTTCTAACTTAAAACCAAAATATATACGTAAAAAGTTTTGTTTAAAATTTAATTTTAGCACAAAATAAAAAAAAGTTCAAAAATCTAAAAATTTTTTTCAAGTTTTTCAAGTGCAAAAAAATAAATAACCAAAATATCTGAATCATTTTGTTTTTACCCTGTATACCATAAAGAAATGCATATTTGGTTAATTTTTTCTAAGCTGTAGCTTACATAGTTTAAAAGTAACAGCGCGCGCAAACTCCAAATTTTCTAATTTGAGAAAGCGCTTTTCAAAGTTTCAATATCTACGGAACTTCTATTATACACATCATTTAAAAATGATTATAACTCAAGAAATAATGCAGATTTTTTAATGCGGTTTTTTGCATGTTGTTGAGAAATTTAAAACCATTCAGAATAAAGCAAAAACTGAAAACTGATTTTTTGAAAGTTTAAAGGTCCTGTGCCCCCTTAACACTTATTCAAATAAAAGTTAAAGACCGCTATGAGATTCATATTTTAATTCAGTCAATTACTATTAATGTCCCAACTTTGAACATAATTTACTCCAAATCTAAATTTTTTCACTTGTATCCCTTGGCTTGTGGGGTCCTCAATTAATACAGTCGAACCTCGTTAACACGAAATTAAAGGGACTGCGAATTTTTTTCGTGTTATCCGGAATTTCGTGTTAACCGTCAAAATAGTAGCACCATAAATGTTAGATATAATAACTAAATAAATTTACCTAAAAATATATCCGTGCTCTTAAAATCATAAATTAATAACAAATACACGATTTAATTAAGAAATAAGAAAAATTGGTCATCATTTTAGGCAATAATAAATTCATTTGCCTACTAATCATTAAAAAAAAGTCTTTATTGACTTTTGCTTCAAGTTCTGTAGATTAGTTCATTTTAGGAACATATGTATCTCACATAATTTGTAGAAAGCTCAAGAAGCATTATATTATTTCATAAGGAAACGTTGTGCAATTTCCAATGCTGCTGTAGCTTCATTTAATGACACCAAACTTTTCCGTTCTGTATAGATTTCTGCATAAGACTACGACAACATAAGCCGCTTCAATCTTCTCATGATTTTTTAAAAATCGTATTGGATATTCCACACTTTGTCGTATTTTTTTTAGCATTTTATCGCTGACTTCTTTAAACATTTTTTGCGTCGTTTCTAAAGATTCCTTTGCTGTTTTCGATTCATCTTTCATAGAATTTTACAGGGCAAGTGCGAACAGAGTTTTAATTATGTTAATCACATAGTTAGGTAGTAGTGAAGTCGGGATTGTAATTTCTTTCACCCGAAGATTCCGGGCATTCCGGAAACCTGGTTTATGGTTTATGTCACTGTAAATACAGTCAAACGAGTAATGGAACAATCACTTTAAAAAAAATAATTCCTTCACCCAAACTTTTATTGGGAGATTAATCAAGAATTCAGTATTTCACCATATTCTGACACTCTTTTTCTACTTTAGGTCATTTTAAAATCGTAAGAAAAATTACATTTATAATAAGAGGATGTAACACGTAAGTTCGAAATATTCAAAATTACGAAAAAAAATAGTGTTATGACTTAGAAACAAAAAAAATTTTTTTTCGTCTTAAGCGGGATTTTGCGATATTCTATTTCGTCTTAAACGAATTAATTAATATTGCTTTTCAGACTTATCTGACGGGACCTCGGTATTACTTCGTGTTAAGCGAAATTTCGCGTTAAGCGATTTCGTGTTAACGAGGTTTCACTGTATTGATATTATTTTAATTAATTAAGGTGTCCTGGGGTAATAATGCCACGTTAAGGGTCTACCAATTTTCACGGCTTAGTTTTAGATTTTTTTTTTCAAACAAATATAGGATTTGATACAGCAACTTATTGACTATGTATACAAGAAAGAATATTTTAGCAAATATCTATTCATAAAATTTAGCGGCGTGATTTCTTGACCAATGCTATTTGGCGTTATTACCCAGCTATGTGGGTAATAACGCCATGCAAACAAAACTATAAAATAAGATGGAATAATGGCATGTAAATTGTCCAATTCTAAAAATTGAAACTCTACAGCTCTAGAAAGTGACAAATTGCTTTTACTTACCATTAATTGTGATATTAGGATGTAGTAATAACCATTTGATATTTTATTCTTCTGGCATGAAAAAATTAGCAGCATTTAGGACATACAAATATCTCTTTATCCTTTTTAGTTTTCAACAATGACAATAATGGCCTCTCGTGCATAAAATAAAAAATGTAGTTCGCCACTGAAAAGAATCAACCGGGATAATAACACCAGTGGATGGCGTTATTACCCCGGTATACATTTTGCGCAGTATATTTTAAACTACAAGCTACCTCGCGAACAAATCCAAAATCTCCCACAACATTTTGAAAGTACATGAAATACACTGCAAATTCATGTAATAAACAAAGTATTTCCTAATAAATACATAGTCTTCACATCACAGAATTTACCTAACAAATGTTAGATTACGCTTTGACTCTCACATGCTTATTCCAGTGATAAGATCTACAAATGTAACAAATTAAGCGGTTGTTTGTGACTCATCTGACTCGGAGCCTTTCAGCGCAGAACCCATAGTGACATTTTTCTGGACTCCTTCATAACTACGCTTAATATTAGCACTTGGCGTTATTACTAGAGTTGTAAAAAACCCGCAGATTGCAAGAGGCGAGAATTTAGGGGAATAAACTCGGAATTTTGAAGAATATTGCAAATCTTGAAGGAGTTTTGAAATTAAATAAAAGCAATCATTTTTTTTTTTCAATTTGAAATTTTTTAAAAAGAAATTTCGGTTCCGTTCTTAGAAATTTAATACAGATTTTTCATTATTAATTCACGAAACATGATCTTGAGCTCTAAGTTTTTATAATTTCTTAAAACTGATTAGCTTTACATTTATAGCAGTTGAAAATTGGTGATGATTAGAAAATTAAAATTATTTTCTTTTATTTTGTTGGCATATCTACTATTCAGGCATACTCTGTATTTGTTTTCTTGTGAGTAACACATACCTGCCAACTGCTACGAAAAAATCGTAGTTCCTACGATTTGGATCTATAAACTAGGATGCTACGAAAATCGGTCTTAAACTACGATTTTTTGCAAAATATACGCAAACGCATTTTTTGTTTCTAGTTGCAATTTTTATCCCGCGCAGCATATTTTTCAGGAGTGATTCTGTTCCGAAATTTCCAAAATTTCAAAGTATTCATTTCCGAAAGTTTTAAAAAAATTGGTCATTAGTCCGAAAATTCGGACATTAAAAAATGCTCATGGAAAAAAAAAAATCTGCGCTGCAAAACAAACTTCTGAACATAAAAACCCTCTTTAGGTATATTAACCACGAGTGAATCGTGTTTCTGTAAATATTTATACAGGAATTCCCTTCCTTAGAAACAGGGGTGCCATTTTAAGAATTTCTGGAGGGGGGAGGTGGTTCTTTGAGGGGCAAGGTTTGAAATAGTGTGCAAAATCGCACGATTTGCACACGGAAAAGGAGAGTCCTGCATAAAGAAAAATGCTGTGCAGCATTCCCCCTGTAAATTCTTCCACAGACCTATGTAGAGGTCTGCACGGGGCCGGAATTTCTGGGCCCGACCCGGCCCGAACGAAAGCTATCTTGGCCCGGCCCGGTGTAAAAATTGAAAGTTCGGCCCGGCCCGTTTGCATTTTTACAGTTCTCGGCCCGGCCCGTACAAAAATTAATGAAAACAGGCCCGGGCCGGCCCGATTCAATTTCTACACAAAAAAATCCGTTTTTTCTCGCCATACAATTAAGATTCTTTTAATGAATACTACGTACATATTTATGGGAAAATTTTACAGTATATTTTAGATTACTATGTGTTCGCAAATCAGAAAACACACAATAGTAAACATTAACGATTACACAGTGTTTTAGTCATCGTCTCTACAGACATTTCGAAATTCCAATAAGGATTCATTAAAAAGTTAATGTAGTTCAGAATAAAGGATTAAAAACATGATACCTTTTGAAGCTGTATGATAAAAAGTAGTTTTGCGAAAATATTTCTCTCATTTGTAAGGCTTTTCTCAAATCGAAAGAAGTTACATTTCGACACATTTGAGAATTCATTTCTTTTCGGAAACGCGTAAGATTGGCAGGTATTCTTATTCAGAAACTATGTAAATACCGTCTTTTTCATAGATAAAAGCAGTACATCTTTCTCTGAAAATACTGCCAAAGTTAGCGTTATGAATCGAATTTTCGAAAGCGATAGCACAGGAAAGGAGAAAAACGTACAGTCACATGACAAGAAACTCTGTTATCTCTGTAAGTAATTTATCAAATATGGAGAAAGCTATTCGTTTCCAAATGCCTTCAATAGTCAGGCCTGTGAATCTTATGCGTTTATAGTTAAAAATGAATCAGAAAATGTGTTTGAAAGTTTCGCACTGTTGAGCAGTGAATATGAGAACCCCTTAAGGTATATTTCCAAAGATACTGTTAACAGAAGTTCGTTATCACTATTAATACTTTTACAAAACATAATGCCTGTCCTACACATCCTGAGATCGAATAAGACCAGTTCCGTCCCGGCACGAGTCTGCTAAAAATAAATTAAACCCGTAATCAGACATCTTGTAACTGTACGATGCCGATCTCTACGATGGACATGTTACATATCTGTATTGATGTTGTTAAACTCGCATCGGCTCGTGACGCACATTTCTACTTCTCGAGAAAATTCTTATATCGGGCCGATAGGCCCGATTAATTTTTTTTATCGGCCCGGCAATATACGCCCTGCAGGGCCGTTCAATTTTTTTGCCAGCCCGGCCCGGCCCGTTGAAAAAATTGTCCTAATTCTGCCGGCCCAGCCCGTTGGAAAATTCGCCTTCATTCCGCCGGACCGGGTACGAGCCTCGGGCCAAACCCGGGCCCGTGCAGGCCTCTAGAGACCTATGATCCTTTTGCGAGTATATTTTGAAATTTGGAAGCCCGCGAATTTTTTTTCTTTTATGGAATTTCCCCAAATTAATTCATGAATCGATCGCGGAAAAATTTGAGAATTTCTTCAAATGATCACGTAAAAATATCGAGTATTTCGTCAAAGATCTCCGAAACAAATAGTGATTATCTTCAATTGGTCGCTGAATAAAATCGCTAATTTCGTTAAGAGTTTAGAAAGAAATTTCGAATTTCGTCAAAGTGCGCAAAATATCCCGAATTTCGATAAACTATCGAGGGGAAAATATTGCAAATTTCGTCAAAAGGTCTCGAAAACGAGTAGTGAATTTTGTTAATTGGTCGCGAAAAGATATTGAAAATTTTGCCAATCGGTTGCGATAAACTATCGCTAATTTCAACAAATGACCATGTAAATATATTAATTTCGTCAAAGAAGAAAATAAATTTCGTCAAAGGTTCGTGGTAAAAATGTGAATTTTGTCAAAATATCGCAGAAACAAAACATAAATTTCACCGAAAGATCGTGGAAAGAAAACATTTATTTCATCAAAGGATCGTAGTAAAAAACGCAAAATTCGTTAAAGGATTGCTGTAAAAAATGCGAATTTCGTCAAAAGTTCGTGGTAAATAGTGCGGATTTCTAGTAAGAATTGTGATAGAAAAATGTGAATTACGATTTTTGAAAAAAAAAAAAAGTGAATATCCTGAAATGATCGCGTTAGAAAAATCGCGAATTTCGTCAAAATTTACTGCACTGGGCTAAAAAATTGGAACCAGGCTCCTTTTACAAATCTAAAAAAAAAACCGCTTTGAAACTAGAAGAAACTCTAAAAATCGTATAAAAATTTTCAGAGAAAAAAAATATATTGAGTTGTTGAAAGACTGAAACCTTATTCCTTTTACGAATGTCAAAAGATGGCTGCGAAACACTAAAATCCAACCAACCAACCTCCAGATTAATTTTAATTTTGTGTGCTACGATTTCTCATTTTCAAAGGTTGGCAGGTCTGGTTACATTGTATTTTTTCATTGATTTCTCTCACCTTTGTTTATTTTCTTTTTTGTTTACATTGGATAATTTGGCGAAATATTTATTTTCATAACAGGCAAGATGAATCTCTCATCTATCTGTCTCACTTTCTACTTATCAACTGTTAAAATATTAAGTTACTTATGATATTTTAATAACTCTTACATTGCTTCAGCTGTAAGTATTTATTTCATTAGTCTTAGTATAAACTGTGCTATTTTTCTACAGCTGTTTTATTGCTTTTGAGTTTCTTAAAAAAATATTTTGCTTACATTGACAAAAATTGAAATCATTAAAAAAATTAAAAATTAAAAATTTTCATGCCTAAAATTTTCTGAAAACTCCCGGGAATTTTCAAAATTTCCCTCCCAAAAAACCCGAGTTTTTCCACCCTTTGCAACTCTAGTTATTACCCCAGGACACCTTATTTCGAGAAGTTATCAAGTTTATAAATATTGGCATTTCCCTTTATTTCTCTTAATGATATTCTACAAAATTGATAAATAAATGAAGCTACCTATATTCAAATTTTATTGTTTCAAAATATTTTTATTTACGTTTCTTATGTATAAAGCATGTCAGTATAAGAAATATTACTTATTATTTTCCACTTCATGTTTCTAAATGTTTCTTTTTCTGTTTTTTTTTTTTAGGTGTTTCAAAGAATAAAGGGGAAAAGTAAAAGAAATATTATTTATTTGTTACTCTTTGTTAAACTTACCCAATGATCATCCTTTAAGCCAAAGAAAGACAGTTTTGAATAGTACATCTTTAAATCATTGATGTCTTTGTATTTCGACATTCATATGTATGGAAATTCATGAGGTACATTTAGAAGCAAACTAAAGTTACAAAAACGTTTATACGCAGATGAACTAATGTCGCGAAAGTCTACGTATTTGATTAACAGTAAAAGGACCGTGAGGGGTCATTCGACCCCTACCAAATGAATATATTTCGGTTCAAATCAGAAATTTTTTTTATAAAATAAGTTTAAAAGACAAATAAAAAGAAAAATGTTAGATAAATAAGTTAAACAGTTTGGTCTAAAAATTCTGGTGACAAATATTTTTATAAAACTTCAGTAAAATTCCCGGTCTTTTTAGTGTTAAAACCGCTTTCTTTTCTTTTAGTGGGAAGTTGAATTGATCTATTTGAAAGGCTCAAATAAACGCACAATTTATAATAATGACTTATTATTTACTAGGAATCTAAAACAAGTTAAAAAAAATATTTAAACTCTAATATATATATTTTAACTAAATATATTTTTTTTCAACGTGTAATAGTCTTTCAGTGCAATTTTTAAGGATAAATAAATGGAAAATCAATCGGCCTTTCAAGTGAAAAGAGAAGAAAAAATACATGGGTATGACGTGTGTCGAGTGAGTTTATCAAAAAAAGTTAATTTAGATGGACTTTCCGAAATTCAAAAAACAGAGAAATCTTACATTTGTCTCTGCAAAGAATCATTCTCAAAAAATTCTGATTTAACCAGACATATTAAGCTTCATAGTGTGGAAGAAACTCATTCTCATACTGATGAAAGACCACACGCATGCGGGAAGTGTCAAAAATCATTTTTAAAACTCTCGGAGTTGGAACATCATATTCGAATTCACACTGGTGAAAAACCCTATGTGTGCGATATATGTCAAAAGTCATTTTCATGGTTAACCTCTTTAAAATATCATCTTCGAATCCACACTGGAGAGAAACCCTTTGTGTGCGATGTATGTCAAACTTCATTTTCGCATAAAAGCACTTTAATCAATCATTTACGAACCCACACTGGAGAGAAACCATTTGTGTGTGATGTATGTCAAAAGCCATATTCAAAGAGAAGCAGTTTAAAAAATCATCTTCAAATTCACTCTGGACCATTTGCGTGCAGTGTGTGTCAAAAGCCATTTTCATCAAGAATATCTTTAAATCTTCATCTTCGAATCCATACTAGAGAGAAACCATTTGTGTGCGATATTTGTCAAAGTTCATTTACATTGAAATCCACTTTAAAACAACATCTTAGAATACACACTGAAAAAATCGTTTAGAGCGAAAAGATCTTTGGAATATCATCATCAAATTCACTCTGGGGAGAAACCGTTCGCATGCGATGTATGTGAAAAATCATTTCCATTGAAACCAACTCAAAAAGATCAACTTCGAATGCATACTGGTATTAAGCCATTTGCATGTGATGTACATAAAAAACCATTTTCAAATAGGAACATTTTAAAAATTCATCTTCGAGCTGAATCTGGATAAAAACCGTTTGCATGCGATGTATGTCAAAAGTCATTTTTAAGAAGAAGCAATTTAGAATATCACATTCAAAACCACTCTGAATAGAAACCATTTGTTTGCGATGTATATAAAAAGTTATTTTCAGTGAGAAGCAGTTTAAACAATCATCTTCAAACCCACTCTGAGCCATTTGTGGGCGGTGTTTAGGAAAAGTCATTTTCATCAAGAAGTTGTTTAAATATTCACTTTCGAACCCACACCGGAGAGAAATCATTTACGTGCGATGTATGTCAAAAATCATTTCCATTGAGAAGGGGTTTAACAGATCATTTACGAATTCATTCTAGATATAAACCCTTTGTGTGTGATGAATGTCAAAAGTCATTTTCGAGGAAAAGTTATCTAAATACTCAACTTCGTATCCATACTGGTGAGAAAATCTTACATGTATGATAACTGACGAAATTGTTTTCACTGAAAAGAAAATAAAGTCTAATTTTCATCTTCGAATCTTTTCTGAAAGAAAATCAAACGCATGCATGTGATATCTGTTTTTTTTTTTTGTTTATATATATATATATATATATATATATAAACTGAATATTTACATCTAATCCACATTCCTGAAAAGTTGCTTGTGTACAAGTTATGTCAAAACTCATTTGAGAGGAAAATATACATAAATTCCATCATCATGGTGACACTGAGATAAAAAATATTTGTGAAAGCCAGAAATCATTTTCATACAAAAGTACTTTAAACCAGCAGTTTTCAAAGTAGGGATCGCAATCCGCTAGAAAGTTGCGAAATGTTTGATCGATTCTTAAAAAATATATATCTGCTGCAAAAAAAATGTCGCAATGTATCATAATTTGTGGCATCTTTTAAAAACCCTTGCAGGAATATAGGTAACAAACTTCATGAAATGACATGGTTTTGTTTTGTAAGTCTATACTGAGAGCGAGTTGCGGCTAAAATTAATAAGTTTGAACTCAGATAGAGATAGTCTGTTTAGTACTAAACAATGTTATAAATCGTACTAATTTTTAAAATCTATATTTTTGTTATGCAATTATTAATAAATTAATTTTTCAATCGTAGCAGAAGTTAATGTTTTATTATCATGACACTTTAAATTTCTTCTTTTTCTTCAGCAGTTTCCGCTAAACTGTGGGTTTCCTCGACTCATAAAAATAGTTCTGAGAGATCCTTCCCATCTCTCTCTGTCAAGAGTAATCTCAATATTATATATTTTCACTGTCTCTCGAATAGAACCTTCTCAAGTCATCCTCGGTCTGCCCCTCGTACGTTTGCCTTCTAGACTCCATTCAAAGAGGATTTTAGGAAAGCCTTCCTCTTTTATTTTGCGGCTATGCCTATACCATCTGAGCTTGTTATACTCGACTATATTAACAACATCTTGTTTGACTTTCATCATTTCATGTATTCTTGATTTTTAACATTTTCCAGCCTAGACTTTCTCGCAGATTTTTGCCAGAAATCCATTTCAGTAGAAAGGAGTTTCTGTTTTAGATGGAGATTTAATTTGCATGTCTCTGCGCATTACAGCAAAATGCTTATCACAATAGCGTTATAAATCAAACGTTTAATTTTGGGGAGAATATTACTATTCCATAGAACAGAATTTAAGGGGTCTCAGGACTCTTAAAATTGGCAAAATCGAAAAAAAAAGACCATTTTCAACGTATAATATCTTAAAATGTAAATGATTTTAAGACAAAATTTTATATTGGGATGAAAGATATAAGTATGTTCTTTCATTTCATGTATTTGAAAAATGACAAGATGCAGAATTATAATTTACAGTGCGCTCCAAAATGTCAGACATTTGACGAGCGGAAAATCAGCATAACAGATTATGCGCACGATTACAAAATAAATTTTGCAAGTAGAAGGAAAATTTTGGGTCCTACTTATGCTTCACATTGTAATAATTACTCTGAACCTAAATAAATTTGTATTTAAAGCATTTTTCTATTTTTAATACAAAGTTGTATTTAGTTAATGCAAAATTTAGAAATTTTCAACAGTATAATCACCTATAAAGAATATATTTCTGAACAATAAGAAGGAAATTTTAGGTTCAGTTTATACAGACTAACATAAAACATATGTTATGAAAATTTCATGAAAAAATTTTCAGAAGTTTTTGAGATATCGTGCGCGTTATGCCCAAAAATGTCATTTGGAGAAAATTGACTTCAAAATTTCTGAAACGCCGCTTCAGCTATTCAGTGTGTATAATTCTAAAAGCCATAACATCTGTTCTAATAGGAATTTAAAGGAAACATTTATACCAAAATGTTCAGAAAAGATAGTAGTTTAAAATGTAAAAAAATTAAAATTTCGAAACTTTTAAAGCTTTAAGAGTCCTGAGACCCCTTAATATTGCTGTTGCTTTTCTGCAGTCACCGATTCACCTTTCAACATCTCTTTGACTTGATCCATCTTCATGATTGATAGATCCAAGGTATTCAAATTCCTTTACAGTTTTAAGATTCGTATCTTTCAATGAAATATTATTTTTCTGACCTATAGTTAAATGATCAGTTTTACTCATATTTATCTTTAATCCACAGTACTCCACTTTATATTTATCGTGATTATTCACATTAAAAATACTTACTACTACTTTCGTATATATGCTTCTTCTCCCCCCCCCCCCCCCCCCGAAAGTACGCCTTTTCCCTATCCTCTATCCATCGGTGGTTTCCAACGCGGAGCTATTTGACTTTTTAGGGGGGCAATTTCAAATTTGTAACTCACTCACCCATTTGGTGCCAAGTTTATTGGAAAAGTAATCTTTTAGACTAAAAATAAAAGCAATACATGCAAAACTAAAATAATAATAATGATGATGATGAAAATTGTAGAATTTTAAAAAGTCCCAAATCCAAAGCTTGAAATGAAATCAACTCCAGAATAACTATGTGAATAACCTTTAAATGTATTTTAATACTTTTTTTTTTATTAAAGTTTATAATTTTTCTGCTTAACTATCCTTTTTACAATTTTTCTTGACTTTTACAATTATTTATTAGGAGCTTTGTATTTCTGTTTGCTTTGCGGTATGCTATTTTTAACATGAATTGTTTTTTACGTAAACTACTTAAGGGTATATCTAAATGTTACTGTCTTGAACCTATTTTACTTAAAATATATTTGCAATACTGGTACTACGTATAATAACACGTGGTACTACCACTTTATAAATGTTTGTGAATCCACTCTACTTTCACAGTTATTGAAATAAGAATTCATAGACCGCTATGAAATAAGCAACTGTTTCATATTTTAATTCAGTCAATTAATATTAATGTTCAACTTTGAAGTCAATTTAAGGGGTCTCAGGATTCTTAAAATTGGAAAAAATGAAGAAAAAAGACCATTTTCAACACTTAATATCTTAAAATGTATTTGATTTTAAAACACAATTTTAATTGGAATAAAATATATAAGTATATTCTTTCATTTCATGCATTTAAAAAATTATAAGATGCAGAATTAGCATTTACAGGGGGCTCCAAAGTGTTAGACATTTTTCGAGCAAAAAATCGGCATAACAGCTTACGCGCACGATTACAAAACAAGAGTGGCTACTAGAATGAAAATTTTAGTGCCTACTTATACTTATGATTGTAATAATTACGCTGAACCTAAATAAATTTGTATTTAAAGCTTTTTTATATTTTTAATACAAAGTTGTATTTAGCTAATGCAAAATTAAGAAAATTTCAACAGTATAATCACCTAAAAAAATATTGTTTTGAACAATAAAAAGGAAATTTTAGGTTCAGTTTATACAGACTAACATGAAACATGTGTTTTGAAAATTTCATGAAAAAATATTCATATGTTTTTGAGATATCGTGCGCGTTATGCCCAAAAACGTCATTTGGAGAAAAATGGCTTCAAAGTTTCCGAATCGACGCTTCAGCTATTGAACTTGTATAAATGTAAAAGCCATAACTTCAGTTCTAATAGGAATTTCAAGGAAAAAATTACATCAAAATGTTCAGAAAAGATAGGAGATTAACAACTAAAAAAATTAAAATTTCGAAAATTTTAAAGCTTTAAGAGTCCTGAGACCCCTTACTCCAAATCTAAATGTTGGCACTTGTACTCCTTGCACAGCTTCCTAAATACTAGGCCTACACAAAAGGGTCGCTGCCGAAGGAGGATTTTTTTCAGCGTGTGTACGATCCTTTAAATATTCGTACCAATAATGTTTTAAAGATTTTTCTGCTTTAGCTTTCTGAAATTAAACAAGTCAGAGAAATCTTTTATAAAATACTGGTGTCTACATTTAAGGGACCGTACATACGTTATAAAAAAAAATGCGTCTTCGGCAGCCGCCATTTTTGTGTCAGCGCTCAGGCCTAATTCAGGGGCAGTGCCTTCTGAAGTACTCATATATTAAATTTCAAACCATTCAGTTGGGTAGCTTTTGCGCTGTTATGTGCGGATAGACCAGACGACGACTATAGGTGCTACGTATTTATATAATTACGAACACACCTAAAAACGGAATCATTATAAAATCACTCGTGTGTCTGTCTGTCCGTGCGAGTCATGGCCCTTTTTCTGGAAAAATGTTTGATGTGGAAAGTTCAAACTTGCTAGAATTATAGAGGCTATTGCACCCATGCATTTATTGATTATTCGCTATCACTAAAAATTTTTTAGGGAAAACTTAGAAGAGTTAATTAAATTACATGAAAAAATGTATATCGTGAGGGTATCGTTCAAATGATCTCAAAACACTGAACTAAAAAATATATGTTTAAATTTTAGGTATTATATTTTCAGAGATATTTTCGAAAATGTACAGCAAATATGTGTTACTTCCGAATCAACTAAAACAAAAATTTTGTAAAAAAATTAATGGTAGTAGGAGTTTATTTAATCTTTGCAGGAAAACTATAGAGATTATCTTAAGCCATACTAGTTTTGGAGAAAATCGCATTTTTCCTTTACAAACTTTACTTTGCGGTGGCTCAGAGGGAAAGTTGATGGGCGAGAAACCTATCGACGTAGTTGTTGATAATGATTTTTCAAAAAAATTGTCAGAAATTAAATTAGCCGAGTTATTAAGGGGACCTTCTACATTAGGAGACGAAAAAAAAAGCACTTACATGATTTTTTTGTAAGAAAACTGTATGATGGATCTTTTTGAAATTTTAACAGTTTATTGTACATATCTTAAGGTATACACAAGAATTTTTTTTATTAGATTTTGTTGTTTCTACTCTAAGTTATAAACAAACATGTTCAACCACATTTTTTGACACGGTGGGCAAGATTTAAAAAGAACTACTCAATGGGTATTCTTGATTTTTTTTAAAATTAAAGCTTATTTAATTGCCTTCGATATGAATTAAAGCTTTTACTAAAATTATTAAAATAGTTATTAACAAATAAGAACGAATTAAAAAAAAATCAACCATTTCATAACCTTTTTTAAATAAATTTATGGGTTTCTTTAATTTAACTAGAAGCTACACTCACGAAGTTTACGAAAAAAAATTATTTTTGTGTTTCAGATAATTCTACAAGGCGCTATCATGCCCACCGTCCAGACGAAAATTTCCAAAGCAGTTGAACATATTTATTTATAACTTAGAGTAGAAGCAACAAAATCTAATTTAAAAAAAAATTCCTGTATATACCTTAAGATATGTACAATAAACTGTTAAAATTTCAAAAAGATCCATCATGCAGTTTTCTTGCAAAAAAATCATAAAAAAGTGCTTTTTTTGGTCTCCTAATGCAGAAGATCCCCTTAATTAAATCGCCAGAATAGCGGCAAGGACCAAGTTAGTGTTGTAACTTTACGAATTTCTTTCGAAGTACGCTTAGCACAATGCCAAGTTTAAACTAATTACAAAGTCTTTGTTGTATGGAACACTTTGTGTCCAGAGATAAGCGTCACCTTCTTCTATGTACCTGAACCTTTTCATTGGATCGTAAGCTGGGAGTCTGGACTGCGAATTAATCAATATTGGCGATTTTTCGTTTTTGGGGCGTAAGTCGTGTGTGTCAAGTGCAACCTCTTTTCAAAGTTCGTGAAAGCGACTTCACCTTAGAAAAAAATCTGTACGAGTATATTAACATTATTCATATATGTTGTAACTAATAATGCATTACTTTTATTTTTAATGTAATGTAAATTTAAACAATGAATGGCGGTGATAATCAAAATAAAGCAAAAACACATTTTTGAGAACATAATGAGTAGTCTGCTGAACCCGAGACGTCATAGCTCGACAATCCTTCTGTAACAGTATCAAAAGGCACGAAATTCGTTAAAAATTTCGGTCATTAACGTCTATATGAGTGCTTCTCGCCCATGTGAAAAAAAACTTCATTGGGTACGGTAACTGTATAATACGTAGCTTACAATCTAAAAAATGCACAAAATTCGTTAAATCTGCGATCACGAACGCATGTGTGAGCGTTTCGCGTCTATAAAACAGAAAAGAAATCGCTGGAAATAGCAATCTCGAAAATGCAAACAAAAATCTAAGCTCAAAACATTTAAAAGAATTGTGCTTTTAATATTGTCACTATTCTTGTGTAAAGGATTGGAAAATTAGCAAATTGATATTTTAAAAACTATACAGAATCATCATTTCAATTTTTTTTTAATAAAACGTTATTTCTGCTACTTAGATATTTTTAACTTCTAAGTTCTACCATAAATTATTCTTATTACCATATATTCTTTTAATGTAATTTAATTCTTTGATTTAATTATAGCATTTAAATCCATGTTTCATTTTGATTATTAAAATATAGGTTTTAGTTTATATTAGATACTGAATCTTAGCTTCTTGAACAAAAACTGTGTAAAATATACAGAATAGATGGTAATAGAGACAAAATTCTTAAACATAGTAAAGAACAATAAGGATACAACCAGAAATCTTGATTCAAGAGGCCGGTATTCTAACCATTAAGCCATATCACTTATCCTTCGGCTTGACAAAAACGGTATGAGCAAGTGTTTCCGTTTCTGCAAGATAGTTGTTATAATTGCCTTGATTGAACATCGCCAAGCACGGAAAAAGTCGTGCATTGCTTTGTAGCTTCTTTTGTACGGTCAACGCTGATTGGGTGAATTGCAACCCAGACTCTCAATGTCAGAACTGCCAAGTCTCCGGCTTTTTGGATACTAGTATTTTAATACAGAGAATTTTTTTTAAATTTAATTAGAATATTTGGACGATTTAAAAGAACTACATTTTCTCTAAGATAATAGTGGTGTGTAAAAAGCCGGAAACTTGGCAACTCTGCGATGCACATTTCAATGAAAACACTCAAGTACATGAAATGCTGTAGCCGCTAGAGACTAATACTTGTTGTGTGCCAGTAAAACTCACACTTGGCCGATTAATTAAGTCATAAACATAGGGGGTTTTTTTAAGATTTTATCCCGATAATTTTCTAGTTTGAGTAACATCTCTTAAGCTTTCAGATTTTATGTAGTGCTTCAAAATTTGCAGTAATTTTTCAAAACTAGCCACCCTTGAGGACCAGTTTGGTCTCCCTTAAATTTATGTTTGGCAAAGCATGTTAAGCATTGTATCATGTTACTTTTATTCATCATTTAATTTACTTAGACTCCCTTACATATAATTAACATAATTCCTTAAACTAATATTAGTTTTTGTTGCATTAAAATATCTCAATTTGTTGATATTCTGTAAGCAAGCAAACCGTATTGGTTTGCAATGGAAGTCTATGGGAATTTGGCGAAATATTAGAGATATCGCCAAGTTGGCGACAAACTTGGCGGAATTTGGTGACACAACAGGGTTCCCCCTATGGTAAACCCCCCTTATAGGTATGGAGATGCATTAAATGCTGTTCAATAACCAATGAAATGCGTTTCATTCGGGAGTTGTCATTAAACAGTTAACAAATAATCGCGATTTCTGTGCCACGTACGATAGCGTAATATACTATATACATATATATATATATATAGATTGACAGCACATAACATAAAAGTGTGTGGTCTACAAATTTGTTGGAGAAACGAATCAAGAAAAAGCCTTTTGTATAAAAATATGAAATTTCTGAAGTGCAAGTCAATTTTTGGTATAGTGTTAAAAAATTTTTGGCCGTCCCTGATGTTATGCTGCCATGGGTGCTCTAGCCCTTTCCACTTAAGAACTGGTCTGTGTCTTGATAAACGATATTTTTTTATGGTTGCTACCCAATTGATTTATTCAAATTATAATGCTTTAAAAATACCTTTTCAAAGTAATTTCTATTACTTATGTATGTGATGTATATATTTAAACAAATCTTTAATTTTATGCTTCATATTTTCAAACATTTATTTTTCTTTTTCTCTTTTAGGTTTCTGGAATAACATATTTACCACTCTTTGTTGATATTAATTTGCTACTTTTTTGTAAAGTTTTCCATTTTATGCTAAAGAAAAATAATTTTGATTAGACATTCTTATGCTGATGGTAGCTAACTTTCTACAGATATATGCTATAAACATTATTGAGATATCTTTAGAAGCCAATTAATGTTAATGCAAGTAGATCAATTAATCTCTAGAAAATGATTTTGTTGAACATTGAAAACTATTTTTGTTTCTCCCAGTAAAAATAAGTGATCCAATTAAGAGGAACTACATATAACAGATAAGCACACGTTTTATAGCAAGGCCTCATTGTTTATAGAAGGTTATTTAGTAGAAATTTATATAACATTAAATATATATATATATATTTATTTAAACCTCTTAAAGGAGTTTTCAAACGAAACAGCTTTTCAGTGCATTTAATAATCTAAAAATTTTGTAAAAAAAAAAAAAAAAAAAAAAAAATGGAATTAGATTTGACATTTCAACAGAAAAATGAAGATAAATCTTATACATTTAATGACAGTCTGCCAGAAAAAACCATGTTAGACCAACATTTTCAAATTCATACCGCAGAAAAACCTTATGTTTGTCACGTGTGTCAAAAATCATTCTCGAGAAAAAATTGTTTAACAAGCCATATTCAAATTCATGCTACAGAAAAAACTTATACATGTTATACCTGCCAAAAATCATTTTCAAGGAAATGTTATTTAGTGAAACATGTTAAAATCCACACAGAAGAAAAGACACAAAAGACACATACATGTAATGTCTGCCAAAAATCTTTTTTGTCTAGGAATAGTTTAATACGGCATGCAAAAACACATACTGGTGAAAATTTATGTGTGTGTAAAATCTGTGAAAAAAGTTTTACGGAGGTATCGTATTTAAAATATCACCAGCGAGTTCACACTGGAGAGAAAGTGTTTACGTGTGATTTATGTCGAAACTCCTTTTCATTTAAAAGCGCTTTACGAAAACATCTTCGAATCCACACAGGAGAAAGACCATATATGTGCGATGTCTGTCAAAAATCATTCTCACAGAAATGCTACTTAAAAGATCATCTTCGAACCCACTCTGAAGAGAAACCATATGTGTGTGATGTCTGTCAAAAATCATTTTCAAAGAAAAGCCACTTAAATGATCATCTTAGCACCCACTCTGTACAGAAACCACATGTATGCGACATATGTAAAAAATCAGTTACAAAGAAAAGCGCTTTAAAAGAACATCTTAGAATCCATACAGGAGAAAGACCATATGTGTGCGATGTCTGTCAAAAATCATTTTCAACAAAAGGCTACTTAAAAAGTCATCTTCGAACCCACTCTGAAGAGGAACGATATGTGTGTGTTGTGTGTCAGAACTCATTTAAATCGAAACAATATTTGGTAAGTCACCTTAAAGCTCATACCAGAGAGAGAGCATTTGTGTGCGATATATGCCAAAAATCATTTTTGTGGAAAAAAAATCTAAAAGAACATCTTCGAATTCACACTGGAGAAAAACCACATGTGTGCGATGTTTGCCATAAATCATTTTCAGAGAAAAGTACTTTAACAAAACATCTTCGAGTTCACACAGGAGAAAAGCCATATGTGTGCGATGTCTGTCAAAAATCATTTAAAAGTAAAAGGTCTTTAAATTATCATTCACAAATCCAACATGAAAAGGAACGATAAGTATGTGATGTGTGTCAAGAGTCATTTACAATGAAACGCTCTTTAATATATCACCTTCGAATTCATTCCGGAAAGAAACTATTTGTGTGCCATTTGTCAAAAGTCTTTTATAGATAAAAATTATGTAGAACGTCATACTCGAGTCCACCGTGGAGAGAAACCATATGTGTGCAATGTCTGTCAAAACTCATTTGCAGAGAAATGCAATTTAAATAAACACCTTTTAATCCACTCTGGAAAGAAACTTGTGCGGAATACATCAGAAAAGTCATTTGCTTAACAAAAATTTAAAATTTCATTATCGTGGCACTGGAGAAAATTGATTTGTGTGAGACCAATATGATAAGCTACTTTTGACAATATTTTTTATTACCAATATTAAATACTATTTAAGTTGGATGTACTCGTATGTCATAAATAACTTCCACAGAAAAATACACAAGATGTTAATCGTAAACCGTACCGTCAAAAGTGTGTGATATTTTCCGTTCAAACATCTTTTATCTACAGAGTAATTGCCATGGTTGATTTTATATTAATTTTTAAGGCAATAATATAGAGGGGCTAATGGACTGCATTGCCTCTTATGTAATCAAGAGAAAAGCCTTCAAAACTTAGAGACCTGTACAAAGTGGGTATCTGCAGCAAAAGTAAAGTTTATGAAGCTATAAATCACAGTCACAATCATTGGTGCCAGTTCAAACTTATTGTGAAACATGTGCAACTTTTCGGGGAGACAAGCAGCAGCGTGCGAAAAGAAAAGTGCGCCCGGGGAAAAGTTTCAATTTGGCGCCCCCCACCCCCTTCCCAATTTTTCTTTGTGACAGGTGTCACAAAATTGAAAAGTGCAGAAACAGAAACAAAGTGTATTGAATACATATTTCGGGTTTATTTTGAAACTTTAGGTTTAATTTTAATTCAGAAATTTCAAAAAACTAAGTAACATAAAAGAAAATTACACTTATATTTTGGAAAAGGGGATCTGGAAAACGAGTGTAGAAAAAATTTATATAACAGTACAGTATAACAGTTTGGAACCCTTTTATATTCCCAGAAAGAAACTCCGTGCTATTTTGATAGTATATGTTTTGTCACAAGCACAGACTCGGAACAGAAAAAGTTAACAAAAGAGACAAAGACAAAAACCTGAAACAAGTTCTGAAAAGAAAGAACTCCTTATTCATAAATTTGTATTTCGGTGTGAGGTAAAGGAGACTGCAATAACTTTGAAACGAAAAATGTTCGTACTTTCACTGAGAAAAAAAAAATTACCAATATGTAAGTATACATTTTTTTTTTTACAAAAAAGAAGAGAAAGACGAGGTTTGTAGTATAAATTTGGCGCCCCCTCAAGTTCCGGGCCCGGGGCGACTGCCCCCTTCGCCCCCGCTTCGCACGGCCCTGGAGACAAGACTTTCAGGACAGCAAGTTGTGAAACAATCATATTAGCGATGAAGTCATACATCTTTTACTAAGAAATTTTCTGTCGTGTCTAAAAATCATATTTCTTTTGTGAACGATTGTCGAAAATCAGTAGCCGTTTTCATAATTGTATAACAATGGGGACAATGACAGACTGGCTCTATGGCTTTCATTTTTATTGCTCTTACACAATTTAAAATATTTAATACTTCCAATTTCTCATTCAGACTTACATTCATTGAAAGTTAGTGAACTTTTCATGTAGTCTCATTCAGGTTCAAAGGAAACTAACACTTTTTCTCTACAAAAATAAATTATCTTCTACGAAATGTTGCCAAAGTCGATGTTTTAAACGTATTTTAATTACATAAAAATTATGAAAAGGCTGTCAATAGGTGGCCATTGATTTTAGTCAAAAATATATCCTACTTTTAAGTAAAATAAAAAAGATATTCACTTCTCTATTCGACCTGAATAAAGATATTTGAAAATTATTCCATGTGTTCAGGTACTTTCAGAAATAATCATGTGATCAGAAATGATTTTGTAATCCTGTATTTATGATATGTTTTTGTCTTCAGAATAAATAATGTTTTTAATTTGCACAATTGTTTTATTGCTTTAATTTTCAGTTAAGTTTAATTACTTCAATATAGTTTGAAATTGAAGTAAATAATTCCGCAACTTATTGTTGGTAGTATGTAAACAAATGGTGATGCTGTATGTTAGCTCAAGGCAGAAGGGGTCGCAAAGAATATTATGGGTCAATATCTGAAACTGGACAATTTCACTCCAGAATTTTTATTTTTTTTAAAATTAAAGTACCAACTTCCAAATACAATTATATACTATGATACATGTTTTGTCATTTGAATGCTGTAGTCTTTTGAGATCAAGGATGTATATTTTATGCGTAGGATAAACTTTTGTGGAAGAAAGTGCCTGTTAACATAATAATCAGCGTCTAATAATTGAGACTGAGGTGATGTTTTTGTCTTAAAAGCTGCACAGCCATTTTGTTGAATCATTTTGCCCATATGTAAATTATTAAATATGCCATGTGACATTTGTATGTTACGTAAATAAAGTTGCAATAAACTTTTTGTTTATAAATAAAAAGTTAAATAAAGGGACATGAATGATGCTATAAAAAAATACTCATCCCTATTCAGAACAAAAACTAAATATTTCTAAATATGAAACAAAGAGAAAAACAACTTACCTTCATCCATGGTGGCTAGTTGAACTTTAGTTGCTGTTGCAATGGAAATGATTCAATGCCTTCAGTGAGTGTGTTTTAATTGGGATAGAAAACTGTGGTACTTAAAGTACCGTCAGCGCATAAAGGTTTAATCTTCAACGTGATGTCCAACATTAAGGGAACCAGGTAAGCGAAATTTGGGGGGGAAAAATCAATTTTTACTTTTTCATATCATTAAATAGTTTAAACTTTTATCTTTCCAACAATGTGTCACACACGTTTATATATATAAAAAAGAAATGTCGGGATTATTCATTCTTTTTAAGAGTACTTCACAGCTTAATGGCCATTTAAATCTTTGACTTTTTCTAAAAACTTTGATTTTTCATGTTTGTGTTCCTTTTATTCAATATCTATTAAACTTAAGAACTCAGATTTTTTTTAATACTTATATTACGTTATAGTGTATACTTTAACACAGGGACTTAATGATTTGTTGAGAATTATTTACTTTAGGCTGTGAAATCTTACCAAAAATGCTAATTTAAAAATGACTTTCAATACATGATTAATAATTAATTTTCAGTTTCACTTAGAAATAAAGTGGTCTGTTAAAATACGTAAAGTATGTTATTCTAACTACTCTAAAAAATCTAGACCACTATCATTCACCATTTCTGAGAAAAAGATACATAAAGTTGGTGAATTTAACATGGCGGAGATACGGCTTTCCCGGTTCCCTTAAACGAGCTGTACTTGAAAAACATCTTTTTTTTTGCTAAAGAAGTTCTAAAATCTTTTATTTTCCCTAATCGATAAAGCGCTTTTATCAAAAAAGCTTTCAAAATAGATTTTGCACACAAGGAACGTGATTGTAAAAAAAAAAAAAAAAAGCTTTAAAAATGGATTTTGGTTAACCTAGAGTTTCGGATAAAAGAGTTTCTACTGTATCTCCTTTATTATTTATCGAATCGTTCCGAAATTTGGACAGAATCTTCTAAGAATACTAAGGCACATTTTAAAATAAAAATCTGAAATTCGACATTTTTTATGAAAATGAAAGTTACAGAGTCCCCTTAAGAAGTCCCTATACCTACCATGTTAAATTAATGTACCTTTTCTCAGAAACTACCAAAGATATTCACTTAAATTTTTTATATACATAATATGAATAATTCCTAGTAAAGTGAAGTCAACTTTATAGGATATGCTTTAGTTATTTTTTAAAGAAATGTGTAATAAAAACCACTTTTAAATAACAAAAAACTTGCATTTTTCTAAAGAAAATCTTTTTAATAAAAATTTTGTATACATGTTAGTAACAAAAGTTCACTTCAGATTGATCAGGGATATGAGAGAAATATCATGTCAAGATTGCAAATAATAATGTGTAATAGTTTCTATAAAAAGGTACATCGAAGTTCAAAAAGCAACATTTTGAGAAAATTCAGTTTAAAGTTTAAGCATGTAATATTTATGCATGTTATATTTAAGCATGTAATATTTATGATGTTAACAAACTGAGTTACTTAAATTTCTTTAAGTCCTTGTTGTCATAGAAACAAAATTAATATACCATTCAAAAGGGAGGAAATAAAGGACTCAAAATATTAAAAGAATAAAAAAAAGATTTCTTTCAAAAATTTTGCTTCAAACTGGCCTTAATCGGTTTTAGATGAAGCAATTAAGGTTTAACATTTTACAGGATAATTCTTGTTTTTGATATAATTCGGTTGAAAAATGAGACGATATTACTAGTCATTCAATATTTTTCTACGGGAGTTTCTATATGGATGTGCTTCGGCTTTAGGCATTTTCTCTGTTACAGTTAAAAATTATTTAGATTTTATTTTTTAAAGGCAAAAATGCTTTATTAAGTGTTTAAAATGTTTAATATACATGTATACCGTAGAGCGCCGATTATCCGAATAAGTCAAGATTTATCCTAGTTCGGATAAGCAAAAGTTCGGATAAATGGACAGACAATTTAAGGAATTTTTCTGACTATATTAAAACCTGGACACGTTATCTATGCTTAGGACTGGCAGCAACGGTTTGTGCTGGCAAGTTTAAAAATTGTTTTTTTCTTTCTTTCTTTTTGTTTGCATTTTTATCATTAAAATTTTTTTCTTCTCTTTTTATCACTTTCTGAACTCTAGCAAAAAAGCTTTTGATTGTTGCTTGCTTCAACGAAGACATTCTTTTCAATGCTGCCATAGCTCTAATTCTTCTTAAAGACGTTAGTTGAATAGGATGAACGTTCTTCTGCCGTTCCAGCCATTTCATAGCTGTTTTCAAACATTCAAAGGCTTCGTTATGTGATGGACCTGTGTTATTTTCAGAGCATTCATTTTCATTTTCTTTAATTTTTTTTCATCATCAATCTCATCTATAATCTCATCATCATTTAAAATATGATATCCAGTGCCATGTTACTTCACTATTTAACCACTCGTTAATTTCATTTTCTTCATAGCTTAGGATTCTTTCCATCTCCTTTATTGATTTACATTCCGCATTTTCTTATACACTATCAGTTTTTTCTTTATTTAAAATTTTATTCCAAGCTAATAAATAATTGGGAGTTCGGTTAAAATTTTTGTTTGGAAGAAATAGGCTGTTCAGATAACTGGAAGCTCGGTTAAAAAAATATTTTGAGAGAAATAGGTTGTTCGGATAATTGGAAGTTCGATTAATTGGAGTTCTGATAATCGGCGCTCTACTGTATACATATTAAGTTAAATTTCTATTTATATATGTTTTCTTTCTTATTATGAAGAAAATATGTCAATTTAATATTTAACATTTTCTGCATTTGGTCAAGAAATTACTTAAGATTCATTTTTTAAAATGGGGAAGTATTTTGTAATTATACGTATTCTATTTCATCGTTCTTCATAATAAGTTTACATTTTTTGAAGAGAAATATTTCACATATTTAGGGTTCCGTACTTAAAAAGTAACAAGTTGGAAATTCCACGTCAAACGTGTAAAATGTGGTGCGTTCGTATTATGACTAGTTTTATAAATATTTTTTGCGCCGAATATTGTACTGAATGTATATCTTAGTGCACTTCAATAAGTTCATATCCATTTCATTCTTTTCGAAAGGCTGTAACATCATTATAATGCACTTGAAATAATTTTTTTCCCATTAGCCGTCATGTAATGGAAAAATTTTGACTGTCCCTGTAATTAAACTATAGATCCGATTTTCATAAAATTCGAAATGACTCGACAAAATTTTGCACCAATTATATATTTAAAATTTCAGACCATTCGGAAGGCTGTAACATCATTAAAATGCACTTGCAATAATTTTTTCCCATTGGCCGTAATGTAACGGAAAACTTTTGACTGACCCTGTAATTAAACTATTCATCCGATTTTCATAAAATTTGAAATGACTCGACAAAATTATGTAACAATTATATATTTAAAATTTCAGACCATTAGGTTGGGTAGTTTTTGCTCTGTTATATGCGGACGGACAGACGGACTGAACGACGACTATAGGTGCTACGTATTTATATAATTACGAACTCATCTAAAAACGGAACCCTTATAAGATCACTCCTGTGTCTGTCTGTCGCAGCCATTTTACTCTTAAATTATGGAACGTGGAAAGTAATAAAGACTATTGACCCACATATTTACAGATTATTAAACATTCACAAATATATTTAGGAAAAACGTGGAGGGGCTATTAAGTTACTTGAAGAAAAAAAATATATTCTTTATATATCGAGTGAAAGCTTTCGTAACGCTGAACTCAAAAATACATCTCTTTTAATTTTAGGTATTATATAGATATCATCGAAAATGTAGTGCAAAAATATCCCCCCCCCCCCGGTCTATTTCTGAATCTACTGAAACTAAAATTATAAAAAAAATTAGAGGTAGTAGACGTTAATTTAAACCTTGCAGGAAAACTATAGCGATTACTGTAGGTCACATAGTTTTAGAGAAAAGCGTATTTTTCCGTTACACACAAATTTCGATTTGCGGGCATTCAGCAAAGGTGTTGAGGAGCACTGGAAATATCTATCGTAACAGAAGTATAAACGCATTGTTGATAATGATTTTTTGGAAAAATCGTCGTTAATTAGCCGAGTTATTAACCCTTAAAGACACGGACGGCGTACTCTATGTACCATCGGCTTTTAAAACCTAGATAACAACTTTTAATGATATATTTGTATAACGTAATGCCCAGTAGCAGTATAAAAGCAATAAACGTCAAATTATTAATAGCAGACTAATTTAATTAGAATTAATCATATAAATACGATTCGCGACTATTTTGCATTGGGTTGATCTCCCAATACGCCTTCCGTGTCTTTAGAAGTTAATTAAAAACCTATCTGGAAAAACGCGGCACAGACCATGGTGGAGTTGCAACTTTGCAACCTCCTTTCGAAGCGCCCTTAGCACAATGCCAAGTTTAAATTTTGAACAAGGGTTTTGTTTTAGTTACACTGTAAAAATAAAAGATTATTACTACACTGAATTTAGTTTTATGAAATGCCAAATGAATTTTAAATATGCGCTACTTTTATTGTCAGTACCGACTTAAGTTCATCATAAACAGATTAGGATAAGATTAAAAAAAATAGTTATACAGAATAGCAATATTTGATATTATTTATGCTTATCTCTTTGAATTTTTGTGGTATACCCATTGATAACTTTCTAGTATTTACAGCTATACCCAACCCTACATTTTATAGATTTTTACAAAGTCTTATTATTATTTTAGCAACGATTTTCTTAATAATACAGTTATTAATTCATATATTTATTGTACGGAACCCTCTGAGCGCGAGTAATACTCACACTTGACCGTTTATTTTATTACGAAAATTCTCGTGGCTTACTCCAGCCGCACCAACGAACCTACCTGTCATGTACCATTCCGCAATGAAAAAAATACATTAAAACGGACCCCAGAAAATAAATTTTGAGTCTAATTTCTAATGATGATTCTAATATGATTTAGAGACTTTACTAACAGTTTTTTTCTTTACTATGCTGCCCCCTGTGTTTTGAAAAAAGTTTGGATTTAACTGAAGATTCTACGTTTAGTTTGTGTATTAACTTTCACTTGAAACGTCAAAATTGCGAATTTGTGAAAGGAATCTGTTCAACTAAGAAAGTGCGAAATCTAAATATTACACCAGTCTGCATTTTAAAACTTTTTGTCAGATGATTTCTTATGAACAAGTTTTCCTAAATCAATTTTTGATGCTGATATCGGAAATGACTTCCATTTTTGTCTATCACGTCAGGATTTTACAAAAAATAAGAAGTTGTGTTTTCAATATTTTAATTAATGCAATCAAAAATTTATCACAATTTAATACAAAGTATTTCATTAAACATGTTAAAAATACTATAAAAATGTCCTTATAAGTTCATGATACTTCTTTAATAAAACGAAAAGCAATTAGTGTTCAATTAAACAAACTTTCTTCTTTTTGTCTTTCTTGCAGATCTCCTTCATCATTTATGTCCCTCTTCAACACCCAACAGTAGTCTGTCCATCATATTTACATTCCATCTTCCCCTGTTCCTATTCTCCATCTCTTTGATATCCTGGTGAAAGTGCTCACTGTGCTCTTCTCTGTATTGTCCCAGATTTTCTGGAAAGTAGTCGATATGGGAATGCAGAAAGTGCATTTCCTCTTATTATAGCCCAACTTCTTGAAAATTTCCAGCATTGTTTCAACAACATTCCCGTAATTTGGATCTTACTTATTCTCTAAAAAGTTTTCGGTAACACATTTAAAAGCGGTCCATGCGTTTTTTTTAACCATTTGGAAAAATGGTTATTGTCCTCGTGAGGGTAAGAAATCAAAAGCATATCTGAAGCTTTTTATTGGTTTAATACGCATTTTACTCGTTTTCTGATTGGTCTATACACTAACCATTACTTTCAACAGAGATGGGTACATCTGTTGCCGCTATGACAAAAAACTAATAAAAACTACAAAAAAAAATTAATAACTCAGAAACAAATTGAGATATAGCTTTCAGACAGATTGCATTTAAAATTACATTTTTTTTTTCTCGATACGACGGTGTAAAGAGTAATATTGTGGGATGTTTAGAAGTTTAAGAATGAAATTTTATTTAAAATGGGTCGTCAGATTGCTTGGAAATCTGACGATGGAAAAGCTTTTTCCCGAACAGCCAATGAAACGCTTGGATAATACGTAAGTTTCAGGTAGATAATGCGTGAGTTTCATGAAATCTGACGGGTCGCAGGCGATTTTTGTTGCTTGCAATTTTTACGTGTAATAACACTATTAATGTTTAATTCATGGCGTACGTAATGCATGATCAACTCCGTGCGAGTTTTTATGTCTTAAATTTTAGCCTTTAAAAAAATCATTTTCCAAATGGTCGTTGTAATTTGTTAAATTGCTTTTTTCTTTTTTTTAAATCTTATTGATCGTTATTTTTCAAAATCTTTGTCCTTCATCAGTTTTTTGATTTGAGGACCAACAAAAATTCCAGCTTTTAATTTTTCGTGTATGATAAAGGGAAATTTCATAGTAAGGTACTTGAAGCAATTCCCATCTTGTGGTAGAGCCTTTACAAATTGCTTCATTAATCCTAATTTGATGTGTAATAGTGGAAGCAAGGTTTTTTGGAAGTTTACGAGAGGCTCATGCACGTAGTTTTTAAGTCCCTGGAACAAAAATTTTCTACTCTGGCCAAACTCTCACAATCCAATGCTTTTGCTTTGAATGACTGCCCCATTCACATAGAAAGCAAGACATTTTTATGTACCCAGCTTGTCGTCTTACTAGTATTCCTATAACTTTGAAGTCACCGCAGATAAGCCCCTCATACTAAATATTTCTTAACAGTATCTTCTAAAAGTGGTTAGATAAGTTGGCTAGTATTCAGAAGTGCATTTACGTTATGTGTGACTACCACATAATGCTTGTTCTCAGCGATGAATCTTCGAAATCAACTTGGATCGATTCAAACAAACTGTACGTGATAGAAGAAAACTAAGCACAGTTCTGTAACCTCCATAAAAAAATGCATTAAGCACAGTCATTGGTTTTTAGTCATCTGATATCAAGCAGACTAATGTTATTAATATCTTAATAGTTCGTGCACTGTATATGTTTGGAAAAGAATTTTCTTCTGGTAAAATCTGATTATTTCGAATTTGCCATAGGTTTCGATGACTAGAAGGAAAATTATTTATTGTTATGTTGAAAGCTGCACAAGATAGTATATGACAGAAGCTTCTGAAGGAATTAGAAAAAAACTCAGCAGTTGTTGTGAACTCCGGTGTTTCAGTTGATGGTACATGCGAATGGCTTGGATTTTCTTCCCTGAAAGGCTGTGTTACCGCTGTCTCCATTGATACATGAAAGACATTGGATTTAGAAATAAGGGTTTTATAGTGTTTATTTATTACAAAATATACTTTTAAACTTGTGAAAATTTTAACTACATTTTCTGTAAAACTTAATTTCCATTAAAAATAGAAAATGAGTCTTCGGATGATAATTGAAAAGTTTATTACGATTTGATCACGAAAATTTTCAGGTAAGTACTTTATGATGTGTAGAGTGTAATGAACTATACAGGGTGTCCGGTCTCAACAGTGTCCAATGGCTAATTCCTAAACCGTTAGTCGTAGACATATAGTTCCAATTACAAAAATGTTTTAAATCAGGTAAAGAAATATTTTAAAAGCGATTTGGGTCAATAAAAACATTTCTTAAAAAATTACGAAATTTAAATTTTTATACGGCCCCCCGGCCCTATAATTTATATTTAGTAAAATTTTCCTTTTACACTGACAAGTAAGACAAAAAAAGTCCTATTCATATAACCCTAAAATTCATCGAGTTATGAAACTTTAAAAATGCATGACTTATGTCACTTTTCTGCTCTGAAAACAAATGAGTTCGGCTTGGCTTTGAGGGGTCACATACTAAGTGCTTAAAGTATTCGAAGATCTTATTTAATGTGTATCTGCGTTTTGAAAAAAATCGTACAAGAATTACTATTAACATTTATTACGTTCCAGTTAAAATAACATGTTTTATTTTGTCAGGATTTAAGACTGTTTCTTTTATGATTTCTTTTAACAAAAATTATGTTATTTTTATAAGTTTTTATGTTACTTCAGCGATCATATGTATGTTTTTCCAGTTCAAAATTTGTACTCGAACTTTAACTAACTTTCAAATATCCGATCGAGATTACATTTTACATACTGGCGCAAATCCGATAACAATCTAATATTATGATTTTCGGTGGTTACCATTTATACTGATTTTACTGGATAACACAAAAAATTTCGGATAGATTACCGAAAAGAAGTTTAAGAAAAAGTTTTAGATTAGATAATACAAGACTGCGATTGTTGGGTTTTTTAACTTTTATGTATCTTTTTGCACTAAATCCGAAAATTGCGTTAATTTTTAACCATCATGTAAGGATATTTCGTAAATCATAAATTGTCAAAGTTAAAGAATAATAAAAATCGGATACTATAAAGTAGAGGAGATGGCTGTGTTTTTAACTTTTTATAATTGATTTTTACGTACTTTTTAACACTGAATCTGAAAATGACCTTCATATTTAACCATCATGTTAGAATATTTTTGCAAATCGTAAATGTGTAAGTTAAAATATAGCGAAAATCTTATGCTATAAAACATATGTAAAACTTTTATTTTATTCAATAATTTATTCAATGTTTTTGCTTATCCTGGGATTCTTGCAGCTAAACAGCCGAGTTCTCCAATGAGATGGGGGAGGTTGTTCAATTTTAACCTTGAACTTTTTAACTTCGAAATTTGTAATTTACGAAAAATCCTGATGTGATGGTTTTAAAAGAAGGTCAATTTCGGATTCATCGGTACAGAATACATAAAAATCAATTATAAAAAGCTAACAAACATGACATAACCCAACTTTTGCATGCTAGTTTAATCTAATAATATTTTAAAATACGAATCATTTTGTAAAGAATTGAGGCTGTTAATTTAGAATCATTTTATTTAACAAAAATTCTGTTTTTTCTTTCTTCTTAAATGTTTATTACAAATTGTATATTTTGCATTAATATGTCAGAATGATAAAATATTTCAAATTTATATTACAATGTTAATTTTACTCTCAATCATTTTTTTAATATATCTGACGAAATTGTAATTTCGACTAAATTTGTGACTGACCCCCAATTTGTAGCAAAAAATATGCTCCAACTTTAAACAGCTATTACTCGGTCAATTTTAATCGTAGAATAACAGGACTTTTTTTGTATTACTTGTCAGTGTAAAAGGAAAATTTTATTAAATATAACTGATAGGAACGGGGGACCGTATAAAAATTTAAATTTCGTAATTTTTTAAGAAATGTTTTTATTGACCCAAATCGCTTTTAAAATATTTCTTTACCTGATTTAAAACATTTTTGTAATTGGAACTATATGTCTACGACTAACGGTTTAGGAATTAGCCATTGGACACCGTTGAGACCGGACACCCTGTATATTTTCTTCTAGGCATATTTTATGTTCATTTTAGCTGTTTTTTATGAAGAATTACATGAGATATTTCTGAAATTTTAAACGTAATTCTATAATTGCCTGTACCATTTTTACATTTCGATATATTGATTAGTTTTTAGTTCATTACACTTATGAGTACCTTACACAGATATGATAAAAGAAAAGATTAATGATTTATTGAGAAAAATTTTTATACGGATTAATGAGAAAAAAATATTTTACATGAATTTATGAGGAAAAAAAATAAGAATTTTGAAAGTGCAAATTCTTATATTGTCGTCAATTTGAACATTTCATAGAACATTTGAAAAAACTTAAGACTATTCGTTTACTACGCAGCAAGAGTTGAAACCATTAATAGTCCAGGCAATAGGGAATTTTACCTAGCAAAATTAATGGTAGCACTGGAAATCGGCTTTCTAGATGTTTTTTTGGTCGCTGAATCCGAATTTGTAACTTCCCACCAAAATTTCCCCCGGCAACCTCCCCAAATTTTGATAAAAAGACCCCCAAAAAAGGTTTTTATTTAAAAAATCAATTTTCTTATTGTTTTAGAGAAAAAGTATCTAGAAATTCGGAAAGTAGACAAAATTTCCAACAAATTAGATGTATGACATTATGACTTAGGATGAAGGGGGAGGGGGGATCTGCCTCGGAACATGCGCGCGGTGCTGCGTAAACTAAGTTGTGCAATTCCACTTAACCACTCACACGTTTACATTCGCCCTCCCATCTCCCCTCCGAACTTTCTCTATAAGGTTTACTTTAAGATTTTTGGGTCGCTGAATCCTAATTTTTAACTTTGCCCCAAAAATGCCCCCCCCTCCCCCCCCCCCCCAAATAGTTGTTTTTAACTTAAATTTCTTATTGTTTTAGGGGAAAAGCATTACGAAATTAGGAAACTAGACAAAATTTGTAACAAACAGGATACATGACATTATGAATTAGGATGAACGGGGAGGGTGAGGGCTGCCTCGAAACATGCACTGCGGCGCTACGTGCACTAAATGATGAAGTCCAGGCAATAGGGGATTTTATCTGGCAAAATTAATGGTAGTACTGGAAATCGGGTTTCTAGATGTTTTTTGGGTCGCTGAATCCGAATTTGTAACTTCCCACCAAAATTTCACCCGGCAACCCCCCAAAAAATTGATTTTTTGAAAAAATTTGGTTTTTGAGAAAAGCGCGCGGGGAATGTTCCGAGGCAGCCCCCTCTCTCTCCGTTTATCCTACGTCATAATGTCATGTATCCTATTTGTTGCAAATTTTGTCTAGTTTCTGAATTTCGTAATGATTTTCCCCTAAAACAATAAGAAATTTAAGTTAAAAACAACTATTTTGGGGGGTTTTCGTGGGGGAAAATTTTGGGGGTAAGATAAAAATTCGGATTCAGCGACTCAAAAAACTTAAAGTAAACCTTATAGAGAAAGTTCGGAGGGAAGATGGGAGGGCCTAATGTAAACGTGTGAGTGGTTAAGTGGAATTGCGCAACTTAGTCCACACAGCACTGCGGCGCATGTTCCGAGGCAGATCCCCCCCTTCCCCTTCATCCTAAGTCATAATGTCATATATCTAATTTGTTGCAAATTTTGTCTACTTTCTGAATTTCTAGCTACTTTTCCCCTAAAATAATAAAAAATGGATTTTTTTAATAAAAACTTTGTTTGGGGGCTTTTTACCAAAATTTGGGGAGGTTGCCGGGGGAAATTTTGGTGGGTAGTTACAAATTCGGATTCAGCGGCCCAAAAAACATCTAGAAAGCTGATTTCCAGTACTACTATTAATTTTGCTAGGTAGAGTCCCTATACGGTCTCTATTGCCTGGACTATAAGAACATAAAACAAAAATGAAATTTCTTTATGATAACTTTCTGTTTTTTCATAAAAACGTATAAAAAATCCCGTAAAATCTTAAAAACATGGAACGCAAAAAGTTCCAAATATTGCTTGTTTGTGATTTATTGAAATGTTGAATAAAACTGTTTAAATTATATAAATTATTTCTATTATCATGTTCATAAGTAACTTATATGGTTAAAAAGTAAAAATTCTAAAAGGTTTCTTTAATTCGATTTTAGTTAATTCCGTATTTCAATAATGTTTGAATACTCATACACATTTTGTTCACATAAATGCTTTTGACACTTTCTATGTTGTTTTATTTATTTATAGAGATGTGTGACCAAAAGTGGATCTTAATGGGAAAAATATTACTTTACATGTATTTATAAGGCAAAAAAATAAGAATTTTTAAAATGCAAATTCTGATATTACCATCAATTTCAATTATCTATCTATACTAATATTAAAAGGAAGTAAAGTTTGTTTCTTTGTTCGGAGTAATCTCTAGAACTACAGAACCGATTTCAAAAGTAATGATATCAAAATGATGGTGTTAGTCTCTGTTCTAACATAGGCTATATCTTATGCCCATGCCACTACCTCAAAGGGGGTGCAGGAGCAAAAAACGTTCTAAAAATGCGATTTTTATGTTACTGAAGTGCCTAGAAACATGAAATTTGGCATGGTAGCTACTCATAAGATATAAATGATCTCTAAGAAAATTTCTTAAAAAACTCGAAATTTAAAAGGGGTGAAAATGTGCAAAAAGCGTTCTAAATGGCGATTTTAAAGCAATCTCAGGAAATAGCGAACCGATTTCAAAAATAATGGTGATAGCCCTTGCTCCAACATAGGCTATATTTTACAGGGTCTGTTCTGAAATTAGTAGGACTTTTTTTCCTGAGCGAACGGGCGGACGAGAGGCGGTCTGCGCGCGCACGATCGGTGGAGGGAGATATTGGGAATGCTGGGAAAAATGGGCAGTCCGTCGGCTTACGGCCGTTGAAGACAGGGGGGTACCATTCGTGCGATGCGCCAACTGTAAAGATTCCTTAACTGCTCGCGCATTACATCACGTGGCGGACAGATTCGCCTCCCTTCGCTTGTTTCAATAGTATTCTGTATGCTGTTCTGCGTTGGATTTTTTTTTCTGTGAATGATATTAATTTTCATATTATTTTAACTGCCTTTTTTTAAAAAAACCTAGTGAATGCCCTATATCAACGTGTTCTAATAACTCTCGGAGAACACGTACACAGATTTAACAATACAGTACAGAGTCTAAAATCCGGAAGTTGAAATTCCGAATTCTTCAAAATCCGGGTATTTTGTTAACTGGCGATTATTATTCTGGAAAATCGCAACGAAAAACACTAAAATCGCAAAGGACAAAATTTACTATACTAAGCTACAATTTCAAAACCGAATTCCTTTTACGAGCGTCAAAAAATTCCTGAAGAAAGCGAAAATCTCTAAGAACTGCATAAAAGAATCGCGAGAAATTCAGAATAAACTTTAATGAAAGAAAAAACAAAAAAGAAGACAGCATTTACTATATTAGAATAAAAGATTAAAACCAGATTTCTTTCACAAATGCAGACAAATCGCCATGAAGTGGGGGGGGGGGGGAGTTCGAAACTCGCAGAGGAGAAAATTTATTATATTTCCTTAAAAGTTGGTAACCGAGTTCCTTTTACAAATCTCAAAATTCTAAAAATCGCATAAAAATTCGAGTAAAATGCGAAAATCTCTGTACGAACTCCGAATAAACTTTATTGAAAAAAATGACAAGATTTAATACAATAGTGGGCTAAAAAAATATAGCCGGATTCTTTTTACTCATATGGAAAAATCGCCGCAAAAATTTTAAAAAGAAAACGTCAAAAATTGCATAAATTTAAAAATTTTCCTTTGTTATAGGGATTTTTTTTTACCTTAAAAAAAAAATTCCTCTATTAAAATATTTGCTTTAGCATTATCTTTTTTTACTTTCTTTTATCTATAACAGAAGAACGTATTGTAGTCGAATTTTTGTTCGACTTCCAGTTTTCGACGGATTTACACATTTTCAATGTCAGAGATCCCGAAAAACATGTTTTTACAAAATATCTGTCTGTCCGTATATGTGTATGTCTCATTATATCATCGGAAAGTATACGAAGTTATGTATTTTTGACTATGGCCAGCATGTCAAGGTTAAATTTGGGGATATTCCGCCGGCAGGGGGCGCTGTAATAGCGATTTTTGTTCCATTTTCATTATTGATTCACCGGAAAGCATACAAAGTTAGGCATAGATTTGAACCAAACTTCATATGCATATTTTTGACTATTGACGCCAGATCCCAGTTGAAAATGGATATGTAACCCTGGAAGGGAGCGCTGTGATAACGATTTTTGTGGGATTTTTCGTAGTTTTGTTGTACATCGGCTGCTGATACAGCGACATGCACTTCGTATCTATAGCTAACCCGGCGATTCGCAAACAGAATAACGATGATATTTATTTTATTAAATATTATATTCGTGTTACTCTGATTAATAAAATGAATCAGAAATTTAAGATGAAAATTAATATAGAGTTGAAGAAGTATTAGCCTATAAGCAGTGCTTAATTTGCTTTGGATATTATCGTTAATATATTCTGTTTGATTCTCAGCACCGCTACTTCTTTGTTTTTAGTGGAAATTTAAATATTGTTCTGAATTCACCGGCGCTCACTCCGGAATTTAGCGGAAATAGTGTTTCTAAAAAATCAAAGCCTAAATTTTTATTTCTTTTTTTCCCATCTCTAATCTTTTGCGTTCTTTCCTACCAAAGCGCTTACCTATGTGACATAGTGTGTCCCGTGTAGGGTTTTTTTTTTTTTTTTTTTTTTTTTTTTTTTTTTTTTTTTTCAATGGTTTCCGAATGTCGATGAGGAATGTCAGAATTAATCGCAACTGCTTCTGACGTTTTTACTCGCTGCTTTTTGTTCCTGTTTTTAAAATATTCTCTCTGATTAACTTTCTAGCTCTGCACGGTGCTTAATTTGCTCCGAATATCACAGGAGCGCAGCTCCAGTACTTCTTTATTTTTAGTGAATATTTAAATATTAGTTAGAACAGACCAGAGTTTATAAATACTGTGCACCAATACAAAGAAGTCCCTGACGAGTAGGATTTTCTGAAAATTTCCCACTTCTGATTTTAATGTTTTTGCTCTGTTCGTTTATTACAATTTATTAGACATTAATGCCTAAAGATATGCCAAAAATATAAATTTCTTTTTGAGGAAGACGAAATTGCTTTAAAATTTGAAATAGTGTATGAAATATAAATATGCGTATGTGTGTGTGTGGGGGGGGGGGGGGGGGGGGGGCAGGGGGATTATAAACTTTGGTGTTATTACTGCAGAATATTAGAGCTCCGGTACTTTTTTTTTTTGCTAGAAACTAAGCCCTGTGTATATATATTGTTGCAGATATTTGAATCATATTGATTTTGATCCTGAATAAGCATAGTGACATTCGAAATTTTTTGAAAACTTATATCTAGTAATCGGACAATGGATTATTGTTAAAAGTTTTGATGTGAGTTTTGTTTAATTTATTCTGTTTGATAATTCTAGTCTTTTTATTATTACTGCTGTGTCCTCATATTCCTATAATTCATCCTTTCATTTTATTTTACAATAGTTTAAAAGTTTTCATTTGTACTTTTACGCATTAAAAATGTAATATTTTTCGCGAATTTACTGAAGTATTTGGATGAAACAAATGTATCGCGATATTATTTAACCATTATGTATGTTATATTTAACTAACTCTAATCAGTGTTTGAACAAATTATTTTAAGGAAAGTGATTTCGTTCAATTTACTTTCGAGGATCTGTTTTTTTAAAAATTATTTACTTCATATTCCTTTCCGTTCTTTTACTCATCTATTTACATTGTCACGGCCGGTCTCTCTCCGATCTTGTCCGCCACGTGACGTTTCAGTCCTGCTCTACTCTGATTGGCTATCCTTCAAATGGAACAACCTTATGTAGAAGAACCTTGGTTGAAGAGAGCAGGTCGCTTGTACTGTGAACCCCTGTCAGAGCGCCTCGTCACAGAGAATCATGGAGCAGCGATACGCGATCAAATTTTGCGTAAAGCTTTGTAAAACGGGCAAAGAGATTCACGACATGATTAAGGAGGCCTACGGTGATGCTGCCGTGGGTAGATTGGGGTTTTTTAGTGGCACAAGCTGTTCCGAAAAGGTAGGGAAAGAGTGGAAGATGACGACCGCTCCGGACGCCCTTCGACCAGCAAGACCAAAGAAAATGTGTCGCAAGTGAAAATTTTACTGAACAATGATCGCAGGATGAGTATCAGATAGATTGCTGATGAATTGAGCATTCCTCAAACCTAAGTTTTTGAGATCGTGACAGAAAACTTAGCCATGAGGAAGTTAGTGCTGCGAGTGTTCTCAGAGGAGCAAAAGGCCAACCGGAAAGCGATCTGCCAGGATCTTCTTCATCATGTGAATGAGAACCTCGACTTTCTGGACAATGTAGTGACCGGTAATGAGACGTGGGTGTTTGAATACGACCTGGAGAGCAAGCAGCAGAGCTCAGATTGGCACACCCCTTCTTCCCCACGCCCCAAGAAATCACGAATGAGCAAATCCAAGCAAAAGTCCACGCTCATTTGCTTTTTTGATCGACATGGAGTCATTCACAACGAGTTCGTACTACCCGGACAAACAATTAATGCAATTTTTTACGTGGAAGTCCTCTCAAGACTGCGAAAACGCATTGTTCGTGTCCGCCCAGCCATCGCCAACAATTGGCGGCAGCACCATGACAACGCGCCGAGCCACACAGCGTTTCGCATACTGGAGTATAGTGGAGCCCAGCACAATGTGGCAATGCTGCCTCATACCCCTACAGCCCCGACTTGGCCTCGCCAGACTTTTTTTCTGTTCCCGAGAATAAAATCGACGCTCAAGGGGAAGCATCCCAGCTCGGTACAGGCCGTGACGAGGGAACTAAACAGCATTCCGGTCCAGGCGTTCCTGGAGGTGTACCAAAACTGGAAAACTCGTTGGCAGCAGTGTGTAGATGCGGAAGTGAGCTGCTTTGAAAAATTCTAATCGTTTCTACTATTCTCATGAATAAATTTTAAAAAAAAGAGTCCTACTAATTTCACAACAGACCCTATATGTAGGTATCACTACACCCAAAAAGAGGGTGCTGGAGCAAAAAAAAAGGTTCTAAAAATGCGATTTTTGTGTTACTGAAGTGACTAGAAACCATGAAATTTGGCATGATAGCTACTTATAAGATATAAATTATCTCAAAGAAAATTTCTTAAAAAAAATTCGAAATTTAAAAGGGGTGAAAATGTGCAAAAAGCATTCTAAAAAACGTTCTAAATGGCGATTTTAACGCAATCTCAGGAAGTAGCGAACCGACTTAAAAAAATAACGGTGATAGCCCTTGCTCCAACATAGGCTATATTTTATGTCGGTGTCACTACCCCAAAGGGAGGAGGCTGGAGCAAAAAAAAGGTTCGAAAAATGCGATTTTTGTGTTACTGAAGTGCCTAGAAACATGAAATTTGGGATGGTAGCTACTTATTAGATATAAATGATCTCTAAGAACGTTTGGTAAAAATTAGAAATTTAAAAGGCGTTATAATGCGCGAAAAGCGTTCTAAAAAACGTTCTAAATGGCGATTTTTACGTAATCTGAGGAACTATCAAATCGATTTAAAAAAAATGGTTAGAAGTTGATGGTGTCAGCCCTTTCGCTAACATAAAATGAGTCTTCTGGTGATAATTGAAAAGTTTATTGTGGTTCGATCAGGAAAATTTACAGGTAAGTACTTTATGATGTCTAGAGTAAAATGAACTAAAAGTTTTCTTCTAAGCATATTATTTGTTGATTTATAGCTGTTTTCATGAAGAATTACATGAGATATTTCTGAAAGTATAAACGTCATTCTATAATTGCCAGTAACTTTTTTATGTTTCAATACATTGATTAGTTTTTAGTTTACTACACTCATGAGCAGCTTACATACATACATACGGTAAAAAAGAAGATTAATGGTTTATTAAGAATTCTTTTTTTTTTTTTTTTTTTTTTTTTTTTTACACGGTTTAACAAGAAAAAATATTTTACATGAATTTATGAAACATAAAAATGAGAATTTTTCAAGTGCGAATTCTAAATATTATCGACAACGAGGTGGAACCCGCCGAATTTCGACGAAAGAAAATGTTTACAAAGGAACTGTTGCATCAAATTTATAATACATCAACAACAATAATTAGAATAAAAAATCCATCTTACACTTGTTAATTTAACTCTCCAAAGATATATTTTAACCTAAGATTAACAAAATACTTTTTCCATAAACTTCAACTGTTAAAATTATTGAAAAATTAAACTTAATTCATATATGTCATCAGTAAAATATGATCAAGATAAGTAATTTTGATTAAGTTATTAATTGATGCTTGGTATTATGGAATGAAAAATCCGCAAAATGATTTCACCTTGACATAATCATAGAATTTTTCTACCTTCACATCTAAACCAAATCAAGTAATTTTCCACGTTTCACATCCATATTAACCATTTAAAAACATTTTAATGCGCAATAAGTTATTAATAAATATATTTTCAAGCTTGAAGTCACGTTTGTTAACTATTACAACTTTTCATGTTAAAATTTCCACTCGTCATTTGAGGTCTTAGTATAATCTCTGTACCTGCGCGTAAAAATTCCAGAAATTTATAACTTTTAGACGTATTCAAGGAGAAATATCTCGTTTTATCAAATAAAATTATCGTTTACTTTTAAATATGACGTCATTTTCAGTCGCTGAAATATTTTGCCTATTGACTCAAACTCAATATCAGCGAAATGAAAAAATAGTGAAATATAACAGCATCATCAGGGAAATTGTGTCTTTTTTAAAGCGTAACGTCATTTTCTGTTCAAATTTGTAAAAATATATTTTTAATTGTAATGAGAAAATGGCATCAGTAAGAATATAATCAATAAAGATAACTAATCCACTTTTAATAGAAATGAAGTACTTCAGTTGCCACGATTAGAAAATTGGTATTAAAAACTATAAAAAATTAATATCTCAAAAATAAATTGAGATACAGCTTTCAAATAAATTGCATTTAAAAGTGCATTTTTTTCTGCGTTCGACGGTGTAAACATTTAAAATGTGGGATGTTTAGAAGTTTAAAAATTTGCTGTAGCAAAAACTGCAAAAGCGAAATTTCATTTCAAATTTCAAAGTGTTGCCATTCGCAGAATGACGTATGCGTTACGAACAGATATGTTTGTCCTTTATAATATAGATTTCAACATATTTCATACAACACTGAAAAATTTTAAGACTTTTGGTTTATTACACAGCAAGAGTTCAAATCATTAAGGATATAAAACAAAAATGAAATATCTTTGTTGAATGAATGTTGCAGGTTATTTTTTTTATTCAAACTACAGTATGAAAGATTTTAATTGCTATAAGGTGTGGACAGGTGGGTGCAACGATGGAAGTGAAAATTTAGAGGATTATTTTATATGATTTATTATTTATTGTCAGTAAAGAGTATTGTATCCAAACTAACAAGGAAGGTCTCCATACGGGCATACTCAGAAAAATCTGAAACAAATACAGAATGTTCTTCTGTCATGGGTATATATATGTTTATAAAAAAAATTTCGGCTGAACCTCGGTAGAACGTCCGTAAAAAAAAATAAAATAAAATAAAAATTTCGTTTATTTGGCGAGTTATCACCGTTTGGCGAAGAAATAAAATTTCAAAAAATACGCTTGTCGAATACACTTTAACGAAAAAACTTTTTATGTTGAATTTTTTTAAATAAGTTTAATTTAAATAACTTTAGCTTTGTCATTTTTAGTTTGTTTTAACTATACTTTTGTCATTTATATTTATATGTACTTATAACGAATTTTAACTATCATATTTTACGATTTAAAACAAAATCTAAATTGATTAAAATTATTCCAAACTCAAAAATATGCCCCATTGATCACTGTGGATTCAACTTTGTTGCTATGGAAACAACTTCTTCGGTATGGAAATGAATTACGGCAGCATTATTCATCTGGCGTTAAAAGTAATTTTTATAACCGATAAAGCGGTTTAAATTAAAAAAAAATTGTGGATTGGAGAATAAAACACTGGCAACATGTATAATACAAAATGTAATAATAATAATAATAATAAATTCTTTCATGGTTTACGTTTAAATTCATTAAATACCGCATAGTCTCAAAATCAATTAACAAACAATTTTCAGATTCATTCAAATCGTTTGCTTTTGGCGAGGAAAAGTGCTGCTCGCCAAATTGCGTGCCGCTTTCGTCTTTTCACGCCAATTATTCGAAAGTATTTTATTTTTTTTCCAGATTTTCTACTGTAATTCCGCCGCTAATTTTAACTGATCCTTTATTACATACATGAATACTTTCACTAGCATTTTTTTCAACATATTCTGAGTATGCCCAGTATGGAGACCTTCCTTGTAAGTTAAATGTATGCAAAAGAATAACATGACGCAAAGAAACTCTTTATATAAATTCTACTTTTGATTTTGGATAATAGACCGGGGGCCGGCAGCACAGACAATAACCTCATCGAGTTCGCAGCTGAAATTCCAGAATTACTTAAACCCAATTCGCAGATTAAAGCGCAATCGGTCTGCTGAGTCACATCTTGATGGTAAACACCTGAAAATCCGATTTTAGCGGTTGACTCGTAGGCTTATGATTAAGTTTTCCTGCACCGAAAGGTATAAAAACATGGAGAAGTAGGAGCAGGAAAACACAATGGTCAACCTACTAGTCAACCGCTAAAATCGGGTTTTCAGGTGTTTTCCACCAAGATATGACTTGGCAGACCGATTGCGTTTTAATATGAGAATAGAGTTTTCACCCAGCAAAGAAGGAAACAGTGGTCCATCAGCTGGAAAAAGATGGCCACCAGCACTGCCATCAGCGGTAAAGTCCAATGTGCCATTAATTAAAACAGTACAAAAGTGTCCGTGCGGAATGCAGCTTGCCAGTCAGTGATGGCCAACAGCAGGCCAGCATTGGTATGCCATCACATTACTTCAATCCGGCACTTTTTTTGTGCACTTCCATGGTGTGGTAGGCCAGCGCATGAGATAAAACGGTGGCCGATCAGAATTTTATCTGATGATTTCCGACAGCAAAGTTGACTGAAGCTGTCCAGCAGTAGTCATGCAGTGGTAGACCATTAGCTAGCACTTCATCATTGCCATCACCTATCTTGCTGCTGGCTATCAATTTCCTTTTTGCTGGGAACTCATTCTTGAATTTCAGACGTGAACTCGATGAGGTGATTGTATGTGCTGCCGCCTCCTGTTCTATTAGCGGCACAAAAGATAAGCCATTTTATTCAAATAAATACATTTCAGTGCATTATATAGGTTCAGCGACAGTTATATATTTAACAGTGTATTAGAAAATGAAAAGTATTGTCAACCTACTAGTCAACCGCTAAAATCGGGTTTTCAGGTGTTTTCCACCAAGATATGACTTGGCAGACCGATTGAGTTTTAATTTGAGAATCGAGTTTTCACCCAGCAAAGAAGGAAACAGGGTCCATCAGCTGAAAAAAAGATGGCAACCAGCACTGCCATCAGCGGTAAAGTCCAATGTGCCATTACTTAAACAGTACAAAAGTGTCCGCGGAATGCAGCTTGCCCATCAGTGATGGCCAACAGCAGGCCAGCATTGGTATGCCATCACATTACTTCAATCCGGCACTTTTTATGCCGGTTCAGCGAAAGTTACATATTTAACAGTGTATTGGAAAATGAAAAGTATTGTATAGACGTGTAAATATATTTAGCCAAACCAAGAAAAAAATTTAACTGAATTAAAAAATTCCTTTTATGCCACATCAAGGCGTCACTTAAACTATATCTTTTTAAACTCATATTTTGAATTTATGAAAGATGTAAATGTTAAAGCATCAATGAATACTTTTTTATGCATCTTTTTAAATCTATCTATATTATAAAGGACAAACATATCTGTGCGTAACGCATACGTCATTCTGCGAATGGCAACACTTTGAAATTTGAAATGAAATTTCGCTTTTGCAATTTTCGCTACTGCAAATTTTTAAGCTTCTAAACATCCCACATTTTAAATGTTTACCCCGTCGTATGCAGAAAAAATGCACTTTTAAATGCAATTTTTTTGAAAGCTGTATATCAATTTATTTCTGAGATATTAATTTTTTTATAGTTTTTAATACCAATTTTCTAATCGTGGCAACTGAAGTACTTCATTTCTATTAAAAGTGGATTAGTTATTTTTATTGATTATATTCTTACTGATGCCATTTTCTCATTGCAATTAAAATATCATTTTTAAAAATTTGAACAGAAAATGACGTTACACTTTTAAAAAAATACAATTTCTCTGATGATGCTGTTATATTTCACTATTTTTTCATTTCGCTGATATTGACTTTGAGACAATAGGCAAAATATTTCAGCGACTGTAAATGACTTCATATTTAAAATAAAACGATGATTTTATTTGATAAAACGAGATATTTCCCTTTGAATACGTCTAAAAGTTATAAATTTCTGGAATTTTTACAGGCAGGTACAGAGATTATACTAAGACCTCAAATCACGAGTGGGAATTTTAACATGGGAAGTTGTAATAGTTGACAAACGTGACTTCAAGCTTGAAAATATATTTATTAATAACCTATTGCGGGTTAAAATGTTTTTAAATTGTTAATATGGATGTGAAACGTGGAAAACGACTTGATTCGGTTTAGATTTAAAAGGGAGGGGGGGGGGGATTCTATGATTATGTCATGGTGAAATCATTTTTGCTGATTTTTCATTCCGTAATATCAATTGATAACTTAATCAAAATTACTTATCTTAAATATATGTTACTGATTAGGTATATGAATGAAGTTTAATTTTTCAATAATTTTAAGAGTTGAAGTTTATGAAAAAAGTATCTTAGGTTAAAATATGTCTTTGGAGAGTTAAACTAACAAGTGTAAGATGGATTTTTTAATGTAATTAATGTTGTCGATGTATTATAAATTTGATGCAACAGTTCCTTTGTAAACATTTTCTTCCGTCGAAATTCGACGGGTTCCACCTCGTATATATAAAAGCCGTTCTCTGTGTGTATGTCCTTTATACAAATCTTTAATTTTTGACCGATTTGCACGAAACTTGCTGTACATAGGCTTTAGAACGTGGAATAGATCCCTGTCACCTTTAAAAAAATCATCAGACCAATATTTATCCTTTTTTCTATCATCTTTCATAATTTAACATTATAGAAATATATCATTTTAAATTTTCAAATTCAATAACTTCTTTCCTGTTGCCACACATCTAAAAAACTGCTTAATAGTTTAAAAAAAATTATAACTCGAGTACTTTGTTTTATTAGCCAATAAAAATTCAGACTCGACTGCTATATTTTTACACTTTTGAAATGGACGTCATTCTAATCAGAAAATGCACATTTTTCATATATTTATGTAAAAACTTAACTAAGCATGTTTTAAAATGACCTTAGAAGTACTTTAGTTGAATGTTAAAAAATCTATTTTAATGAAGTCGTTTCAATATCAAGAATCAAATAAGGAAAATGATAATAGTAAAAAAAAAAAAAAAATCGTTTGCTTAGATATGACGTCAATGTCATCAATATAATTTCAAACTGGCTCTACAAACTGGATGCTACAATTTATTCCCTATTTCTTTGTAATCTTTAATTATATCATTTAGATAAATGTTTTAATACCTGAAATGCAGTGATAATATTCTACGATTTGTATCGAATACGGTTATATGAAATACGATTTATGTATGATTTATATTAAATAGAAATTATAGCTACTATCTTTCAGGGTAAGCTTTTTTTCTTTTTTAAACAAAATTTCATGACTGACAGACTTTTTTGTTAGACGTTGAAATAATGGGATGCATGATGTTTAGCGATCAAATTGCAGTAAAAGCGTAATTTATGGTACGGTTAGGTTGTTGCCACCAACAATATGGTGCTAGGCGTTACTCATAGATATGTCTTTTCTTCATAATATTGCATTAATAGCAAACGGATATATCTTTCTGAATTGAGTTACAGGTATATTTAAAAATATATCCGTGATTGAAAATTAATTTAAAATGGATAAACAATCCGTAAATTGAGATAAGCTTTTCAAAAAAAAAAAAAAAATTACTGAAAGTACTTTTTGTATTCTATTAGATTTTGGAATAATCAAATGTGCGATGTTTAAAGGTCAAATTGCAGTAAAAGTTAAATTTATGGTTGGGTTAGGTTATTGCCACCAACAATATGATGCTAGAGTTACTCATAGTTCATCAATGTCTTTACTTTATAATATTGCATTACGAGCAAACAGGTATATCTTTCGTAATTGGGCTGCATGTAGGGATGAGATTTCCACGTTTTTGCACACCGGTATATTCTTAAAGAAAATGTTGTTCTGTTAAATCAAGAGAGTGTCCCGATTAAATGAAATATCATTTACTCTAACAAAATACTGGTGTGAAAAAATGCGGAAATCTTATCCCTGGCTGCATGCAAATCAAAAATATCCATGATTGAAAATTACTTTAAAATCCATTCACATGAAAAAATTGAGATACAATTTTCAAATAAATTTCATTTGACAGAAGCTTTTTCTATTCGACAATGTGAAAAACGAAATTGTATGATGATCATAAGTTAAAAAAAATTTAGTAAAGGCAAAATTTATGGGTTCGGTCATTGCCATCATCAGTATAATGTCACAATTGGCATTGTGTTTGTAGTTTTATATATATATTCTGAAGATGACTCAATGAAAGAGTCGAAACATGTAATTTTTTAATATTTTTAATGTTTTTTATTATTTAAATGACGCTTTTTAAGCAAATAATTGTACATTAATATATGTTATGACATTTGTTTGGAATATACATTATTATGGTATAGTTAATAGTAGACGCAATTAAAACTATTTTACTTATATTTCTTATCGGTCTTTTAACGATTCGTGGACGGTAATGCACCAATCTCAGTTATTGTCACTGCCGTATTATTTCATTTTAATGTATTTTACCCGGGTGGACTATTATTATTGACACGAGCGAAGCCGGGTAGATCTGCTAGTTAAACATAATTTTTACAGATGCGATAATAAATAAAACAAAAATTAAATGATGAAATAAATAAATATGTATATATTAATAGCATAGCTTCACTCAAAATTTGATATGACCCAGCAAAGAGGAAATTGCTGGCAAGCAGCAAGATATGTGCTGGTAATGATGGAGAAGTGCTGGCTAATGGTCTACCACTGCAGGACCACTGTTGGACAGCTTCAGTGAACTTTGCTGTTGGAAAGCATCAGATAAAACTCTGACCGGCCTCCGTTTTATCTCATGTGCTGGGTACATCCACACCTGGAAGTGCACGAGATAATAAAGTGCCGGATTGAAGTAATGCGATGGCATACGAATGCTGGCCTGCTGTTTGCCATCACTGATGGGCCAGCTGCATTCCGCATGGACACTTTTGTACTGGTTTAAGTAGTGGTACATTGCACTTTACCGCTGATGGCAGTGCTGGCTGCCATCTTTTTTTTTTTTTTTCAGCTGATGGCCCACTGTTTCTTTCTTTACTGGGAACTATTATTAAGTCCCATATTTAAAATTCTTAGAGCCATAAGATAAAGTGCTGCGTCACAAACTTTAACCCGTTAAGGGTTTTTGTATTGATTAATTTTACATTAAAAATTTTGAGCATTTTAAGCCCTAACTGTCACAGCCATGATTGTCAAGAGCCCGTATACAGGATGTATATCGCCCAGGTGCAGTAATATGGCTACCTCTTCCTTAACAATCCTTATTCGTTTACACACTAAGTAAAAAGTTCTGGATTTATTTACTTCAATTTACAAACTACAGTCGGACCTCGTTATCCCGACACCCGGTTATCACGTCACCCCGCTTATCACATCAGTTTTTCAAAGTCCCGATTTTCTGTATATGATTTGAATGTAATCAAACTCCGAATTTTACGTCGTTAAATATTTTGCCACTCCGGATATCCCGACGGTTTAGGAAAATTGTCCATTTTTTATAATCCATCTTATAAGCATGGAAATTAAGCTGTAAGAAATATTTTTGCCAAACTTTTCACAAAAGTGTCTAAAACACTCATTAACCCTTTCAGGGGCAAGGCACTTCTATTAATAAAATACTGAAATGAATGACTGACACCGGAATTTACAAACAAATATATTTGAAAATATTTAAAAGCTTTTCCTCATGTACTTAATAAAACGAAAATTCTATTGCCAATGCCCAATTTAGGAATTAAAATTAAGTGGTCCAAAAATGAATCACCGCCCTTGAAGGGGTTAAGATAAATGAGAAATTTTACTTCAGTCTTTATCTGAATAAATAAAGCCACATACTATTAATGACTACCCACTTAAACTTCAGATAGAAGAACCAGTCTATTCGCGGTCTTTCTGTTTTGGTCAGGCGCAGCTTTCTTGCGGTTACACGGCGTTTTTCATCCGACTAAAATCGATGCATTGCATTGCATTGAAACTATCAGAAATTATCTAACTCCATTTCTAAAACAACGAATATTGATTACAATTCATTGTATAATACTGAAAAAAGAATTGTAGTAAACACATCTAGGGATAAGCAAACCTTAATTCGTCAATATTTCATGTAACAATAAAAAAAAAAAAAACTCATCATAAATCTGATTTCTTTTCAATTTTGATTTTGTGTTTATTTTGTATAATAATAATGCTTTATTGCTTAAAACTGCAAGAACAGTTATGAATTTAAAATTGTCTTAAATTAATTAAAAATACAGCTTTTTATAAATATACTTTTCTCCCAACTCCGGTTACTGCGACACGCCGCTTATGACGACACTCTTTTCTGGCCAATAGAGTGTCGGGATAACGAGGTTCGACTGTATATTGATGTAATTAAATTTAACTGAATATAAAATGAATAAAACAATTGTCACAGTTATAAGTATAATTTATACTGAAAACAAAAATAATAAATGCATAATTACAAAATCATTTTTACTCCTCAGTGAAAATTGTCAGATATCTTTATTCAGAACGAATATCTTTTTTTTCTCTTAAAAAATTGGATATATTTTAACGAGATATAAATAGGGCACTTGGAAGTACAGACAACTGGCTGATGTTGAAAAAAAAAAAAAAAAAAACTAGGGTACAGGAATTCTGCCTTTTCAGAATTTAGTGTCGCTCCCGATGAAAAAAAATTATTAAATAGTCTTTTTCAATCGAACTTTATACCTTTGGAATGGATCATTTTCTTCTGATGGACTGGTGGCTTCCATTATTATGAAACAGCCATTATAAATGAAGTGTTAGGTGAAAATGAAAGAGCAGCCGTAAAAAGTTAAACCTCTGATTTTCTGGTCAAAAAAAAAATAAATAAATAAAATTATGGCCATTTTCTCCCAGTCTGACCAGAAAATCAGAGTTCTGACTTTTTACGACTGCTCTTTCCTCTTCACCTAACACTTCATTTATAATGGCTGTTTCATAATAATGGAAGCCATCAGCCCATCAGAAGAAAATAACTCGGTTAAAGCGAAAACTCGACTAAGTGGGACTCGGATAATCGGAACTCTACTGTAGTTTAGTTTTAAGACTTAAAACACGCGATTTTATTTTATATAAAATGACGTCATCTGCATCCGCTGAAGAATTCCTCATATTCATATGACGCCACTATCGCTGAATAATACACAAAAAAAACAGGTGTCTCTCAAGAAACTCGACAAAAAAAAATCGGATATCTAAGGATTCATATGCCTTCATTTGTTTGTAATATAAATTAAATTAAATATAGTTTCTAATAGCACCATGTTTCATAAGAAATCATTCATTTATATTTTTTCAAAATAGTAGCATGTATTTTCATAATTTTATTTTTCAGTTTTTTTTGGGAAAATGGGAACAAAATGATATAATTGCTATTTTTAACTATTTTTCCTTTACCTTCTTCAGAAATGGAATACTTGAGTTGCCAAAATTAAACAAATGACGCTAAAAACTACAAAAAAATTAATATCTAAAAAAAAATGGAGCCGCAATTTTCAAACAAATTGCATTTAAAAGTACTTTTTTTCCCCCAATACGACGGTATAAAAATTGAAAATGTGCGATACTTAGAAGTTCAAAAAATTGCTGTAGAATGTTTAACAGTAGGGGAGACTGGGGATACTTGATCCCTGATCAAAAAGTATACTAAAATCAATATGTAGAGTTTTGAAATCTAGTAATGCATTTTAAGATGCATTATTTCAGATAATTTGGCAACATAAAATCATTTACCGCCATTTTGTTTCAGCATGAAAAGGAAATATTTAATTGTTGCAAGTTCAAATTTTTTAAAGGTTCTTAAAGTTTTGTTTTTATTTTCTATTGTTGGAAGTTTGATAAATTGAATTGTATATTATTTTAAAGTATAAACTTTACTATTCTCAATATAACTTCTTGAGCAAATTAGTTTTGTTTATTTACCACCTAAAATATACATTTATGTTCTAAACACAAAATGGAGATACTTGATCCCCCTTTTTCTAGGAATACTTGATCCAAGGGATCATGTATCCCCAAATAACTAAACTTTTAATATAAACAGAAATATTTCAGTTTTGTTACTAAATGCAGAACATTAGCATCAACTTAGCAAAAGGTGTTTGTGATACTTTAATTTTACTTAAAATACTACTCAGATCTCAAGAAACATTCATAACAACACGTATAATAACCACTTATAAACAGATTAAGCTAAATATTGCTATAAAAAGTGATAAAATATCTTTATTTAGATTGATGAACGTTTCATCGCACAAACGGTGACATTTTCAAAATCATTCATGATAGAAATACTTTCACAAAATTTAAAAGACAATAACTTGGTAAACATTGTCACGAGACATCATGCATAATGAAAAACATTGCAAACATAAAATAAACTGAAATGAAATCGGATATTTGTGAGTGTGGATTAATTTTTAGTATTGCTACTAAAACTCCACATCATCTCTTTCTAAATTTTATGTAAATCAACGGACACTGAATCATTGCAAATATTCTCGGTGCGTAAAAGTATCTCTTGATTCTCGGATAATGGATGGTAAATAAAATCTTGACGGATGAATTATTCTGCTATTTTTAAAATTATAAAGATTCTTTGCTACATAATCTGGAGAAAGCTGTGGTTCTCTTGTTGTATTTGATGAAGTTGCTTATGTTCTTTGATTCTAGTTTTAAGTTTTCTGCTTGTCATACCTATATAAAACTGCATTGTTCCATCTTCTTTGGCGAAAGGCATTTCATATACTCCCGATAACTGGTTTGATTCAATTGGATCTATTTTCTTGCATATTATATTTCTTAATTTCACGGAATGTTTTGCAACAAGGAGGATATTAAATTCATTGAGTTTATATTTCAAATGTTCGAAGAAACCAGGAAAATATTGTTAAGGCCCTACTTCAGTCAAGTGAGAAGACCCGTTCGCTAATGCTAATCCTATGGAAGAAATTTATAACGATATCTCGGTTGCATTTCAATATTTTTAAATGATTTTTTTTTGCATTGGATAGCTGAGATCGAACTGTACAAAGGCCGTTTTTTACATTTTCTATTTTGTTCACAGATATTTTTAATGAGGACGCTTTCATTTTCGGAACCGGTTTTGAAACTGAAAGCATCCTCATAAAAAAAATTTGTAATCAAAATCGAAAAAGTAAAAAACGGCCTGCATACAGATTGATCTCAGCTATCCAATGCAAAAAAAAAAATTATTTAAAAATATTGAAATGCAACCGAGATATCGTTATAAATTTCTTCCATAGGATTAGCATTAGCGAACGGGTCTTTTCATTTGACTGAAGTAGCCTCTTAAGCGGATAACATGGAATTTTGCGGATTGAAATTTCTTTTCTTCTTATTCTTCAAGCTCATAATTAATTTTTCTATGGTGCATTTTTTGTATCCAATGTTTCTTGCAATATTACATATTTTATTAATTTCAATATTTAACTGCTCGGGGGTACGGATTGTGAAAGGTCTTTCATTAGAATGTCTAAATGCAGAAACTTAGTATGAAAAGGGAGCTTGAGCATTATGAGGAATAATGGATTGACTGGCTATGGGTTTTCTGTAAACAGTGGGTTCTATTACCTGTTTTTCACTATGCATGATGTCTCGTGACAAAGTGTACCAAGTTACTGTTTTTAAATTTTGTGAAAGTATATTTCTATCATGAATGATTTTGAAAATGTCGCCGTTTGTGAGATGAAACGTTTGTCAATCTAAATAAAGATATTTTATCACTTTTTATAGCAATATTTAGCTTAATAAGAAACATTCAATTTACAATTGGGGCTTTTTGAATATGAAATGAATTTTTTACGAAGAAAAGGCACGCTTAAATTCTATTTCCTGGAAAAGGTTGATAAAAGCATAGTTGATGAGTCAGATTGCCTTATTAAGTTGCCTAATCCACTTATGGTAGGAGAAACCTTAAGAACTGCTACAACTATAACCTTTCACTTTGACTTTTCAAAGTTTCAAAATACCTGCTGATAATGAGGCTGTGTCATTATTTTTTGAAAGCTTTATTCATTACTTTTACTTTGTATTATTAAAATAAAGTTTAACTTTTTGTTGATTTCTTTCTATCTAGCTTTTGTTTCTAAAGTTTTCATTTTAGCTTTTTTCTTCATTTAATTGCGGGTACTTGTTAGTTATCCCGTCGACCAAATTACTGTCGCCAAATTGTAAGATTAAATGCCAATAATGGTTGATCGTAAATGTCACATTCATTCGACAACACGTGTTTAGGTGATCAAGTGATTTTTATTTCGACGTTTTACTTGTATTTTTATTAATGTTACACTAATTTATTTGTTCTTTCGTTATTTAAAATAAAAATTGTCAATTTGTATAATTTGGCGGGTGGTTTCGCGATTTATATAATTTGGCGAAATTGGTTGACGGGATAACTAACAAGTACCAAATTGCGTTTATAGTTTTTATAAATATCTACTCTTCAAGCCATCAACAAAGTGTTTAAATATTCATCTTGTAGTCATAAATGAAAGAAATAAAAGTTAAATGTTTATTACTAACTTATAATACTGCGATGTATGCATAAGGAAACAATATTAGCTTGATTTTTGACAGGGATCAAGTATCCCCAACGAAAGGACCAAGTATCGCTTTAAGTGGGGATACATGATTCCCCTTTCGAAAAAATTTAAAAATGCAATTTCCTAAAATTAATTTGTTTTTTATACCAAGAAAAAAAATTATATTGTATAAGAAATGGATACATGAATATTTTGGTAAAAAATTTTCTTAAAAATGTCAAATGACAACTCAGAAAAAATAAAAACAGAAAGTGGTGATCAAGTATCCCCAGTCTCCCCTACAATGATACATCTGCTTTGTTTTACGGATAGCTTATGCGACGTAACGTTATTTTTTGGAGACGACATTTTTTTGCTGGGAGAAAGAAATAGCATAACGGAGGCCAAAAAAACAGAAAATGCGTTTTTTAATCTAGGCAATCAATTGCTAATTGTGCCGTTTCATCTGCCACAGGTTACTTTACATTACTGTAGCAAGCTTGTTTGATAAATTGTTTAGAAAAATTTGAAAAATATATATTAATGACTGAAAAATGTATGAAAAGCCATAAAAAGTCACTGAATCTAACTATAAATTAAAAGAAAAATTACTCAAAAGCAAATTTTTCTTTATTCGATAATGTAAAAACTGAAATTATATCATGCTTAAAATATATGTAATAGCAATTAATCCCTTGAGGGGCGGTGGGATACATTTTATCCCACCTACTATTAATGAAGATTTATACCAGAAAAACTGTATCAAATTTTACTTTTCTAACTTTGGTGGGAAAAAAAGTCGTAAAATTGCTTTTCCTTATTTTGAAATAAAATTTTTCTAATTTTCCGGTGGGAATTCAGCATTACACAAACGTAATTACTTGCACCTCAAGGGATTAAAACAAAAGCCATAGAGCTACCATCATCGTCATACAATTTTTAAAATAACCAACGGTTTTTGGCAGACATCGATCAGTGAATTACTTTTTAGGAAAGGCAGAAAATTTTGCTGTAAAAGAAATGGCCTTTAAAAAGGAATACTAAAATATAGAAAATTCTATTACATGGTTAAAGGACACATAAAAATCATTTTAAAATATCATTAAATGTTTCAAACTTGCTTGAAGTTCCTTTCCAGTAATGTAAATAAACATAAATTCACCAGAGAAAACATAATTGAACTTGCAGTTGAGAGCATGTGCCACAAATAATTAAACATTGAGATGGGTACTTTGTTTGAAATGGTAACTCCGATGGAAGTGAAATGATGGTCATATAAATAGTGTGACGTAATATACAAGATGACCCAAAAGTCCCTGACACATTTTAAATTTCAATATAAAATCAAGTAATTGTCGTACAGGAGGGAGGTTTGGATTAAAACGCTTCTCACAATGAAAAATTTTCTTCAAGCGAATGAAAATAATTAGTTCCAAGATGGCGCCACTTGTCCGTATGTTTGGGTTCAAACGTGTTTTTTACTGGTTTTGAGATTAGTTTTGAGGCTGTGACACAGAAATGATGTCTGAGAAAGGGAATAAGAATGGGTGTCGTCATTTTTGTGTCAGAGCGTCAAAAATAATATGAAAATCAGAAAAAACACATGTTTTGAACCCAATCATACGGACAAGTGACACCATCTATGATCAAAATTTGGGACTAATTCTTTTCAGTTGCTTGAAGAAAACTTTTCATTGTGAGAAGCATTTTAGTCTAAGCCGCACTCCTGTACAATAATTACTTGATTTTATATCATACAATTTTAAAAATAGCCACCGGTTTTTGGCATACATCCATCAGTGAATTACTTTTTTGGAAAAAGCAGAAAATTTCGCAGTGAAAGAAATGGCATTTAAAAACGAATATAAAATATAGAAAATTCAATTAAATGGTTAAAAAGCACATAAAAGTCATTTTAAAATATCATTAAACGTTTCGAACTTGAGTGCAGTTCCTCTTCCTTCAGTAACATAAACACAAATTCACGAGAGATAACATAATTGAACTTGCAGTTGAGAGCATGTGCCACAAACAATTAAACACGGTGATGGGTACTTTGTTTAAAATGGTATATTCCGATGGAAGTGAAATGATGGTCATATAAACAGTGTGACGTAATATACAAGATGTCCCAAAAGTCCCTGACACATTTTAAATTTCAATATAAAATCAAGTAATTGTCGTACAGGAGTGCGGTTTGAATTAAAATGCTTCTCACAATGAAAAATTTTCTTCAAGCGAATGAAAATAATTAGTTCCAAACATCGATCATAGATGGTGCCACTTCTCCACATGTTTGGCTTCAAACGTGTTTTTTCTGTTTTTCAGATTAGTTTTGAGGCTGTGACACAGAAATGATGTCTGTGAAAGGGAATAAGAATGGGTGTCGTCATTTTTGTGTCAGAGCGTCAAAAATAATATGAAAATCAGAAAAAACACATGTTTTGAACCCAATCATACGGACAAGTGACACCATCTATGATCAAAGTTTGGGACTAATTCTTTTCAGTTGCTTGAAGAAAACTTTTCATTGTGAGAAGCATTTTAGTCTAAGCCGCACTCCTGTACAAGAATTACTTGATTTTATATCATACAATTTTAAAAATAGCCACCGGTTTTTGGCATACATCCATCAGTGAATTACTTTTTTGGAAAAAGCAGAAAATTTCGCAGTGAAAGAAATGGCATTTAAAAACGAATATAAAAATATAGAAAATTCAATTAAATGGTTAAAAAGCACATAAAAGTCATTTTAAAATATCATTAAACGTTTCGAACTTGAGTGCAGTTCCTCTTCCTTCAGTAACATAAACACAAATTCACGAGAGATAACATAATTGAACTTGCAGTTGAGAGCATGTGCCACAAACAATTAAACACGAAGATGGGTACTTGCGTCAGATTAAAATGGTATATTCCGATGGGAGTGAAATGATGGTCATATAAACAGTGTGCCGCAATATACAGGGTGCCCCAAAAGTCCCTGACACATTTTAAATTTCAATATAAAATCAAGTAATTGTCGTACAGGTTTTGACTAAAATGCTTCTCACACTGAAAAATTTTCTTCAAGCGAATAGAAATAATTTAGTTCCAAACTTCGACCATAGACACTTGTCCATATGTTTGGGTTCAAAGATGCGTTTTTTTCTTGTTTTTCAGATTAGTTTTAATGCTGTGACATAGAAATGATGTCCGAGAAAGGGAATACGAATGGGTGTCGTCATTTCTGTACCACAGCGTCAAAAATAATCTGAAACTCGGAAAAAGTACATGTTTGAAACCAATAATACGGACAAATGGCGCCATCTATGATCAAAGTTTGGGACTAATTATTTTCAGTTGCTTGAAGGAAACTTTTCATTGTGAGAAGCATTTTAGCCTAACACTTCTGTACGATAATTACTTGATTCTATATTGAATTTAAAAATGTGTCAGAGACTTTTGGGGCAGCCTGTATATTGGAGAGACTAGCCGTACCTTGGAAATAGGATTAAAAGAACACAGGAATCCCTTTAATTCAAGAAACTTAAATTCTAAAATTATACCCAATGTCATAGAAACATATTATTTTCCAGATTTCGAGATGGTCATGAAATCAAATTGCAACATATACAAAAGCTGTACAGTCGGACCTCTATTTTGCGAACTTTTCTTAGGAGCCAACAACATTTTGCGAATTTCATCATAAAATAACCTCCAAATAGCGAAGTGTATTCTCTATTTAACGAACTTTTTCTTCTTATATAATTTTTTTTTCTCCCTATTTCTCAACATATTTCCGGACACTTCAAACTTATTTTTTCTTTTACACATTTTATAATGATCAATGACCTTGAATTGGTTTTACCAGGTGCCTAACTCAACGAGAGCAGTAAAATTCCTATTATTCTTTGCATTTCATCCAGGAAGTGCATACTTTCAGTATCCCCCTTTTCACACACAAAAGAGCTGTTCTGTAGTAAATAAGTTTCAGTAATTAAATTTAAGGAAGCATGCAGTAATACAATGCTTAAATTTACTTGTTATAATAAACATGATAATGTCATTAAAATTCATTAATTTTAATGCAAATATTTTCTTAAAACTAAAAATACAGTGTATTTCCAGACGCTATATTTTTTAAATCCTTGTCGTCCTTACATATTTCTTTTTGATGGGTAAAATGAATAACAATAATATATATATATATATATGTGTGTGTGTTTTATAAAAAAAAAAAGTGTGATTAGTTAAGATTTTAATAATGTTTAGTGTTTATGAATTAAAAGTATGTTTTGTGTAGTTTAAAGTGTTTAAAAAGGTTCATCTCTATTTATCGAATTTTCCACAAAACGAACTTTTTTTGGGATTTAGTGACTTCGTTAAATAGAGGTCCGACTGTATTTTCCTGGAGGCTTGGTTTACTATAACACCCAAATTCCCACTAAATGGAGCTATTCCACTTCCATCAGATTATACCATTTTAACTTGACTCAAATACCCATCTCCGTATTTAACTGTTCGCGGCTCTTAACTGCAAGTTGAATTATGTTATCTCTCGTGCACACACAGTTTTTGACAATAAGATTTACGATTAGGATCTTACAGTACATTTTTCTGTGGAAATGATTTCTGACATATATCACACAAAAACAGCATCTCGCATTAATACTGCTAAAATGATTGTAAAGCGTTTTTTGGAGAAAGTGATTGTTGATATCGATTTCAAAAACCAAATTTTTTTCCAACGTCATTGTGATGATGAAATTTGAAGCTTTTTTCTTATTTAAATAACTTTTGTTATTTCTGCACACATGTAGTTTCTTTCCAGAATGGGTTTGATGATGAACCTTTAAAGTGTTTTTCTCTGAAAACGATATTTGAAATTTTTTATTATACTTGTTATGAATGCGATCTTCCACTATATTTGTCTGTGGAAATGATTTTTGGTGCATATTGCATACAATAGGCATCTCACATTAGAATACGAAAACGAATGTCAGAGCATTTTTTCGTGAAAATAGTTCCTAATATTGGTTTCACAAAAATCATTTTTCTGCTGTGTCACAGTGATAATGAAGTTTCAAATTGTTTTTATAAGCAAGTAACTTTTCCCATTTGTTGCACACATTTTGTTTCTCACCAAAGTGGATTAGAAGATGTTTTTTAAAAAGGCCTTCCACTAGATATGATTTTTGACAGACATCGCACACATATGACTTTTTCTCTTCTGTGTGGATTCGAAGATGACTTTTTAAACCACTTTTCTCTGAAAAAGGTCTTTGGCAAACATCGCACACATATGGTTTTTCTCCAGTGTGGATTCGAAGATGATCTTTTAGATTTTTTTTCCATGAAAATGATTTTTGACATATATCGCACACAAATGCTTTCTTTCTCGAATGAACTTCAAGATGTCTTACCAAAATTTGTTTTGTTTTGAATGACTTTTCACACACATCACATATACATCGTTCCTCTTCAGAGTGGGTTCGAAGATGACTTTTCAGGCATCTTTTCACTGAAAAGGATTTTTGACAGACATCGCACACATATGGTCTTTCTCGTGTGTGGATTCCAAGATGTTCATTTAAAGTACTTTTCTTTGTAAATGATCTTTTATATATGTCGTACATATGTGGTTCCTCTCTAGAGTGGGCTCGAAGATGATTTTCTAAGGAGTTTTTATGTGAAAATGATCCTTGGCAAATATCGCACACATGTGGTTTCTCCCCTGTGTGGATTCGAAGATGACGTTCTAAGGAGATTTTATTTGAAAATGATCCTTGGCAAACATCACACAAATGTGGTTTCTCTCCAGTGTGGATTCGAAGATGATTTATCAAACCCTGTTTTGACTTAAATGATTTTTTACATATTTCGCAAACATGTGGTTTCTCTCCAGTGTGGATTCGAATATGATTTATCAAACCCTGTTTTAACTTAAATGATTTTTTACATATTTCGCAAACATGTGGTTTCTCTCCAGAGTGAGTTCGAAAATGATCATTTAAGCAGTTTTTCTGTGAAAATGATTTTTGACAGATATCGCACACATATGGTCTTTCTCCTGTGTGGATTCGAAGATGATTTTGTAAAGCGCTTTTAGATGAAAATGATTTTTCACATAAATCACACGTAAACAGTTTTTCTCCAGTGTGAACTCGCTGATGATATTTTAAATGCGATACCTCCGTAAAAGTTTTTTCACAGATTTTACACACATATGGTCTTTCACCAGTATGTATTCTTACATGCCGCATCAAATCGTACTTCTTCAAAAAACATTTTTGGCAGGTATTGCATGCATGTGTTTTTTCTCCTATATGGATTTTAATGTGCTTCATTAGATTGCCAAAACTCAAAAATGTTTTTTGGCAGGTATTACACGTTGGTGTTTTTTCTTCTCTGTGGATTTTAATGTGCTGCACCAAATCAACCTTCAGCAAAAATGATTTCTGGCAAGTACTGCATGTGTGCGTCTTTTCTCCAGTGTGGATTGTTTTCATGTGTTTCACTAAATAACGCTTCTTTAAAAATGGTTTTTGGCAGGTTTCACACGTATAAGTTTTTTCTGTATTATGAATTTCAATATGTGTTGATAAATATTTCTTTTTCGAGAATGATTTTTGACACACGTGACAAACATAAGATTTTTCTGCAGTGTGAGTTTGAATGTGGTGCATTAGACTGCCAAAACTCAAAAAGGTTTTTTGGCAGGTATTACACGCTGGTGTTTTTTCTTCTCTGTGGATTTTAATGTGCTGCACCAAATCATCCTTTAGCAAAAATGATTTCTGGCAGGTACTGCATGTATGCATCTTTTCTCCAGTGTGGATTGTTTTCATGTGTTTCACTAAATAACGCTTCTTTAAAAATGGTTTTTGGCAGGTATCACACGTATAAGTTTTTTCTGTATTATGAATTTCAATATGTCTTGTTAAATAATATTTTTTCGAGAATGATTTTTGACACACGTGACAAACGTAAGATTTTTCTGCAGTATGAGTTTGAAAACATTGATCCAACATGGCTTTTTTTGGCAAACTCTCTTGACTTGCGTTAATTGTACATAATTCATCTTCATTTTTCTGTTGAAATGTCAAATCTAATTCCATTTTTTACAAACCTGTTATGATTATTAAATGCGCTGAAAAGTTGTTTCGTTTCAAAATTGCTTTAAGTGGCTTGAAAAAAAAATATATATATTTAATTTTATTTAAAATTTCTAATAAATAATCATCGGTAAACAGTAAGTTTTTACTATAAAACGTGTGCTTATCAGTTATTTGAATCTCTTTTTTAAGTGCATCGATCAAGTTTTTTTCTGGAAGAAACAAAAATAGATTTGAATGCTCAAAAAGCCATTTTCCAGAGATTAATTGATCTACTTGTATAAACTTTAATTAGCTTCTAAAGATACCTCAATAATGTTTCTGTAGAAAGATATAGCTACCATTATCATAAAGATGTACTAACCAAAATTCTTTTTCTTTAGCATAAAATGGAAAAGTTTAAAAAGGTAGCAAATGAATATTAACCAAACAGTAGTAAATATGTATTCCAAAAACCTAAAAGGAGAGAAAGAAATATAAATGTTTGAAAGATATGCAACATAAAATTAAAAACGTTTGTTTTAATATGTACATCACATACATAAGAAATAGAAATTACTTTGAAAAAAAAAATAAAACATAATTATAATAAATATTTTGGGGAGCTTAAAATCAGGTACGGAAAAAATATTCATAACAATATACCAAAAATCGACTCGCACTTTAGAAACTTCCGATATTATGGGAATTTGCAAAATGTTTTTTCTGAATTCGTTTCTTCAACAAATGTGCAGACCACACACCTTTCGGTCTTTTGCTATTAATTGTTGTGAAAAAATAATACAAAATTTGAACCTATACAGGAAATCTGAAAGCTTAATTGATGTTACTCAAAGTTTGTCGGGGAAAATTTTCATAAACCCATGTTTATGATTTAATCGGTCAAATGCGAGATTTACTCGCGCACAAATAGTTTCAGCCTGTTGCGGCTACCACTTTCATATACCTGAACGTTGTCATTGGGTCGTACGTTGGGAGTCCGGGCTGCGATTCACAAAATCAGCGAAGTCCGTACAAAAGAAACTACGAAGATGTGTACCGTCTCTTAGTCTGTATCAATACAGGTCTGATATGGGGCATTCTCACAATCTTTTCACTTTCATGTCCCTGAATAATAATTTTTTATTTAATACACTTTTTTGTGTTTTTTTTATTCCATATACTGGGGAACATCCCATTGCATGATTGCAAAACAATATTAACGAGACAAATAAGTTTTGGACGATGTTGGGGGTCCAAACACATGGAAAACTCATCTACTGTCCCGTGTCCAAATGCTGATTTTTATGTTTGGAGCTGTCTGTATAAAGTATAAAATTGTTTCAATAAAAATAATTCGATGTAATTTTTTTCTGAAACTGGAACTATTGTTTTATATAAATATGTAGCTAAAAATTAACCTGCATACATTTTTAGGGTTGTTATTTTTTAAACTCTGTCCATGGGTTTTAGATTCCTTACAATCCCTGTTCTAAAATTATACAGAAAATCATTTCAGATGCAGCCACAGAATTTTTTTCCAAGTTTTTTCTCATGCAGACGTATGCTAGAGAAATAATGTGTAAAATTCTTTGGCAGGAAATTTACTGTAAAATTTAAATCAGCATTTAAATATCAATTTCAAGCATCGTGGCTTTATTGGTAGTCTCACCGTTCCCAATGTTTATTCTTGCACTTTTCGAGGTAAATTAAAAAAAAAATAATTTAATCTAATGTTAACAACTGTTTCTAAAAATCAATGAACATTGTGGCTATCACTTAGTCTTAACATGATTTTCCTAAAAATAGGTGGTAATTTTCCCGCCCCTCCGGGTGGTTCCGAACCGACCCCTTGAGTGGGGGAGGAGACCGGAAGCTCGGCAGAGTTCGTTGTGTACGAATGCGAGGGGGCCGGATGGGGACGATTCGCCACCTCCAAGTGAGACTTGCGGTCGACAGGCCAAGAGTCCGGTGGCCACGGTTAGCGGAGGTCGTGCATGGGTGGACACGGTTTTGATGTTGACGTGCTTTCACCCCCGGCAGCCGGGTTCTCTGGCCAAGCCGGATAGCGACTCTCCATAGTCTGATCCCAGAGCCGGCAGTGGCCGGGTGGTGACTCTGGGCAAAGGATAGCTAAGGCGATAGGACCCCATCCACCAATTGACTAAGAGGGAGCCTGAAGTATGAGTGAGGGCTTTGTAGTGGAAAGTCCTCGGTGCTCGCTAGTGACGACGGGGCTCGCGGGAACGCCATGCAGGGACTCCCGGAGCAACCGAAGGGCGAGGGTTACGGACAGCGCCCAGGTTACTTTTTGACTTGGGTGGCTCATCCCTCCGAGGACCTCAGCTGGAGCAGTTGTGAGTCGACCCTTAGGGTGGTAGGGTTTGGCGGTGCCCCCGTTGACCAAGGAGCGGTCGCGTGGGGAGGCCAGTGTGGCTCTGGTTGCTCCATGTCGTGCCGTGACCCTTGGGAGGGGGTCGGCCGGCAGGTCCACCATCGAACGCTATTCCCGCAGGGAATCGGGCCGGAGGCTCGCCGGTAACGCGGCGGCTCATCGTGCCTCAGGTGAACTCTTGGTCCGATCCAGGTCCTCCGTGTCTATGCGGTACCGGAGTTTGCCTCGCCTGGTGATGAGGACCTAGAGGTGTCTCCACCTAACTTTCGAACGCACTAACAAAGGTAGCGGTCGGTCACTGCACGGGGTCAGGGGTCTTCGGGCCTGGGTACCCTCGACGGCCGTGAGGTAAGGTAGTGGTGGGCGGGCTTCTGCCGGCCTCCGCTGGCTTCTCTGTCCTAGGATGGAGTCGAGTCGGTGGGGGCTGGCGGGACTCCGTTCCATCCAACCCCCTAGCGAGGCGGAGTCTATTCCGTCTAGGTGGAGCTTTCCGTGCCCGCCTGGGGTCGCTAACGGCACCTAGTCTGGGCCAACTGGCTCCCGGCGTGATCCGCGAGAGGTTCCGTCGGTTGAGCCGGGTGGACTGGGCGAAGAGCCAGGAGCTGGGTCGCTTTACGGCCGGAGGGATTTTCCCCGTCCTCCCTGGTTTTCAAGCTAGGGGCTCCTCACTAACTTTCCGATCGGCTGGCCCACAAAAATGTCTCTGCCGGAAAATGGTATCTGATCTTGGGGGCCTGTCCGTAAATTAAATTCGGGTCGGGAAGCCTCGGTCCGCCCGTGGGCCCAGCGTCTTTATAGGCGTCTGGTTCCTGCGATGGTGTGCGGGGTCTACCGGCTCGAGTAACCAAGTTTAGGGACCACTTGGTTTTTCTAGCTGGGTGGTGAGGACTGTCGTAGCGGCCGTTCGTCTCTTCTTGGGAATAGCCGTCACCGTGTGCGCTGGGCAGCGGTGTCGGTTTGACCGGAGTTGGCGCGGGGTTCCGCTCTGTTGGAGCTTGTCTGGCGGCGACCTTCGGGACGCGCCGCGGGGCTTGTTTCACGGGTGGTTCCTTGTGTCGACAAATGGGCCTGAAAAGGGCCTGGGACCGGAAGATGGACCCCCCGTCTTACCGTTCCTTTTTTTACCATTTCGTCCCTTTTTTCCAATGCCATCCCCCCTTTTTTTTACCTTACCGTCCCTTCTTTAACACCCCTTTAAGACAATGTTATACAAAAATTCTGTATTAAAAGTACTACATTGTTATTATTTCTTATTTGAATGTCCTGTGGGTACTATGCAATTTCATTATAAGTAAAAATTTAGAAGAAAATAAAAAGTTATAGGGGTAAAACGGTAACGAAAATTAAACTCGCAAGTTTAACTTAAACCTCAGTTAAATAAAAAATTTTTCGCTGCTGACCATTTTTTCTTTAAAAGAAAATAAGTTAAAACTGGTGTGAATGAATAAGAACAAAAAATCTTTTTAAAACACCGTCAAAATTTTTTAAAAATGCGCTAGGACTTTCGAAAGATCTGAGTCTTTCTATATCAGGCGCAAAGAAGACGTCCTTCTACAATGAGTTGTGCTGCTGCTTTCATAGTAAATGTTATTTTAGCAAGTTTAATTTCGCCAGATTTTTTCTCCCCAAAAGTCAAAGGATTGTGAGAATGCCCCATATACACTTATACTGCTATCAGCAGAGAAACTATAAACGTGCTGCGGAAGATACTTGTAATAAAACTGTGTGTTGAATCTTTATAAACCACAGAAAAGTCAAATATTGTTGACGAGAGTTCTTTATTTAAATTCTATTTCATTCAATGTATATACATCATAAAAATACAGCTTTAAGTTGAAAAATATTCAGAGCCAACCTTGTTTAAAATAGCCAAGTAAATCATTAAAATAACTTTGGATAAAACAGGATTAAACTTCAATACACCTGGAGCTTTTCAAAACAGCTTAAATTTAAATCATAACTAAAACTGCTATCTAAAAACATCGTAAAATTCAAACTAAATATCTTACTGTAACTTAAACTCAAACATATTAAAATCATAACGATAACTTTAAGGAAACGAACAGAAAAGCGAGAGCGCGGCGTTTGATTATCGAAAAGCAATTTATACCTTTGAGGAAATTGAACTGGACGATTCCACTTTACAAAAAGCGTAGGCCTGAGAATAGTCGATTACGGAACAGCTCACGCCATCTATGAAACACTTAAGTTTAATGTCGGTTCTTTAAAATTAATTTATGTTTTAGAAATCAATTACCATTATATCCTAGGTAATGAAGGTATTGCTTTTAAAATAAAGAAGTTTTATAAGCATTAAAATGTAGAAAGAAAAGCTTTTAAATCAACATAAATTTACGTAAAGTTTTAACGCCATATTAGCCATAAGTGACAAGTAAAGCCGGCTGACTAGATAACACCGACTTTTTCCGTGTTGGGCGGTGTTCAGTCATTGCAACTATGGCAACCATCTTGTAGAAGAGGAAACATTTTCTTATAGGCCGGGAGTCGACTGCATAGGCCCTCACCTCATCGAGTTGACGGTTGAAATTCCAGGATTAGACAGAACTCAATTTGCGTATTAAAATGCAACTGATCTGCCAACTCATATTTCGGTGGAAAACACCTGGAGGCTCGTTTTTAATGGTTGATCTGTAAGTTTATCATTGTGTTTTCTGCTCTCAAAGGTATGAAAACATTGATTACTGGGAGCAGAAAAACACAATGTGAAACTTACCAGTCAACCACTAAAATCGGGTCTGCAGGTGTTTTCCACCAAAATATGACTTGACAGACACCAGTTGCATTTGAATATGCAGATCGAGTTTTAACTAATCCTGGTATTTCAGCCGACAACTCGATAAGTTGAGGGCCGCCGCTATGTGATGCCACCTCTCGGTCTATTATACGGTTTTAGTCAAACCAAGGTATGAACAATCTGGCATAATGGTTAGGAAACCGGTCTTTTAAACCAAAGATTTCGGGTTGTATCCTCGTTTTTCTTTTTTTTTTTTTTTTTTTTTTTTTTTTTTTTTTTTTTTACTAATTTTAAGAATTTCGGGCATTTTGATATTGTTGCAGGAGGCGGGTCGGGCCACGATTTGTCGAGTTCAGCAGACCGCACATCCAGTTCTTTAAAAAAGGTGGTTTTGGTTTATTTTGATTGTTGCCGTCATTCATTGTTTAAATTTACATTACATTAAGCATTAGACAGACAACTAATGCGTTATTAGTTAAGGTATGGGCCTACCTTAAATCGCTGTTTTTGTGAAATTTTTCGATTTCTTTTTTTATTAGGGTTTCGTTCATCTGACGAAACCCTATTCGTCTCGCTTCTCTGTCTGTCCGTCCGTCTGTCTGCCTGTCACAGAGCCCGTTCTCAGAAACTATACATGTTGGAGACTTGAAATTTTGCATACTTATAGATGAACACCACACATCATACGTCAAATCATAAAATTTTGAAAAAGTCGTACATTTAACCCTTTGGGCTCCCACATGTGTATTTTAAACAATTCTTTCTAAGTGAGTCCCTAATTAGGTTGCAGACGTGAAATTTTGCGTACTTATAGATGGACACTTCAGATCAAACGACAAATCATAAATTTTTGAAAAAGTCGTACATTTAACCCTTTGGGCTCCCACATGTATATTTTAAACAGTTCTTTCTATGTGAGCCTCTAATTAGGTTGGAGGCGTGAAATTTTACATACTTATAGCTGAATACCTCACATCAAACGACAAATCATAAAATTTTGAAAAAGTCGTACATTTAACGCTTTGGGCTCCCACATGTGTATTTTAAACAATTCTTTCTAAGTGACACCCTATTTAGGTTGGAGGTATGAAATTTTGCATACTTATAGCTGAACACCTCAGATCAAACGGTAAATCATAAAATTTTGAAAAAGTCGTACATTTAACCCTTTGAGCTAACACATGTGTATTTTAAACAGTTCTTTCTATGTGAGCCTCTAATTAGGTTGGAGGCGTGAAATTTTGCATACTTATAGCTGAATACCTCAGATCAAACGGTAAATCATAAAATTTTGAAAAAGTCGTACATTTAACCCTTTGAGCTCCCACATGTGTATTTTAAACAATTATTTCTATGTGTGCCTCTAATTAGGTTGGAGGCGTGAAATTTTACATGCTTATAGCTGAATACCTCACATCAAACGACAAATCATAAAATTTTCAAAAAGTCGTACATTTAACCCTTTGGGCTCCCACTTGTGTATTTTAAACAATTCTTTCTAAGTGAGTCCCTAATTAGATTGCATGCGTGAAATTTTGCGTACTTATAGATGGACACCTCAGATCAAACGACAAATCATAAAATTTTGAAAAAGTCGTACATTTAACCCTTTAGGCTCCCACATGTGTATTTTAAACAATTCTTTCTAAGTGAACCCTAATTGGGTTGGAGGCGTGAAATTTTGCATACTTATAGCTGAGCACCTCACATCAAACGCCAAATCATAAAATTTTGAAAAAGTCGTACATTTAACCCTTTAGGCTCCTACATGTGTATTTTAAACAATTCTTTCTAAGTGACACTCTATTTAGGTTGGAGGCGTGAAATTTTGCATACTTATAGCTGAACACCATCATGTGACAAATCATAAAAATTTGAAAAAGTCCTACATTTAACCCTTTGGGCTCCCACATGCGTATTTTAAGCAATTCTTTCTAACTGAGACCCTTATTAAATTGGAGATTTGAAATTTTGCATACTTATAGCAGAACACCAGAGGCCAGGCGACAAATCATAAAATGTTGAAAAAGTCTTACGTTTAACCCTTTGAGCTACCACATATGTCTTTTAAGCAATTCTTTCTAAGAGAGCCCCTAATTAAGTTGGAGACATGAATTTTTGCAAACGTATAGCTGAATACATCATAGCACACGACAAATCATAAAATTTTCAAAAAGTCTTATATTATTTACTCCTCCGTGCTCTAACTTGTATATTTTAAGCAATTTTTCTAACCTCCACCCTTTTCACCCGGGGACAGGGGCGTCGCCATGGGGGGGGATGGGGGTGAGCCTCCCCCCCAATATTTGTGAAGTTGGGAAATTTGAGCTTAGAGTTGGGAAATTCTGGATTTTTAAGACATTATGAAATTTTTATTATTTTAGTGATTATGTTTCTGACTGAGTATTGTAACAGTAAGCAAGTTAAATTATCAAAAGAAATACAAAAAGAAATCAGCCACACTCAATCTATCATTGTATTTTTCAGTTCTACAAAAATATTATACATCTACCAGACCCAAATTTCTCTACTCCTATCCACCAATAGCTGACTATCCAGTTCCTTTATTTCCTTCAAAACTTTGTTCCTTTCTCAAAATTTTCACCCTTCCTCCCTTTCCCCTCCCAAAAGAGAATCCAGCTATTTTAATCCAAAGGGATTGCAGCTTCTTTTGAAAATTGGAGATCACTTGTAGCACAACAGAAAGGATTGTAGTCACCTACTTGAAACACAGCTGGGCAAGAAGATTTGATGAGTTTTCACACTAATTTTGCGATTTTTGGACAATATTTTACTCATTCTCGTGATTTTTTTGCTCCGAAAATTAGTTAACCCTTCGCTGTCATGACAAAAGCATTATATGAGCAAATGCGAATATTGGGAATTAAAACGGCCTATAGAGGCGCTGCTCGCAACCTTCGGTACAGGAAAATCGTCCCTTTAATTTCCCTTTAGCTAATGCTAAAGTGCCATTGAAATAATTCTTTATTGTAAATGCATTTTGGAAGTTTTAGATATTCAAATTCGGATAATTTTTACTTTGTCATATAAGACAGAACACAAATGTCACAGGGAATCTGAAATTGTGCAAAGAATAATCATTCTGAACAAATTTAAAATGCATGTAATGCAATGCGCTTTCACGGCCCTATCCTGAAGCGAGAAGTTACATCTTTTCTCCACCAGATGGCGAATTCGAGCGCTTGAATCGCCAATAAGAAGTCGTTAGTTTAGATAAATTTGCCACATTTTACCTTTATCTGTGTGCGGAAATACATATATGTCCTGCTCATTTATATTTATAGGTGTTTAGTAAATTTTAAACCAAAAGTCCAGTGTTGTGTGTTTAAAGCTGTTCTAAAAAATGACTTTCTTAGCACGAAAGAACCGTTCATAATAGGATAAGAGTTTTCATGCAAGATTTTGGAGCATCTAAAAATCCATTCGAGGATGAAAAAGGTAAAAAAGTGGATGATTTGAATTTGGAACAGAAATATGACCATGAAAGCAGTCCATCAACTGAAGAAAAAAATCGACATACAGGTTCACATAAACACTGATAGGCTGCACTTGAATAAAATTTTGAAGAAATAAACATTTTCTTATAGACAAGTTCATAAACAATCATTAATATTAGGATGTGATTGAAGAAGCTGGCTTCTGAAAGCACCGTGGGAAAACGGTTTCACCAAATGGAATAGATAAAAATAATAGCATAGCAATGGACATTGATAGACATAAGTTTTACAGGGAAGAGTTATAAGAAATACAAGAAAATTTCGGCAATTTAGTAATGGGCTTAAATGACAATGTTCCCTATATCAGGAGAATATTGCACCAATACATTACATATTTAAATTACAATTGTGCAAGGCAAATTTCAGTATCACTAACTGAGAAAAGTTAATAATGTTTCCACCTGGATATGAGAAACCGGATGTACATGACTTGCAGAGTCAAATAGAAATAAACCAAATCCCAACTCACTTAACAAACCTTTTACTCATGCCATGAAATTCAAAGACTATTTGGGTCACACTGTCAAACTATATACTCGTACCGTAACATTCGCAGCGGCTTATCTTTTTGGCGCTGCATCTAATGAAAGAATCTTTAGTCAAATAAAAATTAAAAAAATATATATTACAAGCTACAATGAGGCCTGACAGACTTGACAGCCTAATGCTTTTAAAATGTGAAAGTGAAATAGTGAGTTTTATTAAACTGGACGATGTTAGGTTAGTTTCATCAGGGTTAGATTCAGGGACCAAAAGAATTGATGTTAAATGAAAAACTATTTGGATGTGCCAATCCCAAAACCTTATTCTATCCCATACATGTTAATACAGTCAACTCTGTGAAATTCGCGCACTTAGGGATCGAGAGTTTTGTGGATTATACACTTTAGTGGATTATAGATCATCCCTTTGTTTACATTTATTTTTTAAAGGCTGACTATAAATTAGGAACAACTATACAAGAATTACAATTACAATGGACAAGAAAAACATAATGCAACATTGGTTTAACATATTTAATAATTAAGATTAAAGAAAAGTTAAATTATATAGAATTTTTACTGATTATTCATGTTTTGATTTGTTGTCAATATTTTTTTTTTTTTGTAGTCAATGAACACTTATTACTTCTTGCTCCAAGATAACATTTTGTAACTAAAGGAAATTTAAATATTTATATCCAATTTATATTTAAATATTTATTCATTGGAAAATTGATAACTGAGAAAAATATGTACCAAATTTAGCTTTTGAGTTAAAATTTTACTAACAATTTTAATTTTTTACATTCCAACATGTAGTGCGGATAACAGATATTTGTGGATTATACATCGGCGGATTTCACAGAGTTGACTGTACTTCAAAATTTGCAATCACAATGTTAAAATTAAATAACAATTCTATGCCCATAATAATGAATTCTAAAGATTTAATTGTGTGCATTTAATTTATAATTTGTTTAATTGTGTGCATTTAAAAAGGAGATAGAAGCATCGCATTTTTCAAACAAATCATTGAATTTCGACACCCATGCTCTTAGATGTCTTCAACCAAAATTCCAAACCCAAAGAGCTCAAAAGCGATACCTTTGGACAGTATACACCCAAGCCCAATAAGGAAGTGTAACCGAATATGAAGTTTGACTAAATTTCCGTCCATTAGTTTTTCAGATATAGCTAACGCGAAAATCGTGAAAAATGCTGCACAACAGTGCCACAGATATATACAAAAACCTAATAAGCACTAAATTATGTCAAGGTTTAACAGAATATGAAATTAGATCAAATTCTGTGCAACAGTTTTTGAGATATAACTATCGCTAAAATCATGTAAATCGTGAAAAATACAGCATAGCAGCGCCACCTTTTGGGTAATTTACACCAGAAACTAATCAGCATTAATTTTTATCAAGGTATAACTGAATCTAAAGTTTTATAAAATTCCGCGAATTAGTTCTTGAGATAGAGCACCCACAAAATTTGTGTCGCATTCACACACAGACATTTTCTAAAATCAGTCAAATCATGTTCAGGACCTTCTAAAACGTATCAAACCGTCGAAAACCAGTTGTAGAATTTTTTTACGAATTCAATACTTTCGTCTTGTAAAGACAGAAAAAAGTAAAACGCGTGTTTGTTTTTTTATTAAACAAACCAATAATCAGAATTTTTATATTTCTAGTTTCGAAATTTTTCTTTGGAAAGGAATTTTTTATGCATAAGCTTCATTATCATTGTTACACACTTTGTGCATATCACTTTAGTTGAATGTTGGAGGAATATGTTTCAAGTTGGGAAATTTTCGAACTCTCCCCCCCCCCCCCCCCGAAAAAATATCTGTAGCTACGCCCCTGCCCGGGGAGCACTTTTCCAACTTTTGCCGACACCCCTTTGACCATTCTTTCATATTATGCACCATAACCTTACATATTTTAGTTCCACTTTTACCGCCAGGGGCGCCTACTTATCTCGGGTGCTATGGGTCCAATCCCCTCGACTAATATATCTATGGATAGTATATAAAACGGAGTTTCGTTCGGATAGAGGTTTGTTTAGAATAGGGTGCGCCCCTTGTTGCGAAATGTGGAACTAACAGATTTTTCAAAAGGATAAAGTGTTTTGAAAGGAATATTAAACGAAACCCTCTGTGCGATCTGTGATCACACTTACCCACTTGTTATTTTAAATTAAAGTTGAAACATTTAGGGTACCAAAAATGCTTTACTTTTGGTTCAGCGATAATAAGAAGCAAAGTTATAGCCCAAAATACAAACCGGAAATTAACTTTCTGAAACCGGAAGTGACCGTTTAAGAGCCACAGAAAGGTAAAGAATACATTTTAATCACAAATATATAGCATATAACATATACAAATATGGTGGATTTCAAAATTGTAAACTTTATACATAATTTTTTGTGGTCTATCAAAATCTTAATTTGCGTTTTTTGGAAAAATGCGTTTTTCATTGTGCACGTTTACGTGAAACATCATTTCTTAAAAAGTTTTTTAGATATTGAAATAAAATTTTGTGACAAGGTTCTGCTCATCTATGAGTATGTTATGAAGCAAAATAAAGCTTGTATTTTATATATATTAATTTAAGAGTCATTTTTATTGAAAACTTCACATTTTTTAGAAAAAAAATCATGTTTTGTATACAAAATTTGGCGTAAGTTAGTAAATTTAAGAGGTTTTGCAAATATTTTGCTTCATAACACAGGTAAGTGGTTTGTTAATATATTGTTGAACAAAAAAAGCGAAATATGTTGAATAGATTTCGTTACAGAAGGTTTGGAATAAACGCATTTTTCTTTTACTAAAATTTGACTAAATATTGCCTAAATTTGAAAAGTTAACAAAAATTCCTTTCAAAATTTATATGAATTCATAGTTTTATTCCCTGTTTTAACTAAAAACACATGTGTTTAATAAAAATTTCATATTTTTCAAAAAGTGCTCCGAAGGTAAACACATACAAAACACATATGAATAATGTTAATATATTCCTATAGATTTTGTTCTGAGGTTTACTTTCATGAACTTTGGAAAGGTATTACATTTGTCAGTTGTCATTAACGTCTTATACCAAAAAGCGAAAAATCTCCAGTGTTGATTAATTTGCAGTCCAAACTCTCAACTTAGGATCCTCAGAGTAAAGATAAGAAGTAGAGGCCGAATCCCATTGTTATTTCGGTCAGAACTTGAGGCACACATGTTTCCCGCTTTCATCGCCAAAAGGTTGTCTTTTATGGCAGTGATCACCTTACTGGCAACTGTCGGATTTGATTTATGCGAGAGAAACGCCGATGCAAGAAAGTTTCAGCGGGAACCAGAGGAGAAAAACCGGTTTGGCGTGTTTTCTCTGCCCACCATCACGTGACGGTGGGTAGCGATCCCGGCGTCAAGAAAGGGTTGCTATTTTTGAGTCCAGTTATATGAGAAGTCTATGTTAGGATCCAATGAAAGGGTGCAGGTACGCAGAAAAAAGTGGCCGCTTATCTCTATTTACAGAGGCTATGCTACTGAGGGTTCCATACAACAAAGACGTTACAATTAGTTTAAACTTGTTATTGCACTGTAAAAAATATTTCCCTTACTTTACGCCAAAAAGGGTGGAAACTAAGTTGCCACCCCAAGTGGTGTAATAAAATTCCATTTGTAAACTGGTGTAATGAGCCACCAGCTATCAAATGGTGTAAACAAGTACCACTTTTAGTGGCAACTTAGTTGACACCCTTTTTGGTGTAAAGTCACGCTACTGCTTATCTGGTGTAAAGTCACACTATTGCTTATTTGGTTTGCACTTTAACAGTACAATAAAAAAAAAATTTAAAGATTACATTTTAAATCTAATGCAACCATAATTTACAATAAATAGTTTCACGCAAAAAGGCTGCTAAACATTGTTTTAACTGCGATAATTTATTATCTCAATTAAACGTTTATTTTAAACATTTTAGTTTTGGAAAACAACGAAATTTCCTCACAAATCATTCGTTCGTTACATCTGGACTTGCGTCACGTGTACTTGACTCTTTTTTTTTAACTCAGCGTAGGCCTGACTGGTTTTCGAATAAATAGTCTAAGCAAATTAAAATAAACATACCATAAATACAACTAAACATTGCAAATTGTACAAAAATCAGATACAGAGAGCTAAAAACCACCAACCTCTCAAGTGCTAAAGAACAATTTTTATCTCTTTTAAAATGCAAATTAAAAATACTTAATGGCATAATTAATTAATAAATACCACACCGCTAGAAAGCTTGAAGTTTAAGCTTTAAAAAGATACTAATAGTTAAGAAAAATGATAAGGTTTAAATAGTTAAAAAAGATGCAAAACAAAGTAAACAATACGCGTAACGCTATGGAAAAGTGGTCTGAGACAAAAATTTTTAAACCAAATTTCATGAATTTTTTTAACATATCTAAACTCAATCCAGGAATACACGGTGGGTGGCGGAGCAAAGCCCGTACTTTATAGAACATAAAACAAGTATTAGTTTTTCAAAATAATTAATAAAAAGTTGAAAACAAGCTATGTTGAAATATGTCAACAACAGTAAAAATCCCGCATGTATTTCTATGGGCGAGTTATAACTGGCAAATCAAAAAATACCAACTTTTGAAACGCTCAGCAAATACACAAAAATTGTTCAAAACTTTTAAAACTAGATAGAATCTTGAAACTTAAGCTTTAAATGAGCTGAATATCACATTAGTTTTTCAGAAAAAGTTAGTTTTTGTAGTTATAAAAGCTTAAGAATATCGTTGTTTACGTAATGTATTTCCTATGGGGAAACGAAAGTCGTAATCCTAAAAACGGTACTTTTTAAAATGGCTCGCAAATAGTTAAAACTTATTGAAAACTTAAAATTCTTGGTTAAAAAATAATCTACGATCTTTAATTTAGTTGAATCGAACATTATTTTAAAGTTAACAAGCGGAATTCATTGTATACTGAGCGTCTCAAAAGTGACAAAAATGCCAAAATTTGAAAATGGCACCAATACAAAGTAGGTTGACTTCATATACTCATAAAATTATAAATATAGCAGCTAGAGATACATAAGGGGTATAAAAATGTTGGAAAATGATTGGGAATTTTTCAAAAATATGAAGTTAAACTTAAGTTTTAAGTTCTTACCCTATTCCGAAGAAATTAGCCAAAGAAGACATTCAAAATGGCGGACTGAATCATGTGTCGTTTAAAAACTTTACACCCGAACTGGTGTTCGGTGTCCACAATTTCTTTAAAAGATTAAAATTAAATCGTTTTTAGTGTATCATGACACTTTATTCGGTGTTTACACCAAACTTGGAGTATATTTAATCATCATTTGGTATTTCATAAACTCAAATTAAGCGTAACTATAGTCCCCTTTTTTACAGTGTGTGCCATGCGCGCTTCAAAAGAAGGTCGCAAAGTTGCAACGCTACCTCCGTGCCGCTATTTTCGGGATAAGTTTTTAATTAATAACTCATCTAATTACTGACAATTTTTTTCGAAAATCATTATCAACAATTCTTGGACGATTATGCGTTGATAGGACATCACTATACACCTATTCTAACTAGACAGTAATTTAATCTAAATCCATGACAGCTAGTTATGTTTCATATTAAAGAGTAAACCACAAAAAAAGAAAGAAAAACTATATTTTCATGGTCAGGGCAAAGGTGGCCCATTCATGACCATGCTATAGCATTACGTCTCAATACTCAAGGCCTCCGAACTGATTTCGTGACGTACCAAATGAAGATGAAAGAAGATAACTGTGTGCTGATGTTTTCTCCGCAAAATTCAGCCAAAAACTTACTACTAGGTACTAGCACGATAGGCTTATTTCTTTATTTAATTTATTTATTTTTTTTTTCTGAAGTTCGATTTAGTTTGATTAACCTATTTGCTCGTGAAATTATGAATTTTTAATCATAAGTGGCGATATAAGAAAAGAAAAACGCCTCAGTGTTGAATAATACTAAAGTGCAAAAGTAATTACATTAACAATTCAAGATCCACGATATTCAGATTTCCTAGATCAAAAAGAATTAGAAAATACCTGGCTACATGGAATTCCAAGAAAGGATTATCAAGTGGCTAATTCATCAAAGGTAAGTTTCTTATGGTATTCTTACAATCTTTATTTCTGATAAAATTTTGGGATTTATTTCCAGTGGTATTTGTCCATAGTAATATCTCCTAATTTTAGACATTCTCGTCTAAAGTGTTTCTTGATTTCATCTAATGAGAGAGAGAAAAAAAATCCCGCATTGTCTAATTGCGGTGTCTTACCACAACAAAAATCAATCCCATAATTCAAATTGAGAAAGCAAAATTGTAAGAAAGAGTAATGCTGTGATAAAAGACAACACAAAAATAAAAAAATTAAATTACATTTTTTTACTGACCTGTAACCACATCCCAATAAAATTGTAATCTTTACCTTCCTAACTATACTCCCTTCATTAAATATCAAAACAATTAAATTTAATAATTAACAAAAATTAATGTTGAATGGCGTTGTGAACATTCAACACTAAAATTGAGAAACCCGCAATAACTAGATCCTAGTCTAGAGAACATTATAAATTAATTTAATTAAATTTTCCCGAGCCATGCACTTCGCATGACCCCTTAGAAACTAACATATAAACCCAAGTCATGTACTACACATAACTTCTTCAAGGACAAATTTCACATCACATTATTCCAAGTACTCAGCAGAAACAATTAAATTCAAGAAAACAATGAAAACTAAAACTCCCTACAAAAATTAATAACAACAAATTCCAAAATCACAATTACTAAACCTATCTTTTAAAACTCCAAAACCCACTTAAAAGAACTTCAAGAATAAAATTATTTATGCCAAGTTATTCCTAAAAAGGCACCCCCCCCCCCCCCCTAATGTGAACTAATTCACTTGCATCACCTGAAAAAAAAAATATATCTTACCCAAACAAGAAAATACACTGCAGTTGAAATAAAGATAATTAAAATTACAAGGAAAGAATTTTATTCTTAATTAAATTTACAATAGTAATTATTTCACTTAAAAATTCTCTTTCATATCTCAATGACCAATTTAGACCTTATTGATAACTCTCAGTATACAATTATAAATTTAAATCATAATTATCATATCACAAAATACATTGTATAAAATTAACTCTTTCCTCACTTTCTTATTTTCATTATGTAACAAAATAGATTGTAATGGAGCTACTGGCGGCAAAATTCATAAAAAAAATATGGAATTCTTACATTCCACTTTTAAATTGTATAACTAAAATAGACATTAAAAATGTCCAAAAAAATGTTAAATTAAATTATCTCGCGATGTTAGACATGCTTTTAAGATTAGACAGGAAAATAGAAAAGAAATTATAACTTAACAACGCCGGGGCCCCAAGCCATCTTATACAATCTCTCCACTCCTTCCAATTAAAGCACCTTCTCAGCTCACCGTTGCCTCTCCAACTGCCGAAAAAACTTCATGCTTCCCGCCAACACCTTTTACTCCCTTTTCTGTCACATATGCGCGCAGGGTAATTAGTGCAAAACAAAATGACACTTGAACTGTAAAATTATTTAATTTACTTAATTACTTGCATCAAAAATGCGAGAAACCAGCTACAAACAACGCCTGGAGAAATCTTGAGAAAATGCTTATTATGAAGATTTGTTGTTATAAAATTTAAACTTGTTTAATATCCCTGCGCGCCATTTGATCACGTGATGACGCTGATTCCATCCTCTGACGTCACATCAGGCGGGAAACTTATCCAACGCTGCGTCATTCATGGTGTTGCAGTTACAGTTAGAAAATGAAAGAATGTGAAAATTAAGATTGATAGAACAGAAAAATAAAAGAAAATAAACCATTAATTTGAATTACTTTTAAACTTTAAAAATATTAAAATAAATACCAGTAGCTCAAAAACAAAATAACCTCGTTTCCAGTAGCTCCATGGTTGATATTTTAAACATCAATTCCAAAATATTGAAAATTAATATTATCATAAAATACACATTTGATGGTTGATAAACAATTTAATTAGTCGGAAATACACATTCCAGAGACTAAACATTGACGAAGAGAAGTTGCACAATCTTCAACTCATCAATTGCCAATCAATAAAAATATGGCTTCCACCAACCAATCTGCTTTCACAGCCAAACAAACATACCAAAATATTGAATTTAAAATGAGCTTTGTGGATAGTGTGAATTCATCCCAATAGTTTCATAAAATTCTGTGCCAATACTTTAACAATAATATATTATAACACTTAATTATTTACTTTTAACTGACTTTAATTTACCCAAAACAAAGATCGTTACTTTGTAAACAAACCGACCGCGATTGACAACAAAACAAAATTTAAGTAAAAATATTATTGAAATAAGTTAATATATAACAAATAATTAAAAAAAATTAATAAGGTAATTTTACAAGTTACGACATAACACAATCAAATTAGTTCACCAGTGTCAAATGACATCTTAGATTTCTGTTTATGATTATTTTATTTGTAATTTTTTAAACTAATAAGCATGGAAATAAACATTCAATGTATTAAAAAGGATCGGTGATAATTTTATTTTAAAAATTACAAATAAAACTTTCTAATTTTCTTTTTCGAACTTTTTTGTAGTACTACTTTATCATTTTCCTGATACACAATCATTTAAGAATATATTGCAACAAGCAAAAATACAAAAATTGTTTACAAAATACAGGCTATTTAAGTCCTTTATCTGAAAATTTTGAAATTACATGAAAGAACAAACAAGTCTAGCTGTATACTTAAAATTTTAGAATTAAGTTATTTGTAAATAACAAAATATTTTTCTTTTTAATACTTATTTAAAAAAAAGAAAAAGAAATCTAATTTATTATTCAACATTTATTTAAAACTATTCCTACTGATGTCAAAAGACATCTTCAAGGATTTTTATTTGAGCTAATTTTATTTATAGTTTTTAAAATAAAATTATAACCCATCCTTTTTAATGCATTGAATGTTTATTTCCATGCTTATTAGTTTTAAAATTACAAATAAAATAGCCATAAAACAAATTTTGTGTTCGTATAAACAATGATATAAAATAACATAATTCATTATTACTATTCGTAATTATTTTTTCATTCGTTTTATATTTGAAATTCATATTGACAATTAAGGCTGTTTGTAAACCTAAAGTACCTACTTTCTGATAAACTTAAAGAATCATTTTTATTTTTAAATACATAAAACAATTTCATACAAATTTTACAAAATAAATAAATAAATAAAAAAATAAATACAAATAACTAAGAAGACGTTTAATGGTTAAAAAAACAGAGATTAAAAAAAAAGTCAAGTAATACAAATAATTTTTAAAAACTATGTTCATATAAACAATGATAGGTATAAAATAAAATACTTCATTATTACTATTCGTAATTATTTTTAATTCATTTTATATAATTAGATATAATTAGAACAGTCTTGAGTTCTTCATACAATACTATTTCATAAATTTTAGATACTAATTAATAAGAATTCAAAAATTAAAATTTTGTCTAGATATACTGCAATTACAAAATTGTAATATTAATAATATTATTTGTAGTTTTTAAAATTAAACTATCAACGATCCTTTCTAATACATTGAACGTTTATTTTCATGCTTATTAACTTTAAAAATTATAAATAAAATAACAATAAACCACAATCTCAAAAGGTGTCGTTTGATACCAGTAGAAATAATTTGAATAGTCATTGAAAAAAATTCATTAGTTGAAATCAAGCTTTATACGAGAATGTCTGAAATCAGGAGAAATTACTATGGACAATAAACCCTGAAAATGCATCATAAAATTTCAACCTAAATAAAGATTGCAAAGATAACAATAAAATGAGAAGCTTACCCCTGATGAATTAGTCATTTGATAATGTTTACTTGGAATTGCATGTAACCATGTATCACGTAACCATACACAGCTTCACAATTAAATAGATTAATTAAACTAAATCAAATTTCGCGAAAATAATTTACAGGAAAGTATACCACGAGTGAGCTATACGCCATTTTACTGAGAACTGATACTAGGGTGGGGTGGATAGATACTGCAAGCTGGTCAAGCGAGTAATCTTCTTTAGTGACGTCAAAGGGGTTTCAGTTTCTCCACCTGTTTGGCCTTGTACATTGAGACGGTAATGGCTATAGTGGCCCATTCAGCCCCACCTATACTTCTGGAATATATCCAGGTTTTCTTAGTACATTAAATTCAAATAACATCTAAATACATCCCAAAATTAGTTTACAGATATGAAAAGACTTGCTAATACACATTTCTGCAATGAAATAATAGATACTTTTTAGCTTATTTATTTTACTGAAAAGGGAAAAAATTTACTTTCTAATCAGATACTTGACCATCCTACTCTTGTGGGAAAATGGCTTCTCCCAGACAATGGAAAATTTGACGAGTTTGGTGGAACAAATAGTTTCATCCATTGGTGGCATCTAAAATAATTTTATGCAAATACTTTTTCATATTTTGTTAATGGCCCATTCATCCCCATGGCCCATTGGCCCCCATGGCCCATTACCACTCTCCCCTACTTTATAACTCTGGTAAATTTGAACTTTCCACGCTCTATATCTTTGGAGAAAAACGGCTGTGACAAACGGACGGACACACACACAGGAGAGGTGTTATAAGGGTTCCGTTTTTACTTTTTAAGGACGAAACACAAAAATGAGTTTAACATTAGATATAGGTAGGTAAAATGAATTTTATGTTTAATTCTTTTGAATATTTAAGCACTAGCTATCATATTCATTATTGTCAAGAGTAGGCCATATAATAAGAGGATATATCTCGTCCCAATATAGCCACCTCTTACTTCAGCATCGGTTTTCGATTAGAGAATACCAATAATAAACTGCAGATTTATTTACTTCAATTTTAAACTATATTGGGGTAGTTAAACTTGAATGTTAGAGCAATAAAACAATTGTGGAAGTTATAAACCTAGTTTATTTTGAAAACAAAAATGCATAATAAATTCACAATTATAAAACCATTTTTATACTTCCATACATAAAAGTTGTCAGATAACTTTTTTTCAGAAAGAATATCTTTTTCAATTTTTTAAAAAACGGAATATATTTTTGGTTGAAATCAATGGTCACTTTGGTGATCTTGGTGGTGGTAAGAGCCTTTTCGCAAATTTCATGTAATGAAAATTGGTTTAAATTATCGGTATTGAAAATGTTTTCGAAACGATAATAAATATTTTCAGGTCAAAAGTTGTTCCATCCCTTGGAAATACGATGATAGTTCATATAAATTTTAGATAATTTTGGATGAATGTAATCTGAATGAGGGAACAGTCATCAGCAACTATGTTCATTTACGAAAAGTTATACCGGTGCAGCCATTTCTAAATAAAAGGGGCTGAAAATGACATTATAGTAACGTCAAAACATGATCTAATGATGTTTTATAATAACTAGCGGACTTTGCCCGCTACGCTTGTCGGCTTCTAAAATCGAACCATGAATTGAACGAAACATATAAAGCTGATCATTTATAGTAGGATATGGTAAAGAACGATAGAGGAATGTGTATAATGGGTCATTCCATGTCAAATCAACGTGGGGTCTGGACCTCAACATCTCAGATTTCCATAATTTTTGGTTTATAGTTAGTATCCATTAAGTATATGGAAAATCTGAGTTTTTTTATTTTTTTTCCCTAGCGGATTTTTTTTTTACGGAATTTTAAAAATTGCCAAAAGTACCAAATTTAACCAAACTCTCAATCACAAAGTCCTTTACAATTCTTTAACAAATTGGGCTAGAGAGTTAAGTTATATCTCATTTGAAAGCTCTTTTTATGGTCTTTAATTTGATATGCAACAATAACAATTTTGTGTAAAATAAATGTTTTGACAAATTTTCAAAATTTTTGAATTTAAATTTTTTAAAAACACCATCTTTAATTTTTTTCAAAAAAATATATGTTAATCTTTGACTTTTTGGCTACAAGTATGCCAAATTTCAAGATGGGGAAATGATGGGGTTTTGAACTATTAATTTTTAAATATGAGTTATACATGAAAAATTTCAAGTATCAGGGGAAAATTAACAATTGTACCTACAATTTCTTTTCATATATAATTCACACTTCTTTTTCATTAAAAATTTCAGAGTTTGATGCTAAGCAAATTTAGTTCTAAGGCATGAAAATTTTCAAAAGCATATTTCTCAAAATATAATTATATAATTTGCCCTTAAGGGGACTTTTCATTCACTTGAAAGCACCTGATCGGTAAAGTTAATATGGGCAGGTTGTTTTCGAATTTTTCGTTTAAATTTGAATATTTTTAAATGATTTTTTTTTACATAGGATAGTTGATGTCGATCTCTCATATGTCTATTTTTTAATTTTTCGATTTCGGTTGCAGATTTTTTAATAAAGGTACTTTCACTTTCGGACCGGTTTCGAAAGTTACAGTACCTTTATTAAAAAAATTCCCTATTAAAGATTGACCTCAGCTATCCTATGAAAAAAAAAATCGTTTAAAAATATTCAAATTTAAATGAGAAATTCGAAAACAGCCTGCCCATAGGTTTAGCATTACCAAGTATATGTTTTCAAGTAAGTGAAGAGCGTTTTCACCTGGCAGTTCTATCTTTTGATAGTTTAATTCTACAGCCATCTCATATTTTCATGCCCTTTTGAATATTAAATCTTAAACTGCACTACCAAGTTGTTACATTCCTAAGTTTGCCTGATTTTGAATGAATTGTTTCTTTATAGGGATTGATCTGGATGGGTTACCTCATCTATATAGCTTTTCTATTTCCATTTTAACTCATTTAATTATGTCTTTTTCTTAAACTCACTTTTCTTTTGTTTTATTCTTTGTTTGGCCCAGCATGTCCCTAAAGGGATTTTGTGCAATAAAACTCAATACAACCAACCTTTATAGGGATTGCAGCATTCAAAAGAAAATAATGCCCAGTCTTTCTTATCTTCTGACATCATTAATAGTAGTAATTCAAGACTTCTTTGTTAAAGCGTTCGATTAAAGTGAAATGAAGCTTGTTTATTAAATAGTTATCCTTCTATATGTAAAAAAAAATAATAACGATTTGGGAATGTGTCAAACGATTTTGAAATGAACCAATGAAAATCTGCAAAGATACCTCAAAATGCATCTGATTAGTCAGAGCTTTCTGACTTTTCTTAACAGGAGTTGTGCTTGGAATAAACCATGAAATTAGAGAGGATGGGTGGGGAAAGGAAAGAATCTTCTGCATTTCGATAGACTTATTTAAGGGGTCGATGGCAAAAGTGATTTTTACAGAAAGAAGATAATTTACATTAACTAATGAGAAAGGGGGGGGGGGGGTCATCTGCATTTCGATTGCCTTCTGCTATTTTTTATGAGGGAGGGTATGTAGATTATTTATTATTACTATAAAAAAAGATAGAAGAAAATATTTATATATATATATAATTTTACACATATATGTTGGTGGCGAAGTGAAAATTTCAGGGGAGAGGAGATTTATATGATAAGGCTATTTACTGTAACTACAAATTATCGACTTCATTACAAAGATAAGAAAAAAAAATTCCAATAATTTTAATAAAGTTGTTGCTTTTTAAATTTACAATATTTTAAATTTTCTATTAATTTATAATTTTATTTAATTATAAATTTATTTAATTTGTAATCATTCAAATAAATTATAAATTTGACATTTTTTTAAGGATTTTATATTTAATAATTCTTATAATTATGAAACTCAGTAAGCTCTAATGATTATGTGCTCGGAGATAGGAAAAAAATCGTCAGGAGTTGGGGAGGAGCGTATTTTCACCAAGTGGAATCTAAAAATTGAATGCATAGGAAATAAGGGATCGCAAAGCGATCCAGAATGGAAACGCGAAACAATTAAATATGGGGTTGGCTAGAAGACAGGGATGGCTTCACAATACCGAACAGAATAGCGAAGTGATTACAAAGGGGGTTGATGAGCGTAGCGAGCAGGGGGGGCTGAGCCCCTCCCCCCTAGTTAAAAGATAATTAATGTAGGACATACTTTTACAAAAACTGTTTAAAAACTGTTTAAATGCAGAATTTATATCACTGAGTGCACAAGTAAAAAAATTGCAGTGCAGTTGTAATGCAAACCTAAACTAAAAAAGAAAACTGCTCTCTGATTGGCTGGTCTGATTAAACTAAAATAAAAAGCCTCTCCACCTGAATGGCTACAGTCAACTGAAACCAAAACTAAAAACAAGAAAGTAAAATTGTAATTAAGTAATACATCCAAATATATTAGAATTTCAAGTAAATAAGAACTGAAAAATCTTATTAAAACATCATTATTATTTTTTTTTTTAATTGTTTCATGGTGTTTTAAGAAGATATTTTAGTTTTTATTGTTTCACACCAGTTTCAACTTATATTCTTTCAATTACTTATAAAAAGAGTAGAAATATAGAACTCCTTATTTCCAGGTATAAGGTACCAGTTAACCCTGAAAAGTGACCATTCCAGTAAACCATTCTTATTCAAAAATTAATAGCTCGAAATCCCATCATTTCTCCATCTTGAAATTTTGCATACTTGTAGCCAAAAAGTCAAAGATTAACATATATTTTTTTGAAAAAAATCAAAAATGGTGTTTTTGAAAAATTTAAATTCAAAAATTTTGAAAATTTGTCAAAAAATTTATTTTATTCAAAATAGTTAGTGTTGCATATCATATTAAAGCCCATAAAAAGAGCTTTCAAATAAGATATAACTTAATTCTCTAGCCATATGTGTTAAAGAATTATAGAGGATTTTGTGGTTGAGAATTTGGTTAAATTTGGTACTTTTGACCATTTTTAAAATTCTGTAAAAAATAAACCGCTAAGAAAAAAAATAAAAAAATTAGATTTTTCATATACTCCATGTATACAAACTATAAACAAAAAATTATAGAAATCTGAGATGTCGAGATCCAAAAATTGCATTTTTCTCGTTGATTTGACATGGAATGACCCTAATATACTAAAATAATCCAACAAAAATTAAGAATACAAGTCCGTCCGGTAAAAAACTTTTAAAAAGACTAATCTCTCATAATCGGGTTAACCTCATTGTAGCACTTTTGCCCATGATTATAGAAAAAATAGCAACACAGAACGATATGTGTTATATACTAAACCCTTCACTGAAAAATTAATGGGATTCGTTGAAATCCCATTAATTCGTTGAATCGCTTTCGCTTAAAAAACAACACACAAGAAAACTTCGCTACAAAGAAATACCACCCATCTACGAAAAATTAGCTAACAGTGTAAGTCCCATTAAAATACGTCCAGCAGAACTCAAATTATACCGGAATAAAATACAAATTTGCATTTTATATATTTATAATAGATACATCTTTCAAAGTTGCATTCACATTTCTCAATAACTTTCTTAATAGCTCAATAATAGACCGGTGGGTCTATTATTGAGTTACAGTTAAAAATCTGTAGCTTTTGCTGCAAAGTCAGTCCACCGCTTTTATAGAAACAAAGAACGATTACTTGACTATAATATGGAGCATTCTCACTGGTCATAATGGAGATATTCTAAAAAAGCGGTGGAGTGACTACAGTTAACAGTATAACTGCACAAACTATCACCTCATCGAATTGACGGCTGAAATTCCAGTATTATTTAAAACTCAATTCGCATATTAAAATGAAACTGGTCTGCCAAGTAATATCTTGGTGAAAAACACTTGCAAACCAGATTTTAGTGGCTGACTAGTAGATTTACCATTGCGTTTTCCTTCTCCCAGTCCTCCAGGTTTTCATACCTTTTGGTGCAGGAAAACACAATGATAAACCTATTATTGATTAACCTATTACGGATACTATGTGAATTCAAAGATAAAGACAGAGTTTTTTCCTGAAAATATTTTTTGACAGAAATTACACTCAAATGGTTTCTCTCCAGTGTGAATTCGAAGATGATTTTTTAAATTTATTAACGTTGCCCAGTTTTTTGACAAATTTCACATGTACGTAGCCTTTCACTAGTGTTTATTCTTATATGCTGCATCAAATTATTATTCTTCAAAAAGATTTTTGGCAGGTATTGCATGCATGTGTTTTTTTCTTCTCTGTGGATTTTAATGTGCTTCACCAAATTACCTTTCAGCAAAAATGATTTTTGGCAGGTAGAACATGTAAAAGTTTTCTCTGTACCACGAGTTTGAATATGTCTAGTTAAACACACACGTGACAAAGATAAGATTTTTCTACTGTATGACTTTGAAAATATTGATCTAACATGGGTTTTTTGGTAAAATCTCTTGACAGGCATTAAAAATATGCAATTTATTTTCATTTTACTGTTGAAATGTTAATTGAAATTTCATTTTTTACAAAATTTTTAGAGTTATTAAATGCATTGAAAAGCTGTTTCATTTAAAAACTGTTTTAATAGGTTTGAAAAAAATATATATATACTTAATTTTACATTAATTTTCTAATAACTAACATTCTTTAACTAATCTGTCCTTAATATAAAACAGTTTTAAAAGGTTTAAAAGAATTTACATACATTTTACTTTATACAGGGTGTCTCAAAAGGTTGTTTACAAACTTAACATGTTGGTCTATCATATGATGATAAACAATATTTACATAGGAACTTGTGTTCGAAAATGCAAACTGCGGCCGCTAGAGGGCGATGAGCGCAGGCTTACGGGAGACTGGGAAACGTAATCATTTCAGGCGAGGGTGTTCCAGGAGAAGGATGAGTCAGTTTAGTAACGCAGAAATGCAGTACGTATATGGCGCTGCGGAGGAAAATGCACAAGCCGCGGTACGTACTTACCTTGAGCGCTTCCCAAACAGACGTCAGCCAAATCCTGCTTTTTTGGACAATTGCATCACAAATTGCGTGATGGAGTTTTCCAAGTAAGTAGCCACACCGGACGAGAACGCACTACAGGCACACCTGTAGTAGATGAAGCTGTGCTACGGGAATTGGAGAGGAACCCACAAAGAAGTCTCCGACAAAGGGAACGCGTCCTGGATGTACATCTTTCCAGCATCATACGCATATTGCACGAGGACAGGTTACATCCCTAGCACGTCCAAGGAGTACGGGCATATTGCGATGCCGATTATACTCAACGCGTCACATTCGCACGCTGGTATTTGCGAAAATAGATTGTGGAAGCGGCGGCACGTGTCCGTGACACACCTGCCCATTTTTAACGGGTCCGTGAATCCAGGCGTCGACGTTGTGAAGCATGCATTGAGGCGAATGAAAGGAATATTGAAAACCTTCTGTAAATTAAACCATGTTCATTAATAAAAGTCATATTAATACCTCTTTCGATAGCTTTTCTTTCTTCCCCTCCGCACCTGCGCGCATCGTCCTCTTAGCGGTCACAGTTTGCATTTTCGAACACAAGTTTCTATGTAAATCTTGTTCCTCATGATATGACAGACCAGCATGTTAAGTTTGTAAACGACCTTTTGAGACACCCTGTATTAATTGTATAATAAATAATCTTCTGTGAATAACTAGTCTTTACAATAACACGTGTGCTTGTCTGTTATGTGAACCTCTTTTTAACTGGATCGATTAAGTTTTCTTCTGGAAGAAACAAAAATGTCTTTAAATGGTCCAAAAAAGATTTTCGAAAGATTAGCCTATTTACTTGTAAATCTGCTTGTATCAACTTTAATTTGCTTCTAAAGAAACCTCATGAATGTAAACATCGTGTATCTGTAGAAAGACCAAGCCACCAATCTTTTAAAGATGTACTAATCAAAATTCTTTTACTTTAGCATAAAATGGAATTTTTTTTTAAGTAGCAAATGAATAACAATAAACAGGAGTAAATATGTTATTCCAAAAACCTAAAAGAACAAAAATAAATGTTTTTCAAAAAATATGCAGTAGAAAATTAAAACATTTGTTTTAGTATGAACATCTATAACATAAGAAATAGAAATTACTTTGAAAAAAGAAATGTAAAACATAATTTGAATAGATTTTTTTGGGAGCAATTATAAAAAATATTTTTTACCAAGACACAGACCAAGATTTAGAAGGAAGGCTTATACGCCACCCATGGCCGCTTAAGCTTAAGGATGGCCGAAAAATTTTATAACTATATTCTCAGGACAGTAGTCAGGCATGTGCGACTGCACAGGTGCGGCACAATTTTGAGAACGGAAAAAAAATTCAGTTTAGGAGAAAAATTTGAGGGGGCGGGGGGGGGGGAGAATATTGATACAAGTCTAGAGAGGATCTAAGATCGTTTTAAAGACTCGATACCGCAAGGTTGAAACGAAGTACGATTAAGCACATTTGGGAATCGTGGCACACATTCATAGTTATTTCCAAACAGTAATTCGTGCATTTTTTATCACAGAAAACATGCGTTAGAGAAAGCTTTTCGAACGTAATGGTGCTTTGTGTGTGGGGCTATTGCCACGTGTACCCACGCCTTAATCTGACCATGCATCAGAAAGTATCAATCAGGCTGGATTACATACTCTATTCTGGACATGGTATATGGATGAATTCATATGGCGAAGACAGAGTATTGGAGAATTTGGCATTCAGATTTTCGGATACTCAGGAAAAGAAAAACCACTGCTAAAAACATCAAAAATCCAGATTTTCGTAATAGATGAAACTTTTTCCCGCTAATGTTGCTATTCGTTACTCCACGTTTAGCATTAAAAAGAAGACAAAGGAAAAAAGCGAGAATTTTTAGCATGAAAACGCTATATCTCTAAACTTTTAATGAACACTTTCGTAAGCAGTTTGTTAATTAAGATTAATTACTTCGAATTCATTCAAATATGCTATTGAGAGGTGGAAAATCTTGGGAGAATATTTTTATTTTGCATATATGACAATGAAATTATTATCAACAACTCAATGGTGAAGGCGTGAAGATAGAGATTGAATTAAAACTCAAAAACCAGAAAACAGGAATTCTGCTTTTTCAGAATTTAGTGTCGCCCTCGATGAAAAAAAAAAAATAAATGTATATATAAATAGTACAAAACATATTTCAATTTTAAGACTTACAGCACACGCTTTTATTTTTATGTAAAATGACGTCATTTGCATCCGCTTAAGAACTCCACATTTACGATCCACTCTTAAACATCTGCAGTAAAGTACGCATAGGACGTCACTATCGCGAAATAATACACAAATGCAGCAAAAGGATGCCGTCATTAAAGAAACTCGACAAAATAAAAAGGCTGTCTAATGATTCATGGGCCTTCATTTATTTGTAACATTAATATAGATACTTAAAATTAAATATAGTTTATAATAGCTCCATGTTTTAACAGAAATCATTCGTTTATATTTTTTTCAAAATAGCACGTATTTTAATTACATTTCGGTTGTTATGAAAAAATGGCAACAAAAATATATAATTAATATTTTACAACTATTTTTCTTTTACCTTCTACAGAAATGGAGTACTTCCGTTGCCAATATTAAGCAAATGGCTCCAAAAACTACAAAAAAATTAATATTTCAAAAATAAATGGAGATGCAGTTTTGAAACAAATTGCATTTAAAAGTACTTTTTTTTCCCAATACGACGGTATAAAAATTGAAAATGTGCGATACTTAGAAGTTTAAAAAATTGCTATGGAATATTTAATCGTACTGCTTAGTTTTATGGCTGGCTTCTGTAAGGTAACGTTATTTTTTGGAGACGACATAAAATAAGGTGGGAGAAAGAAATAGCATACCGTACCGGGGGCTAATAATGCTAAATGCATTAAGAACGAATTTCAAAAAATGAATATGGTAAAATTAAATGTGTAGCTAAGGATCTTTAAAAATTACAGAGTATTGAAATAATCATTCCTGCCATCAGTGTAAGGTTGTATTCTGCAGCACCTTGTCAAAGTACTGACAAAACTGCAAGCCGATGATGTGAATATTTAAACTGCTTTTGAAATATCGCTTTCTCTCTTATTATGTTGTTAACTGAGATACAGACCGCTTTCGCTATTTACAAAGATTCAGTTGAAAAGAAATTTATACCGAGATTAAGAATCGGTTCCATCTTCTTTAGATGATGAGATTTCAAGGGTAATTGTCAAATTAAATTTAAATGACGTTTTATTGAAACATATGAGTTAGATGCGGAATCAGAAATCACAAAAAAGGAGACAGAATTGGACTGCTTTCACGACGAGATCTGCAGAAGAATGGAAATATTATAGTACTGTAAAATAATACGAGTACAAACTCTAAAGCTTGATTTATATCAAGGCTGTCCAACTGCAAAAAGCCCACGGGCGAGAATTCCGGTCACTGATCACCTGGCAGGCCGCAGTTTGAAAAAGTTGAACAATAACCTCTTACCTCTTGTACAATAACAATTAATAGTTTAATTATTAATTATAAAACAATGGAACAAAAGGATTATAAAACAATTTGCTTACATTTTAATGGGAAAACTGAGGCCGATCAGCCTTCTTTACAAGGGCAGGAATGTCAATATCTATGTTTGTCATTGCCAGCCGAAGAGAGTCTAACGATGAACTGTCGGAGAGAGAGTTCCTATGAAGATTCTTGATAATTTCATCGCCGAAAAAGCACTTTCGCATAAATATGTGCTCCCAGACATGGAAATTATTTTCAGTCCTAAGTCACGCAGATTTGGAAACCGTTCAGTTGGAAGCAACTTGAAGAACTCGGGCCCACTTTCGGTTCTTGTTTGAAAGAAGGGGTCAGCCTGGAGATCACAGAGCTCTGATTGTAGGTTGGCCGGTTGTTCTTCAATATCAATGTTTGCTGTGACTGGATTACTAAACAGAGCCACGTCATTCTTGATGCTCTCAAAATCTGAAAATCTCGTGTTGAATTCATCAATAATAGTCTGCAACTCAGGGCAAAATTCAGAAAAATCCAGCACTTCCTCACACTCTGACGCCAAACGACTGCAGCTGGTGAAGTGAGATAAGTTATTTTTTCCCAAAGTTGCATGGAAAATTTTCAGCTTGTTTCTAAACCCATTGATGTGTGCCATTAGCTCAGACACTAGTTGGTCTCTTCCTTGTAGTTTTAAGTTCACATCATTGAGGTGGCCAGCAATATCAGTTATAAATGCCAGGTGACGTGAAAAATCCATGCTTAAAAATTCTTGTTCAAGGTTTTCTGATGGAGAAAACTGGTGAAGGAAAAGAGGGATTTCTTTTCTCAACTCGAAAAATCTCTTGAGGCAGTTTCCGGCACTAAGCCACCTAACTTGATTGTACATAAGCAGGTCTCCGTATTCTGCTTCAATTTCATCCAAAAAGTTACGGAACTGCTGATGCATAAGAACCCTGTTGCCGCCTCTGATCATGTTGATGACTTTCACAACTTTTTGGAGGGTTTCAGTTTGCTTCACCGATTTCCCGCATAAAGCATGTTGGTGAATGATGCAATGAAGTGCAGGGCATTTCATTCCATTTTCTCTCAAACATCCAATCAATCCTGTCTTTGGACTTACCATTGCCTTTGCACCGTCTGTAGCTAGGACGGAACACTTTTCAAAACCTCCGACACTGTTGACCGCTTTTATCACTGCTTCAAATGTCCCTACCCTTTGTTGTGGAGTGAAGAGAACACATGGTAAGGAGCTCCTCTTTGATCTCAAAGTCTTCGTTAGCAGTGCGAATGAAAATCAAGAGTTGACTAACGTTCGACTGATTTGTACTCTCGTCGATACACAAGGAGAAATAGCAGCATTTTTCAATCTCGCAGGACAATTTCTGTTGTATTTGGTCAGCCATTTCGGCAACTCTTCGTTGGACGGTCTGATGAGAAGCTGGAACTGAATGAAAATGCTTAGCCATTTTGCTATCACCAAATGCTTTTGCCATTTCTACAGCACACTTTTTAACAACGACGCCATCAGTGTAAGGTTTTTTCGCTTTAGCAAGCTCAAGTGAAATTGCATACGAAGCATGCAAAGCATTGTACTGATCAGATTTTACTTGAGTAAACATCCCAGTTTGTTTTTGCAGTTGTGATTTCAGTTCTGAAACTATCAGAGATCTTGCTTCTCCTTGATATTTACTGTGGCTCCCTTCGTGAAGACTCGCGTAATGCCTTTTGACATTATATTCTTTGCACACAGCCACAACTTGCATACAAATCAAGCACTGGAGTTTGCCGTTTCTATTCGTGATGAAATACTGGGTTTCCCAGCGGTCCTGGAACACTCGGTTCTCACTGTCTATCTTCCGTTTCTTACTCATCGTTGGAAGATGACATATTCACAATCAATAATAAAATTAGTTTTCACACGTTCCCAAAACAATATAGCTACGGTACAAGAGAGGTTTACTTCATATCCAAAATCTGCAACCTTATCTGAAAACCTAACATTCATCGCAACCAGTCAGATCAAGATCATCAATTGAAAGGAGGGGAGAGTTGAGAGCGCAAGCTCTCAATTTGTTTTTCGAAATCAACAAAGGCCGCAGCGTCAGCGTTTAACGAATTGCGGGCAGATTTTGCTTATCTGAAATGTTTCTCTCTTCCCTCCCTGTCTCCTCCGCTACGTTAGCCGAATTGCAGCCATTGCGTAGAAACCATGGTTAGCTGGAAGCGTAGCGGGTTACTAATAATCAAGGAAAAGCGCCTTTTTGGCGGAAAAAATTAATGCGTGTGCAAAAATCAGTAATTTTAAACAGAGTATATTTCTAGGAATTTGTTTGAACACCAGCGTGCTGGGTAGGACTGCTTGACCTTGACCTGCAGATGTCATGTACCTTTTTCTCTCAATACAATGACAGGAGTGAAAGAGCGATCAAGAGGAAACTTCGGAGACCTCGGTTTGAAAAAAGAAATATGCTGAATAAGAAGTTGGCGGGCCGCCAGTTGGACAGCCCTGATTTATATTGAGGAAATTTATATAAGCGAAGAGTACAATTTAAGATTTTTATTTCTTTTTAATATCACCGAACTAGAAGCTACTCAAATACTACATAACTTTTGAGTCGTTCACGATTTCGATATAGAGCACAACTTTGGAGAAGATTGCATCCATTTTAGTTAGCTTTCATTACAAAAAGTAAAAAGCAACCTATTGCAGCCGTCCGGAGGAAAGCACTTCCGAAAAATTTTGATATTTTTTGACCGATCCTGACCACCAGAACCCAAAACCACCCTCCGTTCAAATGTGACTTATATATCCATATATAACGTTTACAAAATGACCCCACAAATCAGGCATACAATAAGAATAAAAAATCACATAGGATCGTAAAGCACTTATTGAGTCACAAATACAGAGTGTTTCATCCTAACTCAATTTGGGTTGACGGTCATAACTTTCAGAAAACTGAATTATATTATAATAAAACATTTAACAGACATTCTCAACTTTATTGTAAATGTGATAACACCAAACAAAAAGTGGTAGAAGCTTGCATTATAGGCGCCAGCATTATGCACTTGACGCCTCACATTTTGAACTGTGATTATCAATTCATAAGGTATCAACGATTGCTTGAGAAACATGTTTTTCCAGATCTTTTCGTGATGTTATCACATTTCACACAAAACAAGGTACACATCGTTGCATTTTCGTTACAATGTTTTCATTTTTCTCGGAATTATTACCGTCAACTCGTGTTCAATTAGGATGGAACACCCTGTATTTGTGACTCAATAAGTGGTTTGCGATCCTATATTCCAATGTAATTTTTTATCCTTGTTAATGCCTGATTTGCCATTTGTAAACCTTTTTTTAATCACTCTGTATATATATATATATATACGATTTTTGTCATGCGATAACTTCGTATTTATAAACCGATTTGGATGAGACTTATTGTGTGTATAGTACATACAAATGGTAAACCTACGAGTCAGCCGCTCAAATCGGTTTTCAGGTGTTTTCCACCAAGATATGACTTGGCAGACCGATTGAGTTTTAACATGCGAATCAAGATTTAACTAATCCTAGAATTTCATCCGTAAACTCGATGAGGTGATTATCTGAGCTGCCGGCTCACGGTCTACTATAAAGTTTCGCTTTTACTGATTGGCTGTTGCGGCCGTTTATATTTTAAGCGCATGCGCATACTTTACATTTGTTCTGATCACAGACACAGTGACGTTCACCGAGATATCTTAGGTAAGATTTAAGATGTGAACAGGCATTCAATTTCGGGAGGACACCACTTTAAAAACGGCGGTCTAAGATATTTTATGTATCAAGTGCGAACAGGGTATTAGTGCTGAGTGCTTACACTGGTAGCGTAAAACAAAGAGAAAACGGTGCCGTGTTCAAAAGATCTCATATCGGTGGTAAGCCGAGGCGAAAGAAAAACCCACCAGACGGAGGACCCGCTGCCGGCCATGGACAAGCCACCCAGGGAGCAGCGAAGGAACCAGCCACGACCCGCGAACATCTAGGGAGGAACCTCTACAAGAGTTGCACACAGGCAGAGACCACACTGGTAGACCATGACAGACACAATCAACGAGCATAATGCAAAGCAGAGATCGCTTTCAACGACGATTTTGAGAAAGTTGCACAAATTCTCTTTATACCCTGTTCGTACCATAGATTAACATAGAAGATAGGACATTTCCACAGAGCGTAATGGTAATGCGATTGCGATCACAGCGCCTTTAAAGACAATGGGGAAGAAATTTCCCATCCTTGTAATATTTTTGTTATTGAGTGTCTACCTTATTGTGATCTTTCTTTTTTAAATGTTGCATGTTTACGTTTTCAACAGAATGTTACACCGATACATGAACATAGAATAGATATTCTATTCTATATATTTAATATCTATTCTATGTTCATGCACGGATAAATGTTTTTTTTTTCGTACATGATGTGTGAACGATTTAAGTGCAACGAAAAAGAAGCTAAAATTTTCATTTTGAATATTATGCGTCAAGTAAATATGATACAATTGGATTTAAAGCTACATAAAGCGATGGTGTAATGTAAAAATATACTAAATATTGCACTCTACAAGTCCCAGAAACTTTCATAAATATTCATTTAATAAAAAAATTTTACGGACGATGTTTTATTAATTTATGAAGTTTAATGTATTAAACAATCGTTACAATATATTTCTTTTAATTTACGCATTATTACTTTCTCACAGATAAAATAAAATGATTGTTTTTAATGTTAATAACATAGAATCAGTTCAATGATATCTATGATATTAACATATAGGAAATAATAATAAAATTATACATAACGAAAAATTCCTTTTTACAAATTTTTAGGATTATATAAATGTAAACGTTAAAATAAAGCAAAACAGAGATACTGATAAAATTGTATTCGATGCGAACAAATTAACACAATACCCGAATTTAATTTCTTACAATTTTTTCTGATTAACTTACGTATGTACGTTTTCAACAGTATTTCCTGGGGGTTTTCTTTTATATTATTATTATAATTATCATTTTGTAAGTTAAAGCTGAACGAAAAAGTACAAAAACAGCGACCCAGCTAAATAAATCTAACATAAATAAAATATCGTCTGCCTCTGGTTCGTTTAGGAAAGAATAGATATTCAAAACATAGAGAGTAAACATATTTCATCAACAAAGGTAAATTTCGGAGACTATTTAATTCTTCCCCATTCTCGGTAGTGACGCTAGTACTGTTGCCATTACAGATTTTGCCGCAAATGTCCCACCTTGTATTTTAATCTATGGTTCGTACTGGACTACTTAAGATATCTTAGGCCGCCGAACTCTCTGAGTGAGTTTCAACTTGCTTCGGCTAGATACAGGAACTACCACTCACTCTCGTTAGCTATAAAGCTTCGCTGTTACTGATTGGCTGTTGCGGCCGTTTTTATTTTAAGCGCATGCGCTTACTTTACATTTGTTCAGATCACAGACACAGTGACGTTCACTGAGAAATCTTAGGTAAGTTTTTCGATGTGAACAGGCATTCAGTTCCGGGAGACCATAACAGACACAATCAACGCGCATACTGCAAAGCAGAGACCGCCTCCAGGGACGATTTTGAGAAAGTTGCACATATTCTCCTTATGCACTAGGGAAAATCCTGGGCGGTCATTCGTATTGGTCCAAGAGCCGACAGCACAAAAACGTATGTTATAAAGCGCAAGAAAAAAACCTTTATTTTTAGGAAAGTAGAAGTAGGGAAATATGATGCATGTTTGCCGGAAGTAAAGTGGTGCATAAGCCAAAAGTTAATACCACCATTGGTTGACTCGTAGGTTTATCATTGCGTTTGTCCTACAACTATCCACCATGTTTTCATACCTTTGTTTGTAGTACAAACACAATGATACACCTACGAGTCAACCACTGGTGGTATTAACTTTTGGCTTATGCACACCTCACTTTCGGTAGACATGGATCATTAGATTCCTCTACTTCTACTTTTCCATAAAATAAAGGTTTTTTTCTTGTGCTTGATAACAGATTTTTGTGCTGTCGGCTTTTGGACTATATGAAGCCCATCGCGACGGTGGCCTTAAACTACTCCTGTTTTAACCCTTAAATGCATGACTTTTTATTTTGTTTCGAAAAAGTTATACAGTAAAACTCGGATATAACGCTCTTCCGGGGGACCGGGCTAGAAGAGCGTTAAAAGCGGGAAAGCGTTAAATGCGGGAGAAAGTTTTCGACATTTTAAAATTGAGAATATTAGATTATCTGCTTTAAATAATGCGGGGAATCATTTTCGTGTATTATTTAAAATAGAAACTCCACAGCATAGGTACAAAAACGTTTCCTTCATTTTAAATATCACAAATTTACATAGTGTTTACAAAGTGTATTATTATTTCAAATCAGAATAAGTAAAAGAACTGTTAACATTAAAAGCTACAAAATATATTTAGCATTTCTAATAGGAACCTTTAACTTTATATTAAACATAAAATAAAATTATGAAAGAAACTAATAATAATATTTTGTTTTTTTAAAAAAAATGTAACATTTGTATTCTTGAGCACCACTATGAGGACTATAAACTTTCACTTACTGTTTATTATGTTTTGGAGAAAAACTCATCGAGTTTCGTCTGACGGGTGGACGAACGACCACACAAAAGAGCGTTTTCTGCTTTGTTTATATGTTTTAATATATCTTCATGTGAAGCGGTGGTATCTACTGAAGCGGTGTATAGACGGATAGTGCTAAAAGCTTCCATTACTTCAGCTATCGTTGGGATGCGCTCTTGAACATCGCCATCAGCAACTTCATCAGGGTCCTCTTCTTCTGCGGCATCCTGTGCAGTGTCCCCTATAATGTCGTCAATGCTCCTAACGTTGCTTGTGATAACGTCTTTATCAATGTTAAGATAGCTCTGAAGGCTGTGTACGTTTTCTGCAAGATAATCGCAAACAGCTTGTCAGTCCTCGTCGTCTATAGGATCCGACCCCTCTTCAGCTGCATCCATATTATAGTTGGCGTCTGTTATGAAGCCTGCCGTTTTAAAGCAATTTTGAATTATTTTAGGTTCGATTGCATCCCAAGCAGCGCTAAAGTAGTTCATGGCGTCGAGGAAAGTTACAGAAGATCGACTACTTTTATTTTCCATTTCATGTAGAAATCGTTTTACTATACGTTTGCGATAATGTTGTTTTAAAACCTTTATGATCCCTTGATCCATCGGTTGAAGTACGCTTGTGGTGTTTGCAGGTAAAAATTCCAGAGATACGTTTGTAATATCTGGTATTTCTTGGGGATGCATTGCGATATTGTCTACGAATAGTTGCTTCCGCATCTCGACTTCAAAATCAGAAACATATTTAATGAACTGGGGACCCGTCATCCACGCCTTACGTTGATGTGCATAGTCACAGGGCAGTCGTTTGATGTTCTTGATACAGCGAGGTTTGGCCGATTTTCCAATCACTAGAAACTTGCGTTTGTCGCTCCCATCGGCGTTGGAACAAACAAGCACAGTAACACGTTCTTTACTGAGCTTCCCTCCATGGCACTGCTCATCTTTTAACGTTAAGGATTTATCAGGCATCGCTTTAAAAAATAAGCCAAATTCGTCGGCGTTATAAATATCACAACTGGCATAGTTTTTTATAAGCCTTGGAAGATTGTTCTTTTTCCAAAATTCTGCATTTTCTGTGTTCACGGCAGCGGATTCTAAGCAAATTTTCTTGTACACAATGCCGTGGCGGGCTCGAAATCGGTCTAACCACCCATTAGATGGGGTAAAATCTTCAATTCTTAGCTTTTGAGCTACCTCTGCAGCTTTTTCTTTAACTATGGATCCGCTGACAGGTATGTTACAGTGTCTTGATTCAAGAAACCACTCGTACATAACTTTTTCTAAATCTTCATATTTTCCTGTTTTCACCCTCTTTTTCTTTGAGCCACCAATAGCAGCATTTTTTTCAATATCTTTTCTGTTTTGAAGAAGAGTCCGAAGAGACGACGGTGCGATATTCATAGATAACGCAAAATCTTTTTGGCTCACAATAGGGGATTTTTTGTCATATTTTTTTAGAATTTCTAATTTTTTTTAAATTGTCAGCGTCTTTCTTTTCATACTCTTAGCTTCTATGTTGCTCTTAATTGGAGTCGCCAGCTATACTGCTTACTTATGTGTAAATGAAAAAAGCGGGAACAGTTTGTGTGCAGTAAGAGATACACAGGTGCTACTGAGATGGACGGAATAAATTCTTTTATTCTCTGATCCAATGAGAAAAAAACCGCAGAGCTGACTGATGTTTTTTTTTTTTTTTACATAGTCTTTGGGCGTTGGCTGGCTGCCAATTCCACGTATCCCCACTTTCTTTCTCTCTGTGTGTACGGGCGAGAAAATGAAAACTTCGGATGCAAAACAAAGCACCAAAGTGTAACATCCGGAATTTCTTTGTTCAAAGGACCAATAAAAAGCGCGTTAAAAACGGGAAAGCGTTAAAAGCGGGGAGCGTTAAAAGCAATGAATTTTTACCTTGTTCTTATGGGTATGGTTCAAGGGATCGGGACAAATGAGCGTAAAAGGCGGGGAAGCGTTTTAAGCGGTGAGCGTTATATCCGAGTTTTACTGTATATGATTCTCAGAAAAGTTTATTACATTGGAAAAATAATGAAAAAAAAATACATTTTTCGTATAACACGCCAACCTTTTCTTATGTTGCACATCTGCAATACAAGTAAAAACTACTGTCATAACTAAAATATTGCAAATTAGTAAATATTTTAATAAGTATAAATCTAAAATAAAAAAATTACTAAATCTAAATTACAAAAATAAGCTACTAAATAAAGTAAAAAATCTATCCTAAAATTTCTGGTGTCTAATATTTACTATAAAAATAAAAAACAATTCTAAAAGAATAGTTTGTGCTTTTAAGGGTTAAGTTTTACAAAAGGAAAAATTGTATAAAATAAGGTAAGTATAAATCTAAATACCTTATTTTATACAATTTTTCCTTTTGTAAAACTTAACCCTTAAAAGCACAAACTATTCTTTTAGAATTGTTTTTTATTTTTACATTAAATATTAGACACCAGAAATTTTAGGATATATTTTTTACTTTATTTAGTAGCTTATTTTTGTAATTTTTATAGGATTAATATTTCTATATAAATATAGTGGTTGCTAAGAGTTAAATAAAAAGTGATGCAAATATGCATCACTATGCATTTAAGGGTTAAGGGAGCAGCGCCCAGGGTTAATAGACATAAATATTGGTTCGTAACTTTTCTTTCAATCAGAAGGAACTCGCTCCACTACCTACCTCACAAGGATCCAAGAAACGAAACTAGAGCCAAAATTTGCCTTAATGCAATTAATTGCTATACAATTCTAATTGAAAAAAAATATATATATATATACATTTTTTCTTCGCGTGTAAAGAAATAAAAGACCTTAGTTTTTAAAACTGCATAGAAAAAAATTATTAATTTTAAAAATATTTACAGTGACACAAAAGGGGAAAAAAAATTATAGGGTCGGATGGGGTAAAATGGATAATCAAAAAATATTGTTTAATTTTTAGAATTTTTTTGGCATATTTATAGTTTTCAAAATTATATATGATTGCTTGTTGTTTAAGCTTTCTTCTCCTACTTTATTTTTGTTTTCATAGTTTGTTCTATTAGAGTGGCAACAGTAAAATCGCTTGAGGACATATTCATGCCCCATGCGGTCAGACTAAACTTCTTCCTGCAGCTCATAATATCTGATATAAACTCATTTGTGACATTAAGCATTTCTAATACTTTTGCAAATTACAAACAAGAAAATGTCTTTTGTTTTATCTTAAGTCTTATAAATGGGGTAAAATGGGTATAGTGTTAGGCTTAACGTTTGTAGTATTTTTAAGGTGTTACATGGAACTTTTCTTAATAAAATTCTTTATTTTACTGGATTTAGAATAGAATTAGTTTTAAAAATACTTTAAAATGTTTATATAATGCACAGTGCGTTATTCTTAAGATCAGAAAAACTTGAAATTCATTGTATATAATTTAGTCAAACCATTCTCACTTCTAGAAATATTCCTTTTCTAGATGGCATATCAGCAGCTGATAGAATTTGAAATTTTAAGAAGAGGTGGGTCGAAAGAGTTGGGAAATAGAAAACCAGAATTGTCGACAAAAGCAAGAGCAGTTGTGGCTTTGACATATCCTTGCTTTTCTGACACCTATCAATCTGCCACACCTCCAAATAGTTTTAAAATAATCTTCAAAGCTGAAACATAAGCATGTCCAAGTAACAGCAGATGAAGTTTTAACAAATGAAGACATTTAAATTAGACTATGACGTGTGGAAGATATCCCCGAAGTAAAAATAGATGTATCTGTAGATCCATGATTGAAAGTCCAGTATTTGGGAAAAAAGACTAAGAATTCAGTGGCAAAACTATGGTTATTGAAGCAGATGAAACATGTGAATATGAAATAAAATTCTTGGAAAAGTCCAAAATTGGTTGCATTTTATGCTTTCCCTGATGCTGAAGACACTGGGGTATGTCCATTCATTACTCTTGTGACCATTAGAGCAAATTTTCAGAAATACTTCCAATTATTTTATTATTAGGATAAAAATTGATGTTACTAGTTAAATATAATTGTGTTTCACTCACATAAAATATATCTAATTTGAAACAAAAAGCATTTTAGTTGTCTATATAATAAATCAAAATTTTATTACAAATTAGATATATTTTGAGTGTCAGTGCATTTTATGGTGAGTTTTATGGCTGTCAACAATATTTAGTGACAAGAAAAGGTGAAACTCAGATGGATATAAATTTTACTGGTATGATTTAAGAAGCAAACCAGTTTGAAAGTAGACAGCAAAATGGAGGATCAGTAATGACTTGGGGTGGTTTTGGATTTAATGGACAAACATTTTTGGCATTTTGTAGCAAGAAAGTGAACTCCCAGGACTACCGGCAAATCTTAGAAGATCATTTTATTCCACAACAAACTATGTTGGGAGGACCAAGCTGTGTATTTCAACAAGACAGGGCGCCTATTCATATGTCTAACTCGACAAAGATGTGGTTTAATATGAATAATATCAATGTCATGGTCTGGCCATCGCAAAGTTCCGACTTAAATCCCATGGAGAACGTGTGAGGACATCTAGCACGAAAAGCATATGAAAATGGACACCAATATTTTTTGACCAAGGGCCTTACAACAGCGTTAGAGCAAGCATGGTATGAACTGTTCCCAGAGGTAATGCAATATTAGTACTTTCGATGGAAAACTGTATTTGAGGTTATTATAGGTAATGGAAACACGATTAAATACTAACATTTGTAACTGTGTTCCTCAATTTGGAATTGTATTTTATGCTTTTGTCTATATTTTTGGGACACACCATAGAAAAAACAAAACACTAACTTCTTCAGAATTACGTTTTTAAAACCTCATAAATTTTAAAATATTTTTAAGTTGCGAAAAACATTAAAAAAATACATAGAACATGTGAAACTATTATTATTTAAAAGCAAACTTATAAATAACACACAGTACCATCTTACGGGATTTTTTTAAACCAAGAATTGGCTATTTCCAGATGCTGATACACAGGAGTAGGGGCGGGATAGAGGAGAAAATAGCGCTTCTAATAACACCATAATATTTTTAATTAAAAATTTAATACATCAATAATAATTTTAAAAAGCATATTTACAACATTTCAAGTATTCACACATTATTTACAACTTAAAGCATTTTATTTTGTATAATAAAGACAATTACACAATAGTTCTTCTCATTTTTTTGCTACACAATCTCTATGCCAAATTTTAATTATCTTTTTATTTCGGATAACTTTAGAATTTTACATTACAAAAGGAAAACATGCCCATGAATAATATTTACATCATATTGATTGTGGCAATACCTAACCAATATATTTCTCTTTTACTAATACATATATACTAATATATATACGGGTAGTTCTGAAATTAAGTGGAAATTTGAGTCCCAATCAATTTTTTTGTACTTTTATGCAAATAATTGTTCAACTAAATAGATAATCTATGAAGGCACATTTAAAACTTTTAATAAAATATACTTTAGAGTGAATTTGAAATTTAAAACTATTTTAATAAAATTAAAATCATACTAAATGTCACCTCCATGGTATGTCCCTCCATGCCTGTTTTTACTTTACAACATGAATATATACCATAAGATAAACGAAAAAAAAAAAAAAAAACGTATAAAATGTATTAAGTTAAAAAATGGATGTACTTTACTTATTTTTTAAAAGAAAATTCTGAAAATTTATATTTAAATAAAAATTACAGACCAAGACACACCAGTCCCCAGAATTAGAGCTACTTCCATGACATATCAGTTAAAGTTATATAAAAATCTACTAGATGGCAGCATAATCTAGAACTTGGAATACAAATTAACTCCAGGCAGCTACTTATTGGATGGCATATTTCTAAAGCATGGTAAGTTGTTACTTACTGTTAGTTTTAATTAAAAAACTGTTAATTACCATAGTGTACTTTAATTGGGTGTCAACTCCAGGGCCTCATTAATTTTGTCAGTTTTAAAAATAGCAGAATTCTGTTGATAAGTAGCGTTAAATTGCTTTATTTCATTTTGTATCCAAGTAGCATTATGTTCATATTGTGCATAGTTTAGAAAATATTAGGCCTAATCTCAGATATGTCACCTCCATGCCATTGTTGTATCATGGAGGATCTATGGATGTGACATTTATTGATGTAAACAATATTTTAAGGGTGCTTAAAGTATATTTTTAATTATTGAACCTATATTTTTATTTTAGGGATAATTTTATATTAATAAAATATTTTTGAAACTGAAAATTTTTAATTCTAAAATATTTAATTTTGTATAAGTTTGATTTTTCAATGCCGTATTATATCTTTAAATGCAAGATAAATTTTAGGTTCAATTAAACTTTGTTTTAAAGCCTCTTATTGAATTTCCTGATCTCCTACACTTGAAAAAAATAAAAATAAAAATAGAACTAAATGTAAATTTTCAGTTTTTCTATGCTAGCAAATTTGATAAATAAATAATAATAATAATATTTGTTTAATATTTAGTATATTTAAATAATATGGCCACTCTAGAGTACTCTGCAATCGTATATTTAAAGTGCTTTATTTTCTACTTATCAATAAATCTATTTATTTTTATCTAATTACACGTTAATATTTTTTAGTTATGGCTCGGGCAAAAAGCAAAAACAGTTCTGTAGAGAAGAAAAGAAAACTCAGATGAGAAGCAGAGCAGAAAAGATGGGATAAAATTAAAGAAAATCCAGAATTGTCATGAATAATGTAAGAAAAAAGAGCGCAAAAGGTATTACAAGAAGAAAAAGAAGGAAAAATAAAAGCTATTTGTCAATTGAGTGAACGACAGAAGTATGCACAATGAAAGAATTGGGTACAAAAGACAAAGAAAAGTCGAGAGAATAAAGCAAATAAAGAAAAATTACAGCAAGTACTTTTAAATTCTGCTACACCAGAAACAGATGATGATTCGGAAATTATAAACAATCCTATTGCGAATGTTACAGATGCGATAGGAAGAGCAGGTAACAATCGGGGTAAAAAGTGGTCGAAAAATTGTTAACGGAAACAAAACAAAGGCATACTAAAGAATAAAACTGCTTGAAAAAGAGCTTAAAAACGTTGTGAAAAGTTGAAATATAAAAGAAAAAAAGATTATTATAAGAAAATATATCAACGCATCATAAGTAAACGAAAAAATTTAAACAGTCTAAAAGAGAAGGTACAGAAAATATTGAAAGGTGAAAACGTTCCTCCTAAAGTTAGAAAATACCTGGAATTCAGTTCAGCATTGACCACTCAAATCGAGAAAAATTTGAAAAAAAATAAGAAGTTTCAAGTCAAAGAAAGCCTCTGGACTTGTTCTTTCTGAAAAAAAAAAAAAATAATAATAAAGAAGTTCCGCAGTATGCAAAAGATTTCAGTTAGGTCCTGTTAATCTGTATTTAGCAAATGTGACCTCAGTTGAAGATTACGTGGAACAAAATTGTTTTTAGTAAGGAGCAAGAAGCAATCATAAGATCTGACAAATAAATTTGTGTGGTTTAAACAGCGGAAAGTGAACAATCGGTTACAACGCATTTTTGATTTAATACCTCAAAACCGCAATATTATTTAATAAAAAATTAAATTTGATCTTTGTTCTTTTTTAACATGTTACTCAAGAATAATTTTCTTTACCTATACTGTAATCCAGTTTTTGTTTTGATGTTATTTGACTTTCTGTATTTCATTGAAATAACATATTATACTTCTTAAACAATAAAACAAACTAATATCGCAACCATAAATGTTATCCAATCTAGTAAATAGGCAATAAAACTTATATTCATCATTACTATTAAAGGTTGTCACCTCCATGTTTATATGAAAAATGAAATTTAATTTTCAATTAAAAAAAATTAACCTTGACCTCGGATCATGATTTATTTATCTCTAAAACCTTAAGAAAAAGTTGGAAACACAACTTAAACGCGAAAATTTGAACTTTTATTTTTTACAAATTACCAAAGTGAAATTTCCATTTAATTTCAGAACTAGCCATATACTAATATACTTCTAAACATTTCAGCATTTTCAATTTTTACACAGTCGAATCGGGAAAAGAAATTAAACAGAATTTGTTTCAAAACTGAATTTTAAATTCATGGTTTATTTTTTATTTTATTTAACTTTATTTTGGTTTTTAAAATAATTTTTAAGAATGATTTTTATTAAAATCTATGTTCATCGCGTGCAGCCCGATTACGAAACTTTAATCCGTTCGCACTTAAAACACTATAAATAGTTCAGGATTTGTTTCCAATTAATATTCCATAACGAAATTAAAACTTAATCAATAAATAAAATAGTATATATAAAACACAAATTTAGCAGGTATGTAATGACACTACGCACTTAAACCACTGAAATAACTAAAATGTAAAAGATGACTGTAAGTAAAAAAACTTTTCGTTATTTCTTCTGCTATTAATTCCGGACATGCGTTTAATAAAACATCGCTTTTTATGAATTTCATATGTTATTTTAATATATTGATATAAAAATGCTGTTTGGTGTTGTCAACGAGCAAACTAAAAAAATATATATGTATGTTAAAAGTAAAAAATCTATTAGAGCTTTCAATTAAATTAATGGTTTCACAATTGGACTGTAATTTGGTAAATCCATGCTGGATACCTTAGTATTTTTAAATATGAATTTATTATTAATAATTTTTATAAACTTAAATACGACTTTGGATGAAAGGAATGCCTACATTATGTTTGGACCCATTCATTGTGCTTATTAAAAACGAAACATTTTAATCGGATGATTTTTGGGAAACTATAAATTAAAACTTGTTACGTAAGTTTAACTTTGTTGAAGGAAGTAAAATAAACTGTCAAATGCGGGTGTTGGCATTTGAAAAATGAAAGTTTGTACAATTTCTAATAAATCGATAACTCCTATTTTACTATTACGGCCGATAGGGAAATAGGATTTATTGTCCTGCTGAGATTCCTGTGACGCATGATACCCAGAGCAACCAGAGTGGGCGGGGCGGAGTCATTAGTAACGTGCCAATTTGTATATATCTATTAAACTTGAGCACCGCTCCTTCTTCAGCGGAACTCCGCTCATGGTCATATTCCACATTTAAGTGATCGAGTAAAAATCACAGAGTAAGGCGGGCACGTCCCTCGCAAGAATTACGCGAAAATTATATCAATCATACTTAATTGATTACGATGATATCGCAATAATTTTAAAATATACATATATTTTTCACATTTCAGTTTCGCGTCAAAGCGCCCGGTTTTATAGTTAATCTGATTTAATAAGTAAGCTTCGGTAATCGACCTATAACCAAATACCAGGTTGTAACGAAAGTTTTTTGCCAAAAAAAAGTTCTTAATAAAGTTTAAAAAAAAAGCATGAAAGCAGTGCCTTTAGTGAGGGTAGTAATCACCACCCGAATCTATGATTTTCTGCCAAGGTTTTGGTAGTTTTTCAAAGTCTTCGGCCCAGAAACTTGGGAGCCGCGGGTCCAAAAACAGATCAACCTCATTTCGGGCGCCCGGTGCAGAATTAAAGATAGCACCAGCAAAATGTAGCTGCAAGTGTGAAAAAAGTTAGTAGTCCGAAGAAGTGATGTCGGGACTATATGTTGGGTGTGGCAAAAGATCCCATTTGAGTCCATACAGAGCCCAGCTGGTGAATGCAGACATATGTGATCTAGTTTTATCTTGATGAAACATTATGACATTTTACCTTGATAGCAGCGTCAACACGGACTAGCATCTTGCTGTACACCTTACTGTCCATGGTTTTACCTTTTTCCAGATACTCATTGTGGATAATACCACGGCAATCCCGCCAGACACATAGTATTATCCTTTTGTTAGTCAAATTGCGCTTTGCGACGCTGCCGATGGGCTCACCGAGCTTAGAGCAGCCCCTTTTTCGGCTTGTGTTGTTGAAGTGAATCCACTTTTCATCACAAGTGACGAAACGGTCCAGAATTTTGTCCTTGCGTTGATATTCGAGCAGATTAGTGCAGGCCTGAACACGTCTGCACTTATCTGCTTGAGTCAGCTCATGCGGCACCCAGCGATTGAACTTGTACGTCAAGTTTATGCAATGCATAGCGCGGCTAATGGACATGGCACTAACGTCTAACTGCTTAGCTAGCTCTTGAGTGGTTGAATACTGATATTCTTCCACAAGTTCTCGCAGGCCGGCCAGGACGCTCTGCTTCTTGAATGTCTTGTTTTTGAACTTTCGGTACCAAAACTTCACAGTGTCATATGATTCAACAGCAGTGCCTAAAGCTGTACACACGATTCGGTGACATTCTGTAACTGACTTTTTGCAACAGAACTGGAAGTAAATGCTGGTTCTAATCTGGTAGCGTGATAGTTCCATTTCAGACACCCTGTATTTAATGTTAACGATATTTTTTTACAAATTTCACAACACAGTGTTATAAACCAAGTCTCTTTCTTTCAAATGCCAAAAATCGTTTCACAAAATATGAGCAAATACGACAACGTGAACTGTTTGAAAAGACGATATTAGCTGTGGCGGGAAACTTTCCTTACAACCTGATAGATTATTTATTTAAATGTGATCTGACGGAAAAGCACTAAAAATCTTTAATGGTATTTACATCAATTTTAAAAGGTAATTGTAGTCATTATAACAACAACAACGTTTGGAAGTGGATCCAGTTACGTAAGATTGACATAAAGAAAAACAAACAGAAAACTTGGACAATCAATTGCTAATTGTTGAATCTGATCTACCACTGGTTACTTTACATTACTGTATCAAACAAACGTTCATTATTTAGATAAATTAAAAAATATATGAATGATGAAAAAATATTTAATAAGTCACTTAAATGAGGTATAGTTCTTTAAACAAATTTCATTCAAAAGCACTTTCTTTCTCTATTCCATAATGTAAAAAGTGAAATTATGCGACACTTAGAAGAGTTGTGAGAGAAAAACAGCGAAAGCCATGGAAGCAATCGTTGCCACCATCGTCATACAATTTTAAAAATAGCTACTGGTTCTTGACAGAAATTCACAAGTGAACTACAATTTTTGAGTAAAGCAGAAAATTTATTAGTGAAAGAAATACGACTTATTAGATAATATTTTTTAAACAAATTTCTTTCCTCGAAGTTTGCCTCACCGTGCACATGTTGAACAATAACTTTAAACTCCTTTACCTACCAACAATTATTGTGATTTTGAAGGTGATTTGTAGCTTTTCAGATACTACTTTTGTGCAGATTTCTGGGTTCTGAGGGCTTAACTTTTGGTTACATATGGATCATTGTTGATCCATCAGCAATTCTTCCATATGCAGTTGGAAATAGTGTAACATCTAGTTTCGTTGGAGAATTCTACAAATAGTTACTGGCTTTTGGCATTCGGCCGAAAATGAAATATGATTTTTAGGGACTAGAGAAAATTTCGCAGTAAAAGATATAGGACATTTTCGCTAATAGACCCCCGTCAGTGGTGACGTCACAGCAACTCAACTCCGCATATCAATTGCAAATTGGATCTAAACAAACAACGGAATTCAGAGAAAGATAGAGAAGAGATGTGTTGATTTGGCGTAAAGCTAAAACTGCAACACTGAAACAGTTAAAAAATATCACAATTCGGCCCCAAATACTTGCGGTTCGAGTTGAATACGTCCGATAAATTCAGCCCTAGTCCAACGCGCTTGTTTTATTTTGAGCTATATTTGGTTTTATATTGCAAACGGTTTTGACGGCAAAATGCATCTTTAATACACTCCGAACTCTGTTTGGATCCAATTTGCGGTTGATAAGCGAAGTCGATTTGATTGTGACGTCACACTCATAGGGTCTATTACAATGTTTTACAACTTACTGCCCTGAAAGTTTTTTCACCTTGCGAAGTTGCACAATCACTTTGAACTCCTTTAATACCCATCAGTAATGTTTGTGATGGTGATTTCTAATTTCATAAAAGTACTTTTGCCTGAAAATGATTTCCGACATTGATCTAACGCTAATAATTTTTTTTCAGTGGCGCGGTGAAAATGAAGTTTCAAACTTTTTTTTGTATGCAAATGAATTTTGACATACATATAGTTTCTTTCCAGAGTGGGTACATATATGCTCTTTTAAAAAGCTTTTCACTTAACTTGATTTTCGAAGAGGGTTTTTTAAATAGTTTTTATCTAAAAATGAAAGGATGAGGGTCCATAAGCCGCGTTTTTGACCTATGAAATATAACTAAAATTCGATTATGTTATACAGTAGACGCTCGATTTTACGAACATCTTTTATACGAATTACTCGTTTTTACGAACTGATGTACTGGTCCCAATCAGCATACCATTGAACTAATGTCACTCCCATTTACGAACTTTCGATTTTACGAACACATTTTATGAGTCCCATCGAGTTCGTAAAATCGAGCGTCTACTGTACTGGCTGAATTATTTCACTTTTTAATATTAGAAGGTATATATTGTACGACTTTAAGAATAGTTTTTGTATTTTGTTCCGAGTTATTTGACTTACACAAGCTGAAAGTTTGTATAATTTACAACTTTGATGAAAAATAGGCAATTTCTGCTATTTTTACCATCAATTTGCTCTCTATTTTTAATATTTTACTATGAGCGCAGCTTTGCAACACTTTTATTTTGACATATTTTGATGTGTTTTATAATATATGTCAAGAAGAAAGTGTTGCACGATTGCGCTCATGTAAATAATTGATGTAAAAATGCAGAAATTGCGTATTTTTCATCGAAACTACGAATTATACGAACTTTGAGCTTGTGTAAGTCATATAAATCCGAACAAAAACCAAAATCTATTGCTAAAATCGCACAATATATATACCTTCTAATATTAAAAAGTGATATAATTAAGTCAGTATAACATAATCGACTTTTAGTCTATTTCATGGGCCAAAAACACGGCTTATGGACCCTAACCCTTTGACAGTTTTTGATACGGTTTACGAATACAGTCCTCAACTACATTTGCCTGTGGGAGTGATTTATGACAATCGCATACAAAAGAGCATCTCACATTAAGAAAACGATTTTGTCTACAGCACTTTTACGTGAAAATAATGTCTGACATTGATCTAGAAATATAATTTTTTTGCTATGATAATGAAATTTCAAACTGCTTTTGGAAGCCAGTAGCTTTTCAAATTAGTTGCAGATATATAATTTATTTCAGAGTGGATTCCAAGATTTTTTTCTTAAAAAGCTTTGCACTGAAAAGGAAATTTCGACACCATCATTCACATAGGTTTTTTTTTCTCAGAGTGCATTTGGAGATGTTTTTCTAAAGATATTTTCCGTGAAAAAGATTTCTGACAGACGTCGCACATATATGGTTTTTCTCCTGTATGGGTTTGAATATGTGCCGTAAACGAGCTTCTATATGAAAAAGACTTTTGACAGGTATCGCACACATACGGTCTCTCTTCAGAGTGGGTTCGAAGATGGTTTTTTAAAGAGCAGCTCTCTGTAAATGACTTTTGACAGACAGAACACACATGTGGCTTCTCTCCAGTGTGGATAAAAAGATGACGATTTAAAGAGCTTTTTCCTGAAAAGGATTTTTGACAGAAATCACACTGAAATGGTTTCTCTCCAGTGTGAATTCGACGATGATATTTTAAATTTGTTAAAGTTGTATAAGTTTTCTGACAAATTTCACACACATGTCGTCTTTCACCTGTATGTATTCTTATATGCTGCGTCAAATGATCCCTTCGCAAAAAAGTTTTTTGGCAGGTATCGCATATATGTGTTTTTACTTTAAAGTGGATTTTAATGTGTTTCAACAAATCATACCTGGTTAGAAATGATTTTAGGCAAGTACTGCATGTGTGTGTTTTTTCTGCACCATGAATATGTCTAGTTTGACACACGTGACAATCATAAGATTTTTCTCCAGAGTGGCTTTGGAGATGATGATTTAAATAGTTTTTTCTTGAAAAGACTTTTTGACAGAAATCACATTCAAATGGTTTCTCTCCGGTGTGAATTCGAAGATGATTTTTTAAACTATCGAAAGTAGTATATGCTTTCTGACAAATTTCACACACATGCAGTCTTTCACCAGTATGTTTTCTTATATGCTGCATCAAATTATTCTGCAAAAAAGATTTTTAGCAGGTATAACATGCATAAGTATTTTTCTGTATCGTGAATTTGAATAGTATGTGTATTTAAATAACGCTTTTTCGAAAATAATTTTTGACACATGTGACAAGCATGAGATTTTTCAGCTGTATGAGTTTGAAAATATTAATAAAACATGGGGGCTTTTTGGCAAACTCTCTTCACATGCATTAAATGTATGCAATGTATTTTCTTTTTGATGTTGAAATGTCAACTGAAATTTCATTTTTTACAAAATTGTCATTGTTACTAAATGCACTAAAAAGCTGTTTCGCTTGAAAACAGTTTTAAAAGAACTTACATACATTTTATTTTATATTAATTTTCTAATAAATAATCTTCTGTGAATAACTAGTCTTTACAATAAAACGTGTGCTTATCTGTTCTGTGAACCTCTTTTTAACTGGATCGATTAAGTTTTCTTCTGGAGGACACAAAAATGGCTTCAAATGTTCAGAAAAAATAATTTTCGAACGATTAGTCGATCTACTTGTGAATCTGTTTCTGACAACTTTAATTAGCTCTTAAAGTTTATATCACATATACATGTAGAAAGAGATAGCTACAAATATTATAAAGTTGCAGGTACTAATAAAAATTCATTTTCTTTAGCATAAAATGGAATTTTTTTTAAAGTAGCAAATGAATAACAATAAACAGGAGTAAATACGTTATTCCAAACACCTAAAAGAAGAAAAAACTTTTTGAAACAATATGCATTATAACATTAAAAACATTGGTTTTAATATAGACATACACAAGGAACAGAAATTACTTATATAATTTTATAAAGCATTATAATTTGAATAGATGTTTGTGAAAGAAACTATAAATATATGTTATAAAATTGATAAGATGCTCTATAACATTTTTTAATGAGTATACGTTCCCCGTAGTTGCTAACTCAATTTCTATATCTGTCCCAAGTAGCACTTCAAATCGTTAGAACCCCATAAGAGATATTATCAAGTATAGCCTATTTTCGATAATCATCAGTGCAAACATATGTTCGATGTCTTGACTCTTCTTAAGCATCATAATTTCTTCTTGGCTATTTCAAATCCAAATTAAATTCAGGAGTAACTCTCAACACATGGTCCAATCAAGTATTTATAACTTTTAAGTCTAGGAGAGTATGAACATGTATCCCATACTAAAGTGAAAGCCAATTGTCCAAAATTACTCAGGAGCATCTAATATAAAACAGCCTAAGGCCATAAATTGTAATAAAGTAGTTCTTCAAATGGTGATCTTCTCTTAGAACTTAAAACTTGAGCAGGTTGATATGAGCCGCCCTTATGAACAGACACGGGATTGCGACTGCTCGGTTTGACCACGACGGGTACCGCCTTGGATGACAGTGATCTCCATTAGGGATTGACCGAAGCAGCAATTTTGCCGAATACCGAATACCGAAGCTTCGGTCAAAGTGTACACCGAATATTCGGTATTCGGCAACTGAATACTTAAAAAATTTTAACATATATTTTTTTATATATTAGCTTTTTTAATAAACTTTAATTAAAATTCAATTCTTAGTAATTTAATTCAGTTGCATTTTTATTCTTAAATCTAATTACACCAAAAAAATTTAATGACTACTTTCCACTCACAAATTCATTAACCCATCACTTATTTTTTATTATTTTATCACTAGTCAATACCCAAAATAACCTATGAAAGTATTAAACTATACAGGCTATTATTAAGGGTAAGGATTGTTAGCAAAACTAAAGTTCATTCAAATAAAAAGAAACAATGTTGTCATTAAGCTGATTTACTGATTGTCTAATTATAAGCGTATTGAATAGGAATGTTCCCAAATACAAAAGGTATATCAATTTATACATTTAACTATTTTCTGTCAATTTATTGATACATATTTATATTTTGATTAATAGTTTAACATTGTGGTGATGAAGATTAGGGATTGACCGAAACAGCAATTTTGCCGAATACCGAAGCTTCGGTCGAAGTGTATACCGAAGCTTTGGTATTCGGCAACCGAATACTTGAAACTTTTTAATACGCATTTTTGCATATATTAGCTTTTTTAATAAGCTTCAATTGAAATTAAATTCTCAATAATTTTATTCAGTTACATTTTTATTCTTAAATCTAATTATACAAAAAAATTTAATGACTAATGACTTCTTTCCACTCAAATTCATTAACCCATCACTTATTTTTTAGTATTTTATCACTAGTCAATACCCAAAAATAACCTATGAAAGTATTAAACTATACAGGGTATTATTAAGGATAAGGATTGTCAGAAAAACTAAAGTTCATTCAAATACAAAGAAACAATGTTGTCATTAAGCTGATTTACTGATTGTCTAATAATAAACATGTTGAATAGGTATGTTCTCAAAATACAAAAGGTATCATATCAATTTGCACTTTTAACTATTTTCTGTGAAATTATTGATAGAATATTTATATTTTGATTATTATTTTAACATTGTGGTGATGAAGAAAAGAAATGTGAGCGATTTTGATATAGTGGTTATAAAAGCTATAGGATAGGCATATGGGTATACTTATTTGATGTGTGTATTTTCTTTAATATACACTTTAGATATACAGATATGAACTCTGATATACTTATTTGATGTGTACATTAAAGAAAATACACATTAAATAAATTTAAATTAAAAAAAAAACTAATGTAAAATTAAATTAAATTAAATGATAAGGGAAAGATGCGCATCTTCGTTACTTTTTTTTTTTCTCTCTTGTAGACAGTTGTTCTGATTTCACACCTATGTAGACTATTTTAGGATGGAAAAAGTTTTTTTTTTTTAAATTAAAAATGGCCTTTGACTTGTTTTTTGTAGTGCAGCTGAACTCTGAACTCATGCACATAATATTGAAACTCATTGTTTAGCCTATTCTACTGCTAAGTAAAAGAATTCTTCTACTTCTAACAAAATACTTGTCTGCAATTATTCGGCCGAATACTTAAAAGTATTCGGCCGAAGCCGAATATTCGGTTTACATGCCGAATCACCGAATACCGAATCAACTATTCGGTAATGTACAAATGAAGTGTGTGTGTTTTATAAGTAAGCATGTCGCCAGCCACGACTCCTAACCTAGTTTTATATCATACAATATATATGTATATTTGTACCTTGGAACAAAAAGGGCCCAATGTCCAAAATTGAGAAATTTGAGTTAAATGCACGAATGAATTCAGGATGCGATATAAAGTAATTGTTAAAAGGGCCAAAGTCCTTCCAATATTAGATCATTGAAAACAAAATAATTAGTCGAGGACAATGCTACTTACTGTTAATATAAAAACAGCCAATTTAAAATGTAAAAAAACTAAATCAATGTAATAAATGTCCATAAATCTTTTTAATTTAATCATTCTAACCTAGACAGGGTTGCAAAAAAAGCAGGCTAAAATTAAAAAGCCACGCCGGTAGCTTTTATTGATTTTAACCGACTCGTTTTGCTTCAAAAGGCCAAAATTGGTCTTTTTTGGCCATAATTCGCTTTTATACAATGAAGCATTTTAAACTACTCATTTTTAAGTGTTTTTTTATTATTTTAATGACATTTAATTGACTTAGAATTTAATAAATAATCCAATTTCTCAATAATGAAGACATTAATACAGAAATAACACATGGATGGAGCTGCTAGTGATTTGAAGTTAGAATTAAATGTTCAAATAATCCAGCTCAATTTTAAAAAGGCCATACCATCTGCTTTACACCGAATTTTTTTTCACACCACTTTTTTTCCATTTTTACTGCTTTATAAAATTAAAGAGGACAATGATTACTTAGTTACATGTTTTATGACTTAACTAATTTTAAGAGCTATTAATATACAAGTCTTATTTTATGTCTCAAACATATAAAATCATACATAAATTCATATAATTAAAAATACCATTTCTTACTATTAAAAACAATATTATAAATAACATATGCATGAATATGCACATTTTAAATACAAAACAAGCTTTTCAAAATTTTAATTCAACAAATTTTATTTGGAGATTTTATTTACCCATCATACGTAGTATAGGGTAAGTCTTGTAATTGTTTTAAAAATCGAAAAAAAAAATTGACGGATTTACACGTTCAGACACTGGAGATTCCGAAAAACATATATTTAGAAAAAAAAAAAAAAATTGCCGTCCGTCTGTGTGTGTGTGTCTGTAAATGCTTTATCTCCCGAACAAATTGAAATAGAGACGTGAAATTTGGTGTATACTTGGTATGTAATAATGGGAAGAAGCCTAATGAATATCAGTAACCTCGATTATCCGGAACTATTTTTTCCGGATTCTCGAAATATTCGTTCTGATAAAAGGTATATAAAAACTTTCGAAATTGTTTATTTTAAGGAGTGGATATAAAAGACAATAAAAACATAAATTTTGCATAAAGAATGAAGTCGATCGGATAATTAGTTGCAGAGATATTTTTAATCCTATTTTTCATACTCTTCGATTTTTCATGATCCTGTATTTCATTCAAATTTAAATTCAAAGATGTATTTTAATTGGAAATAAGACGCTTAATCCGACGCAGTAAACTGTTAGTTAATATGATAATCATTTTTGGAGTCATAAGGATGTTTCTTTTACGCAATTCAATACTACTCGATTATCCCGTCGACCAAGAAACTATCGCCAAACTGTACGAATAAATACCAATAATGGCTTATGGTAAATGTCACATTCACTTGACATTAAACACGTTACATGTGTTTGTTGCGTCATCAAGTGATTTTTAATTCGACGTTTTATTTGTATTTTTATTAACCTTTTACTAATTTATTTGTTCTTTTGTTATTTAAAATAAAAATTATGCCAATTTTTATAATTTTGCGAGTAGTTTGGCGATTTATATAATTTGTCGAAATGGGTCGACGTGACAATCAAGTAGTACCCGCAATTCAAAAATAGAGCATTACTATGTACTAAAAATATTTTAATATACGTTTAAATTTTATTTTGGAATTGCAATGTACTTTATAAATAGCTTACACATGTTTTATTTTCATATTTTATATTATGCATATCCATGATGGGTAAGTGTTACGGAGGGCCCCAACGACTAGATTTTTATTGCTCTTTATTTTATACACTTATGTACTAAACTCTCCTCAAATATTATATCCTTCTTAATTTCTCTTCCAATATTGTTCATTCTACGACTTAATCTTTCCATATGGATATGCAAGAATGCTTCCATTTTACAATGTTACATTTTGTTATTGTTTAACTAAATATAATCTTTAAAATGTATAGTATGTGCGGAGCTGTGATAGAGAATTTCAAAACACCACTTTGGAATATAATTTATATTCTTTTCAAAAGCCTTTTTGTTTCAGACATAATACCTCCCCAGTTGCCTTCCATTAGTTATAAAGACTTATTTTTTTTTGACAAATTTCATAAAAATTTATAATCATTCTAATAGAAAATATTTATAAGTTTGTTAAAAATAAATTAATGAAAATTTAAAATAAATTAGCTGTAAACTAACTTTAAAAAGATAAAAATAGGTTTTTTTTCAATAAAAGCTGACTTTTTCTGAGTGATTAAACAAAAAGCCGGCCAGTTTTTCTTTTGGCCTGTCTAAAAGCCCGCAAACCTGAACGTAGATGAAATTATTTCAGATTCCTCCCCATAATTATTCAATGAATTATTATTGCAAAACACATCTTTCATTCCTTCCCAAATATGTGAAAAGAAATTATAATCACTTTTAATCAAATGTCGTTCACTGAAACAAAATTATCCTTTCAGTTTTATATAATCATCAGTGTTATCTTTAATTTAAAACACTATTATAAGAAAATGTTTGAAAATAAGGAAAAGTTAAATTAACCGCAAAAAAGTTGAACAGATAAATAATTACAAACATGTGCTATTATCTACATTTATTTAAAGCTTAAAAATAATCATTTCGTGTGTTTATATGAGAAGAACTCCATTTACCATGTGCGTAACATGAAATGTATAACAAGTAACATAAAAATTTTGTTTTGAAAGTAAATTCCCACTTAGGTCATCAAAGAAAAATTTATAATCCCTTAAGCTAATATTAGTTTTTGTTGCATTAAAATATCTCAATTTCTTGATTTTCTATAAGCAAGTAGGTTTACAATGTAAGTCTATGGAAATTTGGCGATATATCGCCGAGTTGGTGACAAACTTGGCGGTATTTGGCGACAGAACAGGGTCCCCCCTATGGTAACCCCCCTTATAGATATGAAGATGCATTAAATGCTTTAATACCAATGGCCGCCATTTTGTCTCCCATGTCAAACTAAAAGTATTTAATTAAAATTTAATTAATGAATTAATATTTGAAAAAACTGTATTAACATCAATTGTCATCCAGTGCAAGTTTACGAAAATTTATTTCAACTTGATAGGATGAATAATAAGTATTTTGTTAACGATTGAAAATTTGAACAAGATATATATAAATAAATAAATAAATAAATATAGGAAGAATGTGAACTAATATAGCCCAGTGGTTAGAGAGTTGAATTCGGAAATAATTAGGAGAAAGATGGAAATTGTTTTAACCCCTTTAGTTTAGGTCTAGAATGAATATGCTACGTTTCCCCCCTCGTACTAGGTGAGCGTTAGGAATTATACATTGATTTATAGCCAAATACACTTATTTTTAAAAAATACCATAACACTATCTCGAAATCACTAACTTTTTCAAAAACGTTGTCAATACAAATGTTGTAGAGCTTAAAATTCTGAGTAAAATGAGTACCTACACTTAATACTTTTGTTGAATATTAAGGTCACAATTTTACTTTAAAGTTTTAGCACCCTGTTCAGAGGGTTGAACTCAGAATTAATTACGGGAAAACTGGAAATCGTTTTAATCCCTTCAGATTAGGTCTAAAATGAATATGCTATGTTTTCCCCCTCGTACCAAGTGAGTGTTAGGAAATATGTACGTATTTACATCCTAAAAACATGTTTTACTTTAATATTTTTAACAATATCTCAAAATAGTTAATTCTATCAAAAACATTGCCAATACAAATGTTGTAGAGCTTAAAATTCTGAATAAAATGAGCACCCACATTAGTATTTTTGTTCAAAATTAAGGTCGCAATTCCAATTTCAAAAATTTGCCTTAATCGCTAATCAAGAGCTTGAAGTCCGGAGAGACCAGATTACCTTAACAATATCTCAAAACAGTTACTATATCAAAAAATTGCCAATACAGATGTTGTAGAGCTTAAAATTTTGAATAAAATGAATACTCACGTTAGTATTTTTGTTCAAAATTAAGGTCGCAATTTCAGATATTGTTAAAAATATTACGGAAAAACATGTTTTTCGAATGTAAATATGGACATGCTTCCTAATGCTAACTTGGTACGAGGGGGGAAACATAGAATATTCATTTTAGACATAATCTGAAGGGATTAAAACGATTTCCAGTTTTCCCCTAATTAATTCTGAGTTCAACCCTCTGACCACGGACTAAAATTTTAAAGTAGAATTGTGACCTTAATATTCAACTAAAGTATTAAGTGTAGGTACTCATTTTATTCAGAATTTTAAGCTCTACAACATTTGTATTGACGATGTTTTTGAAAAAGTTAGTAATTTCGAGATAGTGTTATGGTATTTAAAGAAAAAAGTGTTTTTTGACTATAAATCAATGCATAATTCCTAACGCTCACCTAGTACGAGGGGGAAAACGTAGTATATTCATTCTAGACATAAACTGAAGGGATTAAAATAATTTCCAGCTTCCCCCTAATTATTTCCGAATTGGGCCTTTTTTTGCTCCCCTACCACTGGGTAATAGTAGGAATTGGAAAAAAAAAAAAAAAAAAAGAAAGAATGAGGCTCAGAGTAAAATGGGAAGTCTGCAGTAATTGGTTGCTTATGTGACATGCTTTTTAGCTGGCAAGGTCTGTAATTTCTTTAGCCTTCATTCTCATGACAATCGGAGTACTTAGAGCAATTTAATGACACTTGAAAAAATATATTTTTTGTCTGTAGCTTCGGTTGTTTATAATTAATCATTTTACCTTTAAATTTTCAGAGGCGTACATTTTTTTTTTTTTTTTGTCTTTTTATTATTAATATAGAAATCACATTTCGGACATTTTATTTTTATTAGAATTTAAATATCTATTTTTTTTTTTAAAGAAAAGAAATCATTCTTTTTAAAATATACTTTCTCATAATCTGTTACTGAATAGTGAACTTTAACAGAATAACAATGTTATTGTGTTAAGTAATAAAAATGATTCGTGTTCTTATTTTGCATGAAATAAGATTAAGGTTTACAACGAAAAACAATTAATATACAATAGTAATAAAATAATATGAAAGGGCAATTGAAAATAGTAGTATTTAGGAATTTGAAATGGAATTTAATATATTTGGCTTTAAATCTTATCTTTACTTTATGAACATAAAATACATTAATTTCAAAATGTAATCTGCAGAATGTTAAATGTTTTTATTTTAAACAAAATGTATGATGTTACACTTCTTCTTAACCCCCCTAACACTCCCTTGTCAGAAACTGTCAAAATTTCAGGAACCCCTCCCCTCCCTCTAAGCATGACATTATTTGTGGACGGCCCCTTAGAGCAATTTAATGAGACTAGAAAATTTTTGTCTGTAGCTTCGGTTGTTCATGATTAATCATTTTACCTTTGAACTTTCAGAGGTGTACATCTTTTTAAGTTATTAATATAGAAAACAAATTTCGGACATTTATTTTTATTATAATTTAAATATATATAAAAAAATCATCATTAAAAATACTTTGTACGTAATGCGTTCCAAATTTAACAGGGACTTTTTAGTAATATGTTACTGAATGATAAATATACTGAATAAACTGTACTGAATAAGCTGAATAAACTGTAAAACAACTAGGTGGGTTCCGACCCCCTGCTCGCTACGCTCACTAACCCCCCGCGTAATCGCGAAGCAAACCCTATTTTCTAGCCAACCCAAAAAGAAATTGTTTCGCGTTTCCATTCTGGATCGCTTCGCGATTACTCATTTTCTATGCATTCAATTTTTAGATTCCACTTGGTATAAACGCGCTCCTCCCCAACTCCTGACGATTTTATTTCCTTATCTCCAAGAGGTAATCATTAGAGCTCACAGAGTTTCATAATTAAAAGAATTATTAAATATAAAATCATTAAAAAGGTAAAATTTATAACTCTTTTGAATAATTACAAATTAAATAAAAATTTTATATATAGTGTTACGAATATTGTAAATAGTTTTTGTGCTTAAAAATAATGCAAATAGTTCAATTAAGCTCTATTCATAAGCTAATACAGTCAGTACCGGATATATGGTCACCCACTTATAAGGTCACCCCGCTTATAAGGTCACTTTTCATAAGTCCGGACTGACTGAATAGGTAATACGTGTTAAAATACACCGCCTTTATGGTCAGTTTCCTATGGCTACTATCGGATATACGGTCATATGTTCACTTTTGTCTCCCTTTTTAATGCAAAATATATTATTTTATGCTTTTTCCTTCCCTTTTTTGAGGGTGTAAAGTGTGAATAGACGTCACATTCAAGTATCTTCAACTGTCGGCCTCTTTGTATAGGTCACGCGGTGTCTTTAATTTTTAATAGCTTTAGAAAGAAGTGGTGGACATCCTGAAGGAGGAACTTCTTTCCTTCTAGTCAATCTTCCCCTTTTTCCATCGTTGAATCTCACGTATGTTTGATAAAATCCACAAGTACAGACTTTCGTATGCTAACCAGTTGACATTTTTATAGCTTTAGAATGAGAGGGAGACCTTTTCCTTTTTAAATGGAGCCTTAGAGATCGCGATAATATTGCATGCCACGTATAGGTCAAAATTGGGAAATTTCATTAGCGGCCACTGGCCGGTAGGACTAATTCTTAAAGTGGCCACTTTCTTTAAACTAGCGGCCACTTTTTTTTTTCAAAATGCTAAACAGTAAAATTTCTACAAGTATTAATTTAAAACTGAGTAGCCCAAATATATATGTTAATAAAAATATACTGGAACCAAAAAAAGTAGAATCCTTGATGAAAAGCAAGGAAATTTTATTATCTCCTTGTAAAAAAGTGGCCGGAAGGTGGCCGCTGATAGACAATTTTCCACTAGCCACTTTTTTTCATTTACTGGCCCTGTGGCCGGTGGCTAGTGCTAATTTTGACCTTTAATGCCACGTAACGAGATGCGCGTCGACACTCCAGGGAAGGGGGGGGGGGTCTCCTCTTCCCGGCTACAGCTTATTAGAAAAAATCTTTTCTGTCGGTAAGAGTTTCCAAAGCTCTGGAGATTTCTCCCTCAACTGTCGCATTAGATACCGATTCTTGGAAAATATGCCATCACCCCTTGCGACCGAATGAAAATTGTGCTCCGTGCAGAGAAAAGTTAAATCACGCATTTTTAGTTTTTTGTATTTTTCATTACTTGACGCTGCATGTAAAGTCTTTGTTCATATGTTAATTGCCATTTGTGAATACAAGATGTCAGCAAAACGAAAAATTTGACAATTGCGGAAAAAAAATTGGCAGGAAATTTTGAAAAATCTAATGTATCGAAAGCAGCTTTCGCGAAGACTGATGGAATAGAGAGAGCGACACTGAATGACGTCTTAAGGTTCAAATCTTGTTAAACAGAAGATGTGATCAACAAAAAGAGAAAGCGAGAACATGTTTCAACATTTGAGAATGTTGAGAAAGATCTTTTCACCTGAATAAAATGTGCCAGATTACAGAATTTTCATACATGGATTATCGTAAAAGAAAAATCTCTGAAAATTGCTGCATAACTAGGAAAACCGAATTTTACTGCCAAAGAATCGAAGGAATGGCTGTTAACTTGTTAAGTGAAATTCTCAATAGGTATAGACCTTGTGATGTTTTTAATTTTGATAAACCCTGGCTGCTTTTTTCATGTTTTGCCAGATAAAACTGTTACTTTTCAGAACGAAAAATGAAACGGTGGGAAGGTAAGCAAAAAAAAAATTGGCCTCTTTATTAGCAGCGAATATGGATGGATGGCTCAGAGAAATTGACTCCATTAGTTATTGGTACATTTCTCAAGCATAGTTGTTTGAAAAACTTCAAATCTTTGCATATACTTTACGAAACGAAAGGCCTGGATGACAAAAAATATTTGGAAAAAAGAAATTCGGCGTTTCGATAAAATTTGCACAGACAGGTGACTATAATCGCTGACAACTGTACCGCCCATTGCATGATTCCCAATTTAAATCCGGTTGAACTTGTTTTCTTGTTTCCAAACTCAACCAGTATGGCACAACCGTTAGATCAAGGGATTATTAAAAATATTAAGATAAATTATCGAAAGCTGCTTCTAAAAGACGTCATTGCTACGATTGATAAAAAAAAAAAAAAAAAAAAAAAAAAAAAAAAAAAAAAAAAAAAAAAAATTCGCGTGACTGTGTTAGATGCCATGTGTTACGTAGACAAGAGTTGGAGTATGGTATCAAAGGAGACCATTGAAAATTGTTTTTGACATCCTTGGCTTCCAGAATGAGAAGGGTTATAGTTCGAAGACAACGACAATGATGATGATGGTGATGATGTGTCCCTATTTGAAGTTGCACGAGAACGGCGGAATGCCGTTTGCACAATACATGACAAACTGATATATGCAGTTGTTGACAATGAGATCGCTACTAATGGACTTTACCCACGATTGGCTACAGTCACGCCTTTGCGGGTATGTTCCTTCCGAAAAAGAATGCTTATTGGACAAAGGGGAAGCCGTGTTAAAATGTTCTTCAAGCCTGTTGGGGGTTTTCTTCTAGATATCCGCAGCTGACGTGACATCGGTAAAGTCCATGGTGAAGCTTCTATACTGGAAACAGTTTCGGAAATTTTAAATATAAACACTGATGGATACGATGGTAATGACAGTAAATTCGAAGCTGAACCGACAATGCGAGCAGAAGCTCTGAAAGCACTAAATACATTCAGTTATTTTTTTACCAATCCCAAAGGCACAGAGGAACATTTTAAAACTGTTCGTGAATAAGAAAAAGTAGTTTTAACAACTACGATAAAAAACAAACAAACCTGCATAAAAGATTATTTTTACTACTACGAGTATACTCATCAATTCGAAATTTTAAGTGTAAAGCAATTCTTTTTTATACCTCTTGTTTTATAAATTATATGTTCATAGCTTCTTTGTACATTATTGTACTAATATAACTAACTTATTAATAATATTTTATTGTCTAAAGTAAAATTCCTTCTTACACCGCATATAAGGTCACCCCGCTTATAAGGTCATATTTTTCAGGACCGCATGGGTGACCATATAACCGATACTGACTGTATTAGTTTTTGTTGCATTGAAATATCTCAATTTGTTGATTTTCTGCAAGCAAGTAAACCCTATTGGATTTCAATGGGAGTCTATGGAAATTTGGCGTAATACTGGAAATAGCGCCAAGTTGGCATCACTTTTGGCGACTAATTTTGGTCACCAAATTTAGCGATATATCGCCAAGTTGGCGACAAACTTGACAATGTTTCGCTACAGAGCCGGGAGCCCTTCCTTGGTAAACCTCCTTATAGCGGCAGAAAGCTCTGGCCAATCAGATGCGTTTCACGGTATCTACGCAGATTTTCATTGGTCCATTTCCAAAGCGTTACTTTCTTTATATATAGAAGGATAACATTGTTATTTATCCTAATAAGTTAAATAATGCCCATTCCTAGTTCGTTCTTAGAAACTGTAAATGTTGGAGACTTGAAATTTTACATACTTATAGGTGAATACCTCCAATCATATGACAAATCCTAAAATTTCGATTTTATGATCTGTTATTTTCATCCTTATGTTATTTGAATTGATTTAATGACATCCAACCATTTCTGCGATTTCAATTTTAAAACAAAAAATTAATTTTAGTAATTTTTTTGCATGAGCTCTACGGCTCCATAGTAGCAGATTTACCTGCTATTCAAAAGGTATGTCGGAGTTTGACATTTTCCGATATAATAAATTTTATTATTTAATTGGATAGACTGGGGCACAGTGGGCCACTTTTGCAGTTTACATTTTTTTTTTCTTTAATGGAAAGTACAATCTGCCTGAAAATATTCTTGAACATTCCTTAAACATTTTTACATGCCTCAGAAATTTTTCAGAACATAGTTTCGAATACATAAAAAAGCATATACATTTGTATATATGCTCATAAAGTGGACCAGTGTGCCCCAGAAGCGGGGTACACCGGTCCACCCACTGGGGCACAGTGGTTCACTATTAAGTATTATTTGAAATACAATATAAATTTATTTTTTATTAATTCTTCTTTATTTCCCCTTTACCTCCAAAGCAATATAACAATGCAAATTTGGAAGCAACGTTTTCAAACAAAACAAAACAGAACAGAAAATTAAAATATATATATGTTTTTTAAATAATATGATTATACATGAACAATTGAAAATAAAGTGGTTATTAAATAAAATAAAGTCATCGTCATTAAAATTTGCAAATGAAACTCAAATACTCATGAGCCTAAAACTTTCCTGAAACACTTTTGGATTTGAGGGCAATTTTACGTAACATTGATATAAACAACAGAATAATAACCATAAAGTTTTGATTCAAACTTATTTGAAGATTACATATGTATTTTCTTTTAAAAAGGAAGAAATCATTCTTTTTTCAAAATATTTCGCAGGTAATGTGTTCCAAATTTAATAGAGATTTTCTGATAATCTGTTACTGAATAATGAACTTTAACACAATAACATTGTTATTTATTCGAATAAACTAAATAGTGCCCATTCCTAGTCTGTTCTTAGAAACTGTAAACATTGGAGACATGAAATTTTACATACTTATAGGTGAATACCTCCAAGTATACGACAAATCATAAAATTTCGATTTTATGATCTGTTATTTTCATTCTTATGTTATTTGAATTGATTTAATGACATTGAACCATTTCTGCGATTTAAATTTTAAAACAGAAAATTAATTTTAGTAATTTTTTTGCATGACCTCCATATTTGATCATGGGGTCTCATATGGCTCCATAGTGACAGATTTATCTGCTATTCAAAAGGTAACGTTGGAGTTTGACAAATGTTACATGCAAGTTTGCATTATTATGTTATTTTGGATGTAAAATGAAATAAAAAGGAATTAAATTAATAAAAAATAAATTTATATTGTATTTCAAATAATTCTTTAAAGTGGACCAAATTTGTTTTATGTTACATCTAAAATAAGTAATAAAATTTCAGAACTTGCCAAAAATTCTTTTAGTAATAAAAGGCTACAGTCAATACGATACTTTTATACTTTTTAAAAGCAGTAAATACAAGCCAAAATATGTCTTACTATGTTAAATATATATTGACATTTTTCTTTTTTTACTTTATTTTACAGTTAAATAATCATTTTAAAACAATATTTCTTTGTAGAGAATAAGCAATAATTAAATATTTTGAAAATTCTGCATTACAGTAACAGAGTGGATTGTGGACCACTGTGCTCATTGAAGTTCAATACTTTCTCATAAAAATTTTATTTAAAGCTTTCTTTTAAGCACATTAACTTTAAAATTAAATAAAAACAAGTATCTTACCTTTACAAAAAAAAGCTGTTTCATCTTATTTATCTATAACTTTAATTACTATCCACTGTACCCTACATTCAATTTTACAGAATTTTTATAATGTTTTTGCTATTTTAATGCCAAAAGTTATTGAAAAATATTTTAACAAGTATTTTTTAAATTAATTTTTTTTTTTGAAAAATTGTGAAACTTTAAATTGTGAAATTCTTCTGAAATTGCTGAATTTTAAATTTCGATTAAACAACTTGTTTTGTTTTCACAAAATTAGAAATTTTATATATTGCCATATTTATATTACCATTTAAAATGTATAAATGACAATACTAAACAATACTCTCCCCAATTCTTGGTAAATAAATTACTAATGTAAATAGAATAGCCCAGAATGTGTATTGTATTTGTATAACTGGTGCTTTTTTGTTATATGATAATTAAATGTTAATTTAGTACCTACATGGCTACTCAACTTTGTTCTACTGTGATTATTGCTGAAACGTCAGTGAAAGCTTACTGTGGAGACACGAAAAGTTTTGGTTTCTGTTAGTCTGTCTGTCTGTTCCGCGATAACTGCCGCAAAAAGCATCCGATCGGCTTGAAATTCACTGGGCATGTTGATGAGGTACCCGGACTTAGCTGTATAGTTTTTGGTTAAATTTGGTTCATTCGTTCGGGAAATATGGAACATTTTATTTTGCTCTATAATGCTTTTCAATGGCAAGTCAGACGATTTTCAGATTTTCATTTGTTGAAAGAAATGGCTCATATGAAAAATGGATTTAAATGGTAAATTTTTGATGCTGAAATTTTTAAATAACATTATTAAATTATTCCAATAAATTATGTCAATATATTTGCGAGATTTTTTTAATTAGGTTTATAATATTGGGGGGAATTTTATGCATGTTTTCCAATAATATAAAGGATTTTGTTTTATCAAATTGACATAATGCATATTTCATTTTTTTTTCCTTTTCTTTCTCTGTTGCCTAGCAACGTATTTGGTCCTAATAATATTAGTATAATTGCGGGTATAATGCTTGAGTAAAGCCAACGTCAAAACAAATGAATTAATGCATTTGTATCTTTGCATATAGAAGGATTTTAGCCCAGAAATAAAAATAGGCAATATTTCATTTATTTTATTGAAATATTTTGCTTAAAAATACAAAAGTTCATTATTTCCATAGAGAATAACGTAACATTTACCAATATTTCTTTAATTGTTGCAAAGAAAATCAAAACCCGGAATAATGTTTTTTTTAAACAATTTTCAATTGAAATGTTTTGTCGTGAAACAGGAAAATGAAAAAAAAATTAAGAATAGAAAAATTAATATGGCGGCCAGGGTTCGTAAATATCATGATATTTTCGAAAATATCAAAAATATCCGATATTTTGATATATATCCGATATTTTCGATATATATCCGATATTTTCAAAGCAGCCAACTTACCGCTGATAATAAATGTTTTCAAGCATAATATAGATTAGAAACTAAAATATATTGCACTTAACATGAAAACTTAATCAAAAAATATTCTAAAAATGCATTTTTTTATTTTATTTTCTGGGTTTTTTTTTTTTTTTTTTTTTTTCTCTCTTCACTTAGAACAAAATTGAAGATGAACTAATTGAAAACAATAACTATTTGCTTTATATATAAAAAAAACAACAACAAAAAAAAAAAACTATAGGATTCAGTATTAAGATAAAGTATAAAAAAATCAGAAATTTGAAATACAAAAAAGTTCTTTTAATTGAAAAATTTTAACATAAATGTAAGTATAAAATACCTTATTTCGTATTTTCTAACATGTTGTATTGTTTAAACTAAACTGGACCAAAACATGAGAAAAGATTCCTTTCTAATGAAACTCTATATAACTGCTTATTTAAGTTAGTTAGTTCATCTTTCAATGGTTGTTCTGAATTAATTATGTCCCACATAATTATTAGTTGAACATTTTAAAAATAAAAGCTTCAAATCTAAAGCTTCAAAAATATATTTATTTTCTTTTTTGGCTAAAAAAGTCACATCCAGAAGAGACAAAAGTTCTTTATCTACAGATTCATAGTCAATAACAATTGAAAATTTATTTCATTTACACTGAAATATTACGAATTATGACTGAAAATATCAAAAATATCTTAACACATTCATATTTTGAAAATAAATATCAAATGCAGAAAATATGAAACACCTTGATATATTGAAAATAAATATAAAGTAATATCAAAATATCAAAAATCTTGATATTTTGAAAATAAATATTGGATATATATCCATTGACATATATATCAACAACTCTGGCTATATATAAAGAATTATCAAAATTACATTTTATCTTTCAATGGCTGTTCTGAATTAACTGTCTAACATAATTATTAGTTTTACATTTAAAAATAAAAGTTTCAAATATAAAGCTTGGAAATGATTTGTTTTCTTCTTTTCCTAAAAAAGTTACTGCCAAAGGCAAAGTAAATTATCTATAGAATGATACAGTCAATAACATGTGGAAATTTCATTTACACTTGCTTTGAATGTGGAAAATATCAAAATTATCTCACATGGTGATATTTTGAAAATAAATATCAAATATACAAAATTTCAAACATCTTGATATTTTGAAAATAAATATCAAGAATTTGAAAATATCGAAAATATCAAAAATCTTGATATTTTAAAAATAAATATCGGATATATATCAAGATATATATCATGATATATATCCATTGATATATATCAACGAACCCTGATGGCGGCATATTAAAAATAAACAGAAAACTCTCGAGTATTTCTTAATATAACAAGATGAAAAGTTTTGAGTAAGTATGCATAGCAGGTGAATTAGACGTCATTTATCGAAAACAAAGATGCTGGAATAAAAAGATCTTGGGTAAAATAAAATTAACTATTATTCACGGAGGAAAGAGATAGATGGAGATGCAGTATGCCGTAAAAACAGTTTGCAATACGATGTGCGTTATCGCTCATATTTAAATGCCCTCATTCGGCCCAAACAGAACAAGCACGTGGAACAGGAACCAAATTCTTTGACTTCATCCTTTTACGTCGTTGTGTTGGGCCGAATGTAGCGGATTTTATGGTTACATTTTTGGCGTCACTTCAAGATTTATTGTCTGTGTACGGTTAACATGAATATTTTATTTTAAATTTAAATTTTATTAATTTATAAAAAAACTTATGCTTATCCTTATAAATCACAGCGTAAAAAAAAATCTAAGATGTACTATAGCCATCCGCACAATCAATAAAAATTACGAATGTAAATTTAAATAGACTACGGGGTGTTCAGGGGGGCAGAACCCCCCTGAAGAAATGCAATTTTTGATTTAAAAAGTTACCAGAATAAATAGCTCATCAGAATTTCAGAACATCAATGTACAACCACTTGTTTAACACTTTTAATTTCTGAAACTTTACGAAGTATCTTGTATGCTCATAAATATTCATGTAATTTGAAAACTTTAAAAAGCGATTTGTAGGAAGTTGAATATTATGCAATGAGTGTTAAAAAAACAATGACTTGCAAAGATGACGTTGAGGCTCCTGATCTGCAGATTTACTAGTTAATTAATTCCCGAAACGTCAGTGAAGGCTTACTGTGGAGACCCGAAATTTTTTGGTTTCCATCTGTTTGTTTGTTTGTTAGTTAGTCTGTCTGTCCCGCGATAACTGCCGTAAAAAGCATCCGATTAGCTTGAAATTAAGGATTTATATTGGTGAGCTCCCCGGATTTAGCTGTATAGTTTTGGGTTAAATTTGGTTCATTCGTTCGGAATATATAGAACATTTTATTTTGTGACATAATGCTTTTCTATGGGAAGTCAGACGATTTTCAAATTTTCATTTGTTGAAAGAAATCGCTCATATGAATAATATATTTAAATGGTAAATTTTGGATGCTGAAATTTTTAAATAAGAGTATTAAATTATTCCTTTTAGTTTGCAATTTTGTCAAAATATTTGTCAAAGCTTTTAAATTAGGGGTCATTCCATGTCAAATAACCCAGGGCATGGCACCCACCATCACCAATTTTGATAAAATTCAGTGAATTTGCAGAGTTTTTAATGCTGATTCCAAAAATGTCAATCATATTGAAATTGATCAAACGGTTTGACAGATATGAGCTTTTAAATGTCTTCCAAGATGGCCAATTTGTCGCCATTTTGAATGGCACATGTGACAACATAAAGGTCTATAACTTCTTTCAGGTTTAAGCTAGAACTTTCAAATTTTTTTAGTTCTGTTCAGAAGAAAGTAAACTTTCATCTAAACAGATTTTTGTGCAATTTATTCCATTAAAATGCTGTCAGAAAATGACTTTTTGCCATTTTTTTAATTAAAAAAAGGTATAACTTCAATGGCCGATTTCCCCCATTGTTCCCCCTTCAATTTTCATCTAATTGCATAAATAGACAGCTCAAAGTGTGTTTTGATGCCTGATAAAAAAAATTTTAATGGGCAGTTTGTAGGTTTTTTGTTTAAAGAAGAATTTTAATTTTACTGACTTCCATAAGTAACGGAAAGTACAAGATAATGCTCATATTTCTTTTATTACCAAAAGTATCATACATATTTACATCTAAAAGTTCAGTAGGGTTTTATCTTTCATAAACATATATATTTTTTTTAATGTGGCTAAAAAGAAGGGGAATCCCTCAGGAATTATAAATAGGAATGCTAATAATGAATTCCTGCAAGACATAGAAGTATTTTCATGGCAAATTGAAATCTATTGCAAAGTTTCAGTAAATTTTAAATAAAAAAGAAATGATGGAAAAAATTCTACAAATTTTATAGCAAAATCCTACTTTTATATTATACAAAATAATAAAATTACAATTGTTAACTAAATACAATAAGTAAAAATTATCGTACTTCAAAATTATACAAAATAGCGTTTAGCACATACATGGTAAAAATACTATTAAAAATATATCTACATTCAAGATAAATATAATTAGTTAAAAAATTAACTCTGTTGTATTAATATTGCAGCTCAAAGTGTGTTTTGATACCTGTTAAAAAAAAAAAAAAATAATGGATGATTTAAAAATTTTAAATTTAGTTCAAAATAAAAAAAATTATATACTTTATTTCACTTTGGTTCATTTTTTAAATGTAAATAACATTAAAACTGTAATTATTGTTGAATTATAAATCGAAAATTGCTGCCCAAAATATGAAATTTCTAATTAATTGCTAAAATTATCTGATTGGATTAATTTATTACCAGAACTTTCCAGAAGACAGAATTTTAACCAATAATATCACTTTGGTTTGCCCGAAGGGTTTTTTTCAACCAACCAGATAGATGTGCTTACCAGAAAGAGATTTTCAACGAATCGGACTAAAGTTACTTCCCAGAAGATTTTTTCAACCAACCAGATTAAGCAGAATTTTACAACTTGTTATGCCAATCTGTTAAAAAAGATTAAAGTTTCTCTTTTGATCTTATAAATGATGCTGCTTTGTTGTATTAAGTTAGATGTTTTCTTATGGATAAACAAAAAATGTACAATATTAGTTTAAATATTAATAATCCAAAATGTGATTTAAATAATCCTCAAGCTATCCACCATCGCAATGAATTATCCACCAAAAATAAAGAACTTCTTGCATTAAGATGCAATTTAGAAGATAGTGAAAACTCAACAATATGCTTTGCTCACAGAGAACACTTTCTGCATATGTAAATTCAGCAAAAGAAATGCATTTATTTAATCTTCATCCTAACAAGACCAAGAAAAGTATCCTTACATGTGATAAGTGTGGATCAAGCTAAGAATTACAGGGATAAGCTACATAATGATACCATTCCTAGCAAGAAACTATGTTCAACCTGTAGGGAAAAAAGCAAGAGCTTTGCTGGAAGTATATGTGAAAGAACAGAAAGATTTGTGTTAGTCCACTGATTTTTCTGAAGAAATTACATCAAACATGGATCAGAAAGAAAAATATCACGTAAAGCTTAATGGAAGTTCACCACTAAGATTACGTGCAATTTCTGCACACAGGAAAGTGTCTGCTGGAGAAAGAAAATTACAGCAAATGAAAATTGCCTTGCGAAAGAAGTTTGCTTGCACCCTTGATTTGGAAGAGAACATTCTTCAGAGTGAAAACAGTAGCTCTGATGAAGATAATGTGAATCAAAAGAAAAGCTTCAGTATTCGAAAGATTAATGGAGATGGTGAAAGAAAAGTTTCCACAAATTTGTCCCAGAGAAAAAATTCAGTTGTTAACTTTGATTCCTGAGTCATGATGGTCAGGAAAGAAAATATTTGAAACCTTTAGCATAACTGAGTACCAAGTATAGACTTTATACTTGGGAAGACACTATAAAATATGTGAAAGAGTTTCATGGCTCTTGCCTGGTTAGGGAGATATGGTCAGCATAGAAAAATGTCCGCCCATGTTCAAAAAAGGTTTCTTCTTTGTAAATCTGTTAACTGGATATCCAATTTCGATTGAAATTTCCTACCAATAATAAAATTGGGTTTTCAAAATTTGCTGACCTGCGAGTTAGTTGGGAGTTCTGGCACACATTCTGTCTGCATGTATACAATACATCAGAAAGTTCAGTTGCTTATTGCAGCTACAGGGATTGAAGAAAAATATGAAGATTTAATTTAATCCAGAAATTCGTTTGCAGTTCTAACAATACAAATTGTATGTTACATGTAGCAAATGTCCCAAGAAAGAATTTCTTGAAGATTTTTTTAAAGTTAAAATTTCCAGATTTTGATCCTGAAGACGCAATTGAACATAAACAGTGGGTATCAACTGACAGAGTATGATTAACATCACATACATCTACTCTGTATGATTTCATCCATCTTATTTTTAAAAAGATTGAAAAGCTCGTACCCCATACACACATATCCAAGTCCCAAAGCATTTATTTGAAAAAAAGATCTTACTAGTCATGAGGCTCTCATACAAATGGATTTTAGTGAGAACTTTTCTTTTGTATTGCAAGACGAAGCGCAACAACTACCATTGCACGCCTGGTTGCTGTACTTTACATACAGTTGCATTCTATGTAAAACAAAAAATTAGAAGCAGCTTAAAAAGTGAAAGCCTTTGCATGCTTTCAGATGATATGGACCATGATGTACCAATGGTTTATCAGACTCCAGAATTATTCATGCAGCATTTAAATAATAAGTATATCTTAGCTACAAATGTAGAATGTTTTACTGATGGCTCTGCTGCCCAATATTAAAATTAAAAAACATTTTTGAACCCATGAACATGATTTTGGTGGAATAAAAGCAAAATGGAGCTTTTTTGCTACAAGTCATGGAAAATCTGTTTGCGATGGGGTACGGGTGTGTGTGTGTGTGGGGGGGGGGATGTTAAAAGACTTGTGACAAAAGCAAGTCTGCAAAGGCTGTTGCATGATCAAATTGCAAATGTGGTTATGATGTATGAATATTGCAGACAAAACATTGATGGTATAACATTTTTTATCATCACAAAAAGTGGCATGTTAAAACTGTGCAACAACATGCCTCATCGGATGCAACTTGCTATGACAATTCCTGGAACATGCAGTATGCATTATTATGGATCTATAGAAAACTTATTAAAAAGTAGAAAAAGAATAAATACTGATGAAAATTTTTCTGTTTGTTCATCTTTTGATAGGAATATTAAAGAGACTTTGGATATTCCATCACTTAAAAGTTATGTAGCATGTATGTATGAATGGAATTGGTACATAAGCTTAGTGTCAAAAGTCCACAAAAAAGAAGGAGATGCAACTGTTAAATTCATGCATCCACAATGGCCCATCACCTTCATATTATTGGACAGAAAATGACAGTTGTATTGTGCCTTTCAGTCATATCCTTTGTGCATGTGACATCGATACTACAAATGGTAGAATATATAAACTTGGTGATGCATCCAGTGCTTTAACCCTCTAAGTGTTTGGGGCGTATTATTCCGTTCACTAAACTCCAGGTTTCACTGCAATACAAGCAATATTTAAGATAGTATAAGTCAATAGATTTAATGAATTTTAAATACATTGAAGAATGATTAATACTCTCAAGGATTACATTCATATTTGTAATTGAGGTTTTTTTTTATAATGTTGAAAGAATCACATTTTCTTAGCATTTAAAACAAAATGAAGAGAAAACAACTTTACAATTTTACCCTTTTGCAAGACGCTCGGAGGGTTTAAGCACCTAGTGGGCAAAACATAAAATTAGAACGAAATAAGATCGAAATATAAAGAGAACAAATTTTATTAATTATCTTTATTTTTAATTGTTATTGATGTAGATATATTTTCAATAGCATTTTTACTGTCTATGTGCTAAATGTTATTTTGTATAATTTTAAAGTACAATGATATTTACTTAATGTATTTTTTTAAATTATATTTTGTATTACATACAAGCATGATTTTGCTATAAAATGTGACTATTTGTAGAAATTTTCCCATTATTTCTTTTTTACTTATAATTTACTGGAGCTTTACAATAGATTTCAATTTGTTAGGAAAATACTTCTATGTCTTGCAGGAATTCATTATTAGCATTCCTATTTATTCCTGTGGGATCCCCCTTCTTTATAGCCACATTAAAAAATTTGTATATGTTTATGTAAGATAAAGCCTTATCAAACTTTTATATGTAAATATGTATGATATTTCTGGTAATAAAAGAAATATCAACATTATCGCCCCTGAAGAAATTTGCTTTATTATATAAAAATTACTAGAATAAGTAGCTCGTGAGAATTTCAGAAAATCATTACATAACAACGTGTTTAATTTAACGCTTCTAATGTCTGAAACCATCGAAATATTTTTTTTTTCCTTTTATAAATGTTTGTGTAATTTAAAAAGTTTAAATTTTGTTTTTGTAGAAAGATTAATATTACGCAAAGTTTGCTAAAAACAATAAGTTGCAGAGATGACGTTGAGGCTCATGATCTGAAGATTTACTAGTTAGTTAAATACAGGGGTGCAGAATATGTCCGATCCCGCGATCTAGGATCGGGAGAAATTTTGAAGAAACGTATGCAATTGATTTCGATTTTAACAACGAATTCCATAATTCCCTGAGAAAGAAAAATTACACAACAAATAAAAAGATCCGTATAGCAACCTTCACAAAATCGATCTCAATATGTACCGCACCGCATATCAGGGGTGGTTCTGTTTCGAATTTTCCTAAAATTAAAAAAAAAAAAATCTGTCATCAATCTGAAAATTCGGATATAAAAATACCACAAATTTTGTCCAAGAATTACGAAAAAAAAAAACGCGAATTTCGTCACAACGTCACAAAATAACAGCAAATTTCGTCAAAAGATCACGAAAGAACCGCAAATTTCGTCAAAAGATCGCGAAAGAACCGCAAATTTCGTCAAAAGATCGCGAAAGAACCGCAAATTTCGTCAAAAGATCACGGAACAACCGCAAATTTCGTCAAAAGATAGCGGAACAACCGCAAATTTCGTCAAAAGATCGCGGAACAACCGCAAATTTCGTCAAAAGATCGCGAAACAACCGCAAATTTTGTCAAAGGATCGCGAAACAACCGCAAACTTCGTCCAAAGACCGCGTAACAACCAAGAGGCGACTTTCGTCAAAAGGGGCGAAATAACCGCGATTTTCGTCAAAACATGCCGAAATAACCGGGAATTTCATCAAAGGAACGCGAAAAAATCCCGCAAATTTCGTCAAAAGATTGCGAAACAACCGCGCATTTCGTCAAAAGGGACGAAATAACCCCAAATTTCGTTAAAAGATAGCAAAAAAAAAAACGCAAATTTTGTCTAAAGATCACGAAAGAACCGCAAATTTAGTCAAACGATCACAAAACAACCGCGAATTCATCAAAAGATGGCAAAACAATAGCAAATTTCGTTAAAAGAGGGCGAAATAATCACGAATTTCGTCAGAAGGAAGGCCAAATAACCACAAAACTCGTCAAAAGATCGTAAATAACCGCAAATTTCGTCAAAAGATCGCGAGAAAACGCAAATTTCGTCAAAGAGCTGCGAAAAAAACAGTGCTGGTAGTGGATTTGCATTAAAATAGTAAATATTCAAATTTAACCATTTTTTTTTAAAAATAGCTTAAGCATTCAATACTACCCAACTTTCCCCTAAAGTTTAGAGTATTGTACGAATGTGTTCAGATTATTTTGATTTATGGCTGAGATGCTTCCTGCGGCCGACATCAAGAATGGTTTGAGATTTCTTGGTGATCTTTATCGATATGGCAACCCCGAAGAATGACTTGTTCCCCGAGATTGTGTTTTGAAATAACTTCAGTCGTGGATTTAGCTGGTGTGAGTACTTGAAACTGTTTTTATGTTGTGATTTTGATGAATTTATATGTTTGACTATGTTTTCTGTAGTCCGTTTACCCGCTTTTGTTCACGTAATTAAGAAATATTGAAGGAAAAAGGAGGTTTGTTTATAGCTCAAAGTTGTCTGTTGCAGTTGTGTCATTTTTATTGTTTTCTCATCTCGTATATTTTGAAACAAGTACCGATCTGGACGGATGCTTGACAGGATGATAGGTGAGAATAAATATTCGATCGGTTATTATTCTCTTATTTTTACCTGTATTTTTGAGCTTTGATTGAATTATGTATGAAAGGGAGGCTATTTATTTCAAGATATGAATGACTAAAAATGATAGATTGAGTGATGCTTTTGAATGACATCCTAGAGTACAAGGTAAAATTATGAATTAAAAGAAGGGCGGTGGGGTCAGGGGGCGGTAGCCCCCTGATTAAAGAAATCTACAACATTGTTTTGTTCCCATTACTGTAAACAAACTTTCTTTTTTAATAATTTGGGTAAGTGAAAATTTTTGTTTTTTGGTATATTTGATAAAATGTATTTTAAAATATATTAAATGTATTTTTAAAAAATGTATTTCGAAAAAATTTGAAATTTTATGTATTTTTTTTATTTTTACTCAAAAATACACGTTAAAATAAGAGAAAAATAACCGATCAAATATTTATTCTCACATTTTAAGCATTTGTCTAGATGGGTACTTGTTTCAAAATATACGAGAAGAGAAAACAAATAATTTTTGCCAGGGTTGGAAAAAACCCGGGGTTTTTTTGTAAAAAACCAAAAAAACCGGTTTATTTGGTTTAAACCAGGTTTTTTTGGTTTAAACCGGGTTAAATATAATTTCCTGTTGCATACAGATGCATATCTATCGATAAAATAAACATTTTTGGATATTATATAAGTAATATAACTTTTGAAAATATTTAAATTAAATAATTACAGTCAATTATATAGAAAATTGAAATCATTTCTAATTTAAACATTATTAGTGACAGGCTATGTCTTATGTTCAAAGCAAACTGCTCTACACAGATCTGACATTGATACCTTGATAGCAAACATTGATGAATAATATAATAATCAATAAATATGCAGTTTCATGATTATATTATTCTGTGGTTGTAATTATTTTTTTTAAATATCCAAATACTTCTGGTTATTTTGTTTACTAAGTGATAACTCCAAGTGTCCAAGTCAAATTTTTTTACCATTAGATTCAGCAAGTAACAGAAAAGATTGATTGGTATTATTGAAATGCTATAACTAACACTCAATTTTTGCAAGCTGTGTTATTCGATTTGATATATTAAGTTACTCTTTTAAATTCTTTAAGGATAATCTTCCCCAATCCCAATCGAGAAAATTTTCTTTTACAACTTAACCAAAATCTTAAAGATCATTGTATTTTGTTATTAACTGCTGTAAATAATCTGCATTTTTTAAATGAAAATATTTTATGCTAAATATTGAATATTATTTATCTATTTTATCTTTCTAATTTCACTTAAGAAAAATCTTTAGGGTACCAGATATGTTCACCAGCACATGCTAATTTTCATTCTACATCATAGAAACATGACCTAGGCTCATTATGCCTCATGTTGACTGCTGAGATGAAGTGTTAAGGGTCCTGTCCCTGCCAGCGAAGACACTCACGAGCTAATGCTAATCCTATGGGGAGGGATTTTTCTAATATCTTGTTTGCATTTCGACATTTTTAAATAATTTTTTTTGCATTGGATAGCCGAGGTTCGTCTCTACAGCGCACCTTGGTTACTTTTTTGTTTTTGGTCGCAGATATTTTTAATAAAGTTACTTTCATTTTCAAAACCGGTTCTGAAAATGAAAGTGTCATTCTAAAAAATATCTGCAACCAAAATCGAAAAAGTAACCAAGGTGCGCTGTAGAGACGGACCTCGGCTATCCAATGCAAAAAAAAAAAATATTTAAAAATGTCGAAATGCAAACGAGATATTAGAAAAATCCCTCCCCATAGGATTAGCATTAGCTCGTGAGTGTCTTTGCCGGCAGGGACAGGGCCCTTAAAAGTAGAAATTACTTCTATCTATAATTTAAAACAATTAAATTACAAAAAAGAGAAAATATTTGATTTTTTCTAAAAAAACCATTGGTTTAAACCGTGCCAACCCTGATTTTTGCGTACTCTCTCCCGGATGTTGCAGCTCCGGGAGTTAGTATACGAAAATGCGTCAATTGGCAATTTTTGAAAATCGCGCCAAGAAGGAGAGTAAACTGCGATAGCACCGTTTATTTTCTTATTTTTGTAAAAAAATGTCCCATTCCTCCCACTATTTTTTATATGCATTTACAAAAGGTTAGAATATTATAAATATATTTTTATATTTTACAATTTCATGAAAATTTAGCAGATAAAATTATAATTCTGTAAAGTAATCAATTGTGTCCCACTCTCCCCTACTTCAATTGTCCAACAGGTGTCTCCTTTTAGCTCTGTCCTACTCTTTTCAAGAAACACAATGATGTATTTTTGGGCAATATTCATCTCTTGGGTTCGAGGCTATAAAAAAATTCATCTGCTTGGGAATAACATCCATAACCATGCCATTGAAAAGCATTGTTTAGAAAATTTATGCTTTAATTTTATTTTTATATGGAGTTTTAGATCTTTCCAGGGACAGGTATAGGTTATACATTAATTCTTTTCTCCATTTTAATGCATACATGCATATTTTTCTTTTTATTTTAAAAAGAAAATTTTAAATAATATGAATATAAGTATACTTATCGGAAATAATTTGAACAAAATAAAGCTGAAGTGTTTTATGTATGCGTTTATCTACCTGTACTTCTGCTCCATCAAATGATACAATAAAGTAAACAAACACACTAACCACTATTTTTACACCAAGTTAATCCCACTGTGACGTCACACGAATACTGTCCATTGTCTGCATTATTCAACAACCTAAGGAAAATTAAAGCCCTGGACCATCCCCAAAAATTTATTGCTCTCTTAAACAGGTTTTAATGTCATATTTCACACCTCTACGTAGGGATGTAACGAATATTCGGCCACTATTCGGCCGGCCGAATATTGAACAGATATTCGGCCGAATACCTGTGACCGAATAGTGGGACATTTGACCGAATACCTGTAGCCGAATAGTGGCATATTTGGCCGAATATTTTAAGATATTTGGTTAGATATGTTCCAGAAAATCAAAACAAAATATGATTTTAAATATTTTTGACAAACAATATTAAAAAATTATACCTAAATACATTTATTATAAGAAAATGATCTCATTCTGAAATATGGGGTGGAGGAAGTATTACGAGGGACTTGTTAATTTTGAGAGAAAGAAAAGAGAAAAGTATATCTTGGTAGCAGAAAAGAATATATAATATTTTAATGGAATGAATAATTATATTTTAAGAAAATAACCTTTTTTTTTTTTTTGACATACAGAGTGTAAATTTACTAAGTTTAAGTTGCATGAAAAAGGATATAAAAAGACAGAGGACACATGCAAGTTCTTATTTTTAGGGGGTGAAAGGATTTTACTAAAATAATAAAAGTTTCATTTTTACGGAGGTAATGAGTTCTATTTTAGATAGTATATATATATAAATTAATAGAACTATCTATGGATTAAATAAAAAATTGTGAATTAAATTATTATTTACATTTTTAAAAGTCATATGTTATCTTTAAAGTATTTTTAAGACATTTAAAGTATAACAAAAAATACATTCAGCTGTTATGATTTTTGAAAACCCAAACAAAAAATTAATTTCAATTAATCCTTAATTTAATTTTTTATTTTAAAATTGAAAAAAAAAATTAAACAATTAAAATAAAAGTCATTTATATTAAAGTCAGTATTCGGCCGCCGAATATTCGGTATTCGGCCTAAAACTTGGCCGAATATTCGGTATTCGGCCAAATCACTATTCGTTACATCACTACCTCTACGGAAGGCTCTAACATATGAACACTGTCCTCCCTAATACGCTATAAAATAAATGCACCTAGCCAAAGAACATTAAATAATGAAGTATTTGTTTAAATTTTATGTACTTATATTATAGCACAAAATTAGCACTCGCCACTCGTCGAGTAACACTTAAAATGTGGCGATTAACTTTATTGTCCTCACTCGCCAAACACGACTGTTGAAAGATCGATGCCAGGGAGGAAAGGGGTTAAATTCGTTCGGAATTTACGGCGTCCAAATCGGCTATTCTCCCGAACGTAAGAAAAGAAAGTATCAGGGGTGATTCTGTCTCAAATTTTCCGAAAATTTACGGCATTCAGTTCCGAAAAAACGGTCATCAGTCCGAAAATTCGGACACAAAAATATCGCTAATTTCGATATGGTCGCCGAAAAAAATAAATTTCATCAATCGTTCGTCGAAAAAAAATCACCAATTCCGTCAAAGAATCGCGAAAAAACGTGAATTTCGCCCAAGGACCATCTAAAAACGTGAATTACGTCAAAACATCGCGGAAAAAACGCAAATTTCATGAAAAGATCGCGGAGAAAACGCAACTGTCGTTACAAGATCGTGAAAAAACACAAATTTCGTGAAAAATCGCGGAAAAAACACAAATTTCGTGAAAAGATCGCGGAATAAACCCAAATTTCGACAAAGAATCGCGAAAAACAATCACAAAATTCTTCAGACCACCGCGGAAAAACGCAAATTTCGTGAAAAGATCACAGAAAATGCAAATTTCGTGAAAACATCGCGGATAAAACGCAAAATTCGTGAAAAAATCGCGGAAAAACGCAAAATTTGTGAAAAAATCGCGGAAAAACGCAAAATTTGTGAAAAAATCGCGGAAAAACGCAAATTTCGACAGAGAATCGCGAAAAGAATCACAAAATTCTTCAAAGTATCGCGGAAAAACGCAATTTTCATGAAAAGATCGTGCAAAATTCGTGAGAAGATCGCGGAAAACGCAAAATTCGTGAAAAGATCGCGGAAGAAACGCAAAAATCGTCAAGAAATCTCGGAAAAACACAAAAATCGCGGAAAAAAGGCAATTTTCGACAAAGAATCGCGAAAAAGAATCACAAAATTCTTCAAAGTATCTCGGAAAAAACGCTAAATTCGTGAAAAATCGCGAAAAAACTTTAAAAATTCGTGAAAAGATCGCGAAAAAAACGCAAAATTCGTGAGAAGATCACGGAGTAAACGCACCTTTCGTGACAAAATCGCGGAAAAAACGCAAATTTCGTCAAAAAATCGCAAATTTCGTGAAAAGATCTCTGAAAAACGCAAATTTCGTCAAAAGATCGCGGAAAAAACGCAACTTCCGTCAAAAGATCGCGGAATAAACCCAAATTTCGACAAAGAATCGCAAAAAACAATCACAAAATTCTTCAGACCATCGACCATCGCGGAAAAACGCAAATTTCGCGAAAAGATCGCAGAAAATGCAAATTTCGTGAAAACATCGCGGATAAAACGCAAAATTCGTCAAAAAAATCGCGGAAAAAACGCAAAATTTGTGAAAAGGTCGCGGAAAAACGCAAATTTCGACAGAGAATCGCGAAAAGAATCACAAAATTCTTCAAAGTATCGCGGAAAAACGCAAATTTCATGAAAAGATCGCGGAAAAAACGCAAAATTCGTGAAAAGACCGCGGAGAAAACGCAACTTTCGTGACAAAATCGCGGAAAAAATGCAAATTTCGTCAAGAGATCTCGGAAAAACACAAATTTCGAGAAAAAATCGCGGAAAAAACGCAAATTTCGTCAAGAGATCTCGGAAAAACACAAATTTCGAGAAAAAATCGCGGAAAAAACGCAAATTTCGACAAAGAATCGCGAAAAAGAATCACAAAATTCTTCAAAGTATCGCGGAAAAACGCAAATTTCGTGAAAGGATCGCGGATAAAACGCTAAATTCGTGAACAGATCGAGGATAAAACGCAAAATTCGTGAAAAGATCGCGAAAAAAAACGCAAAATTCGTGAGAAGATCACGGAGAAAACGCACCTTTCGTGACAAAATCGCGGAAAAAACGCAAATTTCGTCAAAAAATCGCGGAAAAACACAAATTTCGTGAATAGATCTCTGAAAAACGCAAATTTTGTCAAATGATCGCGGAAAAAGCGTAAATTTCGTAAAAAGATCTCTGAAAAACGCAACTTTCGTCAAAAGATCGCGGAAAAAACGCAAATTTCGTGAAAAAATCGTAACTTTCGTCAAAAGTTCGTGAAAAGAACGCAAATTTCGTCAAAAGATTGCCTAAAAACGCAAATTTCGTCAAAAAATCTTGAAAAAAAAATGCAAATATTTCCAAAGAATGGCGAAAAAAACCCGCAAATTTCATTAAAAGTTTACAAAAAACGCAATTTTGTGAAAAGATCGCGGAAAAAACGCAGATTTCGTCAAAAGATCGCGAAAAAAACCGCGAAATTCGTTAAATGGTCACAAAAAAATGCATATTAGTTTGTGCCGAGGGGGGGGAGGTCCCCCTCTGTTGCAACCTTTCTGAAAATTTACTGTGAATTTATTTCATTGCAATTAATAGTAAAAATAAAATTTTTCAGTTGAGTGTAATCATATCGAATGGTAAGTAATATATATATTAATAAATTAAAATGTTGATAGTCAGAAAAAACACAATTTTGTATGGAGCGTACATAACTTTGTGGCCAGTAGTTAACAAAAACTGGCCTGTGAAAAAAATCAGTGTACTGGCCAGTGGGTAAAAATGTTAATTTTGACCTATAACTTATATATTATCCAGGTCAGATAGATAGATCGCAAAAATTGGTTGCTAATTGCCAATTTTGTTTATGGTTATCAATTGCTAATAATGTTAAAATGGTAATTTAATGTACCTACAGTTAATAGATACCGTATTTTCCGAGAATAACGCCGCACCGAGTATAACGGCACAGTTACTTAAAAAACAAAACAAAAAAACCTAGTTTAACGCCACACCCAGTATAACGCCGCATCGGGTATATCGCCGCACTGTGTATAACGTCACATACATTATAAAAAACATACCAAGTGCAATTAATTTAAATTATTAATTGGAGGACATAAAATTAAACATTTTGAACTTAAATAAATAATTTATCTTTTAATTAATTGAACAATTAATTCCATTATCAACGTTATTTATTTTAACAAACGGAAAAAAATAATAATGCAGTAGCAACGAATAATTAATGCTCAAAATCTTTGTCCTCAGTATCAATGTGGAATAATTTTTAAATTTCAGGTGAGAAACTTTGATCGGTGTCTATGAAATCATCAAAAAAGTGAGCCGGCAGATCGAATCTCGTATATGTTTTGGATCGGGCGTGAACGCTCGATTGTGTTTAAGATTAATTGAGCTGTTGTCAAACGTGAGTATACATATCTTTTTAATGCTGAAAGAACACAGAGAGTAGTAGTTTTCCTGTAGCTTTATCGGAGCTGGCGAAGAATGAACGAGGGAGAAAGTGGGAGGAGTTATTCCTTATACGGCATGCAAGATGCTAGGTGCACGTAAGGAGAACCATTGTGATTGGATACGATGGCCGGATAAAGTGCAGTTTTTTGCTCATGAAAATTTCATTGTTTGTAAACACGTTTTGATACCTTTCCATCGTGCGAGATATTGTTTTTTCTTTTCAGAAGTACGACATAAGATCATGGATTTTTTTTTTTTAACCAAATTTCCAAATTTTTAAATAAAGATCGGCAGTAAATTTGGTACTATTTACAAGCCGCACCTAGTTATTGGCCGCATTTTTGTTTTCAAACCAGAAAAATCTAGTTTAACGCCGCGGTGTTATTCCCGGAAAATACGGTACATAACCAGGGCTCGAAATGGAAAGATTCACGAACCGGAATGCAATTTCAAAATTATTGTCAGCCATTTTTTTTTTTTTTTTTTTTTAAGTACAGTAAAGTCCTGATTATCCGAATCCCGCTTAACCGAGTTATTTTCTTCTGATGGACTAATAGCTTCTAATATTATGAAACAGCCATTATAAATGAAGTGTTAGTTTAAGATAAAAGAGCAGGCGTAAAAAGTTAGAACTCTAATTTTCTGGTGTTCTAACTTTTACGGCTGCCCTTTCATGTTTACCTAACACTTCATTTATAATGGCTATTTCATAATAATGGAAGCCATCAATCCATCAGAAGAAAATGATTCATTCCAAAGGTATAAATTTGATCTGAAAAACCATTTAATACTTTGAGCAGAAAGAAGAGGCTACACCTGCAATTTTCATGACACTAATAGAATCATACAGCTGCCAATTTGTACGGTTTTGTTACCTCTAAAATTTAATACAAATTTTTGCCATATTTAATCATTGACAATTGTTAGATTTATGCGATTGAATTAGGAAAAATTTACTGGTAAGTTTTAGTAGAAAGAAAAAATCTTAGAAATTGGTAGCTATGCAGCAGCGTATTACTGCAGCTGAAAAAATATGCAGCAAAATACTATTCAACAAACAAAAAACTATCAAGGGCTATTTCAAATAAACAATTTCATACCCGTATTTTTTAAAAAATAACAGAAATGCACAAAGAAATGTTACTAGTACAATATTATAATATATAATGTTACTAGTATTCATTCATAAAAATGAATGAATTAAGTGAAAATTTATATTTCATCTCCTGAGTTGGTGACGATTTCTGTAAATCTGGTTTATCCGAGGTGAACTTGGCCCATTAACTCGTATCATTGGGACTTTATTGTATAGCAAATTTATATTTAACCGCAGAAAAACCAATTTTAAAAAATCCAAGATTCTAACTAATTAGAAAAAAAAAAGTTACAGAGAGCATAGTAAGCTATATGCATGAAACTGTAATAATATTTTTTAATAATTCCACGAACCGAAACAATATTTTCCGTACTTTCACGAATTGGAACAATATTTGTCACAATTTCACGAACTGGAGCATCGTTCCTGTTTGCTCCGGTACATTTCGAGGAACAGATGTCATATTCGCCCCATATTGGCGCGATTTTTTTCTGTCGCCAATATCATATAGGCAACAGGTACTTAACTTGCGCCAAAGTGCTTGATGTGGTAACCTGGATTATGTTGTTTATGCTGTTGATGTTTTCGCCAAATTGGCAACCGAAAAAAATCGCGCCAATATGGGCCGAATATGACATCTGTATCTGTACCCATTTCGAGCCCTGTACATAACATTGTAAAAACGATTAATAATATAAAAGCAAACTAAAATAATATAAAACAGTAATTTAGTACACATTTATTAAATATCAAATTGATGGCTTTTAGCAATAAACGATATTATTCTATATATATGCTGTATAAATCAATAGAATATATTATATTTATATCTATTTTATATCATATTACATAGTTATACTAGATACATACTTCTGCCACTGACTTTAATATTGCAACTATATAATATAGAATATATGCAGTTAAAATGAAAAAAATACTAATGTTTGCTGTTGTAATATTTTCGGCGCTATTGTTGGCACATAAAAAATGACATGGCCCGTTTAATACGTAGAACAAAATTTGTTAACATGGCAAATCTAAATGAAAATTAAAAAACACTTCTATATAGAAATACTATAACAAAATAACTGATATGAAAAGTTCCATAAACACGCGAAAATAAGAACGGAATACATAAAAATTTGAAAGAAAGTATACCTGTTAATAATTAATGAACGGATAAGTTATATCTATCTTTCAACTTGCACAAGGTCTGATTTAACAAAGTGAGTCAATCCTCAGTTCGAATCATGATTCGTTCCTCATATTTAATTCTTTTAGGTATTTTGCTTTTAATTAGATAAAAATAATTTAATTAGATATTTCTATTAACAAACTTCTATTTTAGGTATTTTTGTAGTGCAATTTGTGACGAACAAAATTGTCGCACTGACAGCTCCGGTTAACGCCTCCGAGGCGTCCTCTATCTGACTCTGTTATAACTTAATAAAACTATAGCGAAAATTTGAGTGAAGCCATAGAAAAAACTATAAAAAATATCTTAAATAATTGCTGGTTTTTATCAATGGGAACATCTGTTTCAAGCAGAATAAAGAACAAACCTAAAAAAATAATCATGGGAGAACGATTCACGACTTGCACCGAATGAATGATTATTTTGAATAGTCTAGCGTTCATTAAATTGTTAATGCGTGTAACTTATCCCTTCACCCCTCAGTCCATTAGTAACAGGTATATACTTTTTACTAAAAATGTTTGCATTATGCTTTTATTTTCACATATTTAGTATGAAACTTTTTATACCAGCCATTTTGTTATATTTTTAAGGGAAATGTGTTCGCCAGGTATAAAATTTAGAGAATCTTTTTCACTAGATTATAAGTTTCTTCTCATGGTGCGTATATTTGATGGTGTATAGAATAAATTAACTGCTCGTTGTCTTTTATTTTATTTTATTTTTTTGCATTTTTCTATTAAAAAGTAATTTTGAGTTATAGATGTGGACGAGAGGGAATCGTTTTTAGCCTATATTATTGTTAGATGTTTTGGAGAAATGGCTAATGCTGACAATCTATTGTTGAAAAGCTCCATGGAAAATCTGAAACTAATTTCATGTTATTTTTATACTATTATCTTTCCATTGCAAAGGAAGAATAACTTTTTCTGTTTATTTTTGAAAGACCATCAAACTAATTATGTAGCAAACAAATAAAAACAACATTTACATCAGTACTGTAACAATAAAGAATATGCTAACATGTTTATATTAAATGCAGAATTATATTTAAAATTGCTTTTATAATGTTTCATGAATGATCATATACTTATACAATTCACACATTTATATTAATGGAAGCTCATGTAATTTAGAGGATAAACAAGTAATCCAGTAGAATTTTTGTCAGGTTAGTATTCCATGCTCTAATGGTATCAAATTCTATTGCTTTACTGTTGATAATATTGGTCCCAGTGGCAGAAACACGGCGACATAGTCGCGGACACAAAAAATCTTTTGCGGACAATCATTGTCTGCACTAATGAAGTCAATTTAAAAAATTGTCCGCAACTTTCGGACAATTTTTCCCGCATAAAAAGCGCGAGTTTCGGAACAAAAGCGCGTAAAAAGTGTGAATTTTGGCAAAAAATCGCGTAAAAGTGGGATTTTTGGCAAAATAGCGTGAATTTTGGCAAAAGATCGCGTAAAAAGCATGAATTTCGGAAAAAGATCGCGTAAAAAGGCGTGAATTTCGGCAAAAGATCGCGTTATCAGCTTTAATTTCGGCAAAAGATCAGGTGAAAGGCATGAATTTTGGCAAAAGATCGGGTAAAAAACATGAATTTTGCAAAATATCACGTAAAAAGAGCGAATTTCGGTAAAAGATCGCGTAAAAAGTGTGAATTTCGGCAAAAGATCGCATCAATTTCGGTAAAAGATTGGGTAAAAAATCGTGAATTTCGGCAAAAGATCGCGTAAAAAAACGTGAATTTTGGCAAAAGATTGCATAAAAAGTGCAAATTTCGGCAAAAGATCACGTAAAAAGCGTGAATTACAGCAAAAAGATTGCGTAAAAAGTGCAAATTTCAGCAGAAGATCGTCTAAATGGCGTGAATTTCGGCAAAAGATCGCGTAAAAAGTGTGAATTTCAACAAAAGATTGCTTTAAAAGCTTTAATTTCGGCAAAAGATTGGATGAAAGGCGTGAATTTTGGCAAAAGATCGGATGAAAAGCATGAATTTTAGCAAAAAATCTCGTAAAAAGCAGGAATTTTGGCAAAAGATCGCGTAAAAAGCGCGAAAATTGCAAAATATCGCTAACCCTCTCACTGACAAGCCCGTGTTAATACGTTCACTAAGCTCCAGGTTTCACTGCAATACAAGCAATATAGTGCTGTCCTCTAAAAAAAACCCACAGGAAAATGTATCCTAAAAAAAACCCACCCTAGAACTTAATCAAAGAAATCACAGAAGTCAAAATTTCTTTTTGTCCTGTTTCTATATGCCATTTACAATAATAAAAGCATTTAAAATTACTTAAGTGTTTATTTAGTTTTTTAAAAAATAAGCAAAAAATTACATTTATAATTTTTCATTTGTAAATCCTTCAATTTACAATTATTAAAATATTGTTATTTTTTTTTCCTTTTTTTGCAGAATTGTGTTTTAAAACTAATTAATAATGAAAGAAAAACTTTGCTGTTTAATATTTTGATTTCTAGAAGTGTTTTTACATGTGGGTTTTTTTTAAAGTCTTGCTTAATTGGCTGCCATTTTGTAATATATTGATAGAAAAAAAAATACTATACATTAAAATCTTAGTCAGGACAGGCTGTGAAAATGTATCTACTTCAAATTGTTTTGTATTTTTTAATAAATTTTATATAGTGAGAAATTAAAAAAGTGGGTTTTTTTTAGAGGACAGCACAGTATTTAAAGTCATATAATTGTATTTATTTAATGTATTTTTAATACATTGAACAATCATTAATACTTCCAAGGATTGCATTCATATTCGTTATTAAATCTTTTCATAAAATGTTCAAAGAATCATTTTTTTTAGCATTTAAAACAAAATGCAGAGAAAACATTACAATTTTGCTCTTTTCCAAGACAGTCGGAGGGTTAAAAAGCACGAATTTTGGCAAAAGATTGCGTAAAATGCGCGAATTTTGGCAAAAGATCGAGCAAATTTTGGAAAAGGATCGTGAAAGAAACGCAAATTTCGTCAAAGGATAGTGAAACAAACGCGAATTTCGCCAAAGGATCTCAAACAAAACACAAATTTCGTCAAAGGATCGCAGACACAATGCAAATTTCATCAAACGATCGCGGAAAATGCGAATTACGTCAGAGGATCATAAAAAAATGCAAATTTCATCAAAGGATCGCGGAAAAGTATGAATTTCGTCATAAAATTGTGGAAAAAACGCGAATATTGTCAAAAGATCGCAAAGAAAAAAAAAAAAAACCGCAAATTTCATCCAAAAATTGCGGGAAGAACGTCAAAAAGCCATGGAGAAAACGTGTCTTTCACTGAAGAATTACAAAAAAAATAATTTCCTCAAACGGGCGCAGAAAAGAAAAATTCGAATTTTGTCAAGGGATCACGAAAAAAAAACCCCGCAAATTTCGGTAAAAACGATAAATTCGTCAAAAAGCCATGGAAAAAAAACGTGAATTTCACCAAAGAATTACAAAAAAATAATTTCCTCAAAAGGCCGCAGATTTCATTCAAGGGTTTTAGAAAAAACTCAGTGCTTTTCTTTTTGCGCTTGAGTCCTCTGAAGCTTCCGAAGATTTTTAAAAACATTGTTATTGCCTATGTGTGGTTCTGCTTATCCTTCACACTTTAGAAATTCTACAAGAAGTTAGATGATGAGATGTTATAAGCAAAATTAATGAGAATGCATCATGCTTACCATGTTTTAAATAGAATAAAAAATTCCTAGTTTAATTTATTATTTATTCATTAAAATGACATGCAAAATTTGCAGGCAGATTATGAAATTTTAAAAGCTTGTCGCAGACAGCTACAAAACTTTCTGCCACTGGGATATTGATTTACATACATCTCTTTTATTCAGGTTCAAAAATATCTATATTTATAGCGGACTGCCTTCAATCTGCAATTCTAGAATCTGCACATCCTTGCAGATGTAAACAGTGAAGTTGTAGGGGAAAAATTCTATATAAAAATAAAATCGAAGAAAACTTGCTTAAAAGGTGCATTTAATGTCACAAATATAAAAAGATGGTTTTATATAATAAAATAGTTAGCTGCCCTGAGGTAGATCTGGGAGTGATTGGAAGTGCTAGGCACGGAAGTTTTTAAGTTTTTAAAAACTATTTTATTATGTAACAACATCTTTTTATATTTGTCACATCTTTTTACATTTGTGATATTAAATGTATCTTTTTAGCAAGTTTTCTTTGAATTTATTTTGATATAGTTTTCAAGGTGAATGTAACTTTCCAACAATATATGGTTTTTTCCTATATGCATTTTAAGAAAAAATTCCTAGCGCAACTAATACCAGTGGCAATCATAGTTTTTTTGATAACATATCTGTCTACCTGCAAATTAAATTTTCAATGCATGCGATTCTGATGTAAGTTAGTGTACCTAGAGCAAAACCTTGACACATCGAGATTTTGCCCAATAGTTATAATGTGTAATTATAACAAATTTGTGGAACAGCTTAAGTATTAATCCTTAGTTGCCATCTTGTTTTTTCTCTTCCCGCAAAAAAACTTGTCTTCGCCTAGAAGTTAAAATCACCAAGTGGTCATTTATAACCATTTTAGGCTTAAATATGAAAAATTTTCAAAGTACAGTAGATCTTTATAACGCGAACCTAAAAACACAACGTTGTGCATTATATAGTATTATATGGATCTCATTTCACATATCATTAAATTTACCTTGTAAACATAGCCATATATATCTGAAACATATCAAAATACATTGTTTAATTTACTTTATAAACATGGTCCAACTATACCTGGACCCAAACATTCATTGTGGCTGAGAGGTTCTACTCTCGAAACTGGTAGACGGGAAGTGCTGGGTTCGAACCCAATCATGCCCATCGGCCTAATCGTTCAGAGTTTTCATGGTTTTCTTCGAACCATGGGTTTCCATGCGTAAATACGGGTTATGTTCCCTTAGAAAGACCCCAACGAAGGGCACCCCCCCCCCCACCCCCCCTGGGCCTTATACCTCGAGTAGATAATTGGCCGTCAAAAATCAACCCAACCCAACCCAATCACTCATTATATTACTCATTTCCAAAAATATTGATTATACCGTAATTTCCGGCCTATAATACCGCAGTCAAAATTTTTAGCCTTTAAAAAAAATTTTACCAGATAATCCGCACCGGCATATATTCCGTGGATTAGATGCCGGACTATACGAGGATTACTCATTGTTTTCAACATTCCAAAGTACCACAGTAGCAGAAAGTTATGGTTGTGTCTGCGACAGCAATTTAATGGGATGAAAATTGTCTGCGGGAGTAGCGTGTTACATTTTCTTATGTACAAACATTATGAGTGTTAAAATAAACACCGTTTTACTGATTAATACCAGGGGTGATTCAGAGTAAAAAAAAATTCTGAAATTCACAGCAAATTTTCCGAAAGTTTACAACAGAGGCAGGGCGGGACAGGCAGTGAAAATCCACTACCGGCACTAAGTATGTGTTTTTCTTCGCACGCTTTTGATGAAATTTGCGTTTTTTCGCGATCTTTTGACGAAAAATGCTTTTTTTTTGCAATCTTTTGACGAAATTTGCTATTTTTTGCGATCTTATGAAGAAATTTCTCGTTTTTTTCGCGATTTTTTGATGAAATTTGCCGTTTTTTCGCGATTCTTTGTCAAAAATGAGCTTTTCTTCGCGATCCTTAACAAAATTTGCGTTTTGTTCATGATTCTTTGACGAACTTCGGGTTTTTTCCGTGATTCTGTGACAGAAATTTGCGTTTTTTCGGCACCCCTGGGACAAAATTCACGTTTTTCCCGGGATCTTTTGACGAAATTTGCGTTTTTTTAGCGATCCTTTGGCAGAAATTCGCGATCTTTTGACGAAATTCTGCAAATTTAATTCCGATATTTTTACATAAATTTTCTTCTTTTCGTGATCCTTTGACAGTAATCTGCATTTTTTGCGATCCTTTGACAGAAATTTGCGTTTTTTCGTGATAGTTTTACAGAAATTTGCGTTCTCTCGTGATCGTTTTACAGAAATTTGCATTTTTTTCCGCGATTGTCTGACTAAATTCGTGTTTTTTCCTCGATCCTTTGATCAAATTAAAGTTTCTTCTGCGATTTTGTGACAGAAATTTGCGTATTTCTCGTGCCTCTGGAACGAAATTCACGTTTTTTTGGGGGGGATTTTTGGATAAAATTCAAGTTTGTACAGCGATCTTTTGGCAGAAATTTACGTTTTTCGAGATCTTTTGACAAAATTCCGCGTTCTTTCTGCAATCCTTTGACACAAATTTGCATTTTTTCGCGATCCTTTGACATAAATTTGCGTTTTTTCGCAATCGTTTGACTAAATTTGCGTTTTTCCCACAATCGTTTGACTAAATTCGCATTCTTTCCGCGATCCTTTGACAAAATTCGTGTTTTTTCCACGATCCTATGACAGAAATTTGCATTTTTCCCACAACCCTTGGGCGAAATTCAAGTTTTCTTCCGGGATCTTCTGACGAAATTCGCGTTTTTATAGCGACCCTTTGGCTATAAATTACCGATTTTTTATGCTAACGATTGTCGAAATTGATATTCTTCGGCGACCATATGTCGAATTCGCAATATTTTTTGTCAAAATTTTCGTAATTTTTTTCTTTTATTTTTTTAAAGGAAATACTTTTTTTTTTTTTTTTTCAAGTTGGCAAATTTATCTGCAAGGTTCAAAATAAATCTGCGACTCACGTCGCGCGTCATGCACTTTCTGCTACCGGGCAAAGTACTACTAATAAACCACCTCCCTAGTTATTTAGTTGCTCTATTTAAATGATAATTGCAAAATAATAATAATAATTATAAAATAATTACAAGTTAAAAAATACTAAATTTTTTTCATTGAATCTTATATCTAAAATGTAGAATGTCTTGTGTATACAGATAATTCTATAATAATTGCTGTTTTTAAATCATCTTCAACATCCAAATTTCATAGTTCTTTGTTTCAGCTATGTTTAAATAGATTGCAATTTTTGAAAGAGATGAGTTGAGAAACACTTTGTTCTTCATAGAAACATATTGCCAAATGGCTAAAAAATGTAACATAAAAATCAGAAGCCACTCACATTAGCACGTAAACATCATATGTGAACCAGTCACAAGCAACTCTGCAAACGGTTGGTAGCAGACAATCGTGTGATTGCCTGTTTACGTTTTTATTTTTTGACTGCCAGTAGAAACTGGATATCTGACTTAAACTTCTGCTTTAAAAAAATTGCAGCAGATTATCTGCACCGATAGATAATCTGCACTTATAATTTTTGACGTTTTTCAACAGATAATCCGCATATTATAGGCTAGAAATTACGGTAATAATAGCAATTTTTTTCCTTAAAAAGTTTTGAATTAAGGAGACAAATTAGAATTAATGTATAAAATTTTGTTTTCTAGAGGGGAATTCAGGTTTTTCTTACCTGCAAAACTCATTGTTTACATATGAGAAGTTGTGCGTTATATGGAGAATTGTGTTAAAGATCTTCTACTGTAGATATTAAGCAAAAAAAGAGAAAAATCATGAATATTAACGTTTTACAAACAAAATAGGGTCAGGTGGGGGAAAGTGGTGGTAAAATCAAGCTTTTTTTAGAAAAGGCCCTAAAATCAAACTATTAAATTTATTTTAATGAAACTTTTGATGCATTTTCTATACATTGGATTCATATAGATTAAATATGAAGCATAACCACTCAATTTTATTCAATTGTTTTCTGACAGTGATACATTTAAAAGAGCATGTTTTGATACCACCACTTTACCCCATGGTGGGGGTAGTTCCTAAATTAGTGTATATTTAAATAAAAATGTGTAAATATTGTTTTTTAAATAAAAATACACTGAAATAAATGTATCTTAATTATTTTTAAAGGTACAAATGCACAAAAAAAATATTTTTCAGATATTATTTAATTAAAGAAATAATGTCCATGGCTATCAAAATTAGGTTCACTTAGTATGTAGCATATATTGCTGAACTCTATATAATCTTCACCACCAAATAGCAAGAAAAGTCTAATAGTTCCCCAATGGTGACTTATTCAAATGCTGTATGTGATATAATGTATTAATTTTTATCACTTGGGCGATTATTTTAGCTGATCGACTTTTAGACGGTATGCAATGAGCATAAACAAGATAGTTTGTAAACATTAAATTTGTTTCCAGTTTCTAAAACTAAAGTAAGAATAGTTGCCATAATCTCAATATATGTCTCTAAAAAAGATTTAACAAAATATCTTAATTTAAAAGAGAAAATAGGTTTTTTTCGATATACCCCCACTTTACCCCATGGGCCCACTTTCCCCCACCTGACCTTATGTAAAAAATAACTTTTAATTTAATTGTATTATCATAGTAAGATTAAAATTTATAAATAAAGCCTATTTTTTTTTAGATTAATACTTTTATTACAGCCCATTTTTAAAAATTAATCACATCTACAGTCTAAAATTGAATCATCATACAACATTGAGCTAAGCCTAACTATACCACCACTTTCCACCACCTCAGAAAAAAAATCATAAAAAATTGAAATACAGTATAGGATCTATTATCCGGCGTCTCGATATCCGGAACGCTCTAAAAACCGGAACGGTAAACGATCCAAAACCGAAACTTAGTGAAAACTTTCATTTCATAAAAAATTGCAGTTTTTTTTTTTTTTTTCATATTTTATTGAAGAGTTAACATGCTTTATAAATCGATATTTTAAATATTTTAAACTTTTTCTCACACACCTCAGGTACCGTAATATCCCCTTAATTCCCCCCCCCCCCTCCAAACGCGGCAAAAAATCGTAAAGTAATCGGAGAGGTCGCTTACACGGATTAAAAGTGGCTATCAAAATCTACCGCCTGTTGAAATCCGAAAATGTTTATAAGAATAGTCCAAAGCCTGCCCTGATATTCAATTTTTTTTTTTTTTTTTTTTTGTTAACAGAGATAATTAAAAAACAGAACTTAAAAAGCGCGAACTTAAAAGCGTACTCTCTCCCTACGATCCCACTATGACGCTCCCGTGAAAGATAAGAATTGAATGTAAGCAATCATCGAACATAAGTTCTCTTTTTGATCATTTTTATGACTTCGCATCGGCGTAACCTTTAGAAATATGGGAGAACTAACTACATATTCTTAAATTTCGTATATTCTGCTTCAAACGCTAAAATCCATTATAAAAAAATTTAATTTTAACCTTTTGAAAAAAAATATTTTCGAAACATCACTTAGAATTTGAATGCGTTTTCCGCGGTCGAAAACTGTTAGCAAGCTCCGACCTTTGACGTCATCTAAAGGCGCGCATACAATTCAGCCAATTAGGAGAATGAGAGAAACGTTCGTTTTACCGTTTTCAGCTGCGTCCATCGAACAGTAGAAAAGCAGAGATTCGGAATCGGATAAGACAGAAAGGTGATACGACGCTTCGCACGATATTTTTTTTTTTTTTTTTTTGGAAAGGGAGGGGGGGGGGCTTTCGTGGGATTTTTTTAAATATCAAATTTGTTTACAAAATAGGGGAGGGTGGGTTAATGGAATATTACAGTAATTATGCATTTCTTTATCTCCGCGAATTTGCGGAAATCTGCATTTAAAGTGTTGATAATTTTGCCTCTTATATTTTTCTGTCCGCTTTCCATGCGATAAATTCATAAACAAAACAAAAATAAATAAAAAGTCAACTTTCAATATATTCCCCTCCCTCCCTCCCCAATTATTGGATGAAGATGCAGTTCAAGTTTGTTTCAATATAGATAATAATGCTCCACTTAGTCATCAGATGACATACAGTGAAATTTGTGAAATGATGACTAAAGATGCATCTGATGATCGTAGTGATGATGATGACAAGAATGAGGAGGTAGAAAAAATATCTAATGAACAAATGATATTTTACACTCAACAATAAATTCAAGGCATGGAACAAAATAAGTAATTTCCATGAACAACAAATAATGTCCTTATATAAAATTCAAGACCAGATTGTAAAAGAGAAACATTACAAGCAGCCAACTTTAAAAGGATTTTTCCAAAAAACTAATTCCCAAGCATCTGCATCTGAACCCCAAAACTAAATTTTATTTTTGATCTTGTTCATTTGTAAGTTTTATTATAATTTAAAATTATTACTTAACTTTTTTTTTTTTTTTTTTTTGTAAATAAAAATTAAACTTTTCCTTAATTGTGTTTTATTGAATTAATTCAACAAATGTGTAATACAGTATTTTTAATATTATTTATGCTAACTAGTATTTCATATTTATGTACATTAGAAAATATTTGTGGTAGTATTCCGAATTACGGAAAAACCCCTTATCCGGAATGCCTCAGGTCCCAAGGATTCCGGATAACGGATCCTATACTGTAATAAAATAATTCTTACCTTGATGCATGAATCTGTTTTTAAGAAGTTCTTCCACTGAAATGTATCAAAATATACTAATTTTTTGAAGTGAGAAAGGATCAAGAACAAAGTTTATCAATACCATGTGTTAAGAACAAACTGCACATATATGTAAATAAGAAGATAAACAACAGTAAACTTGTTGCCAGATTTACAAATCTTAATAGAAATATTTGTCACAAACTCCAATTATGTATTAATTGAAAAAAAAGTAAAAGTATGTACATTTATTGTGAAAAAAGTGCATTTTTTTAGATTACCACCACTTTCCCCCACCTAACCCTACCACAGTTTTCCAATGATAATGATTCTAAGATTCAAATATATTAAAATTGATCAAAAAATCACATTTTTGAAAGAAGACAAATTGATGCTTTACAAACAAAATACCAAAGTTTTCGAAATGTTATTCATAAAAAGAGAGAGGGGGAATTCATAAAAAGAAAATTTTAAAAACGTATTATAAAAGATAAATTGTTAAATTATTTTTTTTAAGAAAGTTTCTTAATCAGAAATAGACCTTTTTTAATGTTTAATATCTGCTTAAAAAAAATTTCATAACTAAACCTAAAGTGGCTACAAATGACTACTTGGCAACATAAAGCATAAAAAACAGAAATAAAAAAGTGCCCATTTAAACTGATAGCATTGAGCTCACAGGCCATTCACACTAATTGTATATACTCTTATTTCAAAGAATAATGATCCTTGAAAAATAAATTAAGGGGTATTACTCCCCCTTTTTCACTAGCCATTGAGCCTCAAAATGTCATCAGGGAAGTGCCTTATCGAAATGAACCGGTATACCAAATTTGAAGCAAATCGGATAGGAAAACCCATTTATCTAAATTAAGAGGGGTATTAGCCCCCCATTCCCCCTTTATATTTAACCAATAAACTTCCAAATGTAATCAAAGAAGCACCTTATCAGAATAAACCTGTATACCAATTTTGCAGCAAATCAAATAGAAAAACCCATTTATCTAAATTAAGAGGAGTATTAACCCCCTGTTCTCCCCTTTAGACTTAAACGATGAACCTTCAAATCTAATCAGGGAAGCGCCTTATCAGAATTAACTGGTATACCAAATTAAAAGAAAATCTGATAAAATTCTGCATGAAAAACCCATTTATCCAAGTTAAGGGGGGATTTAGCCCTTCCCCCCTTTATACTTAACCAATGAACCCTTAAAACTAATCAGGGAAGTGCCTTTCATAATGAACATCAAAAAATTTTTTAAAGCAAATCGGATATTTCTGTCAAGAGTTATCGTGTTACATACGTACATACAGAACCGGCGGGCAGGGCTCATTAGCTCTCAGGCTTTGATAGCCTGTGAGCTAAATAGCATCGAAAAAATAGTAAATAGTTCATGATTCTTAGATTAAAATATTAATATGAAGCAAAAAATCACATTTTTAAAGATAAATTATTTAATTGTTTTCAATGAAAGGGTTCTTCATCAGAAATATGTCTTCAAAACGTCATTTGGAAAAGAAAAAAAGGTACTTTTCGGTTAGCCGGGCGCCAGTGTTTTATATACATATTTATATACATACATATATGTAAATATACATATATTTACATATACAAATATTGTATATATACACACATATATATATGTGAATATATGTGTATATTTACATATATGTATGTATATAAATATGTATATAAAACACTGGCGCCCGGCTAACCGAAAAGTACCGAAAAAAAATATAAACAGCAAAAATACAGCTTAAAAACATAAATATTAAAAAATTAAATGCAGCCTGCACAAAAATCACATAAAAGTATTCCAAAATACATTACAATAAGCCACTTATTAATAGTCTCAAGTTTGAACACTTTTGCTAAGTTAGTTTTTACAGGATTATCCAAAAGATATTCGTTCTTTTTCAATTTGTTGATGGTCCCCTATGGCGTTTTGGGGAAAAAACTTCACGGAAATATATGACCTATACTATACTGTTTACACACTTGCAGTTTCAGGTTAATTCCTCATGTATTTTTCTAGATATTTAACAAAACGTCTAAAATCGCAAGTGGCGAGTCACCTTTGGCCATATAGTGAATATGATAGACATAGGGGTATACTTAGGATCGTATACTTATTTGATGTCTATATTAAAGAAAATATGCATTAAATAAATATAAATTACAAAAATTAATGTAGAAATAATAAAAAATAATTGATAATTAAAAGATGTTTCATCTTCCTTACTTTTTTTTTTTTTTCTATTGTAGCCATTTGGTTTGATTTTATCCCTATATAGACTATTTTAGGAAAGGAAAACAGGGTTGCCCCACCACCTGGAAAACCGGGAAAACACAGGGAATTTTAAATTCCCCTCCAAAAACAGGAAAAATGCAGGGGATTTTGGAAAATTCCAAAAAAATCTGGAAAACACAGGGAAATTTTTTTGTTTGTTTCTGGTATTTTCAAATGTAAATGATTTTTTCTCGGCTTTAAAAAAATTCGCTCCGCAGGAGAGAAAAAAAAAAGCGGAAAAAGCGGCATGAAAATTCATTTTCAATGAAACTTTGTAAAAGCACGTTTCTACCTGCACCCCTTTTCTTGCAATGGCTGAATCCACAAAGCGGCCGATTCATCCCAGTTCCCATTCCCATCTATCTGCGACTGCGCGTAACGTTCTATCTCTTCATTTTCTCCATTCAGCGCAAAGCCGTTTCAGCGTGCATGCACCTGGTACTGCCAAATCAAAACAATGTTGATGCAATCAGTGCACATGTGATTCACGAATGTTTGTTTTAGTTCGTTTTGTTTTAGTTTGCGTTTTATTTGACTTATAAGAGGTGCAATTTAATTGATTAAATTTCTTATAATGAGTTCTCCCAAGTCCGTATTTAATATGGATTGGATGGATTCACACATAAATCCTGATTTTTCCGGTTGGATTGCGGAAGTTCCAAAAAATACATTTGCTGCTTATTGTAAACTGTCCGAGAGGATTTTCAGCCTAAGCAACATGGGAAAGCAAGCTGTTACAAGTCATGCAAAGAATAAAAAACTAACATTCACGATCAACTACAATGTTTGATTTTGTACCCAAAGAAAGTGTTAAGAAAGAAGATAATACTTTGGTTTCTTCAAAAGCGTCGGCGGTACCCAAAGAAAATGTTAAGAAAGAAAATAACAGTTTAATTTCTTCAGTAAAGTTGGCGTGCGTTACTAATGAAAATAAAAAAGGTCTTTTTCATTTCGTGATGCAGGAAAATACATTCAAAGCTGAAATTTTGTGGGCGATGAAGCTTGTTGCAGCACATTCTTCATTTAATTCGTTCAATGATGTATCTGAGATATTTTGTCACATGTTTCCAGACAGTGATATTGCTAAAAAATGTACTTTAGGACGTACAAAAATGTCTTATTTGATTTGTTATGGATTAGCTCCCTTTTTCCAACTTTCTCTTCAAAAGTCTGTGAAGAACAAAAAATATGTCATGTGCTTTGATGAAGCATTAAATCGTATTTCGGAAAAGTGTCAGATGGATTTAATAATATCGAAAAAGAATAATTAACAGCTAATATTATCATCTTAAGTAACTAATAAATCAGTGTTGCATATCAAAGTTGTCTTATATTTTATGTGTCCTGGGTCCATATTTCAATTTGAATGCATAAAGTAGCCTTTTCTTTTTTTTCCTCCAATTTTTGTGATATTATGTTTGAGATAATTGGTTTTTAAGTAAGATTCTTTAAAATTTTATATTCTTTAAATTATTAGATAGAAAGGTTTTACATATTCTAACATTCATTGACAAATATTTCAAAGTATTTTTTAGCAGAATGTTTGAGTATTGGTTTAATGTTTTTATTATTATTAATGTAAAATGTGGCATTTAATAATAAGTGTAACAACTTTTAAAGAGTTTTTTCATTTGCTCATATCATATATTCTATTTGGTCAATTTAATTGGGTAATGGTAAATTATAAGATGACTAACTAGTATACATACACGCGTATATTTTGTACACTCAGCATAGTAATAAACACGTTGTAGTACAGGGAATTTTTTTTTCAAGATTAGAGTGGCAACCCTGGAAAAGTTCCTTTTTTTTCTTTCCTTTTTTTTCCCTCTTTTTTATTAAAAATGACTTTTGATTTCTTTTTTGTAGTGCAGCTGAACTCTCAACTCATGTACATAATATTAAAACTCATCACTTAGCCCATTTTACTTCTAAGTAAAATAGGGATGCACCGAATATTCGGTATTCGGCCATGTTGCTGAATATTCGGTTTGGCCGAATATCGAAATATTCGGCCAAACCGAATACTTAAAAAAAACTTTTACAAATTATTTTTTAAAACCTTATACAACTTCTACGTTTAACAGTCAACTTATAAAGATATTCAGAATAATTACAAACAGAATCATATTTAAATAAAAGAGAATGTTTTTACATTATTTATTTGCTGTTTGTTAAGTATTATTTAAGAAAATTAACCAATCATGAGGATTTTCATAGGAATTATGTACAAATGCAAATTCCTCAACATTGTCCAGTAAATAATCTGTTTCTTGCTAAGATTTTAAGAACAACGTTTACAACTTCTGAAAATGATTGCCCACTGCAGACACTGATCTAGGATCCATTTAAAAACTTACTTGCTTGATCAAAGGGAGTAGAACAGTTATTCAGTATTCGGCCAAGATCACTATTCGGTGCATTGCATCGCTAAAGTAAGAGGGAATTCTTCTACTTCTAAGAAAATACTTATCCACACATGCCAACAGTTTTTGTAACGAACATTTATTTTCTGAAGATGGGCAGATTTATAAACAGAAAAGGAACAGATTACAATCAGACAATGCCTTCATAATACTATTTTTAATAAATTCTTATTTTTACACAGTAATTTGTCCAAGTTAAATTTTGATTACAGATAGTAATGTATTTGCTTTTATAAATGATCATGTGTAACTGAAACATATTAAAATAACATATAATGAGCATTGCTCATTATATATTTTTGCAACCAGTACTACTTTACCTATTGTTTTTCATAAATTACTAATACTATTTAGAAGTTTCAGTCGAAACTAAATATTCGGTTTACATGCCGAATATCGAATCGACTATTCGGTATTCGGTCAATCCCTAATAAAAACACTGAATAATATTAAATAAGGTTAGTTGGGGCAATTGGGCCATGATTTTACAATGTGTCCCTGGAGCTTCTGACAACTCAGCTTCAAAAAGCTAATGTTCATTTGAATTAAAGTCTGAACTTCTGTAAATGTCTTCAGTTAGGTTCCCTCTATCAGACAGAAATGATCAAAATTACATTTTAACATATAAAAATATGCATATTTCATCTTTCTTTCCTCATGGGTCCAGTTGCCCCATAAAAATGGGGTAAGTGGACCAGGAGCGTCTATGTTCCACACGCATTTATTTTTTTTAATATCGGATGTCAGGTCCTGTTTGAAAAAGTGTTAACAAATTAAGAAAATTTAAACCAGGCAGATCTTGTAAATTATATATCAACTAAAGAGTGTTGTAAGGGAAACCTTTGCTGTCAATGTGTCTAAAAAAAGCACTAAAAGTGAAAATATTAGATTTATTTATACCAAAAACATAAAAATTAAGTAAGTACTTATGTACTTTAGTATAGGTAATAGGTATAAAAGTCACATGGGTATTTTAAGGAAAAAAATAGCATGGTAAATCTATGAACAAACGGCTACGTAAGTACTTTATCTGCATCCAGGGGTCGCATTATATACGGAAAATTTTATTGTTCCTACCAGAACCCTTAATGAGTTACCTTCATGATCATTTTGATAATTTTATTTAACATATTCTCAAGAAAGGTGCGATGAAGATATTATTTTCAAAATGGTAGGTACAATAAAAGTTTCCCTATAGAGTGCGACCCCTGTGTATCTTGCAATTTCAAGGTTTGGCTATCTCGCTGTCAGGGCAAGGTACTTGCATTCGTAAAATGTTGAAATACTTTAATGACACCAGTATTTACAAGAGAATCTATTTTCTAAACAAGTAAAAGTATATTTTCGCGTACTTAATAAAGGTGAAATTTTCATTATACAATTCCAGTGCCAATGGGGCAATTAGGGATTAAAATTATGTGATGCCATAACAGCATCACCGCTAGTGATGCAACGAATAGTGGTTTGGCCGAATAACCGAATATTCGGCCAAGTTAGAGCCGAATAATGAACTTATTTTTGCCTAAAAACAAAATATAGTATGCACTATGTGCACAATTCTTGTATATTTCACAATTAAAATGTATTGTTTTCTTTTAAAAAATTATTTATATACAAATTTTTAATTTTTTAAAGCATTATTTTACTTTGAAAAAATATTCGGCTATGTTCGGCCTAAAAATTGCCTCAATAATATAATTCAGCCCCCCCCCCCCCCCCCCCCAAAAAAAAAAAAAAAAAAAATTCTTAGCAAAAGTTCCTTATCAGGTACTGTCTAGTTACATTTTAAAAGTACTAGGAAACATAAGTTTCAGCTTTCAGATAAAATAAAAAATAAGAAATCTTAATATCTTAAGAAAAACCACTGATAGAAAGGAATATCCTCTAAAATAGTGGAAAGAAATCATTGTAGACTTTATAAAGCTCACAATTAACAAAATTTTTTTTCATCTTTATTATTTTTTTTCTTTGCTGTCAGCAGTGAAACCTCTATAGAAAATGCCCCTCAATGTGAAGAAGGAAAAGAAATTAGTAATTTTCTTTCCCAGCCACTGCTAGAAAGACAACAGTGTCCTTTGGAGTGGTGGGCGAAAAATTCGGAAGACTTTCCAAACCTTTCACGATTAGCCAAAAAGTACCTTTCTGCACCAGAAAGTACCATATATAGTAAGAGATTATTTTCAAAAGCAGGTAACGTTTACGAAAAAAAAAAAAAAAAAAAAAATAGGCAATCATCTGAGAATGCTGAATTATTATTTCTGCATCACAATCTACGTTTATTGAAAACATTTTAACTGTTTTTTAAGGCAAATATAAACATTACAATGCTATTCTTGAAAAAAATATCTAAAACGTAAATGCATATGCATACTAATTAAAAGAATTTAGTATTTACATTTCTTTCATTATTTAATAAGAAATAGTAACACACTTAAAAAAATCACTTAAATTATATTTAACTTTTAAGCGTATTTTACTAAAAAAAAAAAACCCTTAAGTATTGCAACATATGACTTAAATATCTTAAACATCTGTATCTAATCAATCATATATTTATGTTCTTTATAGGTATAATTCAAAATATTATTGAAAGAAATATATTTTTATGTAACAAGGGATAAATGTTAAACTTCCCATTATGATAAAAAAAAAAAAAAATTGAATTAGCTTGTATAGCTGTATTAAAACAATTTTGAATAGATTTAATGTTAGCTTACTGCAGATACTTTTTGTGCTTACTGATACCGCATGAAATTTTTTTAACATGATTCCTAAATTAGCCTCTTATATAAAAATGCCTAGATAAAATCCATTCGCAGTATGAAAGTTAATGGGAAAAAAAAAGTGTTAATTAATTTCAAATAAAATTTTCATTATACATGATGAATATAAATTGTCAAATTAAAAAGTTATACTGTGTAAATATAAAAACATTTATTACAGTACTATTCGGCCAAGGCCGAGTAATGGACTTGATATTCGGCCGAAGCCGAATATTCGGCAGACAGGCCGAATGGGCCGAATATTCGTTGCATCTCTAATCACCGCCTGTCAAGGGGTTAAGAAATTTGGTTTGATACCACCCAATATGCTTTTTTTTAATTTTATTACGTAATTTTAATAAGGTATTCTATAATTTTCTTTATTGTCAGCAAAATTCAGCATATAATTTTCTTTATTGTGAGCTACGGGAAATTTATTTCTCGTAGTAAGAGAAACTCAAAAAAATTATTTAAAACTATTGGGGTAACTGGATCCAGCATGGTCCAGTTACCACAGATACATGTCCCAGTTACCCCGTTCTTGAAAAATTTATGGGGTAACTGGGACACCGGGCTTACATTTGAAACATGAAGTAAATATGTATAGATACCTAACTAATAATCTTTAAAAAAAAAAGATTGTTTAATAAAAGTACTTACAGTATTTTAATAAAAAGCCGAGGAAGTTCAACTATATTGATGTTGTTTTAAAAAAAGAAACGTAAATTTTTGACAACCTATCACAGCAAAGTGAGAGTTATGATTGAGTTGACACAAGTTGTTTTAGGAAGTAGAGATTAAGGTGCATTGTTCGCAAAAGCTAAAACTTAAAAAACGTTAAGTTTTTTATAAAATAGCCTATGGCCCAGTTACCTCGTGGGTCCGGTTACCCCAACTAACCTTATGTTGCAGTTGTTGATCTGAATACCACTACCACATGGAAGATATTAATACATTGCAGATGAACAGCAGTCAAACAGAAAATGCCCATTCGAATTGTTCTATTGAAACTTTCTTCCAACTACAAAAACTTGAACAACCAAAAAAATCGCTGGAAGAATTAGATTATAATTCCCCATTTACAATGCTAAATTATAAACTAAGAGTGCTTAGAAGGTTCGTGATTTTTTTTTTAATTTAAAAAGTCAATTAATAGGTGCCAGTCCGTTCTCCAACACAGGCTATATTTTATGTTGGTGCAACTACCACCAGGAGAGTGGTAGACTGTTAGACTAGAAGTTTGAATATGTCTTAATGATTACTTTTAAGAAGATGTAAATGGGTAAAACGGTACTAAGAACAGTTTCTAAAAATTTCAAATGAAAATTGAAATGAGGGTAAAAGCTTCAAAAAACATTCTAAATTATCATTTATTTAGAATAAATTTTATTTATCTCATTAATTTAAGTCTGATTTTCACCTAATACAGTGTAGTAATGAAGCTTACTTGAACTGTGGGTAAGTTAGGGATTTTTGAATTATCCATAGCAGTATAATTTTTTTCTAATAAAAATAGGCACACAAATATCTCTTGGCATATTTTAACTACAGTACACTCCGTCTAATCCGCACAGGTTGGGACCAAGGGTTTTGCGGATTATAGGTCATTTCTTTGTTTACATTGTAATATTTGGAATTTATCAACAAATATAGTCACCGCATTGTAAATAAATAACACAGAAATAAAAGAAACTGCTTATATATATATAAACTGTACCCAATATTTGAAATACATTTAAATAATATAATAATGCGCAATTAATAGAAGCATTTCTACTTATTTTTAGATCTCAAGCATCGCAGTGATAATGGTTTGCTTTATAGCTTTTAATTTATACTCTGCAATTTAATCTTGAAGTCTTTTACACGAGTCAGGATTTCTTGATAAATAAGAAAAGTTTATTTTTCTAAAAGATTAAGACATTTATCCAAAAGAGCTAACCCTTCTTTGAAAGTAATTTTACCTTTTATATAGCCAACAAATGCGTTCAGAATATAGCAGTCTAATAGTTATTTATAAGACACACAGAATATTTCTTTCTAACTAATGCAAAAATGCATTAAAAAATTTTAGTGCATTTAAAATTAATTAAAATTCTTAATAAATTCATCAGATTAGTCAATTTTTATTACAGTCAAAATGTGTGCTATCTTGCTTAAAAAAAGATTTTATCTCTTTGTTTACATGTTTGTTTACATCTGAAATTAGTGCGGATTATAGGCATTTGCAGATTATAGAGTTGCGGATTAGAGGGAGTGGGCTGTATTACACAAGCAAAGCTGCGGGGTTTACTACAAGGTGTCTACAGAATCTGAAAATCACTGAATCATAGAAAAAATCAGGGAGGTTTATCAATTTGGAAAAATCAGGGAATATTGTAAAAGTACTTGAAAACCAGGGAAATCTTTCTCTATGCAAAAATATTTGCATTTTCATCTTGCCAGCGAGACTAATTTGTTTATTTTATATACCTTATGGTCAGGTGGAGTGGAATGGGTATAAAAATACAGGTTTTTGAAATGGTTATGGGATCATTCCTAATTGGAAAGGAATTTATAGAAAGCTATGATTCAGTGTTTACATTGTATTTATAGACATCACATTTTCATTGTAATTTTTTTTTATCTATTAATGTTAAAAAAAAGTTTTTCTGATGACTGTTTTTATACCCATTCCACTGGGTAACCAAATTTAAAAGGCATTCAAAGCAACCAATAACCCAAATTTCAGTGTATTATATATTTTATTACACCAAATTATTTTTTGACAATTATATTGGCCAATTTTTTTCTCATTAAATACATAATGTCCCTGATTGTTAAGTGTTGGTTGGCTAAGCTTTCTGAAAGTTGTATACTGTCGATTTCTACCTTGTCATCTTTGTTAGGAAAGGTATAGAAGTTTCCTATTGATGATTTATGCCGGAATTTTACAATGCAAGTAAGAGGATTTGATGTTTCAATCACTGGGGCATTAAAATATTTTTTAGATTTTTTCCCCTAAGTATTTTTTCTCTAAGCCTAATCATATACCCATTTCACCCCACTTTACATTTTTAATTTTATAACTTTAAAAAAAAAAAAAAAAAAGAATTTTTCTTACATGTTTGTTTCAGTCAATAAAAGACACTGCTATGCACAAACTATGCAGTAAAAAAAATTATTTCTACAATAAAATAAAAAAATACAATAAAGTTAATGTAGCACTAAGTGACGTTGACATTCACCATGTGCCTTTCAAAACTGATTCTGAATGGGCTAAATGTTGCCAATATTTTTTTCTAAACTGAAAATGGAAGTTGAATGGTTAATGTATTATGTACATGATTTACAAATTTTTTTTGTACATAGTTATGATTTTAATTCAGACACAAAACAGTATTACCCATTCCACCCCACCTGACTCTATTTTTTCACATACTGGTGTTTCTAAATATTTAAAAAAAAAAAAAAAAAAAAAAAAATGCACATGGTATGAGTTTTTGATTTTCAACACAAATTAAAGCGATCAGATGTCCATATTTTCTGTGGATCGCACTTATATTGAAGGCAATTTACCCATTTTTCAAAAATTTAAATGATATATTAGCATAACCTGACCAGGTGGCTAGCTTAATCCAATTAGCTATTCTGTTAGATGTAGCTATGTCTTAGAGTCAGGGTGATAAAACCCATATCATAGTGGGTTTTTTTACAATCCATGATATTATTTAATATTCAGTATCTTTTATATTAGTTTTTTTAACTTTTATGCTTAAAGAGTTATCCTATTAAAACATATTGTGAGTGTACTGACAAATGTGACCAAGTTAAAAATTGTCAAATGAAATAACCCTTTCAAGAGCAGTGGTCACACAGTATGACCACCTAATTTTAATTGCAAAACTGACAAACGTCACCAAGAAATTTTAATAATTTTGCTTTTGTAATGAAAGTGCAAAACAGCAGTTTTTATTTTCTAAGTAATTCGTTTGAAAATTCTGGTGTCAGACAATTATTTCATCATTTTACGAACAGGATTTTTCTGTCGCTGAAAGGGTTAAAAGCCTGCTAATATTAAAAAAAAAAAAAAGTTAAAATCAATATACTGGGTGGTCCATCTGTTGGTTCTTTAACTATGAACATTTCACATGTTATTTGTGTCATGTGTCATGCACGTATGAACTGTCAGATATATGTCATTTGTAATTTTGTATGACAAGGCGGTACAACGGCACACACTGCTCGCCAAATCACCAACTTATTGAACGAGAAATTTCCAGATCGCGTAATTTCAAGAAATTCTGATGGGAATTGGCCGCCAAGATCATTCGATTTAACCCCAGTGGATTATTTTCTTTGGAGGTTTCTGAAAAGTAGAGTGTATGCCAATGCCCCCCGCACAATCTAAGACCTGAAGCGTAACACCCGGGCTGAAATTTTGGCCATGGATCTGCTCATTCAGTGAAAAGTCATCTAAAATTTTGATGTTCAGATGATGGCATGTAAGCAGAGCCGCGGTGGCCACATGTGCGATATTGTATTCCATACATAAGTGGAATAGGCCCACCTTCCACGTTCAATTAAAAATTTGATTTTCACTCATAAAAATGTGTTTTCTTTCATAATATAAAAAGAAACAACAGATGGACCACCCATTACCACGATTACAAAAGTGTAGTCAGTGCCTTTGATTACTAACTTTTTATGGAGGGAAAAAATTTGCTTCAAACATGTGTTCTTAGTGGGGAGTACAGATAAAATAATCTGTTAAAGTAACAGTGTGACATGTGGCTATTTATTACATAATATTATATGATGTTAGAAGTAAAAATTATTTTTACAGCTTTTATACTGATTTATTTGTGTTATATAAATTCAAATTACTTGTGTATTAAGTTAATTAATAAAAATATACTCAGATTTCTTAATTTAATACACACTTTTTAAAAATAAGGTACTTCCCCTGCCCTCACCTTTTAAAAAAACCAATGAAATTCAACCGGGTTGGGTTTTTTTTTTATAAATAACAAAGGTTTTTTGCAACCCTGCTTAGAGTTGAACATTTTTCAGAAAATGAGAAATTTTTCTGATCACCAATATCCATTGGCCACTATATGAAGTTGTTGGACTAAATATTGAGCTCTGATTTCTAAAACTGTCAACCAATACTTTATGAATGTTAGGCAGTTTGAATGTTTTTCTCTTGTTCTTTCCCCCAAATGAGATATTAACAAGCTGGAGAATAAGTGTGTTGTACGAGGAAGCAACAGACATTGAAAAAATACCGTATGTGCAGTGCATTGCTAATAATAGAAATCAGGGAAGTCTGAAAAAGATAGCCAGGGAAATAAAAAAAAAAAATCTCGGGGGACTTTTTTTTTACCATTTCTGTAGACATCCTGTACTAGTGAATTAATAAATTTTACAATTTTCAGATGTTACATTTTTAAATCTTTTGTTAATTATTTTTTTCAAAGGTTTTATGTTATAAATTTCATTTTGCTCCAAATATCACGTTTGGCGACAATGGTCTTGGTATAACGGAGAAGTACCCATATATGCTTAAAACTAATAATCCAACCTGGGAAACCCGTGTTAAAGATGCCCAATTACTTCCTATTTACAGAACATAAATAAAAATCATCTTAATTTAAGATTAAAACACTGATAGACTTTTTAGTATTTTTTTTTTTAGATTGCTTAACAACTACATCGAAAAGCATTTTGGTACTTTCTTATTAGCGAGTTGTGATCACGAAACTTTTTACTATTTATTGCAACTTTTGTTTTTCTCATTATTTCAGTGTATTTTAAGGTACTTGTTTGATTCATATTTTATTTATTTATTGATTTGTGAAGTTTTAATTTGATTTGGCATTTTAGTTCGAGAATATTAAGCATAAACAAATAAGTGATGAATTATTTTTATTTTTATTTTAGAGCAAACATGTTAATTTTAAGTATTTGTGTTGCTCTTAGATTAAAAAATAATATAATGCTTGAAACTTACTTTAAAATTCATAAACAAATATGTAAATTATGATACACTTTAAAAAAATGTGCATTTGAAAGTACTTTTGTTTTCTATACGCTGGTGTAAAAATTTTGTGCAATGTTTAGAAGTTCTAAAAATTGCAGTAAAAGCAAAATTTTTTGGTTAGCCATGTATATGATGACAGTGCTACTCACGGACCTGCTTTTTCTTTTATAAAAACAGCTTTAAGAGCAAATGGATGCACACGTTTAAGAGTATTCATGTGTGAAAATTACTTTAAAATCCCTAAAAAAAAACAGCAAATTGAGATGCTTTTCAAACAAATGAAATTTCATTTGAAAGTAGTTTTTTCATACTACTCGATGGTACAAAAAAGGAAATTGTGCAATGGTTAGAAATTTAAAAAAAATGTTTTGTAAAAGTGAAAATTTTTGATTAGGTCATTGTCACCATCAAAATTATGTCAGCATTACTCGCAGACATGTGTTTGCTTTCTAATATAGATAATGGCATACGAAATAGTTTCATTAAATGCGAATCCCTTTTGTTGTTGTTTGTTTGCGTATTTAGCTTTGTCAGTGAAATAATACAGTACACTCCCTTCCCTCTAATCCGCACAGGTCGGGACCAAGGGTTTTGCAGATTATAGAATTTTGCGGATTATAGGTCATTTCTTTGTTTGCATTCTAATATTTGAATTTATCAACAAATATAGAAATCACACTGTAAATAAATAACACAGAAGTGAAAGGATATGCCTTTTTTATATAAAAAAAACTATTTTCTATATTAGAAATACATTTAAATGATATAATACAAAATTAATAGAAAATATTTCTACTTATTTTTAAATCTATCAATCATCGCAGTGATAGTGGTTTGCTTTATAGCTTTTAATTTATACTCTGCAATTTAATCTTGCAGCCTTTTAAGAGTCAGGATATTTTGATCAGTAACAAAAGTTTGTTTTCTAAAAAAATAGGATATTTATCCTCAAGAGCTAAATCCTTCTTTGAAAGCAATTTTATCTTTCATATAGCCAGCAAATGAGTTCAGAATATAGCAGTCTAATAGTTATTTACAAGGATATAAGATAAACAAAAACATTTCCTTCTAATTAATGCAGAAATTCATTAAAATTTCTTAATACAGTAGAAGATCTTTATAACGCAATTCTATATAACGCAATTCTCCATATAACGCACAACTCCTCAGATGTAAACAATGATTTTTGCAGTTAAAAAGCACCTGCATTTTCACATTGTAAAATATTGCTACTCTCTAGAGGACTAAATTTGATACATTAGTTCAACTTTATCTTCTAATTTAAGACCTTTTTACTGAAAAAAAATGCTATTACAATAAACATTTTTGAAAATGTCTAATATAAGGGATGATTGTGTCAGTTATATTTGGATTATGTTTATAAAGTAAATTTAACAATGTCTGACCTATATTATGCAAAAATTTATAATTTGGATAATAGGGTGGTTCAAAAAAACTTTTTTTTAGCTAGAGACCAGGCCACCCCCTAATTTTTTTAGACTCATCAATAGTATAATACTGGTAAATTTTTAGCTTCTTACTCAAATTCTAAGAGGATGCTCAATGACCCCACAATTTAACATTAGCAGAAGCATAGGAAATGCAACAATATTTTATACTTCAGAAATATTTAATTTTTTCCAGAAGTTTTTAGAAGAAATTTAGTTTGTTGGATTATATATATTTGCATTTAAATGTTTCTGAAATATTTTATTATATGTAGCAACATTTCTGAGAATTATTTACCCATGATAAATTTGCAAACCAAAACAAGAATTCTGCCAACTCTTTTTACAACCAATTGAAAACAATTTGTCAGTGAAACATTTAATTTTTCATGATAATTTTTATTTTAAATAATTATCTTATAGATTTTCAAATTCTGCATCCGGCAGCAAACATCTGTCTGAAGTTGTTTACATTTAGTTCATGGCTATTCCTAAGTGAAAGGTGACGAATGAAATTAATATTTAAAATGCATTCAATTATTTATTGCAAGGGTTTTTACTTTTAAATAAGTATCAAGAATTATATTTAGGTTACATTACTTACATTAAATATTAATCTACAGTTATGGGATGCTAACATTATTCATGTTACAGTTAACAAGACAGACACTAAGCATAATATGAAATAAAATAATCACAAAGTTTGTATTAATCAACAACTTTAATTTGATGAAAAATAGCCGTTTTTTTCTGTTTAGAGAAATTTCAGAGCTAAAAATTTGCAATCGCTCCGGTTTCAACTTGTTTTAGTAATGAACTTTTTCTGATTGGTCTAAGATCAGTAGACCAATTGACTAGATTGAAACAACTAAGATAAGACAAATCTTTCAACGTGTTCTTTATCAGTTGAAAGATTAAAAATTGGTTCAATATGTTAGTTATTTGACAGTTAAAGAATTAATGCAGATAAGGCAGAGATCTGAAATTCTTATAAAATAAAAGAAACACATACATAATTAAAAAAATAGAAAACATTCATTCTGATTGGCTTTTGTTAAAGAAAAACAACAAGGTCTTTTTCTACAGCCCAGCGATAAGGAGTGGTTAGATATCTTAGACTCTTTTTTTGTGATATAGATCATGAAGGTGTTATGAAAATAATAAGAATTAAAGAAGATTCTAATTTTCTTCAGGATCAAAGAACCAATTGTAAAAATGCATATGGGTTTAAAAGATAAAGAGTTACCGAAAAAAGTATGAACGTTCTCTTCAGAGAATAAAAGAAGAATGAAGCATTAGAGTCTCTTTACCTTCAACTACTATCTGTTCATCCAATATTTGTCTAAATAGTGTAATGGAAAACCTTAAGCCTTCAGACGACGTATTCCAATACAGTTAAAGATCTTGAAAATCATCTCAACAGACAAAGAGATTGCGTTTTCTGCTAAAAAAGTGATCGAACATCACATGTCTAAGTGTTCTGATGACTTCATAAGACTTTCTCTCTTTTCTGACAGAGTTTAAATGGAAGAAGACAAATTATCATAGAGCTATGCAAGCCCTTAAGAAGCATTATGTAAGATGAGAACTTGAGATTTTTAAAGAAGATGGTGTGAGACTGTCAGACTTTGCAACGAGAAGAACAGAACTCTTACCTCGTATGAATATAAGGAAATCATTGTTAAGCCTTCTCCCGAAAAATGAAATGACAATGATGACTATCTCAAGGGAAAAGAATGGCTTCATAATTTACAAGTAGTGAATGACAGTGCAGAACGAGGGGTTAAGCTTAATGGAGATTTCAATAAAATCATAATAAATGATGAAGATGAAAAACAATTCTTGCTGCAGGTCATAGAATCCAACAGAAAATGCATTCCATCAGAAACAGCGGAAAAATCAGTTTTAGACACTATTTTGTATTATTAAAGACCAAATATGGTTATTTCTATTTTTTACTTCTATATTGTTTTATTCTTTTCTAAGAAATTAATTTTAGAGGTGTTTATTTTTTTTAAACAAATATTTAGAAAAAATAGAATGAAATACACAAATTTATGAAGTTAGTGGGTGTTGAGCACCCTCTTGCAGTTGACATATTAAGTTCAAATTCTGACAGAATATTACTATACACAAGTCTAAAAAAATTGAGGGGTGGCCTAGTATATAAGTGAAAGTTTATTTTTTTACATAGACAGCTGAACCACCCTATTGCATAATTCTTGGTAACAAGGAATGCTGTATAAATATATTATAATGTATTTTGATATGTTTCAGACATATTTGGCCATGTTTACAAGGTGAATTTAATGATGTGATCCATATAACGCAAAATTCTATATAACGCACAACCTTGCGTTTTTAGGTTTGCGTTATAAAGATCTTCTACTGTAAATTCATCAGATCTGTCAACTTTTATTTTGGTTAATGTGTAAAATATCTTGCTTAAAAAAAGATTTTTAACTGTTTGTTTACATCTAAAATATAGTGTGGATTATAGGCGTTCGTGGATTATAGAGTTGCGAATTAGAGGGAGTGGACTGTATATTTTTCTATTTCATGTGCTAAAAAACTCACATTCTCTTTTATAAAGCTGGGAGATTTTACGATGATTGCGTCAAAGTAACCTCATTTTTCCCGATTGTCTTTTAACGATTTATGTGTCTGAATGCATATTGTTCCATTATTGTTGATTGCCATATTTGTTTAACTGTGCATGTTCTCATAACTTAAACAAGCAAAGCCGGGTGATGGTTTCACAACTAAGTACTATATATGCACAATAGTATTAAGATTTTTATTGGGTACAAAAAAATTGAATAAACTGATAATTTCTTAGAAAATTTTTAAAAGAATGAAATTATTTATGTTATTTAAATTATTCCTAATTCTTGTGTGATTTTTTTAAATATCCATTTTTACTAAATAATAACTGTGAAAATTTCATTTTGTAACCGTAATCTGAAACTGTCAGAGAATTTTAGCATATTTGTGACCACCCTATCAAATCTATCCTTATATTTCATTTGAGAAGTTGACCACTGCAGCGGGCGATCCCTGCTAGTTTGCTTATAAAACTTTAGCTGTCCCTAATTTTAAGCGACCTTGAGTGACCACCTAGCCCACTGCCCTCCCCCTATTAAACACCATCTTGTGTGTTGGTAAACAATAATTTTCATAATTTTTACAAATGAGATCTATTCAAAGTATATTGCTCTACAAAATTTCTTAAAAGTAATTTCCGTTTCCTATGTTTGTGAATGTTCCTATTAAAACAAATATTTTTTTATTTTACACTGCATGTTTTTCACACATTTTCTTTTTTTCCTTTTAGGTTTGAAATAACATATTTACTCCTGTATATTTTTATTCATTTGCTACTGTTTTCATAAAGTTTACCGTTTTATGCCAAAGAAAAAGAATTTTGATCTATACATCTTTAAAATATTGTTGTCCTATGTTTTTCTACAGATACACGATATAAATGTTAATGAGGTTTCTTTAAGAGTTAATTGCAGTTGATACAAAAAGATTTACGAGAGGCTTGATTAATCTCTGGAAAATGATTTATTTGAACTTTTAAAATCATTTTTATTTCTTCCTGTAGAAATCCCAATTGATCCTGTTAAAAGTTTCAAATAGCAGATAAGCACACTTTTTATTGTAAGGACTGCTTATTTATAAAAGGCTATGTACTAAAAATCCGATATATACTTCAAGCTCTTAAAAATATTTTCTTTTCATATCAGACAGCTTTTGCATTTAATAACCGTAACAATATTGCAATAAATGGAAAAACAGTCTTCATTTCTGCTGGAAAAGTTAGAGAAATTGTATACATTTAATGTATGTCAAGACAGTTTACGAAAAAAAGCGTTATATTAACATTTCAAAACTTATACAGCAGAGAGATCTTATATTTGTCGTGTGTATGTCATATCTTGCAAAGGACATTTTCCCAAAAGTTTAGTTTCATAAATCATCCAAGAATACATTACGGTGAAGGACTACACAAGTGTGAGATGTGTAAAAGTTCATTTTCACATATATTAAATTTATAAACTCAGCTTCAAATGCACACTGGAGTGAAACCATTTGTATATGCTGTATGTCAAAAATCATTTTCAGAAATAAGCTCTTCAAAAAATCATATTCGAATCCACTCTGCAGAAAAACCGTGATATGTGTACATGACCATTTAAAAAGAAAACTTCTTTAAAAAATCATGTTGAAGTCCATACTGGAGAAAAAACATATGCGTGTGGAACAGTGTCAAAAATCATTTTCACAGATATCACAGTTAAAATCACATGTTCAAACCCACACTGGAGAGAAACTGCATGTGCGCGATGTTTGTCAAAAATCTTTTTCTGCGAAAAGCTCTTTAATAACACATCTTCAAGCTCACACCGGAGAGAAACCATACGTATGTGATGTTTGTCAAATGACATTTTCATTAAAAGGTGTTTTAAAACGACATGAGTAGTAAGCAGGGGGATCTGGCGAATACAATGGAAGGGGCGTGTCCACCTGTCAATCAAAAGGGGGCGTGTCCGAACACGTCTTATAAGAGGGGGGTGAAATTTTTTCCGTGGGACCTCTGGCGAATACAATGGAAGGGGGCGTGTCCACCTGTCAATCAAAAGGGGGCGTGTCCGAACACGTCTTATAAGAGGGGGGTGAAATTTTTTCCGTGGGACCTCTGGCGAATACAATGGAAGGGGGCGTGTCCACCTGTCAATCAAAAGGGGGCGTGTCAAACATGAGTTATAAGATGAGGGGTCATTTTTTTTTCGCCTGGTGAAGGCACGGTTGATTTTTTAGGAGGGGGGAGGAAGTGGGGGATGACAATAGCGACATGTTAGAGAAGAGGGGTGGATTTAAGTTTCGGTTTATGGACGGAATCGGTGGATTTCAATTTAATTTTATGGAATTTATTGAAATGAACTTAATTTTAATTTAACTAAATATAAAGGAGTGTGTTTTAATTTAAACTTTTAAGGGAGGATGAGTTCAGAATTTTTAATGGGTTTCAAAACTATTTTTATATAGACCCTTTTACTGAATGCTTTATTCTCAGAATGATGTAATCGGGCATTCGAATTTATTTAATTTCATGAATTAATTAAAATTAAAAAAATTAAGCTGATTATTTATAAATTGATTTTAAGATTTATTGAATTGAATTTTAACTGATTTTTTTTAATTAGAACTTTTTAAGAAATTGATTTTTTTTTTTTAGAATTAGGAAACTTGTACAGAAGCTTAACTCAAGGATTCGAACCCACATACTCTTGATCAGTAGATGAACGCGTTTCCCAACCAGTACAAAGACTTATTTGTGCATTTTGGATACATTTTTAGACGAACGACTTTAATTTATTTACTAGTTAAAACGTATTTGAGCGCAAGCACGACTTAAGTTGGCTCTAGATTTGAACATTGCGACTTTTATCGGCATTTAGAATCTTCTAAGGAATAGTTTGTACTATGTTTAATATACTCATTTTCTTGTTATAAAACACAGACTTTTTCAACTCTTTTTTAATGATTTATCTTTGGCAAAATATCTTTTAATCCGTATTGCTTCATTTTGAAAAGCGGAACATACTTTAATTTTTTTACTAAACGTATAAAATATTTTTTATTTTACTGAACATAAGAATATATATTTTTCATATTCTAATACGATTAAAAATTTTATTTCCTGAGCATTTATAATACTCTTTCATTTATCTGAACTTAGAAATATATTTTCTTTGATATTCTGATTGCATTTATATATTGTTTTTTCTGATCCTATCATTATTTTAAAACATTACATTATTTTCAATTAATCGAACAAGTGATCATTTTTCCAATTGACTCAACATAAGGGTATTTTTTTCATTTTACAGAAGATAAAAGTATTTTATTTTTGAACACAAAAGTCCATTTTTCAAAACATAGAAATACATTTTTCCATAGAAGCATCCTTTTCTGATATTCTGATTGTAATTATATCTTTAATTTTACTGAACAAAGAAATATCTTTTCCTGACATTTAGTGCTTACGTACTAATCCTATAAATATTTTTAATATCCTGAAGATATCTTTTTCACTTTATTAAATCTATAAATAATTCTTTCCTATTTTCTATACGTAAAAAAACGCTTTTAAAATAAAAATAATGTTTTTCTCCCCATGAGTATATTCTTTTTATTTTACTGATTTTAGAAATATTCTGATAGTATACATATTTTTTAATTTCTTTAACAGAAAAATATTTTTTTCTTTCCTTTAAAAAGTATATCTCTATTTATCTTGATTGAAAAATGAAACAAATGCAAAATTATATAATTTGTTACGCGTAAAAACTGTATTTGTAAAACTTATAATCCCTAAAAATTTGATTAAAGACACGCCTTTTTTCTAAAATCGATCATTTTTCCCCCTCTCAAAATGACAAACCAAAATATACTTTCAATGCGTATTATTTGTAAAACTTATAATTCCTAAAAATTTGATTAAAGACACGTCTTTTTTCTAAAATCGATCTTTTTTTACCCTCACAAAATGACAAACCAAAATATACTTTCAATGCGTATTATTACTACGTATATATTAAAGATTTTTGCATTTCTAACAAAACGGAATTTACTTTTAATACGGACTTACGATTTTTTTTTTTTTTTTTTTTTTTTTTTTTTTTTTTTTTTTTATACAAACTAAATATACTTTGAATTTTTACTGAAACTCATTTTTAACTTATTCCTTAATGTTGAATCAGTTCATTTATATCTTATATATTTTGAAAGTTTTAAATACTAAAAGAAAAAAATTATTTTTAATTTAGTAATACTTTTGTATCTCAACTGTTACAAATTTTAAGAAATAGAGATTATCCACTTTGTTATCACAAAGCAGCCTTTATTTCTTTTCAAAGCGTATTTTCTTCAATTAAAGTTTATGTGTTTGAGAAACCGGAATATATTCCACAGTTTTGATTAAACACAGCCTAAATTCTAAATTAAATTCTTAAGACTAAATTTATTAATTTTTTCGTATACTCGAAATCTGAAATACTAAAGAACGAAATAACAGACGATTTTTTTAGAACAAAGTATAGCTTATTTTTATGCAAACACTTTTAAAATAATTTAATATATTCTTAGTTAGCTCAGGAATTTACCAGACTGTTAGTCCAGACTCAAGTTGACTTTTTACCATTCACCTGTTGATTTTCATACACTTTTCTCGCCTTATTTATGGATCCTTGTTTTTCGCACTTTTTCCTTGATTAATATGTAATGGATAATTTTTTAGCAAATTTTATCCTTTAGTATAGTTATATAATTAACTAGTCATCTTGCTTAAGTTAAAAACTTTTATTTAAAAAAAAATAACAATGAGATTTTAGTCTTCGGAAATGAAAATAGAAGTATATTTTTTTATAATTTGATCCTTTTAATATTTTTTCCTAAAACATAAAACATTTTCCCCTAAACACAAATCATTTTTCCCTAACACAAATCATTTTTCCTAAACACAAATCATTTTTTCTTAAACATAAACATTTTTTCCAAACACAAATCATTTTTTCCTAAACACTAAACTTTTTTTACTTAACTGAAAACTTTTTTCCCAAACTCAAATCATTTTTTCCTAAACATAAACTTTTTTCCCTAACACAAATCATTTTTTCCTAAACACAAATCATTTTTTCCTAAACACAAATCATTTTTTCCTAAACACAAATCATTTTTTCCCTAACACAAATTATTTTTTTCCTAAACACAAAACTTTTTTTACTTAACTGAAAACTTTTTTCCCAAACACAAAACTTTTCAACTGAACTGAAAACCTTTTTCCAAACGCAAAACTTTTCAACTGAACGTAAAACTTTTTACCTAAACACAAATCTAATTTTACGGTACATCATACTTTTTTCCTAAACACAAATCTAATTTTACAGTGCTTCATACTTTTTCCTAAACATAATACATTTTGCTAAACACAAGACTTTTTTACCTAAACATAAAAAATTTCCCCAACACAAAACATACATAAACTCTTTCCCAATCACAAAACATTTTTTCCTAAGCATAATCCTTTTTTTCCTCATCGAATGAAATTACAATTTGATTTTTAAAAATTTAGGTATAGAAACAGGACTTGACCATACTGTTACTATGCCCTAATTCACTTTTTACCATACGCCAGTTGATTTTCATACAACTTTCTCGAATTATTTATGCCTTTTTGTTTTTCCCATTTTTTTTTTCTGATTAATATGTAATGGATAATTATTTTTAGTAATTTTTATGCTTTAGTATCACCATTTTAATTAACTAACCATCTTGCTTAAGTTTTTATACAGGTAAATTAACTACACCGAAAACCCATATTCTGTATTTGTTCTTAACGTATTTTTTTATATTATTGAGATTCTTTTAGTGAAATTTTATGCATACCCCTAATTTTACGAAAGTATAAATTTTTCTATACATTAATATTAAGTTTTTAATTTTTTTAAATTATTATTATAGGTATAATCTTAAATTTTTATAGTTTACATATAGTTTGTGTATGAATATAATATTTATTAGGGAAACATATAAAGAGCCTAATAGGTTTTGGTTTTGGTTCTTTAATTTCGTTTTAGTACATTTTACAATAAGTTTAAAATTACCTAGCTTACATAACCGTATATTATACATACTATTTTTTACTTTTAGGAAAATCTTAGTTATTTCTTTTATAATTTTACACGATATAATTGATTTTACATATTCCTCAGACTGTTCAGAAAAAAAATATATATAAACTTCAGTATAACATTTAATATTTATACTTTATGCAAGCATGCTTGATTATAATCTTTAATTTCAAGTAATAATTTACATAAAAAATATCTACATTATATATTTGTCTTATAACAACTGGTTATCGTTAGATGCTTTTAGAGAACATTTCAACATTATATTGCTCATACTTCTGATTTTCAAAATACGCAAGATCACGTATCAATATTTTGTATAGTGTAACCATTATTTTTTATTACATAACATATAATTTATACAGTACTTTAAGATTAATTGTATTCTTTTTAGTTGCTATAATTAAAATGAAATGAACTTTTTCATAGAAAAATCTCTGTTTATTCGTAATTTTGAACTAGAAGAAATAATGGTACATGCAGCACATACACACAATTTACATTCTTTTGCTTTATACTTTAACCACTATTTTCAAAACATACTAAGTTGACTATACTATATCTAACGGAAAATAATCAAATCTACGAATACACCCTTTTAAAAGTTACATTACTTTAAAATACTAGTACTTCTTAGACCTGTTATCTGTATAACACATGAAATCGAAACTAACTTTAAAATACCCCCAATGTACATAAACCATATAATTTCTGCTTAGATATCCAAAGTTTTAAAATAAATTTATACGTGTCTTAACACAATATACTCTGATAAGAAGAAAAAACACAAAATATCAATTGAATCATATAGAAATTCTATACCAAGTAAAAATTCTCACAAAAAGATCTTTTAAATTAATAAATGAAAAAAATGAAAAAATCTATAACATTACAAGGAACAATACACAAAAACTTTCATAAAACTTACTAAAATATTTGAAAAAAATATTTTACAAAAAAAAATCTTTCAGAAAGAAACTTACATAAAAAAATATCTCTTACAAAAAAAAATATTTTACAAAAAAAGAAAAATACCTTTTACCATAAAGAAAATATTTTTTATAAAAGAATTTTTCTTTTACTCTAAAATATTTTTTTTTGTAAAACATATTTTTTTTTTATCTTAGTTTCTTTCGGTAACATTTTTTCCTGTAAAACATATTTTTTTGTGAAATATATTTTTTTCTCTTTTTGTCAAACATTTTTCTTTTTTGAAATTTTTTAGAATATGTATTTTTTCATGTAACGTTAAAGATTTTTCATTTACATTTCATTTATTAATTCTGTAAAAGATTTTTTTGGAAGAATTTTTACTTGGTATAAAATTTCTATTTGATTCAATTGATATTTTGTGTTTTTTCTTCTTATCAGAGTATATTGTGTTAAGACACGTATAAATTTATTTTAAAACTTTGGATATCTAAGCAGAAATTATATGGTTTATGTACATTGGGGGTATTTTAAAGTTAGTTTCGATTTCATGTGTTATACAGATAACAGGTCTAAGAAGTACTAGTATTTTAAAGTAATGTAACTTTTAAAAGGGTGTATTCGTAGATTTGATTATTTTCCGTTAGATATAGTATAGTCAACTTAGTATGTTTTGAAAATAGTGGTTAAAGTATAAAGCAAAAGAATGTAAATTGTGTGTATGTGCTGCATGTACCATTATTTCTTCTAGTTCAAAATTACGAATAAACAGAGATTTTCTATGAAAAAGTTCATTTCATTTTAATTATAGCAACTAAAAAGAATACAATTAATCTTAAAGTACTGTATAAATTATATGTTATGTAATAAAAAATAATGGTTACACTATACAAAATATTGATACGTGATCTTGCGTATTTTGAAAATCAGAAGTATGAGCAATATAATGTTGAAATGTTCTCTAAAAGCATCTAACGATAACCAGTTGTTATAAGACAAATATATAATGTAGATATTTTTTATGTAAATTATTACTTGAAATTAAAGATTATAATCAAGCATGCTTGCATAAAGTATAAATATTAAATGTTATACTGAAGTTTATATATATTTTTTTTCTGAACAGTCTGAGGAATATGTAAAATCAATTATATCGTGTAAAATTATAAAAGAAATAACTAAGATTTTCCTAAAAGTAAAAAATAGTATGTATAATATACGGTTATGTAAGCTAGGTAATTTTAAACTTATTGTAAAATGTACTAAAACGAAATTAAAGAACCAAAACCAAAACCTATTAGGCTCTTTATATGTTTCCCTAATAAATATTATATTCATACACAAACTATATGTAAACTATAAAAATTTAAGATTATACCTATAATAATAATTTAAAAAAATTAAAAACTTAATATTAATGTATAGAAAAATTTATACTTTCGTAAAATTAGGGGTATGCATAAAATTTCACTAAAAGAATCTCAATAATATAAAAAAATACGTTAAGAACAAATACAGAATATGGGTTTTCGGTGTAGTTAATTTACCTGTATAAAAACTTAAGCAAGATGGTTAGTTAATTAAAATGGTGATACTAAAGCATAAAAATTACTAAAAATAATTATCCATTACATATTAATCAGAAAAAAAAAAATGGGAAAAACAAAAAGGCATAAATAATTCGAGAAAGTTGTATGAAAATCAACTGGCGTATGGTAAAAAGTGAATTAGGGCATAGTAACAGTATGGTCAAGTCCTGTTTCTATACCTAAATTTTTAAAAATCAAATTGTAATTTCATTCGATGAGGAAAAAAAGGATTATGCTTAGGAAAAAATGTTTTGTGATTGGGAAAGAGTTTATGTATGTTTTGTGTTTGGGAAATTTTTTATGTTTAGGTAAAAAAGTCTTGTGTTTAGCAAAATGTATTATGTTTAGGAAAAAGTATGAAGCACTGTAAAATTAGATTTGTGTTTAGGAAAAAAGTATGATGTACCGTAAAATTAGATTTGTGTTTAGGTAAAAAGTTTTACGTTCAGTTGAAAAGTTTTGCGTTTGGAAAAAGGTTTTCAGTTCAGTTGAAAAGTTTTGTGTTTGGGAAAAAAGTTTTCAGTTAAGTAAAAAAAGTTTTGTGTTTAGGAAAAAAATAATTTGTGTTAGGGAAAAAAGTTTATGTTTAGGAAAAAATGATTTGTGTTTAGGAAAAAATGATTTGTGTTTAGGAAAAAATGATTTGTGTTAGGGAAAAAAGTTTATGTTTAGGAAAAAATGATTTGAGTTTGGGAAAAAAGTTTTCAGTTAAGTAAAAAAAGTTTAGTGTTTAGGAAAAAATGATTTGTGTTTGGAAAAAAAGTTTATGTTTAGGAAAAAATGATTTGAGTTTGGAAAAAATGTTTATGTTTAAGAAAAAATGATTTGTGTTTAGGAAAAATGATTTGTGTTAGGGAAAAATGATTTGTGTTTAGGGGAAAATGTTTTATGTTTTAGGAAAAAATATTAAAAGGATCAAATTATAAAAAAATATACTTCTATTTTCATTTCCGAAGACTAAAATCTCATTGTTATTTTTTTTTAAATAAAAGTTTTTAACTTAAGCAAGATGACTAGTTAATTATATAACTATACTAAAGGATAAAATTTGCTAAAAAATTATCCATTACATATTAATCAAGGAAAAAGTGCGAAAAACAAGGATCCATAAATAAGGCGAGAAAAGTGTATGAAAATCAACAGGTGAATGGTAAAAAGTCAACTTGAGTCTGGACTAACAGTCTGGTAAATTCCTGAGCTAACTAAGAATATATTAAATTATTTTAAAAGTGTTTGCATAAAAATAAGCTATACTTTGTTCTAAAAAAATCGTCTGTTATTTCGTTCTTTAGTATTTCAGATTTCGAGTATACGAAAAAATTAATAAATTTAGTCTTAAGAATTTAATTTAGAATTTAGGCTGTGTTTAATCAAAACTGTGGAATATATTCCGGTTTCTCAAACACATAAACTTTAATTGAAGAAAATACGCTTTGAAAAGAAATAAAGGCTGCTTTGTGATAACAAAGTGGATAATCTCTATTTCTTAAAATTTGTAACAGTTGAGATACAAAAGTATTACTAAATTAAAAATAATTTTTTTCTTTTAGTATTTAAAACTTTCAAAATATATAAGATATAAATGAACTGATTCAACATTAAGGAATAAGTTAAAAATGAGTTTCAGTAAAAATTCAAAGTATATTTAGTTTGTATAAAAAAAAAAAAAAAAAAAAAAAAAAAAAAAAAAAAAAAAAAAATCGTAAGTCCGTATTAAAAGTAAATTCCGTTTTGTTAGAAATGCAAAAATCTTTAATATATACGTAGTAATAATACGCATTGAAAGTATATTTTGGTTTGTCATTTTGTGAGGGTAAAAAAAGATCGATTTTAGAAAAAAGACGTGTCTTTAATCAAATTTTTAGGAATTATAAGTTTTACAAATAATACGCATTGAAAGTATATTTTGGTTTGTCATTTTGAGAGGGGGAAAAATGATCGATTTTAGAAAAAAGGCGTGTCTTTAATCAAATTTTTAGGGATTATAAGTTTTACAAATACAGTTTTTACGCGTAACAAATTATATAATTTTGCATTTGTTTCATTTTTCAATCAAGATAAATAGAGATATACTTTTTAAAGGAAAGAAAAAAATATTTTTCTGTTAAAGAAATTAAAAAATATGTATACTATCAGAATATTTCTAAAATCAGTAAAATAAAAAGAATATACTCATGGGGAGAAAAACATTATTTTTATTTTAAAAGCGTTTTTTTACGTATAGAAAATAGGAAAGAATTATTTATAGATTTAATAAAGTGAAAAAGATATCTTCAGGATATTAAAAATATTTATAGGATTAGTACGTAAGCACTAAATGTCAGGAAAAGATATTTCTTTGTTCAGTAAAATTAAAGATATAATTACAATCAGAATATCAGAAAAGGATGCTTCTATGGAAAAATGTATTTCTATGTTTTGAAAAATGGACTTTTGTGTTCAAAAATAAAATACTTTTATCTTCTGTAAAATGAAAAAAATACCCTTATGTTGAGTCAATTGGAAAAATGATCACTTGTTCGATTAATTGAAAATAATGTAATGTTTTAAAATAATGATAGGATCAGAAAAAACAATATATAAATGCAATCAGAATATCAAAGAAAATATATTTCTAAGTTCAGATAAATGAAAGAGTATTATAAATGCTCAGGAAATAAAATTTTTAATCGTATTAGAATATGAAAAATATATATTCTTATGTTCAGTAAAATAAAAAATATTTTATACGTTTAGTAAAAAAATTAAAGTATGTTCCGCTTTTCAAAATGAAGCAATACGGATTAAAAGATATTTTGCCAAAGATAAATCATTAAAAAAGAGTTGAAAAAGTCTGTGTTTTATAACAAGAAAATGAGTATATTAAACATAGTACAAACTATTCCTTAGAAGATTCTAAATGCCGATAAAAGTCGCAATGTTCAAATCTAGAGCCAACTTAAGTCGTGCTTGCGCTCAAATACGTTTTAACTAGTAAATAAATTAAAGTCGTTCGTCTAAAAATGTATCCAAAATGCACAAATAAGTCTTTGTACTGGTTGGGAAACGCGTTCATCTACTGATCAAGAGTATGTGGGTTCGAATCCTTGAGTTAAGCTTCTGTACAAGTTTCCTAATTCTAAAAAAAAAAAATCAATTTCTTAAAAAGTTCTAATTAAAAAAAATCAGTTAAAATTCAATTCAATAAATCTTAAAATCAATTTATAAATAATCAGCTTAATTTTTTTAATTTTAATTAATTCATGAAATTAAATAAATTCGAATGCCCGATTACATCATTCTGAGAATAAAGCATTCAGTAAAAGGGTCTATATAAAAATAGTTTTGAAACCCATTAAAAATTCTGAACTCATCCTCCCTTAAAAGTTTAAATTAAAACACACTCCTTTATATTTAGTTAAATTAAAATTAAGTTCATTTCAATAAATTCCATAAAATTAAATTGAAATCCACCGATTCCGTCCATAAACCGAAACTTAAATCCACCCCTCTTCTCTAACATGTCGCTATTGTCATCCCCCACTTCCTCCCCCCTCCTAAAAAATCAACCGTGCCTTCACCAGGCGAAAAAAAAATGACCCCTCATCTTATAACTCATGTTTGACACGCCCCCTTTTGATTGACAGGTGGACACGCCCCCTTCCATTGTATTCGCCAGAGGTCCCACGGAAAAAATTTCACCCCCCTCTTATAAGACGTGTTCGGACACGCCCCCTTTTGATTGACAGGTGGACACGCCCCTTCTATTGTATTCGCCAGATCCCCCTGCTTACTACTGACATGTTGCGATCCACACTGGAGAGAAACTACATATGTGTGATATCTGTCCAAAATCATTTCTACGTAAAGCATATTTAATAGACCATCTTCGAACTCACACTGGAGAGAAACCACACATGTGCGATATTTGTGAAAAATCATTTTCAGCAAAAAGTTCTTTAAAAAGACATCTTCGAACCCACTCAGGAGATAAACCATATGTGTGCGACATATGTAAAATATCATTTGCAGTTAGCAGCAATTGGAAAGATCATCTTAGAATCCACACTGGAGAGAAACCATATGTGTGCGATGTGTGTGAAAAACAGTATCCAAAGAAAAGTTCTTTGGTGAGGCACCTTCGAATCCATACTGGACAGAAACCATATGTGTGCGATGCCTGTCAAAAATCATTTTCAGATAAAAGAACTTTAATGAGTCATCTTCGAACTCACACTGGAGAGAAACCACATGTATGCGATGTTTGTCAAAAATGCTTTTCAGTCAAAAGGTCTTTAAAAAATCACCTTCGAACGCACTCTGGAGAGAAACCATATGTGTGAGACTTATGTAAAATATCATTTACAACAAGCAGCAATTTGAAAGAACATCTTAGAATCCACACCGGAGAGAAACCATATGTGTGTAAAAAACAACTTTAAAAAAAAGTTCTTTGGTAAGGCACCTTCGAGTGCATACTGGACAGAAACCATATGTGTGTGATGCCTGTCAAAAATTATTTTCAGACAAAAGTACGTTAATAAGTCATATATGTTATTAACACTTGATCACGGCTGTCAGGGAGTTTTATATGGCTTGATAGGGGAGAAAGGTTTTGTCTACTGGATGGCTTTTTCCGTGTGAAACTTTCTCGTGCAGAAGGATATCACCGACTTTAAGGTGCTCGCCTTTTTCATCAAACATGTGGCAGACGAGATGATAGAACATTACCCCTGAAACCTGTTGGGCCTCAGAGTGATTAAGCATGCAAGCTTGATTACTGGACAGAAACCATATGTGTGCGATGCCTGTCAAAAATTATTTTCAGACAAAAGTACATTAATAAGTCATATTCAAACTCATACTGCAGAGAAACCATTTGTGTGCAGTGTCTATCAAAAATTATTTTCACAAAATAGATATTTTAAAAAACACCTTCGAATCCATTCTGGAGAAAAAACCACTTGTTTCTGATGGCTGTCGAAATTCCCTTTTAAAGAAGAGCTTTAAAAAAATAAATCTTGGAATCCACTCTGGGGAGAAACCACAGTATGCACTAAATAGGAAGAGTTACTTGCATAAAAAAATAGTTTGAAATTTCATTATCACGGCGACATTGCCAAAAAAAGGATTTCTGTGAGAACAACATCAGAAAACAAATTCACGCAAAAGTACAGGTGGTTATTAAAATAATGGAAACACCTGTGAATAAAAGTAACATTTAAGAATGCGCTTCGTAAGCATTAAAATATAGTTCTAGCTACCATTTTTTGTTTTAAATATAAACAGTTATCATGGTAGTATGAGCTAGCTTTCGTGAAGTTGTATACGTCTTGGATTTTTGTCAAACGTGTAAAATGTCAGACTTCACAAACTTTTAAAGAAGCCAAATTGTAGGAGCTCGACTAGCTGGAGCAACTGTGACCGAAACATCCCAGCATTTAGGCGTGTCTAGTAGTACGGTGTCTAAAGTCATGACAACGTACACACAGCGCGACAAGACAAGCTCCGTAAAGCAAAATAGTGGACTGAAGAAAAGCTGAGTGAAAGAGACCGACGGGTATTGAAGCAGATTGTGACGTCTAAAAAGAAAACAACTGCAGCGAAAGTAGACGCAGAACTCAATTAGCATCTGGATTCTCCAGTGCCAGTAATTACAGTTAGGAGGCAGCTTCATAAACAGAACATTTATGGCAGAGCAGCAATTCCCAAGCCACTTGTCACAGCTGTTAATGTCAAAGGTCGTCTACATTGGTGCTACAACCACAAAAGCTGAACGATGGATAAGTAGAAGACAGTTACATGGTCAGATGAATCATCTTTCACACTTTTCCCCACAACAGGACGGGTGCACGTTTGGAGGACACCTGCACAAGTATATGATCGTGATTGTCTCCTTCCAGCTGTCAAGCATGGAGGTGGATCTGTAAGGGTATGGGCAGCCGTGTCATGGTATTCTGCTGGACCAATCGTAACCCTGAAAGGAAATATCGCTGGGGACAAGTATAGAGAAGTTTTAGCTTACCAGGTCCATCCTATGATGCAAACTTTGTTTCCTGCAGAAGATGGAATTTTCCGGGATGATAATGATCCTATTCATGCAGCAGGACTTATCTAACCATAGTTTGATAAACACGAGGATGAAGTGCAACATCTACCTCGGCCCACACAGCCCCCCGACCTGAATGTAATTGAATTGTTATGGTCTGTTTTAGAGCGTTCAATCCGTTATCTATATCCTCTGCAGGCATCTCTCCCAGAACTTTCACAATATCTCTACGACGTATGGTACAATATTCCTCTAAATACTATTCAGCACTTGTATGAATCTATTCTCAATCGAATCCAATCTGTATTACATGCCAAAGGTGGTCCTACGCCATATTAGTAAAGGATTTCTGATAAATCTAGGGTGTTTCCATTATTTTGATAACCACCTGTACTTCGGACAATTATTTTCATATTCTTAATGCTTGATAACATTTCTATGCGATGTATGTCTGAAATATTTCCCATAGAAAAATATTCTAGAAGATACTATTCGTAAACCATACTGTCAAAAGCTCTGTTATAATTTGTGAACAACACTCCATGTACAGCATAAATGTCAGACTTGATATTATAATTATGTCCGAGGGATATTAAAGAAAAGCTGGTGGATTGCTCTGCATGCAATCAAAAGAAAAGGCCACAGAATACGGAAACTTGCATAAATAAGGTGTTTAACAGCAAAATTTAAAATATTGAAGCTAGAAATCACTATCATAATCTTTGCTGGTGGGTATTCAACTATTTAAACCTAATATGCAATATGTATAGTCCTGGGGGGAAAAAAGGGTAAACTCCCCTGGACTAATTCTGACTAATATACATGATTACAAAAGTGTACTCAGTGTCTTTGATTACTAGCTTTTTATTAAGGAAAAAAAATTGCTTCAAAAATATGTTCTTATTGCGAAGTACAGATAAAGTAATCTGTTAAAGTAACTTTTAAATATGTGACATGAGGTTATTATATAATGTATGATGTCAGAAGTAAAAACTATTTTTATAGCTGTTACTCTGATTTATTTTCATTATATAAATTCAAGTTACTTGTATATTATTAAACGTCAGTGCGCTATACTGATGACCCGGGTTCGATTCCCGGCATGGAATATTTTTCACTAAGTTGGTCTTTGCGCCTTTTAAGCAAAAATAATTTGAAATTTGATTTTCATTTGAAAAACTTGTATATTAATTTAATTAATAAAAGTATAATGCGATTTTTTAAATTTAATACATACTTTCTTAAATTAATACATAACGTTAGACAATTTTTATGTTTTTCTCGTGTTCTTTCCCCCAAATGAGATATTAGCAAGTTGGAGTAGTGTGTTATACGAGGAAGCAACATACATGAAAAATACCGTATGTGCTCTCATGCTCTGGATTCTATGATGTTGATGAGGAAAAAACTTAAGAGATGCAGTGCTCCGGTTAAATATGTTTAATATGTACATTAGACGAACACGGTTACAGCACACACACACACACATAATATATTATTACATAATACGCTTCAGGATGACATATCTCACAGGTGTCTTTTCGAACACCTCCAAAAAATTAGCACAACATAGATTACATCGTCTCCTCTCTCTCTCTCTCTGGCTGTTGCCATTCCGAGTTTCCTAAAGAGTCCTTCGACCACGGAGTATAGGCAACCTTCACACCTTCCCTCCAGTTTCTACATGTTGGACGGCGTCCCACACTCTGAAACTACTCTTAAAAGTCCTACTTAAAAATCCTAGTTCTTTACCCGTCCCATCGAGAGCCTTTACTTAAACTACTGATATATATAACTTCTTATACACTATATACTAAAAATTTACATATTACAAATACGCATTATACAATATATAATAATGAAATAATACAAAATATATACGTTTTTTTTTTTCTACTCATAAATGCGAGATAAATCATCTGCCACTGCATTAGAACTTTCTGGTTTATGAGCAATAGAAACCTGATAGCGAGATAGTGCTAACGACCATCTCTGTAATCGAGCTTTCTTAGGAGTTACCTCTGTTAAGTATTTTAGGGGATTATGATCAGTATGCAATATTATGGTGGTTCCATAAGTCCACATTTCGAATCTCCTTACAGCATATGCTTCTCTTTCAATTGTACTCCACCTTGATTGAGTTGGAGTAAGCTTTTGACTAGCAAAGGTATGGGCTTTAACATGCCGTCTTTGTCCCTTTGATTTAAACAGGCACCAATACCCGATACGGAAGCATCGGTGTTTATTTCAAACGGTTTGAACATGTCTGGGGTATAAAGTTTTGTAACGTCACATAAGCTTTCCTTTAACTTATTGAACGACTTTTCAGCATCTTCCGACCGTGGAATACCATTTAGAACAGTTTTTCTGCTTTCATCTGTCAAAGGCTTTCAAGGTACAAGTCCTTAAAGGAAACTATATCTTCTTTACCCTCAGTTACAATTTTGTATTTGCTTTCTTGTTTAACCTTCTGAATAGAATCAATATCATACTTTATAGCTTCTTTCCCAATTTATAGTCTCCAGAATACTACAATACAACTTCTTAAGGCAAAATTGAATACCTTTTTCTTTCATTCCTTTAACTGATTCTATAGCATCTTTCATTTTTCTTTCTTTCATGAAAATTTTTCTTAGTAGATCTTTTTTCTATGAAACAATGCTTTCCATCATTTTTTTTCTCATATTTATAGTACAGTTATTTTTTTATTTTTGCAATTAATATCTTCCTCAACTTCTTCCATTTTGACTTCATAAACACAATTAACACACTCTGGAGTCTTTGATTTAGTTTCCATCTCATCTTCATCAATATTCTCTTCAGAATATTTAACAATATTAAAACCTTCATCAAAGCCAAATATTTTTCCAATTGTTTCAAATTCATCCGTAATTTCTTGCTCAATCATAGATCTTCCTTTTCCTTTTTTAATTTCATAATACTTGATAAACTCTTTAAATGTTATTTCTGGAAAATTTTCACTAATAACACTTTTGTCAGAATTTCTTTCAGTAAACTTTCAAGTATTTCAATTGTTTTTGATTTTACGTTTTCTTCTGCATTTTGCATTCTTATTTCATTCTCAAGCTTAGTGTTTTCCATGTCAAAGGCGGTAATCATTCTAGGAATTCCAGTTCTAACAAAAATGTCAATAAATGCTTTACAAACTGTTTTTGCTGTCAACGATTTAATAGGGATTGCTTCAGGCCAACGACTATGTTGATCCATAACAGCCAGAACATACCGATGGACTCGAGAGAACTTCGGCTCAATTGGTCCCAAAATATCTGCATTTACTACTTGAAATTGGAGTTCTGGTCTTCTGACCGCTTCAATAGGTGTTCTGTCCGTTACTTTTGTTTTTCTGCGCATTTGACAATCATGACAAGCAGCGCATAGTTGTTTTACTTCTTTTGGCATTCCTTCCCACCAAAACGACATAGCAATTCTATCTCTTGTTTTCTTCGCAACTAAGTGTCCACCAGTTGGTGTTTCATGTGCTAATGTCAAAAATTTCTTGTCCTCTACAAGCAGGTACAACAAGTTGAACATAATTTTGTCCTCCAACCTTGTCTCTATGATACAACAAACCGGATTCTACCCAATAATTATTCTTCTGCCGCTTTGCATCTTCAAAGCATTTTTCTAATGTAGAACAAGCCAATTGCTCTTTTCTCAACAGTTGCACTTGTGAAACTGAACAGCTTTCCTTCTGGTCCTCGTTACTAACATTTTCGGGCAAAACAGTTGCCTCGACCGGAGTAGGAATCAGTTCCAAATCTGAAGCTTCTTTGTCTTCATCTTCATTATTTAGATTTGTTTCCAGTTTTCCTTCTGGACATCTTCCCTCCACATTGAATACAGGTTTTTTCTTTGTTTTCTTCAACCGGGGTGATATCTACCTCATCCCCTAAATACAACTTCTGCTGTTCTTTTAACAGAGCGAAAACCTTGGGAGTGATCAAAGCATCTTTGTGTAATCCTTCCACTACCGCAACCTGTATTCATACATATGGAATAACCTCATCTTCTGTCCGAAGAGTGAGCAGAACGGAAACAAGCTTTGCTTTTACAGGACTCCCTATTGCGGGTCTCAAGAATACTTTTCCACATGACTGTAAATACTCTTCCGGCACCACCGACTTCCGCAGCACTGTAATCTCCGCACCACTATCGATGATTCCCTGAAACTTCTGGTTACTGATTCCTAGATCTACTTTAAGGAGTCTCCCATTTATAGGACAAAATTAGCACTCGCCAATCGGCGAGTAACACTGAACAATTGGCGATTGACTTTATTGCCACCACTGGCCAAACTTAATAGTAACCACTCGCGAATCGCGATGATTGAATGAAAAATGTACAAAAGGGGGGTGGGTTAACTTCGTTTGTAAACGTGCCTCACACTAATCACGGCACCCATCTCTTGCGCCACCACGATGTACCCATCTCTTCTCCCTTCAAGCCTATGACGTCGTCTAAAGGCACACCTTACGATTAGTTTTAGGGGTTCATTGGTTAAGTATAAAGGGATAAATGATTAACTTTGGTGCCAAAAATTAATGGTTTTTTGTTACCTTTTACTTTATATATACATAGAGAATCGGCACTACATTATTGCAATTGTTAAATATAGCCTAGTAAGTTTTAAGTAAAAATAAAATATCCAAGGTGTGAAATTATTTTTTTAATTAACCTTTAACTGATGTCACAGAAAATGTCACATAACTAGTGTGAAGCGGTCTGTGAGACCGCTCCATCGAAAGATGAATAAAAGCCGCGATTAACTCACCGCGATAACACTTTTGTACTTAACTTTTTGTACAGGAGTGTTATAATTAAAATTCACCCATTCAAATGTCTCTGGTGATAGTACTAAAGTTCCAAACGAAACAAAATTTCAGTAGTGCTTGTTGATAAACTGAAATTTGCAAGTTAAACTATGAAAATTGAAAAAAGCACCGGTCTGTGAGACTGGTAACATCAGTTAAAGGTTAAAATATATTTTAATTTCAAAAATCCATTTTTCGTGTCTGTTTTATACAATGCATTAACATATCTTTAAATATAATTTATTACTTATAATATGGCTGTAGTAATTGTTAATATTTCTTTATTCAATGGAATGGCAGTTCTTTCCATCCGGTGTAATCTTATCAAAGGGTAAATAAAGGATATTAGTAAATTATGATGTTAATAGTAAGAAAAAACACACTTTTTATCAAGTATTTGTAAATTTGTTACTGGCCAAAGCTTAAAAAACACTGGCCAGTGAAAAAAAATCCATTTACTGGCCAGTTTCCATATTTGGCCAGTGAGTATAAAAGTTCATTTTGACCTATACTCACATCTGTTTCTTCAACCGGAATATTCACATTCAGACAAATTGCATTTAGACCCTTTTTCTCAAGATCGCTTTTCGAAGTTTTTCCTCCATCTTGTCTTACTGTATTCAATTTAGGACAATACTTCTTCACATGCCCTGCCTTGCCACATGCGAAACAGGCATATTTTGTGCGGAATTCTCTTTTTTCTCGTTGCACTCTGAGAGGTGCTTCAGTCTTGGGTTCGAATTTCGGTTTACCATCTCTCATATCTTTTTTTATTCCGAACTATAATTATTCCAACTTTGATTTCGAGAGTTAGATAAATTTTTCTTTTAAAACTGTCGGTAATGCTCTCTCAATCATCAAGTTTTTCTGCTAATTCTAACGGCGTCGTAAATGTGACCTAATTTTCCAAGAAATGTTCTCTTATTTCTACAGACACACGAAATTTTAATTGTTCGGTTGCTATTAAGTCTTTTTAATTGCTGTAAAGTGTTAATATTTAATTCTGTGATCCATTCAGTAAAATAACTTAAAAGCTCTTGTGTATAATTCCTCCATGATTTTTCATGTTTTTTGTGGTGCCTGTAAAAACATTGTTTTAATTTTTCACTGTTAAACTTGTATCGCTTTAAGATAAGAGTTTTCACAAAATCGTAATTAATTGCATCTTCCGGGGGTTCTCTAGCTACCATATTTGGAATTTCCACCTGTAAAACTGCCAACAGGTAAGATACCCAGTCTTTCTTTGGTACTTGTGTCATTTCCGCTCTTCTTTCAAAATTCATCAAAAATAATCCCATCTCATCACGTTTTTCATCAAACTTCAGGACAATCTGTGCTAATTGAATTTTTGGAGCTATCTCAACTTTTGACTCATTTCTTTGTTCCGGAAATTTCTGTAATTGTTCCAGTTTTTTTCATTTCCAGTTCGTGTTCTTTCGCTTCTCTGGCTATTCGCTCTTCCCTTTCTTCTTGCCGCCTTTTTTCTTCCCTCCCTTCTTGTATTCTTTCCTCCCTCTCCATTTCTTCTTTATTTTTCCTATCCTCAATTACAGAACTCAAAAATCCCTTAACAAACTCTTCTTCATATCCATCCACTTCTAGTATAGCCTTTTTCAGGTCTGCAACTTTTAAATTTTCGGCATCCTCAACTCCAAGTTCAGTCGCCACTTGCTGTAAATCTTTTTTACTATCTTTGCTTAAAAACGCCATATTTGATAAACCATATTTCAAAAATCGAAGCAATCAACAATACTCAAACAGTGTCTATCTCTACCCTAATTGGAACTTTCCCTAAGAATACCTTAAACCAAATTTAATTTAAACCTGAACATTCTTTTGTACATAATCCCTCAAATTGAATTAAATTTATTTTATTTAAATACTTATATTAGTATTATTGACTAAATTAAAACACATTTGCGCAATAATAAAAAATATATCCAGAAAACAATTCTTGCAATAATTAAAATATATTTTTACCAATATGTCAAGTTAAGAAAAGAAGTAAAACATTTGTGTTCTAACAAAACAAGAATTTGTCAATGCTTTGCGTATTAATTTTTAAATACATCCCTCAAAAATACGTAATATATTACCTTGTTTTTTTTTCTTTTAACACTAAACGAACCAAATATTTATAAATCACAATCTTAAATTAACACCTTTTAGTTAAATTAAATTGTATTCAAGATATGAAAATCTTTCTTTTATCTTGATTTCAAACACAAATCAAATCTCTTCATGCATTCCACTTTATAAATCAAAAATAAAGCAACAGCAAAAAAAACAAAACAAATGCTTAATATTCAGTCACAATTAAAAAAAAATAATAAACAACCAAATCTGTAATAATCAACTAAAGGAAAAAATTTATACATTCTCAGTTTCACTGAACAGAGATTACTCAACTGTTATTTCATAATTCAATCTGAATAAGTCATAATATAAACATTTCAAAGAATTCCAGAATAATACGTAACAAAATAAAAATATAAAAAAAAACTATTGTTTCCTCGACATACTTTAAAATAGCACCTTTTTATCTAATCGCAAGACTAAAATAAATAAATAAAAACATTTACAAATCTGCGTCTTTCTTTTTTTTCCTTCCAAACAATAATTACTTAGCTGACAAATTTTTTTTCCCCAACAAAGTTTATTCTTAACAAATAAATAACTTTACCAACCTATTATGAAATTTAAACACAAATAAAACTCATTTTATTTTACTTTTTTTTTTCTTAAACAACAATAAATGTAGAATATTTTTATTAACTAACAAAATTTAAATTTTCATGCTAAATATAATTATTTGTTAACACAGTTCTATCTGAGCATTCTATCAATTTAGCAATCGTAATAAATAACTCTGCATTCAGATCGCATATTCAACTACGCAAGATAAATATACAATAAAAATGTAATTCTTAAGCCTTACAAACAGCGCAACATCAATAGTTATTTACTTTTCAAACGTAATTACTGAATAAAATGCCACATTTATTCCATTAATTGAATAAATATTAACCCGTTATTTCGAAACATAATATAAAACATATACACTTTAAACAAACATTTTAATAATATATATTCAAACCAAGCTCTCGATGGAATAAAAAAAAAAAATACCTTTGATAGCCAGGACAGCCATCGAACTTTCTTTGATGTCAATCAAATACTATCAACACAACTTTATTGCTGTTCACAACAATATTCCACGATGCCATTTAATGCGATAGTAACACTGCAAAGGATTTTTAAAAACTGAAGACCATCATCCTTTCCGGCTGCGACATTCTCGACCGGTTCTAGATTCCATGATGCTGACGAGGGAAAAAACTTAAGAGATGCAGTGTTCCGGTTAAATACGTTTAATATGTACATTAGACGAACACAGTTACAGCACACACGCACATAATATATTATTACATAATACGCTTCAGGATGACATATCTCACAGGCGTCTTTTCGAACACCTCCAAAACTTCATCACTCAAGATTACATCGTCTCTCTTCTCTGGCTGTTGCCATTCTCAGTTTTCTAAAGAGTTCTTCGACCACGGAGTATAGGCAACCTTCACACGTGCATTGTTAATAATGGAAATCAGGGAAGTCTGAAAAAGACAGCAAGGGAAATCAAGGAAAAATATGGGAACTTTTCTTTACACTTTCTGTAGACAATCCCGTACTAGTGATTTAATAAATTTTATGATTTTCAAATGTTATATTTTTTAAATCTTTTGTTACAATTTTTTTTTTCAAAGGTTTCATGTTATGTGAATTTTATTTTGCTCCAAATATCACATTTGTCGACAATGGTGTTGGTATAACGGAAAAGTCCTTAAATATACATTTTAAACTAATCAGGCAATCCAACCTGGGAAACCCGTGTTAAAGATGCTCAATATACTGCCTATTTGCAGAACGTGGGTAAAAATCGTTTTAATTAAAATTTAAAACACTGGTAGATTTTTTACATTTAGTAGTTTTTTTTTAGATTGCTTAACAACTACATCAAAAATCATTTTGGTACTTTCTTATTAGCGAGTTGTGAATCACGAAACTTTTTACTATTTATTGCAACTTTTGTTATTCTCATTATTTTAGTGTATTTTAGGTACGAGTTTGATTAGATTTGATTCATGTTTTATTTATTTATTGATTTGTGAAGTTTTTAATTTAATTGGGTATTTTAGTTCGAGAATATTAAACAAAAACAAATAAGTGATGGATTATTTTTCTTTTTTTTTTTTAATTTTAGAGCAAACATGTTAATTTTAAGTATTTGTGTTGCTCTTAGATTAAAAAATATAATTCTTGAAACTTACTTTACAATTTATAAAAAATATGTAGATATGTTTAAAAAATAAATTTACATTTGAAAGTACTTTTTGTTTTATATTCGCTGGTATAAAAATTTTGTGCGATGTTTAGAAGTTCTGAAAATTACAGTAAAAGCAAAATTTTTTGGTTAGACAGTTGCCACCATAACTATAAAAAAATCTACCTTTTTTTTCTCTGTGTTATTTTCACAAGAACCATTCCTATTTCTATATTGTAGATAGAGATGTAAATTTTCAGGAAAATTTCAAGTGGCGGAAAAAAAACCGGTTTTTTTTTCTGGAAAAATTGGAAATATTGGTAAAATTGATTTCCTATAAATGTTTCTCAAAAATAAGCTATATTTTCTTAAAAAGTATACAATAATAAACTTTTTAAATATTTATGCACAATAAAAAAAAATATTTTCCCTTTACATGTGAATATGTTATTAAAAAAAAGAGAAAGATAGAGAAAAAGGCAGCTTTTAAAAGTTTATCCTTTCAGTCTCAGAATTCTGACAGTAGCTTTTCTTGATTTTTAAAACCAGTGTTTGTAATATATCAAGTGTCTGTTGAATGATTTTTCAGTAGCACTTGTAAAATTATATCAATAGAGGGGAAAAAAATCTTTAGTTTCAACCAATATCACTGTAGTTTTAAAGCAGTTTTAAACTATATTGTACATCTCATCTACATAGTACTGGTTTTCAAATACTTAAAGGATGCCAGTGTAAAAGAAACAAAATACAGTAGTTCTGGTATTATTATAAATACTATTATCATTTTCAAATCTTCCATTGTTTAAAAATTGGTATTATTTTACAATAATACTCCCCCCCCCCCCCTTAGAGTTATAATTTTCATTTCCTGTATATGTAGTTTTGGTTGCAGCTTTCCAGACTAAACCCAAACTATGTTTTAATAAGATTTAGATCCTTAATATTGAAAGCGGTATTTTATTTTTAAATGAAACTTTTAAAACAGGTGGATTTTTCCATATGTTTAAAAATTGTTTTCAACTAGATTTTTCATAGAGATTGCTTACATTTTCTTTGCAAAGTTTGTATGGATTTATATTTTTTGAAAATACATTTAGACAACTCTAAGAATCTATATTTCGAGAAAAGAAAAAAAAGATACATAATTTCCACTGCATGTTATTATCAAAAGAAACTTTTCTAACAATAGTGAAAAATTACAGCCATTCGAATAAAAATAAATGCATGTTTCAAATTTTACATTAAATTTTCCATCTTACCATTTTCATTTATTTGTATAATATTGAAATACTTTTGCACATGAATTTTCATTTTTAACGAGAGAAGTTGCATTTAAGTATCTTACCAGCGATTTGCTTGGATTTTTTTTCACACGATCATGTTTTTGCGAAATTGTGAACTTTTATAAAAACTTGTGAACTTGTAAAATATGTAATCGGAATTTTGCAAATTAGAAATTATCATTTATAAGTTCTTATTTAGGCATTATTGAGATGAGATGGTCCATTTGTACATATAAACAGCTAGATAATGGATTCATTGATTTTTTCATCTATTACATATATATAATCCAAACGGAAATTTCGTTCCGAACGCCGAGATTTCGAGTTCTACCGCATGGATTTTTACGGAACTTATACCGTTAGATAGGTATCGTTCCAGGGAAGGTTTTAAGCTATAACACATCATTCTACCTAGATTAGTTAAGAATTATTACGGAAAATTCTATTATTTTGGACTTTGTTACTTCATATTTCCTTAAATATCTGGGCTCCTATTGGTCGTAGAGCTTAGATCTCGCGCCAAAAGTAGCTCCCAAGCACCCAAGTAAACTTTTCCCCGCGATTATTTTGCCGTCTTCCGATTTCCTCTAACTCTATTAGATGCCCGCGTAGAAGCCCCTTTAAAATATTTTTCGTAGTAATTTCAGCAATTATCTTAAATTATTGGTTAAGACCGCCACCCTCCCGATTCATGTATCTACGGAAAGGTTGCATGAAGGAGTTTCGTTCAGACACGCTTTCGTTAAGAATAGAGTGCGCTCCCTGGTGGTGGAATGTGGAACTAACATAACGCGATATTGTTAAAATTAGGAAATCTAACAATGCGATCTGTTTTAAACTTTGAGATAGTTCATAACACATAATCTATTATCTATTCTATTATATATATATAAAATATATTATCTATTCTATTATCTATTATCTATTATATATATAAAATCCAAACGGAAATTTCGTTCCGAACGCCTAGATTTCGAGTTCTACTGCATGGATTTTTACGGAACCTATACCGTTAGATAGGTATTGTTTCAGGGAAGATTTTAATCTATAACACATTATTCTACCTATATTAGTTTTAGAATTATGACGGAAAATTCTGTTATTTTGGGCGATAAGGTTACCATTTTATTTCTTGGCGAAATTCATCGTTGATAAAAAAAAAATTGAAACAGCTATTAAACCTCGAAAAATAAAAGAAAAACTGTTACTAATTTTATTTAAATGAAAAAAAAAAAGAAAAAAAGAAGAAGAAAATCCTTTTTAATGAGTGATAATATTAAAAAACAGAAACATTTAATCAAAACCTGAAAGAAATATTTGTAATGCTTAAAAATTAATTTAATAAGAAATATTACACTTGATACGCAATATTTGGCTCTTTATCGCTTGCGTTAGATATGGAAACGAATCTGAAAATTTGATTAGAGGAAATTTTAACGACATTTTCTTTCTGTTCTGTTCTTTTCTTTTTTTTATATCTAATTGTCCCATCACGTGACTTATAGAAGAAACAAGCAGATGTAATTGTGAGTCACATGTGTAATTACTATTTGTTTCTTTACAATTTTTTATTTTTCTTTTGCCGCCAAACAATGTGATTTTAAGCCAAAAATGCATAAGCGTGACATTAGCTTGAGGATGTTCTCACAAATGGTGTTTTTTTAGGTGAAAGAGATCATTTTTTGAGTACATTTTCATATTCAATTGTAACTTATATAGATATCAGTTAATATTTAAAAAATGGAATCGAATACTTAAATTTCAGTGTGAATTTCTGCCACACATACATATTGTAAAATAATTTATACTTTTTAAAATGTTCCGAAAGCATGTGATATTTATAAACTCGAACTCAGATCAACGAATATTGCCCATTTTATTTAAGCAAATATTATCTGTTTTCTCAAGTCATATCGCCAATTTCATTTATAAGAAAATTCACAGATTCGAAATCTAGGAAATAAAGATATTTTTTAAGGAATTTTATGTTTTAATACGTTATTACTATGGAAAAATTCAACATTTTGAAAAAAAAAATTACAAGTCTTTTGTAATTCGTCATTTCTTCTTCGTCTTTCTTCGTACTTTCTCCTCTGTTATGTAATATTTCAAATGATATTGGACTAATTTTCTATCATCGATACACCGCAAAATCGCATATCTAATATAGTATATAAAATAAAGTCTGGATTAGGGGACTAATTAACGCACAGCGCAAACTACTGAACCTAAAATCTTGAAAATCGTGGTAAAATTACTTCTTATGACATAAACTCCTGCTAAGAAAGGATTTTCTAAAGTGTCACCCCTAATGGTTTTTGCACGGGGAGCGGAAAAAAATCGAATATCAAAATTATGCGTCAAATGATAGCATATTTTAATGTAGTTTTGTATGCTGAATCGAATGCTACCAAATAAATTTTAATAAGTCCAACAGTTCATGACACATTTCATATTTTTCTAATTTGGCGGTGTCTTTGGCATCTAAACCTCAAAATATTTATCATTACATCCGTTATTCTAGCAACGGAAAAAATTCAAATCAACCCTTTTGGCTAAAAAATAAAAACGGCTCTATGAGTTTGAAATAAAAATGCAAGCATCTTAATTTTTTTTTAAAATAGTGATTTTATGTAAAATAAAAGGGAAAAAATTACTGAGAATTTAGCGTTATAAAACAAAAATGGAAAAGGTACTACTTAGATATTCCGTCGACCAAAAATCTATCGTCAAACTATAAGATTAAATGCCAATAAGGGTTGATCGTAAATATCAAATTCACTTGAATTTAAACAAACTACACGTGTTTACGTCATCAAGTGATTTTAATTTCGATGTTTTATTTGTATTTTTATTAATTTTATACTAATTTTTTTGTTATTTCGTTATTTAAAATAAAGATTATGTCAATTTATATAATTTGGCGAATGGTTTGGCGATTTATATAATTTGGCGAAATGGGTCGACGGGATAACAAGTAGTACCAATGAAAATATTTAAGTATGAAAGCAATGTTTGTAACGACTTAAAAATTATTTTGATATATATTAACTCGGTTTATGGCGTCAGATGCCGTCATCCGAAGAATCTACAAGAGTCTTTTTCCATTTTTTCCGGTCATAGGTTCCTCAATGAAAGAAATTGGATTTGGAATAATATTGTGCGATTTATAAATTGCTCCTCGATACGAAGAAAAAATGGGTACATTTATAACAACCGTGCGCACATCTCGCTGATAGCATTTTTAAAATTCCCAGTAGCAGTAGTTACATTTAGCGTATGTAAATTAAAAATATTTTTTTACTTTTAATTATGGCATTATTTTTTGTTATTGTTTATCTTTTCAGTTTTTTAAATGAAATTAGTATAAGGCATGCATTTTAAATTAAATGAGTGAAAGGTTTGTGTTTTAAATGAAAAGAATAAAATAAGAATATGCTATGAAAGCAATCTTTATTGATTTATTACCTGCGCCCGGCTGACATAAAAGTATCACAAAAGCCACATATTCACTTTTCTTTGAGTAGTTACTCATGAGAATTCAAGTTAACCTTCCGTAATCGGATACTTCACATATTGGTGTATTAGCTTTAATGTTGAAAGCATCGTTTATGTTTGAAGCTAAAACTTTACTATGAATTCTATTACACAAAATCGCATCATCATCATCTACTATATATTTACAACGGAAATTTGTATTTCATTCCGATTGTTTATAATACTTTCGTAGGATGTACCTCAATTAGTTAGGTAATCATTTTGGAAAGGTTTTAGTAAATACATATTGTTCAAGGGTACTTAGTTATAGAGCAACAGTAAAAGTTCAAAAATTAAATGAACCTGATTATGAAAGTTTAGCCTTTTTAAAAAAATCTACAGAACATATTTTGTTACAAGTGGCCCTGTTGCATGACTTTTAGGAATGGTGTTAGTATATACGATTTCATTATATGTTGATTAGTTACAGAGGTATTAATTCCTGTTGTCATAACGGTCTCATTACCCGACCATAAGTGCGCTGTTTATAATCAACTAAAACAATTACTTCTTAATTGCTAAATTTTGTCCAACGCTTAAGATAACATTATATCGCAATGGCGTTCGCATTGTTTTCAGTAATGAGCAAGGTGAAGCTGAAGATCCATATTGTTTGAAATACAAGTTCAAATTCACCATTTAGTTTAATCCAAGGTTCATTTGGAAATATTGACCAGCGCAGCGGGCATAGCCTGCTAGTCTATTATACAATAGGTTTTTTTTTAATTCTAAAATCATTACGTTTGTGAAGGATTTAACTAGGAGATTGTAAAAAAAATCTGAAATGTCTATTTTTAAGATGATTTCGTTAAAGGTCGTCTATTTTTAAGAGAATTTTGTTAAAGGTCATATGTTTTAAGGAGAAAAAACTATGAAGGATCCTTTAAGAGACTCAAGTTCTTTCTAAAGAGATCCCTGCTTACAGATAAGATTTTCCATGTTAAGGTTTTCATGAGGGACACTAAACATGAAAAAAAAAAAAGTATCAGAATGTAGCAATTATAAAATTTTTACTATATTATTTTATAAATGAAATTTCAATTTTTCCAATTTGGAAAAATTGAAAAATAGCCCTTCGAAAAAAAAACTGAAAAACCCTGGTTTTTTCCAACTTTTCCGGATTTTTTTCGAGCATTCCCATCTCTAATTGTAGATAATCTTTAAATTATTGCATTATATTATTTATTTAAAAATTACACTGTAAAGAGTAATATTAATAGTATACTTTTATACTTAATAGTATAATTAAATAGAAATTCAACTGTAAACAGTAATATTTATAGTCACTTGTATAACATCGGATTATCATTATGAAAATTTGTTTTTCAAGTGAAAGAAAATTAGTATTATATAAACAAAGTATATTTTTATATGACCATTTTGAAACTTTTTGCTACTTTGAATAACATTCATAATCTTTAGTTTTAATTTTTAACTTAATTGTTTACATATTAAATACATGTGTGAATTATGAGTCATTGCAGATTAAAGTTCTTATTAGTGTTATTTTTTAGTTTCTCTAGTTTCTGCCATGCCAGTTTTGACTTGTTACAATCGCTAGTTTTAACCACCCTCGCAGAAACTTGCTAACTCTGGAAATAATATATTTTTCTATTACGTGGGTGGTTTAATAATTATTGTCCCTATTGTATATGAAATATTTGTACTGCGATTGCTGATGTGGAATATCGAAGTTTAATGTCTTAAATACCTATATGCTCAATTTCAGAACTGTAGCTGCTATATTAACTTAGTTTTGGAGGGAGGGGTGAAGTTTTAAACACCTATTTTTGAGGATGTTTTTAAGAAGGGGGTGAGTGTGAAATGCTGATTTGGAGCTTATGAGGCTACATTTGTGACAGTGGACGAGATGCGACTACATCACTATGATCCCGACTCCAAACGACAGTAGTTACGTCTCATGCACTGTCACATATCTAGGCCCATAAGCTAAAAATCAGCCTTCCACCCCCCGCCCTCTTTCACTCCTCTCACCAAAACTATGTGAATATAGCAGCTACAGTTCTGAAACTGAGCATATAGGCATCTAAGGCATTAGGCTTCGATATTCGACAACAACCATCGCAGTACAGATATTTTATATAAACTGGGACAATTAATTATTGAAACACCCACGTACATGCTCTAAAAAATTCACATTTTCTTTTATAAAGCTGGGGGATTTTACGATGATTGCGTCAAAGTAACCTCATTTTCCCCCTATTGTCTTTTAACTATTTATGTGTCTAAATGCATATAGTTCCATTATTGTGGATATGATCCATTTTTACTAAATAATGACTGTGTATATCAGAGTAATGTTGTGAAAGAAATTACATGAAAATTTCATTCTTTTAACCCTAACCTGAAACAGTCAGAGAAATTCACATATTTGTGGCCACCTTGTCAAATTCACCCTTATATTTCTTCTGTCAGAGTTTTAGCATATTTGAGGCCACTCTGTCAAATTCACCCTTATGGTATTTCATTTCAGAAGTTGACCACTGTAGCGGGTGATCCCTGCTAATTTGCTTATAAAACTTTAGCTGTCCCTAATTTTAAGTGGCCTTAAGTGACTTCTCAGCTTACCTCCTCCCCCATTAACCCTTTATCTACTGACGGTACTTATAAGTACCACTCGCTTAAAACTTTCATTCCATAGTGAATATTACTAATATTCTAATGGTACTTTGCAAAAACACTCTTTTAACTCCAATTTATCAGTATACATGGCAGCAGTAGTTCTAGGTTTGTTATTTTAGCGAGGAAGGAGGCTACCTTTGAAACAGTAGATGTGTTTTGTGCCGACATTTTGTATAGATTGTCGCGCTCTTCTTTTTATTGCTGCAAACACACTAAAGGATGTAAGATAAATATTGGATTTTTTTTACGTGTTTATTATGATCTTACAATTTGACTAGCTATTTTAAGTGAACGGTGCATGTATTTGATTTAACAGTTGAATTACTCAGTGGTACTTATAAGTACCACCAGTATACTGAGTGTTGGAGGAAAACTTCTTGTTTATTTTTTGTCTGTGTAATTATCTATCTTTATTATCTGTTAATGTAATTACTAAATTCTAGTGTAATGATGATTTTCTTGATATTTCTTTCCCGTTTCATTATTATTTTTTATAGGAAATAGATATGGCACCGGCTCTTTTTGCTATGCTTGAAATAGCATATGTAAATTCATATATTCCATATGTGGAGATGCGGGAGAACATATCCTTGAAATATAGACGTCGCATAATTAAAGAACTGTGAAGGGCAAAACTGGGAAATTTCATTTAGCGGCCAGTGGCCAGTAGTACCAGTTTTATAAGTGGCCACTTTCTTCGAACTAGTGGCCACCTTTTTCTTTAAAAGTATTAAACAGTAAACTTTTGTTAAAATTTCTATTAGTATCTAAAATTGAATAGTCCAAATAAATATCTTAATATGAACATAATGCAACCAAAAAAAAGTAGAATCCTTGAGAAAATGCAAGAAAACTTTTCTGTCTCCTTGTAGGAAAGTGACCAGAAGGTTGCCACTGATAATTTTTTGATAGCCACTTTTGTTCATTCAGTGGCCCTGTGGCCGGTGGCTAGTGCTAATTCTGCCCTTTAAAGGACCGCTAACAAGATCAAAATCTTTTTAAAAAATAGCCTTTTTAGGTATCAAATTTCAATTTTTACACATTTTTCATGTGCAAAAATGAAACTGTCAATTTGATATTTTTTTTATTGTTAACCTGCATCTGTCTTCTTGTTATTTAGCCTTTAATAGTTAGCGTTAGAGTTTAAAATTTATTTGAAATACCATGTGGATTTTCTGTTACGAGAATATTTTAGGCATAGTGTACTGACGGCAGTACCACTTTAATTAATTACCTCTAACGAATTAAATTTCTCATGGGGCCATTTTCATGCGAACTTGTTATGTCTGTCACACAGCTGAAAATCACTATGCTTTGTTGGCCACCGTTATTTTCGAAAAGTTTGCTATGCCGTATTCATTTGATGAGGTAGAGTCAGGTGGGGTGGAATGGGTAATACTGTTTTGTGTCTGAATTAAAATCATACTATGTACAAAAAATATTTGTAAATCATGTATATAATTTATTAACCATTCAACTTCCATTTTAAGTTTAGAAAAAAAATATTGGCAACATTTAGCCCATTTAGAATCAGTTTTGAAAGGCACATGATAAATGTCAACGTCACTTAGTGCTACATTAACTTTATTGTATTTTTTCTATTTTATTGCAGAAATATTTTTTTTTACTGCATAGTTTGTAGTGTCCTTTATTGACTGAAACAAACATGCAAGAAAAATTCTTTATTTTTTTTAAGTTATAATTAAAAATGTAAAGTGGGGTGAAATGGGTATATGAATAGGCTTAATAAAAAGAATACTTAGGGGAAAAAAATCTAAAAAATATTTTAATGCCCAAGTGATTGAAACACCAGATCCCCTTACATTGTAAAATTCCTGCATAAATCATCAGTAGGAAACTTCTATACTTTTCCTAACAATGATGACAAGGTAGAAATCGACAGTAAACAACTTTAAGAAAGCTTAGCTAGCCAACACTTAATAATCAGGGACGTTATGTATTTAATAAGAAAAAAAATTGGTCAATATAATTGTCAATAAATAATTTGATGTAACAAAATATATAATACACTGAAATTTGTGTTATTGGTTGCTTTGAATGCTTTTTAAACTTGGTTACCCATTCCACCCCACCCTATGGGGTGGAATGGGTATAAAAACAGTCATCAGAGAAACTTTTTTTTTAACATTAATAAATAATCTTTTGAAAAACAATTACAATGAAAATGTGATGTCTATAAATGTAATGTAAACACAGAATCATTGCTTTCTATAAATTCCTTTCCAATTAGGAATGATTCCATAATCATTTCAAAAATTTGTATTTTTATATCCATTCCACCCCACCTGACCCTATCCCCGATAAAATAAGTCACATTTTCGTTTCTAAAATACTGGTAGCCAAAAATCGCAGTATTTGGCAGACATTACAATTTCGCATGGAAATAGCCATATGTGAGTATTTTTTTACGTATAGCTTTTAATTTTCATTATAGTCACTGAAAAAAAAAATACAGTAGATCATAATGCAGTTGTTAAAGGGTTAAACACCAGCTTGTGTGTTGGTAAACAATAATTTTCATAATTTGTCACAAAAAGATCTATTCAAATTATAATGCTTTACAAAATTTCTTTTTCAATGTAATTTCCATTTCTTAAGCATGTGATGTCCCTATTAAAACAAATGCTTTTGCTTTTTATACTGCATATTTTTTAACGTTTTCTTTTTCTCCTTTTATGTTTGGAATAACATATTTACTCCTGTGTATTTTTATTCATTTATTATTTTTTTTTTTTTTTATAAAGTTTACAGTTTTATGCCAAAGAAAAAGAACTTTCATCTGCACATCTTTAAAATATTGTTGGCCTGTGTCTTTCTACAGATACACGATGTAATCATTAATCAGGTTTTTTTAGGAGCTAATTACAATTGATGCAAGAAGATTTACATGATTGACTACTCTGGAATATGATTTATTTAAACTTTTAAAATCATTTTGGTTTCTTCTGGTGGAAATCTTGATTGATCTTGTTAAAAGACTGAAACGACAAATAAGTACACAATTTATAGTAAGGACTGCTTATTTATCAAAGGCTATACACTCGAAATCTAATATAAAATTAAATAAATATATATTTGAACCTCTTAAAAATATTTTTTCACATTAGATTGCTTTTAAGTGCAGTTAGTAGCCTGTAACAGTATTGTAGTAAATGGAATATCAGTCGACATTTCAACAACAAAATGAAGAAAAATCGCAGTCATTGAATGTATGTCAAGAGAGTTTGCAAAAGAGAGAAATATTAGATCGATCTTTAATAACTCATACAGAAGAAAGATCTTTTGTTTGCCATGTGTGTCAAAAATGTTTCTCAAACAAGTATTATTTAAATAAACATATTAAGAGACATGGTGCAGAAAAAACTCATTCATGTCATATGTGCCAAAAATCATTTTTCCGAAAAAATGTTTTGAGAGATCACCTAAGAATACATACCGGTGACAGACCACATCAATGTAAGATTTGTAAAAAGTCATTTTCACAGAAAATAAGTTTAAAAGTTCATCTCCGAACCCACACTGGAGAGAAACCACACATGTGCAATGTTTGCCAAAGAACATTTTCAGCAAAAAGTGCTTTAAACAATCACCTTCGAACCCACTCTGGAGAGAAACCATATATGTGCGAGATATGTAAAATATCATTTGCAATAAGCAGCAATTTGAAAAATCATCTTAGAATCCACACTGGAGAGAAACCATATGTATGCGATGCCTGTGAAAATTCATTTCACACGAAAACTGCTTTAACAAGTCATATTCGAATCCACACTGCAGAGAAACCACATGTGTGCGATGTCTGTCAAAAATCATTTTCAACTAGAAGTTCTGTAATAAGTCATATTCGAACCCATACTGCAGAGAAATCACATGTGTGCGATGTCTGTCAAAAATCATTTTCAGCTAAAAGTTCTTTAATAAATCATATTCGAACCCACACTGCGGAGAAACCACATGTGTGCGATGTCTGTCAAAAATCATTTTCACAAAAATCTCATTTGAAAAGACATTTTCGGAGAAAAAACCATATGTGTGCAATGGCTGTTGAAATTCTTTCTTAGAAAAAAGCTTTAAAAAGGCAAATCTTTGAATTCACTGTCAGGAGAAACCACAGTGTGTACTAAATGGGAAAAGTTACTTCCATGCGAAAATAGTTTAAATTTCATTATGTCGATAGTGCCAAAAAAGGATTTGATCAAAGGACCAATCAATATCAGAAATCATTTTCACGCAAAAGTACTTTAGACAATTATTTTCGTATTCTTAATGCTTGATGCCGTTTCTATGCGATGTATGTTCGAAATACCTCTCACAGAAATATATATTATAGAAGATCATATTCTTAAGCCATACTGTCAAAAGCTCTGTTATAATGTGTGAATAACGCTCCATCTACAGCGTAAATGTCAGAGTTGATATTATATTAATTATTAAGAGCTTTTAAAGAAGAGCTGATGACTTGCTCTGCTTGTAATCAAAAGAAAAGGCAACAGAATGTGGAAACTTACATAAATGTCTAGTTGCAAAATTTAAAACTATGAAACTAGAAATCACTGACACATTCATTGCTGGTTGGGTATTCAAGCAATTAAACCTGTTGTGCAACATGTACAGCACTTATATGCGACAAAACTCCTAGCCATTCACTGTGAAATTTTCTGTTATCTACAAAAATGCTAAGTGCTATTCGCACATACAGATTATGTTAATCCAAAATAAAGTAAACTTTTTCAAATATTCACACTTAGGTTCTAAGCTTTCAAACACTTTTTTTCCCTACAAGGTTAAATTATGTTTTAGAAAATAATGTCGAAAATTGATGTTTATAACTGATTTTCGTTACATGAAAAATACAAATTACATTCTTCACGTTGTTGAAAGATATGTATTGAAAATTTTTCTACTCAAATTGATGTCTTATTTACACAAATTCTCTGAATATAGAATTTATTTCTACTATTTTATAAAAATTGTGATACTTCAAAAACTATATTATTATTATAATTAATCTAAGTATCGTTATAAATATCTTACAAAAAATTGCCAATTGAATAATTCAGTTTTAATGAATGAATCTTTTTCTAAATTTCATAACGTTGTAAAAAGTTTTTTATTTATCTTTAGGTAATATCCTCTATTATTGGAGGTAGTTGTGATTATTAATAACTTAGGATAAGGGAAAACACAGTTATAAAGACGAAATTTTCAGTTATACTAGATTCAATATTTGATAAAAATGAAAAATAAATAAAAATATTCGATGATTGTTTAATATTTCTTTTAAACATGTTTATGACTTCTTTTATCTGAATAAATGTTTCTTTTTATTTACATGGTGTGGTCACAAAGTTTCAAGACTGGTCCTAGAATTCAAAAGTTATTAAACATTTTTGTACAGCGAACTAATATTCTTCGAAATATGACCCTTGGGCATCAACACACCGCTGCCAGCATTTTTTCCATTATTCATAGGCTTCCTAGGGGTCTTCGCGCGCAATGCTGTTAAGTGGCCTCGTCGAAGACGGAATCGTGGATAGCTGCAATCGTGTCGAAATGCTTCCCTTTCAGGTCTTACTTGATCCGGATGAATACAAAAAGTCGCTGGGAGTGATGTCGGGGCTGTAGGGAGGCTTGTGGCAGCACTGCCACATTAAACTTAGCCAAAATTTTGGCGGCTGCGAGCGAGGTATGAGAGGGCGCATTGTCGTGGTGAACAATCCAATCTTCTTTGGTGTTTGAGCGGAAGTGCCGGGTCAGGTCATTTTTACGCTGGCATGCACCAATATTTGAATGATAGAGTCCGACGTGCCCGCTCACACATAAGAGACGAGTGGATTGTTCACCCCGACAACACCCCCTCCTGCACGCCGCTCCTCTACAGCCACTCTACAGCCTCGACCTTGCTCCCAGCGACTTTTTTTGTTTCCCCGGATGAAGAAAGTCCTGAATGGGAAGCGATTCGACACGATTCCAGTGATCCAAGTAGCTTCGACGAAGTCCCTTAACAGCCTTGCGCACGAAGACCCCCCAGGGAGCCTATGAATAATGGAAAAAATTCTGGCAGCGGTGTGTTGATGACCAAGGGTCATATTTCGAAGAATTTTAGTTCGCTGTACAAAAATGTTTAATAACTTTTGTATTCTAGGACCAGTCTTGAAACTTTGTGAACACACCATGTATTTATTTTATTATAGACTGGGAGGCATCTACACAGACTACAAACCTCATCGAATTGACGGCTGAAATTTCAGGATTAGACGGAACTGGATTAGTATATTAACATGCAACTGGTCTGCAAAGTCATATCTTGGTGGAAACCACATGCAGACCCGATTGTAGTGATTGATCTGTAGGTTTATCATTGTATTTTCCTGCACTCAAAGGTATGTAAACACGGACGACTGGGACCATGAAAAGACAATGGTAAACCTACCAGTCAACACTAAAATCGAGTTTGCAAGTGTTTTCAACCAAACTATAATTTAGCAGACCAGTTGTATTTTAATATGTGATTCGAGTTTTTAACTAATCCTGGAATTTCAGCCGTCAACTGGATGAAATGATGGTTTGTGCAGCCACCACCCGATCTATTATATTTATGTATTTATATTGTAATTCTTTATAAAGAAATTTTGCAGCATTATAAAACTTTTTTGAAAATTCTTCTGGTATTTTAAAAAAAGCTAAATTTCAATTGTAATTAAGGTAAATAAATTTAATTTAATATTCTTTTATACCAATTACTGGTTCATCTATAGTTATAGAGTAGTGTGAGATATTTAAAGATGTTCATATAAAAATATATAGTATTATTGTTATTTAAATGTGTAATTGATATTAAATAATATTAATTTTCTTTTTTTTTATGAGTTTAACATATCATGATTTCATGACATTTTTTCAGCAATAAAAATATTACCATGAGAAATTTTATTACTTTTATAAACGTTTATTTTTAATCATTTTACAAAAATTATACGTTAATAATTATTATTGATTATAAATTACATTATAAGAAACATAATGAATTAAATTTTATAAATTTTTATACAACTAGTTGAAACAATTCTCCTATATAATTAATGGATATTTGATAGTAAATTACAGAAGAAAAAAAAACTAGAGAACAAGAATTCTGTTTTTCCATAATTTAGTGTCGGCCCCTATGAAAAAAAAATCTACCCTATATATATAAAATCCTAATGAAACGGAAGTATGAATCAACTGATTAAACAACCGATTATGTTTCACGGCGATTTCTACTAAAATATGCAATACTTTGCGATGAAATTAACACCAAAAATCAATATTGATCCGCAGATTTCAAAACTGGTATTGGAATTTTTAAATTCGAATTAGTTTTCGAAATATTAATTTTTTTCTAATTTTATATACTTTTCTCTAATGATGGCAACTCAAATTTTAATCATAACAGATATTTTTTTTCTTCAGATTTTAGAAAAGGTTACTATTTTAAACTAATTTGGCGAGAAGTTTGGCCTCCCTTAAATGTATGCTAAGAAATGTATCATGTTACTTTTCTTCATAATTCAATTTGTATTTCATTATCATTTTATTTAATACAAACTGAAACATTTAAAATAAATGGCTTTCATTTCTTTATTTTTTTAAACGAAATGAAAAGAAAAATATTAGGCACAGATATCATATACGCACCAGGGTACCAAAATGGCATTATTTCGGTTGACATGGTAACCCGGCTATTGTTGTTCATTTAATAATAAATGCTTATTTACTTTATTTTTTTTTAATTACATAAATTGTTTTGTTCTATAGTTAATTATTTTTTTGATTATTTTCCTTTAAAAATAATAGAAAATAATTAAAAAATACGGTACTACTTAGTTATTCCGTCGACCCATTTCGCCAAATTATACAAATTGACATAATTTTTATTTTAAATAACGAAAGAACAAAGAAAATAGTATAACATTAATAAATATACAAATAAAACGTCGAAATAAAAATCACTTGATGACGTAAAGACGTGTAACTTGCTTAAAGTCAAGTGAATGTGACATTTACGATCAACCATTATTGACATTTAATCTTATAGTTTGGTGATAGATTTTTGGTTGACTGGTTAACTAAGTAGTACCAAAAATACATATGTAACTGGTATTCGAAAACGAGGTTTTTGCCAAATTTTCGTTAAAAAAATCACGCCAAACCCGGTGCGTATATGACATCTGGCCAAATATTAAATGATGTAACAAACGACGACATTTAATTTCAATTGCAAAGCATTGTTTTAATTTACCACTCGGGGGGGGGGGGGGGGGGGGAATGCTAACTTGCGAGTTGAAAAATAGCTATTGGCGAGATTTGTACCCGGCTAGCGTAACAGTACCAAGAATTCTTTGCGACCATTGAAACTTTTATATAGTTTTATCCGAAAAAGAAATTTGATTTTTAAATCAAAAGGGAAAACTTTCGGCACAGATGTCATATACGGACCCATATTGGCGCGATTTTTTTTCTGACGCCAATATCATATACGCAACGGGCACTTAATTGGCGCCATAGTATCATTATTTTGCTTGATTTGGTAAGCCGGATGTTGTTGTTTATGCTGTTGATGTTTTCCCCAAATTAGCGTCGGAAAAAAATCGCGCCAATATGGGGCCGTATATGATATCTGGGCCAAACTTTCATATGAAAAGCGAAGGGATCAGAGTGTATTTATTTATGGCAGTTACATGACTTGGACTATTATATAGATGAAATAATCGCGATAGAATAATATTTGGCGATTTATCACCTGTACCTGGCTAACATTAACCCTTTAAGAACCGGAACATTTTCACATTTAAATATTACATTTTTCTGGTTATTAACTCTATACTGACCCTAATGACACTTAAAAAAATAATTAAAAAATTTTTCGTCACCCCTTGGAGCGTGGAGAGTACCCGCACGATCGTACGGGTTGGTCTTTTCCTGTGAAGTAATTACTTATAAGATGATTTGGGATGTATTGGCTGAAATACTGCAATGGAATCCTTACTGGCTCCAAAACCTAAAAAATGAGAAAAAAAAGTAATATTGGAGATGTACTTATCGACTTCAAAAAATTCATATTTTAATTAATTTAAAATGTTTGCCTTATTTAAAAAAAAAAAAAAAAAAAAATATGATATCGATTTTATTTTTTCTGTAAGTCTGTAACTTTTTTTAGTTAAAATTTAAGAAATGAAAGACATACCTGCAATTACATGAAACAGGGGTGATTGTGTTCAGGTATTATACCTGAATTCAGGTATTTATTTCATTTTCAGTACCAGAATTCTAGTTTTTATGATAGTTAAATTCATAAAATAAGATTAAAATATCAATTTCATCTGATTGTTAAACATAATTACAATTAATATTTTTCATAGTGAGAGGATTGGACCTACCTGCAATAAATTATGCATTATCTTTCCATAAGAAATTTCTTTCTCGCTAAAATTTCAGGTATATTTTCATGAATTCACAATCACCCCTGATGAAATCTAAAGGAGATGAATGAGGTACAGAAATGAACTTCTTAACATCCCACATGTATTGTTTTTGTTGTTGTTTTCATTATCTTAGTCTCTGCCGAAACTGGCTTGGATGTAGAACTTTGAGGAATGAGTTCAGGGGACTTTGATGAGAAAGAATGATCCAAAATTGCCATTTCTTTAGAAATATTTGTATTTTTTTCTTCATCGAGACCATCTGAACTTGACTATCCTTCTAATAAATCTGCTTCAAATATTTTGTCCGCAACCTCTAATTCAGAGTCTGATTTATTCATCAATTGCAATAGTTCTTCGTGTGTGAGAATTCTTTTCCGTTTAGGCATCTGAAAAACTATTTTATTTTGCTTTGTTAAAAGTTAATAAAGTATTTTTTAAAAATGTCTTAGAAAATTTTATTAATTGAAAAAAAAGTAATTCATCCATGACAACACCCAAGAAAATATGGCATTAATTATATAACAACATACTTCGTTTTTATTCTGGCTATAACCAAAATTATCGAAATTGAAAACAAAATGAACATTGAGAAAGCTCTTACCTTTACAGTAGCACTGACTAACGTAACGCCCAAGTCGCACGATCGTGCGGGTAACGAAATCTGAAGTCCTATGAGCAACATAAATAGTGTATATTTAATTTTTTTTATTATATTACACTTGTTTAGACATTAAAGCAAAAATATTTATCTAAGCAATTAGAAATATACTGATAATTACCTTTTTACGACAAATAAAATGATGAGTTGTTTTTCGTTGTACTTGTAAACAAAGCTAATCATGCCGACTAAAAGTAAAACATGTACTACAACCGTCATCCATTGATAAAAAATGATACTTTACTCTTTTTGCAAACCAGAACAATCGTTCGATTCGGAGTTTTATTACATGCGACTGTTTCAGAAGCAAACATTTACATGTATGTCTAACCCGCACGGTCGTGCGGGTTGGGTCTTAAAGGGTTAAAGTACCAAAATGGCACCAGGAATATAAAAAGCGAAGTGGTTCGCCCGGAACTGTTGATGATAGTCACATGACTTAGGCTATTGTTATAGAAATTGTTTTAAAATACAGGGGGACAAAGACTCTGTAAACTTAATTCATTTTATTTTAGCTTCTTTTCAAATGTTTAACTGATCCTCTTTAATCAAACACGAAAACAGCCATTGGATGTCTTAACAGCAACTGATTCGGCCTTAAATTTTTAAAATCAAAGGAAATTGAATGGAAACCCCTTTACAGGGAGATCTGCACAGCTTTTTTCAGTATAATTCAATCTTCTATAATATTTTAAAAACCGATCAGATTAGCGTGTTTTTAGATTCTGCGGTGTCTGAACGGGGGTTGGCGAGCATAGCTTGCAGGGGGCAGAGCCCCCTAGTATGTATATAAATATACAGTAGAGTCCCGATTATCCGAGTTAATCGAACTTATAACTTTGGAATGGATCATTTTCTTCTGATGGACTGATGGCTTCTATTATTATGAAACAGCCATTATAAACGAAGTGTTAGGTGAAGATGAAAGAACAGTCGTAAAAAATTAGAACTCTGATTTTCTGGTTAGAATGGGAGAAAAAAAATGGCCATATTTTTTTTTTTTCATTAATAGCTGTTTGAAAATAATAGAAGCCGTTAGTCCATCAGGAGAAAATAACTTGGTTAAAGCGGAAACTCGGATAATCGGGACTCTACTGTAGCTCAGTTTTAAGACTTAAAACACGCGATTTTATTTATATAAAATGACGTCATCCGAATCCGCTGAAGAATTCCTCATTTACGATCCAGTCATAAACATCTACAATAAAGTATGGGTAGGACGTCACTATCTCAGAATAATACACAAATGCAGCAGAAAGACATCAATTCATTTATATATATTTTCTTTTCATAATAGCACGTATTTTAATTACCTTTTTTCAGTTTTTATGAGAAAGTGGCAACAAGAAGATATAATTGATGTTTTTCAACTATTTTCCCTTTACTGTCTACAGAAAATGAGTACTTGAGTTGCCAAAATTAAACAAATGCTGCTAAAAACTACAAAAAAATTAATATCTCAAAAATAAATGGAAATGCAGTTTTCAAACAAATTGCATTTAAAAGTACTGTTTTTCCCAATACGACGGTATAAAAGTTGAAAATGTGCGATGTTTAGAAGTTAAAAAAATTGCTGTAGCGTATTTAATCGTACTGCTTTTTTTTTTACGGCTAGCTTCTGTAAGGTAACGTTATGTTTTGGAGACGGCACAAAATAAGCTGGTAGAAAAAAATATACCGTACCGGGGGCTAAAAAAAAACATTAAGTACGTTTTGGTTTTTAAAATAATTTATTATCCCCGGTACGATATGCTATTTCTTTCTTCCAGCTTGTTTTGTGTCCAAAAAATAACGTTACCTTACAGAAGTTAGCAATAAACAAAGCAGATGTATCATTGTACAATTAAATACGCTATAGCATTTTTTTAAATTTCTAAGCATCGCACATTTTCAATTTTTATGCCGTCGTATTGGAAATAAAAAGTACTTTTAAATGCAATTTGTTTGAAAACTGTATCTCCATTGATTTTTGAAATATCAATTTTTTTGTAGATTTTAGCACCATTTGTTTAATTTTGGCAACTCAAGTACTGTATTTATGTAGAAAGTAAAAGGAAAATAGTTGAAAAATATCAATTATATCTTTTTGTTGCCATTTTCTCATAACAGCCGAAAGAAAATGTAATTAAAATACGTGCTATTTTGAAAAAATATAAACGAATAATTTCTATTAAAACATAGAGCTGTTATAAACTATATGTAATTTTAAGTTATCTATATTAATGTTACAAACAAATGAAGGCCTATGAATCATTAGATAGCCGTTTTTTTTTCGGGTTTCTTTAATGACGCCATATTTTTGCTGCATTTGTGTATTATTTTCCGATAGTGACATTCTATGCATGCTTTACGGTAGATGTTTAAGAGTGGATCGTAAATGTGGAATTTTTAAGCAGATGCGAATGACGTCATTTTACATAAAATGAAAGTGTTTGTTTTAAGTCTTAAAATTGAAATATGTTTTGTACTATTTATATATACATATATTTTTTTTCATCGGTGGCGACACTAAATTCTGAAAAAGCAGAATTCGTGTTTGTTCATTTATTTTACTCCAAAATTTATTATTTTATAAAACATAGTTCAATTTAGTCATTAGAAGGTTGATTTTTTTTTTTTTTTTTTTTTTTTTTTTGTGTGTGTGTGTGTGTGGGGGGGGGGGGGGTGGTAATTTAGCATGATCCTGTGTGCAAGACTTCAGTCTTGGAGAGATTTTTGATTTAATAGTAAATTCTACTTTATAAGGGTCATTCTCACAAACGTGTACAATTCCAGTCACACAGCATTTTTCAGTGTTTGACATGAATATTTTTCAATTAATTTATGTTTTCTATTGAAAGTGAAAGAAGACTAAATGTGTTGTATGCATACATTTTTTTATAGTTATGAGGGGTGTTTTTTAAGTAAGGGCCGTTTGAAAATAAAAACCAAACTAAAGAAATTTTCAAAAACGAAATATATTTTCTGATTCTACATACATTTCTCTATTTTTCAACATAGCTGCCAAGTTTGTTTAAACATTTATCATACCTTAAAACTAGATTTTAAATACCCTCTTCATAGAAACTTGCCGCCTGCTCCGATGACTAAGAGCTTGCTGCCGTTGTTTTCACGTCATCGTTGTAGTGATTGCCGTCTAGGTGATGTTTGAGATAGCAGATCGCTCTGCGACAAAAAAACATATCGCTGACCGTACCTCGCACGGGGCGGGCGATTCGATAATTTTGAACATTTTAATGACACAGAACACACCGTACATGTTACCTACACAGCTGCAACTGAGCACAGATGTTCCCAAGGAATGCCGGGAAACGACGCAAGCACTCGTTGCGGTGCGCGCGCCACCTATTAGTGTATACAATAAAGCGGCCCTTACTTAAAAAACGCGCCTCGTACTTTACATTTTTTATTTCTTAGTACACAGTATGTGAAATCTCATCTCCGTTTCATGTCACACCCAATGCTACTAAGTAAAATGTGTGATTACTTATTTAATTGAAAAGAAATAGTTAAATAATTATTATTCTAGCTACTAGTATCTCAAAAGCAAAGTAACTTAGCATAGTTAATTACTTTCTTTGTATTTTTGTTTATTTTCTGAGTACGGAAAAGAGTGTCACACAATAAATTCTCACCTCCATGAACCAAACATTAAGTTGCATTTTCAAGTTAATAGATGGCAAAATTATCATCAGATTTTGTTTCCCATGATACTAAAGTGTATTATGTTTGCTGCGCCAGTAAAGCAAACATGTTAATTTTAAGTATTTGTGTTGCTTTTAGATTAAAAATCATTATAATGCTTGAAACTTACTTTAAAATTCATAAAAAATATGCAAATTGAGATACACTCGGTTCATAAATACGAGAGTTACAGTATGACGAATATCAGATTATATATATCAACATTTGAACGGAGTGTGGTTTCGGAGTCTGGGGATCATGATCGGTGAAAATATACCAAAAATTTTCGGAATCGTTTTCCTCCGAACGGCTGCAATAGGTAGCTTTTTGTAATGAAAACTACCTAAAATAAATAATTGATGAATTTTTTTTTCTATTTTGGAGCAAACATGTTAATTTTAAGTATTTGCGTTGCTCTTAGATTAAAAAATATTATAATTCTGAAAACTTTCTTTAAAATTCATAAAAAAATATGTAAATTGAGATACACTTAAAAAAACTACATTTGAAAGTACTTTTTGCTTTCTATTCGCTGGTATTAAAATTTTGTGTGATGTTTAGAAGTTCTAAAAATTGCAGTAAAAGCAAAATATTTTTGTTAGACAATTTCCACCATAACTATAAAAAGTCTCTTTTTTTTCTCTTCAATTAATTACTTATATATTTTCACAAGAACCATTACTATTTGTGTATAGTAGATAATCTTTAAGTTATTGCATTGCATTATTTATTTAAAAATACTCTCAAAAGTTTTGTAAATTTCTTTTTTCTTTAACTTTTAAATAAAAATTAAACTGTAAACAGTAATATTAATAGTATACTTTTATACTTAATAGTATAATTAAATAGAAATTCAATTGTAAACAATAATATTTATTGTAACTTGTATAACATCAGATTATCATTATGAAAATTTGTTTTTCAAGTGAAAGAAAATTAGTATTATAAAAACAAAGTATATTTTTATATGACCATTTTGAAACTTTTTGCTACTTTGAATAACATTCATAATCTTTAGTTTTAATTTTTAACTTAATTGTTTACATATTAAATACATGTGTGAATTATGAGTCATTGCAGATTAAAGTTCTTATTAGTGTTATTTTTTTTAGTTTCTGCCATGCCGGTTTTAACCTGTTACAACCGCTGGTTTTAACCATCCTCGCAGAAACTTGCTAACCTTGGAAATAATATATTTTTCTATTACATGCGCTAAAAAACTCACATTCTCTTTTATAAAGCTGTGGGATTTTACCATGATTGAATCAAAGTAACCTCATTTTCGACCGATTGTCTTTTAAAGATTTGTGTGTCTGAATGCATATAGTTCCATTATTGTGGATCGCCATATTTATTTAACTTCGAATGTTCTCATAACTTACATGAGCACAAAGCCGTGTGGTTTCATAACTAAGTGCTACAGTAGCAGGAATGACCGAGCTTAGCTCGGTCAAAATTAGCTTTGTGTTTATCTCGATATATTATTCTCACTGAATCATTCTTGCTTTTTTACATGTAATTAGCTTGACCTTGAGCCATAGTGACACAAAATGACCCTCTAATCAAATTTTTTCGAACATGCGACCTAATACAATGCTCTGCTCGAGCCTGAAAACGATCGAATACAAAATTTAGTGAAAATCGAAAGTCATTTTCTAGATAAAATAAGCTTGACCCACGTAGATTCAAAAATGACCGACTTGCCGAAATTTATCGAACATGTGACCTATTCCAATGGTCTTTTTGTACTGTAAAACGGTATAATAATAAAAAAAAATTGTCGAAATCGTTTGAACCTTTTTGAGATACAGTTAGCTTGACCCCGACCCATTATCTCCAAATTGACACGCTAGTAGAATTTTCTTGAGTATGCGACCCAGCCCAATGGTTTTATCTTATCCAGTAACGGTGTAATACAAAGTTTTGTCTAAATCGTTTGAGCCGTTTTTTAGATACAGTTAGCTTGATCCTAATCCTTATGGACCCAAAATGACCCACTGACTGAATTTTCTTGAACATGCGACCCTGCCCAGTGGTTTTATCATGCCCGGAAACGGTATTATACAAAATTTTGTCAAAATGTTTTGTACCGCTTTTTAAATACAATTAGCTTGACCCTGACCCATTGTGATCCAAAATGACCCACTAATCGAATTCTTTTGAACATGCGACCTAGCTCAAGTCTCTCCTCATGCCCAGAAACGTTATAATACAAAATTTGGTCAAAATATTTTGAGCATTTTTTTAGATTCAATTAGTTTGATCCTGACCCATTGTGACCCAAAATGACCCACTAATCGAATTTTCTCGAACATGTGACTTAGCCCAATGGTCATCTCATGCCCAGAAACGGTATATTACAAAATTCTGTGAAAATGTTTTGTGCCATTTTTTAGATATAATTAGCTTGACCCCGACCCGACCCATAATGACCCACTAATCGAATTTTCTTGAGCACGTGACCCATCCCAATGGTCTTTTCGTGCCCGAAAACGATAGTTTATAAAATTTCGTCAAAATCGTTAGAGCCGTTATCTAGATAGCTTGACCCACAGTGATCCAAAAATGACCCACTAATCGAATTTTCTCAAACATGTGGCTTAGCCCAATGGTCTTCTCGTAATGCAAAACTGTAGAATATAGAATTTAGTGAAAATCGTTACAGCCGTTTTTTAGATAAAAATAGCTTGACCCACAAATCGAAATTTCTCGAACATGTGACCTAGCCCAATAGTCTTCTCGTACCCGAAAATGGTTGGATTCTAAATTTAGTCAAAAGCGATTGAGTCGTTCTTTAGATATAATTAGCTTGACCCTGACACATTATGACTCAAAAAGACCCACTAATCGTATTTTCTCGAACACGTGACCCATCCCAATGGTCTTTTTGTGCCCGAAAACGGCAGAGTTCAATATTTAATCAAAATCGTTAGAGACGTTTTCTAGATAAAATTTACATGCACACACACAAACACAATTTTTGCTCGTATTATAGTATAAGATATGCACAATATTAAGGTTTTCATTGGGTACAAAAAATTGAATAAATTGGTAATTTCTTTAAATTTTTTTTAAATGAAATTTTTTATGTTATTTAACTTATTCTTATTTCTTGTGTGTGTGTGTTTTTAATATCCATTTTTACTAAATAATGACTGTGTAGATCAGTGAAAAAAATTATAGTATGAAAATTTCATTTTTAACCCTAACCTGAAACTGTCAGAGAAATTTAGCATATTTGTGGCCACCCTGTCAAATTCACCTTTATATTTCATTTGACAGAATTTTAGCATATTTTTTGCCACCCTGTCAAATCCACCCTTATATTTCATTTGAGAGAATTTTAGCATATTTGTGGCTCTGTCAAATTCACCCTTATAGTATTTCATTTCAGAAGCTGACCACTATAGCGGGTGATCCCTGCTAGTTTGCCTATAAAACTTTAGTTGTCCCTAATTTTAAGCGGCCTTGGGTGACTTCCCAGCCCACCTTTTCCCCTATTAACCTTTTATCTGCTGACGGTGTATTTATAAGTACCACTAAATTAAACTTTCATTCCATAGTGAATATTACTAATATTCTAATGGTACTTTACAAAAAAACTCTTTTAACTCCAATTTAACAGGATATATGGCAGCAGTAGTTCTAGGTTTGTTATTTTAGTGAGAAAGGACCCTATCTTTGAAATAGTCGATGTGTTTTGTGCCGACATTTTGTGTAGATTGTTACGCTTGTCTTTTTATTGCTGCAAACACAGTAAAGGATGTAAGATAAATGTTGGATTTTTTTTTACGTATTCATTAGGATCTTACAATACAATTTGACTAACTATTTTAGGTGAACGGTGCATGTATTTGATTTAACAGTTGAATTACTCAGTGCTACTTGTAAGTACCGCCAGTACACTGAGTGTTTGAGAAAAACTTGTTTACTTTTCGTCTGTGTAATTATTTATCGTTTTTATCTGATTTATAATGTAATTACTAAATTCTAGTGTAATGATGATTTTCCTGGCATTCTTTTTCTGTTTCATTATTATTTTTTATAGGAAATCGAGAAAGTTGTGGCACCAGCTCTTTTTTGCTAAACTAAAAATGACATATATAAATTCATATATTCCATGTGTGGAGATGCGGGAGAACATGTTGTCCTTGGAATATAGACGTCGCATAATTAAAGGACTATAAAGGGCAAGACTGGGAAATTTCATTAGCGGCCAGTAGTACTAGTTTTATAAGTGGACTTTTTTTTTTTTAAGTATTAAACAGTAAACTTTTGTTAAAATTTCTATTCGTATTAATTTAAAATTTAATAGCCCAAATAAATATGTTAATATGAACATAATGTAACCAAAAAAATTAGAATCCTTGTTTAACACTAGAAAGACGGCGAGCGGTCATTTTGACCGCTACCTAATAAACATATTTTGGTTTGAACCAGAAATTTCTTTTTAAAACTAGTTTAAAAGATACAAAGAGAAACAATTAGTTAAATAAATAAGTTAATAATTTGAAATAAAAATTCTGGTGTCAAATACTTTTTTTTAAATTTGAGTAAAATTCGCCGTCTTTCTAGTGTTAAATGCAAGAAAACTTTACTCCCTCCTTGTAGGAAAGTGGCCAGAAGTTCGCCACTGGCAAACAATTTTTTTTAGCCATTTTTGTTCATTCAGTGCCTAGTGCTAATTTTGCCCTTTAAAAGACTGCTAACAAGATCATTTTTTTTTAGCCATAACATTTTAATTTTTACTCATTTTTCATGTGTAAAATAAAACTGTGTCAATTTAATATTTTTTTGTTAACTTGCGAGTGTTTTTTTTGTTATTTAACATTTTTAAGAGTTTAAACTTTATTGGAAATACCATGTGGATTTTCTGTTATGTGAATATTTTAGGCATAGTGTACTGACGGTACTTTAAAGTCGCACTTTAATTAATTACCTCTAACGAATTAAATTTATCAAAGGTGAGTATTTTTTTATGTATATCTTTTAATTTTCATTGTAGTAACTGAAAAAAAAAATTGCAGTAGATCATCATGCGCTAGAAAAAGGGTTAGACACCAGCTTGTGTGTTGGTAAACAATAATTTTCATAATTTGTCACAAAAAGGTCTCTTCAAATTATAATGCTTTACAAAATTTCTTTTTCAATGTAATTTCCATTTCTTATGTATGTGATGTCCCTATAAAAATGAATATTTTTAATTTTATACTGCATATTTTTTAAACATTTTCTTTTTCTCCTTTTAGGTTTGGAATAACATATTTACGCCTGTATATTTTTATTCATTTGTTACTTTTTTATAAAGTTTACACTTTAATGCCAAAGAAAAAGAACTTTCATCTGCATGTCTTTAAAATAGTGTTGGCCTATGACTTTCTACAGACACACGATGTAATCATTAATCAGGTTTTTTTTGAGCTAATTACAATTGATGCAAGAAGATTTACAAGATGATTGACTAATCTCTGGAAAATGATTTATTTAAACTTTTAAAATCATTTTGGTTTCTTCTGGTGGAAATCTTGATTGATCCAGTTAAAAGACTGAAACGACAAATAATTACTCTTTTTATAATAAGGTTTGAAGGTACACTCGAAATCTAATATAAAATTAAATACATATATTTTTGAACTTCAAAATATTTTTTTCACGCGAGATTGCTTTTAACTGCAGTTAATAACTTGTAACAGTATTGTAATAAATGGAAAATCAGTCCACATTTCAGCAACAAAATGAAGAAAAATCGCAGTCATTGAATGTATGTCAAGAGAGTTTGCAAAAAAGAGAAATGTTAGATCAATCTTTAATAACTCGCATAGAAGAAAGATTTTTTGTTTGTCATGTGTGTCAAAAATCTTTCTCAAACAAGTATTATTTAAATAAACATATTAAAAGACATGGTGCAGAAAAAACTCACTCATGTCATATATGCCAAAAATCATTTTTCCGGGAGAGTGTTTTGAGAGATCATCTAAGAATACATACCGGTGACAAACCACACCAATGTGAGATCTGTAAAAAATCATTTTCACATAAAATAAGTTTAAAAATTCATCTCCGAATCCACACTGGAGAGAAACCACACTTGTGCAATGTTTGTCAAAGGTCATTTTCAGCAAAAAGTTCTTTAAACAATCACCTTCGAACCCACTCTGGAGAGAAACCATATGTGTGCGATATATGTAAAAAGTCATTTGTAATAAGCAGCCATTTGAAAGGTCATCTTAGAATCCACACTGGAGAGAAACCATATGTGTGCGACATATGTAAAAGGTCATTTACAGTAAGCAGCCATTTGAAAGGTCATCGTAGAATCCACACTGGAGAGAAACCATATTTGTGCGATGTCTGTGAAGATTCATTTCACACGAAAACTGCTTTAACAAGTCATATTCGAATCCATACTGCAGAGAAACCACATGTGTGCAATGTGTGTCAAATGTCATTTTCAACTAAAAGTTCTTTAATAAGTCATACTCGAACCCATACTGCAGAGAAACCACATGTGTGAGATGTCTGTCAAAAATCATTTTCAATAAAATCTCATTTGAAAAGACAACTTCGGAGAAAAAACATATGTGTGTAATGGCTGTTGAAATTCTTTTTTAAAGGAAAGCTTAAAAAAAAAATAAATTTGGTATCCACTGTGGGGATAAATCATAGTGCCCACTAAATGGGAAAAGTTACTTCATATAAAAACTAGTCGTTCGTGGCCACCGTAATACTTACCCATCGGGGATATAGATAATATAAAATATGAAAATAAAACATGTGATATTTGCTAAGCATTGAACCATGTTACTTTTATTCCTAATTTAATTTACTTGAACTCCCTTAAATATAATTAATATAACCCCTTAAGCTAATATTACTTTTTGTTGCATTAAAATATCTCAATTTGGTGATTTTCTGTAAGCAAGTAATCCCGATAGGTTTACAATGGAAGTCTATGGGAATTTGGCGAAATATTAGAGATATCGCCAAGTTGGCGTCTCTTTTGGCGATTTATTTTGGCCGCCAAGTTGGCGACAACCTTGGCGGTATTTGGCTACAGAATTGTGCCCCCTCCCCCTTATGGTAACTCCCTTATAGGTATGGAGAGGCATTAAGTGCTTGACATTTACGATAAGCCATTATTGGCATTTAATCTTATAGTTTGGCGATAGTTTTTTGGTTGGCGGAATAATCGAGTAGTATTGAATTGCGTAAAAGAAACATCCTTATAACTCTAAAAATTATAATCGTGTTAACTAACATTTTACTGCGACGAATTAAGCGTCTCATTTCCAATTAAAATATATCTGAATTGAAAGAAAATAGCCGGATAAGCATGGAAAACATGCCTTTCAATCAAATTTCCTGATTTTTTTCACAGATGTGGCTACATATCTGACAATATATTTCCCCCATTATTACCCTATAAATATTGATATTTAATGAGATAAAAAGGTTTTTTCAATTTTTTAAAAAACGGATTTTCTCAAAAACTGCTGAAAGGAATTTCATGCCATTAACTGGGGATATATAGATGCATAACTGGATGCATAACTGGTATTTTTGTCTAATTTTCTGTTTATAAAAACTGTGAAATAGCGAAATAAAAATTTTAAGATATAAAAATCCTATCTTATGTTTATCCGAAAATTATAATTTTCTTGTAAAAAATTCTCCATATGTGCTACTATATTCTGTATAAATTCCGAAAGTTTGCGTTGGGTACTACATATACATATTTACAAAAATGTATATTAAAATTATTGAAATTCATTTTAAGGCGTTATTTGGGGTGGAGCTACTTAACTTTAACATCCGAAGAATTTTTGGAACAAAGTCAGCAGCAATATATCAACAGATGTATTTTAGATTCCATTAAGAATATAAGCCATGTTTTTCAACATCATGTTCATTTTGATATCGACAGTGTTGAGAATGTTGCTCATGTGTTCATTAAAATTTAAAATACTGCAATTCTGTAACTGTTTATTCCAAAAATTCTTCGTGTGTGAAAGTTGAGTAGCTCCGCCCAAAATAACGCCTTAATGAATTTCAATAATTTTAATAATATACATTTTTGTAAATATTAATATGTAGTACCCAACGCAAACTTTCGGCATTTATATAGAATATACGAGAACATATGGGGAATTTTTTACAAGAAAATGGTAATTTTCGGATAACCATAAGATATGATTTTTATTTTTTTAAATATTTATTTCGCTATTTCACACAGTTTTTATAAACAGGAAATTATAAAAAAAAAGTACCAGTTACGCATCTTTGATATCTATATATCCTCAATTAATGGCATGAAATTCCGTGCAGCAGTTTCTGAAAAAATCAGTTTTTAAAAAAATCGAAAAAATATTTTTATCTCATTAAATAATAATATTTATGGGGTGATAATAGAGGAAATATATTGTCAGATATGTAGCTATATCTGGGAAAAAAATCAGGAAATTTAATTAAAAGGTATGTTTCCAGTGCTTATCCGGCTATGCCCTTTGAATGAAATACAGGGTCATGAGAAATCGAAGAGTGTGAAATATCTGTGTGGATATTATATTAGTTATTAAGGACATATTAAAGAAAAGCTGATAGATCGCTCTGCTTGCAATCAAAAGAAAAGCCCACAGAACATGGGAACTTGCATAAATGAGGTGCATAACTTGAAAATTTAAAACTATGAAATTAGAAATCACTTACGCATTCATTGCTGTTTGGGTATTCAAGCATTTAAACTTGTTCTGCAACTTGTACAGCTTCAACTATTGTATGGGCGACAAAACTCCTGTGCTTTTCATTGTGAAATTTTCTGTTATCTACAAAAATGTTGAGTACTATTCTCACATACAGATTACATCCATCCAAATTTAGGTAAATATTCTTATATGTTCGTACTCTGGTTCTAAGGAATCAAAGTTTTTTTCTCTACAAGTTAAAGTATCTTTTAGAAAATGATGTCAAAGTTGGATGTTTTAAACTGATTTTCATTACGTGAAAAATATGAATTACATATCTTTCTCGCTATTGAAAGATATGCATTGAAGAATTTTCTACTCAAATTAATCTCTCATTTACACAAATTCTCAGTATATCGTATTTATTTGCACTATTTTATAAAAAAATTGAGATTTCAAAAAATATTATATTTCTTAATTAATCTAAGTATCGTTATAATATAAATATTTTACAAAAAAAAAAGTACCAATTGAATAAGTCAGTTTTAATGAACTTATCTTTTCTAAATTTTATATTATTGTGAAACGTTTCTCATTTAGTTTCAGATAATATCCTCTGTCATTCGAGGTAATTGACACATTAACCACTTCAGATAATCAAAAACGCTGTTATAAATAGAAAATTTTCAGTTTGTTTTACTGAATCTAATATTGTGATAAAAATGTAAAATAAATAAACAAACAAATTCAATGATTATTTGACGTTTCTTTCAAGCATTTTTATAACACTTTTTTTTTTATCTGAGTAAATGTTTATTATTTTTTTGTGCATTTATTTTGTAATAGTTTTAACACCCAGTACAACTCCTTATAAAGCAGAGATTTTGCTACATTATAAAATTGTTTGGAAATTCTTCTGGATAAACTGCTCTTGAAAACTGTTGGTTTCGTTAACCATTTATATTTTAAATCAGCGGTTCCCAACTTGGAGTATCCATACCCCTGAGGGTATGTGGCGGGGCTGCTAGGGGTACGTGAAAATAATATCGGTAATGGCAGAAATCACAAAAATGGTTTAAGTAAAAAGACAAAAAATATATAGTTTTAGACAGGGTTTCCAGCGTCATGGAAAGTCAGGGAATTTCAAAATATGTAGAAAAAGTCAGGGAATTTACAAATATTTTCCAAATAAATGAACCAAATTTAAAAAAACTATACACCTAAAACCGGGGTCCTAACATGGTTCCTTAATTTCACTAGAATAATTTTAACACAATTATTCCAATTGGTAAAAAAATCATATTAGAAGTAAATTTCCAACTGGGCGAAAAATGTCCGGACCAGGATTCGAACCAGGGATCTCCTGGCTGAAGCCTCCAGTGCTCTGCCATCTGAGCTATCCCGGACAAATCTGGTGGATCTTTTTCACCCAGCTAACCTTAATGATTATAGCATCTGGTCTGAAACCTGGTTCAGCTCAACAGAATAAATCCCAGGTAATGGAACTCCAGAAATAGCTGGATGCGTAAATACACTAGACCTGGTCCGGACATTTTTCGCCCAGTTGGAAATTTACTTCTGATATTCTAATACCCTTAATTTCAAGCTAATCGGATGCTTTTTACGGCAGTTATCGTAGAACACACAGACTAATAGACGGAAACCAAAAACTTTTCAGGTCTCCACAGTAAGCCTTCACTGACGTTTCGGCAATTAATAAAACTTTACACTTCCTGCCTTCTTCTGTTATTAAAATAAATTGATAAAAATAAAAATTATATTCTAAAACAAGTATTTTAAAGCCAAAGGAAAATTGTGAATTGAATTAAAAGAAACATTTTACAGTGATATAGTGTTTATTTATTAAGAACGGACTAAAGTAAAATAATACAAGGAGTCCATAACGGAATGTCCCAGTTATAAATTTTAATAGTATCAACTGTAGGCGTTATAGAGTGCTGGTTCAAGATCACAAATAAAGAGTAACTCAAAACAGTTTTATATAAGTGCATACGCGAGTACCTCTTCGTTTTTGACTCGCTTTCGGTACCACATACGTAAAATGGCGACTCATGAGCTTAAAGCGTGATTGCTGAAGATTTAAAAGCCGTTAGAGCCATGTGATCTTTTCCTTTGGGGTTCTATAAAAGATAATGTCTGTGTTCCGCCGCTACCTAATGATTTGCAACAGTTGAGGCACAGAATTGAAGAGGCTATTGCTTCCATGACTCCGGACTCGTTAACCGAAGTGTGGGAAGAATTGGACTTTAGGTTCAATGTGTGCTGTATAACTAAACGTGCACGTATTGAACATTTGTAAGAAAAACTAGAGTAGTTTACCCTCAGTTTGATGTATGAATTGTTATAAATAGTATAAATTAAACTGTTATAATATACCATTGAAACTGGGACATTCTTTTATGGACAACTCTTTACAGTCTGTTAAAATGGTGGCGAATCAGCAAGAATAACTCTGCTGTTCCTTTGATTTGCAAGTAAGTTTTTAAATGCACCAGAGAGCAAGTGTCTGGAATAGACGATCAGCAGGGTTCGTGATTTTTATTTATTTATAATAAAAATCACAACAATCTATTTTTTTATTTAAATAGGATTTTTTTTTATTAATTATTTTTTAAATCTCACGCAAATATTATTGTTTTATGACTTTTATTTTAATTTATAAAATAAACATTATACACACACAAACATGCATATGCATGTTATAAGTATATAGACGGCTTGCATATGTCTGGCATCACTTCATATGGCGCCCAAATATAAGGCGAATGGTGTGCTCTCCATTTGACTTATTAGACTCATCTACCCTATATATATAAAATCCTAATGAATCGAATTGAAACGAATTTATGTAACGATTCTATAAAACGACTGATTACGTTTCACGGCGATTTCTCCTAAAATATGGAAAACTTTGCGATGAAATTAACACCAAAAATCCGTATTGATCCACAGATCTCAAAACTGGTATTAGAATTTTAAAATTAGAATTAGTTTTCGAAATATTAATTTTTTTTCTAATTTTAAATACTTTTTCTCTAATGATGGCAACTCAAATTTTAATGATAACAGATATTTTTTTTCATCGTTTAGAAAAGGTTATTTTAAATTAATTTGGCGACGAGTTTGGCCTCTCTTAAATGTATGCTAAGAAATTTATCATGTTACTTTTATTCATAATTCAATTTGTATTTCATTATCATTTCATTTAATACAAAATTTTCATTTAAAATTGAAACCTTTAAAATAAATGGCTTTTACTTCATTCTTTTTTTTAAATGAAACGAAACGAAAAATATTAGACACAGATGTCATATACGCAACGGGGTACATAATTGGCGCCAAAATGACGTGCCCCACCAGTGGCCGAGAGGTTCTAGGGCCTATATCCCACGTGCTGATAATTGGCCGACATAAATACAACCAACCAACCAAAATGACGTTATTTTGCCTGACATGGTAACCCGGCTATTGTTGCTTATTTATTTGAATTTATTTTCTTTTTATTTACAAAAAATGTTATAAATTGTTTTGTTCTATAGTTATTAATTAATTTTTTTTTAAATTTATTGTTATTTCATTTTAAAAATAACAAAAAATAATTTAAAAATACATATGTAACAGGTATTTGAAAACGAGGTTTTCGCCAAATTGTCATAAAAAAAAAATCACGCAAACCCGGTGCGTATGTGACAATGCAACAAATCATGAGATTTAATTTCCACTTCAAAGCAACGTTTTAATGTTATTACTTCTCCCGTCGACCAATTTCGCCAAATTATACAAATTGACATTTTTTTTTTTAATAACAAAATAACAAATTAGTATAACATTAATAAAAATACAAATAAAATGTCGAAATAAAAATCAATTGGTGGCGTGAACATGTGTAACTTCCTTAAAGTCAAGTGAATGGGACATATACGATCAACCATTATTGGCATTTAATCTTATAGTTTGGCGACAGATTTTTGGTCCATGGGATAACCAAGTAGCACCGTTTTAATTTAACACTCGAAAAATAAAAAAATGCTAACTGGCGAGTTAAAAAAAAGCTATTGGCAAGATTTTCACCCGGCTAACATAAAAGTACCAGGATTTCTTTGTGATCATGGGAACTTTTATGTGGTTTTATTCGAAAAAATAATTTTGATTCTTTAATCAAAATGGAAACCTTTCTTATGAAAAGCGAAGAAATCAGCCCGTTGTTTATGGCAGTTACATGACTTGGAATATTATAATATAAACGAAATAATGGGGATAGAATAATATTCGGCGACTTATCACACCTGTGGTTCGCTAACATTAAAGTACCAAAATGGCCGCCTGGAATATAAACAGCGAAGGGATGCGCCTGGAGCTGTTGATGATAGTCACTTGACTTAGGCTATTATTATAGAGATTGTTTTCAATTTTAAAAACAGCGCAAAGAATAATATTTCCTAACGATTAAAAATTTATTTTCACTGGACTATTAAAAACAGCAAATAAAAACTTTAAAATTACTATTAAATGAGTACGTGTTAAAGGCAGGAAAATATTGAAAATTATGTCCTGAAAATTGTATTTACACGTGAATATTAAAAGGGAAAGGAAACTTTAAAATAATAAATACATTAATATGCGTTTAACCCTTTCACGGACAAGGCACTTCTATTCGTAAAATCTTGAAATCAGTGAATGGCACCAGAATTTACAAACAAATTTCGAAATACAAAAATTCTTTTGTTCACTCACTTAATAAAAGGGAAATTTTCATCCCAATATTCTGATGCTAATGTGGCATTTAAGAATTAAAATTAAGTGGTCCAAAAATGAACCACCGCCCTTGAAGGGGTTAAAGCAGCAAATTTTAATAATTGTATTATGTCAATCGTTTTATAACGCTGTTAAAAAATACCGAGAGACAAAGACTCTGTTTACTTAATTCATTTTATTTTAGCTTCTTTTCAAATGTTTAACTGATCTTCTTTAACCAAACACGAAAACAGCCATTGGATGTCTTAACAGCAACTGATTCTACCTTAAATTTTTGCAATCAAAGGGAATTGAAGGGAAACCCGTTTACAGGGAGATCGCTACAGGTTTTTTCAGTATAATTCAATCTTCTCTAATCTTTTTAAACTCGATCAGATTAGCGTGCTTTTAGATTCTACAGTGTCTGAACGGGAGTTGGCGAGCGTAGCTTGCAGGGAGCAGAGCCCCCTAGTTTGCACTATAATAATAAGAAATAATTAAACAGAAATTTAACACGTTCTTTTAACGGCAAACGGGGAGTTCTGACGTTCCGTGTGTGCTCCAAATGCAATAGTATCAGTCCTTGCTAATAGCAACGTGACGTGAATGCAAGCCGTCTATATTATAAATAATAGTGGACAATTTACATGATTAAAAGGTAACATTTTAGGCTACGGAGAAATCTTTATTGCACAAAATGCATGGAAAATTACAAATCGGATGTCAAAAATGTATTTAACCTTAAGCATTTTAGTTAAAATAAAAATAACTGCAGCACATAAAAGTTTTAAACAAATTTGAAAGCAAACTAAGATAACTTTTTTGTTAAAATGCTAATGCAGAAAAACGAGTTTAGCAGCATTATCAGTCGATTACTAATTTTCGAATGTACCAAACGAAAGGCAAAAAACCTTCTTTCCATTGAAGCAGATGAAGCTATCGCAGTAAAAAGCTAGTTGATCATGTATTTCATAATTTTTTTTAGTATCGGCTTTTTCGATAACTGCAACAGGTAATTTCCGCCATTCTAAAGGGCTGATATCCACTATACAGGGTATCCGGTCTCAACGGTGTCCAATGGCAAATTCCTAAACCGTTAGTCATAGACATATAGTTCCACTTGCAAAAATGTTTTAAATGAGGTAAAAAAATATTTTTAAAGCGATTTGGGTCAAGAAAAACATTTATTAAAAAATTACGAAATTTAAATTTTTATATGGTCCCCAGATCCTATAAGTGATATTTAGTAAAAATATCTTATAGCACTGACAAGTAAGACAAAAAAGTTCATTCCTTTACATTTAAAACTGACCGAGTAATAGATGTTTAAAGTTGGGGTACCTTTTTTGCTGCAAAATAGGTGTCAGTCACAAATTTACCAGAAATAAAAATAATCGTCAAATATAAAATTTAACATTAAACATTGAGAGTAAATTAACATTCCTATTATATTCTGTGATTTTTGTTCATTCTGACATATTAAAACAAAACATACAACTTTCTTTAAAAATATAATTAAAAAAATAACAAAAATTTTGTTAAATGATTATAAAAGCAACAGTCACAACTCTTTAGAAAATGATACATAGTAAGATTACCTAATCTAAAACTTAATAAAAAGTAAGGTTATCTTAAAACGTGCTCGAAAGGACTCCTTTCGGCTGCAATGCAGAAATCGACACGTGAAATAAATTCTTCTACTTTTTTCAACATTGTAGGTGTTACAGATCTTCACACGATAGCAATAGATTTCACAAATCTGCTCGACTAGTTGATTCTCTTTCATATACCTTATTTTTCAGAAAATCCCAGAGAAAAAAATCGAAAGGATTCAAATCTGGCGACCTGGGAGGCCACTCAATACGACCTCCATATCCAATAATATTATTTCCAAAAGTACTGGTTAGTTCAGTGCGGGGCTTTAACGATCTATGTGCTGGCGCGCCATCATGCTAAAACCACATATTAGACAAATCTTGTAATGAAACGTACTCTTCTAAAAAATCAGATAAAGTATCCGCGTATTTTGATGTTAAAGTTTCATCGAAGATGAATGGCCCAGTTAAGGACGTCTTCCAGATACCACACCAAACATTTATGGACAAACGTATTTGATGTTTGTTAGGAAGAATAATGTGTGGATTTTCCAGGACCAATAGTGAAAGTTTTGAGTATTTACGACCCCTTGTCTTGTAAACTGACATTCATCAGTCCACATAATTTCATTCACAAAAAATGGGCTTTCATCTTGTCTGTTTAAAATAAAATTACAAAAATTAACTAGTTACTTGTATAATTACTTGTTTAGCAAGTAGAATTTGCATTTTGATTTTGGTCTCTAAAATATTTTTTTTTTCAAACAAATTTTTATAAAGAACTAAAAAGTTGAATTTGAAAAAAGCATAATATCATCAAAATGTATATTAAGCAATCCCTGCTCATATATCGTAATGCATCTGACATCTTTTGTGCGGCACTTTATAAAAAATATAAACGCAACGCACTTTCATTTGGAAAAATTACATTGTGAATCTCAATGCCTTACATAAATGTTACTGACTTTGATTTAAAATTTCTGTTTGTAGACAATAATATATACGAAATTTTTGGAGTGGTCCTGTAAAATAAATATAAATGGTACGTACCTAAAATCATATGAATATTACATTGCCATTGGATTTACATAATTATGTAAAATTTAATCTTGATCGGATATTTGGAACTGAGTTAAATTGGAATATAAATTTTGAATTAGGAAGACATACATACGCACGTCGTAAGTTAAAAGCTTATAAAAATAATACAACTTTTTAAAATAAAATCCTCAAAAGAAACACACTCATTTCCTTACAAAAAAAATACGTCAAAATACATTTGAGGACGTCAGTTTCGAAACTCATCTTATCCGAAATTTAAAAAATCGTGTTTCTCTATCAATCTATTTATTGGTATAACTGTACCAATCAAACACTACAGTCTCCAAATGTTCAATGAATACCAATGGGCGCATTTAAAGGTTTGATTGCCCAAAATTTGATTTTCTCGATAAGGCGAGTTTTGAAACTCACTTCTTCAATTATTTTAACCAATCTGAAAGTTAAATACGAAAAATTAACACTACCGTAATATTTATACGGAGACAGCACTTTCAGTTAAATCGCTTTAAAAATACTTCTTTACATTATTAAAAACTTTTTTGTAATTGGAACTACATGTCTTTGACTAACGGTTTAGGAATTAGCCGTCAAACATCGTCTGGAGTGAACGCCGTTTATAATACTTTAAGCACTTCGTGAACGACACCTGAAAGCTTGGTCCAACTCATCTGTTTTCAGTTACAGAAAAGTGGTTTAAATCATAAAATTGAAAATGTCATAACTCGGTCCATTTTAGTGTTAGATGAATGGGACTTTTTTTGCCGTACTTGTTAGAGAAATAGGAAAAGTTTACTAAATATCACTTATAGGACCGGGGGACCGTATAAAAATTTAAATTTCGTAATTTTTAAATAAAATTTTTCTTGACCAAAATCGCTTTTAAAATACTTCTTTACCTCATTTAAAACATTTTTGTAATTGGAACTATATGTCTATGACTAACGGTTTAGGAATTAGCCATCGGACACCGTTGAGACCGGACACCCTGTATAACGAGGGTGAGTCCGATAAGTTTCCCCTCCAGTTTTCTCCTGGAAATCGAACAGCAATGTGGGAAACAAGACAGCGGTTGAACGCGAAAGACACCCAGACAACATTGGTATCGTTCGACTGCAATCCAGCGAATGGCGCTGTCACAGTGCCTCTGTAATGTGAAGACAAACCTCTCATTCTGGTCCCGGTAGATATATTGAGAAGGTGCGTTTTGAATTCGTGGACAAAGGAATAAGTGAGAGCGGTTGTCCGCCATGAATGGGCACGTGGAGTATCGGGAGCGGAAATCCATAACCACCTCGTGATCAGATATCGTCTATGGGCCAGATGTGATGTCAAAACAGATGATGCCGCCAATTCAGTGAGGGGCGTCAGCAAGTTTTGGGCAGACCGAGACCTGGACGGACGTGCACGGCCACAACAGACGAAAATGTCAGGATTATGAATGTCATCTCGACGGAAGGCGCTTTGGAAGCAATGCTGAAGTCGCACAGGCCGTTCAACGCTTCTTCCGTATGCAAAGCCCTGATTTTTTCATGGAGGGTTTTTTGAAGCTTATAAAGCAGTATGAAAAATGTCTCAACTTACTTGATACTTATGTGGAACAATAAAGTTACATCTTAGCTTTAATGTCTCATTATATTTTTTGTCTTTCGTTCAAACCTCTGTCCACAGTCGCCAGGGGGAACTTATTTTCGGATTCAACCTCGTAGATTCAAACAAACATTTATTGAATGTTTCAGAATTTCCTCAAACTTTAATAGGCATCACCAAATTAGAGCACACACATACAATTTTTTTTACCTGAACTTCCACAAGTTTTTCTAAACATTAACAAGTAAATATTACAATATTTAATATATTCCTGCTCAGATTTCCTTACTGTTGCAAGATTATTTTACAATTTCATTCAAATGAAATTTGACAGCATTTTTTTCAAAACTTTACATTGTACTTTACTTTTTGACAAAGATTAAGCTTTATTTTTGTAAAAGCTGTTTGATTGTCTGTATTATATTAAAGTACATTATTAATTTTGTTTACATCTTGGATTTATTTAAAAATAATTTAAAAGAAAAACTGATTTAAATCAAGGATTCGTTTTAAATCAAGTGATTTAAATCATGATTAAAATCAACGAACCCTGATTTTCGGAGGTTGTAAACGTACAGGGATCTTAACAGTAAAATCTTGGAACAAACTTTCAGGGAAGATAATGTGATCAATATTTATTGAGCAAGGAACAACATGTCAATCCATTTATCCCACTAAAAACATAATACATTCAATCAAAAATACAGGGTGTGCCGCAATAAACTGAAACTGCATTTTCGTTCACAACTTTAACGACATAACGATATTTTAGCGAAATTTGCACCATATTAATTTTTCTTGTATGAAATATCATGATATTACTGGAAGTGACTGAATTTTCGCCAGTGACACAGTAGAAGTACTGTCAGCTACATTCTACATAAAGTAATGTCTAGCTCAGTGTTGGTTAGATATGAATAGTAGCAATGTCCAGCATTTCTCCCCATATCATCGTATTCACAGAAATCAAAGTAAGTCTGTTGAAAGTATAGTTACAATATCCCCAATATTATTAACAGAACGTGAGGCGGCTGCACAGGCAATCACCTCATTGAGTTTGGAAACTGAAATGCCAGAATTAGTTAAAACTCTATTCGTATATCAAAACGCAATTGGTTTGCCAAATCATATCTTGGTGAAAAAACACCTGAAAACCCGATTTTAGCGGTTAACTCGTAAGTTTATCATTATGTTTTCCTGCACCCAAAGATACGAAAACATGGAGGACTGGGAGCAGGAAAATACAGTGGTAAACTTTTGTTTTCCACATTGTTTTATCCATCCTGCCAATACATTTTCCCGAGTTGCGAGTAAAATCCTTCGCACCAACACATTACCGGTCCTTTCCCTCAGTTTTACGATTACTTAAGATTTTGCTGAGCATCTACATATGGTTGCATACTACGTGGTTTAATACTGATACTGGCAACATGTGTTATCCAAATTTTTCCAAAAATGTGTGATGTTGCATTGCGTAATGGATAAACTGATTATATATTGTGTTGCGATACTATGTTGGAGAGGGTATATACTGGGTTTGGACAAAAATATGGAAACATCTAAAAATAATATTATCATGCCCTGAAAATCCTTTCTTATTGTTTTGATGCTAACAGACTTTATGAGCTCGATATTTAGTTCAGCAGTGACTTTTGCAGCCGTCGTCTTCTTATTTTTCGTCACAATCAACTTTAATGACCGTCTGTCACGATCATCAGCACACACTTTTGTCCGCATTGTGACTTAACGGATAATGTTTTTCGCTTTTCTTGTATCCAGTATAAATCTTCAATACGGTGCCTCTTGAAACTAGAGTTGCAAAGGGTGGAAAAAACCTGGATTTTTGAGAGGAAAACTTTTTTAATTCTTACAAAATGTTTTCTACAAATGTAAACAACATAAATAAATAAAAAAAAAACTTCGTTTTACATGAAAACTAATGAAATATATGCTTAAGTTGCAGAAATATTAAGTAAGATAAATTAAAGTATAAACAATTTGATATTTTAAACTTCGTAAAGTAAAATGTGACAGAGGTAGATGACACATAAATCAACAGAATAATACAATGCAACTCGCTAAAAAATTAACATAGAATATGCCTTATTAGTAGATATGCCAGCTAACAAACTTTAAACGCAAAATCATAAGTTTTGTGAATTCATAATGAAAAATCGACCTTGAAGTTTTCAGAACAGAGCCCGAAATTCTGAAAAATAAAAATTTTAAATTGAAAAATGACCGGTTCTGTTTACCTTCAAAACTCCTGTAAAATTTCCAAAATTCCGGGTTTATTCCCCAAAATTCCCTGGTTTATTCCCGTGCCTCAAAATCTCCGGGGTTTTTGCAACTCTATACTTGAAAAATGAAAAACTTCGACTACTTTGGTAACGGAAGCACCGGCCATACGAGCACTATTTGTCCAAGTTCGAATTCACTTAGCTCAGACGCAAAGCGCTCACAACTACACAGAATACTGTTCTGACAACGACTGACACTTGCAACATATTCAGGGCATTGTACAGGTGGCAGTAGTGAGAAAATACAACAGCGCCATCCACAGGATTGGGTGGAATCAACATTTACGTTAAAGCATGCATTTCACGAAGTGTTTTCATATTTTTGTCCAACTCCTGTAGCAATAGCTTTATTTAAATATGACCTGAAGTTTTATACTATCTAAAGCAACTTTTCTAGATAATATATATATATATATATGACATATTACTCTTTTATACAAATTTTTAAGCTTAGACTTCTAAGAAAAGTTGTCTACTTTGGATTTTAAATAAAATTATAAAAATGTATAAGTTGTGTAGTTTCTCACTTAGCTGGCAATATTTTCCATTGCGTTTTAACTCTGCTCTAGTCCAAATTTCTTATTCGTCTGTTCACCCGCCGGTTTCCGAAGTTTAAGTAATATATACTAATACAGATGTTTGTTTTCGCAAAAAAATATAGTTCTATTTTTATAAATAATATCTTATTTCACTAGTTTACTGGTACCTGATAATTGTTGAAGAAAAGTTTTATTTTTTATTGTCAAATAAATTTCTTTGAATTTGGCGGCAAACAAAAATTTTCTTGCGATCCCCCATGGGATCGCGACCCACGGTTTGTGCACCATTGATCTAATTAGCCGTGCAAGTCCCATTAAAATCCATTTAGAGAACGAAAGTTAAGCAGCCGGATCAAAATTTCAATTTGTATTTTATGCCGAGTGTTTCAAAAGTTCGGGGCGAAAGTAAAACTCGATAAAAAAATCTATGGGTCGGAGAGACGTGTGGTTTCCATATAAATATTCAGCGAGGTACAGGATTCTGCATAATACCAACGAAAACATTAGTTCAAAATTTCGACAATAGAGGTAGCCACTGCAGATAATTCCATATTGTTCACACAACGCACGTAGCAATATGGAATTATCTGCAGTAGAGTCATCTATTGTCGAGATTTTGAACTAATTTTTTGTTGGTGTCATACAGTATGTTACTCCAACCCATAGATCTTTATTTATCGTGTTTTAATTTCACATCGAACTTTAGAAACACTTGGTACATACAAGTCTGAACTTGTCGAATTCTACGAATGAAAATGTTTAAAAGACTAGTTAAACTGAACTTATAAAATTAATTTTTAAAAAATCAATCATACATTGTCTGGCATAACTCTTAAAATGGTTATTATTTTTAAGTGAAGCTTCTAAACGGCTATTTCCTTCAATTTAAAATTTTCAAATTATTCAAAAATTAAACTTAATTAAGCAGTATAACATGTAATAAAGATAAGTAATTATTAATTGAGGCTTTGATCTTTGGTATTACGGGATAAAAAATAAGCTGAAATTGCGTCCGTCTGACATAATCATAATCTTTTTCAACGAAAAGTAACCGTCGCAAAATTTATGTGCCAACTTTTGAAATTCCTTTTCACTTTTATGAAAATATTTTAACGTGCACTAAATCTATTTCCAAACTTGTCACTTTTGCCAGTTACAACTACCATGAGAAAATTAGCACTCTTAGGATTTGAGACTCTAATCTCAATACTGATGCAATCCAGAAGTTTATTATTTTAGACGCATTCGTATAAAAATATTTATTTTATCAAAGAAAAACGCGTTTCATTTTTACTATGACGTCATTTTCACTCACTGAAGCATTTTGCCTTTCACTGAGATTAGCGTCTCAAACTCAGTATCAGCGCGATGAAAACTATTAAATGTAACAGCTTTATGATGGAAAATGCGTCTTTTTTTTAACGTAACATCATTTTCTGTTCATATTAAAATAATTTTATATCTTTTAAATTGTAATGGGGAAATGGTATCAGTAAAGTTATGGTAGTTCCCATTATTTCCTTTGTCGTTTCAACATTGAAAGTAACCAAATTGCCACCATTTTGCGGAAATTTCATAAAACTTCTTTTAAATCCTTCTATATATAAAAAAAAGTTTTGATTTGGAAATGTACCAATGAAAATTTGCGTAGATATTCCGGGTAGATCCACATCCAATTTGAATGCTTAAGCATGGCCTTTCACCGTTAATATTAAAAAAACTGTTGCATACAAAAATATGAAAATCGGTGGTATTATAGAGAAATGTTTGATAAATACGCTGATGCAGACAGTTTTCAAATCGAAGAATTATTTTAAGAGATATTTAATGCTAAAGTTGGACCAAAATAGTTTCCATTAAAAGTTTTATAGCAGCAAAAACTATACAGGAGAGTTTAATCATTTTTAGATAATTTTATACGTTATAAGTTCCCGGTGTGCAGATTGTATTTATTTTTCTTATTTGACTCATTTTTTGAGGTTTTATTTCAATTTTAAATTCAAATTTTCAGCATTTCGAGAGATATTTTTTACAAATTTTAGAAAATGTTATCAATTTAAACTGTTGCCAGTTGTATGAACAGCGCAAACAATGTTTACTTCAAATTAAAAATTTATTTTACACGTAACTATTATAAACAGAAAATATAAAAAGCAGGAACTCATCATAAAAGTTATAATTACACGTGAATTTTAAAAGAGACAGAATATTGTAAAATAATAAATTCATAAACATGCGTTAGAAGTCTTAAATAGGAGAATTTACGTCACATTTACGTCACATTACACTTATTATATAAAATGAACAAAAAATAATATTGCAAAACTTTAAATTGCTCGAGACATTTATTTGATATTTTAAGATGATCAAAATTACGTCAGATTATAATTCTCAGATTCAAATTATAATTCAATCTTCCGAAATCTTTTTAAAGCCGATTAAATTATCGTGCTGTTAGAGTCTGCGGTGTCTGAACGGGGGTTGACGAGCGTAGCTCGTAGGGGGCAGATCCCCCTAGTAGTTAAAGAAAAGGATTATTTTAAAAAATAGCTAATGAGAGCACAACTGTAATTAAACTGCTTTATTTTAAAAACATGATTATCAAAATTGGTTTAGTAAACTTTGTGTTTTAAAAATATAACTTATAGATGCTAACATTTTCCAATAGGGGTTTTTAATTACTCCGATTGATTTGAAATTTTGTCAATACATGATATTCTAAATTATCTATGACTATATTGATACAATTTTGTTTTTAAGGATAATCGGTACAAAGTGAAATTTCTATGGAAGGCGAATTTAAAAATGTCTTTTAACACGTTGAATGCCTCGTCAGTCACCGGTGACTGACACTGATCTTTCCGTTTAGGCCGCGTCAGTCATCGGTGGCTCACACTTATAGATTCTGTACGGGAGTCTTATTTCTTGGCCTAAACGGAAAGACAGACAAAATAGACTGGGCATTCAACGTGTTAATAACAATCACAAAGTAGCATACAGAAGATTTTTGAAATTGAGAACAAATTTTAGAAACGACCCTTTGTTATTCTCAGAATATATAGCTATTTTAGATAATTATTTAGCAGAGAATATTATCGAACCTGTTGATAACACATCTGATGTAAACACATTTTACTTACTTCACAGAGCAGTAATTCGTGAAGATAAGTCTACCACTAAAGTTAGAATTGTCTTTGACGCAAGCGCCACACTGTCACTAAATGATTGTTTACATACTGGATTGAATCTCATACCCGAATTTTTCAGCCTTTTAATCAAATTCAGAAACTTCCCAGTAGCAATTACTGAAGACATTCAACAAGCGCTTTTACAGATCGAGATTTATGAACCAGACAGGGACTTTACGAGATTTTTTTGGGGATGATGAACCATGGGTTGATGATCCAGGTAAGAAACTAAAAAAAATTCAGACTTTTTCAATGTAAAATCAAGTCTCTTTCTTCTGGCTGCTACTATCAAGCATCACCTACAAAGGTATGTAAAAATATTTCCTGAATCTTTTGGAATTTTAAATTCATCATTATACGTTGACGATTTTATTACAAGTCAACCAAATGTTGATTACACATTTATAATTAGTAAGGATACCTATGAAATATTTCAAGAAGCTAGTATATGACTTTTAGAAAACGGAAAATCAACTCGCATGAATTACGTGAGAAACAGAAAGAACATGGTTTACACGTTGATGAAATAACTAATAACTTAAATCTCACTTATCAGCATTTGATACCTTCTAAGGTTTTAGGGGTTGCTTGGGACCCAAATAGTGACATGTTTTCATTTAAGACTCAAAATCTAGAAAATTTCCTTTCGAATAAACTTAACACTAAACGTTATTTATTGCAAGCTGTTGGTCGCATTTTTGACCCAATTGCTTTTTAAGTCCTTATACTATTAGAATTAAATGTTTAATTCAAGAAATTTGGTGTTTAAGACTTGATTGGGATGAAAACCTACCCATTTGAAAAAATTATGGAATGAGTGGTTTGAGGAAATAAAAGAACTGAATTGCAATAACATTCCCAGATATTATTTGACCGATGAAATTGATTATTTTGAGTTATAGTTTTTCAGATGCTTCAAAGAAGGCATATGGTACGGTAGTGAACTTTAGAGCAGTGTTAAGGAACAATAACGTTGTTACCAGTTTTGTGGCAGCAAAAAGCAGAATCGCCCCTATCAAAAATGTCTCTATACCTCGGCTTGAACATTTAGAAGTCCTCTTGTTTGCTAGATTTTGCAATAAAATTGCAAAAGAATTAGCTTTTCCTGCAACTTGCTACTTTTGGATTGACTCTGCTATTACTTTCTTTTGGATTAGAGGAGAGTTAGAAAGATTTAAAATGTTAGTCAGAAACCGGATAAAAGAAATCAGAAATCTTAGTGATCCATTAATTGGTCTTCAAGTCCTGGAAAAGAGAATCCTGCCGACCTAGTTACTAGAGGTTTCAAAGTTGAATAATAACCATCTTTGGTGGGAAGGTCCCCAGTGCTTAAAGCAAGACAGATCTCTTTGCCCAAAATTAGATAATGCATTCGATATATTAGATATTTCTGAAGTTAAAGATCAGTTGGAACTAAAGAACTCGAAATAAAATCAAAAGAAAACTTGCTAAAAATATGCATTTAATATGTTAAAATGTCACAAATATAAAAGATGTTATTACATAATAATATAGTTTTTAAAACTTTCAAAATTTCGCGCCGAGCGCTTTCGATCAGACCTTGATCGTCATCAGGGCATCTTTGATTGGGTACTGAAAATTCCTAATCGTACTCCATCCTTGGCTGGACAATCAGGTGAGTCTACTTTACAATGTAGGGGAGGCAGTAAACTGAACATTTCTATCCAAGTTTAACAATATATCTTCTATTTACCGTCCTCGGCTGGACAATCAAATGAGTCTACTTTACAGTGGAGGGGAGGCAGTAAACTGAACATTTCTATCCAAGATTAACAATACATCTTCTATTACGGAGTACGATTAGGAATTTTCAGTACCCAATCAAAGCTGCCCTGATGACGATCAAGGTCTGATCGAAAGCGCTCGGCTTGAAAGTTTTCAAAAACTATATTATTATGTAGCAACAACTTTTATATTTGTGACACTTTAACATATTAAATGCACCTTTTCAGAAAGTTTTCTTTTAATTTTATTTCGATATAGTTCAAGGTGAATGTGACATTCCAACGGTACATGTTTTCATATATACAATTTGTGTTTAAGAAAAACACTGTTGTAAAATCAACTATTGCAAATGAAAATCAGTTGAACTTTGATTTGATTAATCGATATTCTTCTTTTATGGAATTAATAAGAATTACTGCATGGTGACTAAGATTTCTGAAAAACTGTAAATTGAAATCAGGAATTAGAAAATACGATTATTTAGATACTTCTGAGTTACAGAATGCGAGCAAGAAGCTGATAAAGATTGTTTAAAATTCCGTATTTCAAACTGAAATTTGATGTTTAAAGGAAAAACGTCCTCTCCCAAACAGCAGTAAGACCTTGAATTTAAATGTATTTCTAGATGTAGATGAACTGCTAAGGGTCGGTGGAAGACTGAAATTTTCTAATTTATCAGAATCTCGGAAACACCAAATGTTTTTACCAAAGTCTCACTGAAATATATTTCACTGAACTGATAATTGAATATTATCATAAAAAATTCTTACATTCGGGTACTCAGACAACTTTGTCTTTATTAAGGCAATTTTATTGGATACTGTCTGGTCAAAGTCAAATACGGAAAATTATAAATAGGTGTGTTACTTGTCTGCGAACAAAACATCAAACTCTTCAACAATTGATGGGTGACTTGCCCCGTGATAGAATTGTACCATCTAGAGTCTAGACCGTTTGAGAAAACAGGCGTAGATCTAGGAGGCCCTATTATAATAAAACCTAACTCAAAATGATCAAAGATAACACTAAAATCATACATGGCTATATTTATTTGTTTTTCTACCAAAGCCATTTAAAACTTCACCACAGTAGCATTTTTAGCCTGTTTGAAAAGATTTGTTTGCTTGACGATCTAAAACCCTGTGTCATATGGAGTGATAATGCCACAAATTTTAAGGGTACAAATTTTAAAGCCACAAATTTTAAGGGTCAAACTCCGGTGTTGGACAGCCGTCCAACACCGGGCGGGATGCTCCGGCTAATTCTCTAAACAGCTAGTTAACCAGCGCATGCTCTGTTTGAACTGTTCACTTCTGAACTGAAACGAATTAATCTGTCGTTGATGTTATAATTCTTTAGATGTATGCCTCGAATGGCACTTAATAGATTTTCAGTATTCTTTTTGCTTATTAAATGTATGTTTTTTGCCGTAAAAACTGTTGATTATTCGTCGAATTAGAAAACGCTGAACCTACAATTTGTTAGATTTGATTTGAAATGAATATTTAGATTAAGTAGAAAAGAATAGAACATTTAATATATTAATACAGATTTTGTTCTGAAGTAATATCACTTCCATGAACTTTGAAAAGGTATTGCCTTTGCCAGTTTTTACCAAAGACTTACGCCCACAAAGCGAAAATTCGTCAATATTGATTAATTCGCTGCCCAGACTCCCAAATTTGTATTCCATGAAAAGTTTCAGGTACATAAAAAAAGGTGGCCACTAATCTCTATTCAGAAAGGGTTTCCCACAATAAGTACTTTGTAATGAATTTAACCTTAGAATTGTGCCAAACGCGTTTCGAAAGAAGGTTGCAAAGTTGCAGCGGCACCTTGGTCCGTGCGGCTGATTTCGAGATAGGTTTTTAATTAATTACTCGGCTAATTACTGACAATCTTTTTCGAAAATGATTATCAACAATTCTTGGATGATTTTACGCCGATAGGTACCTCGAGCGCCCCTCAACTTTCCGGCAGGGTGCCCGCAAAGTAGCTTGATTGTAAAGGAAAAATGCGATTTTCTCAAAACTATGTGACCGAAGAAAATCGCTATAGCTTTCCTGCAAAATTTAAATAAACTCCTACGACCATTATTTTTTTTTCAAAATTTTAGTTTCTGTAGATACGGAAATATGCAGACTTATTTTATAAGTATATTTTCGACGATATCTCTGAAAATATAACACCTAAAATTTAAAAAAAAGTATTTTTTAAGTTCACTGTTACCAGATCTTTTGAACGATACACCACACGATATACATTTTTTTTAGCAACTTAACCTTTCTAAATTTTTCCTAAAAATTTGTAGGAATGGCAAATAATCAATAAATGTGTGTGTCAACAGACTTTATAACTCTGGCATATTTAAACCAGTGGTCTGTTCAGACTTTTCTCTCAGGGTCCTGTTTTTGTTAAATTGTGAACAGCTTTTTCACATTAGTGAAAAATCTAGTCCTAATTTTGTGAATTTGAGATGACCGTATATTCAGGTTCTTTTTTATATATTTTTAAGAAGATATATGTATGTAAAATACATATATTTTCCTTATATATGTAAAAGTGACAGATCTGATTTTAATTTTAAATGAATGAATTTGTGAAAGATTTAGTTTAGAGCTGGAAAAATTTTGTAAAAAGCCTATTTTTTAATACGAAGAATTTTAATAAATGAAAATTAAAATTCTACTGCTATATTCACCTTGAGTTAAACAATTAAAATATACATAAAGCACAAATAATTGTACAAAAATTACTTTTAGATGCATAAATCTATACTAATCTATCTATACTCCTATTATAAAGAGGAAAAAATTGTTTATTTGTCGGAGATAAGCTCAGGAACTACCGAACCGATTCCAAAAGTAATGGTATCAAAATGATGGTGTTAGTCCAACTTAGAACATGGGCTATATCTTATGTCGGTGCCACTACCCCAAAGGGGGTGGAGGAGTAAAAAACGTTCTAAAAAAGCGATTTTTGCGTTACTGGAGGGCCTAGAAATATGAAATTTGGAATATTAGTTACTTATAAGATATAAATGATATCTAAAAACAGTTCTTAAACAATTCGAAAATTAAAAGGGGTGAAAATGCACAAAAAGCGTTCTAAAAAACGTTCTAAATGGTAGTTTCTACATAATCTCAGGAAATACCAAACCGATTTAAAAAATATTGGTGTCAAAATGATGGTGTTAGTCCAACTTAGAACATAGGCTATATTTTATGACAGTGCCACTACCCCAAAGGGGGTGCAGGAGCAAAAAACGTTCTAAAAATGCGATTTTTGCGTTACTGAAGGGCCTAGAAATATGAAATTTGGAATATTAGTTACTTATAAGATATAAATGATGCCTAAGAACAGTTCTTAAACAATTCGAAAATTAAAAGGGGTGAAAATGCACAAAAAGCGTTCTAAAAAACGTTCTAAATGGTAGTTTCTACATAATCTCAGGAAATACCAAACCGATTTAAAAAATATTGGTGTCAAAATGATGGTTTTAGTCCAACTTAGAACATAGGCTATATTTTATGTCAGTGCCACTACCCCAAAGGGGGTGCAGGAGCAAAAAATGTTCTAAAAATGCGATTTTTGCGTTACTGAAGGGCCTAGAAATATGAAATATTAGTTACTTATAAGATATAAATGATGTCTAAGAACAGTTCTTAAACAATTCGAAATTTAAAGGGGGTGAAAATGCACAAAAAGCGTTCTAAAAAACGTTCTAAATGGTAGTTTCTACATAATCTCAGGAAATACCAAACAGATTTAGAAAATATTGGTGTCAAAATGATAGTGACAACGTTTGCTCCAAGGCAGGCTATGTTTTATGTCGGTGCCACTACCCCAAAGGGGGTGTAGGAGCAAAAAACGTTCTAAAAATGCGATTTATGTGTTACTGAAGGGCCAAGAAATATGAAATTTGAAGTATCAGCTACTTATTAGATATAAAGGATTTCTAAGTACAGTTCTTAAACAATTCGAAATTTAAAAAGGGTGAAAATGCGTGAAAAGCGTTCTAAAAAATGTTCTAAATGGTGATTTCTACACAATCTCAGGAAATACCATACCGATTAAAAAAAATAATGGCGTCAAAATGATGGTGAAAACCCTTGCTCCAACATAGGCTATGTTTTATGTCGGTGACACAATCCCAAAGGGGGTGCAGGAGAAAAACGTTCTAAATTGCAGTTTTTGCGTGACGGAAAGGCCTTGAATCGTGAAATTTAGAATGGTAGTTAGTTATAAGATATCAATGATCTCTATGGACATTTCCTAAAAAAGTCGAAATTTAAAAGGGGGGTCAAAATGCGCAAAAAGCGTTGTAAAAGACGTTCTAAATTGCAATTTCTAGCAATCTCAGGAAATACTGAACCGATTTCAAATATAATGGTGTAAAAATGATGGGGACAGATCTTGCTCCAAGATAGGCTATATTTTATATCTGTTTCACTACCCCAGAGGAGATGCAGGAGCAAAATGAGCGAAAAGCGTTCTAAAAACGTTCTAAATGCCGATTTGTCACCAATATCTCAGGAAGAATCAAACTGATTTCAAAAGTAATGGTAAGAAATTGATGCTGACAGCCTCTGTTCTAACATAGACGCTATTTTAAGTCGGTATCACTATCACCTAGACGTTGCAGGAGCAAGAAAGCGTTCCAAATTTCGAATTTTGTGATTGGTAGGGGCTAGCAACTTAAAATTAGGCAAGGCACATATTTATTACATCTAAATGATCTTTAAGAACTGTTTAGAAAAAATTGGAAATTTAAAAAGAGGTGAAAATGCGCGAAAAGCGTTCTAAAAACGTTCTAAATTGCGATTTCTACTCAATCTCAGGAAATTCCAAAGCTATTTCAAAAGTAATGGTTGCAAATCAATGGTGACAGTCCCTGCTATAACATAGGTTATATTTTATGTTGCTGTCACTAACATCTGAGAGTTGCAAAAGCAAAACATGTTCTAATTTGCGTTTTTTGCATAACTGAAGGGTCTAAAACTTTGAAATATGGCATGGTATTTACTTACAAGATGCAACTGCTTTCTAAGAACTGTCGAAAGAAAATTTCAAATTTCAAAAGATAAAGTGAGCGAAAAGCGTTATAAATTTCAATTTTTATGTGATGTTATCAAATACCAAACCGATTAAAAAAATAATGATGACAAATTGTTTGTGATAGAACCTGCTCAAACATAAACTATATTTTATGTCTGTGCCACTACCACCAGAGTGTTGCAGTAGCTAAAAAGTTTCTAAATTGCGATTTCTGTGATACTGAAAAGGCTAGAAACTTTAAATATGGCATGGTAGTTACTTATAAAATATAAATGCCCTCGAAGGACTCTCGAAAATAAATTCAAATTAAAAAGGGGTGAAGTGAAGGGGAGGTGTGAAAAGCATTCTAAAAAAGTCCTAAATTACGATTTCTACGCAATTTCAGGGAATATAAACCAAATATAAAAGTAATAGTTGCGAATCAATGGTAACAGTCTCTGATCCTACACAGGCTATATTTTATGCCGATGATTCTACCACCTGGGGTTCACAGGAAGAACAAACGCTCTAAAAAAGGCCTTTAAAAGCTTTCTAAATTACGTTTCTGTGGAATATTAGGAAATAACAAACCAATTTCAAAATTAATGTTGGCAAATTAATAGTGACAGTTCCTATTTCAACATAGCCCTTTATGTTGAGAGAGGTGGTAGGACTTGGAATTTGACATGATGGTTAATTTTAAGATGTAAGAAGATGGTTTCTAAAAAATTCAAAACTTCAAATGAATACTGAAATGAGCATATTAATTGAGCATAAAAGTTTCAAAATATTTTTTAAATTATTATTTATTTAGTTTTATTTCGTTTTATTAATTTAAGTCTCATTTCTGCCTTATGCAGTGTAACAATGATGTTTAATCAAACTGTGTTTTAAATAGTATTTTTTTTAATTATTCCTATAAGTAATAAGTACCTTTTAATAAAATAAAATATTACCTTTTAATAAATTAAAAATTTAGTTAGTACCTTTTAATAAAAATTAGACATATAAATATCACTTGGCATATCTCAAATATTACGCGAGCAAAGCCGCGGGGTTTGCTAGTCATATGTCACGTTATATTACATAAACATATACTTGCAGTTCAGAAACAAAGCAGAGCGTTATAGATCATATTTAAAATTTTATTTTTAAACTTTAACTATGTGTTTTAATGACATTTGTGAGCATAACTATAAAAATGGTTCGTGTACTTATTTTGTATAAAATAATATTAAGGTTTACGACAAAAAACATAATTAAAATATAAAATAGTAATAAAATTAGTAATAATTAGTAATAAAATATTAATCAAGCAATTGAAGAGCAATTGAAAATAGTAGTATTTTGGAATTTGATACGGAATTTAATATATTTGGCTTTAAATCTTATCCTTACTTTATGAATACCAAAATACTTTAATTTTAAAATAACTTCAAAATTTAATCTCCTGATTTAATGCTTTAATTTTAATCAAAATGTGTGATGTCACATTTCTTCTTACCCTCTCCAACCCCATTGTCACAAACTGTCAACACCCCCCCTCTCACCCCTCCAAGCGTGACATCATTTGTGGACGGCGCCTAACGTATTGCTGACAATATTTTTGAGGGATTTCCACTGGAGAATTACATCATTATCCGTTGCAGAGACCCTCTTCATTACTATACTGATCATTTCTTTCAACAAATATGGGTTTAACAGGATATACTCCGTTTATACATTACCATACCAGAAAAAAAGATATACTGGTTTGTAATAAATATTTCATGCAATGCACTAAATGATGTTTTCTTGAATAAATTTTTCTGTGGCTGTGCCATTGCATGAATTTCGTTTTGTTTTCTTTCTGGTATTTATGACAAACGTAACTAAAATGTATGTCAATGGATATGGCCGTAGGATACCCAGGTAAAAAATCAGACACAAACCTTTAAAATTTTTGAGATGTTGCAGCCATTTTGAAGGTTTCAGCGGGTATCTTTAAGGAAAATGAAAACTAAAGGTTCTCTTAAGAGAAGTATACCGCTTTTTAAAAGATTTCATACAGGTTTATTTCTGTAAGTTATCACCTCCAAATTATCTTCAATGACTTAGAAAATTTTCGTGAAATCGCTTGAGATATTTTCAGGGAAAATGAAAACTGTTTCTCATGCAGGTAATATGAAGGTTTTACTTGAAAGTTTTATTATTGCACATTATGGTATCTAAGATTTTGATATGCCTGTGTTTCCTCATTAATAATTTTAATAAATTTCTAAATTAATATTTTAGATAATACACGGAAATCATTAAGTCCAATCATTAAGTCAATGGCAAGTCTTCCATCCGTACAATAAAAAATTTTTAACTTCTGAAATTATTACAAGTAACATTACCTCTAACACGCTCAAAAATTTTAATCTCAGAAAATTCCCCCTAAAAAGAAAAACAAATCACAAAGTTATTTCGAAGCCCTTTTTGACCTTAAATTTGTCACAATTTTTTCTAAAATTATAACCAGGAACAATATCACCTCAACTCTAACACGCTCAAAAATTTCAATCTCAGAATATCCCCCTCTATAAATAAAATAATAATCACGAAATTATTTCAAAGTCTCCTTTTTATCCTAAAATTTTTCATAAATTTCTCTTAAATTCCCACTAGTAAAAATATTCCCTCAAACTCTAACGCATACAAAAATTTCAATCAACAAAAATTATCCCCTAAAAAAAATCTCCAAATTATTTCAAAACCCCTTTCATTAATATTTAAAATGTATTCAAACACGCACAAAAATATATTTTAGTTAAATTTTAGTATCTAACGATGGACAATGGGGCCCCAATTTCCCCCACCCCCTTTCTGTAAATGTCTTATTTAGTTTTTCATTTTAAGTTTTCCTAAAAGAATAAATTTTACTGTGTTTTTCTAAATCTGTCAAAAAAAAAGAAATTTTAGTTAATTAAATTTCAAAATACAGAAGGGACAATGGCACTCACCCCTCCCACCATGCCGCTCTTTCATCCAAGCGCGACAGTCAGTTCCTCTTTAAAACCGCCCCACCAGTGGCCGAGAGGTTCTGCTCTCAAAGCTAGTAATATTATAAAGAGGTAAAATTGTTTATTTGTAGGAGGTAAGCTCTGGAACTACCGAACCGATTCCAAAAGTAGTGCTATCAAAATGATGGTGTTAGTCCAACTTAGAACATAGGCTATATCTTATGTCCGTGCCACTGGCCAAAAGGGGGTGCAGGAGCAAAAAACGTTCTAAAAATGCGATTTTTGTGTTACTGAAAGACCTAAAAACATGAAATTTGGAATGGTAGTTACTTATAAGATACTAATGATCTCTAAGGACATTTCTTTAAAAAATCGAAATAAAAAAGGGGTGAAAATGCGCGAAAAGCGTTCTGAATGACGATTTTTACGCAATTTCGAAGTGTGTTCGAAGGTGACTTTTTAAAAAGTTGCTTCTTGAAAATGACTTCTGATAGACATCACACACATGTTGATGTTGTTTCTCTCCAGTGTGGATTCGATTATGAAGATTTAAAGAGTTTTTACCTGAAAAGGAACTTTGACAGAAGTCACACTCAAATGGTTTTTCGTCAGTGTGAATCCGAAGATGATATTTTAAAGAGCTTTTACCCGAAAAGGATTTTTGACAGAAGTCACTCGCAAATGGTTTTTCACCAGTGTGAATCCGACGGTATTTTAAACCTGTTAACGTTGTAAATGTTTTCTGACAAATTTCACAGATATGTAGTCTTTCTCCAGAAGGTATTCTTATATGCTGTGTCAAATTATGCTTCAGCAAAAAAAGATTTTTGGCTGGTATTGCACGTAAGTGGGTTTTTTTTCTCTGTGGATTTCATTATGTTTAATTAAAGAATATTTTCCCGAAAATGATTTTCGACACACTTGGCAAAAATAGGTTTTTTCTCTTGTATGTATTAGAAGGTGACAATTTAAAGTGTATTTGGCTGAAAAGATTTTTTGACAGAAATCACACTCAAATGGTTTTTCTCCAGTGTGTATTCGACGATGATATTTTAAACTTCCTAAAGTTGTAAATTTTTTCTGGCAAGTTTCACACATTAGTCTTTCTCCAGTATGTATGCTTATATAATGTGTCAAATAATCCTTCAGCAAAAAAGATTTTTGGCAAGTATTGCAGGTATGTGTTTTTTCGTCTCTGTGGATTTGAATATGTCTAGTTAAAGCATTTTTCATCGAAAATGATTTTTGACACACTTGACAAACATAAATTTTTTCTCCTGTATGTATTCGAAGGTGGTGATTTAAAGAGTTTTTTTCTGAAAAGGTTTTTTGACAGAAATCGCACTCAAATGGTTTCTCTCCAGTGTGTATTCGAAGGTGACGATTTAAAGAGTTTTTTTCTGAGAAGGTTTTTTGGCAGAAACCACACTCAAATGGTTTCTCTCCAGTGTGTGTTCGACGATTATATTTTAAACTTGTTAATGTTATAAACGTTTTGCGACAAATTTCACACACATATGGTCTTTCACCAGAATGTATTCTTATGTGGTTCTTCAAAGTATACTTCCACAAAAAAGATTTTTGGCAGATATTGCATGTATGTGTTTTTTCTGCACCATGAATTAGACTATGTCTAGTTAAATAATATTTTTTCGAAAAGGATTTTTGACACACGTGACAGACATAAGATTTCTGCGTTGGATGAGTTTGAAAATGTTGATTTAACATG